>LR990062.1:3310738-4560738 GCA_905147135.1 Blastobasis lacticolella | reverse complement strand
GAGGTATATTTCATCGTACTGCCGCGCACTCGACGAACGCTTGGCCCCGACTGTTTCAGACGTAGCTTATGACGCCAAGGTACACGATACAGTGTACAAGATTAGTATAATAATAATCCATATTCGTCGGTCTATCACTGCAGCGTTAATGATGTGATAAACTTATCTATTATCTACTGTACGAAATGATGTTGCGAGTGTCTAGGTGCCTGCACATGGCTATTTGCATAGCGGGTAGTATAGCCTATAGATCGAGAGATCTATTAATTGATTTTTTGGCGGGGAGTTCACAGTTTGTCGTGTTTGTCGTCTATGGAAGTTTTTCTAATTAAAGTGTTTGTGAGCTCACAGGCATTCTGTATGGCTCAATGTTACTAATTAATCTTATAAAACTCTTAGATGGGACGCTGTGACTGTTTGTTATGATCTCTTTCACGGGTTATTAGACTAATTTCGTGAAGTCTATTTTGATACCAAGACGCAGTACCTACCGTAGTCAAGGATGGGTGTAGGTTGAAAGGATGCGAATGTTTGTAAGGATGTCTGTTACTCCTTCACGCAAAAACTACCGAACATCTTGCAACTTTTGGCAGCAAGCAGCATATAGGCTATATCCCGATATTCATTGTGGTTCCCGCGGGAACGGGTCTGGACCGTTATAAGCGAATTTGACGTCGCGATGTCGCGGGCAAAAGCTAGTTTTGTTATAATTCTTTGATTTATTATTGGTTTCCAATTGAGGAAATTAAAATAAATAAAATATCGGCTTTAATGACTGAAGGTAGAGTTCTAAAGTTTACGGAGACAAAGTTTTGTCAGGTTTAGTTGCAAACGGACGCATTCCCAAACTTGTCGCAAATTGTCCTGATTCCAGATGCTTCCATTGGATGGCTCCACCACGATGACCCACTGGTGTGTCACCACGATAATCCACTGGTAGGTATACGAGTTGCTGTTTATTCGTGTCACCACCGATATACGCTTGACCAGAGTGCGTCGGTAGGATAAAAACCTACCTACTACACATACCTATAACATATGTACAGACTAAACGTTGAAGACGCAGCGTGGGTAGGCCTCCCACAAGGTGGACCGACGACCTGGTAAAGATCACAGGTACCAGCTGGATGCGGAAGGCACAGGACCGGCCTTTGTGGAGATCTCTGGGGGAGGCCTATGTCCAGCAGTGGGCGTCTTTAGGCTGATATGACGATGATGATGATGAAACGTTGAAGTACCTACTGTGAAACTGACCAAATTCTAAGGGCCGCTGGTCTAGTTGCAGTGTGCTTGCGAGACCGATAACCAAGGTTAAGCAATGCTCGCAGTGTCTGGGAACTGGATGGGTGATCGTACAATCGTTAATCTAGCAATGGCACAGCATCAATTCGACCATCTGGGAAACTGGGAATGGCGCACGGGAATGGAGCCGTTCCAAACTGCATGAGCAGTTTTAAAATGGAACCATATTGTGTAAACATTTTGTTACTGAAACGTTTGTTTCCTTTAGACTATGGCATGGGATCGTTCAAGAGGTATATTAGAGGTCTTTTCAGAGGCGGGCAACGCATTGGTAGCGCCCCTGATGTCGCTGATGTCCATAGGCGGCGGTGACCACTTTCCATCAGGTGGCCAGCTTCTCTGTTTGCCTGCCGTACCTATAACATATAAGCATTGGCAAGTACTTAGTCCTCATAGTGATTCATGAGTCAATATAAATTATCGATGACGTAGATAAGTAGGTGTACTTAACTACTCAATGCTGAATAAGTTTTCAATAGTGCCATATAATTAATTTTATGTCAGTTATGTCAGTTATTAATTACAGACTCGTGGCGTTTATCTTAATGTTGTGTAGTGTAATACCTAGGTAGAGCTCGTCTAGTCTAAGATGACGCGCCCCACTACTTAGTTAGTTGATTTCGATGTGTGAGTGCAAATATTGATAACGACACTTCATCTGCGTGGGCGCTAATGAACGACGCGTGCTCCTACGTTTGAATTTCACCGCCAAGTGAATGACCAATTACAACGGCATTTGTATATGTATTGCGTCCATATTTTAAACTTGCTTGTGTGCGTTAATGCGATAGTGGGGCGCGTCATTTTAGGTTAGACGAGCTCTACTAGCCTAGCCTTTATCCGCGGTACGGCATTCTATCTCTAAGTGCTTGTTTATTTGTTACCTACTGAAGTTAAATGGATTACGTGTTAGTTGGAACTGTGTCCAAATACATCTTGTTGGTAGACATATTGATCGATTTGTAAGGTATCAGAGTGCTGAGTGTAAGTTTTGCTTCTTGCTATAAATTACAATATTTAATCATTTACCTTATGATATAAAAAAGTTGGATGGTATCAAATTTAAATCAACGCTTAAAGATTGGCTGTTACAAAAGTCGTTCTACAGTCTATCTGAATTCTATAATTATAGTAATGATACCTATATTGTTAATTTCTAAAAAAATAGGCTTTGTTTTAGATTTAGATTATTATTATGTAAAAAAGTTTTACCTACTTGTAAAAGTGATAAAATGGCAGCTACTTGTCTGTTTTAGTCTTAGCTTATTTATAATAGGTACTATACTATCATCTAGAATATTGATATCCGTGAAAATTAATATAAAAAAATGTGTAGCGCATCTAGTGGTAAATTTCTTTTTTTCTTCATACTAATCGCAAACGCCATATTAAAGTAAAATCGAAGCCAAACTTACACACAGTACTCTGATACCCTGATCTATGGATACACTCTCACACACATTATTGTAACGGCCCGATATTGGTGGTAGTTAGTTTTGATAATAAACTATTAGACTGTGAACGCGTGTCTCTCATTGCTCCACTATATAGGTATTCCTTATAGTATCTAATAAAGAGTACGACCAACCTACTACTTTCATGTATTTAAAGGGAGTCTGGCTTGAAAGAACGATGTTTGTTTCACTATATTGGATACAAATTCGCAGTGGGAAACCTTGGAGCCAGATTACGTACTATTTATAGAATTTATTGACACATTTCGAAGAAAATCGGAACACTTAGTCTCGAGAGGAAAGTATTAATAGAATATTTAATAAGAGTAGGTTAGGTATTCGTGCAGAGTTAGATACCTACCTACTCGTGAACATTGACTGATGAAACTGATGGCTCACGAATTCACGATAATCTAAAAGTAGGTACCTACCTAATGGTTAAGGTAATTGGATGCATTGGTAGCACCCCTGGTGTTGCAGATGTCCATAGGCGGTGGTGACCACTATCCACCAGGTGGCCCGCATGCCTGTTTGTCTGCCGTATTACAAATAAATAAAAAAGGTAATAATAATCATAAAAACTAATATACGCTCTCTCTATAGAGAGAGATTCATCATCATCATCATCATCACAGCCCGTAACAGTCTATTGCAGGACTTGGGCCTCTCCCACGAAAGAAGAGGTTATTGCCATTATCTCCCCGCTTGACAGGCGGGTTGGAGATCGCAGTGTTTAACTATAACAATGGAAAATGCTGCTGCCCATTTAGAGAGAGATTACTGAAACGGAAGTTTCAACTGAGATTCAAGTTACAGAAAATTATTATGTTTGACCTCCAATAAAGCAAGCGTACATATCTATTGGTATTATAAGAATCCTCTCATGACGAGGCAGTTTCTTTCTTCGAGACAACACTCTTCTCGTCGAATATTTTGCTTTCTTTGCAAGTAGAGTAGAATGGAATAGACTACATTTATTTCGCGACACACGCGAAGGTTCGAAAGAACGTTTCTCGCTCGTACGATTCGGATATGGAATGAGCTCCCAGCCACAGTGTTTCCTTTGGACTATGACATGGAATCGATCAAGAGGTATATTAGAGGTCTTTTCAGAGGCCGGCAACGCATAGGTGACTCCCCTGATGTTGCTGATGTCCATAGGCGGCGGTGACCACTTTCCATTAGGTGGCCCGATTGCCTGTTGGTCTGCCGTAGATCATAATAAAAAAAATTTACACACAATAACACGACAAACACATTACATAATGGCTTAAAAAGAGGTTTGAATCATCGACCTCCGAGGTACTTGTGTGTATTTCTTTTTATTAACCACAAAACGTTTATGGTTACGTATTTATTCGTTATAATTTACCTACTAGTGGGCCCGGCGCGACTTCGTTCGCGTGGCGTTCTAACCCTTCCCCTGCTCTACACATACCCTACCCCTTTTTTCTTTCATACAAACCTTGTCCTGACATTTACAAACGCAACAAAAAAAGAATTAGTAAAATGGTGCCGCCGCGCCCGCCGTTCTGAATTATACGCGAACATTGAATACCTTGTGTTCAATTATTGCAATTTTCCTATTAAACTATAATTTTTTGAAGATAAAATATATTCTGTGTTGCTCGCTGATAATGCAGCTTTCTACAAGTGAACGAATTTTCAAAATCGGTTACCCAAATTTATGAGTAGGTATCCATCACAAACAAACCGGCAAACAAACAAATCTTTCGTCTTTATAATATTAGTATAGACAAAACGTTTATGGTTACGTGTTTTATGTTATAATTTGTAAACACCAAGGATAAATTTATTATAGTTTCAAAACGGTGGCAAACGGTGGATAGGAAAAGCTTAGGACCGACCGGTATAAGTAGCGCGCCTTGGTACACACAGGTTAGGCCACAGGTATCGTCCAGGATGAACATGATCTAGCTAGGACTTCATGCCAGGACTACCTTTAGTTATTTCTGTAGAGTATCTTCAATACCGTCATCTCCTATCAGAGCCAGCGCAAAGATTATACCCAAATTACTTCTTAGAGACGACTTATGTCCAAGTGGTCCAGGCTGCTATTCATTCAGATAGGGCACTGAATCTATAGCAATTATAAACCTTCGTATTAGTTCCCAGTCACATCAAAACCAAACAATTTACAATACACCACAACACAATATTGGCAAAGGTCTATCAATAGCTTTCTTAACGCATTCAAGTGTGACTCGCATCACCGAAAAGTGGACACATTGTTTTGACTCCATGACACAACGGTCTTGTGTCAATTATGGTCTGATAGCAAGTCTAGCAAATCTATAGAAAATATTACTAAAAAGATAGAGTGCGCGCGAGATAAGTTCTAGGACTAATGATAGACTAGCGACCCGATCTTGTTTCCCTATGAATTCACTCTGTCTATTGGCGAAATCGCATGAAAATCCGTTCGGTAGTTTTTGAGTTTATTGCGAACGTTTACGAAGCGCGATTTTTCTTCTGAGTCTCAAACAGACAGACAGATGCGGGTTTGTTTTATAATAATATAGTGATGTAAGTGATGGGCAAGAACACTGAGCAGAAAAAAAATTGCTAGTCTGCCAAATTGATCGCCAAGGTTACGTTTGGCACGCATTTTCCTCAAATAAATTGGTCATGTCCAATGAGCAATTTTCCAATAGGTATCTAAAGCATTCCTAACCACTCACTAGATGGCGCCCCGACAATTTTGGTAATTGATAATCGCTTGAAATATATTCATAACAAACAGGATATAAACACTAGGCACGTTGTATTGGATAATATTTCATTTGTCAATAGTTTGCAACCATTTTAGAGGTTGTAATAATAATGGAACATAGTGCCAACTTCTATAAATATTTCTTTTTACATTTCGTTCAACTTTATGTTTATATTAAATGAACATTTTATTTTTAAGTTTAGTATTAGTTGGCTGCATGAAATCACTGCCACCATCATGCAGATTAAAAAAAGATTACCAAAATTGTAGGAGCGCCATCTATTGATGCTTTTTGAAACCAACTGACATACCTACTGGAAAACTCCTCATTGATATCGATCTATCTCCAAAATCTTTGCATTTCACATATAGAATATTTTTTTATATACAGGAGAATTTCACCAACATTTTACCCAAAAGGGCCGCTCTACTCAGCCATGAAGTTAGCTAACTTTCCAATCGATTTGGATAGGTTAGTGTTGTCTCAAAACGTAGAGGATATTTTAGGTTGGGTTAGTACTCGTATTGTGCATAAACCAGAGAGGAGATACAAACTACGTTGCATAAACGCTGAGGACTGTTGACTCGCTCGGGGCAACACGATCACCCAGTGGTTGAGGGCACCCAGGCAGGTCTCGATCTGACCGGCCTACGACATATATACCGTGAAGAGGATCAGAAGCTTGGAACCACGTGTTACTTATGTACGTAAGAGAGTCCAGCTATAAATCTGAGGATATTCTGGAACACTATGAGGTCGGCGAAAGGGCGATGCGTGCTTGGGCCTGTCCTGGCTCTACGGATACGCTGGAAACGATCGTGCTTTTTCCTCAGGCTGCTCACGGGGGGGCGCTTCGGCATGATGTAACGCCAACACACCTTACCTCGAGGGCAGAGGTCTTATTTCAGAAAAGACTTTTTTTCCACCGGTATCTGGATCCGGAAGGCTCGAAAGTTAGTGTCTTAATAAAACGAGGGCAAGTCGTCTATGTTGAGAACTCTCCCCGTGGTCCTTTACGTAATCAGCAACATTCTGGACCGTTGTCTCCTTACTGGGCCGGAAGATGTAAATCTAGCACGCACTATAGCAATGTTTTGATAGAAATTGATTAGGAAGGAGCGTCGGTGGCCGAGCGGTTAAGGTATCAGACTCGTAAGCGAGAGGTACCGGATTCGAATCCCACTGCGGCCATGAAGCAATGACTCTTTTCTGAATTACGTACATTAGCAGAATGTTAAATGACTGTCGTACGGCGAGGGAAAACACCGTGATAAAACCTGCACATTCAGGCGACTAAATGTGGATCCTTGATCCAGTCGGGTTAGGTTCCCCTGGTAGCAGGGTCACGGAGCGCCAAATCCTGGATCATGGTTAAGGCGGATCCTGGGCCCTAGTGCGCGAGAGCACTATCGGGACATTAACGCCGAGATGATTATTTTATATAGTTAGGGTAATTGAGTATGTGATTGACCGTTCTTTCTGACGGTTTCCTGCTTGCTCGTTCGCCTCACTATAGTATAAAATACATTCAAAAGGAACAGGCAATAAAACAAACATCTAAAATAAACAAATTTTAATTTATTGATAAAATAACTAAAAAAAAATATTTTACACAATACATTATAATTAGTATTACACCACTATGAATAATTATTTTTAAACATATCAAAGACGTGGACTAGCAAATAAAAATTAACTTATAGAAAAACCTTTTACTTTTCCATTATCATGTCAAAGGAATTTTTGATATACAGTTCAGGTAAATTGCCTAATAGTTCGCGGTTCCCTACAGTTTTCACATCCACAATCTCATAGGTTCCGTTTGTAGAATTAGCTACATTTTAATACACGATTAAGACTTAACTAGAAGCAAGTCTAGGCGTTCTGATCTCTCGCCGAAAGACAGGGACATCCGAACTAAAGACTCCATCCTCGCCTCGCTATAAACCTTACGGGAGATTTAGAATCAACGAGACGACTATTAAATCCTCTCATTTTATTTAAGTTTAGGTATACAATAGTTTACAGATAAAGGTTAATATATGGCAGTTCTTTCCCAATAAATACGACGTACAAAGTGAGAAAATTGGTCTGAATACAAACGTAAGTAGGAGCCCAACTATATCGATTAAATACGAATAATACATACAGTTCATTTTAATGCTATCTTTGTGTTATGTAACACCGACTGGAAAAGAAGCGGTTACAGTAGAAAAACAATTTGTTTATCATTATATAAATATTAATAAAAAATGTCCTTAACCCTAGCCGTAATACTAGCAATCCAGAGCCGTGCTGTGCCATGGTTTATAAGTCCAACGTAACTATGTTCATACGTATAAAACGCCGTTAAAACTTCTTCTTTCTCGATTTAAATTTTCGTAATATAAAAATGTAATTGTGATGTGACGACATTGTTTATTCGCTTACGTTGAACGAATAAATGCATGTACACATATGCAGAAACACTTTACACCGGCGGCAATGCATGCGATGCAACGATATTGTTAGAAATTGAAAGAAAAATGGCTGGAGGATACAATTTTGACCACGATTTGTATAGAGACTTGATTTTGGCAAAGTATATTTTAGGAATCGAGACTATAGTGTGTAAAATGGGGGCGATTCACAGAATGTCTAAAGAATCAACGATTTATTTATTTGGTTCGATTTTTTAGATAATTTCACGCCATTTTCAATCTACACACGCGTAGCCAAAGCCAGATTCCTCGTACGCTCAAAATAATATGTCAAAACAAATAAATAGATTATAAGATATAAAATGTGATTATTAAACTTTTTATTTATTTATATAAATTGTAAAAATGGCGGAACGACTTTGATATGCCACTCTTTATTCGTTTTCTGTACGTTTTACGACCAAAATTTAATTCTTAATTCGCAAATAATTACGGTGGCAGCCAAAGCCTGAATGGATGCGTAACTTTTATAATAGTTACAGCAGTTTTTGCCTCCGCTCTATGTAAAGCAGACCATTCACGGCCAATACAAGAAGTACAAAAATTTGAAAGTGTTGGACAACATTATTTCGACGGCATAAATAATGAACATTTTATTAGGATACCTAAGCTACACGACAATTACTAAAGTTGTTCTTGAAACTTTAAATTCTAGCTTTTGTATCATTGCGTTCGAATTCTAGATTTTCAAGCTTCAATAAGAACTCAGGTAAGTAGGTATAGTCGTAAAAATTGGCTGAGGTAATAAAAATGTTCAGAATGTAGCCTATCAACTAATTACTTTTCAGTTGTTGTCCGACACTTTCCTACATTTTTGGTACTTTTTAGATGACGTCCTGTGGTACTGTCTAATAAATTTTCCTACTGTTTTTATGTCAGTAACGTGCGAAAATTCGGGTCATACTATACGTATATTCATAATTGGGATATACATAATTATATAATTGAGCATGCCGTATTATTTTGAAAGTGATACATTACTTTAAACGAGTTGTAAAACATGAATTAGCCCCGTAACGCAGCGTGGTACCATCTTGCCTTAATTGTAACATCTATAATATAACCTATCTACGACAAAAGGCTTAGTAAAGGTAAACAGGTAAAATAAGTGACACTTTGAAACGTAAGCCATGTTTAACATTAACTGGTG
This sequence comes from Blastobasis lacticolella, assembly GCA_905147135.1. NCBI lineage: Eukaryota > Metazoa > Arthropoda > Insecta > Lepidoptera > Blastobasidae > Blastobasis > Blastobasis lacticolella. Next base: position 4,551,617 of record LR990062.1, on the reverse strand, counting down.
GGTAGTACCATGTCGACTTTAGGCGTTTACCGCCTTTAGGAACGGACAATAGTGAATCAGGCCAACGAAAATCTTTGTGAATCTGAGATTTGCTGGATTTTGCTCACTCCCCTATCCAAATTTGTATTAAATAATACATTCTCTGCCTACCAGATCACGTAAAACATAGCTCCAAAGCAAAATTTTAAAAGCCCACAGAATAAAATGGTGGTTCCAATACTGCAACACATACAAAAGAACAAAAGTGTTACAAACGAAAATTAAAGATTTCAAAGAATAAAATAGCCATACAGAATGTCGAAGTTACAAATGCCTAGTTTTAATTTAAACCCTTACATATCTAAACCTAGCTTATGTCTAAAAATGAACTGTAGGGACGAGCTTTACTGTGTATTCGTCCCTTTTGAATGTACCTATGGATGTATGAGATTTATGGAAACTCCTGATTGCAATGTATTGTGTCACGACATATTGGCGATGACTAAGTACTATTTTTAGAGTCAGTAGGAATTGTGCAACTCGGGTTTCCTTTAGCAGGAAACCTAAGAAAATACGCATACTTAGAGGAATGAATTCGTAAAATTTAACGGATTTAAAAAGACTTTAGAATTAGCGTTCAATATGTCCTCTACATTTTAAGATACCGACATTTGTGCCGTTATATTTTGCGCCTAAGGTATCAAAAAACCACTGTAAATACTTCGAAAAGAGGTGATAATTAAAAGAATATTGTTACAGTAAGAAACAATATATTGAATTAAGGTCAGTGTATATAAATTATTTTTAAAACCTAACTTTTACACTTACATGGAAAGTCACTTTGTGCAGAGGTTTTTACGCGCCAATATTTGTATATGGCGACCGCTGTCGAGTGCGAATCGATTCTCTCGCACTGATGATAATTATCAATTTTATGGCACGAATTTGTCTTTGATCTATGAACAATGTAGCGATACAGCTCTAGAATGGCTTGGCCCTCTGAGCAATATACTCATATAGACATATCAGCGGTCTGGGTAACATCTTTGAAGCAGGTTTTGCCGAATATTAGTACCTCTATGAGGAGAATTGGACATAGAATTTCAGACTGTTACTTCGGTTGCACATATTGGCGTGTAAAATCCCCCTTTCCGTCACAAAATCGAATGGGCTCGACAATAAAACAATAAAAATTTCCGTCAGAAGAGATCTACGCCGGTTACAATCTCGATTCATACTTAATTTATAAAATGATTGATTTGAACGATCACTAGACTAACATACAAAAGCTTTTGGACTAAATATTTTAGGGTCGAAATGTAGAGAAGATAGATTATGATTATTTCAATTAGTAATAAGTCCACATAGTTTTAAATTCGTGATTTAGAATTTTATATGACCTTACAATGACCAACAGTAGACACAGAAGTTTTCACTTTTAGACGACAAGTGTAACCCATAAAATATTTAGCCCACAAGCTAAAAACATTAAAATCATAAATTAGCTCTGATTGTTAGGATAATAATTACATTAGGTGACGAAAAAATATTCTCATACAATAAATTACACATAGATACATTAATAATAATATTTGGTTCTTCAAGTATAGGTTTTTAGAACTCTTAGGACTGTTGTGCGATGTTTTCTGTAATCTGAAAGAGGGGAAAAGTTGGGTTAGATGGTGTCTCAAATACAATATAGTACTATGTATGGTTAACCCTCTTGTAATGGTCAGGCCAAGAACAAAACCAAAGAAATTGGACATAGAGGCAAAGAAGGAGCGTACGCGTACTCACAGCTGAAGTCACAATCTAAAATATTTTGTTTCCTTTTTTAATGGTGCATATAACGTGTCCAAAAGGGACGGCTATAGTCATTGAATACGTAAAATTTTGACAAATATCAAGTGTTCGAGTAGAGAAAACCAAGGAATCAGTGGGTGGAGTGGAGTGGTGGTGCTATTGTATCCTCAGACAATAGCACTATTCTTTCACAATGTCCCAGTCGTGACCTGTCACGTACTCAATGCCTACAATTCTAATATTTTCGATTACATTTCTTTTTAAATTACATGATGCTAACTGGAAAAACATTATCAGGATCATAATGACACCCAGCTTTTGCGTGTGCAATATTATCCCACATTCAATCCAATTATTACAGTTCCATTTGTACCAACTGGATGAGTGGCGTGCAACAATACTGTACGCTTTTCAAGAAACTTATTGCCGCGTACGACTATTCTATAAGCTGAGCTTCTTGCAGTGATGTTTCCGAGGTGATACGACATTCGGAACCTTCAGGAGACGAGTACACACCTTTCTCATAGGCCTCTCTAGTGTTGCGAATGTCCATAGCCGGCGGTGATCACTTACCGTCAGGTCAATTACCACTTGCTTGGGTGAATTTTCATCGATCAAGGCGCAGCATTTAGCCGTGAAAAGACAATCAAGAGAGTGACTGATTCCTGGTAATTATTTAGGTATATTTTTATAGAAGAAAAGCATGGATAAAGGTGAAAGTACTTACCGAGTCCGAAAAAAAGAATCGCAGCGTTCGACCCCCGCACAGGGTGTCGGCCTAACCAATGTACCATTAACTGTTATGTTATATTCATCATTAATTATAGTCATACATATATATAAGTATAAATGTATATCGTGTGTATATATATCATGTGAACAATGACCAATAGTGACACACACACACACATACATACGTACATACAACGCTCACACTGTGTTGAAACTACATTCCCTTCCTAACGTAGTTTTCTTTAAATGCTTAGCGTTTTCCTCCGCGTTTTGCAGTGACCACTATCGCCGAGCGGAACGCATTGCCCTGAATACTTTGACGTCACTCCTGTATTTTGGCATCCGAATTGTTTGGTATGTAGATATAATGATTTTGCAACAACTTATCATGCGTTACGTACACAAAACCTTGTAGTACAAATAGCCCGCGAATATTGTGGCATACAATGCGTTCCGCTAGCCACGAGCGCGGTCACGGCGAGACGCCGAGGATAAATTATCATCTACGTACTTTTAAAATAAATAAAGCAATAAATGTGTGCTACTCGGATACGATTCCGCGCGGTGTGTACACCGGAGACGACGGCCCGTACCGAAGCCATTTTACAGGTAATATTACAAGTGTTCAGCGTCCCTATGACTGGAGTAAAAACATACTATCCCATAGTTTTAGGCGTGAGAACTAGCAGAGAAACCCTCAACCCGCAAGGCAGAGGCCAAGCGAGGGGACGAGACGCTCAATCCCGCGGCCAAACTTAACAAGACAGACCTCCTTACTCCCGATGATACAGCGATTATTTTAAAGAACGAAAAAATAAACGGTAATATTAAATTTCGAAAGCCGACTATCACCCATTCACACAGCTAGAAATATTTAGACGCGCGAGTATCTTATAACAATATTTTCGTGTCCCCTAAATGTGTTGACGCTTTTTTTATGTATATCATTATTCTCGTTAAATATAAAATTATAAATCGGACGCCCGTTCGGTCGGCCATTTTGTGGCTGCCGCGGCCGCCATCTTGTTGTGTGCGGCCGTGTCGTGTGGCGTTGCGCGTCTGTCTGTCGGTGCGTGTGTGGGGTGCGTGCGGGGGCGTCTAGTTCCAGATGCGCAGGAACGAGTCCCAGGACCCGGTGGCGACGGCCATGCCGTTCTCGGTCACGCCGAGGCAGGACACGCGGTTGTCGTGCCCGGCCAGGATGCCTGCAAAACAGAGAAAAACCTCGATATAGTTATATTAGATTGTAGATTGGAGTCCTGGCAGAAGCCGGGACTAACCACTCTGAAGTAGATGACGATATAACAATAAGAAAACAAGAAAAATATATGGAAGTCTGTGTTCTATCACATAAGTTATATATTCTAGCAGCGACCATAATGAGTATCAGTGACATCGATTAATCGATCGATGATGGACAAACGGATTAAATGTGTGTAATTGTCACTTCGCATGACGTTGCTTCGCTTGCCTGTTTCTCGAATCGGATGCGAGAGCCAACGGCTTACGACGCGAGGATGCCGAAGACCGGGCGAAGTGGAGAAGAATGGGTAGGAAAGCGGACCCTGGCAGAGGCCGGGATAAGCGTGACGACGATGATGATGATGATGACAGACATGTAAGTGTACTCACCAGCGCGCTCGCTCTTCATCGAATCCCAGACGTTGCAATTGAAGTCATCGTAACCGGCCAACAACAGTCGGCCCGACTTGGAGAACGCAACGCTTGTGATGCCACATATGATGTTGTCGTGCGAATACATCGCCAACTCTTGGTCGGCGCGTACGTCGAACATCCGGCAGGTGGCGTCGTCTGAGCCGGTCGCGAACGCGTAGCCCGATGGGAAGAACTGGGGACGGGAAATGAAGATTAACAATGGAGATTGAAATAAAAATAAATAAAATAATAAAAAATGAGTAAGAAATAGTCGTTTATTTTAGGTATTTTACACTCATATTAGAACAAGCGTTTATAGGGGTACCACGACTTCAGGTTACTTTGACAGATTGCGGACAAATGAGCATACTAAATTAATTTTTCTGGTACAAACTATATAGAGGAAATATAACTTGACGCTATTGAGTAGTCTATAACCTTATTAAGCCGCTTTCGTTATTGTACACCATTTAAAATTAGTCGGCTTTTACTGTCTAACTTTGTTTTTTTTTTTATAATTTACAAGCCAGGCATTTGACCGTCACCTCACATGGTGGTAAGTCAAATATTGACATGTTAGACAAGAATCATAATTCCACGAAGGACTCATTATTCTAAGTTTACAATCGGGACATTATAGTTTCTTTTTCTATCACGTTCCTTCTTATTTATGTCCCATTGTTGGCAACATTCGAATTCTGTCACAGAATACTATGTTGCTACATAAACGCAGAACTAGTGCAACAATGGACAGGTCACCTCTGTCACGGTCAAGCTTTATTCCTCCTCTCACCTGGTGGAAAGTGACGATGTGGTCGATGTTGGAGCATGTCAATGTCTAAAAACAGCCTAAACACAGTCTAGTGGTGGTGCCTAGCCCAGAAATCAAGCCCATTACAGTCCGCAGGCTGTAATTATAGCTGTTTCGACCTGAGTGGTCCAGTTGGTTAACATGGCCGGTCTGCCACGTAGAGGCCCCGGTTTCGATTCCCGGCCGAGCAGAAATTTAAATGATGAATTTTATTTTCTGTTACGGGTCTGGGTGTATGCTTACACTTAACTTTTAGTTAAGTGTGTATTAATTTATCCAGTTGCTATCGGTGAAAACCTATAATTGGCTCTGTGTCAGTATTATTTTATATTGTTAGCATTGCGGTTTTCCTTGACCACTGAGCCTTTCATATTTATTTGTGAAAAGATAATTAAATGAATACACTCGGACAATCCACACAGCGCCATCTAGCCCCAAAGTAAGCATAGCTTGTGTTATGGGTGTTAGAAAACTGATAAATTACGTATATACTTTTTTTAAATACATACTTATTACACATACAACACCCAGACCCGTAACAGAAATTAAAATTCATCATTTCAATTTCTGCTCGGCCGGGATTCAAACCCGGGACATCTGCGTGGCGACCGGCATGTTAACCAACTAAGCATCTCAGGTCGTCAGGATAAGATTGTTACACTGTATCCCTTTTTAATTTTTGTGACCAAAAGACACGCGTTATATAACATATACATATACATAAAGCTCACGCCTGTGTCCCACAGGTGAGGTAGGCAGACTATGGACCGCCACTTTGCTCCTGTCCTGACACAACTCCGTAGCCTCGCGTATATCCACAACTATTTTCTTACATCTCCTTTTTTCTTGCCGCTTTGGACCCCAGCTTTTTTGAGAACATTACTGTTCCGAGTAGCTCCGAATAAGTACAATGCTATTGTGTGCTTTACATTGGAATTTACGATTAAGTTTGTTAGATAAAAACAAAAAGTTAAGTTTTGATTTTAATTGGTTGGGACCATAATGATTCAGTTACTGGTGACCTATAGAGCCTCCGTTTTTTATATTATCCCCGGTTCTAGGCCACACACAGTATATTGATGTGTTTACGCCGTGATCCTCCTTCCGTATTCTCATGCGAAATTGCATCACCCTGCATTTTTGCCTGTTAAATGTTCTCAGGAACACTGTATTTCTTTATTGGCCGCTACCGGCACAAAATCACTTTTGCATCGGCCGTCGTCGAAATAACATCATCAATAAAGTGTTATCCTTACATTCTAAATTGAAGTCTTAGAGTATTGTGAAATACTCAGAAAACCAGCGACACGGCAACTGTCGTGGCATATGCTGAGTGTGGCCCCATTGCACTCTCCACATGGCACAAGTAACGAGATTAGAGTATCTTTTTTCCTTTTCTTGGTTTGTTTCATCATCACAGCCCGTAACAGTCCACTGCAGGACTTAGGGCCTCTCCCACGAAATGGGAGATTATTGCCATAATCTCCACGCTTGGCAGGCGGGTTGGAGATCGCAGTGTTTAAATATAACAATGGAAAATGCTGCTGCCCATTTTACAGACTACGGAGACTCTTGATCTTTTGCCTCGAAAACATTAGTCGCCTTGTACGACACCCATGAGTGTAAGGGGTTGGTGCTATTCTACTCTGCCGGACACCACACGGTTCTTGTTTTGTTTATGTCTGTTTGATTATATATTTTTTTATTTAATTTTAAGAATTTTGTGCTGCGTGTTTGAGTGTAACAAACGTGTTTTACTTACTTCCTTACTTAAATTCCTGTATGTTCTGCTGAGACAATAATTGTATATATGTGTGTGGGCTCACCGTGACAGCGTTGATGTCGCTCTCGTGCCCCGGGAAGGTCTGCTTGCACTGGCAGTCGCGGACGTCCCACAGCTTGGCGCTGGCGTCGCAGGCGCCCGACACGAACGCGCGCTGGTCCGGCGCCAGCGACAGCGACATCACGTCGCCCGTGTGCCCGGTGAATTGGCCGCACTGCTGGCCGGTCTCGATGTCCCAGAGGGCGCTGAGGGGAAGGGGAAATGTCAGGCGATCGATCGATCGAAACAGTACATAGAATCGGTGGTGAAATTTCAAGATCGCAAATGTGTAAAGGGTTGTTTAAAATAGTGCTTTTTTAGAATATTCACACGATTTTATTTCATGTCAAATGCGATAACTATTATCAATATTTCAATGATTTTAAATAATCCACCCCATGGTTTTATTTTTTTTAGTGGCAATTTGTTTACACTTTTGATCTTCAATTCCATGTCCGAGTATAAGTTCTTCTTTCATGCTACCCAGTTACAAACGAGCAGAGAGCCCACCGTAAGTGGTAACTGTCGCCCATAACATCTATAATTCGCACATTTAGTCGTTCCAATAACTCTCAAATCGCGAAAAACAGTCAGCTGTTTCATACAAAATTGAATTGACATGTCAATGTAAACAACCGCGGTGCTGCAGATGAAGTCGTGACTTGATAATAAATCATATTATGAAACGCTAATGTGGCCCTTTTAGACCCCCAGACCTTATGACTCACTAGCGCCATCTGATATCGTGAAAACCCTCATTCTGCCAAAATATATGAAACAGCTGTTTTTTCGTGATTTAAGAGTTGGTGCTATACTGATAGTTGTTTGTTGTCACGTGCACATGCATACTCCTTGATATCAAGATTTAACATGGTCACGGAGATCAGATGACAGTCGCTCCACTGTACCTGTATCTAATCGTGGATCATGGTCAGGCGGACCCCGGACCCTCGTGCGCGAGACCACAACCGGGATCAATATCCCGCCAATAATACGCTACAATGATTTTGTTGTGATGTCTATGTGTTCAGGATAATTATCTTTCTTCTCTGCTGCATAATCATTCGAACATCACCATATGGCATAAGCCTAGTCTTGAGTACTCTTGACGCATAGACTCCAGGGGGCCGATTCTCCTGCTTTCCAAATTTTCTGTAGCCACAAATATCTATTAAAAAGTCACTGAATCTCTATTTCAAGCAAAAAACTTAAAACTCAACGATTTTCGCTAATCCTTCATTGTCAAAGATCGTTTTAAATTACGTTTTTAATACAGATATTTAGCTAGGAAAATGAGAATTCGAAAGATGTCACAGCGCGATAATTAAGCCCCAGGCCCTTGAGTACCCTGTCTTTATGTCCCCGTGTCCTTAACTCACCAGGTCATGTCCCCGGACGAGGTGAGTATCTGGTTGTCGTCCAGGAAGCGACAGCACGACAGGTAGCCCGAGTGTCCGGGCAGCTCGCGGGAGACGCGCACGTTGCCCTCGCGTGTCTTCAGGCTGTAATAGATAACAATAATTGTGTATACACATATATACAATATGAAGACAACTTTTTTTTTAAGCCTGGCAGAAGCCGGGATGGGACGTTTAGATGATGAGGAAGACGTGGAAAGCGGAAGAAAATATATCCGACCATTTTAACGCGATCGGGAAAGACATTTGAAGTTGTGACACTTAAATTGAAAAATATTATTTCAGATAGATACATCCATAATGTTAGTAACAATATCTCTTACATACTTTATAAGTTAAAGAGTTTATAATATAAGTCCTTTGTCGTCGAAACTAGTGTTTGGTGTGGAGCTTCATCACCCAGTGACGTAGAAAACTAAATTAGGTAAACACATTTTTGGTGCAATTATTCGGAAACTATTTAAAGAGCTGCCGCCATTTCTGTAGTCTCCTTCCGCCGAATAACGGGACGGGACATTTTATACATACACACAAATAAACATAAAACTAACGCCTCTGTCCCACAGGTGGGGTAGGCAGATACTATGGACTTTATTTTATTCTATACGTCTGGCAGAGCTGCCCCAGACCAAGGGGGTAATTTACTCTGCAGCTGTGCCATTCTGTAAGATATATCCGTGATCGCTACGATGTTAATGTAGGATGTTCTGTCAAATGATAAATGTTTTATTAGAAATTTGCGCGGCAACAGCCACTATTTGTCACGTCTCATCGTTGCGCTCACACATGTCTTAGAGAATAACATAGCAGCTCCCTCCAAAAGTCTAAGTCTAGTGATGATGATGATGTTGTCTTCCTGGTCGGTTTCGGCTACGGCGACTGCATCCTTTAGCCATCCATAGCCAATCGTTTTAGTGAAGACCCTCGCGCATTGTGGGCATGTGAGCACACCGTTCACATCTAGGCTAGTAACCCACCTGTAGATGGAGTCTAGTCTAATTACCTGTAGATGGAGCATATGTTATCGAGCCCGCCGCACGCGACGTACGATCCGGACGGTGCGTACGCGCACGTCATCACCCACGACGAGCGTAGCGGGATCGCGTGCACCTTGTTCGTGGTGTGGCTGTCCCACACTATCAGCTTGCCGTCCTGGCTGGCCGATACTAGGTTCCTGGCGAGATGGAGAGGTCAAATAAGTAATATAATTTAAAGTACATATAAACATGAAAGGGCGTGAAGGAAAAAGTGAGCGCCGGGGATTATAAATTGATGAAGAGATTGGCAGACAGGAGAGAAGAGTGGCGATTGCTTCGCCGACAAGTCATACTCTTAAATATACGATGATGATGGACATGGACATATAAGCTGTGGGCCTTCGAAAGTGGCAGACAATGGCACTTGATCGCGAAGAGTGGAAGAATCGGAGGGAGGCCTTTGCCCAGCAGTGGCATGATTCAGGTTAATATAAAAAGAATAAAAATCTATTTTAGAGTCATTGGATAAGAAAGAAAACTCATAATTTAAAGAATTACTTACCATTAAATATAGATAGGTCACGAGACCTGGTATTTCAAACGAATCACAATACTAAAAGTACCAAGAAATGTAGAAAGAAGCCGGCCAAAATATGAAAAGCAATTACTTTGATAAAACGCTTAATTCTCAACATTTTTATTACCCCAGCCATGCTATTATACCTTTACTAGAGTTGCTATTGAAGCTTGATAATCTAAAATTTGACTGCAATAGTAAATAAAATTAGATATTCAGGTTTCAAGAATGACTCTAGGGATTGTCGTATCACTTTACTGTCCTAATAATAATAATTTTTATTTGGACAGTGAATACTAAATAATGCATCAGTCATTAATTGGTTCAGAATAATGCACCTGTCGAAATTCCTACCAAAAAGGCCGCTACGAATTTTAACATTTTGGTACTTTTTGTATGGTCCGGTAAATTAGCACCTTTCACGTGTCTGAATCCTAGATACACATGAATCATCCTAGATTGATATGGAGAGCTAGTACGAGCGTCTCACCTGGAATCGCTGCCCCAGTGCATCGCGTAGATCTTTGCGAGGTGTCCGCGCAGGGTGCGCCGCGTGCGCATCTGTATGCGCCCGATGGGCTCCAGGTTGGCCGTGGCCTGCGACAGCGACGTGTCGCATGCCGCCTTGCGGGCATCCTGCGGGCAGGGAGGGCAAAGGTTCAAAAAGGGTCCGAAAACCACGTGCAGTGTGCGCAGCGGTGTTTCAGATCTGTTACGAGATTGATACCTTAAAGAAACGAGCGTGCACCTATGTTGAAGACGGTCAATACATTCGGAAATCTCCCGGTGTTGCAACGTGGTCTATTCTGTAAGCGGCGGTAATAACTTTACAACAGGTGCCCGGCTACTGTATTACAGCCACACATTGCAGTAAAGGTATTGCGAACGAAATGGATGAGTCAAAAAGCGGACCCTGGCAGAAGCCGGGACTGACCGCTCGGATGATGATGATGATGATTACAGTAAAAGTATTCCCCGTTCAGAAGCTCCTTCCGGCGCTATGCTGCATCAGCAGTTGCCCCGGTGGCTTTGCCACTAAGTGGCAGATGGAAAAAAATGTTTCATCACTCCGGGTAGCCCCGGCGTGTATGACGTGGATGATGGCACAGAACAAGTTGTATTTAACCCTGGTTATTGCAACGAAATATCGGCATAAAAGAACCTATAGCTGTCATCGGCCACGTACCGGGATCGATAACACTACATAACACTATAAAATTCAAATTATGTATAGAGATTTAACTTTCGCAACTACGAATGTTAAGAAATGGAAGATTTTTCGAGAGCCGATAAAAAAAAGTTCAAATTATTGTCATAGATGGCGTCAATTACACGATTCTCAAAAATAAATCAAAGTTTGATGTATAAAAATGTACACATTTTGCGCTTTCTTCGCAGAAGAGGTAATCGGGCCCATTGCGGGCTTAGAGTGATATCTAAGTCTAAGCCTGATGGACGCTGCTGCCGAAACATTTCCGCCGCAACAGGCCTCGGGGAAAACTGAAATGCGCGTGCATATACGACACAGCCGACAATATTGCTGAGCGTCGATTGACCGAGCAGCAACCGGCAGACGGAAATGAAAGTGGCGACCCAATGCAATAAGGGAACATGCATGATGTCACGCGACGGTGAGATTCCCTGTTTAATACTTGCATGTATAGTTCGTGTACAGGTAACGCTCAATGTGGTTGTGACCATAAAACGCAGCTTTGGCTTTACGGTTGAATACTGGTCTCCAAGATACAGGCTGTTGCCTAGTTTGGATATGAGGGTTTTAATTCTACATACTACAAGTGAACCTAAGTAATGTACAAATCTTATGAATAACTGTCTTTTCTTATTGACTTATCTATACTGTTGCCACGCAATGAAACAGCTCGGCAGAATTAGCGTTTATTTTCACCCATATATTTGTACCCGTTCTCTGTAATATGCGCCTTTTCCAAAGTTTGAGGATTACCTATGCGATAATCTCCATGCCTGGCAGATAGCCTGGAGATATAGATATGATGATAGATATATAGTCAATGACGAAAGGAGGGCAGGCCTTATGGATCAATTTCTATAGCGATGACAGGCTATGAGCGTGCCGATTCGAATTATTGTGTGCCATGGCACTTGGGAATTCTAGTTCGAAAGCTAGATCTTTTTGGGCACATACGTCGGCTATTTCCTGTAACATGCAATGTGAAGAACAAACATACTTTGCATGGCAGATTGGCTTGTTTAAAATACTGAATCCGTTAATTGGAATAGTTTTTTATTCTTTATTGTACACAAAAATAATAAATACAATTTAACAGAAGGTAACTTAATTACAAAGGCGAGCTTAAGTCAACTGTTGAGTTTTCTACCAGCAAACCTAGTATAGTTATTTCTATATTTAGCATAATCAAGTTGAACAACTTTTGTCTGTTAAACGGCGCATGCTTCAGAAACTATGTTATTTAACGCGTCGGACGTCGTAAACAGGTATTGTATACCTGTACTGGCGTTCAGATTAGTTGGACACAAAACTGGTAACATACTATGTTGTGTATACAGTCAATCAAATGTAATGCGAGGTAATCCGCCTTGCGTAACGAGTTCTTACGTCTACACGATTCACGAGGTCCCGACTGTGTAACCGGGGCCATGATACTACGAACTAATAAACGTTGGAATATCTACTGATGTACTATTCAGTCTTATGCTGGATGCGTCGACGAATACTGGACGAATAGTGTTGTTGGGAGCTTAGTTCGGCTCTTACGTTAAGGCAAAACATCGTGGCGACTGAATGTGTAACCATGATCCAATCTGGTCAGGTTCCCCTGGTAGCAGGGTCGTGGAGGTCAGATGGCAGTCGCTCCACTGTAATTACCTGATCTGCCAAATCCGGAACCTTGGTCAGGGCGGACACCGGGCCCTCGTGCGCGAACACAACCGGGACATGAACGCCAAGATGATCGATGATCGGGAGTTTAGTCCATCGACTCGATAATAAGTCATTTAGGGCGCGTTTCCCCCCTTTGCGACCATTTAAGTTTAGTTTAATGAAGATCACGCCCATCATCGACGATTCATAAGTTTACGTTAGATACCGAAACCTTCACACAGGAACAAAACAACGCAATCATTGTCAAGATAACATAATATCACGTTCATCCAATGGGGGCTTATAGGTGGAACGTAAAGTGAGATCTGCTGTCAAAATACGTTGCCTCGTGGTATCGTCGTAGCCGAAAACGAACGCTGAAACTGAACGCTAGTGGCGCCAACCGGTGAGAAAAAACGGAAGCCTGATTGCCATTTTTTTCAAGGCAGTTTCTTGAGCATCTCGTGACGTAGCTGGAGTATCTGCCACGTGGCACAGGAAAGGACGAAGTACGAATGGTTTGGTCGTAAGCAGGGTAAGTTGAAAGCTGAAAAGGGTAAATTATCACCCTGGGTATTGCGTGTGGCATAGGAAAGGACGGAGAAAAAGGTTTGGTTGGAAGGAGTACGCTAGAAGGCTGACAGTGGTAGGTTAGATTAGGGTTAATACCTACCCTCATACCACTCTGCCGCGCAGGCTGGAAGGGACTAGTATAAAGGCTAGAAGGGATAACTTAGAACGTTAGTAGGTGTTCCAAACAACATACCCTGATATTGTTCTTGAGGGTCTCAGCCTCATGGCGCAGGCTCTCGAGCTCGCTCATCGCGCCGTCCGGTGCTGTCGCCGCAAGTAGCGCCTCGCCCGCCGCGTGCACTCAACCACACGCACCGACCTGTTGACAATAACGCAAATTAGTTGAATCACCAGGAGTTCTCCAGGAGCGAGGAGTAAAAACCGGGATACCACTTATGCTAGCATTCAAAATGCCGAACCGCAGATGCGACGTCAATGTAGACGCACAAAGCTGGTATGCGTCATACCTATATCTTCTTAAGAGTGCCACTGTGCCATATCCTAGCGGCCTACCCATCTAGATAGAGAGGTTGCGTACTTAATGTTAGTCCACTTCTTTATATTATCTAGTTAGTTGATCCATCTTCTACCGCTTCACCGTTTTAGGAGATTATATTTGATATTACGGTGTATGTGTCTTCAATATGCTATGTCTTGCCTATGAAGCTCCACAAATATTGTAGTTGGGGTAACAAACTGCAATCAAACACTGGCACCGACAACGCCACTAGTTAGTCGAATCCTTACCAGATGAGATGGCGGTCAAATGTCTGGCTAGTCTAATTGAAATATCATTCCACCACCGATGAAAAACGAGATACGCCGTCCATGGGCGGATGGCAACACCTGGGATGCGTGAAGCCGGCGTTGCCGGCCTATGAGGAAGTTGTAGACTAGTTTCACAGTTTTCAACGGGATTTTACCTTGTACGTTCTTACCCCTAGTTGAGGTAACTAAGTCCAACAGCTACCAATAACTAAGCAAAATATCGCGATCGAGGGGATTTGACCCCAAATATTGTGATAGGGTTATTTAGACGTAATGTCTTTTTCAATTCTGATGTATTTTTAGTTTTTACATCTGTTTTTTTTTAAATCAGCAATAAGAAGCGACGTAAAGTAATCCGCGAAAGTATATTTTTACGTTAAAACGTATTCACCCACCCCCTTATTCAGTTACAATACAACTAAGCAGTGGTCAGTGAAAAAACACAGGAAAAATCTGGATATTCGATATCTGCTCAGACACGTAAGCTTTACACATGGGTCTTCGCTACTTATAACGCATTGAAACGAAATACTTTTACAGTTCTAGATTTGAAACCCTTGAACTGAACCCGGGCGTAACCTGAGATACTCATGACAATTTTACGATTCGAATACTAAAACTTGCTTCTATTTACAGTCGTATGAATATACGAACACGCCCAATAGTCTGTAGAGTAGGTATCAATATACAACATACTCGCAGTTATATCCAACAGCGGTTTTCCCGATACTTTCAATGATGAATTATCCCGTTCGGTATCAAAAGTACGCCAAATCTGGAACAAATTACCACAAAATGTTGTGACAGCTGTGTCAGTGAATTCATTCAAGAACAGACTGGACGAGTGGTTGAAGTCAAACAAACTGTCTCTACTTGATTTAAAATAACTTTCAACACTGTGTGATATAGACACATCAGCAACAATGCTGCTCGTCTATAACCTAATAAATAAATATATAAAATATATAAATAAATAAATAAATCACTTTGAGCATATGCCTAGTTCCCTATTAATTCCTGAAAATAATCCAACGCCGAAATATTTGTTATATAATGTATAGTTTAAAATTAAGTAAATAGTCAACAGATTTGTAATAATTTTACCAACGATTTTGTGTAGGTATGTACATAAATATCTACAAATGGCACAAATCAGTACGAGCCAGTAGTAAGTAGTAACAGATACATCGAGACAGATTACATAACTTGCAAGTTTATTGTGCCCAACTCGATGGTGAAAAGATAAAGTTTGAGAGGAAATCTATCACAGAGAGGCATGAGGGAGGCCTGTTACGGAGTCAGCGACCCCGAGCCAGGCTATTGAATTGGAAAAACTGCCGTGTTCCGAATAATATCGGAAGCTACATGTGCCTCGCCTTTCCCGCTGTATATTGTACCTACAAATCTCAGTTTTGTCTATTTAACTCGGGCTTGTCGCTCGTACTATTCGGAATATGCTCCCAGCCAGTGTTACCTTTGGTTTATGGTATGGGATCGTTCAAGAGGTTCAAGGCGGGCAAAGCATTTGACGCCCCTGGTGTTGCCGTGTGGTGTCCGGTAGAGTAGAATAGCACCAGCCCCTTACACTCGGGGGGTATATACAATATATCTGGCTAGTCTCCGTAGGTTAGAAAATGGACAGCAGCGTTTTTCATTTTTATATTCGCACCACTGCTATCTCCAATCCGCCTACCAAGCGTCGAGATTATGGTAATAAAATAACCTCCCCTCTCTTGGGAGAGGCCCTAAGTTCTGCAGTAGACTGTTATGGGCTGTAATGAGGGTGTTGCTGATGTCCACATGCGGACGTGACCACATTCCATAAAGTGGGCCGTGCGCGCGTCTGTTTGTCTGCCGTAAACCGTAACAAAAAGGAATAATGTACGAGTACTGGTGGAGGAGGGTCATATCTAGCACTGGACTGCTAAGGGCTATTGAGATGATGACTAGAGGAAGAGTTTTCGAAGTCAAAACACTGACTCGGACTAACTTTTACCTTAATGTTACTAATGCATATACTAGTAAGGAGGACAGCGCAGTGACAGACATGAGCCCTCACAATATTATGCTGAGACTAGCCCATTTCGGTTTCCGTCACATCACTGGCTGGTCTTACGTAATTTTCAATAATTATAATTTACTATACTCACCTTAGGTTAAGGATGTAATGGAATAAAGTGCTGTCTATGTCTATGAGGAAGTTAATGTATGAAATCATTGTTCATTTTAAAAAAGTACTTGTTTTAACAATGAGATCGTTCTTTTTCTTTTCCTTTTTTTATATACGGCAGACAAACAGGCAAGCGTTCCACCTGTTGGAAAGTGGTCACCGCCGCCTAAGGAGATCAGCAACACCAGGCGAGTTGCCAATGCGCTGCACGCCTCTGAAAATATCTCTAATATACCTATTGAACGATCCCATATCATAGTCCAAATTCTAAACAGACCTTCAGATAGAACTACCACACAAAAAACGCAAAGGCTGGTACAAAATACATCAATATATTAAAATTAGCTACATCTAGATACATAGAATGTCATGTAAAACACTTTTGAAACAACTCGTACAATGATCATGCATACATTCCCTCGAATAGGTTTCTTGGCACAGCTCGGGCGTTTGAATGTAATGTTTACGTACAACCTACTTTCTGGTGAACAATAAATTATGGAGGTAAATGCTTCGGTTGCTAGTGAATATTCCGGTTGGTTATATCCAGTTCATTGTAACGTACTCGGAAAAATGTATACAGACGGTATTCCGATTTGGCCGTGTGGTGTCCGGCAGAGTAGCATAGCACCAACGTACAAGGCGACTAATGTTTTCGAGGCAAAAGATCTAGTCCCCGTAGGCTGGAAAATGGACAGCAGCGTTTTCCATGGTTACATTTATAACACTGCAATCTCCAACCAGCCGGCCAAGCGTAAAGATTATGGCAATAGCCTTCCCTTACGTGGGAGAGGCCCTTAGTCCTGCAGTGAACTGTTATGGGCTGTGATGATGATACAGTTATGTCCACAAGTATCTACATACGTTGGCGTTCGACAATGAAACCGATATTTGAAACACAAAGAGGGTATTCAATTCTAGTATGTCTGATCAATCAGTGATCGATCGCTAATGATCGGAATCAGAGAGCTAACGTTCTCAAAACTATGGAAATGCCTTTGAACTTACGGTTGCGGTTGTGCTTTTTAATCAATTTTTTTTTTCTCTTTACTTTGGAAAAAGATAACAAAAGAAAATTTAAAGTTATATTAATGGCTATCATAACACAGCGCAGCGCATCTCTACTGGCCCGGCTCCGTGGCGGCACCCATACCATCCTAAGGTGTTTGTGGATAGGTGGGACTCCCCATTGCACAAATGGTAAACCCATCTACATGTTAAAATGATTTAAATTAAGCTATTTTATCTTATTTTGTATCACTAACAATACCATGAAATACGTCTGAAATAAACATTCTGAATTTGAAATTGAATTAATCTCATTTATTTTAACCGTACATAAAATACATAAAGTCAAAATTATTATTTTAAGGACAGCGGCCACGCTTCAACACAAGACTACAATATTAATTAAACTTTCTCACGACTACTCAATTTTCGTTGGTGCGATACAAAATGTTTCACCTCGTGGTGACGTAAGTGCAAAGTGTGGTTCTCGTACAGTCACAGAATACTCGAACTGATGAATGTCAAATTGTCGGACATTTAATTTTTTCGGTGACAAAACAATGGTTAAAAGAAGAATTTATACAAATTTGGAATGTATACGGAAGTCAGCATCGCACAACTAACTGTTTGGAGGGCTGGCACAACAAATTGAATCGCGAAGTAGGAAGAAAGAAGCCCAACATCATTCATTTTCTTAACATCATACAAAAAGATGCATCATTTTTCACAGTTCGACACACAATATATAATATAAGTAAGCGTAACATAATATTGGTTTTTTATTTGATTCTATATAACACAACAAATAAAAATGCTGAAATCTAATGGAAAAAGTTACATGTTCTTTTATTTTCTGGGAAGTAATCGTAGCAATTGTCACCTCCCCCCGTGACAACTGAGAAATATACTTCCCATTTGTCCCCTCCATTCAGCTTTCAAAGGGAACAATCGGCACGAACTGTCACCCCGGTGACAACTGGGAAGACAATTCCCAGCTGTCTCCCCGGGGGACAGGGCTAGAGGGGACTACTGGGAACAATTGCTACTTTCGGCTGCGAGGTTATTTTGCCAATATATTCGAAAGAGGGTTTTTTATATATTTGAATTGTGTACATGCCTGTAGGCCTGTGGGTATATCAGCTTGTCTATAGCATCGTAACACCCAAAGACGAACTGATTTCGATGTCAGACCAAATAAGAAATAAAGACAGAAACCTGCGAACGTACTGTCAACTGTCGCACGCTAAACTACGCCAAGCTGTGTGTACGTACACGGTCACACGCACACATTGACAACCACTGTGCCTGGGCCTAATGACTACCAAACTGCGCCATGGCAGACATGTTTACGAAACCGGCCTCATGTCACACACTTCAAGCACTCTTCTTCACACAAAGAAAGGTGACAAATAGGCTTTTAGTTAATTAAAAGGGTGGAAATAATTGATTGCTAACAACAACATCAAGGCCGGAGTGAATAGCCTGTTTCTAAACAATCAATTCGGCCGCATCGTCACTAACGAGCAGGTATTAAATGCCAGCAAGTGAAGACGCTAAGAACAACGTATTAACAACTTGTTTAATCTTATTAGACAAATAAATCGGGGACTCCCCGGTTTCCATGCGCGTCCATATTTTCGGAACTATTAATCTATCCTGCCGTACAGTATTTTCGTAGATTATTTCTTTATATTTGTAGTATTATTATTTTTGTGCATTTTTATTTAACTTTCTTTGCTTATTACTTTTAATTTTTTTATTTGTTTAACGGCTCTGGATTCAAGCCGCTGACCTAAATTAATACCTGTATTGTTAGAGGTCAGTGATTCAAACCCTTTTTAAGCAAATTTATGTTTGTGGTGTTGTTGTCCATAAACAAAAAAAATAATAGAATACATGTTGTATTCAATTTTTTTATTATTATTCTACGCAGTGCCAAACGAGCAGACAGCCCACAAGTAAGCAGTAACTGTCGCCTATAACATCTACGATTCATGCATTTCGGTTGCAGGCATCAAAAACGCAGAAACGCACTCTATTCTATCTTCTTATCGTTTCAATGATGAAATAGGTTAGTTTCTATTCTATTCTATTTCCTATAATCATACACCTATAAGCCGTGATTTTAGACGATGATCGTGCCAGGCCGTCGCGCCCGCGCAGCCGGACCACAAGCGCGCACGCGACGCAGTGACGCAACAGTCGACCAATTACGCGAAACAATGGCGGCTCCGCGCACCTACAATGAGGGCGCCGACGACGACCATGACTTGGTATGTCGACACGGTAAGTCAGACTGTAACAATATTGTAAGTCGACTAAATCGCGACCATTCTGGAAGGAAGGTGGAATCTTCGCAACAGTGCTTGCGAAAGTTCCTTCAGCGATAAGAAAGATAAAGAACATTTATTGACACAAACAACAACACCACAACATTGAAAGAGATACAAGAAAACAAAAAGACATAAAAATACAATTATTATAACATGAAAGGAAAACGACCTTATATTAATTTTATTACCGGAAAAATTTAGCACTCCCATGGAAAAGATTAATTATTTACCTACATAGATATTTAGAGAACAATTTGACGAAATCCACGTGGATTCTAAATAGTAAAATTGTTGCAGAAAGTGTTAGCGAGTATTTTATTACATACATAAATAACGTCACGCCTTTTTCCAAAAACCACCACACCACATCGTTCCACTTGTTGCGGTCCTGAGAGATCTCTCTCGCCTCTTCCACATTCATTATAACATTTTCATATATAAACTTCGGGTTAGGGTACTCTTGACTTGACCTCTCTTTAAAATATTATCAATGTGATCGTGATTCGCACACCTCGGTGTTTAACTTACGACAATTGCATTCACTCCTGCCATATCGGCCGGCAGGACCGAGGGTGCCGAAGAACGAGCGAAGTGGAAAAGGAAAAATAGGAAGGCCGACAACACAACCGTGACTAACGTCAAGATGACGATGGTGATAAGAAATGGTTAATTTTCACTATGAAGAGACTCATATTGATTAACAAGTACTCGGCTTCGTAAAAACAACAAAACATACAGTCTTAAAAAATCGCGGGCAATAACACACGCTTCGACCCACGCGGGTGAAGCACCAATTTATATCTTCCGATACGATTTAAACCTTTACTTCCGATACAGTTCGTGACCGATTTAACATATTAAGAGCACCCACTATACGTACTGCCGGTGAGAAACTACAGCCATCATACAACATACAAATACTCGTATAGGAGTATACTTCTCACTATTTGGCGCGTTGGATAAACAAAACAAAATTACGATTACTACGAAAAGCACTTAGGTACGGGGTGGGGTAGAATCACGAGGAGGAAAACGGTGTTTTTCTTGTTTCATTCTCTATTAAACGATGATTCGGCGCAAGTGATTATTTCATTTATTTAGTGCACGTCGTAAAGATAATCATTGATGGTATTTTGTTAACTTCGCCAAAGATTTTGACAAATTCCTCAATTTTTTGCCTCAAAGTAAGCAAAGCTTGTGGCATGGCTGTTAGATAACTGATAAACTACCTAAATACTTTTTTTAAATACATACTTAACTCAGACCCGTAACAGAAACTAAAATTCATCATTTCAATTTCTGCTCGGCCGGGAATCGTCCTGGGACGCAGAGGTTAACCAAATGAACCACTCAGGTCATTAGCGTTATGATTTGTTCGCATAGAGTTGTACGAACAGGAGAGTAGCACGTTCTCTTTAGCCAAATCATAACGCTGGCAATGTACGAGTACGGAGGGTTTAGTCTGGCGAACCACCTCCACACTTTATAGGTGGGTGCAAAATATTCAATAGCAAACGTGACAGCCATTTTCTAATGCTGAACTGGCTGGTCGGCTTCTAAACTTGCGTTCCTTACATCAAACGGGACTCAAACACGAAGTACCTTTTCGATTAGTTTTGCCGACGTTTCGGTAGGGTACCCACCGTGGCCACGAGAAACCTGTAGTGGATGAGATGAGAAATCGAAAAGGTACATCGCGTGTGATTCCCGATTAATATAATAATAAACATTATGTAGTCGCCAATTTACCTACAGCACCCTTGGAAGAAAGATGTTTTTTTTCTTTTATTATACTTGACCAGACAACACACGGACACGTCTTTGTTTTAGGTATACTATTCAAATATACAATCGTCACAACGGCCTTTCACGCAATTCGCAACATAAAGCGTACACTTCATTATTCAGAATTTTCCATCTAACATATCTATACGCTACGAGGCATCCAGGCGGGTAAGGGTTTACGTCCCCTGGGTTTTACCGAAGTAAGTGGTACGGTATTGACCGCTACAATATCACTATAAGTACATTACAGTACATTTAGTTCGTACACCACACGAACCCTGTGACTAACGCAGCGAATGACGTTAATGTAATCAAACAAAAATAATAAATACATACTACGAGAGACTTACAGTTAGCTAGTTGGTTTCCTCGTATACCTGATGCGAATACACGGCATATATGTTCGTTTCCTTATATTGTTTTCTCCTATACAAAAAGCAAATTCAGTAGGGAGGGAATATTTCAGAAACTTGCAAGGTAACTGCGCATTTTTACGATAAAAGTTCGCCTGGTAACATGGAACAATGGTACATGGAAACGCAATTGCCCCAGCACCTGGATATTCGGTTTAAACAAACTCGAACTCCGTAAAATGTTGTTCAGTGTAGAAATAATCCATACAAATGCCATATAGCCAAAGAGAAATCCGTCGTAAAAATAAACAATGTTATATTACGAAACGTTTTCCTATTTAAAATAACGTCGAGACCACTACGCATTCTCGTCAAAAGTATGTAGAACCCCATCATGTTATTATTACACGTGTTTACAGTTGGCTAATTAAATTGCACAGTTTCAAACAACTGAGAGCTGTCTCGAACGAATTTTAGGTAAAATTTTACCAGAAATACATACCTAATCCTAGTATTTATATATATCTCGAACTAAACTCCTATGGCAGACTATCGATTCATATAATTTGAGGACGTTTTTGCATGTTTGCCGATCGTAAAAGAGACAGCCTTAAGGCAGTCTTACGAGAATACGTATAACAATATTAGGCAATGTTGCTTAGTATGGTTAGTAGGATACTCAATACTGTTGAATACAGCAAGTGACAGACGTTGCGTAAGCCTCAGGGATACGTGGGAAATAGGTGCCTGAACCTGCCGGTATCAGGAAAGAGGCCCAGTGGGCGACCCAAGCGAAGCGACGGATTGACATCGCTGAGACGAATGCGAGAGCTAACGGCTTACGACGAGAGGATGCCGAAGACCGGGCGAAGTGGAGAAGATTGAGTAGGAAAGCGGACTCTGGCAGAGGCCGGGATAAGCGCTAAGACGATGATGATGTACTAGTAACAGATGGTGGAAAACATCGCAGATAGAGGGAGACACAATGAGCAAGCACCTTCTTCTTCTTATCGTGTCAATGATAATTAGGTTAAAGTATGTATGTATGTATCTATGTATGTATGTATATAAATATTTATTTTATTATTACTTAAATTTTTCCAGTCCAAAACCGAGCGACGCAAGCAAGCACCTGATGGTGAGTGAACACCGCACCTGGACCAGGAGGATCACGAAATTATTTCGATAAATAAACAAACCAGCTTGTATGTATTTATGTATGCATAATCTGTTAATGACCTTGATTTCCCTTCAAATTAGTAGACCATACTAAGCTCAAAATACGCTGATGCTGCGTATATGTCAAATTTTGGACGCAATCAGTCCACACTAACGTTTTGTGACAGACGAACAGTGCGAGACGAGTTGCAGTTCTGTATTTTATGTCGCCAGTGTGGTCGCGTCTGATTGAAGTTACTACCAGCTACTAAGTATTTGTTGAGATTTTGATGCAGCTAGTTAGCTTCGGCGTATTTTTGAGCTCCGATGTGGAGAGCACGCGTCAAAAACATGACGCATGGAACCGATGAGCAGCATCGCGTATTTTGAACTGCGGTTTGGTCAATCTTTAACACCTGGCACTGGATACAACAAAAATACTCCATTTCATTTTATGTAAAAACAGCTCGGATTCGTGTATTTCTCACAAAGATAGACCAATGATCTCTAGATACTCTACAAATAGGATGTTTCTAATTAACGGTCCAATTCCGAAAACTGCTTGAACTGAATGGTCCAGTGAATTAATTACATCATAATCATATATATTGTGGCGTCTTTAAAGTAATAAAACTTTTTTATACTAGTCTATTCTATTAGGTGATAAAATTATATTGTACATCATACTCAACTTCATCATCAACCTACATGCGTATCGATCTCCAAGCGCTATATCAACAAGTATAACACAAAACATTTGGCAATTGATTTAAACAACGTGTGTTTATCAGAGCGGTGCCTGAAACTAGTTCGTTGGTCGTAACGGCGATTGGAGTGTAGCAAGACTTGCAAGTTATCTAAATACCTGAAGCTTGGCCTGTCAGTCCAGTCCATCACTGTAATCAGGACTTAAACGTTTTTGAAGAAATGTCTTTCTCAAATGTTTAGACATAACACTTGGCGGGTCACGTTCGACTTGCGCTGCATACGATTACCTGCGCGAAATCCCTACTGCCATTTGACGAAGTCTGAAGTCTCTTCTTTCGTGGCGCGGGTTATAGCTCACGAACGTACATATCGATTTCCAAGTGGTTTTCTAAGAAATCCAGTTTAAACGAGATGGTTATTAGCTTCGATCCATTAATATTTGTTAAATACTTTGGGAAATATTTGAGTACTAGGTTTTGACCGCGACATCGTCCCGTAAAATTCGGTTATCCCATTCCGACCTGTTCCTGCATTAAATTTCGAGATAAATATGCTATTGTGAGTTATTTATATGCAGGGCCGAAGGGGCAGTAAATTTCCATCACAACATCAATTATCCATCCATCCAATATTAGGATAAGATGTATATATGTATCCGTGATTTTCAGACATCAGTCAGGTAAAAGAAATTCAATGCTATTTAGTTAAACTCAAAATTCTTTTTGATTATTTAAATAGCAAAAACTGACAGATTGCTACTTATTTATCTTTATACAAGGTGTCCTTACGATCTGGACAAAGTATACTACAAATAGAGTAGGGTATTTTAAACTAAACTGCAAAGTATCATAACAATCGGTCCAGTATTTACCGAAAAATCAACGATTTCAACGATTGTAAGGTCTAGAAAAAATAGAAAGTACTCAAAACATTGCATTAGAACTCCACACCAGATGACAGATTACAATAAATTAAAAAAAAAACTTATTGTGATTTGAAGTATGACATAACGTCACTCGTTTCTCGTAGTTGTCAATAACTAATTCTGATTCGTGTTGTTGTTATATAATATGTTGTATTTGTTGCCGATTAAGTTACAATTAAATATGTTAGAATTTGTTTTTTGTTTGTTTTTTTTTATCTATTTCATGAAATAGCTGTTTTACGACACTGCTAAGTAGCAGTATTAAACAGGGTTTCATTATTTGTTCAGAGGCTAAGGTCACCCTGTATGTAGCTATTTTGCTAGATAGCAGGTACAGTTTTGAATAGTAGTATCTAATATAGTATTATTGAATCAACAACTGAGTATTGAACAAAGGGCCTTACGATATAATAAAATCTTAGCAGTATTTATTATTCCTAACTGGCAAGTATCAACCAATGGCATTAGCCGAGATTGTAGATAATTGTCATCTCATTCCAGTTAATGACATTATTGTCCAGAGTATATACAAGCACCTTCACACCATTAAACCACTCGCTTTGTAAAATGTGTCATACCAAACTATGAGGATAATAAATAAATATGTACCTACGTAACATTGAGTAGTTTACCCACAACCACGTCATAGAGTTATTACATATAGTTATTTATAGTTTCTTCTCAATTACAATTTAAATTCGACAGTCGATTTTGAAATTTACAAGGGTTTGGTTTAGGTTAATGGGCTCCTTTTTCCGCTTTTGAACTCAAACTTGGTCCCTTGTACGTAGTTAAGGCATGCTAATTTAGCCAGCCCAGCTCCCCCCAGAAGTCCAGCAGTCTCTTCGGACGCTCGCAGATCTCTCGGAGGGACCCGTTCCTATTATGACTTTTACCCTGTGGTCCTTTAGTCCCTCACACTCCAGGACCACATGGGCCGCTGTTTCCTCGTCTACTAGGCAACCCCTGCATAAAGGGCTGTCTGTAGCTCCTATCGTGAACAGTAGTTTGTTCAGGGGGAGGTGTCCTGTTGTTGAACCAACTACTGTCCTGAGTTCTGTCCGTTTGAGATCTAGCAGTTTATTAGTTAGTCTTGGTGATCGTTCGGTCACCACCAACTTCGACTGTCTAAATCCTATTGTGTTTTGCCAATACTTATTGTGCTGACCGTCGTGTGTTTGCTCACCCATGCTCGCAGTGTCTTAAAAGAGAGAGGAAGGGACGGAGGAGGACCAGCAATTTCCATCCCTGATCCCTTTTTTGCTAGCTCATCGGCGGCATCGTTCCTCATCGAATTGCTGTGACCCTTGATCCATTGTATCGTAACCCTCAGATCCGTTTGTCAGGGGGATATCCTCCAGTGCCTAGTGGCACTCCAGGATTAGGGCAGAGTTCTTGCTGTTCTTTTCCAATGCCGTCAAGACCGACATGCTGTCCGATAAAATTCGGATGCCTTGGTCGCTTATACCAAGTCTCTTTACTCGCATGGCGGCCTGTGTGAGTGCCACACACTCGCATTGGAATATGGTACTATGTTCCCCTAATGGTATGGAACACTTAATATTCAGATCCAGCGAGAAGATCCCTGCACCGGTGCCTTGGTCGGTCTTGTTTACAAGGGTTGTTACAACACACTACCTAGACTAGATACTATGTAAATGCATTGCATAACATTGTAAGAAAGTAACTTGTTACTATTGCTTCATATTACATCTATCCTTACACAGAATTTTATCATAATCATCTCATTGTACAGCACATAGAGCTCTGAGCTTGGGTTGTACCATAATTTGACTCAGACTTCGGAGACAGTAGCAATTGCTGCCCTCCTACATCCTGAAACCTAAATAGACCGTCCAATCTGCTTGGACTAAACCACAAAAGGAAACAGAACTTAAACAAATGGCATTGAAAGTTGAACATTCTAACCAGATTATACAATGTCAATAACATTAAAACTCCCTAAGCACATAATGTATAACAAAAAACATTTTTACTACCTAATTAATTCCTCTAGGCACGAAATTGGGTAGATACCATAGATTTCTCCATGCTACTGAGTCTGCACTAACAATATTCACTTGCAAAACACAATAAGTATGGCAATGGTTTGTGAGTTTGTCAGTACATTTCGTCGATTTTCAACGCTTCTCGCACGTCGTTACGCAAACAAGCTCCTCTGAGTAACACAACAACATAAGAGATCTTACCAACACAAGTAAGTAAGTAGGTTCGCCAATGTGAATACTGTACAGATTAAAAATGATGTACGGATTATAAATCCTTATAATTTATTTATTTGTAATCTGTACTAGGAACTGTAGGTATTCCCTTGACCTCTATAGGAGAGCTATTTTTTTTAAATTGTGCAAAGTAATTAATTTTCATACATGCAAAAACAATTTTTTAAGTCACTACACAATCTGATGGTCCAATCAGATTGCGAATTGAAATGGCTACAATCTGATTGTCAAGACAATTTGATTGCAAATCTAGTCAGTACCCATCTAAATGCTTATTAAATTCGCTACAATCTGATTGATTGTCTTTGGTGCGTCAACATGAGACTATTAGATTGCCAATTGAATTGGCTATAATCAGATTGTCCATCCACATGAGACAATTTGATTCTCAATCTAATCAGTAAGTACCCCATCCACACTATACAATCTGAGAGTCAATCAGATTGCCAATTGAATTGGTTACAATCTGATTGTCCGTTCTTGGTGCTTCCACATGAGACTATTTGATTGCCAATCTAGTCAATTGTATGTAAAATTGTGTCTTGTGGGAGCCCCTTTAGAAATATGAAGTAGTATTTCATAAATATATGAAAATTTCGTAGATATATGTATCAAAAATTTTATCTTAAACCTACCCTAAACATGTAAGTTGGAGCTAACTGCAGACACCAGCAGCCGACAGCAATGGAGATTCCTTTTCTTTGCCAATGATATTTTAAGTGTACTATAACTATTGTTCATTAATATGAATATAATTCTTTAAATTATAATAATTGTCCTTTTTAATTAATTCACCTAACTACATCACATATTACGGCCATGGCACACACGTCAATGCACTTTTTAAGTACCTGCCTGTGGTGTAACTTTGGATGAAGATAGTAGGAGTAGTTTGGATAGTATTTGAACTACAACCCTTATAAACAGGAATATTTAAGTTCATAAGAGTTGATAAGAGTATCTTTCCTCAAAGAGGACCCCAACAAGGATATATCTGCTGTATTTATGCCTTGACTGAGTAATAACTATCAATGGGCAGACAAAACTATGCTAAAGTCAAGACAAAACCTGTCATTTGGAAAGATGTAAATTATTGGAATTGTTAAAAGTGCTAACCCAATTCTAGACTTAGGAAATATTGATAAGAACATAGTCTTCCGACTATACAGAAACTATGTGTGGCCTATCCTGCAGTATGGTTTTCATATACGGAATCCTTATTTCAAAAAGGACATATAGAATATGGAAAAAGTGCAGAGAAGAGCTACGCGTATGATGACTTCTCCTCGTGGGATATCATACGAAGAATGGTTGAAAGCACTGGAATTAAAAACACAGGAGGAGCGTAGACAGTGAGGAGATCTTACAGAAACCTACAAGATCTTACATGGCCATTATAATGTTCAGCTTGACCATGATGAATGATGAAAATACAACTAGAGGTTGAATTTCTCCAATAAGTATGAAAAAAGAAAAATAAATAGCCAACATGTTTTACAATAAACATAAGAAGCTTGGACTTTCCAAATAAGAAACAAGATGTCAGTCACACATCAGTGTAAATAGAGAGAAACATTTTTAGTTGATATAGAGTGAAAACTACACATTTCTTATCTACACATACACAAACACATATACTTTAATCTGTTAAACACAAGTTTGTGTTTGGCATAAAATGAACTATTTTGGCTTTCGGGCAAAAGAAAATGAGTAAATACCAATAAAAGGCACTGTAGAAAAGCATACAGATATTTATGAAATCATCATTATTCCTGTGTACAAAAAGTGGGACATGATTTTGATGATGGGAGAATGATTTTGGAGCAGCCTGGGACGCCCTTATCACAAGACACAAACACATCAATCTAAAGTAGAAATATACTTATTAATCCACTATTCCACATAAGAATTACAAGTCTAAGAGTCCCAGGCTATATTTTTAAATCGCTTGACTGTATTTAAATGGCTTTCAATTTTGATTATCGCCATGAAAAATTGTATATTATTTCAATCTCATTGGCAACACTGAAATATAACGATTTAGGGAATTACAAGTGAAAATCAGCATCATACACCAAAGTATCGATTATTTCATGCTGAAAATAAAAATTGAAAACCATTCAAACTGAGGTGAGCTATTTCAAAATATCACACAGGAACAGAACACAGTAACAGGCAAACTAACTAAGTAATGAATACATGCAATACCCATTTCTTGCAGAATATACTATTTAGTTGTCATGGTGAGTATGTACCATAATGGGTGACTCAGGACAGGAATATGAAACACATTACAAGTTTTGTTTATTGAATGTGTACTTTACAGATAGAATATTGGTATTTCATGAAATGAAACATGACTAACATTCATAACAGGTAAAAATTGTAGAACTGTTCTGTTCCCTGTATCAACCAAAGGTAAGAAGTAACTTCAGACATTGGTAAGTAGCTACAAGTATCTACAACAAAGTCTAAGTTTCCTGTCTAAACTGACTTCTAAAAGAGCAATATTTTCACTGCAATATTTGAAGCCTGCCATTTTTTTTGTTGTTGTTGCAGCCATGGCATAGTGATGAAGTGACAATATTGTAGCCAAATACTTACTTATTTCGCTGGATCAGCAACAAGACACAACTTATCATCACAGCCCATAACAGTCCACTGCAGGACTTAGGGCCTCTCCTACAAAAGGGGAGGTTATTGCCATAAACTCCACACTTGGAATGCAGGTTGAGGATTGCAGTGGTGCAAATAGAGCAAT
Organism: Blastobasis lacticolella; assembly: GCA_905147135.1. Classification (NCBI taxonomy): domain Eukaryota; kingdom Metazoa; phylum Arthropoda; class Insecta; order Lepidoptera; family Blastobasidae; genus Blastobasis; species Blastobasis lacticolella. The sequence continues at coordinate 4,522,197 of LR990062.1, read as the reverse complement.
GGAAAACACTGCTGCCCATTTTCTAGTTTACGGAGACTCTAGATCTTTTGCCTCTAAACATTAGTCGCCTTGTATGACACCCAAGAGTTTAAGGGGTTGCTATTCTACTCTACCAGACACCACACGGCTGTCGCAACCAAAGACAACTTATGACACAAAAAATCATATTGCATTAAAAATATTGCCAATTTAGAATCTTCCTAATAATAATTCGAGACTATAACTAGATTTACCTCCACCCTTTTCTGCAAAGACTTCTCCATTGCAGTATTAAAGAAGGACGTACAAACGGAAACCTTTTGGTAATATTGAAGTATTCGTAAAAAAGAGGATAGGATTATTTCGTTCTTCATTGTGTATTTATACCAGTACTTTCCTGATTATAGTGCATGTATCAATACATAGGTATCATTATAATAATTATGATAGCCCTTTACACTGATTACCGTAATCATTATTGTTGTGTAGGTAAGTTGGTAACTACATGAATTGTGCAAATAAATGAACACTAACACCTACAGCTGCAACAAATGGTGATACAGGTATAAACATCATAAAACTTATAAATTATGACGATCTTATCACGCCAATTAGTAACAGCGGCGGTGCAAAACCATTCTTTGCGTAAAGGGACCATGTACACAATATTTCGTCAAACATTTACGCTACAGTCACTATGTAGACCAAATAAATACAAAATACAGTATTGTAACACAAAATCTCGATGGAAAGTAGAAAATTGAAAACGAATCAATGTCCTAGCATTTAGCAACAGGGCCGTGCCTTGCTACGGGATCATGTACATACATATAATTACTATACCTATACCTACTCACGTTTCCACTTTCCCATGAAATTTGCCACTTCCTGCCTGCAAGAGTTTCTAGGAAGTGTACCAGGCTTGTGTATGCGACACTGGCGAGCCTATTAGATAGATAACACGGACATTTTGGATCTAATAAGCACCTCACGCACCGAAATAAGGCCGGCAATGATGGACGAATACACCCATCCACACGTACCATTTATGCCTTGTCATTACGTTTATTTAACACAATTACGGCCAGGACAGCTAACTGACTTCTTATTATACACAAAGAAGCGCTGGGAGCGAGGTTAATAGCTAAAATGAAAAAAGAACTTTACCCTTCTGTCAGCAAAGTCTCTTCGATCGTCCCTCCAGCGGTTTTCGGGCGTGCCTAAACCACCACTAAGATTGAATTCTCACTTTTTGGCACATTTTGTATAAATCCAACAACACCACACTGGAACAAAGATTATCCACAAGTTCTAACACGGTTTCTTCCACCATTAACTTTTCATACACCCTCAGGCTCGGTCCTTTTCACGGCCATTTGCAAATTGCGTCAAAGTTCCTCAAATGTGATAGGCGGATTCTGCGCTAGTGTAGTTTGAGTTTAGAGCACAGTCTGGTGGTGAATTTCAGAACTAAAATAATTGTTGGGCAAAATTATGCTTTAACTCAAGCTTATAAAGGTTATTTCAGAAATAATGAACAACGCTTACGTCTCTTCGGACCAAGTAATGAAGGGTGCGGTAAGTCCACTTTGTGAACCCCAAAATGTGACGTCAAACTGGGCGTGAGAAGCAAAAGGCGGGCGTTTCAAATCGTATTCTTAGTTGACTTACACTTTATATTATTAGATGAATGTTTGTTCTATGTATTGTAATTCAATACATCTAAATTAAATGAAAATGTAATCTCTATCTCTTTTAGAACAATGTGATGTACCTAAACTAGATACTTGTACTGCATCGATTGGTTTTGGTCCGCTCCATTATACGCAATCTACGAATTCTATGTTAGGTATCTTACATTTCACGACACCGTCTTAAAAATATGTTATCAGCATTTTTGTTGTTAATATTTTTTTGTTTAGGTGAAGTTGCGACAATACTTTCGCTATGTTTGGAGGCTGGCTGACTGGGTTGACCACCGACTTGTGGTGGCTGACCGGAAGTAACCGGAACGGAACTGGAAACTCATGATTTTTATTTATGGCAACATTATCATCACCATTCGTTTCATCAATATATATTTAAAGCCCCCTCAAGACATTCAATCGCGATTGTGTTTTGGTAGGTACTTTGTTCCGGAGCTTATCATGGTCTCTTATTGCAGGACCTAAACAGAACTGCCCTGCTGAGCGCTGTCTCGTTCTTAGCAGAGCAGTTCTGTTTAGGTGTAGTAGGGTAGGTAAGCCCCCTGAATTACCTTTTTCGTAAGGGTGGGCGGTAATGAGCAGTTTTCACACATGAGACACCAGTCACTCACGCAGGTTATACCTATTGTATAACTTTATTATAAAATATATTTTTGTATAATTCATAAGAACCTCGCCATCCAGCGGGGCAACGCGGCCAGTCTTCTGGGGACTTTTCTGTATTCAGGGGACTTGGGGCAAATTTTTCACCTATTTAAGTAATTTTAAGGTTTTTATTTATATGTAGTTTTAGTATATGTATATTGTATAATTGTAAATTGTAAGTTACGAAAAATATTTAGATACAATAAGGAATTATTAAATGTTTATAGTTTTAAAAGAAAAATTAGAACCTATGTGAAGAGAAATAAATCTATTATTTATTTTATTTATTATTTATTTGTAAAAAATACTTTTTTGATTTTTTCTCGTTCACTTGGGTTATATGATCTTGCTTGTTGCCAAATTTCGTGATTGTAGGTTATCAGTAAATAAATAAAGCACTATATGATGTGACAATGGCAAGAGGCCTGATGGCATGACGCTCATTGCTTGGACTCGTGGAAGGGCGCTAGTGTGGAATGCTACCTGCGTGTACACTCTGGCTTTATCCCATGTAACCGCTACCGCCCGCAGCGCTGGAGTTGCGGCCATTGCTGCTGATGACCTCAAACGGAGGAAATATGAAAGCCTAGCCCAGGACTTGATATTGCAGCCGTTTGAGGTTGAGAATTTTATAAAGATTTGGCTAAAAAAACTAATAGACGCCACTGGTGGCCGGAGAGCTGGCTCGTTCCTCGGACAGAAGATAAGTTTTGCTATCTAACGAGGCAACGTAGCCAGCTTTCTGGGCGCCATTGCGGGGGACAGTGATGTGTATTATTTTATATTTTTTAAGGTTTTAGTTTAAGTGTTAGTTTTAGTTTATTTGTTATGGTTTTGTAAATATATTGTTTGTAGCCAATAAATAAATTTTGATTTCTATATGTTCAGATAAAATTGTTTTATCAAAGAGTGTGTTGAGTGTGATAAACGGTAGGGAATTTAAAGAGCATTCAATAATAATAATAGAGAGGGGTACAAAAATGACTATTGCTAAGCCCGCAACAGCACCCTAATGTCAAAAACTTGGATTTTTCATAAAGACCTCTCTACCTACCCAAAAAGCTGCTGCCTATTTTCTGCCCACGGAGACTTTAGATCTTTTGCCTCGAAAACATTAGTCGCCTTATACGACACCCAGAGAGGTTGGCGCTATTAGTTAGATTTTATGTATGAAACGAACAACCCAATTTTTGTTTCATGGCAGCCCTCAAATTACTGTCAAATCGGCATTGCCTGGGATTGGTGGATATTATTTAGATTTTTTTGTATTTACCAATCGGCTGCTGCTATTTGTACTTTGTAGTGGGCTGCCTGGCTGTCACAGAGTTTGTTTTTGCTGTGGTTTTGCGTCAGCTGTTTACGCTATAAAGCAACAAAAAACATTAAGAAAATTGTGGCGTTGCGTTACAGAAACGTCTATTTTATGAAGTGTTTGTTTAATTCGACGGACTATAGTTTAGTTGATGAATAAACGTTTAACTCGCTTATCTATTCGGATAGATATTGCTCGAGAAAAAATTACGTGCTATCACTTTTGTTTCCTGGACAATCATTCTGTGAGTATTCTAATATTATCTAATATACGTTCATAATATCATAACGCAGTGAATACATAAGACTAGGGCCAAGCGAATCTTCGAGAAAGTGTTTTACGTGATTACGGCAGTACTAAAATGTTCAGTTCCTTTGTTGTTTTCCTATTGGAAACTTATTAAGTACTGAGCTCTGTGTTTGAACTTCTTACGTTTTCACATAAACTCTACGTTACCATAAAGTAGCGATAACAAGCTGTTATTAAGGTTTGCACAAAATATTGATCAAACATACTTTTTATCCAACTGCAAGTAGTTAGTTACAATTAGGCTAAGTATTCCAATTTTATTTCGTTACTTCAACTTTGATATATTTTTTGTTGTTGAAATTATTATTATAAAAAACCCATCACCCTATACAGTCCACCAGTCTCAGCTGAGGACCTAAGAAATTATGAGCCTTTGATAATCTGGATAAGTTAAACACATTAAAATGTCACATATTATTAATTAATTACTAGAAGATAGGGGAGAATGATGACCGGGTGAACATTTTAAAATTCTAATTAGTCCATCAATTAGAATATAAAAATATTAAACATATGTTTTTTATTTATACCAAATCAAATAATACCTATTGTCACTCAACATTTCATCGCACTGTATTGGTGTTGTTTTTTGTTAAAGTCACAGAAAAAAATACAATAAAACAATACTTTTTTAGTCTACCTAATGGAAAACAAAATTTTTCAGTCACCATCCCTGTCAAACACTGAATTTCATGGCTAAAGACATATTTTTTATCAGATATGTTTTGCAGGCTTATATAAAAAACTTTTTGTTAATAAGCAAGTTAATTTTTAATTCCATACAAATACTTATTATGTTATATAGAACATTTTAGACAGAAAGCCAAAGGCCACATTATTCCATTCCACTTGATATAGTCCTAATAAACCTCTATCACTTCTTCCACATTCATGAACATTATCATACTTGAATGTTCGTTTTTTTTAAATTAATAGCCAACATTTATATTATATCTTCTAATATATACCTGTGACCTTAAAAAGAGAATTTATAAAAAATATATTTCACGACATTGTCGACATAATTAATAATTATGAATAACCATACCAAATTTAAGCTCTCTAATAAGGCTGTAAAATCGCAGACAGATACACGACCTTAGCAAAACTATGAAGATATCTTGTTTTACCTATTCTGGAAGTCCAGAAAGCAATTAGCGAATTTACCAGAACTAGATAACAATGGTACCTACGTCATAGCTAATAAAAAAGTTAAGTACCTACACATAATTCTGAGACAAGGTCATGTAGTGAAAAACAAAATTAATTATGTATTAACTAATATCTGATTATCAATTAACTGTTAGGTGTCATAGTTATCATTTTAATATGCTTAAATATTTAAGTAATTATGATAATGATTTGTATTATAAATAAGAAATGGCAGTAGTGTGTACCTACCTACCTAATGATTATTGGTATCATTACTATTGTTCAAACATATGGTTCAAAATTATTATTATAGGCTTATTATGGCTTTTTTCTAATAGGACTTCCTCCGATTAAATTTACTTAAAATAATTGCTTGAGATGGGTGCTAAATATTGTCACGGTAGTGTCACTGTGATGTTGGTGACATGGTGGAGGTTCAAGTCCATGTATTCAGTTAAAAAGGCAGTTCATATAGGTCATTATTTTATATATATTGAGTAACTTCCGTCTTACGTCCAGTAAGTACAGTAATTTTCATATGAATTCCCTAGCTAGAGTGCACTCTATTAACCTACATCATCATCATCACAGCCTGTAACAGTCCACTGCAGGACTTAGGGCCTCTCCCACGAAAGGGGAGGTTATTGCCATAATCTCCACGCTCGGCAGGCGGGTTGGAGATCGCAGTGTTTAAATATAACAATGGAAAACGCTGCTGCCCATTTTCCAGCCTACGGAGACTCTTGATCTTTCGCCTCGAAACCATTAGTCGCCTTGTACGACACCCACGATTGTAAGGGGTTGGTGCTATTCTACTCTGCCGGACATTCTACATTCGTCAGATAATATGACGTTCGAAGTTACCTCTATAGCTCCATGTACATATTGAGTTGGTGCTGTAAACTTGACCCCCCCATGTTCTTGAACCCAATGTATTGAAGGTCGTCCATATTGGAAATACAAACCCATGCACAAAGGAAATGGATAGATAAGCTTGACTCATCATTTAATGTTGACACAGGGCAGTACTCTGAGTCAGCTCGTACTCACTACGTACCTAAAATATCGAAAGGATTTGGTAGAGTGCAGTGACACCAATGTCAGTTGAAAGGTAAAGTCGACTTCTGGGATTTTACTCAACTGAGACAGTTACAAAATCAAACTGCTATTTAGGATTTCTACTATAAATAGCAATAGACAAAGTGTCAGTAACAGCTGCGCTGCGCTTTGGTTACGTATTGCGTAAGCCTCAGGGATACGTGTGATATAGGTGCCAAAACCTGCCTATATCAGGAAAGAGGCCCTGCGCAAGTCCCAAGAAGTGATGGATCGACATCGCCGAGTCGGACCCGAGAGCCAACTTATGATAAAGTGGAAGAGAAAAAGTAGGAAAGCGGACCTTGGCAGAAGCCAGGATTGACCGCTCGGATGATGATGATGACTAAAAATACCAATTTAACATAAAAAGTAGCAACGAAGAATCCGTAAAGCAAATTATAAAAATCTTAGTTCTACATATTATTACCCACAGCCCACGTTTTACGGCTCTTTAACGGCTAAGAAATCGGCAATTGAGGGCAAATCAGTTTTAAAAGCCCCTGGTCATGGAGGAGGTTCACTCTAGCTCATCAGTAAACGCTGCGGAGCTTATAATAAGGGCTACTTTGCTACATATAGTCTCACTAATATAGACCTAAACACACATGTGTACGCATGATACGAAGCAAAGTCCATAAATGAAGCGAAATAGGCACACTCTGTCATCCAAGAGATGGAAAGAGACATAGAGGACGGCCAATAAGATCAGAGGACGACCTCAGGCTCTCCGCAGGATCGTTTTCTGGACACCAATGACAAGAAGAACCTTGAAGAAGTAGTCGAAAGACACGGCGAAATAATACACATGTCTGCATAATGTACAGCTTACCATTTGTATGCACTTTCGGAACAAAATGGCTACTTATATAATAGATTTAAAAAAATGGTTGGCAAGATAAGTTTGTAATATAGGTATGTTGCAGATGACCTATATTGTCTGGTTCAGCAGACTTACCTATATGTTGTGACTAGGACTGACTACAAAAGATACGACAAACAAAATATAAATACATAAGTAGATTGAACCAAACTGTATTCACGGCCAGAGCTTAGTGACCTCTCCTCTTACATTATAATTATTATTTTGTGCAAGCAATTTTAAGTGCTTTATGAGTTTGACTTTTTAACCTCGGATAATGAGCTGTTTTCTAAAAATAGATTGAGATAAGTGCGTAGGTACTCGTGCTGTGGTGGCTTTGGTTCGTGTCCGCTCTTTGCTGTTGGATAATGCCGGTTCTGAACATTGCACGGCTCCTGCGGGTATTTTGTATGACAGTCCCAATTCCATTTTTCCATTATTCGTTCATCATGATCGACGTTTACTCGTAGCTGAACTACTCAGGTACGACGACCTGAGTGGTTCAGTTGGTTAACATGGCCGGTCTGCCACGCAGGTCCTGGGTTCGATTACCGGCCGAGCAGAAATTGAAATCATCTCATCTCATCTTGGCGCTAATGTCCCGGTTGTGCTCTCGCGCACGAGGGCCCGGGGTCCGCCTTGACCATGATCCAGGCCAGATCGGCAGGTCAGGTAATGACAGTGGAGCGACTGCCGAGCAGAAATTGAAATGATGAATGTTAATTTCTGTTATGGGTCTGGGTCTAGCATGTATAATAAGTATGTATTTCAAAGTATATAAGTAGTTGATCAGTTATCTAACACCCATAACACAAACTTTTCTTACTTTGGAGCTAGATGGCGCTATGTGAATATGTCCAAGCATATTTATTTTATTTATTACATACATACATAAAGCTGACACCTTTGCCACAGACTTTGACGACCTGAGTGGTTCAATGGTCAACATGCCGGCTGCCACGCAAGAGGTCCCGGGTTCGATTCCCGGCCGGGCAGAAATTGAAATGATGAATTTTAATTTCTGTTACGGGTCTGGGTGTTCTATGTATAATAAGTATGTATTTAAAAAGTATTTAAGTAGTATATCAGTTATCTAGCACCCATAGCACAAGCTTTGCTTAGTTTGGGGCTAGATGGCGCTGTGTGAATTTGTCCACGAATATTTGTCCACGAATACAGAAGGGCTACGCTAGAAAGCTATGAACCCCACAAAATGTGTATTAAGTTGATTGTTACAAAACAATAAGACGAGTTTTTCTCTATACTACTTTTACGTTCATAATATCTGAATCTATGCAACGTACGTAATTTAAACGCCCACGTTGAAAATTATTTCAGAAATTAGGAAACTACACCGTTTTTGACTTAAATTATAGGTGGCACATTGCTTTGGGATTTCCGACAGGACATTTATTTATTTATTTAAACTTCATGCACTATTACATACAATGACGGACTTAAAGCTTCAGAGCTTTCTCTACCAGTCAACCGGAGAGTTGATAGTAAAAAAAATTACAGTGCGGTGCAGGATTATTGACAAAAATATAAGCAAATTTGACATATATTTACAAACCAAGACTGACAGTAACAGAAAATATCAGAAAAGTTGTAAATTCCCAAATTGATTCACCCAGTCTGCTAGCCAAAATTCACACAAGAATTCGTTCGCCCGTTACTCTCACGTCAAAAACCAAATATAAAAAACCTGTACACATAATAGTTTTGTGTCTAACTTACCTAACTATCTATCTACCTAAATATCTAACGTACCCTTAACTTATACAATAAAGAATTGTCAAATGTAAATATATTTAACACTTCTAAACAAAAGTTGTGTAACTCACTTTTCAATATTTTACTCGCCCATTGAAAGCGAACATATGTTTCTGTTTTACGAATATACATTGTATGTAACAAGTACATTATCTACCTCTTGTTATGCTGTTATACAGCTTGAACTCTCTGGCACATCCAGGTACTTTAGTTAAGTTAATTTGCTCTTTTAACATGTCTGGTTTACTTACAAGGCTCAAATAAGTAAAATTTCTTTTGATATTAATTGATATTCGGCACTATAGGTCGATAAATTGTAACCAAATTTTATTGTAACTACCTCTGTAAAAAGACTGTTTGTGCCAAAATAAATGAAAAAAAAAGAAAAAGTAAGTAAAGAGAAACCAAATAAAGATAACACAACGTGCGAAAAATTGTTTTTCCACCACACATAAACAACAAAAAGATAGATTTCACTAAGATAGGTTTCACATGTAATGGAATAGTCGACTGAGTGAATTCGACAGTGAAAGCAGCGTGCAAATAACTAGCTATTATACCTATTATTTCGTTTATCCGTGATTGTGGTAGGAAACAATTTTTCCACGTTTCACCGCGTTTGTTTGTGCGACCATCAACTTAGAATAACTTTATATTAAGTACAATGTTTTTTATGTCAAACGGTCGGCAAACAGGCAAGCGGGCCACCCGATGGAAAGTGGTCACCGCTGCCTATCTATAAACATTAACACCAGGGATATCCCGAACGCATTGCCCACCTTTAACAGGTTGCTCTAGCAGCAAATAGACAAATGCCCCCACTAACAAAGCCACGGTCGCCCAAATCCCTTAAGATTTGGAATTAGTCCTCGAAGCCCTTCCTTTGCACTAAAACATGGGGTTCTACAAAAGGTAGACATGCTACAGGTACCACAAAGGCCGGCACCGCTTCCGCTCCCCTTAGGTTGCAGATGTCCTGACGACGCTAGCCGCTTTCCATCAGGTGGACCGTCCATCCTTGTAGAGCTCGTCTAGTCTAAGATGACGCGCCCCACTACTTAGTTAGTTGATTTCGATGTGTGAGTGCAAATATTGATAACGACACTTCATCTGTGTGGGAGCCAATGAACGACGCGTGTTCCTACGTTTGAATCTCACCGGCAACTGAATGACCAATTACAACGGCATTTGTATATGTATTGCGTCCATATTTTAAACTTGCTTGTGTGCGGTAATGCGATAGTGGGGCGCGTCATTTTAGATTAGACGAGCTCTACCTCCCTAGGCAATAAAAAACAATTTTTTTTTTATGTTATACGGCAGACAAACAGGCAAGCGGGCCACCTGATGGAAAGTGGTCACCGCCGCCTATGGACATCAGCAACACCAGGGGAGTCACTGATGCGTTGCCCGCCTCTGAAGAGACCTCTAATATACCTCTTGAACGATCCCATGTCATAGTCCAAAGGAAACACTGTGGCTGGGGTGTGTGGGTACTTATAATAGTATTTTTTGGCTACACTATTAAACACAGACACAACCTTAGCTTCTGTCAAGTTCATCAACTCTGCACAATAACGAAGTATCGTTTACCCGTTGCAATTAGTTTTTCCTTCCTAATGAAGGCAATAACCTGGGAGTCTGCTCTACTTCTGTTAAGTGGCTGACAGACGTGCGAGTAAGTACGCGAACTTGTGGATCGACTTTTTTGTAAAGTATCTCGTGTAGTTGTGTTTATATGGATTTCTGTTTCGATAGTGACGAATTTTCAAAGCTACTGACTCGAATTATTTACGGAATTCATAAAAGAGCGAGCCGGATAAGTTCTTGAAATTAAAGAAAAGTTCAATCGCCTATCGAAAGTCTATCGCCCTCGTCGAGCCGGATAAGTTCGCGAACTTAAAAACCGCGTACTTTAAGTTCGTATGTGTGTCGCCTACTTTAGCAATAAGGTAAGCACGTTAGGTAGGAAGCCTCACCATGATGGCTTCTAATTTACTGTTCTCCACAAATTGGCGAGCATTTTGCACTTTACTGTAAATTGTTTGTTTTGCTGTGGTGTGTGGAGGTTATGTTGTGGGTTCTGGGAATAAATTATTTGCTACGAAGGAAACACTTTTTGTAATTGTAATAACTCTGTTGTATTACGTCTTCAGAGCACATTTAAAAGTAACAATCGAACAATTACATTTCATTGAGTAGCGGCTTCCTAGCCGGGACAGCAAGAGAGAGCGAGGGGCGTACCACAGCTCTAGCTCAGCGAGGTAATACATAATGTAATAGGTATTAGCATGATATACTATTCATTTAAGACACGACAGTTTTTGTTATTGTTGCTTACGACGCGGTGGTGCTGAAGACCGAGCGAAGTAGGGGAGGAGAAGTTGGAAAGTGGACTCTGGTAGAGGCCAGTAGGATTATGGCTTTTTTATTGTATTGGCAAAAGTCCTCTTCTCAAGACGAGACGGAAGTCGGATTAATTGTCGTATTCTAACAGTATTGGGGGTATATCTGTGGTGCATATTGTTTATTTGGCAATTTCTACAATTTAAATAACAAATATTTCTTACTAACTTAAATTAGGTAAAAATATTGTAGTGTCATGCCAAACTACATACATAGAGATGTAGCCCGGTTTGTTCGACTGTACGTGTGTACGCGCATGTTGTTCGACTCTACGCGCTTCGAAAGAGCCTCTGCTCTATCAAAGCGCGTTATTTTGCACAGATACAGCCCCTGTGTAGCCTTACATTTCTCAGTGCCAGCGAGTGCGATATTCGAGATACATTATGGACCTTATTGTATGATTAATACATACCACTTTGATTTGCTCTCACGCATTTTGTTTCTAAATTTAGTAACTGAATTTAGGAATGTGTAATAAGCTCATAAGGGCTACTAAATGGAATAGTAATTGCGCAATACTCATCAACTTGTAATAAAACTATGTTTGTCGTTCTAACGGGGTTAAAGTGATATGATAACCTATTGAACTTAGAATATGCGTAGTCAAATAGAAATAAATTCACTTGGGTTGTTTATACTTTGTTTGTTTGCTACCACCGCTTGTTAAATAGCTCATTACGGACTATCTAAGGTAAGGTTAGCTGGAAGAAATTCCATTGTGGGATAAGCCAGCCTTTGCAATGTATATTTATTTTCCTTTATTAATGTTCTTTATGTAGTTATACGCAATATATATGTCGCAGCCATCTGATTAAATCAGCCATTTAATGCGTAGGCTAGCCTGTTAATTAAACGCCGGCATTCAATTGAATGCCTAGGCCGATAGTTTATAGAACAATTAACGCTTAACGTTTAACTAGTTGGCTTAGTGTAAGCCAGCCCATTAAAGACGGCGGACGTGAAATCAGGCAGGTGATTTAAATTTAGTTAAAACTTTATCCACTGCAGCACTGGTAGTCATTAAAACAAATATGGCGTCAGACAGCTCGCACAGCAAGCAATGTTTTTGTATTTTTATCGTTTTAACTAAATTTAAAGTGTGGTACCTAGATGTTTTTAAGTAAGAATAAGGATAATTTAATTTGTTCATTTTCTGAAAATACTTACAATTAGAACAAATGTCTAAGAAAGTTTCGTGCCATTTTATATTTAATATTATAAAATAAGAAAGTGCATTCTTCCTATACTACATTGTTGCAAATAGTTAATAAGTTTAAAGTTATTATTGTGGTAAATACTATAAATTTTATAGGTACTCGCAATGCAATTACTAATTGAATTTGTTGCCACTAATATTTTCGTTTCTAAATAAAAATTATATTTATTGATTCGTATTTTTTATCTTAAGTAAAGTTATATAATTTACGAATGATCACTCAAACCAAACATATATATTCCAATAACAAAATGGCTAAATAACGTTCAGCCAAGTAGCTGCACGTTACATTCAACTTCTTGGCTAGTTGTCCTTTAGCCATTCGATTGAATGCCGGCGTTTAAGTAACGGACTAGCCTTCTAATTAAATGGCTAATTTAACTAGATGGCTGCGACATATATACATACTTTATTATTGTCCACATGCTCTCAAGTTGAGAGTTGGGAGTTTCAATGTGTACCAGGGGGTCCGGTCACTTGGCAGCTGACTGTAGTCTATCGAACATAAAAATTGTACATAGATCTTATTTGCAATATATGAGCAATACCTTCCACTTTGATTTGCTCTCATTCGTTTTGCTTCTGATTTTAGGCGACTGAATTTAGCCAAATACAAAAACCGCAAAAGCCCAGATGGTGGACTGTCTGTTCGATTGACATAAACACACATAATAAAAATAACATATCGGACATTGTTCGGATTTTATTACATTACACAATGCAATAATACCTACTATTAATGACTTTTCTCGTATGTACGTTATAGTGTAACGTATTAAACAAACGTGTGTAGTTACAATCCGCGTCATGAAAAAAGAGACTTGTCAAATGGCAGTAGAGGGGATTACGCGCAGGTAATCGCCTAATAAGCAAGTCGAACCACGTGACCCGCCAAGTCTCTTCTTATTTGACACTAGTTGTACTTGCTTTGCTGTGTAGGTATAGTGGTACATTAGGTACATATAATGCTCTATCCGAATTGGCAACGGTGTCGTACGACCATAGTCGTGCGACGGGCGTTTTTGAGGTCACCTATTGGTCGGGCGAGCCCGTCGTACGGCCTTGGTCGCACGACCGTTGCCAATTAGGACAGCGCCTAAGTCATTAGCGAGGCGAGTCGTTGGTGCATGTAGTGGAAAACATCGTGATGAAACCTGCATATTCGAGGGACAGAATTTGTAACCATGATTCAATCTGGTCAGATTCCCGTGTTAACAGGGTCACGGAGGTCATATGGCAGTTGCTCCACTGTAATTACCTGATCTCCCAAATCCTGGATCATGGTCAAGGCGGACCTTGGGCTCCCGTGCGAGAGCACAACGGGACTTTAATGCCCAGATGATCAACTATGCGTCTATAATTCCCGTTGTCCCCCGCAACCATGTGTCCCCCGAAAACTTTGTAGTTCGCTGCGTGTACGTAATGTTACGTATGTTAAACATAAGTACTTAGTTGTAGAAACAAACAAATGAACACTCAGATCAATTTAAATACCAACGCCAATGTTCTAGTTACGCGCCAGACAGGTAAGACTTTCTACTAGAAACTACCCGGTAGGCACCATGTGGTGTTTGTTGGCCTTTCTAGAAAGCCTGTTAGCGGCCTAGGTGACCTAAGGTGCACTAATAGGCTTCATTTTACCGCCTGTGCTAGAGTTGGTACCTAGCACATGTGTGGCGTGATGTTACCAAACATTACGACGCACCAAATACTTCTATCTGTTTACGTATAAGGCTTTGCTACACCCAGATACACACGTCATACTTATGACACTCTTCTTTTTGAGGAAGGGGTTAAAAAGTAGTTAATAGTTAGTATTACCTTACCCATTATTAACCAAAAAGGGAAAAGTATAGTTCGGCGTGCCTCACTAGAAGGCGGCGCTGATTACACAGGATTCTTAAGTATTGAATTTGATAACCGAAGTTACTCGGAAAGGTGTTTAGTAAAAAGATACTCAGTTTTGGTACCTTTTCCGAGAAGAAACCGCAAAATGTCAACATTTTTATACATCCAACGGTCTAGTCTTGATTTTTTTTTGTATGCAGTATAGTATGTAGCTGGGGTGTTGCGAATATTCGCTTCCGCATTCGCAAATGCGTAACAGCCGCATTAATTTAGACATCTGCATCCGCGTCCGCCTCCGCGTAAATTATTGCGGATCTTTTGTGGATGCATCTGTTAAATATAGTTGTCCTCTCAACTGGTGGCGCGTCAATCGAAGCGAATTAAAAAAAATATTGTCAAGTTTCGCAGGTAGATATTTTTGCACCAGCAAGTGTTTCGAGTGAACAACTATTTAGCGGCTCATGTTGAATTTACGAACCTATAAGAAACAGGCTTGAACCTGAAAAGGCAGCTACATTACTTTTTTTAAATATATCGAAATTACTTTTTAAATTTAAGTACTAAATGAAATATAGTTAAATGACCTACGATAACGTAAGTTAACTATCTTTATAAATGTTTGGCATCCGCATTCGCATCCGTGGATGTCTAAAATTCTACATTCGCAACAAAATTCGTCTGTAGTACCTAGTAGAGATTGTAGAGAATTTTTATTCAATGTACACTTATTGAAAGTCACATTAACCATAGAAAAATAATCAACTAACCAGGTATATGATTTGTTTTATTGCACCAGCGCCTCGACTAACCTGCTGCTAGCTCCAACCTTTGACACATTATCTAGCAGTTACCTCCACGGGTCGCGAACCAGTAGGTAACCGAACGCAGCGCAGCCGGTCGGGATGTCTGTGGCGCAATCATTGGGCATCTATGTCGATTTCGTTCTTCAGTTTGTGTTTATTGTTTTCATGTTATTTTCGTTAACCAGTACAACGGCTAAGTATCGTTACCTATTATTTGCGTATTATGTAGATTTGTATTATGTATGTACACACACACACACACACACACACGCACGCACACGCACACGTACTAGCTAGCTCCTTTTATACCAATACTGCCTTCTGTACCTACATCATCATCACAGCCCATAACAGTCCACTGCAGGACTTTAGGCCTCTCCCACGAAAGGGAAGGTTATTGCTATAATCTCCACGCTTGGCACGCGGGTTGGAGATCGCAGTGTTGTAAATATAACAATGGAAAACGCTGCTGCCCATTTTCCAGTCTACGGAGACTCTAAGATCTTTTGCCTCGAAAACATTAGTCGCCTTGTACGACACCCACGAGTGTAAGGGGTTGGTGCTATTCTACTCTGCCGGGCACCACTCGGCTAGGCACATACAGCAGGCAAAAACCTTTGACACAATCTTTACTAGTTTGCAAATGCTACCTCCACGGGTCGCGAACTTGCGAAGCTCGCAAACCTGTAGGTATCCGAACGCAGCGCAGCCGGTCGGCATGGCTGTGGCGCAATCATTTAGCGTCTATGGCGATTTCGTTTTTAAGTTTGCTTTGTCGTTTTCATGTTACATTCATTAACAATTACAATGCAATCGACCGGTATCGTTACCTATCAATAACATATTATGTTTGTGCGTCTCAATCGTTACGTTTTCTCTCTCCCAGAAAAAGGGGAAAATAAGAAAATTAAAAATAAAATAAGTGCAATCACTAAGTTTTAACAGTATTACTAACAATATATGGGCTTTGTATACGTAGTATAAAACTTGTAAATTTATTGTCTGAAATAAACGTTATATTATTATTAAATTGGAGCCATGATGACCCTAGCGGTCGAACCAGGCTTCTGCCAGGCTCCGCTTTCCTACAATTTTTCCTCCACATCGCCCGGTCTTCAGAATCCTGTGGCGTAGCCATTGGCGCACGGATCCGTCTTCGTGTTATTGATCTATCGATTCTTCAGCCTTCGTTAGGAAGTCTCCTGATACCTTTTACTATTTCCCAAGGGAACCATCGACAACGACTGACCAACTCCACGGCGCATGGATAACGGAAGCAAAATTTCAACGATAAAAGTTGAATGGAAACGAAATGAATTAGTAACGAAATATTACTGTAAATGTTAAATATAGTAAAAATATTAAACCACAAATTAATTACTTATCAATTATTATTATTAATTATAATTAATGGTCGCTCTCCCTTAGGTAAGTTGAGGTCAAATGCAAGCCTTAATCGTCAATATAAATAATAAAAAAAAAAATTGGCATAAATTTTTCTATTGCTATAATTATTAAAATTCCAACCAAATTCTGAATCAAATTAAACCGAAGCAAAAGGTCGAGGACAACAGTTAATGGAAACCAAACGAATTAGAACCGAAAACGACATAGATACACATTCACCGCACCGCAATGCGCTTGCTCAATGCGTATGCGCACCTCGGCTTTTTGCACTGAACCGGGCGAGAGCCGTGCGTTATTTAACCCATCGAGAATGCTTTTTGGGCTTTGAGGGTTGCCTGGAAGAGATCGCTTATAGCGATAAGGCCACCTTTGCCCACAATGTTTGAGAATACATGTTAAATTTTCTTTTTTGTAATTTTGTGTGCAATAAAGAGTATATCTATCTATGTATCATTTTTATCACAATAAAACGGTATTCTCTTATTTGACAAGGGTCTTCATTGCAGACAATTTAATTTACGTAAAAAAAAACTTTATTAAATAAATTAAAGCATATTAACCGGGCAAATTTTACGTTTTTTGTTTTGTTTAGTCTCTTGGTAGGTAGATTTTAGAAGGTAACACCGAGGAGAGCGTCAATTGAGAGTCCATTCGATTACAATTCAATTGCGCTTACCTACAAGTTATTGCAGAACACCCAATTTGATCCGAGTTGTAATCTACTTGTAATCGAATCTCGTTCGAATTGTGAGAAAACTAAAAATAGCGGACTTGACCCTGGGTTTGGGTAGGTCGATACACTGTCGACTGTACTAAACCCGCAATAGATTGGAATCGCGCGCGGCTCCCGCCCGACGCAATGCAGGCACCGCAGTTTCCTAACCGCACTTTTACTATAGGATGTTGGGGAAACCGCGTTGGAAAAATTGGCACTATAGTTATAAATATCCCGGCTTCCTTGACCTTAATTGGGCCAGCGGCGTGCGCAAACCTTCTCCTAGGTCTAGTTTTCTAGCGATAAGTATGTGACTACAGAGATTGCGACTGCAATATTGTGCAATATTGTAATACGCACTCCGGCCAGGTTGAAGGCCGACTTATGAAAGGCTGCGGGTGGATGCTGGGTGCGACAAGCCGAGGTTAGCGTTGGCGGTCATCGGGGTAGGCGTTACCAGCATCATGCTTGCTGGGTTAGAGCGGAAAGAGGCTGGCCTGGTGTACTTTGCGGACCTCGTATCCTCGGAGTCATACTTCGCGCGGCTGCGAGAAGTAGCGTCCATATGGTACCGCGAGAGGAGAACGGAGGAAGAGATGGAACGTAGGCAAAGATGGAAATGGACGGAGTGAGAGGGAGAGAACGAAGATGGGTGCTGGCCGACGGGGTAGAAGATTGTGTTGTGGTGTCAGCCCGCTAAGGGAGAGTGCTTAGGAGCAATCAGGATTTGTGGGTGTCAAGAAATGTGCCTGCCTAGAGCCACCGGCAAGTAAGTGTGCAGATCACCTCTGATTAGGTCTGACGCGGTCCGTATGCCCGAGAGGTCGATATGACCCTGGGTGGAGGTGGGTTATTGATGATAAATATTGTGGTTATTTTTTTCAGTTATTGTCTTCGTCTGTTGATGACATGAAACCCTTCGAGTAGTCCATTATTGAGTACTAGTGGATACGGCGCGACTTCGTTCACATACACCTATTTTACCTTTTTATTTTTTCTTTCTTAAACTTTCCTCTTGAATCACTCTATCTATTGTTGAAAACCGTATCAAAATCCGTTGCATTGTTTAATTAAACGATCTAAGCGTACATATATACAAAATTATATATACAAATATATATACATTGGGATATACGGCGGGATGCGACTTTGTTCTATAAGTACTGTGTATAGATGAAAACATAAACTAGAAGGTTCAACCGCTTCAACCATTAAATTATTGCATCCATGCATCACTTTGCCTCTTAGTTCTATTCTATATTTGGGGAAGAAATTGTTAGTATTATACCAAGTGTAGTTTATTATTAAGCAACCGATCAACTAGTAACTAGGTTGTTGCAATTCCAGCGCGGTCTGTTTCCGGATGGGTGACTGCCAGTTATACTTAGATAATATGGTTTCGATAATACGAATTGCAGTTGGTACCTAGTACAGTCGAGTTCATTAATATGTGAGCATTACCAAGGCTTCAAATATAAATGTACATGGAAGGGTA
This sequence comes from Blastobasis lacticolella, assembly GCA_905147135.1. Taxonomy (NCBI): domain Eukaryota; kingdom Metazoa; phylum Arthropoda; class Insecta; order Lepidoptera; family Blastobasidae; genus Blastobasis; species Blastobasis lacticolella. The sequence goes on along the minus strand of LR990062.1, from coordinate 4,503,474 downwards.
CTTATATATCTGAGCAGATGTACATATGTTTGATTGAAGAATCTGCTCAGATATATAAGTACAGATACACACCTCAAATTTATGACATCCATATATTTTCGTTGGAGGTTAAAAATTGTAGATTTCAGACTCATGCAACTTGCTAAACATTTGGTTATCTTGACTGTACTTACTTGTTTAACATTGTAATTTTGTGTGCAATAAAGAGTGTATATATATATATATATATATATGTATTAGTCACGTAAATAAACGCAGCCTGTATAGGTTCTCGACTCTCATCGGGCGAGCGGACAACTTCCGAGCCGAACTGGTTCGCCGATTAGCTTCCGTCCGTTGGCGGCACCCATTTTGTTTCGAAATCACGTAGGAATTGAGTGCGACTGAAACGGATATTTTAATTGTAAGGTCGTTCGGTATAGCAGTAAACAAATAGGCAATTGGGTCACTGCATAAATTGACGTTTTTTCCCAATCACACATTGACTTACTATGACCCAAAATGAGTCTTGGCCTCCGACGCTAAGAAGCTCGAGACGCAACAGTCAGCCCGGAGCACACATAATACATGGAATTACACATTTGCTCAAATATTTTTAGTTGTAAACAACATATCAAAGTAGAAGTTAGCTTTAAATGCTACTAAGTCCCTAAAATTGAATGAAACATATTTTCTTGGGTTTTTATAAGGGTTTGAAAATACCCTTTTAATTTCTCGTCAATTTTGTCTCTTTAACCAAATGTAATCTTATAAAAAGGGTAGTTATCAAAATGCACTAGTTAGCTGTCTTGTTATGTTGTATGATTATACCTATAAAGTTTCATCATATTCGGATTAGACATTTCCAAGAAATTTGGCATGTATGAGTTGTAATTTTCAGTAATTTTTGCTATACAAAACACTATTTTCATAAGACCCTGATAGTATTATTATTCTGTGTCACTGCCGAAAAGTGGTCGGAAACTGGAAACTGGTCGCCGCTGGCTGTTTTTTTTTTATTTTTTATGTGATTCGGTAGGCAAACAGGCAAGCGGGCCACCTGATGGAAAGTGGTCACCACTGCCTATGTAAGTACATCGGAAACCAAGGGCGTCACCAAGACGTCTCTTGAAGGATCCTTTGTCATGTGATGCCAAGCCGAAGGACAGACTGCGGCATTGAGTGGAGTCCGGCGTCCATAACACCAAGGGCGTCACCGTGGCTTCTCTTGAAGGACCCCTAGTCATGTGATGCCAAGCCGAAGGACAGACTGCGGCATTGAGTGGAGTCCGGCGTCCATAACACCAAGGGCGTCACCGTGGCTTCTCTTGAAGGACCCCTAGTCATGTGATGCCAAGCCGAAGGACAGACTGCGGCATTGAGTGGAGTCCGGCGTCCATAACACCAAGGGCGTCACCGTGGCTTCTCTTGAAGGACCCCTAGTCATGGGATGCCAAGCCAAAGGACAGACTGCGGCATTGAGTGGAGTCCGGCGTCCATAACACCAAGGGCGTCACCGTGGCTTCTCTTGAAGGACCCCTAGTCATGGGATGCCAAGCCGAAGGACAGACTGCGGCATTGAGTGGAGTCCGGCGTCCATGACACCAAGGGCGTCGCCGTGGCTTCTCTTGAAGGACCCCTAGTCATGGGATGCCAAGCCGAAGGACAGACTGCGGCATTGAGTGGAGTCCGGCGTCCATGACACCAAGGGCGTCGCCGTGGCTTCTCTTGAAGGACCCCTAGTCATGGGATGCCAAGCCGAAGGACAGACTGCGGCATTGAGTGGAGTCCGGCGTCCATAACACCAAGGGCGTCGCCGTGGCTTCTCTTGAAGGACCCCTAGTCATGGGATGCCAAGCCGAAGGACAGACTGCGGCATTGAGTGGAGTCCGGCGTCCATAACACCAAGGGCGTCGCCGTGGCTTCTCTTGAAGGACCCCTAGTCATGGGATGCCAAGCCGAAGGACAGACTGCGGCATTGAGTGGAGTCCGGCGTCCATGACACCAAGGGCGTCACCGTGGCTTCTCTTGAAGGACCCCTAGTCATGGGATGCCAAGCCGAAGGACAGACTGCGGCATTGAGTGGAGTCCGGCGTCCATGACACCAAGGGCGTCGCCGTGGCTTCTCTTGAAGGACCCCTAGTCATGGGATGCCAAGCCGAAGGACAGACTGCGGCATTGAGTGGAGTCCGGCGTCCATGACACCAAGGGCGTCGCCGTGGCTTCTCTTGAAGGACCCCTAGTCATGGGATGCCAAGCCGAAGGACAGACTGCGGCATTGAGTGGAGTCCGGCGTCCATAACACCAAGGGCGTCGCCGTGGCTTCTCTTGAAGGACCCCTAGTCATGGGATGCCAAGCCGAAGGACAGACTGCGGCATTGAGTGGAGTCCGGCGTCCATAACACCAAGGGCGTCGCCGTGGCTTCTCTTGAAGGACCCCTAGTCATGGGATGCCAAGCCGAAGGACAGACTGCGGCATTGAGTGGAGTCCGGCGTCCATAACACCAAGGGCGTCGCCGTGGCTTCTCTTGAAGGACCCCTAGTCATGGGATGCCAAGCCGAAGGAAAGAGTCCTCCATCAATAAGGCTGGAAGGAAGGAGTTGGAAGGAGAGGGAGTCCTGTATGTCACTCTCCACTCAACTTAGTTCTCCACCACTCAGTACTTGATCTCGGAAAGATTGACAATGGTTCATGTATCTCGCTCGTCTTTACCTACAAAATTTAATTCATAAGGTACAATTGTGTTGCAATAATTTGAAAGTTGTTGTTGTTGCTAATAATTCTTGTTTGCCACCTTGGTGGTTTGCAAAAATTTTGAATTACTCATGGTAGCAATTAACGAGGTTGACCCAGGGTCTTCTGCTGGAGATCTTGAGACTGATTGAACAATCTAGGGAGGTGATTGGCACCCCGTGACGGTAATATTCTTGCGTTCATTAGTTCCTATGACCACCTTCCGACCCCATCATCAGACTCTATGCTACATTAGAATAATGGTTTTCATAATATTTTAATAAATCAATATATTTAGATTTCTGTGGATTTAAATACTTATCGTTATTGTTCTCAATTTTTATCTATTTCTATTGAAACTTTACGTACTTTTTAGGTAGGCTAGGGTGCAGGTATAAAATTAAAAGACACATAAGATTGTGGGCAAATGTACACTACGTTACCTGTTTGACCACTTTAGGCCCTTTAGCTCTAGTTTGACACTCGAATATTTAACCTATTTTAAGTTAGTAATAAATATTTTTATTGTTTGTTTATTAAATAGAATATTTTGCCAAATAAACATAATGTCTTATGTCAAAAAAAAGGTAATATCGTAACTTATTGTAACAATTTTTTGTTTCAGGTTCCCGAGAGCAGAATTTACACTTAGGTAAGTACCTAAGCAAGTAACTAAAAATAATTTTGCGTGTAACTTGCAAAAAGACACATAATTACCTTGTGCAAAAACAGTGCGCTAATGAGCTTTTTTGCGAAAAAATATCGCAAAATGACCTTAACGTCACTAAACAAGTTGCTACTTTGCCACAAATCGACCAAGATATTATCATCAAAATAATCATCGGACGTCAGGAGGCTTAAGTCCAGCAGTGAATGTATCCTGTTGCGGATGATGATGATGAGTTATCACTATCATCGTCCATAATCATTCCACAATCTGTTAGTTCTCACAAATGTTGGGTCACGATGTTCATCGTAAAAACACGCATCCTACTGTATCAAAAGCATGTGAGTAAAATAAGATTAGCACTCTCAGTAAATTATTATTATAAATCGATATGTACCTAAAAACTTTTAAGAAAATGGTCTAAATATGCCTAGGCAATTACACTACATTCTTAATTGAGATGAGATTTAAATTGACAAGAGATGTCTGATGTATGTCGTTAATAATAAATCATCTTGGCGTTAATGTCCCTGTTGTACTCTCGCGCACGAGGGCCCGGGGTCCGCCTTGACCTTGATCCAGGATTGGGCAGATGAGGTAATTACAGTGGAGCGGCTGCTATCTGACCGCCTCAGGGAGGTCCTCCCTACTACCCGGGGAACCCGACCAGTTTTTTTTTTATACCACTAAGGTGGCAAACAAGCTTGCGGCCTGCCTGATGGTAAGCAGTCACCGCAGCCTATGGATTGGATCATGGTTACAGATTCAGTCGCCTGACGGACACATCCATAAAGTTCACGCCTGTGTCCCACATGTGGGGTAGGCCGAGACTATTGACCGCCTCTTTGCTCTGTCCTGACACAACTCTCTGGGCTCGTATATATCCACAACCCTTTCATACATCTCCATTCATTCTTAACACTTCGGACCCCAGATTCGCCAGAATAAGAACTGTCGTTAACCGGTGTTTAAAGATAACAACGTTTTTATTTTACTTAACTAATAACTACCATAATAAAAGTCTCAATAAAAATAATGTGTTTATTCAGTAAAATTCGTATATAGCGATAAAAATATCAATAAAATGTTCATCGTCTACATTTAATAGACTATTATAATAAGTAGGCCTCTTCGTAATAGGTAACTTTTATGTATCTTGTGGACAATAAAAAATAGTTAAATATAATAGACATAGACAAACGGTTCAGTACTTTTGGAGATTACTCTTGTTATGTTATTATGTTTCCATAGGTATATCGATAATTTACCCATTGGTACGATGCGTAGGATGTTGCGTACGCGCAGAACCATTTTACGGTTAACCGCGTTCGTTGGGAAATTTGGTACAATTGCTTGTACATGTAATTAGTTTGCGACTGTGTGCATGCATACCTTACATTGCATACCCTTGCTGTATTACTATTTTTGCAATGACTTTTTTTTTATGTTATACCTTAGGCAAACAGGCAAGCGGGCCACCTGATGGAAAGTGGTCACCACTGCCTATAGACATAAGCAACACCGAGACTATCGCCAATTCGTTGCCTATCTCTATAACACGTTAGTCTGGCAGCAAAAAGGCAAATATCTAGAGATGTAACGGATATCCGGCCACTATCCGGTATCCGGCCTATCCGGCCATAATTTACTATCCGGCCGGATACCGGATAATGCGTTAATATCCGGCCGGATACCGGATAGTAAAAATGTATGAAAAGCCCATAAAAGTGATATTGCTCATCGGAAATATATGCCCTTCTGTAGCAGTCGAGTAAAAAGTCGTATCAATACGTTTAAAAACCATAAATATTAATCAAAGAACTATTGATTATGTCGGCATCGGCACCTATTCTACTCGTATCGTTCATTTGGTAGGTTAGCAAATTTTTAATAGTTTTCTGGTCTCTTCCTTTTGCACTATGCCTTTTCCATTAGCTGGAGTCAGCTCTCCTTGTCTGCTTCCTCCATTTCTTTCTATTTTGAGCAGTAGCAGCGTCAATAATATTGTCCTTCAGGTCCCGTTGGTCCGCCGTCAGCCAGGTGGCGTGTGGGTGTCTTCCGCGTCAGCGAGTCGTCGTCGCCAAATTTAGGGCTACTTGCACTGAGGTGATCTTAGGGGCGGCGGAGCACATGCTCACACCATCGCATTGAGCGTTCTTAAATTTTCTCGGGCATAGGTGTGACTTTGTAACTTCCACGAGTATGGACATTACGTACTTTGCCCAACAGGATGACACCCGCTGATCAGCATAAATACGCATTTTTGTCGTGTGCAGTTTTGACAAGTGTTGTTTAGTATTAGTGTAATAATTTAAAGTCAATCAAGATATATATTTATATTATAGATTAAAAAAAAATTTATCCTGGATTAAAATATGAATTCTTTATATATTTAGAGGTAGTATACGATGTCGTTTATCCTCTACGATGCTGTGGGCTAGTTTAGTTCAACGTTCAAATTATTGACATTAAACGAAAACTTTAAATTACATAAACACATGCAGTCGTATAAAGTCCCACGCCGCAATTACAGCTTGTACAAACTTGTTCAGAGACTATGACCTGTGAATATCCGGCTATCCGGCTAAGAGGCTGGCCGGATATCCGGTAACCGGTATCCGGCCAAACAACTATCCGTTTCATCTCTACAAATATCCCTCCACTGCCAAAGCCACGGTTCCCCAAATTCCCACCCCATGGAGCTTTAGAAACCTTACTCACCGGCAGAAACACAATCCTATTTAAGAGTCTTGTTTAGCTGCGGTATTCTGTAAGGTGGAGGTACTTCCCCAGTCGGGCGGCTCCAATTCGAACGGGATACCCCGCTATGCCCTACCTCTCTTATTTCTCTCTTGATTTACATTAGAAACGGGTGAGATATGGTTTTTACGAATGCCGCTTTGATAAAATCTCGCCTCTCGAAATATGCGGGCTCGAAATATTTCTAGAGGGGCATGGGAACAACTTAATTTCGAACTAACTAAAGCAATTTATCTAAAAAAGCAGTCTAAATTTGCGAGTGTCAATGATCTGCCGGATCATTGATACTTGGAAGAAGCAATTAGCAAGGCACTCACTGAACATATGCTAATTTGTGTATTTTTTACGCCAGTTACAGTCATTGTACTTACTTACACTTCTTACACTTACAGGCACTTAGACTTCTGTGTTTATTCGGTACCAATGCATTTAGGGTGCAGGCAAAAAAATAACCGCTGGTGCGTTGTCTCTGTGAAGACTAAGATGAAATGCCTCATGCCTGTAATTGCGCTAGCTACCTTAACTTTCAAACCGACCGCCAAGCAACAATTCAAGCATTGTCGCTTGACGGCGAAAATGATAAGGCGGTAGTACTCACTCAGGCGGACTCTTTTGGAGTCTCTTCTTCTCTCGGACGAATTTGTTACGCAAAATACGTATAAAAGAAGATGCAGGCTGCAAGCAATACGCTAGAAAATAAGCAGTGAAGTTTATTGCCATCGATCTTCGCAGCATGTTAAAACGATCAGCTGTTTAGCCATTCAATTGCTTACGGCATTAACACATCGCTTACGCAAGCCCCCGCTGTGAAGCTGAGTTTCGAGACAAATTTCTGACTGTTTACTTGGATATAAGTTAAGTCATCAAACTTACAGAACTCGCCAAGCTTGTGGAGCTATGCGATGCGATGTTCTGTCCAGACACCGTAGGGGTTGATATTTTACGGCTATAAATAAATAAGTATGCGTGTATAATTCACACAGCAGACTAGCAGACACAGCAGCATCCAGCACCAAAGTAAGCAAAGCTTTTGGTGTTGGTGTAGGGCTTTCAAATATTCGAAAATTTAAGTATTCGAATATCCGAATATTTTTGCTGGTGATATTCGAATATTATTCGAAATTTGGAATCAAGGTTTTAACTACGTTTTTAATGTAAGTTTTTGCAATTGGCCGTTACTAAATGTATCCAATGAGCGTGAAATGGATTCTACATGTTAATATTAAAAAAAATAGCAATATAAAAAAAATCACAAAGCAACGCCATTAAGCGGCGTTTTTTTAGATTTGTCTGCTTTATTTTATTTTAAGCAATAGAAAGCCATTTACCGCACCTTTGAATACATTTACTAAGAGTATAAACCATAATTCCATAGCCACTCAAACGACTGAAAGAATGGATAAATAAATTTAGTATTAAAATTGAATCCCCTTAAATCTTGCGAGACGAGAATGTAATCAGTCGCCTTGCCTTGCGATTCCCTCCCGAGTAGTCCCGAGCACAGCACAATACAAATTACCTGCTTCGCGAGAGTGAAGACGGCCCAACTCGCCTCGTGTCACCTCACGCGAGGTCGCCTCGCGAGGCCCTCGTGTGAGGGAGAAGGTAGCATTAGGTCAGTCAGATCTTAGGATTAGGTATTTTACAAGATTTGGAAGGTAAATTATTTTTTACTGAACAAGAAAAGAGAAAGAATTTTGTATCATGAGATAAGTGATACTAATTAAAATCAAATTAGGCATGAACTAAAACATTATATCAGACAAAATGCATCTCGCTTTCCACGTACAGCAATATTGAGTATATTGCAAGGGCAGGCAAGAGTCACCGTGACTTCGGTGGGTGCGTTCACACGATCCGTTACCTTAAATACCACAAATTAAGACACCAGTACGTAAATTCAGATGATTAAACAGATATTCGAATATTCGAATTTTACCTAAATTACTATTGAAATATTGAAATGAGACGAATATTTGAATATTCGATTGCAAGCCCTATATTGGTGTTATACTAATATTGTAAAGTGAAAAGATTTGTATTTTTGTTTATAATTAATAAACTTAAGAACTCTCATGCTACATTCTCACTGAGCAACATTTTATCTCTGGAAAATAATAGGGTCCCGCAGGAACGCTACAATTTTTAATTTTGATATTGCGAAAATTATATCTCACTAGCCGTTGTCAGCGGCTTTAACCCGTGCGCATGTCGGATCCCTGTAAGAATGTTTACAGGGATCCGACATGCGCACGGGTTAAAGCCGCTGACAACGGCTAGTGAGATATAATTTTCGCAATATCAAAATTAAAGTTCTTAATTTAAAGTAACTTAAGTTAACTTCAACGGGCGCATCGACACCACCATATGGCTATCTCAGTGGACAACTGAATTTGACATAAAATAATCTTACACCAACGTAGTGTAGAATATTTTAGACCATTTATAAAAAAAAAATCGTGATGGTTGTCTCACTCTTTTTTTCTCATTTATACCTTCGTCATTGTCAAAGCTCGAAACAATTTTCCATAAGATATTTAAATATTTCTTGCTAAGGCCATTGAATAAAGCCGGCTTGGCCACGTTTGACGTATACTACCTAAATGAGCTGTGAATAAAACTTTCCATTGAGGGGTCTTTAGGTGGCCTGCCTATCCCTGCGTGGTGGTGAAGTACCTGTGTGTTTGTAGGTAGGACTGTTTCATAGAAGACACTACCAGAAAAAGATAAAGACTTAGAGATAGAGAGATGCGCCATGATCCAGACCAGTAAAAATTTAAATGCGCTAAATTCTTTTATACTGTGTAATTGAAGAATTGAAGTGTGTAATAGAGGTATATTAGTTATTTGGGTCGTCGGTGGCCGAGTGGTTAAGGTATCCGACTCGTAAACGAGAGGTACCGGGTTCGAATTTCACTGCGGCAGTGGACCAATGACTCTTTTCTGAGTTATGTGCATTAGTTGAATGCTAACCGATGCTCTTACGGTGAGGGAAAACATCGTGATAAAACCTTCATATTCAGGCGACTGAATGTGGAACTATGATTCAATCTGGTCAGGTTCCCCTGGTAGCAGGGTCACGGAGGTCAGATGGCTGTCACTCCACGGCCATTATTTGATCTGCCAAATCCTGTATGATGGTTTCCATACCATATTCTACCAGTACCTACTCATTGCACTAGTTAACGCCGAGCACTTTGTCTGTATCTGTAACGTCTGGAAGGATACAGTTCTAATCGATGTCTGCGGCAAATAAATAATTATCACGTATGTTCGATAACGAAAGCCAGTGTCATTGTAGGTTTAGGTGAATATCGAATAATCCCTCGCAGTGTAATTTTCCTATACCTTTACCAATTACATTTTCCTTAACCTACACGATTGATCACTCACGCGTAATAAACCTTTCTCCCGCTTCTCTCCCTGTCCCAATTTTCCCCCATGCTCTTCTTGAAGCACTCTTCCCTGCTGTATCAATGCATACGTCTCACAGTAAGCGACTATCTACATCTTCATTATCAACAGGCCCTCGTCCCCAGCCAGGCTCCGCCTTTCCACTCTATTCTGCACTTAGTCCGGTTTTCGGCATCCTCGCGTCGTAAACCGGTGGCTCTCACAGGGATGTCACTCCATCCATTAGGTCTCTCTAGGGACCTCTTGCCTGATACAGTCTGGTTTAGACATTTACAGCATGGGAGCAATTTGTTTCTAAAGGGTGAATGGATTGATCCATACTTTTAAAACAGCTACCGCATCTGCTCCGCTTAGGTTGCGGATATCCTTTACGACGGGGGCTTCCCATCAGGTGGACCGTTTGTCCGTGTGCTTGTCTAAGCATCAACAAGACGAAAATAATACAAATAAGCAGACGTGGTCCTACCGCCCTCCCGGTCTTAGGGACGGTACGAAAAATGACAAACGAACGAGCTTCCTACAGCCCAGCAATGTTCGAGTGATACGATACTGGAGTTTGAAGCCTTGGCCATGTGGTATCTGTCAGAGAATATAGCATCAACCTCTTTCACTTCTTAGCGTTGTTCAAGGCGACTTATGCCTGACGAAGGAGGCTGACGGTCTTACCGTAGAACATAAAATGGGCAACAGCGTTTTCTATTTGCACAAAACCGAACCAAACATACGCTTTTCTCGCGACAAAGTAAGGAACATCTTACTGCAACATACCCAAGTATATCGGATGACCGAGTGATCAGATGACACGCTAGCTGCTCGAGACGCGCTACTTTCTCGGTTTCTTTTTTTAATCGAGGGAGGCAGGCAAACTAGTAAGCGTCTCACCTGATGGAAAGTAATCGCCGCTGCCAATCGACAGCCGCAACACACGGGTAGGCCCGAATTCTTTGTCGGACTTCTAGACAGGTGTAGGCTCCCAAACATCCTTCACAATCTCATTACAAACATTAGGTTACGTCAGTAAACAATCCGGCTATTTACTAGTGCGTCAACAACCACACGTGCGAGGAAGAAAGAAAATATGATTCCGCGCCGGGAACAAAGGGCCGTCCCACATTCGCGTTACATAACGCTCACGTGTCATTGTGCCCGAGCCGGAGGCCATTACGGGCTGCGCGCGCAGACGGCCTAGCGCTTTTGTTGGGTATGCGCCGGCTGAATGGCTAGTGCGGGGATGTGGCCGGTGGGGTGTCGATGAAATGGAGGCTATCGCGATTTCTAAATATACCAGATGGCGCTACTAAGAAGTGGGCCCGTTGGCAAAATACTACCGTGCCATTGGACAAACAGAAACAGTTTGGAGAAACAGTTGCTGTAAAATGACGGGTCTTCATCATCACAGCCCATAACAATACACTGCTGCTGCCCATTTTCCAACCTCCAGAGACTAGATTTTTGCCTCGAAAATGTTTTTCGCCTTGTACGACACCCACGAGTGTAAGAGGTCGGTGCTATTCTACTCTGCCGGACACCACACGGCTACAAAATCACAAAAGACGAGAGTGGAAAAATGAAGGGTCGATTTCAGTCAATGACAGGCTTTTATTTTGACAGCAAACCTCACGTATCATTAACGCTATCTGATGGATTTTGGAATCGCAAACAACCTCATTATTCAGAACGAGGTAGAAAAGTCATTCGTTTCCACACATTTTTAACACCCTTTGCTTTAGAGATTGTCACATGTGCATGTGCATGTTTAGAGAGGAAGTTACCGGTTAAGATTCCATAGCATGAGAGAGGTCAGGTAGGTACTAATAATCCCAACCTTTTAATCAGTGTTTTCAAACTGTTACGACATTGAAACCTGCACGGATCGAATTTACACCTAGTTGAAAGGCCGGCGACGCAATTGCGACTCCACTGGCGTTGAGGTGACCACTTAATTAATCACTTTGCATCGGATGACACTAGCCTGTAAGGGCGCCGTATGTTATTCTATACGTCATCCAGAACAAGTTAAATTCCACTTTGCAGCGATAGTATAAGAAAAAGAAAAGTGACTTTGACGTGGCTGGAAAGCGAAACTGCCAAGAGGATGTGAAGCAGACCGGTTTTTTTTGTTTCTAGAACCCACACTAGGGGATATGTTAGTACAATCGCTACAAAAAGTCGAAGTTTATGTCATTAAAATTGATTTTTGCCAAGTTGTGCATGAGCATACCAATGTTTTGTTGGTCTCCTAAACGTCTACAAAGTGGAATTTAACTTGTACTCAATGACGTAGGATAACCTACCGCATCCTCACAGTCTACACGCTTGCTCGTTTCACCCTATAACAACTATCTACACAAGTACAAGAACTAAAAACCCCTTAACTAAATGGCAAAATAGTATTTTAAGTGTGCATATATGTTATATTTTAGAAATCGCCTTTTGAAGACCTTTATTTTGATGGCCCACTCAAGAGAAATAAGATTTTCGAAAGTCACCATATGGCACCTAACATCCGCCATTTTGATTTTGTCAAATTTTAATGTACCCAGTCACACTCGCGCGCGGCGCGACCAAGACGAATCTAACAACTTAATGTTAAAATCCATTGAGCCGTTAGGACTGTAGTCTGTGCCAAAGAAATAGACATACATACATACGCTCGAAAAACACAACCCTCCTGTCACTGTAAAACTACACACCTAGGTTAATACCACAACCTTAACAAAGTAGGCAATTCAATGTCATGAAAGGTATAAACCGAACTATTGATAGTGTCTTTTTTATTACTAAGTAATATCTATGTTAATGCCTTTTACGATATCTAAACGATTATAGTTTACTTCGTGAGCTAACCAATGAGTATCTGACAAACACCTGGCTCTTCACAATGTCATTACAACTATCAAACATAAAGTACCTAATGGTATTATAAAAATCACCTCTTTAGCACCAACAGGTATACATACTAAACATAAATCGCAAACAAGCGATTTGCAGCTTATCGACAAAGTTCGATCGTGCGATAACATTTTATTGTAATCGTAACGTAATATAATTAGGTATATTAATTATGTCGTCAATGGTTATTTTTGTAAATCAATTGTTGTATCAGTTATCGGTAATTAATCTGATAACATATTGACAAATTAGTGAGATAATTTGGAAGAATATATATCCTGGGGTTGGATTTGCTTTAATCTAATCTGTCCGAAGTTTAAAGGTTTTGTGTATCCGCAAAATGCGTAATTTGCGCTGAGTGACTGCGTCACAGTGAAATAATATTCTAATTGTGTAGATAAGTAAATAAAATAAAATCATGGACACGTGTAATCTACAAACGACAATACTGAATGTGGCTAAAAAAGTGCTCCATGGGATGGGGATTTGGAGAACCGTGGCTTTGGCAGTGGAGGGGCATTTGCCTTTTTGCTGCCAGAGCAATGTGTTATAGAGGTGGGCCTGCATTGGCGATACTCTTGGTGTTGTTAATGTCTATAGGCAGCAGTGACCACTTTCCAGCAAGGGGCCCGCTTGCCTGCTTGCCTACCGTATAACATAAGAATAAATAAATACAGGAACTAACATGCCGCTGATAGGGAAACGATGCTAGGACCACAGTAGCGTAGCCCTGAAAATGATAACATCAGCAATTTCCTATTGTGTATTTGAATAAATATGATTTCCAGCTCCAATACGTCTACCAAGCGACATTGATTTGTTATATGTTAGACATTGATATATTATTATGAACACTAACGCTCACGGCGAGGAAAAACATCGTGATGAAACCTGCACATTCAGGCGACCGAATGTGTAACCATGATCCAATCTGGTTAGGTTCCCCTGTTAACAGGGCTACGGAGGTCAGATGTCAGTCGCTCCACTGTAATTACCTGCGTAATCCTGGATAACGGTCAAGACCAAGCCCGGGCGCGAGAGCACAACCGGGATATTAACGCCAAGATGATTATTATTGTTATTTTATGACTATGTCAAGAGGTCACCGTTACAGTTATCGACAACGACCGTCGCATCACTAGGCGGCGCGGGCGCAGTGTTGTCGTTATGAAACCGACTGCTGATGCAGTTCCGAACACTTGTGCTTTCATCCAACGTTGCATCGTCGAGTGAGGTTACATGACGCACGATAACTAGGGTTTGTCGCATTCTTTGAACATTCCCATTTCGTTGGTGTCGCCCGCGTATATAATTTTCTAGTATGTAGGTAAATATAACCTGAGGACGGCCCAAGAAAAAATTTACTGAGATCAGTAATGTAATCAAAAAAGCTGGGGTCCGAAGTGGCAAGAATGAAAGGAAATGTATGAAAAGAGTTGTGGATATATGCGAGGCTAGGGACTTGTGCCAGGACAGAGCAAAGTGGCGGTCCATAGTCTCTGCCTACCCCACCTGTGGGACAGAGGCGTGAGCTTTATGTATGTATATTCAGGATAGGATAAAATAAACAGAGTCGCATGTGCGCTTTCACTGACTAATCTGACCTTGTCCTCCACACCGGAACTCATCAACGCAAGCAAATATGTGGCGGCGAATAGATAAGGCGAATAATTTGTGGTGTGATATTGCTAATGGGTTTAGTAATAACAATATGAACACTAGCTTCAAGCAGACACAATATATTCGCGTAAATAATTAGAATTTAACTTTCGCGACATGCGGGCTGTTGGGCAAGATAGAATACTGCGAATTGCGTCCACTGCAGGCCTTAGGGCCTCTCCTACGAAAGGGGAGGTTATTGCCATAATCTCCACGCTTGTCAGGTGGGTCGGAGAATGTAGTGTTATAAATATAATTACCACTCTACGGAGACTAGTTGTTTTGCCTCTAAACATTAGTCGCCTTGCACGACGTGCTCTGGCCGGATATCGACCACGACACCTTCTGCATGGCAGACTTATAACCTATCCACTGAATCACACGGGTCGTAAAATGTTCCAATCATCGCTACTTGACACACAGACAAACAGAGAGAGAACAAACGAATGGTTGATAAGGGAATGGACGTTGTACCTACTTTACGATAATCGTTAGCAAGCATTGTCCTGATATCTGATCTGAATTGGTAGTGTTCCATGTTAGAATTAGCTCGGACTCATTATGATTTTCAGGTTTGACTGATATTGTTGTCTGACATATGGCCACTTATAATTCCAAAACTTATCTGACCTGGTGGCCAAAGCTGGAACTAAGTGTCGCCATTTTGAATTGTTCTGTCAAATCGAACAACAGCGACGCTGTCACCGGGTCAGATAAGTTTGTTGCACCTGTATAACTGGCTGGCTGTAGGCTGGTGTTATGGGAAGAGAAGTACCTAATATACAGCACGTCAATAGTCACCTGGCAAGCAGATGATGTGACTAAAACTGAAAGTGACTGTGGGCTAAAAGGGATGATATGGTCTTTGGACATAACGGTCTTTAAGACAAGAGTGAAAACGTTTTTAATAGACAGGTATGCGCCACCGTATACTGCATCTGTACTTAACATAAGGTAAGATGGCAGTCAGATATCAGAGTATTATAAAAAAATGACATGCTTTGCCAACAAATTCACCATCAAGGGTGCCAAGTCCGAGCGAAGTGGATAAGGAGAGGTAGGAAGGCGGAACCTGAGCCCTGAGTTTGATGGTAGGATGATGATGATTACGGTGATAATAATAATAATAAAAAGAAACTATTTTGTTCTTCACAAACAACTTTAACGCTATTACACATTCTATTTGTTAAATAACGAGTACAATAAAAGACGAGACTAGTGCCTAAAATAGACTGGATGGGAGTCTGTGTTTTAGGTCATTAGAACCCCAGATATACTACCCCAGTTGGGTATATTCCTTTTTATGTTATACGGCAGATCAACAGGTACACATCAGCAACACCAGGGGCGCTACTAAAGATAATGATGATCTGTGATCTCATAACCGACTGTTAATGTCTTGCAAACACATTATCCGCGTCTCCATTTATTTGACAGACCACCGACTTTGTACTATGAGACGAATGCGTGCTTAGTCACCGTATAACAGGACCGGTAGCGACTTTAAACGATGAATGTTACCGTATAAAATCCGTTAGATTTGCTTAACCTACGTTTTACTACGAATTGAGTAGTGTAGAAGCAATAAAAATGTGGCACTTTTCTTTACCGCTGCTTCTTTTGTGGCGAGAGATTGATTGTGCACAGCAACATTCATTCAGTTTTTGAGACGCTTGTTTGTGACGATATTTAAACAAATCTCTGGAGTTCATTATGAGGAGTGTCGGTGAGAGGTTAAGGTATCCGACTCGTAAGCGAGAGGTATGAATTCGAATCCCACTGCAGCCATGTACGAATGACTCTTTTCTTAGTTATGTACATTAGTTGAATGCTAACCGATACTCTTGCGGTGAGGGAAAACATCGTGATGGAACCGGCACTCAGCCGACCGAATATGTAACCGTGATCCAATCGGGTCACGTTCCCCTGGTAGCAGGGTCGCGGAGATGAGATCTGATAGCACCACCGACGCTCCTCTACTACTATATATATCTTTAACGTTAATCTCCTCTCATTCATCCTCTCTACATAACCAAATCTACTCAGCATTCCTTTCTCTATCCTAGTCACTACGTCATTCACTCCACCACGTTCCCCTACCACACTACTTCGAATACTATCTTTCATTGACCCTCCTTCAATACTTAGCATCTAACAAATACAATAATTAATAAATAATAAATATGCTTGGACAAATTCAAACAGCGCCATCTAATCCCAAAGTTGCAAAGCTTGTGTTATGGGTGTTAGATAACTGATAAACTACTTATATATTTTTAAATACATACTTATTATACAACACCCAGACCCGTACCAGAAATAAAAATTCATCATTTCAATTTCTGCTCGGCCGGAAATCGAACTCGGGACCTCTGCGTGGCAGACGACTACCACTTAGGTCGTCGTCCGTCGATAATAATAAATAGATTGTACGTTTGTCTTGCCGTCCCGCGTTCCCAAGCGATCAACTGTCGATACACGACCGCCATACAAATGGGTCATCGCCGAATCCGGCACGCACGCACGACCCCTGGCTCGTAAACACATCACTATCGGCATGATACGAGTAGCGGTTTGACGTCACGCGCACCGCTGGTGGACTGAGCATGCTGATGAGGTTCAGCAGCTTCGGATAAATGTCAAACGCGAACCAGGGTTCGAAATGATAATTAACATCGATAAATGAGAGGTGTTTCTACCACTCTTTTTCGTTGAGAACCATCGCACAACGAGGGTTCGGTCCGTAAGCCGCTACACATGTAGTCGGAGCTTAAGCTAACACAAGCGCACACTTTGTGGTAGGTGAGTGCTGCCCTCAAAAGTGACCCCCATATGTGCGCTTGCTTCCGAGTACTAGCGTGCTCTTGTTGACTACAAAGTGTTACACTTAACACTTAGTTCCAGTTTTGCCCACAGGCTGAGATAAGTTTGCTGTGGGAAACAGAACGTAACTGTCATTTTGGGCGATGCCTAGGGACTAAGTACCGCCCAATCTACTTCCTAACTTTAAGCGTTACCTACTGGCGATAGTTATATCCTAGCGGTTGGTGAAACTTATTTTCGTCTTCAGCAATTTCAAGTAATTGGGCATCGGATTTAGGCGCTTCTTATGTTTAATGATAACGGGCGGGATTTTTTTTTGCGCCTTGAGGAAGGCAGAAAACACTCATGTGTACCAGCGCGGCCGGCCGGTTGGTTATGGTTCGCAAGAGACCAGCTAAACTCTGCCTTGGTACTTGGGGTACATGGGGCTTCTTAGATTCCATCGGACGTGACTCTTGAGTGAGCCATCTTGGGCTATGGAACCCTAATAAGTACTTTTCGTCGTAAGCTCACATTCCTATCACACAAAAGCAACCTGCGTGCGCTATTATTGGCCTAGTCGATTTATGGATCTATCGGCCACAATCGCACATATCAATGAGGATTCGATTGTTTTTGGCAAACCTTGTTAAGTTTACGAGTACAATTATGTATTTATGCATGGATTCAGTTCATTTGTGATTCCGTACGTTTGGGAATATGCCCTGGTGTTGCGGGCTTATATGGGTGGCGGAGATTACTTGCCAACAGGTGGTATAAGTTTGTAATAACGATGGTATATCACCTCCTTCTGCGTTCATAATTCATCTCTCTGTGTTAAACATTCTAAATCATTCTTCAAAATACTTAATTTAAAAACAACAAACCCGATAATACGTGTAGTGAAAGTGTACTAAATTTAAACGTTTGAAATTCAAATATCAACATTTTGGGTCGATTTTATTTTATTTTACTGACTCACATTTCATGCTTCAACCAAGTAATGCCCCTTGCGATTGGGCAAAGCCTCTGCCCTAGGGTTCTGCCTAAGCCCTAAGCATTTAAAGTTTATATTTCATAAAAGCTCTATAGAAGTCGCTGAGCCAGCGAAGTAAGTCTATAGAAGCAGTGTTATTTATCATATTTAAATAGTGTAACGTAAGCGGTAATACAATCTTTTACAGATTTTTCGACGTTTCCACTGCCTCCTTCCATCATCACAGCTTATATTTTCATCCGCCTACACCCGATGTCATACCCAGCTCGTGGACCGGGCGTAGCGTTACAAATGTAAAAAATTTAAACAAATGTTCAGCCTCCGACGTTTTAAAACTCAAAGTTACCTCGGACCCCTGAAGCAGCGTTTATACAGTATTTTTTACACGTCGCCTGTGACAGTGTTTCCTCAACGTTACTGGGCTATATATTCAAGGCTAGACTGAACATATTCTTTTTCTAGATAGGCATGTTCCATCTATGGCCGCATCGTCATACCACCAGTGTTCAAATGTCTGGCTAGTTTTTATATTGTTCCAGTTAGCCCTCTCTAACAGTAGTTCAGATACATCGTCGTATGGTAATATGTCTTCGGTGGCTCAGTGGTCAAAGTATCCGACTCGTAATAGGGAGGTGCCGGGTTCGAATCCCACTGCGGCAATGTACCAATTACTCTTTTCTGAGTTATGTACATTAGTTGAATACTAACCAATGCTCTTACGGTGAGGGAAAACATCGTGATGAAACCTTCATTCAGGCGACTCAATGTGTAACCATAATCGAATTTGGTTATGTTACCCTGCTAGCAGGGTCACAGAGGTCAAATGGTAGCCATTCCACTGGAATTACCTGATCTGTCAAATGCTGGATCATGGTCAAGGCGGACCCCGGGCCCTAGTGCGCGAGAGCATAACCGGGACATTAACGCCAAGATGATGATGATAAATATGGTAATATGCCTTACGAATTTCAAATGCGTTGTCTCTATCTAAAAATATTAAATACTGTATCTACGCGTGAAGAAGCTGCTTGATTCCGAGTCTAAATTAGACGTTAATAACACTGACGTATGGCTTCTTAGTTCATGCTTCCTTATGAATATTTATCGCTACGTCGATTTTATGTTATAAAGTTACTCTAACGCTGGAAATCCCATTGGTGGCATACATATTTTCACAGAAATACTTAATACAGTTGACAACATTACCTGGTACCTGTGACGTGACGGATTTTTAAGAAGTTCTGACAAATCTCGCAAAAATACGTTAATGAATATGGGTACAATAAACAATATAGTAGGAGTATACATTATGTATAATGCAATAAATAATTATTAGTCGATTGTGATGTACTTTTTTAAGATTAACGCGAGGTAGCAGTAGCAGTAGAATGTACCACGCCACGTCATCTACGAACCCGTGAAAAGGGTCTGATCAGCACGGCTAGCACAAGACTTTTCGCGGGCACACTTAGTGTGCGACATAGCTCGCGCCGCGGGAGAGTCTTTTATCCCTTTTCTCAATATTAAAACGAAAGAGATAGCAATATCTATGTCGCGCCTTTTCTCGCTTGTCTCGAGCGAGAGCACACTTGTGCTAGCCGTGCTGATCAGACCCTTTTCACGGGTTCGTAGATGGCGACTAAATATCTTAGTGGAAGATCAGGCAGATCAGCTAGAGCATCTATAGACCAAAAAACTGGCAGCAGTGTTTACAACACCGAAGTCCAACTCGCCTGCCAAGCGTGCTATTCTAAAGCAAAACCATTCACAAAATCAAGTGAGTCCACCTGACGTATCAGTGCCTGTTATAAGCTGTTGTTATGATGTGAATAGACACTAGGGTATCAGGCAAAGCCTTCGGGCGTTCGAACGCGTTCTTTACAACTCGTACCTCACACAGAAGGGAAGGTGGGACGCTTGGAATAGCTCGGAACACGGCTTTTGTCTGATACCTTTGTCCTATCCCTTAGGAAAAGGAAAAAAATTTATTATCTGAGATCCCAGTTATCTAATGCCGTCAGAGTGTGCGTCATTTGAAACTAAGAAACGAGTTTTTGGACCTTTGGAAACAGTATTCCGCGAAAGGTTGCTTAGAGGTTTATTATGTTTTTGATGGTGGAATACGAGTGTTTGTCTCATTGCCTTTTAGCGGGAATTAGCACTTGTGCGTTAGATGCGGGTCTGTGGGTGAAGTTAATTGCTTTTTGATCAAGTTTTTGTTTGTGTTTAAGTTTTTAATTTCAGATAATTATAGAATACAAAAACATGTTTGTGCCATAATATTATCTTACACCACTGTGTTAGTAATTCAATACAATTTTATACTGGTTGAAACCCTGATCGTCAAACACCCACCCGCAAGGCTGAGAGCAGAAATTTGAGCAATGCTTTCACAATTATATGGTACTATAATGGCAAAAATAGAAAGAGGGATGTTGTGAGGCGTCGGTTTGGGCGTGTAGAACGCATGGATTACAGAAGATTGACGAAAGAGGACGACCAAGAAAAACGTTTATTGCTCTGATTAATAGTAAAAAATAAAAAACCCAGTCCAACCCAGCTGAGCCCAGTCAACGAAAGAAAAATAAATGCAACAAATCGTGTAGTCTGGGTTATTGTTTTAACTGGTGGGGGTGCGCAAGAATCTTCCGCTTCCGACAAGACGTTCAATGGAATGACTGTTTCGCCTCAAGACGTGCCTGAAGAATTTGAGGATGCTAGCTTGTATTAATAGTCTAAGAGCCCATGAGGGCCAGACCTTCCTATTGTCCGTAAGTATGAAAGTTTTTCCATGTGTGTCCCCAACACAGGTAAGAATGATCCCCACCCATGAAACCTGGATCGTGGTTCCTTTGGCAGGTAACAGGTAACAAAGGTGTATAAAATCTTATCTTTAATTTCTTAAGTTAGCAAGCTCAATTTTTTTGTATTTTATTCGTAACAGCATTAATACTCACGATGCTCATTGCCAGACACATAGTATGGTTACAACCCTCCGCCGGACACCCCTAAACTTTAATTCTCTGTAATTATACTTACCTTATATTAGGAAAGCTGAATTTTATAAATGTTATTCAGAGAATTATTAAACTGAGTTATCTTAGTAGCCAGACAGTTTTTTGGGTTCTATAATCCTGCCAGACGCATTAAAGTGTCTCATATGCAACAACTGGTGCGAGTGAGACAGAGCGCTCAGTTCATTGCAATGTTATGCTAAACATATACTATCGTTTATTCCAAATTGTTTAGTGATTTTTTTTATAATTCATCAAGAAATTTAATAAAATAAAATTATTACAGTCAGAATAATAATTTTTTTAATCTATAATCAGTAAAAATTTTCTAATATTCACATTTAATCAGTAATTTTTTTCTAATATTCACATTTTTAAACTCGTGATATCCCTCGAATGGAATGTCTGAATTGCATAATTCAAAAAGTTATATAAAGGTATTGAAGCAGTCGTGAATATGAAGTAATTGATGTTGATAAGGATTAATAGCAAAGTACCAATAAATAGCGTTTTTTAGCGGCGGCATTTCAATTAAATTTTGAAAATAAAAGAACACATGCATACATGTAACATAACTATAATAGTTAGACATATACTGTCGTGACACTTTTTATAGATAATGATGTGTTCTGCAAAGTCGTAGTACATTATTTTGTTCTATCATCAATAGTTTTCGCAGCACACGCGATGTAAGGAATTTTTTGGGTATTTTTTTACACCTTGCGTTACATTATTGGAGTTTTATTAATGAACCGTAATTTTTTAGAAAATTACGCTCCCGCTCCGGCCATGTACCAATGACTGTTTTTTGAGTTATGTATGTACATTGGTAAGAGCATCGGTACTAACCGATAACTAATTACTAACGTAAGTAACGAATACTAATTCAACTAATGTTAGTTGAATACTAACCGATGCTCTTACGGTGAGGGAAAACATCGTGATGAAACCTGCACATTCAGGCGACTGGATGTGTAACCATGATCCAATCTGGTCAGTTTCCCTTGTTAGCAGGGTCATGGAGGTCAGACGGCAGTCGCTCCACTGTAATTACCTGACCTGCCAAATCCTGGATCATGGTCAAGGCGGACCCCGGGCCCTCGTGCGCGAGAGCACAACCGGGACATTAACGCCAAGATGGTCACCCGGGGATAGTGTAGCTTCCCAACGGTGAAAGAATTTTTGAAATAGGACCAGTAGTTTCGAAGCCTATTCAATAAAAACAAACAAACAAACAAACAAAAAATCAAACATTTCCTTTTTATAATACTAGTATAGACGACAGCTGATGCGCAGTAAAAGATCGCACCGAACCGAGCGCTCTGTCTCACTCGCACCAGTTGTTGTATATGAGCTCCACTCTCGCAACTATTACACTTTTAATGCGTCTGGCAGGATTATAGAACCCAAAAAACTGTCTGGCTACTAAGATAACTCAGTTTAATAATTCTCTGAATAACATTTATAAAATTCAGCTTTCCTAATATAAGGTAAGTATAATTACAGAGAATTAAAGTTTAGGGGTGTCCGGCGGAGGGTTGTAACCATACTATGTGTCTGGCAATGAGCATCGTGAGTATTAATGCTGTTACAAATAAAATACAAAAAAATTGAGCTTGCTAACTTAAGAAATTGGAGATAAGATTTTATACACCTTTGTTACCTGTTACCTGCCAAAGGAACCACGATCCAGGTTTCATGGGTGGGGATCATTCTTACCTGTGTTGGGGACACACATGGAAAAACTTTCATACTTACGAACAATAGGAAGGTCTGGCCCTCATGGGCTCTTGCTCTATAACGTGGACAGACGCCGTATAATGTACAGTTCTTGGTATATGGCATGTATTCGAAACTCGGTCCAGAACGATTAGAAACTATCGGAACAACGTCAACGCCACATTAAACAAATTGTCTTAAATCAAATCGCACGCCACTGATACCACGACCCTAATCAGAGCCGCGGGCAAAACTACACAGTCATAATAACAAGGCTGTAGTTCTACACAGTTATGATCGTTGCCTTGCGTTCACCAGGCCAGTAGCGATTTGGTCGTGACGCCCGACGCGCGCGCACTTTCCGCTCACAATCTCGGATTCATATCGATACAGCATTCGCATTTTGGATTTTCTGTGTGGACTGTTGCCTTCGAACAAACAGGATTCTGTTTTGGTGAGTTTTGACGCTTTGTTTGTTGACTCTGTAGGTAATATTTTTACGACTATTATACAGCTTCTTGTTTGGTGGACACACGATTAGTGATTACACCGTAATTAGTGTTAACCTTAAGTTTTATGGTGCACTGTATAGAGACTATGACAAATTCGAGTAGAGCCTTTTTTATATTCGTCCACGGAAGAAGTGCCTCGTAATATTAGGAGCAAATTAGACGTATACAAGATTGGTTGAAACTAGTTTCTTTTTTTTAAGTCGTGTTTTAGTTCTGGTCGTTTCTGTGCTGGTACAGATGGTTTCTAACTTGGTATATTTCTAGATAAGATACATTTGGAACCGATGATGATACGATAATTTATCCTTGCCGTAGTTTTTCTTTCTTTTAATTGTTCCTCTTATCGTAATTGTAACGCAATTCTAAAGCTATTAAGTTTAATTATTCTTATTATTGTGTTATTTAATTTAATTTAATGTTTGTTTAGAAGTTGTTTTAGAACAACCTACTGTAGGAGAACAGATACAAGGGCATGTTTATAATTATCTGCTCTATAAAACATTTTCTATAACTCAGTTTGTTTTTAATGCAATGTGAGCACGTGCGAAGGGCATGTGGTTATTGCTCTATTAGTTACCTATTTTAAAAGTGTTAAGCAAGTAATTTGGTTATTCTTATCTACTCTTACTTACTTATTTACTGCGCTGGCTCAGAGACCCAAAATGGATCTTAGTCTCCGACACCAGAGATCGCCACCTCTTCTTATCCTGCGCCATCTCCTGCCAATATCTTCTTGGCCTTTTCTTTATTATATGTCTATACTGTACATTGCTGTACGACTGTGAAATAAATAAATAAATACTAAAAATATATATTACAAGAAGGGTTTCATTAACGTCAGCAAAATGATTAGGATTTGGTTAGCTGTCTCGTGTTTGTTTGGTTTGGTTTGTTTGCTGTTGAAAATATGATCCTTTGTGTGTAAGGTAATTTGCGTTTCTGGTACTATGCGCTGAAAGGAATATTTGAATGTATGTGTTAGTATATTAGCTGTAAAAACTCCACGATGGTTCACCTCGGCGCAGTTCGATGGGCTCCGGGATCTCAATAGAACGCAACCGGAACCCTTCTAACACCGCGCTCAAAGACCATTTAAAGCCTTCCAAAGCGGCCATAGTAAGTAATTCATATCCAGGGGAAGGCTCTCGGAGAATGGGACAATAAGGTGACACTCTCGCGCCAAAGGTTGCACCTCGCTTGTTTTGGATCGACGGATAAAGGGTCGACACACTTTCTGAAGCTTTTACTGCTTTTCAGCCTACTATGTTAATAATTAACAGCTATGTACTTACAAGAAGGCGCGCCTTTTTCACAAAGGGGTAGGTAGAAACCACAATGTTCAACTTGCTGCGGATCCGACAAACCTTTGTCGTTTCGACCGTATTCGTCAACCTTTTCATAGACGTTGTTTGTTTTTGACTAAAATTAATTACATTAAAATGCATTTATTTCAAGTACAAGAGACACATAATACAAATTCATCAATAATTCATTCCTACAAATACTAATACTTACAAAAATTTTTAAGTCACATTTAAAAAAATACTTGTCTCAATGTAAACCATATAATGATGATATCTAACATAAAATACATTTTAATGTTAGATATATCAATGTCAAAATAGGATAAGAGTAGAATTTAAATGTCGTCGTCAGTACCTATATTCATATTTAGAATGTCAACGTAGGTTAAAAATTAATTTAAATGTCAGTCTAATTAATATTCAAAAGATCAAAATAAAATAAACTATTCTTGACCTGATGTTTCTTTAAAATACCATCGATTTGATCGTGATATTGTCTCCGTCTTTCATTTCCAACGTTTCCATTAACTCCTGCCATGATATACTTTTCGTTAATCTCCTCTCATTCATCCTCTCTACATGGCCAAACCAACTGAGTGACAACCTGAGTGGTTCACTTGGTTAACATCTGTTAACGGTTAGCATCGGTTAACGACTGCGATTAACAACGTTAACATCGGTTAACGTCTGCCACGCAGAGGTCCCGGGTTCGATAGCCGTCCTGGCAGATATTGAAATGATGAATTTTAATTTCTGTTACGGGTCTGGGTGTTGTTTTACACCAATAACATAAGCTTTGCTTACTTTGAGGTTAGATTGCGTTGTTAGAGCAAAAAATAACTCAGCATTCCTTTCTCTATCCTAGTCATTACAATTTTCTTTCACTCCAACACGTTCCATTATTGCAATATTTTATAATTTTCTTTCTATAGATGCTAGTACAGTCAACATCGTAGATCGACCTACCCAAACCAGTATAAGATGATCTAACGTCTCTGTAGACGCGCATAGAAATGTTAGCTCTTTTATACTGGTTTGTGTTTTGTCTGTAGATGCATATTACATCGACGATGAGAGATGTTTCTTAGAAGTCGCTGGAAATAAGATCCTTGACGTCGAATCGTGAACTCAAGCAAAACATATTTCGACATTTTGTTAGTTTGTAATCATAAATCATGAAAGGATAGACGCGTAAACATATTTACGTAAACGTAATCAATGTCACTAACTGGTGTTGCGTAGGTAATGTATTTTTTTGATAAATAATTTATCTACGTAAATGTATCCTCAGATTTTGTTCCTAAATAACAATGGGTGGATATCTACTAATATACCTATGAATGAATGAATGAATGATTTGTAAATGAATGATTTATTGCTGTAAAATGTGGTACACGCTATACACTCACCTTTGACTTTTCATAGCGATGTTACTTACATATACTCTTGTGTGGGTTCTATAAGTAAAAAAAACCGGGATGTCATTATAGTAACACAAGAGAAAGTCGAAGTGGGTAACAAAAAAAAATTGTTTGTCCCAGCCTGTAGGCCCCTTAAACGTTTACTATCGCAAAAAAATGGATTTTTTTCTTGTACTCGACGACGTAGGGACGCCACCTTTTACGACGCCACCACGAGTTACTCCTCACACTATGGAGCCAAATTGGTAGCGAACTGTGCGGTTCCAAAGGAACTTTCTCCCACGCACACTAGGGTTGTGGAACGAACTATCTGGAGAGGTTTTCCCTGGAGAGTATAACATGGAGTTCTTCAAGAAAGGGGCTAAAAGGTTTTTACGGGGTCGGCAACGTGTGGGTGATGCCCCTGGTATTGCAAACGTCCATAGGCTGCGGTGACTGCTTACCATCAGGCAGGCCGTAATCTTGTTTGCCACCTTGGTGGTATTAAAAAACGTAGGATAACCTACGGCGCCCCCAGTCTATAATGTATATTTATTTTGTTTCTGTTACATACCTACTCGTAATAATTACGATGTTAATTACACGCACGGCATTGCATATTTTTATTGGTAACGTTCGCTTATCTTTCAACACGATAAAAGTGTCATTAGGTAAGATAATATAGAGATATTTTGTCGGATCGATTCTTGTTTTCCATCAACATCCCGTTTTACATCAACTAAGGGAACCATTTTAGTATATTTTGCTATGTTTTAAGTGGTCTATCGCGGTTATTCTAGTACTTCCTTCACCAAGAGGAAATGTTAGGTTAGGTTAGCATAACATAATGCTAAACGGCCCAATCTTCGATACAAGGACAGCGTCAAGCGTGACAGTCTCATTTAATATTAATTGGAATAGCTGAGAGAGCCTAGCTGGCAACCCTGTTTGGCGGAAGACTATATCTGACGGTATGACCATTCACGACAATGCCTGGTTTAAAGATCTAGCCGACAAACGCGCGAAACGACACCAACGCGCTGACAATCCTTAACCATCCAGGGCGAATTCTCTTGTCTGTTCACTGTGTCACCGAATCTGTCTTTCCCGTGTCGGCCTCTACAGCCATCTGAGAAATTCCTGTACCATTAACAGTGACGTTGATTAAATTATCTATAATAGATGTCTAAGGCTAATGATGATGATGATCGTGGTTATTAACAGTCATCACACGTATTATATTTGCCTTTGCTTATGCGATGTCCATAAACAAACAAACATTCTAAATAAAACAACTTTTAAAGGATTAAGCGCTGTTTTATATTTAGTTGTCACTTTTTAGTTATCATGGTCAAGGGAATATCATTATGTAAGTATTTTCTGGGCTTCAGGATATAACGTTTGAGAACTTACCTGCCTAAAGATATTGGGATACTTAGAATTATTAAGTGATGATTGATATTTATGAACTATAGGGCGAAAAGCTTTTTATTAATAACTAGGCAAGCTTTTAAGAATCCAAGAGGTATGTTTGTTGTGCACTACATTAGTAGGTAACTTTTGTATTTTCCTGATACATATTAGTGTTCCTTATGTGCTTTATACATTTGACTAAATTTAGTAGCTAAAATTCAGATGCAAAAAGCGTGAGAGCAAATCAAAGTGAAATGTATTGCTCATGGAATAAGGTCCATTTTTGTATCACTTAATGTTACGCTTCGCGCCGCTTTTCAAAAGGCGTGATACGAAAATGGACCTTCTCTTTGAGCAATACATTGCACTTCGATTTGGTTTCACGCTTTTGCTTCTGAATTTAGGCTACTGAATTTAGTCAAATGTAGTAAGCGCAATTAAGTTTTATTACAGTTCACATCTTTTACGAGTTTGTTTTGTTATAATTATTACTTTATTAATGTTGTGTAAACAAATGATTATTATATTCTAAACATGCTTAATTAAATTTATACTAACAGTACTAACATAAAAATTAGGTTAAACTGTCAACTAACACTTTTACTAAAACTCTATGGATTTTTTAGTCTGAAATAAAGATATTATTATATATTATTATTTGAGATATGCCGCGTTTAGTGCCGGTAAACATTTTAAATGTCTGTAATGTTGTCTTTCACATTATTAGTGTCAAGTGGTGAAAGGTTCGTCTCTACGTTCTATACTTGGCTTGAGAATCATCAGAATGTAACACCTATTGCTTCAATATAAATTAAACTGTATAAACAATTTTGTTTACAATGGTAACATCGCAGGCAGACAGGCTCATGATGTGGTAACATCGTGTTTTGTCCCTGGCTGTGCTAATCAACTCAGCTCGTAGGTCTCTTACAAGGCGATAATCTAGCTAGCTAGAGCCTTTTAATACTAGCCGGTCTCCGCGGTTTTCACCTGCGCGCAATGAGGAGTTTTCCAGTAGGTATTGTCAATTGGTTTCAAAAAGCATCAATAGATGGCGCTCCTACAATTTTGGTAAATTTTTACTAAAAGGTTCAACGAAATGTATTTTAATACATAACTTTCATATTTGTATTGCATCCATTCTTGATCCTAGTGTCCATGAAACGAATTGACTCAGTAAAATTGATGTTTGTTTTGATTGTAATAATTTATTACAACCTTTAAAATGGTTGAAAACTATTGATAAATACAATATTATCCAATACAACATACTCAGTGTTTATATACTCTTTGCTAAGAACCTATTTTAAGCGATTATCAATTACCAAAATTGTCGGGGCGCCATCTAGTTTAGTGGGTAGGAATGCTTTAGATACCTATTGGAAAACTGCTCATTCCGATCGTATTGCGTTGACGCGCGCAATGAGGAGTTTTCCAGTAGGTATCTAAAGCATTCTTAACCACTCACTAGATGGCGCCCCGACAATTTTGGTAATTGATAATCGCTTGAAATAGGTTCTTAGCAAAGAGGATATAAACACTGGGTACGTTATATTGGATAATATTGTATTTATCAATAGTTTAAAACCATTTTAGAGGTTGTAATAATAATGGAACATAGTGCCAACTTATATAAATATTTATTTATACAGTTCTTTCAACCTTTAACAGCTATGTTTATATTAATAAACAGTTTATTTTTAAGTTTAGTATTAGTTAGTTGCATGAAATCACTGCCACCATCATACATATTATAAAAAGATTACCAAAATTGTAGGAGCGCCATCTATTGATGATTTTTGAAACCAACTATCAATACCTACTGGAAAACTCCTCATTCCGATCATCACCATGATGATCCTATGAATCCCGGTTTCCTATACCTAGGGCTTCGAATAGTATGGTATTGTATTGTATTGTAATGTAACCCAAAAGTATACTGATGATGGTCGTTGATGATGATAACGCAGAAAGATTACATTACCTATGTATTTCGGTTTAACTGCAGGGTAAACAACAAGCCATTTTTCGCATTTAAATGACTATTATACTAGTATAGAAGGAAGTACATTGTTTAAGAGGCTGTACGCCGCCGTGCTCTTAATCGACCTACCTACCTGCTATTGACCTACCTACCTGCTATTAAAAAGTAATAAATAAACTTATACCTGTGTCACGTGTCCCTATCAATACACGATTTGAAACATATCGACATATACTAACAGTGTGCCATAATTTTGTTCAATACCTACATCGTAAGTAGGTTAATGTGTATGAGGTAGAGCTCGTCTAGTCTAAGATGACGCGCCCCACTACTTAGTTAGTTGATTTCGATGTGTGAGTGCAAATATTAATAACGACACTTCATCTGTGTGGGAGCCAATGAACGGCGCGTGCTCCGACATTTGAATCTTACCGGCAACTGAATGACCAATTACAACGGCATTTGTATATGTATTGCGTCCATATTTTAAACTTGCTTGTGTGCGTTAATGCGATAGTGGGGCGCGTCATTTTAAATTAGACAAGCTCTACCTATCTATAATATGTAGAGCTTGTCTACATCGTAGCATGAAAAGCTCATTGGGCAATAATCGGCTGGCTATATACACATATACTGTCGACAGGCACAGCTTGCACTTGCACTGTTCTGTCCGGTTTGAACATGCATACAGCCATGGGGCATTTAAAGTAAAGTAAAGTATTATGTTTTCGAGGCAAAAGATCAAGAGTCTCCGTAGTCTGGAAAATCGGCAGCAGCATTTTCCATTGTTATATTTAAACACTGCGATCTGCAACCCGCCTGCCAAGCGTGGAGATTATGGCAATAACCTCCCCTTTTGTGGGAGAGGCCCTAAGTCCTGCAGTGGACTGTTACGGGCTGTGATGATGTGATGATGAAAGTATTATTGCACTTACTTCCAAGAATCAAAAAGTACAAAACATACAAGACAATAAAAAAAGAGTAAAACAAAAAAATATTTAACAAAAAAAATGACCAGTAATAAACCGTGCCATGCAGAAGTGCAATGGGCGCTGCACTGAGCATAATGCCACGGCTGACGCAGTGGCGCTGTGGTTTTCAGTGCGACCCATTTCATCTTATAGTCCTTACTCACAGTGACAACGCAAATGCGGTTCAAATATTTTATTACATAAGACTAACGTGCTTGAATCGTAGATGTTATAGACGGTTACCGCTTACCATCAGGTGGGCTGTCTGCCCATTTGTCACTGTGTAGCATTAAAATAGGTACGGGATTCGGTGATTTCTGTGTCTATTCGTAGGCTCATTGTAGGTTCAACCCACTTTTTTACTACTGGACCACTCTGCCTGTGTCACTGTTCTCTGATAAGTATAAGCTTGGGTCTCAGAGTGAATAGGTGTCTTCTTGGCATTCTACATCTTCGACCTCATCGTCGCTTTCCATCAGATGAGTTGAAGTCAAATGCAACCCACAAAGATAATAAAAAAAAAATTAGGTGCCACAATCCATATGCTATTCCCCCTAAGACAACCACCACAGTACAGACTTTCGTCAGTGTCCTTCCCAATAACATAGCGCGCGGTATTTCAACAAACCGGTACGACGCTGGTGTAGCGGATTTGAATTTTTGATTTGAGTTATACACGCGGACTGGTTTCGTTGCGAAATCATCAGTTTAATGGACTAGTTACGAAACTGTGGGTTTGTCAAGGTCACGACGCGGCGGCGGCTGCGCCCGCGCAGCTAATAGGTGCCGCTGGGCGCTGCCGCTGCTAAAGACAGCACGCTCGATGTATTTATTTTATTAATGACTAGTGGACCCGGCGCGACTTCGTTCGCGTACAGCTACTTTACCCATATCTATTCTTTTTTTTGCTTATGAAACTCATGAATCAATCTATCTATTATTTGTTTCAAACTAAACTCGCGTTCTTTACGTTTTATCATAAAGGTACGTCGCGTCCAAGTCCCGTCTAATATAACAATCTATCTATTGTTGAAAACCGCATTAAAATACGTTGCTAAAGTTCTAAGCGTATGCTAGATACATATATACATAGATAGAGACAGACGGCGGGGGAAGCGACTTTGTTTAATACTATGTATGTACTAGTACGCAAGTATATACTAATCTACGGAATAGTGACCCGCCCCGGCTTCGCACGGGTAGTAACGTTTACAAATATAACCTAAACCATCCTTATGAATTACTCCGTCTATTTGTGAAAATAACATGAAAATGCGTTGAGTAGTTTTTGAGTTTATCGCGAACAGACAGACAGACGCGGCGTGGGACCTCGATTTTAATATGTAGTGATTAATTAAAAGCCAGTTTTATCGTGGTTCTTAGCTTTGTCCGATTAAAATCAAACAAAGGTATGAACCAGCTTTGCTTGATTGTAATCAAACATATTCGGCAGAGGAAATACATATTTGAATATACATATATGTGTGGACTTTGTCGGGCGTTTTCCGACATACTTATGTCGGTTAGGTTATTTCAGCGTTGCCTACTTATTGTCGTGTCTATGGGACACAATAACGTCGCATTTAGACCAAAGGAACGTATAGCAAGAGAATTCGGTCGTTTTCTTTCGGTGTAGAGTTCTAGACGATCAGAATACTTTAATGCGAATCTTTATGAAACTCGTTCAAAGTGCTTAAGGAGACATACTGAAAGTTTTAAGGGAAAGCGAAAAGGCGACGAGCTCAAAGAATGTCCCATTTTTTGGAGGTTTTGGTTTTCGTGCCATCATCCATTACTGTAAGCTTCCTAATGGTATAAAAAAATGGCAAAAAGTGCTCTATGGTCAAAAGTGGTTCATTACTAAATGAAAGCCTTTTAAATTCTCTACAACTCATACTCTATATATACATTTTCAAAATCTACATTTCGGGTGGCGGTTGTCAAATTTCCTCGGAAGCATAATGATGATAAATCGAGTAAATAATAACTAATATTTATTAGCCAAATAATACAAAAAACATAACAGTACAATAAATGGCAATAACATAATGTTTTTAACTATCGCGGTTAGTTATTATCACACATTTTAAGGGTATATTCGGGGTTTTCTACCGCGTACTTTTGTTGGCTACTCATCAACAAAGGTACGCGGTAGGAAACCCGGAACATACCCTTAAAATGGCAATAAATCTCTTAATTACTATGTATGTACGAATCAATTCAGGCACTAAACATGTATTAGCAACATTTTGATTTCCTGCCTCCTAAACTAGGTCAACCTGTACTATAGTAGGATAACGTATGTATCTAAATCATTTCTAATATTACTTCCTGGAAAACTATTAGTTACTGAATTATATCTACCTCCATGTAAATACAAAATTTGTGTTCTTTACATGATCTCGTTTCATAAGTACCTACCTATTTACCTGGGTTTTTTTATAATAGAGGGATGTTATAAGCGAATATGATACCTAAGTGACCGTTCTATTTTGCATTGTAGCTTCAATAATTCTACTTATCTTCCAACCTAATGATGCTTCCATCTCTGTGACCTTTATCCTACATTGTACAAAATTGTTTGCGATCGCGTGATTCGTCTATTACTCGTACATAGTAGTTAGGTACGCTATTTTCCTAAGCTGAGCATTATCTAGGTATGTAGGTAAATACTAAATACCAACTTTGAGTTCCGACAGCGCAGCATTGTGGATATCTAAAGTATCTCATTAGAAAAGACAAAAGCAGAGTACGTTAACATTAAGTAGTATCCACAGAAATCTAAATAAATTGACTTATTTAAATAAATATACATTCTTCTTTACAAATTTCATTTTATTAGTAATATTTTTGGTGTGTGGTGTCCGGCAGAGTAGAATAGCACCAACCCCTTCCACATGTGGGTGTCAAACAAGGCGGCTAATGTTTTCGAGGCAAAAGATCTAGTCTCCGTAGGCGGGCAGCAGCGTTTTACCCTTTTTTCTCTTGGTTTAATTTTAATTTTTGTTATATTTTTCGCATTTACCTACACTAGCACTATTTAAAGCATTACTTAGTCACTTACTTAATAGAAAAGACATTAATCCGAAGGCAAGGCAATATCTTACTTCGTAAGTGTCAATAAACTTTGATAATATTAACGTGGATGTACTTATTTTGATATAAAAAAGAATTTAAGTACCCATATTTTATTATTATTACTGTTGAGATGACACACGCATCACGCTATATTTCACAGACTATACTCCTTCCCGGATGAGTAAAAAAAACCTCTTGACCTCTACCCGCGGGGGCAATGACGTGCAATTTACCAGCCTCAAAATAATAATGCGGTTGCCATAATGGCGGCGACATCGAAAGAACACTTTCTCTGGCACAGAAACTCGCTTGGAGAAAAAAAATACACAAATACTGCGATACGCGGTGGCCAGACGCTCAACGGGACTGTCTAACTCAGTTGGCAACTGAATTTGCTATCTATGTTCGCCATTTGCTATAGCGTCTATCAAATTAGAGTAGTGTAAGATTCATCACCATCATATCAGCCGAAAGACGCCCTCTGCTAGGCATAGGCCTCCTCCAGAGATCGCCACAAATGCCGGTTCTGTGCTTTCCGCATCCAGCTGGATGCGCAAGTAAGTTTATTATATGTCAAATTCAGTTGTCCATTGAGGTATAGGGTTGCCAACATTTTTAAGACCAAATATATTATTTTGCATCTTAACCTCTACTCGCGGGGCAATGACGTACAATTTATAAGACTCAAAATAATAATGCGGTTGCCATAATGGCACCGACGTCGGAAGAACGCTTTCTCTGGCACAAAAACTGGCTTGGAAAAAGAAAAATACACAAATACAGCGACCCGCGGTGGCCAGACGCGCAGATATAGGGTTGCCAACTTTTTAAAGACCAAATATGTTTTTTCGGATTTAGTAGCCATAAGAATATAGTCGATAGTAGGATAATAATAATAATAAAATATATATTATTTCTTAGGTGTATTGTGTCAGGACAGAGCAAAGTGGCGGTCCATAGTCTCTGCCTACCCCACCTGTGGGACACAGGCGTGAGCTTTATGTATTTATGTCTCGATGAGTAATTTTAAGGAACGATCTATAATAATAATTACAATCTAATTCTAAATTATAAACCACCATTAACTTAGCTTTTATAGACGTACTGGCTCTGTTACGCTCATCTCTACATTGTTCTAATCATCGCAGAAAATATGGGTTAGCTGTAAAAATGGTTAAAACTTTAATAATAAAATAAGTATTAGAAA
Source organism: Blastobasis lacticolella (assembly GCA_905147135.1). NCBI lineage: Eukaryota > Metazoa > Arthropoda > Insecta > Lepidoptera > Blastobasidae > Blastobasis > Blastobasis lacticolella. The sequence goes on along the minus strand of LR990062.1, from coordinate 4,468,968 downwards.
ATCTTAATTCACTGGAGTTATCGTCGGACTGGTTCAGGATGGTGTTTAATTTAGTTATTTCTGAATTGTTAAAATTTAAATTCAGGACTTTTACGGTAAGTGATACTGTTAATCGACTTTGCTGATAAAATATAGCCGTTTCACCTACTATATTCAAATTTAAAAAGAATAGTTGGCGGGCACCTAAAACAGTAAGATACTATATTATATAGTAGAGTTGGCAACCCTACTCAGGTACCTACAGGATGTGCTACTGCTACCGCGGGGAGAAAGTCAAGCAAGTATCAATCTGTAGTTACAGTTGGTTTAACTAGTTATAGCTAGTTATAGTTGGTTGCGACGAGCGTAATTTGCGTGTTGAAATTGGAACCGGCGGATTTCGGAAGCGTTTCAATTGTTTTACTTTCGTTCTGTCGAATGAATGAATGAAACAGTTGAAATGGGACCGAAGATCGGTCAATTTCAATTCACAAATTGCGCTTGTGTGGCGGGAGTTTTAACTACGGCTTCCCCTCTTGCTTTAATGTTTAATTGTATACCTTTAATAATTTAAAAAGGGCAGCAATTTCAGTACCAAAATCGACTCGTCTGTATCGTAGCTCCCGAACGGATGGACCTATTTGGATGCGGTTCTCTATTTGAAACCCAGTTTAATCGAGATGGTTATTAGCTTTGTTTCATTAAAATCCGTTTAGTAGTTTAGAAAATATTTAAGTATATGCCTTCTGTCTGTTGGGTGACCATTTGAAATATCTGTAATCTCTTTCAACAGATCCCCCTACTTTCTCTCTTCTTTTTAGATCCCCCTGTACATTACTTTTAGTTTTTAAGGCGATATGTTACCAGCTTCTTGCGACCCACATCGGTTCCTTGCTGGCTCATCCGCTGTGTTGACACTTCACTTTTACGTATTTCGTTGACATCGTTAGCTTCTTCTTATGACAAACACATAATTGTTGATATTATTGTTCTCTACGCCAGTTAAGGCTTTAAATTATAAATAAATAAATAAATAAATAATAAATAATCGTGGACAAATTCACACAGCGCCATCTAGCCCCTAACTAAGCAAAGCTTGTACTATGGGTGCTAGCTAACTGATATACTACTTATATACTTTTAAATACATACTTATTATACATAGAACACCCAGACCCGTAACAGAAATTAAAATTCATCATTGAAATTTCTGCCCGGCCGGGAATCGAACCCGGGACCTCTTGCATGGCAACTGGCATGTTGACCACTGAACCACTCAGGTCGTCAAATTGTTGTTCGCTCGCTTCTTTTGTCTCACAACTTTTCCTTTAAATCTTTTAAAGGTTGACTGGAAGAAATACCCCTGCGGGATAAGTCGGCCTTTATCCTCCTGTAACATTTATGTAAAATGTATATTTTCTTGTGGTACTGTCACTCAACTAATAAGTTGACCCCCCGACCTTGTGTGTAATCCATGTGACAATATGGAATAAGGGGTTAGGTAATCAGTTGTATAACCAATAAACATTACATCAATCAATCAATCAAAGCTTACGGTCTCGTATTCCTCTTGTGGTTGCACGAGTGGTTCTTCAGGTCTTTCCTTGGAGGTATTGTTTAAAGTTAAGAACTGAGGAAAGACGCGTAGAATTTGAATAAGGAAGCAATTTGAATGTTTTTAACCCGATTGCGGAGAACGGCGAAGCCTAAATAATGATAACACATAAGTGTTTGGTGTCTGTACTGTATGTTAAAAACACATAGCTAAAAAAAATGTATAAAAACGAAAACCTCCAACAGAAAGTAAAGCAGAAAAGAAACACACAGTGACATATTGACCGCTCCAGAGTCGGACACACTCACCCTGTCCGACAATTAAATACAAGATAGAGCCAAGCAGTGCCCGACAATGCCAGACAGAGCCGGACATATTAACTTGCTACCATCTATCTACTTGACCGACTTCCTATTGCTTTTCAATTTTTGAATAGCAGACGGTCTTTTTGTATTACTTTTTTACTATTTTTTGTATGCGCAATGCGTATATACGTAAACCAAAGACTGCGCAAACAAAATAGACTTTCACTTTCATAATACGGAGTTAGACTACCGCCAATGCGCTAACTCGACGCTGTACCGACTAGGAAACGTTCCGGACATGGTTATGTTCAAAGTAAATAACCACGGGTTTGTTTAAGGTAAACATCCTAAGCTAAATATTTTGTACATTGTTTCCTGTCTCTTTGTACACGAGTCAAATGGAGGTTAACTAGAGGTAGAGCTCGTCTAGTCTAAAATGACGCGCCCCACTACTTAGTTAGTTGATTTCGATGTGTGAGTGCAAATATTGATAACGACACTTCATCTGTGTGGGCCAATGAACGACGCGTGCTCCTACGTTTGAATCTTACCGGCAACTGAATGACCAATTACAACGGCATTTGTATATGTATTGCGTCCATATTTTAAACTTGCTTGTGTGCGATAATGCGATAGTGGGGCGCGTCATTTTAGATTAGACGAGCTCTACAGCCCAAAAGCATCTAATGCATAATTTTGCATACTAAGCGCTTCAAATCACAGGCATTAGGCATTTCATCTTAGTCCTCATTCTCAGTCATACGGTTCTGCATTTTCGTTACCTGCAACATAAATGTATGAATTGTAGATGTTATGGGCTACGGCTAGCACTTACCATCAGGTGGGCTGTCTGCTTGTTTGTCACTAAGTAGCATAAAAAAACGTTGAATTGTTCATGTGAAGTTATTAACCACCAACATTACCGTATTTAGGTCTCTCTCGCTTGTTCAAATTCATCAACCTTTTTATGTACTTACTATAAATAAATGAATATGAATATACATGGTCGTCGTTTTAGAATACTCTTGACCTGACCTTTCTTTATAATATCTCCAGTTTGATAGTGATATGTACCGTGATAGTGTGGTGTCCGGCAGAGAAGACTAGCACCAACCCTTTACACTTGTGGGTGTCGTACAATGCGATTAATATGAATTAAATCACTTTTTGTACACTAGTTCCACTTTATTATACAATTTTAATAAATTGCAACCGGTTTCGAATTACTCATCTTCAGGCAATTATTTTATATTCATAATAATGGAGTTCCATCATGAAGTGACAACACAAAGTGTTAAATATTTAATGCGATTAATGTTTCCGAGGTAAAAGATCTTGAGTCTCCGTAAGTCCGTAGGCTGGAAAATGGGCAGCAGCGTTTACGTGCGTGATGATGATGATGATGTATCTTTTGGTCTTCCCCTATTGTATTTTAAGTATTCCTGCGCGCAAAACCACTCGCAGTCTCCTGAAATTTTAAATTTTGAATTGAGAACATAAATATCGATTGTTTCAATTCCACTAACTGGTGGGGCTGCTGGGCTGTGGGGCTGCCTATCTTAGTGGATAACTAAATTTGACACATATTAATCTACACTACTCTAATTTGGTAGACAGTATAGCCAATGGCCAACGTAGATGACGTAGTGTAAAATTATATCAAATCAAATCAAATTATATAGGTAATGTCAAATTCAGTTGTTAACTGAGTTAGACAATAACCCCGCTTTTCAGGAATAATAATACTAATTTGCGATGTTGCTTTCAGTTAGGACAGGGAAGAACACTTTAGAAGTAAATTTTCAAAAAACTAAATGCCAAGGCTTCCTATTTACATAATATCCATTGTCTCAGTTTTGACTAACACTCAAATATTCGAGAAAACAACTTGAGATTTTTATTTGGTCACAAAATGCGAACTTGACCGGTTTCTCGATGTCACGTGTACAGGTCGTGTGTTATTCAAATTTTTATTTTTATGTCGTATACGTAACTCTGTATAATGTGGGCGTAGTATAGATTGTCACAGTATTGACATGCTATTCATATTTAGAATTATTACTTAATTATTTTTTTCTCATTGACATTGTTTCGAATGTCATAAATAGGGGGTCCGTTCTCTCTGCAGCTGAAACATGTAACATAGTAAACGAATAATTTCAGTTAGTTGGTGTGGAGTTGACTGGAGATTGTAATGTTGAAAGGACAAACATTGCTTTTGCTTTTCTGGTCTAGAGGACCAAATATCTCCAGGATCTCAACCACCGGCCAATGATTGGAATGGGGTGCCGTGCCGGATACCACACGGCAAATTACTACCTACATGTTAATTACAAAAACTAAAAACCCCGACTGCTATCTACTAAAAACCGAAAAGTTAAAAACAAGCTGAATGTTGGAAGTAGTGGATATTGCTTATGTTTAAACTGGAAAGCAGGCTGGGCCCTATTTTCAAATAGATGGACATGAGTACTTAGCATTTATAGAAATTTTGAATGGGACCCCGCCTGCTTTAAACTAACTCTTTTTTTTATTACTTTACTAGACAGGCATTTGACCGCCACCTCACCTGGTGGTAAGTGACGATGCGCACTTGCAGTACTTGCGATTTGCAGTATATACCTACACTCAATTGGCTAACGAAACTTCAACTGTCGAAATCCATCGATCCATTTGGAAGATACGAGAATATACAAATACATACAAGATACCCGCGAAAAATATAATCCTTCCTTGACAGACGGGTAAAAATAACCCAGTAGAGCTCGTCTAGTCTAAGATGACGCGCCCCACTACTTAGTTGATTTCGATGTGTGAGTGCAAATATTGATAACGACACTTCATCTGTGTGGGAGCCAATGAACGACGCGTGTTCCTACGTTTGAATCTCACCGGCAACTGAATGACCAATTACAACGGCATTTGTATATGTATTGCGTCCATATTATAAACTTGCTTGTGTGCGGTAATGCAATAGTGGGGCGCGTCATTTTAGATTAGACGAGCTCTGCCTAATACCGACTAGATTCTCGAAGGTCACCAAATAAAAGTAGTTGTACAACATCTGGTCCCGCAAGCGTTAACTTGGCATACTTATTGTATTTTTGAAATGCTTACTGCAATCCGGTAGGAATATTTTCTGTTATAATCTTGCAGTATTCCTTCCTACTGTATTTGAAAAAGCATTATCAGAACATAACTGACTTGAAACGCCAACATTGTTACTGCTTGTTTGCAATAAGCAGCATAATCTAACCGACAGAAAAAGTCAGATAACCCCATCCAAGTTTACATACACCAAAATATTTTCTTAACAACTTGACAAATTTTAATAAAACAAATCCGTATGTTAGGGAGCTACAATGCCACAGACACATACACAAAGTCATACATACAAAAAATTTTTAACACCCTCTTTTTTTTGGAGAGAGTTAAAATTATATTTTTTGTTTGATTTATCCTTTTCCGTATCAAAATTAAATAACAACAATTGGTAGTGGACTGGAAAACTTCACCGCTCTTTGTACAACATAAAAGCTATACAATTATCCTTTAATTAAGTACGTGCATGGTCTTGACATTGACCCTACACATGCTAGAGTTACACATTAGACTGTGAGGGCGCCGTAGGTAATCCTTCGTCATCAATTACAATAAAAAATCCACTTTGTAGCGATAGTAGACGTTTAGGAGACCCACAAAACGTTGGTCTGCCCGGGCACAACCAGACACAAATTATTTATTAGTTACACAAACTTCGAATTTTCGTAGCGATAGTACTTACATACCCTACTGTGTGGGTTCTAGAAGTAAAATGGCCGGTTTGCCTCACATCCTCTTGGCAGTTTCGCTTTTCAGCCACATCATAGTCAAATAAAAATAAATAAATAATCGTGGACAAATTCACACAACGCCATCTAGTCCCAAAGTAAACAAGCTTGTGTTATGGGTGCTAGATAAGTAATAAACTACTTATATACTTTTAAATACATAGAACACCCAGACCCGGAACAGAAATTAAAATTCATCATTTCAATTTCTGCCCGGCCGGGAATCGAACCCAGGACCTCTTGCGGCATGTTGACCACTGATACTCTTGGTATTGCTAATGTCTATAGGCAGTGGTGACTACTTCCCATCAGGTGGCCCGCTTGCCTGTTTGCCTATCGTATGTCATAAAAAAAAAAAAAAAAACTGAACCACTCAGGTCGTCGAAACGTCAACAAAAAGAAAAGTGACATTGTGACTTAAACGGCTTCTATCGCTACAAAGTGGATTTTTTCTTATACTCGATAATGTAGGACAACCTGCGGCGCCCTCAGAGTCTACAATAATTAATACTACATTAGCCAATACATTGCAAAAGTAGTTATGAAGACACAGTGAGGCAAACGTCAATTAGGTACAACTGGGCTTGACAAAGGCTTTTATATGCGTCTTCCCCGACGTTTAGTTGGAGTTTTCCTTTCCGGGTGGCTGGCATTGTTGCTGCCGGTGACTAAGCCTCATTGGACATTTCAGCCCTTGACAAGTCGACAAAGTGAAAAAACATCCTTTTGTCAATTGGTGTATTTCCATATCTAATGCTGCATATATGTCGACTGCAGGTACGTGTGGAGGTGTGCAACCAATATTAAAGAAGCTTCTGTAATCAAAGATTGCTGGGAGGTTTTTAACATGATTCATGAACTATTTTGTAACAGAGACTAATTGCATAATGTTTTAAACTATCGCGGTTATTGTCATATATCGCGGTTGTTGTTGACGAGTAGCCCGATATTTCGACGCACTAGCATGTCGTCCCGTGACCATGATGCATGCATCTGTGTCGAAATATCGGGCTACTCGTCAACAAAGGTACGCGATAGGAAACCTGGAACATACCTTTAAAAATCAAATTTTTATTTTTTTTTCTTCTGTCTATACATACTATAAAACAAAGTCGCTTCGCGCCGTCTGTCTCTCTGTATGTATGTTTAATGCGGTTTTCAAAGACGAAGGTTTATGGGGTCGGACAACACGCGAACGAATCGCGTCGGGCCAGCTAGTTGTTAGACAAACACCACTTTAAAGTTGCGTGTGGAAACAGGTCGATAGAGCAGATTTTACACTAGTCTATTCCAGTAGATAGTAATAGTTACCTAATAGGAGTGTCGGTGGCCAAGCGGTTAAGGCATCCGACTCGTAAGTGAGAGGTACCGGGTTCATATCCCATGTACCAATGGCTCTTATGAGTTATGTACATTAGTTAAATACTAACTGACGCTTTTACGGTGAGAGAAAACGTGATGAAATCTGCACATTCAGGCGACTGAATGTGTATTCATGATCCAATGTGGTCAGGACCCCTGGTAGCAGGGTCACGGAAGTCAGTAGCTCCGCTGTAATAACCTGATCTGCCAAATCCTGGATCATGGTGAAGGCGGACCACGTACCCTCGTGCGCGAGAGCACAACCGGGACATTAACGCCGAGATGAAGATTACTCACAGTTACCTAATATTATGTAATTGTATATCAGTTTACAATGTTGTATAGACCGTGGGCGACCCAAGAAGCGATGGATTGACATCGCTCAGTCGAATGCGAGAGCCAACGGTTTACGACGAGAGGATGCCGAAGACCGGGCGAAGTGGAGACGAATGAGTAGGAAAGCGGACCCTGGCAGAGGCCGGGATAAGCGCTAAGACGATGATGATGATGATGATGAATGTTGTACAGACTGTGGTTAATCTATGTTTGTAATGTAGGTACATCGTAGCCGTGTTTGAATTGATCAGATGTACTTACTCGCAGCAAATTGTCGCCTCTGAGTCACCTGAGGTCAAGGCGTCTCTGAAATCCTACCATATGATGTCGATTGTAACGCGATTGTCTGTTGCACATTTACGTGATATCGAAACCATTTCTGTAACAAAAAATAAGGTTATCAGATGTTGTAATCCATAATTTTGATAGAAATAACTAAATAAGCCATGTTCGAAGTAATTTTGTACAATCAATTCAACTCAATTGTTTGTAATCGATGTGGAAAGCGTAATGAAATATTGGTTAAAATATTATGTCCTATCTAATCTAAAAAACGAAAGAAGTACATTTAAAAGCATTTAGCTTTAATAAAGAATCGTAATTGAATTTTAATATATTGCTATTACAAAAAACGCTCATTATTGATCTAAAACCACTGCAACATCAAACCGTTGTAATACTTACTTGATACGATTAGTGATAACTCATGGTAGGGGCAACTGCTCAGCGTAAATACACGTGCGGTGTGCCGCAGGGATCACGTTTGGGGCCGGTGCTGTTCCTATGACATTTGTCAAATATGGCATGTTTGTCTTGTTTTATTATTATTGTATAATGTTTCCTATGTGTAAATGATGATGAAGAAAAGATGGATGGATGGTGCGATGGGGGATATCAGTGAGCGAGAGGTGAGCGTGGAAATGATAGCGGAGGGATGAATGGAGTAGAAAAACATACTGTGCCGACCCAAAATGAATGGGATAAGGGCAGGAAAATGATGATACTGTTTCAAATGCTTAAATGTAACCAGAAAAATTGGGCATGGGACTGACAGCAGTGAAATTTTAAAGGTATTGTCTGGAATATTTGAAATGACTCGCTTAGTACATCATCATCATTATCAACAGCCCATAACAATCCGCTGGGCTTGAGCCTGCTCCATAGCAGTCGAGGGTTCTACGTAGTATTTAAAGTACACAGCATAGTACGCAGCTCTATGAAGGTTCTTACTGGTAGTTAGCCTCTTTGACATTCTTGTTGACGACCTGAGTGGTTCAGTTGGCTAACTTCCCGGCCGCGCAAAAAATAAAAAGATAAATTTAAATTCCTTTTGCGGGTCTGGGTGTTGTATGTTTAAAACGTATTAAAAAATATATATAAATAGTGTATCAGTTGTCTGGCTCACATAACTCAAGCTTGGCTTACTTTGGGGCTAGATGGCGCTGCGTGAATGTCCAAGCATATTTATTTATTTTATTTAGTTAAAGAAAGATTATGAAATTGCAGATACGATTGAATTTACTATGTTCGGAATTGAAATGTTAGCGGTGATAGCGAGTTAACCTAAAAATCTTAAGTAGAACAGGATTTGCATTCACTCAATGTCGATGTAAAACTTGAAAGGTTTAATAATATGAACAGACAGAACAACATGGACTTCTTCACGAAAGGGGTGAAAAAGTTTTTACGGGGTCAGCAACGCGTGGGTGATGCCCCTGGTATTGCAAACGTCCATAGGCTGCGGCTGCTTACCATCAGGCAGGCCGTAAGCTTGTTTGCCACCTTAGTGGTATAAAAAAAGACTAGGTTTACTCCGTTCTCTATTGCACACCGTGAGCTTAATCGTCGGAATAATTTACTTCTAAATGTTAAGGCTTCGAGGTCGAAGCGAGCGGATGTCATTGAAGCGTACACATAGCTTTCATAAATTACCAAACAATATTAAAATATGTAGATACAAAATATGAATACATGGAGCCTCACATAAAACTTGTATTCATGAATATTAAGCGCGAAGGTCGAAGGAGCAAGATTTTCGATGTCAATTTGATTTGTGTGGCTAAATTGTTGTCTTACAATGTGATTTATAATTTAAATGTAATTTTTGTGCGATTTTGAATCTTCTTTTTGAGTAATTTTTTAAAATTAATTAGGTAACTAGTTTTAATTTTGTAAATATTATTAATAATGATTGATGATAAATAATGATTATTATTTAAATAATTGATTAAATGCTAATTTCATTTTCGTATGGTTTATTAGAATTAATGTTAGTCGGGAATTAAATCACTTTTTGTACACTATTCGAAACCGGTTGCAATTTAATAAAATTGTATAATAAAGTGGAACTAGTGTACAAAAAGTGATTTAATTCATAATAATGGAGTTCCATCATGAAGTGACAACACAAAGTGTTAAATAGTTAGTCGGGAAGTCTAATTTCTTAATTCGTGGTTGGATATCATACAAAGTATTGACTGGTATCGATTTTGAAATTGGTTTATTAATATTTGATACCAATACCTAACCGTATTCAGTACTTATGTTACTCAGTGACAAATGAGCGGACAGCCCATCTGATGGTAAGCGGTAACTGGCGTCCTTATCATCTACGATTGATGCATTTAGCTTGCAGGTAACAAAAATGCAGAACCGTAGGTGCATTGTCACTGTTAGGACTAAGATGAAATGCCCCTGTAACTGCGCTGGGTACCTGAACCGGAACACAACAATGCAAGGGTTATTCCTTGACGGCAGAAATAGATAATCCGGTGTACTCACCCAGGCGGACTCCTCAGAGTCCTACCACCTGATAAAGTCAAGTAAAATACCGTCGTGCAACGATAGCGTCGCAGTTCGCTTTAGCGAAATGTGTGCGCGCGCATAAATTCAGCGGTCTCCGAATTGGGCAATGGATCTACGTAAATATTTTCAATGTCGCGAAGGGTTCTCGCGCGCATGCGTTGTGTAATACTGCTTGTACGACCGTAATTCTGCTGAGATGGCGAATGTGCGAAGAATGTTGTTTACATACGCAATTTAGTATATACCTACACAATTTATAGGTATATTGATTAAAGTACTATACCTACTAGCCGCTGCCACCGTGGTTTTCACTCGCGCGAAGTTCGGATTTTTTTTTTATACCACCAAGTTGGCAAACAAGCTTATGGCCTGCCTGATAGTACGCAGATCTCTATAAACTTCAACTGTTCCGCGATATCCTTTTGCTTTTTCGGGATCAAAAGTACTCCATGAGAATAAATGTAGGTGTGCTTTTAATTGTGTAGGTTATAGTTAAACACGAGACAATGTTTTTTTTTCTTTTTTTTTTTATTATTTTTAACTTTGTTTGTTTTTTATCGTGTCGTGGTGTCTTGTGGCAATAAATGTTCTTATTCTTATTCTTGAGAGTTCCTTATAAAATATTATATAACAACGCATGCTTGCTATGGATCGTGATTAAATTTTATTTTGACAACATAATCTTACGATGTGTGGACATCATAAACTAAAACTCCCGTGTGAAGCGGAGTATTTAATAATATTATTAGTTGAAGGCGTCTTTGCTGCTCAGGTGTGTGAAACTACATAATGATAGCATTCTTGAATCAATACTATAGATACTAATATTTTTCATTTCCCACAGTAACAAAGCATTAAGATAGTTTGAAAACATAACTGTACTGTGCTATTGTGCGCTCTGCGTCTAGTATTGTTTAAAATATCTTACCTACAGGCATGCTCTATCTTCGGCCGCATCGTCACTTATACCACCAGGTGAGATGGCGGTCGATTGCCCGGCTAGCCTAATAAAAAAAAGAACAAGTTTTGTAATTATAAATTACCCAAAATAAGCTTGTTTCAATGACACCGCGTAAATAAATTGCATTATCTGACTATGTAAAATATTCAATCGTACACTTCTTATTGATTAATAAAATTAAGGTTTGATTTTTAGATTAGTAGTTAAACAATAGGCTTAACATTATCAGCTACAAACGAACTATCGACTTCAAACTCGACTGGAAGTAATCCCCTCAATCCAGACATTATATAAGAAATGGCACACGTTGCTTGCGAGTGTGTTCCCTGATCCTTATAATCTGGACGTCTTTTTTTTTTTTTTTTTCATTTATTTTGGCACAAACAGTCATTTTACAGAGGTAGTTACAATAAAATTTGGTTACAATTTATCGACCTATAGTGCCGAATATCAAATAATAACAAAAGCATTACAACTTATTTGAGTCTTGAAGGCTAGAGTGGATAAGATGTTCCTAGACAGGCATGCTCCATCTTCGGCCGCATCGTCACTTACCACCAGGTGAGATGGCGGTCGAATGCCTGGCTAGTCTAATTTATAAAAAAATGTGCCAAGATAATATTGTTTCCGACCCTGTCATTTACATTCGTATATTAATATCTAGATATTAATTGTGAATTCTTCCTTTGTTACAGAAAAATGGACGAGCTTTCACAAGAATCTGCGGGATAACACAATAAGTCGAACAAAACACATGTCACTTTTAAGACAAGAAACTATATATTGCACATAAACATTATAATATAAAATTAGGGTATACAAGAACACATAGAGATAGATATAATCACTAATCAGTTCCATAAGTCTGTGATGTTTTATTAGACTAAAATTGTTAGCTATAATTTTTTAAATCTTTTGACGATCTCCTTTTTAATGACAAAAATAATCAATTTAGTATCTACGATAAAGTAACGAAAACGAAGAAGAAACATAACGAATAACATTACCAATAAAAGAGATAGCTTTAAAGAAACAAGGAAGGCGCGAAAGACATAGAAAATGCCGGCGATATTGACGAAGATTAAGGAGCAGGCTTCGAGGGTGCCTCTGCAGCCTTCGATAGCGGTCGGCGTGGGCGTGGGCGTGGCCTTGGCAGCGTGTGCTCTCTACGGCACCAGGGAAAAGAAAAAGCCACCACCATGTCAAAACAATAACAACTATAAGGTACGTCTCTTTCGGGTATAGGCTCCGTCCGACACATTTAAAGAACGCTGCCGCAGCAACGCTAATCTCCAATAGCATGATCCCATCCCTCTGGAATGACGTCACAATATGCATTTCGGATATTCTGTGACGTCATTTCAGAGGGTCGGCGGTACCGTTCCTGGTCGTTCAGGTCACACGCTGTAGCGAGCAGCAGAGCTTGTAGCTGCTACTTGTCGCCAGCGAAAGTAATCCTCGTGTGACCGTGCTCAAGCTAAAAATCTCTGAGCGAATTGTAGCCGCTATGAAATTGAATATGCTCAATTACCAGCCAACTCAATGAGGAGTTTTCCAATAGGTATCTAAAGCATTCCTAACCACTCACTAGATGGCGCCCCGACAATATTGGTAATTGATAATCGCTTGAAATAGGTTCTTATCAAACAGGATATAAACACTGGGTACGTTGTATTGGATAATATTGTATTTGTCAATAGTTTTCAATCATTTTAGAGGTTGTAATAATAATGGAACATAGTGCTAACTTCTATAAATATTTATTTTTACACTTCGTTCAACCTTTAACAGTTATGTTTATATTAATAAACATTTTATTTTTAAGTTTAGTATTAGTTGGCTGCATGAAATCACTGCCACCATCATACAGATTATAAAAAGATTACCAAAATTGTAGGAGCGCCATCTTTTGATGCTTTTTGAAACCAACTATCTATACCTACTGGAAAACTCCTCATTACAATGCCAGCTTAATGCGGAAAGCACAGGACCGACCTTTGTGGAGATCTCAGGGGGAGGCCTATGGCCCACCAGTGGGCGTCTTTTGGCTGATATGACGAATTTTATAACGGCTACAATTAGCCTAGCGCTAAATAGCTGCATGTAACAGGATTTGCTATAATTCCCCAGCAAAAAATCGTTACATTTTTTGCTTCTGCAGTTTTTTTAGTCAACATATTTATTAGAAAGCTATAAATAGCTACAAATCTGCTATAAATAGCTGCGTGTGATCGAGGCTTTAGAGAAATATAACAAATTGGTGGTATGAATCCTCCTCCACAGTCACTCCACGTTATTTTATGCTTTGTCTAATATAGGATGATAATTTTGACAGCTCACTGATTCTCGGTCCTTGGCGCACGCCTATGAAGTGCCGTGTTTTTTTCCGGTAAAATGTACAACGGATAATGACGTACTTCATAGACAGGTACCTCCCTTTTAGTGAAGTGCCACGAATAACGAATAATAACAGTCAATCAAAACTCGGTATTCAAATAAAATAATCGAATATTTAAAATTAACATTCAGTGACGTTTTAATACAGTTTTTTGGCTAGAGATAATATCGAATTTGGGATGTCACAGCGCGCGAATCGTCCCCAGCTTAGTGTGCGAGGGTGGTGACCATGCCATGCCAGGATCGTCGGCAGGATGACATGACACTCACTATCTTCGGACACATCGTCACTTACCACAAGGTGAAACGGCGGTCAAAGTCCTGGTTAGGTATTCTTTGGTAAAACAAAGTAAAAAACAATAACAATGGTTGGTTTATCCTTATGTGACTAAGTTCTGGTCACCGCAATCGCCCACGATATTGATAACAAACATGTTGAAATACAAATATCATCTAACTACATCACAAAGTCCAATGAACTAGCCGTGCGCCTATTAAATTTCGGCATACCGAGCAGCGGGGCTATTGGCTAACTCAGTTGACAACTGTATTTGACACTAGATAATTCTACACCACGTCATCTACGTTGAAAACTGCCAATAGCGTCTACCAAATTAGAGTAGTGTCAGATTTATTTATGTCAAATTCAGTTGTCCACTGAGATAGCCGATAGGCCCTCAGGTCAGGATCAATACGCGAGGTACCTACTACGGATGCTCCATTAGCTCTTGCCGATAGATAGCGCGACCATATCGATATAATATGACATCGCCAATTAAATTTTAAAATGTCTTACGAGTGAAAAGATGTCTTGTTGTTGTAAGACACCTCTTTTTTGTGGAATATTTTTTGCTCATTGCGTAGAACTTCTTGAAAAATACTGACGAAAAAGACATCTAGTAGCGAGTTGTTCGTATTCCTTGGTCCTAGGTCTATCTTAGCCCAAGACAGGTCATTTTTGTGGTTCTTTCGTGGTTCTATTGCGCGTGATGCATGGTTGAAATTGTTTCATAAACGGTACAGCTTTATTAGAATAGGATGGTAAAATTTGGTAATTACCCTGATACTGAATCTGGTATATTTTCTAACAAAACATGAAAATAGCTATACTGCTATATAGCAACAATAAAAAATAACATTACAATCGATATAAAACCATGGAGCTTTTAAAGACTATAAGGAGTTTTCCAGTAGGTATTGATAGTTGGTTTCAAAAAGCATCAATAGATGGCGCTCCTACAATTTTGGTAATCCTTTTTTAATCTGTATGATGGTTGCACTGATTTCATGCAGCCAACTAATATTTAACTTAAAAATAAAATGTTTATTAATATAATAATAATTGTTAAAGGTTAAACGAAGTGTAAAAATAAATATTTATAGAAGTTGGCACTTTATTGCATTATTACAAATACAATATTATCCAATACAACGTACACAGTGTTTATATCCTGTTTGCTAAGAACCTATTTCAAGCGATTATCAATTACCAAAATTGTCGGGGCGCCATCTAGTGAGTGGTTAGGAATGCTTTAGATACCTATTGGAAAACTGCTCATTGGCTACCTTTTTCTGTCAAAACGAAGCTTATCGTCACTTACTATCAGGTGAGATGGCGGTGAAATATTTGCCTAGTTTAATGTCAAATACAATTAAAAGTCGTGAACTTGCATTTCAGGTGGCGAAGAATGGGAAACTACATTCGGTGGACAACGGCGGGGGCGAGACGTGCGGGGGGCGGTGCGGGGCGGGGCAGTGCGCGCTCTGCCGCGGTGAGGCGGACACAGACAACAAACAGAATATCGTGAGTGTTATCATAACTTTGTAATAGTAACTTAAGCTGACCGATAGATGGCGCAGAAACAACTCGAGTCTCGTGTCTCAAATATTTGCCAGGTACCTAAGCTGACCGTGATTTGGCGGTCTCGTAAGCGAGAGGTGTACTAATGACTTTTTTTTGAGTTATGTACATTAGTTGAATGCTAACCGATGCTCTTACGGTGAGGGAAAACATCGCGAGAGCACAACCGGGACATTAACGCCAATATTATTAGTGCTAACCGATAGATGGCGTAAAAAGAACGACTGATACCTATCTGCTGAAGAACCGAAAAACTCGAGACTATACAAGCGTAGTGTAGGATGCCCTCCGATCAGGTGGAGTGACGATTTGCGAGATACTGCTGGTGAGGGTGCATTGGGACTCTCCGAATGGGGAGGCCTATGTTTAGCAGTGGAACTAGTATGGGCTGATGACGATGATGAATGAATAACCTAAGCTAATAGACAGATGATGGAAAGATACTCCGAATATAACTCACTATTATAAGATAACTCAAATATTTCACAAACTTTTTAATGTTTTTTTATACTGTTAAAGTGGCAACTAACATCTACGATTAATGCACTTAAGTGTCATGTAGCAAAAATGCAAAACCGCAGGTACGTTGCTTCTGCGTGGAATGAGGTGAAATGTATCACTTGTGTAATTGCGCTAGCTACCTTATCCTCCAAACCGGGACACAACAACGCATTCATCGGGCGGAATGCTCAGTCTTGAGTCCTGATAAAATTATGCTTCAACTGTCTCGAGTAAACTAGATAAAAAATAACAGAGTGCTACCACGACATATATACATAAAGCTCACGCACGCCTATGTCCCACAGGTGGGGTAATCAGAGACTATGGACCGCCACTTTGCTCTGTCCTGACACAACTCCCTAGCCTCGTCAATTCTTTTCATACATCTCCTTTTATTCTTGCCACTTAAGACACCAGCTTTTTGAGAACATTACTGATCTGTTCAGTGAATGTTTTTTTGGGTCGTCCTCTTAAGGGCCGGTCTTCTAAATTACCGCCCACCACATGTAAAATAACGCTAACCTTAATCTTCCAGGATGAAGTGGACGAGGCGCCGGAACCAGCGCAAACGGTGCCGGGCCTGAACCTCGAGTTCCTTCGCCAGCTCGTGCACCTAGCCAAGATCATGGTCCCAGAGTTCCGGTCCCACGAGGTGGCGCTGCTGTCGGCGCATACGCTCTGCCTGTTCTCCAGAACGTTCCTCTCCATATATGTAGCCTCTTTGGAAGGGTCTATAGGTGAGTGCCTGATGCGAGAATGCGATGGAATTAGACTAGTCGACAACCACAGAAGTAGAATAAGTTAAGTCAATAGGTCCTAGGCGAATGACTCAGACATATTTTGCCCGTAGCATAACTGGGGCCCATTGAAACACTCGCATCCAAGGGAGCGCTCGCCTTCTGATGCCTGTATTTTTAATCTCTTGAAACTTACCACGAATGTGAAAGAGACAGGTAGCGCTCGCGACCGCTTACGTGGCTTGCATTTAGGTTATATATGAATCAGTCTATATTTTCATAAAAACAACCTTTGTAACGTTCTAATACAGTCTATCTTGTAAAGATGGCGTAGATTGTTCCATTTCGAATACTAAAACTTCAGGGTAATAATTTTTTTTTAGTCTCATACATACACTATTGCAAATTAAACAGCCTGTCGTCAAAACAGTTATCAGAAAAGCTCTCTGCCAAAAGCGTCGGCATTTCCTTTCCACACGACGAAATGTCCCATACATTAAACATCAACCAATCCTCTCCCGACAGTGAAACACATTGTCCAAAAAGACATGAAGAAGTTCGCTATGCTGCTAATGCAATGGTTCGGCATCGCGGTGCCGGCTACCTTCATCAACTCCATGATCCGGTACCTCGAGAGCCGGCTAGCACTGGCCTTCCGAACCAGGCTGGTCAACCACGCCTACCAGCTATACTTCAAGAACCAGACCTACTACAAAGTGGCCAATTTGGACACGAGGATAGAGAACGCAGACCACAGGTTCGTTGGACAGTTTTGATTTTATGCTTTTGTTACTAGTTTTGTATACAGATGTTATAGTGGGGGAAAGCGGACCCTGGCTGGGATAAACGCTAGGATGATAATGTTATAGTGAGGGAAAACATCATGATGAAGGTTCCATTTAAGCGATTGAATGTGTAGGCATCAGATTAGATTCCCCTGTTAACCGTCCCGAAGGTCAGACGGCGAAAAGGCCTTTTTTCTTCTCTCAATACTAAGATGAAAGAGATTGCAATCCTTGTGGTAAGTACACTTGTGCTAGCTGTGTAGGTTTCGGTTTCGTATTTACTCACACGCGTGCGACAGTGGCGACGCTCTCTTTACAAAGGCGAACTAGCCGATGTGCGTTGGTTACCGCCGGCATCTGAACCTAGGGATCCTAACCGGTTTTAACTTCAATCCTCCGTGATCAGTATGACTACCAGTGAGTACTATCCAATTTTTTTGGTAATAGGTTGGCCTCTCACGAATTTAACTTCGAATAAGTGCTAGAGATGGATGATAAATAACGTCATTAATATCGGCAGCATGCTAGTATCTTTTTACGCCACATTCATTGTTATCGTAACTTGCTGCCGAGTGGGAAACTACTGAAGAAACTGACGGTTCTCACGGTAGTTATTATCGTGTGTCCGTAAGTTATGCCGTGATTTTGGAATAAAGTTCCTTTGTGAAAAATCACAATGATACTACCGTGACGATATTTTTCATCCATCTCTGCACTTTTTGAAGTGAAGTTCGAAAAAGGCCTGCTATTAAAAAAAAATTGATAATACTTTCAAGTATAGCCTCCTACATCCAAACAAACTTGCATACTTTGCCTCCTCACAAAATCAGTACAGTAGCATGGATTGGATACCACAGGATTGAAGAGTTTGCCTACGACCATTTGCCTTCATACAGTGTACGTATTACACTTTCCCTACACATAAATAAATAAAATAAATTTAAATATTCGTGGACAAATTCACACAGCGCCATCTAGCCCCAAACTAAGCAAAGCTTGTACTATGGGTCTAGATAACTGATATACAACTTAAATACTTTTTAAATACATACTTATTATACATAGAACACCCAGACCCGTAACTGAAATTAAAATTCTTCTTCATTTCAATTTCTGCCCGGCCGGGAATCGAAACCGGGACCTCTTGCGTGGCCAACCGGCATGTTGACCATTGAACCACTCAGGTCGTCAAATTACCACATACACAACATATTACCACGTTTGCTACCACGGTTAGTATTGTTTTTACCTCGAATATGTGTAGCGTCGGGGATTATAAAGAGATGAAGAGGTTGGCAGACAGGAGAGAAGAGTGGCGATTGCTCCACCGACAAGAGTCATACTCTTAAATATATGATGATAATGTGTTGTGAAAGTGTAGTGAATAACCACGAAGGTTTTAAAACCTATAGTGTGTTGTCCACCCAGGTTGACAGAAGACGTGTCAGTGTTCGCCCAGTCGGTGGCCCACCTCTACAGCTCGCTGACGAAGCCCTGCTTCGACTTGCTGCTCATCGTGCTCACACTGGCGAGCTACTCCAGCAAAATGAAGGGGAATATCTTCTTAGGTGAGTGCAAGCTTCGCCTAGGTGGTCGTACATGTAACAAGGTACGACATTTACCTAACTACTAATAAAAAATGAAATAATAGAAAACGTGATGATAATGTGTAAATAATTTTGTTATAAAATCTGACTTTAGTTTGAGATAAACAAATACCCTTACGGTCTTATTCATGAAAACAAGATATGAGAGGTTTAGAGAAGGTTATAAGTATGCTAAAATATGGTTCTTGAAGAACATTATTCATAAACTCATATTAGCGCTAAACGCTCAATAACGCCTTCATAACATAAAGAAGGCTGATTCCTTCTATAAACCTCTGATAAACCTATATAAGTAATAAATATGGCCGCCGTCACACGAACAGCTGATTTTAAAATACGTTTTATAGGTCTAATGAGTGTTTTAAAGCGTTTAAGACTAGTGATTTTAAATCATTCTCTGTGCTCAGTAGTCTAAAACTCGGCACTCGCAAAAAAAACTTTGCTCGCTTGTATAACAAATAACTATATTTCCTCCCCCCAGGTCCAGGAATAGCGACAGTAGTGATCTGCGCGACGGGGCAGCTGCTGCGTTTGCTGTCGCCGCGCTTCGGAGCGCTGGCCGGCGAGGAGGCGCGCATGAAGGCCGGCCTGAGACACGCGCATTCCAGGCTCATAGCTCATGCAGAGGAGATCGCGTTTTATAGGGGGCATAAGGTTGGTGTGTCATACTTATATACACACACACAAAGAAAGAGAGAGAGAGACGCACGCACTCAAAAAACTACTAAAAACTTCGCGATAAACTTGAAAACTGGGGAGCGCGCATGAAGGCCGGTCTGAGACACGCGCATTCCAGGCTCACTGCGGAGCGCACACTGAGGAGATCGCATTTTATAGGGGGCATAAGGTTGGTGTTTCATATACACACACACGCACACGCGTACGCGTACGCACGCACACGCTCACACATACACACAGTAGAGCGGATAATTTATTAATGCATCGTCATACAGGGTGGCTGAAACGTAGACGTCTAAAACAAAAAAATTTGGTCCCTCGTCTCGTGAGGTATCGGAATCACCCCCATATATGTTATCCGATTGTTCATTGTTTTCGAGTCATGAATTTTTTTCTGAATTATTCAGAATTTTCGTCCTGACCAACTTACAAACATTTCTAAAGAAAGGAGTAGAAGTTTTTTACAGATGTTTTTTTTTGCGACTAGTAGAATTTACTAAAATTGAGATTGTACTAAAATTATAAACACCTTGTGCGGTAGCCTGGTGACCTCTATCACAGGTTCTCTAAAGCACCGAAATCTCTCACAAATAAAATATAGGTAGCTCTGAAAATACGAAAATTGAATTTAGACCTATTAAGGAAAGTTGATATGTGACACACATATTACCGGCCGGGTCCAGAGTTACCGGTACCGGAATCCGGGGCGGGTCGCTAGTTATAACTAATAAATCAAAGTCCCCTGCCTCGTTCGTCTGTCTGTTCGCAATAAACTAAAAACTGCTGAACAGATTTTCATGGTTTTCACAGACAATAGACAGAGTGATTCTTGAGCGTTTAGGTGTATAATTTGATAATTTGACCCGTGCAAAGCCGGGGCGGGTCGCTAGTTAAATATGAAAATTGCATTAAATTTTGTCAGTTTACATTTTCTAATAATAGGAGTAATAATAATTCGCCTTGTTTCGTCAAAAATATTACACTTACAGTTTCTTTTAAGCTGAAACTATATGTGGAAACCCAAAGAAGACATATTTTGTCGTATTATCCGTCCAAAAAACTATGATGTGTAAAAAAAATAGCGTCTAAATTCACAACGTACCCGTCACCCAGGTGGAGTTGCAACAGCTGCAATCGGCGTACCAACAGCTGGTGGGTCAGATGACGGCCGTATTCCAGAAGAAGCTCTGGTACGTGATGCTGGAGCAATTCTTCATGAAATACGTATGGAGCGGCACCGGGATGGTGATGCTGGCATTGCCCATCCTTACAGGAGTTCGGGTTGATGGTGAGTTAACATATCTCTTGGAGACGACTACATTCTGTTCTAAGCTCAAGATTGGAATTATGTTCTTTTTCTTTATTTTTAATATAAAAAATAGACCAGACAGGCATTTGACCGCCACCTTACCTGGTGGTAAGACGATGTGGCCGAAGATGGAGCATGCCCGTCTTGCCTATTACAGCCTATTCACTCTAGCCTTGAAGGCGTCCAGATTAGATTTATCGGGGAACACACTCGCAGGCAACGTGCTCCATTCCTCCCATAACATGACATGACATCCCATGACATCTCAAATTCGTCATTTTCTCTAGCCACATAAAACACTGTATTAAAACGGCACTGAAAATGACCTTGGACAATATACAACTTTCGAAGATAGTTGAGACAATATTGTTTAGTTTCAATAGACATTTCAATGTCATTATTAAGGGAGATATGTGCCTAGAAAAAAGATGACGAATTCGAAATATTACTGCGCGAGAATTAGGCCCTTGAATATTTTCCTCGAAAACGTTAGTCGTCTTTTACGGCGCCCACGAGTGTAAGGGGTTGGTGCTATTCTACTCCGTCGCGCATAGGACTTCTAATGACATATCTTATTTTGATTTCTGTATTTGAGAATCCATTGATATGATGAAGATGATGAAGATGAAGATGATGATGAATATGATGATGATGACCGTTTGTGCCAGGCTCTGCGAGCGAAGGAATCAGCGCGCGAGCGGAGTACATGACGACGTCTCGGAACCTGCTCAACTCGGCAGCTGATGCCATCGAGCGGCTCATGTCCAGCTATAAGGTGGGTGTGGCCAGTGCAGTGACACACACATACATATACGTACACATATACAAACACACATACAAGCCATACACCAATTTATATTTGTCTAAATACAAACAAATGTGATAATACTTACTTTTGTTAGCTTTAATACTTTATAAGTATCATTTTCCTGCTACAGGCATTTTTATCCTTAAAAGGAATATCTCAATCACTATTGCACCAAATGAGCATGTTTATTTTATTTCATTTACTTAAAAAACCAACAGCAATGATTACAATTCATTCATAGGTTTCCAACGATAGAAACGGATAAACTAATTACAAACTTTACTAAAAGTTTTTCGCTGGATTCAGCCAAATGGGCGCAGTCCTAATTGGCAGTTCGTCGTATGACGGTCATCGCTCGACCAATAGGGATACCTCTAAACCACTCGTCGCACGGTCGCACGACCGTTCCCCATTACAACAGCACCGTAGCTCATCATCAAAGCCCATAACAGTCTATTGCAGGACCCAGGGCCTCTCCCACGAAAGGGGAGGTTATTGCCATAATCTCCACGCTTGGCAGGCGGGTTGGATATCGCATTGTTATAAATATAACAATGGAAAACGCTGCTGCCCATTTTCCAGCCTACGTAGAACTAAACTAAATCTTTTGCCTCGAAAACATTAGTCGCCTTGTACGACACCTACGAGTGTAAGGGGTTGGTGTTATTCTACTCTGCCGGACACCACACCGCCTGTCCGTATGTCATTGATATAAGGTCTAAGGCGCTGTCCTAATTCCCAACAGTCGTACGACCACAGTCGTGCGACGGGCGGTTTTAAGGTCTTCCATTGGTCTCACGATCGTTGCCTTTGTCCATGCGACCATGGTCGTGCGACTGACGGTTTTAAGGTTTTCTATTTGGTCGCACGACCTTTGCCAATCAAGACAACGCCTAAATTGTCTTAATTGTTCAGACCATTCCGATCTGTTATTTCGCTTACCCTCTCCGATAACTAAAAAAAAACTCCCATCCCGTTTTTAGGAGGTGGTGACCCTAGCCGGCTACGCTGAACGCGTGTCAGCCATGCTGACGGTGTTCGGAGAAGTGGCCCGCGGGCGCTGCGTGCGGCCCGCCGTCGCCGCCGCCTCCGACGCCGTCTGCCTCGTCTACGAGAGAGGGCAGCCCGTGCCGCAAGGTGGGTTGACCGCGACCGTGACCGGGACCGGGACCGGGATCATTACTGTGATCGTGACCAAGACAATGAGTGTGCCCATGACCGTGACCGTGACCATGACTGTGGCCGTAACCATGACCATGACCATGACCATGACCGTATAAAAAGTGTGTCCAAAACCGTGATCATGACCGTGATCGTGTACGTGACCATGCCTGTGTCCATCAAGTGGCCGTGATTAGCGCGGACGGCCCGTGCCGCAAGGTGGGTTGACCGCGATCGTGACCGGGACCGTGACCATGACCGCGACCGTGCCATGACTATGGCCGTAACCATGACAGTGACCCTGACGAACATGACTGTGACCATGACCGTGACCGTGACCTTGACCATGTTCCGCGATCCATTTCCATGTTTCATGAACGGTCTTTGAGCATTATTTATTGAAAGCGTGTCGAATGTTTGTGGTTTAAAATGACTTACAGCAGAACTTATAACAGTGTTGGTTTGGATAGTTGTTCACACAACAATTTTGTTTTTTTCCCCAGGCAAGATAACATATACGAACGACCTGTCGATCCGGCTTCGCGACGTGCCGATAGTGACCCCTGCCGGCGACGTCGTGGCCTCCGGGGTCACATTGGACCTGGAGCCTGGGAAGCACCTCCTCATCGTTGGGCCCAACGGCTGCGGCAAGTCCAGGTGAGTGGCCAAAAGATGAACTAAATGTTACAAAGAGAGTACAGATTTTTTAAATGTAATACGACTGACGAACAGGCAAGCGGACCACCTAATGGAAAGTGGTCACCGCCGCCTATTGACATTACCAACACCAGGGGCGCTACCCATGCGTTGCCCGCCTCTAAGGAGACCTCTAATATACCTCTTAAATGATTCCATGACGTAGTCCAAAGGAAACACTGTGACTCTCATTCTGGGAGCTCATTCCACATCCGAATCGTACGAACGAGAAACGTACTTTCATCCATTACAGATTTCTTTTGGACATCAATAGCAGCCTACCCTTCCCCAGATTATCATGTATCAAAAGCAAAAATTGATTTTCAATTTAGATTGCAGCTCCTGGTTGCTAGACCGGTAAAACAATCAAACAAAATAAAAACAGATTATAGTCCATTCGCGTTAAGAAAATAGTGAGTAAAGGTGTTTTCACAGTGTAGTAAAAATTCAAACAATTTATATTAAAAAATATATTAGTTTATTAATGTGTAAAAATCAACTTAATTATCTAATTAAAAATAAAATCAAGGATATTCTATATGGGTATCCCTTTGCGCAGCCAGTTTAGTACTTGCTGTTTATTCGAACCGCCGAGGTATTCATTTTAATTATTTTCTGCCGTCAACTGGTCACTGTAAACATTCTTATTTGTTGCGATCAGATTGGTCGAGGGACGGGGCTAGGCCAGCGGACAACGATGACCAATATTTTCTTATCGTAAATGAACTATAGTTTAGATGGGCAAAACAGTTTGCTACGCCAAATTAGATATGGCGGCGGGTGGCCTAACATTCAATTGTGTGCTAATATCCCCTCATCTAATACCATCACCCCTGCCCTCATCCCATCACAACATAACACTCGGGAGTCATGCTGTGAAAAGTTTTGGTTTCACATTTTATTCCCGGCCGCCTGCCCGCCGTCAACCCTCCTTGCGAGGGCTATCGCGAGTTCAAAATTTCACTAGATAGCGCTAATGGCGAGTGAGGTCTATTGTCAAAAAGCCTCGCGCTATTGGTCAGAATCAAACGCTCTATAGGGTCATCATCATCATCATCAGCCAGAAGACGCCCACTGCTGGGCATAGGCCTCCCCCAGAGATCTCCACAAAGACCGGTCCTGTGCTTTCCGCATCCAGCTGGTACCTGCGATCCTTACCAGGTCGTCGGTCCACCTTGTAGGAGGCCTACCCACGCTGCGTCTACCGGTACGTGGTCGCCACTCGAGAACTTTACTGCCCCATCGGCCATCTGTTCTTCGAGCTATGTGCCCTGCCCACTGCCACTTCAGTCTGGCAATCCTTAGAGCTATGTCGGTGACCTTGGCTTGCGGATCTCCTCATTTCTGACTCGATCGCGCAAAGAAACTCCGAGCATAGCTCTTTCCATTGCCCTTTGGGTAACAGTGAGCTTTCTTATAAGGCCCATAGTGAGTGGCCACGTTTCAGCTCCGTAAGTCATCACTGGCAACACACATTGGTCAAAGACCTTCGTCTTGAGACACTGCGGTAATTGGGACCTATAGGGTACTTTTTACAAAAGATTATATAGTCGTCAGATCGAAAGTGGTCACCAGTACGGAATCATAGGTATCGTAGGAATCTCTTCTGGATACTTTCAATGGTTGAATCTGGATACTTATCACGAGCTCATCCACTTCCCTTGGTATCAAGAACTAATTTAAAATCAACCTACTTTAAGGCTTATCCCTCAATCTCCCACAGCCTATTCCGCATAATCTCCGGACTATGGCCGGTCTTCGGCGGCGTTTGTGCGCTCGTTGCGAGGACGCGCCTTCTATTTCTCAATACTCAATACTCAAATGGTTATTGCTTCATAAAAGTAATTTACAATTATGACCCTGACGGCACTACAATATTAAAAACTTAAAAATACTAGGGTTATATTATTTTCTAATTTTAATAACAGTGTCGTTACGAGTATATTATCTACCTACCATAGCTATTAACAAGGGTATCTTTAATAAGTTTAATATTAAACAATATAAGTAAAAGTTGTTTTACTTTAGGTAAAGTTTACATAGGCAGACAAAAACTGTACCTATCTATAATAAGTATCTATGTAAGTATAATTTACGATATTGTTATATCTAACCTAATGCCCTATTTTATATTTATTATATACAAGTTTATAAATCTAAAATAGAGAAGTTTAATAGGTAGGTATACATACTACTACTACTACATACATACATACTTTCCTCTGTCGTACGCTGTAAGACATGCAAATACAATATATAAAGGCTTATTCCTTTCTCCCACAGCCTGTTCCGCATAATCTCCGGGCTATGGCCGGTCTTCGGGGGAGCGTTGGAGGTTCCCCGGCCGTGTTCCTGCGCTCGCTGCGAAGACGCGCCGCCGCCCGCCGGCGCTAGGCCCGAAGACGACACGCCGTGCCCTTCACGGCCTATTATGTTCTATATACCGCAGCGGTGAGTATTTATTTCATTTATTATTTTTGTATATTGCTTTTTAATGTACACATATAATATTACAATACACAGTTACAATAAAAATATACACTAATACCTACATCTAAAATACCAAAATATGCACTAATACAACGGTGTTTTTTAAATATATTTTCATACTTTGTGGTTAGTTATAATAGTTTTAGTTTATTGCAATGACACTTTGTTTGCAACTGAATCCATGGAATCGATGATACGCAATATGAGGAGTATAATTCTTGTTAAATTATCTAAAAATCGATACTAATTTCACATCGATAGCATTAATAGATCCAGAGATTTATCGATCGAATCTTTATTAAAGTGCCAAAAAATCCGCAAACAAAATGAGCGAGAACCGAAAATGGGAATGTAATTAGATCTCATTCTTTGTTCATTCACCTACAAAATAAGACCAAAATTATATTCCTATCATTAATAGTTTATGGTTAATTAATAGTTGTGCCAGAATTTGTCGCTTAACCCTCGATACTATGACCTTGAATGCTACATGACTCGTTCTCCCCCCAGGCCGTACATGTCAGAAGGCAGCCTCCTCGACCAGGTCACGTACCCGTCCCGGGTAACGGACCCCCTGGCCCTAGAAGCGGCCGAGGCCCGCGCCAGCCGGATCCTGCGAGCGGTCCGCTTGGAAGCGGCGGCGGCGCGCGCGGGGGGGCTGCGGGTGGTGCGGGACTGGCGGGCTACGCTCAGCGGGGGCGAGAAGCAAAGGATGGCTATGGCGAGGATGTTCTATCACAGGTGAGTGGGTGTGGGGGAAGGTATGGCCATGGCGTGGATTTTCTATCACAGGTGTGAAAGGTGTGGGGGAGGGTAGGGATGTTTCGCCTGTGCGTTTGGCGGCGGGGCGGTCAGGGAGGGTTACGAGCAGTACGGGTCTGGCGGGCTACGCTCAGCGGTGGCGAGAAGCAGAGGATGGTTATGGCGAGGATTTTTTTTTTTTTTTTTTTTTTTTTTTTTTTTTTATGGCAAACAAGTCGGGCATTTGACCGCCATCTCACCTGTTGGTAAGTGACGATGCGGCCGAAGATGAAGCATGCCCGTCTTGGAACAGCCTATTCACTCTAGCCTTAAAGGCATCCAGATTATATTGATCAGGGAACACACCCGCAGGCAAAGCGTTCCATTCCTTAGCCGTACGCATTATAAAGGTCGAGCCAAAGCGGTTCGTGCGGATGGCTGGAAGATCCACGACATAAGGATGAAGCGCTCGCCCGGATCGCGTTTCCCGATGGCGGAAAGGGGCCGGCGGAATGAGGTCGTGCAGCTGCTTCGCACACTCTCCGAAATGTAATCTGTAGAAGACCGAAAGACGCGCAACCCTACGCCGATGTTCGAGGCTCTGCAGCCTAGCCTTAATCAACCGCGGGTCACAAATTATCTTCTTTGCACGTTTTTCCACCGAATCCAAAGCCGCCAGTTGATATTTAGCTGATCCATCCCAAAGGTGGCAGCAGTACTCCATGCAGGACCGCACTTGTGCTTGATATAACTGAAGCAACTGCCTAGAAGTGAAGTACCGCCTAACCTTCGAGAGGATACCAAGTTTTTTTGCTGCAGTCTTTGCCTTGGATTTCTATCACAGGTGAGTTGGGAGTGGGGGAAGGTATGGCCATGGCGAGGATGTTCTATCACAGGTCAGTGGGAGCTAAGCTAAGAGCTAGTTTAATAAAATCCTACCCTCCCTCCTATGACGTCACTTGGTCGCGTGTTCACGTGGTGTACGCCAAGCTCTGAAAAACTGTCTTTGATTATTATTTATTGACATCACATCATTCGACTACGACATGACTCTGAAGCGCGTCGGTGGCCGGGCGGTTGAGTATCCAACTCGTAAGCGAAAGGTACCGGGCTCGAATTCCGCTGCGGCCATGTACCAATGATTCTTTTCTGAGTTATGTACATTAGTTGAATTCTAACCGACGCTTTTACGGGAAAACATCGTGATGAAACCTGCAAATTCAGGCAAACTGAATTTGTAACCATGATCCAATCTGTTTAAGTTTCCCTGATAGCAGAGTCACGGAGGTCAGATGGTAGTCGCTCCACTGTGATTACCTGATCGCCAAATCCTGGATCATGGTCAACCCAAGGCCCTCGTTCTCGAGAGCACAACCGGGACATTAACGCCAAGATGAATACGAGTATAATAAAACCATGCTTCTCCCAGGCCGGTATACGCCCTACTGGACGAGTGCACGAGCGCGGTCAGCATGGAGACTGAGGTCGTCATGTATGAACAGGCCGTCCAGGAGGGAGTCACGCTGCTGTCTATCACGCATCGGCCTAGCGTTTGGTGAGTTTGTGTTATTTACGATGTGTATAACTAGTGTCAAATAAGAAGAGACTTGGCGGGTCACGTGGTTCGACTTGCGCTGTATACGATTACCTGCAGCGAAATCCCCTCCACTGCGATTTGACAAGTCTCTTCTTTCGTGACGCGGCTTATAATGTTTTAGGTTTTGTCGACATGTATAAAAAAGTATCATCACCATTATCGTCTTAGCGCTCATCCCGGCCTCTGCCAGGGTCCGCTTTCCTACTCATTCTTCTCCACTTCGCCCGGTCTTCGGCAAAAACAGTATATAAATAGTTAATCAGTTATCTATCACCCATAGCTCAAGCTTTGCTTGCTTTTCGGTTAGATGGCGCTGTGTTAATTTGTCCTGATTGAATTTGAAATGATTAACATCTTACCTTCTTTTTCGACGCGTAACATCTTAGCTGCTTTTTCGACGTGTGACATGTTATCTCATTTTTCGACGCGTAACATCTTAGCTGCTTTTTCGACGCGTAACATCTTAGCTGCTATTCGACGTGTAACATCTTAGCTCCTTTTTCGACGCGTAACATCTTAGTTGCTTTCTCGACGTGTAACATCTTAGCTGCTTTTGCGACGTGTAATATTTTACCTCTCGAAAAAAATCATGTCACCAAAAGAGTATTGAATATGAATGAATGAGAAAAATATCATTGAGTTCAGACATAGTAGTCCATATTTTACAATGTCAAATTTAAAGTGTCCTTTTAAATAATATTATTACTGCAACGTCAAATAAATTAAATTTGCAATACAAATAATACAATTTTAATTAAAATGTAAATGTATATAATATACTGGCCAATAAAATAAATTAGATTTGATATTACTGATATTACTTAAAGTAGCCATAATAAAAGATGGGTGGTGTGATGATGAGGGATTGGGATGAATGGAAAAAGAAAATCTACAGTGCCGACTCCAAATGAATGGGATAAGGGGGGGCAAACGATGACGAACATCTTACCTCTCGCTTTCCTGCAATCTGTTGGAGGTGGGACTGATTTCGTAAAAAAGGATGGTAGTCGTCAAAACCTAAAAGGATACTTCCCTTATAGGTTTATATTCTTACAGGTTAATACTTCCCGTAGACATAGAATCAGGAAGGCGAACAGAAGGAAAACCATGAAATTAAATTATCTTGAACTGAAACCAAATCGATCGGCGATTTTGACGGTTGAAAATTTTATTAGGAACATGCCAAATTGCTTTTCACCTAATGGAGGTAATGATTCTCATTACAGTCAAGTATATTGATTGTTTATAATTATTTCTTATTTCCATGGCTTAAACTAGGAACATATGTTCCATTTTGGCTGGAGCCGACCAACCGTCAGTTGCAATTGATATCCCTAAGTTGTATAAATGAAAGTCACTTTTGGGTGCACTGGACGTGGTCGGACGTTCGACCAAGGACGTCTCGCCCGCGCATCCTTATTAATCCAAAACCGACTTTATTTTGTACATAGTAAGGATTAGTATCGACTGCAACTGGCGGTTGGTCGGCTCCATCCAAATCGGAGCGTCTGTTAGACTGAGGGCTATGAAACTTTGCTGACAGATAACGGCGCGCCTGTCGATTTTTGTTTTTCAATCATTGGCTTTAGTTCAGTCAAATTTAGTTCCACATTCAACCAGGCGCAAAGTCTCGTGGCCCTCACTCTACAAGTTTTACAGTACACGAAAAAAATGGGATCTAACAAAATACAACCTCTCTATTTTCAGGAAATACCACACACACGTCTTAGAGTTTGACGGTGCTGGCAATTGGTCTTTCCGGCCACTGGACAAGGAGCTGCCCCAGACCGCCGCCACGGCGCTAGCTGGTAACCTGGCGACCACCAGTGGTAACTCCAACAGCGCTAGTGGTAACACACCGGCGGTTGCAGATGTCGCGGACACCTTGGAGGAATGAAGCCCAGAAGCTATGAGATTTTCTAATTCTTCAGACCGTTCGATTAAACAGTTTGGAAAATAGGATCTATTCTTTTTGCCGTCTATTGATTGAATTTATTTATTTTACCATTTATTGTGCACACAGAAAGTTACAATTTAAATAAATTTTTAGGTGAGATTCACAAAAGGCACAGCTTATATCTATTTGTGTAGGCAATTGGCGCC
Organism: Blastobasis lacticolella; assembly: GCA_905147135.1. Taxonomy (NCBI): domain Eukaryota; kingdom Metazoa; phylum Arthropoda; class Insecta; order Lepidoptera; family Blastobasidae; genus Blastobasis; species Blastobasis lacticolella. Next base: position 4,438,364 of record LR990062.1, on the reverse strand, counting down.
AATATTTTTGCTTACTGGTTCGAGCTGTATTCATAACTATTAAGCTTTTGCACAGAAGAGTTTGCCAATATGATGGTGATACACGTCAAAAACACGCGAGTATTACAAAAAAATAAATAAAAATAAAAATATTAAGTCTTAAGGTCAATTCCCAGTGATTGTCATTGTCACAGTGACGATAGTCCATTCGCGTTAAGAATATAGTAGGTAAAGGTGTTTTCACAGTGGAGTAAAATTCAAACAATTTATGTTTAAAAAAAAAGTAAGTTTATTAATGGATAAACATCAACTTAATTGTCCGGGGGCAGCGGTGTGGACGATTTTAATGCGTTTGTATAGTCCTTATATATGTTTTTTCCTCTTCATTCATTGTAAATACCCTTTCATTTTGTCTGTTTTATGAATAAATACTAAATTGTTTCAAATTAAAAATAATATCAAGCATATCCCTTTGCTGAGCAGCCAGTCTAGTATTTGCTGTTTATTCCAACCGGCGAGGTGATTATTTTTATTATGTTCTGCCGCCAACTGGTCACTGTGAACTTAGCTTTCTAATTTGCTGCGACCCGATTGGTCGAGGGGCGGGGCTAGGCAAACGATGATTCATTATTTTCTTATCGCGAACGAACTTCTAGAGTTAACGGCCATCTCGGCGTGTGTTTTTATTTTTGTGTCTTATCCAATCATAACAACTTATCGAAACGAACAAACTATCTTGCTTACCGGTCTCGCACGCTATAAAAGTACCTAAAGTTAATGAATTAGTGATATTGATGTAATCTATTGTACTTTTTAAGCTTTGAAGAAACTACATATTGAGAACGGGGGTGTTATTTTTGAAACCGCTCGCATCCACGCGAGCGCTCGCCTTCTGATGCTTGTCTTTTCTATCTCGAGCAACTTACCACGAGTGTGATAGAGATCAGCGGCCTTAGCCAAGAGGTTGCGTTAATCTACAATCGTTAATCTACAATGGTTTGTGGTAGAAAAAATGTATGGGATTTGACATAAGCTAACGTTATCTGACATAAGCTGTTTGTGGTAGAAATTCTTGGTCCATAGACAATTCACGTACTTTCAGTATACAAAGGAGGTGGATTGGCGGATGATCCTACACAATCAGAGTCAATGTAGATGTTGGTAGAAATAGTCGGACTTCGAGCTGTTAATTTTCTACCATACACGCATCACACAAGCGGAGCTGTCAAAGATGGCTAGACCAGCAGTTACGCGAGCGCTCGCGTGGATGCGAGCGGTTTCAAAAATAACGCCCCAGCATTCCTGTCCTGTATTTGTAAATCAGCCGATGAATATTAAATATCAATAATGTATACTTATTCCGTAAAACATAATCTTTAATTATAATGTCTTTAACAGTCCACACATGTGGAAGCGGCTCCAGTCCCAATGGCCGACTGGTAACTTTGATGACTTAATGTAAATAATAATTTGTAAAATGTTTACTTACATGAAAATATATTTGAAGATCTCAAGAGTGGTGAAGGCGTTTGTGAGATTATTATTGCAAAAATTAAAAGAAATAAAAGACCTCGGAAACAAAAATCGAACGAAATAGCGATATGTAATTTAATTGTGTAATCAGATTAGGGGCGGTTTGCACCAAATCCTTAATCGCATTTAAGCAAAATGACGTTAAACGGAATTCTTAAGTGTGTTTAAGAATTCCGTGCAAGTCGGGCTAAAAGTCAAATGACATTAGCACAAGATTAGGTAGCGTTCATGATGGCGGCGCTTCTTAGATATTTTTTTGCCGTATCTAATGGTAATATTTAGTTAGTTTTCTTGCCACTACAGATATAATAGGTGACGAATGACAAGAACTAGTTTTTGCTAATAGAAATGGCCACATAAAATCGTAAGTGGCGCCACTGTCGGTAGTAAGTGTTAACTTGGGGTTGTATTAATGTCATTTTACTAATTGCCAATGCCTGATATTGGCGTTTTTTTTGTATTTCGCTGTTAAAAATGTATTTTTTTAAGTTCAAAATGATCTACCAAACAATGCCTATTATGAAACTATTAACACCTCTATTCTATACTATTACTTAAAACTGAAAAAGTAAAAATAAAATACCTGGTTATCTTAATTATATCATAATCATTTATTCAGTCGTCATAGTCATGAAGGTGGTAATAAATAATGGTAGCAGCTCTATGAAGCACTTAAGGATACCATATGTTGCAAGTACTACTTGACTGTTTATAATAAAATTAAAAAGAAAATTAATTAACTGTCATATCACTAAAATTACACTTCTAACACTTGTAACTTAGTTTCAGCCGAGTTTAGATGTATATAGTTATGACAACTAAGGTCGGCTTGCACCAAATTCTTAAACTCATTTAAGCTGATACTTAAACACAAAAAAACTTCATACAAAAAATTAAACATCAATAATAAACGTGCAAGCGGGGTTAAGTGATGTTTGGTTCATCATTTTAAACAAAAAGAAAATGTTGGTCAGTGTAACAGCGAGACAAAAAAATATGCCACTGGTCCATTTAAATCTGGCATTGCCTTTTACCATAGAAGCCTTTGACCTTAGAAGGTGTGTGACCAATATGATAATTGTGATGTTATTAGTAAGCGACTGTGAGTAAGAAAAACTTTATTGTAAATAATTAAAAATATTTCTTTCATGTTATTGCAATATTTAACGCTTTTTTATAAAATTAAAAATATTTTTTGAATATGTAATATTGCACTATTACTTTGCAATCTGGTAACATGATTTTAGATTGAATTTAATTGACCAATGTAATGTAGATAATTAGTTATATGTATAAGTTCTCAATGTAGAAATTTAGCGACAGAGATTTCGTTTATAAGTAGCCAAAAATGTATGTAATTCATTATGAAATGCGCGTATAGTACAGGGTCTTTGGGGTTATATTTTAGCTGGTATTACGAAGTCATTCCTTTGGACTAAAACTCAGGGTTCATCAAAAGGTATGTCTGCCCTTAGGCTGCAGATGTCACCTGTGGACACCTGACCACCTGACCCTTACTCTAATACATCCATCCAATATTCAGTCGAGGGCCCTAGCAATTAGAGTCCATTATTCTGGGTTCGATTCCCGGCCGGGCAGAAATTGAAATGATGAATTTTAATTTCTGGGTGTTGTATGTATAATAAGTATGTATAATAAGTATGTATTTATAAAGTCAGTTTTCTGGTATCCATAACACAAGCTTTGCTTACTTTGGGGCTAGATGGCGCTTTTTCTTTTTTACTTTTCTTTAATCTCAAAATCTGGATGGACATGGAGTAAGGGTATCTTAAAACCGGGTATAAGTAGGGTATTAGATAAGACCAATGATGTGAGTGGCTTTTAAGGGATTGTATCCTCACTAAATATCCCGTATTTTACTGTTAGCACTGTGTGCAAAAAATTCGGCCCACATAGGTAAATTAAATGCACATTTAATTTTTTTTTTGATGCAATGAACTGTATCGTATGAATTAAGATCTAGCTATCTAGAGCCTCCAGAAAGTAGCTAGTATTTGGTACCGCATTAATGGTGTAAAAAGGTCGGCCGTTTTTTTTGCACATAAGTGTATTACACTGTACATTATTTTATTTAATTAGTAGGTAAGGTAAGGAGTTGCATAAGGGAAGGATTACTTTACAGGGTTATGTTTATTAAGTACCTATTTGATTTGTGATTGACATTATTTTTTACCAGTTTGATAATCTATATTTTTATATTATTGTTGTGTATGCAAATGTAATTAGACATTAGTTGAGACATTATAAAAATGGCTGTATTTTGTAACCAAGAATTATTTCTTCTATAGAAAAAATTATTACTTATCTGTGAATGATCATTATGTAAATTAAAATTATTTGTGAGAATGTGCTACGTATTATTGATTTTGATTTTTTCCCTAAAGTACACTCGAGCTTCCTCCACATTGGTGGAGGGTTTCGCATAATCTCCACGCTTGGCAGGCGGGTTTGAGATCGTAGTGTTAATAACGTCAAACAGAAAACGATAAAAAATAAAAATATGTATAGTTCTTTTAAAATAAAAATGAACAACAGGAAAAAAAATCGATAATTTATTTTAAAATAAACAAACGAGCTAATAGCAATTATTATTGATCGCTTATAATGCCCATATACGTTATCTCAAGCCAATTTTACATCATCTATGTTATCAGGCCACTAATCCTAGGACCTATAGCACAAATCGCACAGAAAAATGTACTCGTCATTCTGTCAAATAGAAAGAAGACATGTTTTCAGTCAGTTTTATGAGCAAACCAGCCAGATAGGACAGACGGCGGAAGGCGACTTTGTTTTATACAAAGTTGTTCACAACATATTTGATATACACTTAAAACTAGATATAGAACGGATATCCGGTTGCTATCCGGTATCCGGCCTATTCGCCCTTAATTTACTATCCGGCCGGATACCGGATAGCGCTTTAATATCCGGCCGGATACCGGATAGTAAAAAATGAATGAAAATTCCATAAAAATGATTTTGCTCATTGGCTTCCTTCACTTCTCTGAGCAGTAGCCGCGTCAATGATATTATCCTTCAGGTCCTGTTGGACCACCGTTAGCCAGGTTGCGTGTAGGGTCTTCCGCGGAAACGCGTCGACGTCGACAAATTTAGGGCTACTTGCACCATAGTGGTCTTTGGGGTGACAAAGCACATGCCCATGCCATCGCATTCGGCGTTCTCTAATTTTCTCTGGGATATATGAGACTTTGTAACTTCCACGAGTGTGGAAATAAGATACGTACTCTTCCCAACAGAGTGACATCCGCTGACCAGCGTAAAATATGCGCATTTTTGTCGTGTGTTGTTTTGACAAGTGTTGTTTAGACAGGAAAGTTATCGATCTCGAAACTCGATAGCTATAGTGACTTAGTTAAAATTTGGCACTGATGTATGTATACATCTATAAATGTATATGTATAACGAATTTAATCTTTGAATAAATTATTTATTATTTAGATATAAGTGTGAAACAATTTGCGAATAAAAATGATAATGTATAGCTTTTTACGATTAGAATTAAAATTGTGAACATATGGAACATACTTCGTATAAGGGGCGGTATTCAAAGAACATCAACAGAGTAGGTAAAGAAAACATAAACTCGATATACCCGTTAATAAAATAATTAACGTTTCAACTAATGACTACTGAGAATTTTGGAGCGATAAGCTCCAATCAATCATTGATTGACCTTTCGGTAATGAGATTGCGATAGTTCATTTCAATTCCAAGAAGTAATAAAGATAATTGTTAACGAGAATTGTTTACTTCAAATATCGTTGGTACCTACAAATTTGGATCACCAGTGCGCCTACGTTACTATCAGTCAACATTGACCTATGAACTAGGTTTTACTCAGTAAGTGTCAATAACATTTCCAAGGTTTCAAGGATAGGTACTACTTCATGGCCTAACATGGACTTCTTTCGCCCAATTAAATAGATTTATGGTCACTACAGGGAAACCAAAATCAATTACTCATACAATAGCGCTTTCAAACCCAGTCTTAATTAAGTCACAACGACGTATTGTGGGTGAGTCATTTTGTACCAGCAGTGCGGGATTAACTATAATGAACTATAAACTCTGTATTCGCTAGCTACTATTTTAAATTTAAATTGCAAGGTTTGCTATTAAAAAGTGGGTAAAAGAGGACAATAATAAAAAATTGTTATTATTTTGATGAAATAACTTTTATCTAAGGTATAAAACACTTATAATAATAATTTTGATACTAAGAGACTAGTCTTAAAAATAAATTACAATATCAACACTACGTCTTCTTAGCAACTAATTTAACATATTCTAAAATCGTTAGATAACAAAATGCATAGTACATAGGTATAGATAAGCAGTTTTTTCTCTGCTTGCGGAGATCCCTTACTACAGTTTCTAGGTCAACCGTCGCGCTCTCATCATATTTTGATATGCTGATGTCTAGAGCGCAAAAGACCCCCGTGCGATTTGTTGCAGCAGAACAGTGGACCACCATAGGAGGGAAGTTAGAGCTCCTGCCGTCCAACTCCGCATATGCTTGAGCCTTTCTGGCTTTGAGGACAAAGTTGAAAAAGTCTGATCGGCTCTGAGGCATGCTTTTATGAGACCAGTCAGTGTAGGCAAAGTGTGTAAGGTCCAATGAGTCTCCACTGTCGTCTGTCACCCGCAGCTTGGTCACTATATGGTCACGAAAGATCTTTATTTTCCTTGTTTCAATAGTAAAGTCGCCAAAGAACACTGTCCTTCCTTTCTCCGGGCTCCAATACTGGTAACAAGCTTCCCGTCCTTTATCCTGTGTCTTTGTCAGCATAACAATGACTCTGGATTGATAAGCAAACACCATTTTCCAAAAATCTTCAGCTGTTGACTTAAGCGGGCCCTGACAGCACAAGTACTTGTCCAGGGTTTTGTATCCGTTGACATGATTGGCATTAATATAATTGTTTTCTCCATTTTCTGTTGGTAGGATCACCCTGTTGTAATCAAAACAAGGTAAGAACCAGTATCTATTTTTCATAATATTTTCTGCCTGCATCGATATCTTGCAGCTGTAATTAACCCGTTCGTTTAATAATCTCCGATGCTGTTGTTCGAGGGTCTTGATTATACTTTCTTCATCGTAACTAGCTCCAGACTGTTGTCTTGTGCTAATTCCGCCCATTTTTGAGAATTCACTTTCGTAGGATAAAAGTCCTTGTTTTAACCAGAGATCAGTGTCAACTGAAAATTTTTGTACTCAGAGTGGCATATTTATAGTCCTGTTTCAGCATTAATATTAACTTTTTCCTCCCAGTATCGATAATCTAACCAATATGACGCACGATGTTCCAGTCTTTTGAATTTAATACTTATTTCATCATCATTAAAAATTAATTTTAACAATCGAAATTCCCCTGTGGTTAATTAACAAGCCTATCAGCGAGTATAATGTTATCATGAACTTTTTTTCTTTGAATGTTCCTAACAATGGTATTGTTAAATTTAGGTATAATTAAAAATCCTGTATATGGACTTTAAATAACTAAAGCGTCGATATGACGCATCACGTTTCAGTACATGAAATTAAATATTTTTTTTGTTATTTTACCCTATTAATTTTCAAGTAATACTTCCTATACAGTAAGTGAATCGCCATAATGGAGTAAACTTTAAGTAATCAAAAGATCAATATAATAAGAATTGCATCATGAATTATACCATAACTTTGTTCCCGGCTGTACAAACAACATTAATATTTATCTATTAGTTTTATTAATTGATAATTTGACTCAATTAAAATTTATTTGAATGCATAGAAAAATTCTTTTTCAAGTTACACCAAAAAAGTATAACTTTTTACTTGCTTACACAAGTACACACATGATTTGTAAACAATATGAAGTAATTAGATTAGCAACGAACTATATGGAGGACACGTGAATTCCGAGCGCGACGACATTGAACCTACGGGAAAACCGGCGATGGAAGTTATTTTTATTTATAGATTTGATTATATCAGCTGGCTATATAAGAGTCTTCCAGTAGGATGTAGTATCATTGAAATTCGGGACGTCAAGAAGTAACCAAGCTCTCTAAAAAATGTCTTCGCGCAAACTTAACAACATTTTTGGCCAAGTAAAGTCTGAAAGGAATAATACTATGTTCCATTTGATTGCTGAAGCAGACCTTGATAATATTTTGGATCGCATTTGGAACGCGACCCGTCGAAACGAACTGGAGCCAATACTGAAAATAAAGAATGACGACGGGGACACGTGTCTACATAGTGCCGCTAAGATCCTAAGAGAATCTCGAGCAGAAAGAATAATTGCTCAACTACTCGACATGGGAGCGGATTTGGACGCGCAAGATGGCACAGGAGACACTGTTTTGCACATAGCAGTAAAACGAGAGGACTACGTGCTCATCGACTGGCTGGTTTTAATGCGTGCTGATATGAATATAAAAAACAACAGTGGACTAACGGCGTATGAAGTGGCAGAACAAAACAATAATTACAAAATGATGAAAATGTTTTCGAGTGAAAAAGAAAAACAAAATCCGAGTGTTTAGTGAACAAGCTTAGGTCCATCAGCTTATTGTAATTTTTAGGGTGTTTAAACATAATTTTGAAGCTATTAATTATATCGTATTGATTAGTATTAGGTAATAAGTTTTATGGATAATTTGATTTTATGAGCCGCAGGTTTGAAGTGTTTTATTAAATGGGTGAATTTTAAGTCAAGGTAATTTTATTACAAATTAGCAACAGGTTCCCTTACGACTAGTTTGGTCTATACTATTACAATATTGTAGTTAAGAGTAATATTATCATTGCCATTAGAATGTAGGTATAATTTAATTAAAGTTTACATTATCTTAACTCAAGTCTGTTACTTAGAAATTCGTATCTACTGCGAAAAGTGTCTTTATAAACAAACAAATTTTATGGTTATGTCATTGATAATGTGGACTTGGGGCTTACAATAGATATAAAGAATGAGTTATCACTTAATTCCATGTAATAGACTTATCAGCAGACGTTCGTGACCCGGGAGTGTCATCCATTGACTCGTCATTTAATATAAGCGCCAGTTGATAGATACTTGTATAGTCTTCTTCGGGACCTCATTACGTACAGTCGCATTGTCAAAAAATTAAAAATGTACTTAAATATCGAAGTAAATGACCAAAAAGTAGCTGCAGTGAGTGAGGACGAATTTAGAAGCAGAAGAAATCAACCCAATTATTTAGAAGTTGTCGGGTCGGAGCATAATTACATCACGTCACAGCCGCTCATTGGATCGTTTGAGCACTTTTCAAAGCCAGAAAATCAAGACAAAAATCGTTACTTCGACGTCGCCTGCTGGGACGAATCTCGGGTGACAATTACGCCTAAAGAAGGTAATACTGATTACATCCATGCTAATTATGTTGATCACTATGGAAGACCCAAGAAGTTTGTGGCGACTCAGGGACCTCTGAAAAAAACAGTTAATCAATTTTGGCAGATGGTCTGGGAGCAGAATTCTCCAATTATTGTCATGCTAACAGGATTCCAGGATAATGGGAATGAAAAATGTGCGCAATACTGGGCTACTTCTCGTGACAAACAAGATATTTTTAAAACCAATGATTTTTCAATCAGAACATTATTAGAGATCAAGGACAATTCAGGATACATTAGGTCACTATTTGAAGTTTATAATTCTACCACCGATGAAACAAGAGTGACACTACATTATCGGTACGTAGATTGGCCAGAGCATGGAACACCTCCCAACAGTAAATCATTTTTAAACTTTATTAGAGATATAAATACGCAATATCAAAACGCTTTGAACAAAGCAGTGAGTGGGCCAGCACCTGGACCTATTATTGTTCACTGTAGTGCTGGGGTCGGAAGAACAGGAACTTTTTGCGCTATAGATTCTTGTATCTATCAACTAGCAAGAACCAAAAAAGTCTCAGTACCCAAAATTGTAATGCAGATACGCGAACAGCGGCATTTAAGTGTTTTAACTGAAGAACAATATAAATATATTTACACTGTTCTGCATGACTTATTGCAGTTATTTGAAATTTATCCTATGATAAGGGAACTCTTTTGTGTGCCTTGACTGATGTACACATTTGTTTTGATTAAAGTTTACATGATCTTAACTCAAGTCTGTTTCTCAGAAATTCGTATCTACTGCGAAAAGTGTCTTTATAAACAAACAAATTTTATGGTTATGTCATTGATAATGTGGACTTGGGGCTTACAATAGATATAAAGAATGAGTTATCATTTAATTCCACTTAATTCCATGAAATGCACCCACTGGACCTGTTATTGTTCACTGCAGTGCTGGGATTGGAAGAAGTGGGACGTTTTGTGCTATAAACTCATGTGTAACTCAATTAGCAAGGACCGAGAAACTTTCAGTGCCCGAAACTGTGATACAAATACGAGAACAAAGACGCTCAAGTGTTTTCGCTGTAGAACAATATGTATTTATTTATACTGTGCTTCATGAGTTTTTGCGGCTATTTTGACATGTATTCTGAAGTGAGACAACTCTTTTGTGACCCTTGACTGATGTATTGTGCACATTTGTACTAATTATGAGCCAATATTCTACACAGAAACAATATATAATCGTTATTAGAATGTATGTCGTAATTGATTAAAACTTTTGAAGGAATTGTCACTGTGATTTTCGCGAAATAAAACTACGCGCATACCCCTCGTTTTGTTTTTTTTTTCTTCTAATTATCAGCCTAGCAATCAAATGAAAAGAATACTCATATGGTATTGTCATTCTAGAGCAAAAATAGACCAAAGATGACCTACATTATAATCTTTTCATTGTTAAACCGATCTTAGTCCCAGATATGGGTCATATAAAAGGAAAATTGTGTGCCAGTTTTCAGTACTCCATTTTCGTCTGTCACAACTTAACTCCTGTAATGTTTCTTAAAAAAATGGATTCTGCAACTATTTTAAATATTTTTAAAAAAATGCCATCAGCTGGCACTAATGTATTCCATGAGATTGTTACCGAAGGCTCTCTTGTATTTTTGGAACGAGTCAGTCGGTTTATAATGCCCTCAAACAGGTTTCTCCTGCAAGAACGAAACTGCAGTGGACAGGAATGTGTCCATATCGTTGCCTACCTTCATACAGGGCAACTTGCAATAGATCTGATGGAAAAACTTTTGAGTTTGGGCGCTAATATCAACGCCAAGAATCGAACTGGCAATTCGGTTCTTCATCAGGCTGTTGTTAGTAAAAACTACGACCTTGTTAAGTGGGAAGGACTTATTAAGCCTTCTCGGCCTCATGGCTAAGATCAAAGTGTATATAGACTTTGATCTTACAAACTTCAATCTATTAATTAAATTTCGTAAATAATTAAATATAATTTATTTAATGCCGTAAGATGGACGGCGGAGAATGAGGTTCATCTAATAAGATTGCAAGTTCAATGATTTTCATGCTTGCAATCTTTGATTACTTGGTTTGGAGCCTAGGCAACTGCGGGAGTAAGCGGGAAGGACTTATTAAGCCTTCTCGGCCTCATGGCTAAGATCAAAGTGTATATAGACTTTGATCTTACAAACTTCAATCTATTAATTAAATTTCGTAAATAATTAAATATAATTTTTTTTTTGTTAACATCGATAAGTGGGACCTGTGAAAACTTTTATAAGCCTGAAAATTTGTACGTAAAAAATACAAATCCGCTCATTATTTCATCACTCAATATCAAAAATTTATTCAATACACATACGAGAGATCACTGTTGAAAGAATTATAATTTTGAGTTCAAATACTCTAGGTAAGGACTATCAGTCATTAGTCATAATTTCCGTGAGCACTAAGCTCAAATGTAATACCGACTTTAGAAAACTATAGCAGGAAAAAGACTCAAAAACTTATAAATAGTTCGATTCAAAAGATCATTTTTGAGCTACTGACTGGAGACAAAAGAGATAAGATTTGACCTAAGTCTGATCCTGGCGAGGGAAAACCCCAATTGTTAAATAATGGGAAGATAAAAATTTTACTAAGAGGCAAATATCTTGAAGAAGAGAACATAAAAAACATCACATTTTAAGTGTTTTGAGCGTGCTGATTAACACAAAATTTTACAGTTAAAAAAACCATTTTTTTTTATTTACAAATTTTTTTTGGTTTGGAATTTATAATTCGACATCAAAATCATCCCTGTTAGTATAACATTTTTTCTAAAGTCTATCAAGGTTTATATTGAATAAAAATACAAATTTCTCTATATTTAGAGGTAATATACAATGTCGTTTGTCCTCTGATATGCTAGGGGCATGTGTAAGCCCGCATTTCGAAACTACGAATCCTTTCGAGGTCGAAAGAATTGTTCAAATCAACGTTCAAATTATTCTCATTGAAGGAATACTTGAAATCACGTAAACACATGCAGTCGTCTAAAATTCCACCCCACGATTACAGCTTGGAAAAACTTGTTCAGAGACTAAGTTCAGCCAAATATCCGGCCGCCGGATATCCGGCTAAGAGGCTGGCCGGATATCCGGTATCCGGCAAACCACTATCCGTTTCATCTCTACTTAAAACGATCTAAAAATTACCAATAATTATTATTATGGAAAATTGGTTTGTGACAGACTAACTAAAAACGTCAAGCGACTTGGGAAATTAGAAGATTGATTGAAATCAACAAGTAACCAAATGATTTTGAATCATACTATCTTGTTGTTACTGAAAGCTACTAACTAAGACTTGCACAATGAAGGACTTGTTCCAGGCTAGTCCAACCGCTGTATGCGTCGCCGAATACTGGGCGAATAAAGTGTAATTCAGAGGTTAGCCCATTGACTTGATAAGAAGAAGTTACTTAACTTCATTATTCAATCAGTTTTCCTTACTTGCTAATTTCGAACAATCTTATAATTTCCCAAGTCGCTTCACTTTTTAAACAGTCTATTCTTATTTATCTACCTTATCTATGTTAATGCAGTGTCATTGCTTTTCCCTCTTATTTCTTTTTCAATGTCGTGCAACGTCTTATCCCGGGTCTCTGGAACCAAATTGTAACACACAACCGAACAGTAGCCCACTATGGCGGCATATAAACAAAACAACGCGGGAAATCCGATAGTCCTCTTCAAATAGGGCATACTCTTTACTGACAATATAATATTAGGAGAGTTTAGTATCGAAGACAAGGAGTTTGCCAAGCTCCTGTACTCTACAGGGAAAATCTCACCCGCATACAAGTGGATCAAATGAGCTGGACCAATAATCATCGTGAAGCCGTGGAAAAATATTAATGTAATACCAATCGCGGGGTGGTCGACTGCGAGGTAGTTGGTCGCTCTAGCTTGTACGTAGCCCGCTAAGGACAATAAGGCGACAACATGCAAACTTAAAGTCCCAATGACTAAAACTTTCCTACGAAATATCTTCGTAATGTAAATCGAAACGATATTAGATACAAAACTTAATCCACCAATACTCATGATCACGGGAGACAAGTATTCATCGCCGCCCATCACTGTTTTTACCGTGTCCACCAGATAAACCGTGACGGCAGGGAAGCCGCTCCAATGGAAGAGAGCTAAGAAATGCATCATAATTATAACGGGTCGGTAGAATTCTCTCTTCCTTATTGCCGCCTTGATATGGAGGATGTTAGCAACAAGTTTCTTCCTGAAGCTTTGGTCGGAGTTTGGGCGTAAGTCGCGGTCGGCTCGCCTCATCTTGCTGCTCTCCATCAAATTTCTCAGTTCCTCATCTTCGCCACTTTCTCTCAGCGACAGGAATACGTGCCTGCCCTCCTCGTATCGGCCTTTCTCGATGAGCCAGCTCGGACTCTCTGGCGAATACATGACTAAAATCAAGTTCACAAAAGCGTAGCAACTGCAAGCGACGGCCAATGTATTCCAATGGAGGTACAGGCCAGAGGTTAGGATTACTATGCCTATTATTGAGGTCAGCATCATCATGGCTGTTATTAGCATGCCTCTGTACTTCGGACTGCTGTATTCTCCCATCAATATTGGTGATACAGCTGAGCACATGGCGATAGCAGAGCCCTGCACGACGCGGCCGATGAGGATCGCCTCTACGCTGTCAGCGAACGCGAGGACCAGCCAGCCCCCCAGGTACGCCGAGGTAGTGACTAAGTGGGCAGCCTTCCGGCCGAACTTGCCCATAACCACAGAAATAAAAAGATGGCTCGGTATGCTCGGGAAATCCAAAATGGCAGCTGGAATAGATGAAAATTAACGCTTCATAATTTCATCATCGTCATTATGTAGGCTATGTTTAGTCGTTTAGGCTGAGATAATGATTATGATGCTCAGAAATGCAACTATTGAGACGCAAGGCTCTTCACAAACCCTAATGATAATCCATCATACTGGGCTTGTGTGGCCTTGAACGTGCGATCTCTCTCACATCAACAATCCACGGCTGGACTTGAGTCGCTTCGATATTAGTAGAGGGCTTTGTCATACTTAATAATAGCTAGATTTTGACCTACTCAAAAAGGAAACGTTAATAGCTAATTCCCTTTGCTTCTGGTCTACGGAGGTCCTGCCTGGTTAGCCTCTCAGACATTTGTCGCCTTGTGTGACGAGTTGAACGACGATTTAATTAATAAAGATCAAAACGCAAACCACAACCAATTTCTAATATATTTATATTGAATATTTGCTGTGTTAGCCGTGTGGTGTCCGACAGAGTAGAATAGCACCAACCCCTTACTTTCACAAGGCGACTAATGTTTTGAGGCAAAAGATCAAGAGTCTCCTTAGTCTGGAAAATGGGCAGCAGCATTTTCCATTGTTATATTTAAACACTGCGATCTCCAACCCGCCCGTGGAGATTATGGCAATAACCTCCCCTTTCGTGGGAGAAGCCCTAGGTCCTGCAATGGACTGTTACGGGTTGTGATGATGATGAATATTTGCTAATATAAAAGTGCTAGGAGTTACAATGTTACATAATTTAAAACAGTTTTCCGGTAGAATAACCATAAGATCAAAAATCGCGTACCAATCCAAGAGCAAGTGTCCTCGTTGACGCTGGGCGCGGCGCCTGGCCGCTGCAGCTGCGGCAGCAGCGCTGTGGCGTAGGAAATCACCAGCGCTATCTGTGCCATGCTCAGGAACACCCCACTGGATGCCCAGCACTGCAACATCATCAGCCATATGATGACTCGACCAAAAATCGAAGTTCAGTTACACGTCATAAAACAATAAAATCGATTTTACCTTGCATTTCGCAAGGAAGTTTATTCACATCACGTGATAAAAAAATCGTCTTGGCGTCTATATCCCGGTTATGCGCGGGATCGCACGAGAGCCCAGGGTCCGCCCTGACCATGAACCAAGATTTTTCACATTAGTAGTGGAGTGACTGCCATTTTACCTCCGTGTCCCTGCTACCAGGTGACCCGGATTGGATTATGGTCACATCTTCAATGGCCTGAAGTTGGAGGTTTATCACGACGTTTTCTGTCACCGTCAGAGCAGGGGTTAGTATTCAACTAATGTACATAACTTAGAAAATAGTAATTGTTACATGGTCACAGTTTATTCACCTCAGTTTATTCACCTCGGTTTGTTATGCGTTTGTTATTCGATGTCGATGCGATGTGTTGACTTACTTGCTCAAGGTCCTATGTCGGACAGACGGAGTGCATACTAGCCGATATGGTTTCACAATTTAATTCGTTGCAAGTTTATTGATTTAATAATTTATTTGTAGCTTCTGCATCGATCGTACGCTAAACCTGCTCAGGGCTCATGTTAATCACTGAACCGCTCAGGTCATCAAGTCTCCAAGTTTAAATTTTAGACAAGTTTGACACTTCAACGTTGGATCCAAAAATTCGATCATGTACATAAACAGTATATATTTTTATGTCTAGGGGCTCTATGTTGGAACCGCATGCCTTGAGTCGAGAGGTTTTCAATTGTGATTTTCGTCATAAAAATTCAATATTTTTATGCATGGCACCGATTTCCGCTATCGGTGTTGCCTAAGTAATTTAAAAAATATTGTGATTCATATTGTGTTTTTCGTTCCAAAAATAAACAATTATAACTGTTCGACTTGAGGCGAGCGGTTCATAATTAGAGCCCCAGTCCAGATACTCTTGGGTAGATACAGTTTTGGGTCGTTGCGTCAACGTAGTAAGTAAGTAGTCCAGATACTCTGTGTAACGAGAGATTAGTTATTGAAAATTAAACTTACCTGTTTAAGGAACGGGGTCCACATATTTATCGTCACAAAATCACAAAGACTCACAAACACGTGTCGATAATTTAATTGTATGAACGGTAATAAATGTGATGGTGTTTAATTGTTTAGGTAGGTAGGTAAGGACGGAATCCGAATTCGCTGACGTGACAATTGATAAATTGATATTTTTGTAGCTATGTAGTGCATCAGTAACTTGATTTTAATATAACTCTTTGGCTGCACGGAATGCAGTCGCGCTGTATTTGAATCGTTCGCTTCAATTTGATCGATTTTCAATTTTGATTTTCGGCATGAAAAATTCGATACTTTGATTCATGATGCTGATTTTCCCTATTTTTGAACCGTAGTCTTTCGGTGTGCCAATGTGATTTAAAAAACATTGAATTGTTCATGCCGGAAATCATAAATGAATATGAATCGATGCAAGCGATTCAAAAATAGAGCTCCAGGTTATAGTGCAGTGTAGTTTTGCAGAAACCTTTCAAGACAAATACTTAGTCATAGTGGCGATGAACATAAGGAGCAATAGGCTAGCGTGGTTTGGGTATGGTAAGCCGATGGATGCAAGTCATGTGATGTCGATTGCTGAGTGGTTAAGACATCCGACTCGTAAGCGAGAGGTACCGGGTTCGAATTCCCCTGCGGCCATTTACCAATGAGTTTTAGTTATGTACATTAGTTAAATACTAACCGATGCTCTGACACATTCAAGCGACTGAATGTGTAACCATGATCCGATCTGGTCAGGTTACCTTGGTAGCATGGTCACGGAGGTCAGATGGCAGTTGCTCCACTGTAATTACCTGATTTGCCAAATCCTGGATCATGGTCAAGGCGGACCCCGGGCCCTAGTGCGCAAATGCACAACATGTCACAATGCACACAGATCCCAGTGTTTGTAACAAAAGAAAATAATAATAAAATTTAAGAAATTATAATTTATTTTAAAATAAACATATGAACTAATAACAATGATTATTTATTGCTTATAAAGCCTATAAACGTTATCTCAAACCAATTTTAGATCGATGTAAACAGCCCACTAATCGTAGGACCTATAGCACTCATCGCACAGAAAAATGTACTCGTTAATCTGTCAAAACAAAAGAAGAGATGTGAATTCACACCATGAAGCATTAATTTTGCTTCCGTTTCATAAGCAAACTAGTGGGTCCGTCGCGACTTCGTTCGCGTACCTTCCTATTGATTCTTTACCTAGTTTTTTCTTTCTTATGAACCTTTTTTTGAATCACTATATATTCTAGAAAACTGCTTTAAAATCGGTTAAATAGTTTAAAAGATCTAATAGTACATGGAAGACAGGAACAGACGGCGGGAGGTGACTTTGTTTTATACAAAGTTGTTTACAACATATTTTTTTTATATATGTATACAATACAATATACAATTAATGTTAGATATACAATTAAAACAATCTTAAAATTACCAATAATAATTATTATAAAATGTGATTTGGGACAGACTCGTTGGATTGAGGTAGACTCTATCTAAAAAGTAAAGCGACTTGGGAAATTAGAAGATTGATTGAAATTAACAAGTATACAACCTGATTTTAAATAATGAAGAGAGCTTACATCTTGTTGTAAACAGACGGAAGTTTTATTTATTCAATCAGTTTCGCTTACTTATTGATTTCGAATAATCGTATATTTTCCAATGTGGCTTGACTTTTTAGACAGTCTTATCTGTAAGAAGTTTATCTTCTTCCGGCGTGACCGTTTTAGATTTTTCTAATACTACTTTACTGCTGTTTCCTTTTATTTCTTCCTCAATGTCGTGCAACGTCTTATCGCGGGTCTCTGGAACCAAATTGTAACACACAACCGAACAGTAGCCCACTATGGCGGCATACAGACAAAACAACGCGGGAAATCCGATAGTCCTCTTCAAATAGGGCATACTCTTTACTGACAATATAACATTAGGAGAGTTTAGTATCGCTGATAAGGAATTGGCCAAGCTCCTGTACTCTACAGGGAAAATCTCACCCGCATACAAGTAGTACAAATGACCTGGACCAATAGTCATCGTGAAGCCGTGGAAAAATATTAATGTAATACCAATCGCAGGGTGGTCAACTGCAAGATAGTTGGTCGCTCTAGCTTGTACGTAGCCCGCTAATGACAATAAGGCGACAATATGCAAACCTAAGGTCCCAATGACTAAAACTTTCCTACGAAATATCTTCGTAATGTAAATCGAAACGATATTAGATACAAAACCTAGTCCACCAATACTCATGATCACGGGAGACAAGTATTCATCGCCGCCCATCACTGTTTTTACCGTGTCCACCAGATAAACCGTGACGGCAGGGAAGCCGCTCCAATGGAAGAGAGCTAAGAAATGCACCATAATTATCACGGGTCGGTAGAATTCTCTCTTCCTTATTGTCGCCTTGATATGGAGGATGTTAGCAACATGTTTCTTCCTGAAGCTTTGGTCGGAGTTTGGGCGTAAGTCGCGGTCGGCTCGCTTCATCTTGCTGATCTCCACTAAGTTTCCCAGTTCCTCATCTTCACCACTTTCTCTCAGCGACAGGAATACGTGCCTGCCCTCCTCGTATCGGCCTTTCTCGATAAGCCAGCTCGGGCTCTCTGGCGAATACATAACTAGAATTAAGTTCACAAAAGCGTAGCAACCGCAAGCGATGGCCAACGTATTCCAATGGAGGTACAGGCCAGATATTAAAATTACTATGCCGTTCAATGAGGACAGCATCATCATAGCTGTTATTAGCATGCCTCTGTACTTCGGGCTGCTGTATTCTCCCATCAATATTGGTGATACAGCTATGCTCATGCTGATGGCAGAGCCGTGCAAGGCGCGGCCGATGAGGATCGCCGCTACGCTGTCGGCGAATGCCAGGATCAGCCAGCCCCCCAGGTACGCCGAGGTGCTGACTAAGTGGGCAGCCTTCCGGCCGAACTTGCCCATAACCACAGAAATGAGAAGGTGGCTGGGTATGCTCGGGAAATCCAAAATGGCAGCTGAAATAGAAGAAAATTAACGGTTCATAATTGTATCATCGACATTATCTAGCCTATATTTAGTCGAGCACGTATTATGGCTGAGATAACGATTATGATGCTCAGAAATGCAACTGTAGAGACGCAAGGCTCTTCACAAGACCTAATGATAATTCACCATACTGGGCTTGTGACTTCAAGCCTGGACCGTGCGATCTCTCTTACATTAACAGTCCACTACTGGACTTGAGCCTCTTCGACATTAATAGAGGGCTTTGCCATATTTAATCGCGCTCCATACTTGGCAGGTGTGTTTGAGTAACTGTTCAACAGCAAAAGCTAATAGTTAATTTCCTTTTCTTCTAGTCTACGGAGGTCCTAGCTGGTTATCCTCTTAGACGTTTGAACTTCGACGTCGACGTCTTGAACGACGATTGAATAAAAAATGATCAAAATACAAATCACAACCAATTTCATCACCATCATCAACCCTGACAGACGCCAGGATCAACCTAAATCTCGACTTCTGCCAGAGTTCGCTTCCCTATTATTTCTTCTCCACTTTGCCAAGTTTTCTGCATCCTCGCGTCGTAAGCCGCCGGCTCTCGCAATTCTGTGATCCATCGCTTCTTTGGCCTCCCTCGGGACCTCATTTCTATTAGCGGGCGGATCCCAGGGTCTTGTGCTCAAACTAGTGAAGCACTATTTATTTTACAGTCTCTATCTATGGATTTCACAATCACCGTCCTGAACCGTCTCTAATCCAATATTTCGTTCGAATTAAGAGATTCAGGAGCGCGCGCGAAGGACTGCTCCACCGAGACGAACGCAGAGGAATGCCAGAAACCTGGCGAAGTGAAGAAGAAAGTACAGGAGAGGGGACTTAAATCAGCAGCATCTGCGTAAAAACTAAATGGATAAATATATTGAATATTTGTTAATATAACAGCCCAATACTATACATCACTACTAGTCATTAAATTCCGGTACCATGCCAAGCATTTGGAAGCGGGCATATATCACACCAGTTCACAAAAAAGGGCCTAAAATTGAAATTAGTAACTACAGACCTATATCCAAATTGTGTATTGTCCAAAGTTTTTGAAAGAGTTGTCTATAAGGAAGTTTATGCTTCTCTAAGCGGTTCTCGTCACGGATTTGTGAACATTCGTTCTACGGTGTCGAACTTAACATTTTTTAATAATGCCTTTACTGTGGCTGTGGAGAGGGGCTCGCTGTTCGATGTAATATATACTGATTACAGCAAGGCCTTTGATCGAATCAACCACAAGCTACTGATAAGTAAGCTGGCCGGCATAGGGATCAGCGGCGATCTGCTTAGGTAGTTCACCTCTTATATATACAATCGATTTCAGGCGGTTGTCGTCAGCAATTATGTATCTAGCTGGGTTACTACTCCTAGACATAGACATAGACATAGACGTAACTTTATTTGGTCCAATAACACATTCAAATACTTAAAACTAACATAATAAATACATATTAGGAAAGCAGGGCGATGCGTCCTCGGACCAAATTGCACCAGCCTCAGCTTAATGCTATGAATGGCAGCAGCCAAACACAGCGCTGGTTTTCAAACTGACCCATAATAGAGCTCGATGCGCGCACTACGCGAACGACGTGCTAACACAGAAATTATTAATTATTAATACCAATATATATAATACAAAATAAAGAAACTCCTCCTCTCCTCCTACTGGCCTCTACTATTCATTATTTTCATAAATGACATTAATTTATGTTTCTCAATAGCCAGTCTATTGTGTTTTGCTGATGACATGAAAATATACGCCACTATAATCTCCATTGCTGATGCTGAGGCCTTACAAACCGATCTGGTACGCCTCAAAGAGTACTGTAGTACTAATCAGTTAGATGTCAACCCCACAAAATGCACGGCTGCAACATAATATGGTCGTAAGTTCAAATTTATATTTTTTGACTATCGCCGCAAAGGTAAAATCTTGCAGAGAGAAACGGTGGTGCATGATCTGGGCGTTCTCCATGACTCCAAGGTTGTGTTTGATCATCATGTAAATTTTATAACAGCTAAAACGTATAAGGCACTTGGGTTTATAATGAAATGCTCTAGGGAATTTAATTCTATAAAGACCAATAAAATTCTTTTTGTACCTTTGTCAGGAGTATCTTAGAATATGCTTCTTATGTTTGGAGTCCGTGTTACGCTGTCTACATTTCGTACTACGTTCGTACGAACGTATTGAGGCTATCCAAAAAAAGTTTCTGCGTTACGTGTGTTACCTAGTGGGTCAGCGCTATGGGTCTGAGCATTACCTTTCTCTTTGCAAGAAACACCACCTTCCTCCTCTCTTCATGCGTAGGGAAATAGCTGATCTGACAATGCTTCTCAAAATTGCGTGTTGTTGTCGACTACCCGGAATTTCTTTCTTAATTACATTTTAAGATACCTGTGAGGTGCTTCAGACGCAATGACCCGTTGCATGTTCCAGAAGCTTCTATAAACTACAGAAGGAACACCTTTCTATTGCGAGCAATGAATAATTTTTATGTTTTATCCAGGAGAATTGACCTTGATTTATTTAACACAAGTTGTGGGTCAGCGAGAAACCGCATACTTAAATATTACTTCGACACGTTTTAGCATTTTTTCAAACCATATTATTATGAAATTGACTATTGTTGCATTACTTTCGGGTACTGTAGGTATGTTTTAGTTTAAAGTTGAAATTGTAAAGTCTTGGAGAGTGTTCGGTATGCTTAACTTTTAGTTAAGTATGTATTTGTTTATCCAGTTTCTATCGGTGGAAACCTGTGATTGGCTCTGTGATGCCAGTATTATTTTATATTGTAATAATTGCTGTTGGCTTTCCCCACACGTACCCTGACTTCATTAATATGCGGCTAGAAGGGCGCCATCAGGTTTTAGTGGGTAGGACCGTTGCCTCATTGCGACGGGTGAGTCCCACATAATCCGCTCGCTTCCCCGGCTGGCGGGTATTCGTAAATGAATTTCCTGATGTAAAAAAAAAGTAAAAAGGTACATTGTTGTGTTCCGGTTTAAATGATAAGGTGACCAGCCAGCCGGTCAAAAAGAAAACGCTAATAGCTAATTCCCTTTTCTTCTGGTCTATGGAGGTCCTACCTGGTTAGCCTCTCAGACATTTGTCGCCTTGTGTGACGAGTTGAACGACGATTTAATTAATAAAGATCAAAATGCAAACCACAACCTATTTCTTATATATTCATATTGAATATTTGCTGTGTTAGCCGTGTGGTGTCCGACAGAGTAGAATAGCACCAACCCCTTACTTTCATGGGTGTCGTACAAGGCGACTAATGTTTTGAGACAAAAGATCAAGAGTCTCCTTTGTCTGTAAAATGGGCAGCAGCATTTTCCATTGTTATATTTAAACGCGATCTCCAACCCGCCTGCCAAGCGTAGAGATTATGGCAATAACCTCCCCTTTCGTAGGAGAAGCCCTAGTGGACTGTTACGGGCTGTGATGATGATGAATATTTGCTAATATAAAAGTGCTAGGAGTTACAATGTTAAATAATTTAAAAACAGTTTTACGGGGTCATACAGAATACTAGGTACTACTGATTGCTTAGGTTAAGTTAGGATAAGTTAGGTACATTGTTGTGTTCCGGTTTAAATGATAAACTGACCAGCTTAATTACAGGCATGAGGCATTTCATCTTAGTCAAAGATTTTGACGTATATTGTGATCGTCGACGACGTTAGTCCTTATAGTGAAAACGCACCCGCGGTTCTGCATATTTGTTGCCTGCAACCTAAATGCATGAATCATAGATATAATGGGCGACAGTTACTGTGTACTATCAAGTGGCCTGTTTTCTCGTATGTCACTGCATAGCGTAAGCATATTCTTTTAAGTAGCGAGGTATGTAGAATAACTATAAGGTCAATAATCGCTCACCAATCCAAGAGCAAGTGTCCTCGTTGGCGCTGGGCGCTGCGCCTGGCCGCTGCAGCTGCGGCAGCAGCGCCGTGGCGAAGCACATCACCAGCGATATCTGTGCCATGCTCAGGAACACCCCACTGGATGCCCAGCACTAGAACATCATCAGCCACATATTAACTCGACAAAAAATCGAAGTTCACGTCAGATGTTGCACGTCATAAAGCAACAAAACCTTTTTTGCTTCATTTCAAAGACAGGCGTTTGACCACCATCTCACCTGTTGGTAAGTGACGATGCGGTCGAAGATGGAGCATGCCATGGAGCACCAGGGCTCATGTTGATCACTGAATCGCTGAGGTCACCGTCTCCAATTTTAAATTTTATACAAGTTTGACTCTTCAACGCTGAATTCAAAAATTCGATCATGGACATGAAGAGTAAATAATTTTATGTTTTGGGGCCTGGGCACTATTTTGGAATCGCTTGCCTCGAGTCGACAGGTTTTCAATTTTAATATTTTCGGCATGAAAAATACGATAATTTGATGCATGGCGCCGATTTTCTTTCCGCTATCGGTGTTGCCTAAGTAATTTAAAAAGTATTGTGCTTATCAGGCTGAAAATAAAAATTTAAAACTGTTGGATTTGAGGCGAGTGATTCTAAATTAGAGTAAAAAGAGTTTAGTTATTAAAAATTAAACTTACCTGTTTAAGGAACGGGGTCCACATATTTAATGAAAGAAAATCACTATGACGCACCAAACACGTGTTGTTAACTTAATTGTCTGAATACTAATAAATGTGATGATGTTTGCTTTAGGTAGGTACGGAGTGTACGAACGGAATATGAATTCGCTCACGTGACAATTGATAAATCCAAGTTTATGTAACTAGTACACCAGTAACTTGATTTTAATATAACGCTTTGGCTGCACGGACTGCAGGCTCTGTATTTGAATCGCTCGCTTCAAAGGTGTGAATGGTGACATCAAACGAGTGCATAGCGAGGTGACGAGTGGTGGTGCATCATCATCATCATCATTTTGATCATTTTGGCTTTAATGTTCCAGTTGTGTTATCATCCAGGATTTGGCAGATAGGTAATTACAGTGGAGTAACTGCCATCGGACCTCCGTGACCCAGTAAATAGGGGAACCTGACCAGATTGGTCATTGTTGCACATTCAGTTGCCGAAATGTAAAGGATTCATCACAATGTTATCCGTCATCGGTTAGTGTTTAACAATTAGTACAAGAAAAAGAGATGAAAATGAAAAGAAAAAAAGATTAAGCGTGTAGATTAACGTTCAAGATAAAATAAAACAGTATTTTTAAATGTTTTAGTGTTGTGTTTGCTTAAAGATACAATATTTATACATCTATAAAATAGGAAGGGCGGGCGGATGCAAAGCGGGTAAAGAGTGGGCAAAACGGGTAGAAAGGTCGAGTTTGGGTGAAGTTTTTATGTTCGACGTTCGGTACTCTATAAAGTAGAAAAATCAAATTAAATAAACAACCATTGATCAAATTTTTATTTCACGTAGGTGAAAATAAAGGTATAACAAAGTTGTGTAAAACAACATCAGTCTAAAAATGTAAATCTAATGTCATCGAGATCGAGATACTACTGGGGAGAGCGCCTGAGTTGGGTGTATTCCCTGCTGTAATACAACCATTGAACTCAGAGTGCTTCTGTGTTTATTACGACACATATCTAATGTGTTGTCTATCTACTAATGAAACGAAACCAGCCCTGTGGTAGCCTTGTTGAAAATTGTTTCATTGCCATGAAAATTAGGCTTCGAGAGCGGTAAAATAACTTTATACATGGAATTTATATATTCAGATGTTTCTTTAATTACTTAAGAATAAAGTTGACACAGATGTTTACGTCTACGTTATGTAAACAATGTTGCACATGTTGTAGAGAAGATCTGCTGAACCGACAGATCCGTTAATAAATTAAATGAAATAAGAATTATATTATTTTCCGACAAAGTAGGGAGACAAAATATTTACAATTAGAAATAAAATTAAACACTAATACTAAAATATTATATCGAAAATCGAGCTCCTGAGCGGCATCTGCCAAGGCTTGGTACTGTAAAGTGGCGATAGAATGACCTGGAAAGGAAGAAAATTCCATTCCTTGGAGGCAAATTGTGCGCGAACTGCGGTTCCAAAGGAACTTTCTCCCACGCACACTATGGTTGTGCAATGAACTACCGGGAGAGGTTTTCCCTGAAGATTACAACATGGAGTTCTTCCACAAAGGAGTGAAAAGGTTTTTACGGGGTCGGCAATGCGTGGGTGATGCTCCTGGTATTGTTATAGTCGATGCGGTGACTGTTTACCATCAGGCGGGCCGTAAGCTTGTTTGTCACCTGGGTGGAACCTATAAAACAAAGAAGAAAAAAAAGAAAGGGAGTCGAGCCTGAAGCTGCTGTGCTACTAGAGAAAACAACGCGGACACCGCATCTAAGGTCGAACATTATCTCGATTGATTTACTTTGACATTATAATGAGGACACTGAATAAACAAGGCTACACGGTATAACTCAGAATAATAAAGAATAACTACCCATTCGCAGGTCGATATATTTTAATTCTTCTAAAGTTACTGGTAAGATATGGTCGCGGTCCAGAAAGAATTTCGTACATTGACATTGATCTGTTGCTATCGTGTCTCTGTCAGAATCTGACGTAGTCCGAATCTGACTAAATAAGAAACTAAGGCCTTAGAATCTGTCGTTCTCAGAATCTGTCCTACCCTTTTGGATATTCAGACATGTGTCCTGTGTGACTGTGAATGTCTTCATACAACTATCTTCATCGCCACTTATCCATCTAAAGACGTGTTTGCAGTCCTCGTATCTGCCTAGGTCGGTTGGTCGGCCAACCACCTCGGAGATTGTGAGTGGTGAGTTTATGATTATGAGCAAGTCTACGAACGCCATGAGAGCGCAGACCAGCGCGGTAGACTACCAGGAGATGATAGCTAAATTTCTGAATCGTAATCAGTAAATTATTCACTTTCCTTGTCGTTATTTACATGATGGCCCTCCCGAGTCGCCTTGACACACGGCCGCAGCGACCCCGCAGCGCTGTGCCATACACAATCCCGGAAAAAACGTGCGCTTTAAAGAAGAATCACACTTCATTGCTAAAACCTTCACAACTTGAAGAGGCTTATTAAGTTGAACCGTGTCGCCCATCCCTTTCGAACTGTTCATTATATCGAATCCAACCGCCGTCAAGTCGTAACCGTACAAGGAGGTGTAGTCCACAGCGCTGATTTTGCCATACTCAATTATGTTGATCTCCGATGTCTTTACAAGGCCAATGTCATTTCGCATAGTGAACATTTTCCCGTACGAAAACTCGTAATAGTCGTGGTGGTTCAAAACAGAAATAATATTAGCCGCCTTGCCTTTTGGCCGGTATCTAATTATTCCGTGTGCTAACAAATGCGTGCCGTTATCAAATTCGTATAATTCTTCAAATTCTTCTAGACCCTGATTGCAATGGGCAGCAGTCCATACCTTAATAATTACTGTACACCTACAAATATGAGAGATTTCCAGTTCCTTTTTCGTATCATTGATATTATAATAAACATGCAGCTCCATTCTCGCTACGTACGGAAATTCGGATGGCCGAGCATCACTACCGTTCAAAATTCGCAAGGATCTTTGGCATGAATACTTGATCATATTGAAGCAAATAAGCAATGTATAAATATTCATCTGAGACGAGGCTGTTCTAAAGTGAAACACGACTGTTGTACTAATGTCAAATACATATTTTTCCACCTATGTAACACGCAATGAAAACAATAAAGGTTTTATGATTATGATTTACGAATTAAATCATAAAATATTGTTTGTTGCTTTAGTATATACCCGTAAGACAGTAAACTAGTTTTTCAAATAGGTTTGTAGGATACAGTGTTTCATGAAAATACATGGTTCCTAGGTCTTGAGGCGAGTGAATGAAAGTCCCAGCACTGGTCTACGTCACCGTATAATGCACTCCAGAATATTACAGATATTATTAGAGAAGTAAGTAAAATGTATTGAAATTACGTAGCATAATAACGAATAGGTAGGTGACTAGGAGAAGTGACGTGCGTTCGGTTTATCGGAATATATTTTTTTAAATTAGTTTATCTAGGCATTTGACCGCCATCTCACCTGGTAGTAAGTGACGATGCGGCCGAAGATGGAGCATGCCTGTCTAGGAACAGCCTATTCACTCTAGCCTTGAAGGCGTCCAGATTATAGTGATGTAACTACAAGGCCCAGGGTCCGCCTTCGTGCTATTCCTGGCCCACCTCGCTCGGTGTTCGGCATCCTTGGTGGTAACCTTATTGGCACGCATATCATTCTTGACTACGTCAAGCCATCGCTTGCACATAACTTGCCGGTCTGCGCAAGACGTAGCCATACTATCGAAGGCGGCAATCTGGCAGCTTATCTGCGATGTCACGGACGCCAAGGCTACCCCGGATGTGGGCGTTTCGAACGCAATCTTTCCGTGCATCCGATGCAACCTTAGCATCTTCAATTTATACATATCTAACATAGTATAAAACAAAGTCGCTTCCCTCCATCTGTCCCTTTGTATCTGTCTCTTAGATCTTTTAAACTACGCAACGGGTTCTTATGTGGTTTTAATCAATAGAGTGATTCAAAGGAAAGGTTTATACCAAAAAAATAAGGAAGATGAAGCGGTGTAGGTTAGGTACACCTAACCTACAGAGTTCTATCTTATCAACCCTACAGGGTTGTAAGACGGACATTGACATAGAGATTTGCTAGAAGAGATATTTTTTAGAAATAAGCTGGCTTGTGTTTCGTGCATTAAATACTATAATAATAATAATAATAATAATGCAAAAAGCGGTTATATTGAACACTTGCAGAATAGTCCGAAAGTTTTTAAAGGGTATAAGTAGATCAACATTAAACACACTTACTTGGCCTAGGCCCGTGTGTTTAATCAAAATACCAGTATTTCTTTCAATCTGGGAAAAGTAAAGATAACATAAAGGTCCTTCAGGTGGACCGTACTTCCATGGGCCTCCATAGGCAAATAAAAAAGTTTTGTCACACAGTTTTTTTATGTCCGTATCACAGCTGTAGGCTAAATACTTAAATCTGTTGCTAACGATTATCTGATTTCAATGATTGAAATTGTTACTTTTGCGATATCGTATCATCGATTTCATGGGTTTATTTGCTAACAAAGTTCCATTGCAATAAACTGAAACAATTAAATCGATCATACACAAAAGTAACAATTTCAATAATTGAAATCAGATAATTTCTAGCAACAGAGTTACTAGCTTACAGGTCAGTTTACTGTCAGTTAAGGAAAAAATTAAATAAAAGAGTGATAATTAAATAATTTTGAAACAGTGTTGAGTAAATCCCGCGACGCAGTTTTCGATTTCTTCTGACTGTAACAGAAAATATTAGAGTAATAATTGTGTATATATTTTTAGGAATCGGTGTATGAAGCCCTTTCATTTGATACACAAAATAAAAGGAAGTCAACAAAAAATTTTGATTTCATGATCAAAAATAAAAGATTAAAAAAATTATGACGTCATTGCAACTGTTCGCTGCAATGACGAAAATTTGGCTCATGCGACTCAAATAGCTCTCTCTAATGGGTCTACCGAATAAATGTATGACATAGCACAAATCTAATAATTAAATAAAAAGCATATATTACACTAATTTACATGGCACACCGGGTACATTTATATAAAGAAATGGAAATATTCATAAACTACACTAATACTAATACGGCCGAGCGGTTAGGGTATCCGACTCGTAAGCGAGAGGTACCGGCTTCGAAACCCGCTGCGGCCATGTACCAATGACTCTTTTCTGAGTTACGTTATTTAAATACTAACCGATGCTATTACGGTGATAGAAAAACATCGTGATGAAACCTGCACATTCAGGCGACTGAATGTGTAACCATGATCCAATCTGATCAGTTTCCCTTGGTAGCAGGGTCACGGAGGTCAGATGGCTGTCACTCTACTGTAATTATCTGATCGGCCAAATCATGGATCATGTCTAAGCGGACCCCGGGCCCTCGTGCGCGAGAGCACAACCGGGACATTAACGCTAAGATGATTTCTTATTACTAATACTAACACGAAATGCCGAAGATTTTCATTACTCGATGATACACAAACCCTGAAAAGCAAGTTATGAGGTGAGTTAATAAGTAATGAGGAATGACAAGCGTACACGGTTTAAAAAGCATTCTACAACTACGAGTACAGCTAAATCAAAGATGTTTTCGCACGGTGTAAAATGCATTCGGTAAATTGTAGCAAAACGTAACGTTCATTCGGTCAATTGTTCATCGGTCAGAAGTTATTTCGAGCAGAGGGCTTACCATGAACTCTTATAGCAAGACCTAAACAGAACTGCCTTGCTTAGAACGAGACAAGCTTATGAGACACTTATAGCGCTGTCTCGTTCTAAGCTAGTATTTTCATGGGAGACGAGAACATCAGAAGAGCACCTGTTAAAGAGGTGCGCAACGGAAAAGTTAAGAAATGTTATTTTATTATAATAGAAATATGTATATGACGACTATTGACACACCTGAGCGTGTGTAAATGAACATTAGGTGCCCGAAGTGATAGTGTATTTAATTAGATAATAAGATAGCAAAAGAAGTGCTACACTACAACTACTGAGGTTAAGGAGAAAATTTTCAATAAAAGTACGATCATCATCATCGTCCTAGCGTCCTCTGCCAGGGTCCGCTTTCCTACTCAATCTTTTCCACTTCGCCCGGTCTTCGGCACCCTCTTGTCGTAAGCTGTTTGCTGTCGCATTCGACACAGCGATGTCAATCCATCGCTTCTTGGGTCGCCGGGGCCTCTTTCCTGATACCGGCAGATTCAGGCACCTATTTCCCACGTATCCCTGAGGCTTACGCAACACGTGACCATACCAGCGCAGACAAGCCTCCTCGATCTTATCTGGATATCCTTAAGCCAAGGCTGCCATGGATGTACACGGATGGATGTACAGTCAGTATAGTCTTCTGTTTAGTTATGTTATTTTAATTTCTGTTGTTGCGGTCATGCGCTGCCCTACCTGCCTGTCCTGTCATGCGACTGATATGATCACTATGTGTTGTATTGTAGTGTAGATATTACCATGAGATCTATTGATCACTCTCATTCATTGGTGATCCAATGCAATCCAAACAAAAAATTCCAAGTATGTATGATATCTTTGTTTAAAAAAAGTTTATACTTACGAGCTTTTGTTATCAGAAATATATATCATCATCACTATGTGCCTTGACTGATACTCATAAACTCATTTTATTTGTGTAATAATATCACTAGCTCTTATTATTATTTTTTAGGAAACAGTAGGTACAACTGACAAGGTAGAGGAGGAATTATCCAGTATAAGTTTATTCCAGATATTTTAATATTGTATGAATTAAACGTATCTATATTATTATTATTATTCCTGAACAGACAGGCAGTTGGAACAACTGATATGTCTGTATCTCATTATCCTCAACCCATTGACATAGTTTGATATAATAGACACATTAGTTTAATATAATTTGCTTTATGGCATAACTCCGGCTTCATCATTTGATTTGTTCGAGAAAATTATGGATGAAGCCCTTATTAAAGTTAGCAATTGTAATAAAAATATTGTTGTTTGTGGAGATTTTAATATAGATTTATTAGACGTATCTTGTAAATATACTGGTAGGCTAATATCATTATTTAAGTGTCATAATTTATTCAACTTATTTTTAGAGCCTACTAGAATAACAAGTACTACATCAACTTGTCTAGACAACATTTTTTGTGATATCCAGGCATGTAGCCTGTGTGGTCAATTAGCTGTGTTTAATGTTAATATGAGGAAAGAAACAAAAAATACTATTAAATTTGTACCAATTAACAACAACCGTCTAAACAGTTTTAGAAATAACATTATAGAGAAATCATCTAATTTAAAGTATTTTGATGATACAAATGAATATTATAATTCAGTTTTACACATGACAAAAACTGAAAGTAATAGTATATTCAAACCAAAGGTGAAGGCAGTAAACAGCAAACTTATGTTTAGCGATTGGGCGACAGCAGGAATACATAAGAGTAGAAATAAATTATATGAGCTCTATGCAGAACGGGCGTATAATAATAGCGTAGAATTTGCTGAGTATGTTAAACATTATTCGAAGTTATTTAAACGCGTTTGAGCTATAGCTAAATCGAATTTCGTTAAACACAAACTATAAGATAGCACACATGTAGTAAAATCCACATGGCAGATAATAAATAGTGAAACTGGAAAAGTAACAAATCGCGATACTAAGTACAGTTTAAAGATAAATGATAATGTTGTTGATAATGAGACATTCAATAAATTTTTTACAGACATTCCAGTGTCAACTACGAAATCCTTAAATTCGTCTCGTGCTCTTGCTGAATCCTTGTTAAAACAAAATGTACCCGAGAGTGTCGTCGATTTTAAGTTCGAGCATGCAACACCTCAAGATATAGTTAAGGCTTTTAAAACCATAAAAATGAAAGCAACTGCCGACATTGATGGTATGTCAGTAAAAATTCAAATGACATCTGACTAATATATCTTCTAACTTGACATTATTATTATTATTATTTGATTGATATTTTAATATGCAACTAATTGATTATTTTTTTATTTTAGGAAAAAATTTGCTCTTAATTAAATACTTAAGTTATGACATAATGTAAATAATGCATGCTCTCTCTCACCTTGTTTGCAATGCCCTTACAGGGTGTCACATGTAAGTACTTTATAACATTGTGAAATCTTTTAAAAACTGTGATACGCAATAAACGAAATTGAAATTGAAATTATTAGCTCTGTAATTGATGTTATTGCTGTCCACTTAGCGAATATATTTAATAATTGTGTTGATAATGGTGAATTTCCTGACCTGATGAAGCACACTAAAGTTATTCCATTGTTGAAAACTGGTAATACAACGGATCCTACAAATTTTAGACCAGTTTCAATTTTACCGACTCTAAGTAAAATATTTGAGAAAATCATATTAAATCAACTAAAGGCTCATTTTTATGGAAGTAACCTATTGCATCATAAACAATTCGGTTTTACTCGCGGTCGCTCAACAGCTGATGCAGGTGTTGATCTTATTAAACATATCTTTGGGGCGTGGGAGGAATCACGTGATGCCTTAGGGGTTTTCTGTGATTCATCCAAAGCCTTTGATTGCGTTAATCATGATATTTTGATCAGGAAATTACAACATTATGGAATAAAGGACTTGGCCCTGAACTTGCTAAATTCATACTTGAGTCATAGAATTCAAAAAGTTGATGTGAACGGAGAGAGATCTATGGGGTCTGTTGTCTCTATGGGTGTCCCCCAGGGATCTATTTTGGGCCCATTTTTGTTTCTTGTTTATGTAAATGACTTACCGTATTTTGTAAAAGATACCCATGAAATTGTCTTGTTCGCGGACGATACATCTTTAGTGTTTAAAGTAAAAAGACAACAATTGACATATGAAGACGTGAACAAGGCTATTGCAGAAGTGGTAAACTGGTTTACGGTTAATAATTTATTACTGAATGGCAAGAAGACAAAATGTTTAAAATGTTCTTTGCCAAATGTTAGATCAGTGCCCACTAATGTACACATAAAAGGCGAAAATTTGAATCTTGTTGATTCTACAGTATTTTTAGGCTTTACTCTGGATAATAAATTGCAATGGGGTCCTCACATTGATAAATTGGCGAAAAGGCTAAGTTCTGCAGCATATGCTGTAAAGAAAACACTGGGTATTTCTGACGAGGCTACAGCAAGATTAGTTTACTTTAGTTATTTCCACAGTATTATGGCCTATGGCATACTGCTGTGGGGACACGCTGCGCTATTTGTATTGCAGAAAAGAGCTATTCGCGCGATTTATCAATTGAGACCTAGAACTTCACTTAGAGATAAATTCAATGACAATGCCGTCAGAATTTAATGTATGTTCATAAAAATTTACACTTATTTAAAAAGAATAGTGATGTTCATAATATTAATACGAGAAATAAAGATAAGCTTGTTGCTGGTGCTTGTCGTGTAGCCAAAGTCCACAAATCATTTATAGGTCAATGTGTACGCTTTTATAATAAGGTTCCAGCAGATATTCAGAATTTACCATTGAATAAATTTAAAGTCGCTATAAAACAAATTATGTCAAAAAAGTTATTATAGCATATCTGAATATGTAAATGACAATAGTCCATGAGACTGAACTGCTGTTCTATACAGGTATTTACTTTTAAGATAGTATATAGGACAAATAATGTATAAGTACATAAGACATGTTTAAAAAAAAGAATTAACGTAGGCTCTGTGGGTTTCTTGCCGTTTCTTTCCCCCACGGAGAACCACCTTGGAAGCGGCGTTAATTTTGCTTCCTCTCCCTCACATGGTGTCTCCTGTCTGCGCTAGGGTAGGGGTAGGGTAGTAGTTAGAGTAGGGGTAGGGTAGGGTAGGAGTAAGATAGCGGTAAGGTAGTATAGGGTGGGGTAGGGGTAAGATAGTGGTATGGTAGGGGTAAGGTAGTGGTAGGGTAGGGTTAAGGCAATGGTAGGATAGGGTAGGGGTAAGGTAGCGATAGGGTAGGGATAGGATAGAGTAGGGTGGGAGCGACTACCTATCACATGCAGCATGTGTGATGCACGCTCACTTAAAAGTCTGTCTGGCGGTGGCGTGGGGGCCGGGTCGCTCTTTTCCCTCAAATATGGTTGAATTGGACGATGGCTGGGCCCTGAGTTATACTCGTGAACGGGTGCTGCCTTGGTGAACTGGCTTACTCTTGCTGTAGTTTTAGGTAGTTTTTCTTAATTATACTAGACATACCTATATAATATAATATAGCGTTCCGGCTCTGCCTGGCATTGTCGAGCACGGTTCGGTCGTGGTTGGCGAGGGATACGTTTATCTACGGCCATACGGGCGGTCAGCGTGTCACTGTGTGTTTCCTTCCTACTTTCCTACCCCCCTCCTTTTTGACGATTGAAAGAGATATTTAATGTCCTAATCAAAAAATTAATTTTGAATTTTGAATTGAATTTATGAATTTTGACGTATTTATAAAAAATCGTACATTGGAGATACTAGCGATATCAAGATACTTATTCACTGAATTTTAAATTTTTTTCAATGATAAACAGTTATCTATATATATATATATATATATATATATCAAATAAAGTCGTGTTGGTTACACAAATTGTGTTAGACTTTTTATAACTCAAGAACGGCTAAACCGATTTGCCTGAAAATTTGTGGGGAGGTAGCTTAGATTCAGGAGAAGGACATAGGATACTTTTTACCTTTTTTTTTTGGAATTGGTGCTGCGGTAGCTTAGAACCTGGAGAAGGATACTTTTTATCTTTTTTTTATTTTGTAGGTGTATGGTAGGTTCAGGGTAGGTGTAGGGTAGGTGAAGGTTGGGGGGCTGGGTCGGGTAACCTCCCCGTGTGTGAGTAGCTAACTACTGGGTTACGACCCGGGGGAAGAGTAGCATGATCGGAACGGTGCACTCTGGGCGCTTGGTCATTAACTTCCCATAAGGGATCTTGTTAGCCAATCGGCAGATAACCCGACGCCGCTTCTCTCTCCTCTGCTTTTAGAGGAGCCGAGAGGGGAGCCGACCCTCTCTCGTCGCCCGTTGGCGCTTGAGATGAGGGTCGTCCGGTCCTCTCCTGTCGCTCTTTGGCACTTGGGATGAGGATCCATACCGTAATTCTCATAGACCAGCTGTTCACAGTCAGGACCGGGGGCCCGTCCTATTCAGGACAGGCTGCGTAGTAGGAAACCACTATAAAAGTTCCCTGCGGGGACATGGCGCTCCCTTGCAGTAACCAACTCCATTGCGAGGTTGCCCGAGATGGGCGGTGAACAGTTGTTCAGAAAGGCTTTTCACTGTGAAGAAAGCTTTCCAGAGACATGATGGCACAGCACAAACACAATCTCCCCGGGAGGTCCCAGTCTCAGGGTCTGAGCTGGGGAATCCCTCACATCTGGACGAAAGCCCGGAGGTCTGCCCCAACTTCTACGGGGGGGGGGGGGGGGGGACAATGTTGCGCTAGGCCTGAGAAAGGCGGTGAAACTTTTGGGCCCGAGAAGGGCTTTGACCACGGGCGTACTGGCCGTATTGGCGGTATATCCGCTCCCGTGAACGTGGACAGTGGCCAAGGGGCGGTGTTGGCGGCGCGTCCGCGTCGCCCGCTGCGGGGCTCGAAAATGGCACCAAGCCGGGTTAAAGTTCAAAAAAGAAGGCGAAGGAACCGGTTCTAGCGTGTACGCGCTACAACGAGAAGGAGATGTTTGATAGGTCCCAGACTGATGAAAATATATCCAGTTACTCAGGCATTGGGCGACCTAGGTTTCGTGACTCGGAGTGTACTACCGATGGCTTCGAATCGGACTCTCTACTACGGACTAACTCTGAGGTGTCCATGGTCTCGGCCTCGTCTCGTGCGTCCCGTGCGTCAGTTCAAAAAAGAAACCGAGATGCGCTCGACACGGATGAGGTGGCCATCTTTGCGATACCTGACCCTGTGCAAAAGAAGACTAGGGCGATGTCATCTCTGCCTAGTCCGAGGAACTTGGTGACGAGATGCGGCATCAGCCGTCTGTGGACCTTACCAGCAGAGTGCTAGAGAGTCTGGAGACGGTTGAGGCTGTAGCCAACAAATCTCGGAACCTCCAAGGTGACATGGTGCGCCAACTGCGTAAAGCGGTGCGTGTGGTGACGGCGGCGGTGACCGAGATGACCCAAAGATCTACTGTGGATACCAGTCACCTCGAGCGGGAGAATGCTTTGGTGCGGGAGAACGCCTTGCTACGTTCTCAGCTCGAAGACCACAGTGGGAAATTGGCAGTACTGACCAGTGAACTGGCCCAACATCGTGGCCAGCATATGGAGGCAGCACCTCGTGCCCCCAGAGGTGCTGACGATGACCTTATGAGCCAAATTAATGAGGCAAGTTGGCACATCTGGAGGCGAAGATATACCCGGAGGGAATTATCAGGCCCCCACTGGGGCAGAAGGCGGCGAAACCCACTGAACCTAGTGTTTTAGGGATAGCCAGAAAGAAAAAGAAGAAGAAATTACGGAAGCTAACCCCAGTGGCTTCAGCGGTAACTGCTTCGACTTTTGCGTCGACGCTCGCAACCCTGATTGAGCCTGCAGCGCCGCTTCGTACGGCCCTGCAGTTGCAACAGCAGCCAGCGCAAGAATCTGTCTAGACCACTGTGGTTTGTGGAAAGGCTAAGGTAAAGGTTGCAAAGGCCCAGGTAGCCGCTAAGCCAACCGCTGCACTGCCTAAAAAGGCGAAGAAGGTCAAACTGCCGCAATCTACCGCTGTAGCCGTCACGATTCCAGAGGGCGCCAACATCACATATGCCCAGGTGATGGCTAAAGCGACGGAAAAGATCCAGCCAGCAGACCTCGGCATCATTGAAATACGCCAGAAGAGGGCTCTGAACGGTGGCATTCTGCTGGAGATACCGGGACAGGAGTGCGTAGGCTGAAGGCAAAGGCTGATACCCTGGCCCTCAAAATGAGAGAAGACCTTGGTGACATGGGCGTGTACATCTTGCGGCCGGCGAAGAAGGGGGAGATCAGAGTTAAGGACTTGGACGAGTCGGTCACCCCACAGGAGGTGGCGGCGGCTGTCGCCGCAGCCGGAAGTTGCGACTTGGCTGCCGTGCAAGTAGGAGAGATCCGCGGTCTTCGTCTAGGCTCCTTGGCCTCGGCTTGGGTCCATTGCCCTCTCTCTGCCGTACACAAATTGGCGGCCGCGAAAAGGGTACGGGTGGGATGAGTTTCAGCCAGATTGCAGGTTCTTGCCTCGAGACCATTGCAGTGCTTCCCCTGTCTGGAATTGGGACATGCACGCCACCACTGTACTGGCTCAATTGACCGGTCTGCCTTATGTTACAAGTGCGGTACGCCTGGATACAAGGCGGCCAAATGTGAGGCACAAGCACCCAGATGTCCTCTGTGTGCGGATAACGGGCGCCCGGCTGCCTACCGAGTTGGCAGTAAGGGCTGCAAGCCCCCCAAATCCCTGTTCGGTTCTAATGTACCGGCTAGCTCTACGGACATGGGCACATTATACAGATGGCGTCCCTACCTTAACTCGGACTTGAGGTTCCAGTAGTGTAATAGCTTGGTTCTATGTAATATCTCATATTCATTATTGTGACGTAGATTATGGCCCATGTCTATTGGACAAAACAGTGAAATGGGTACAAGAGCTCCAAAACGCATGCATGAGATATTGTTACCAGATACCTAAAAGATGACATATTACCCCATACTGATTACATAAGAAGATAGTAAATATGGCTAATACCAGGAAGCTCAATTACGCTTGCTTCCTCCACTCACTTCTAAGCTTCGAATCCCCTCGCTATTTGCGCAATAAAGTCAATTTGAAAACATATGGTTGCAATCTGCGAAATAGGGGTACTCTTCTGGATATTCCTGTGCCATCTCTTGTCGGTACCATTGGCTGTTTCAAGATCGCAGCCGCGAAAATTTGGAATGACTTGCCATCCCCGGTACGTAGTCATTGGCGTATCTAGGGCTATTTTCCAGCAGGGCCTGGCCCCTGAGGTGACCGATGAAGTCGAGTCGATCGCCAATGTACAGTCAGTGAGCACGAATCAGCATAATTAAAGCCACTCAACGCGGATCCAGTTTTCAAGTTAGGTGTTAGTTATCAGCTGTCACATGACATAGTAGAGCTCTGTTATTATTTTTGAATTTTCGATATGTTGGTTCTTACAGGATTTGGTTTAGGGGGGGCAAAAATAAATATCATCATGAGCAATGCGCCCTGAGTTAAACAAATTTAGCCTTATTAGTGGGGAGATCAATAAATGAATAAGCGAGCGAAGCGAGCCCGGAAATGTTGGGTTTTAAAACCTAGGGGAGAACAACGAATTTATTAGCGAGCGGAGCGAGCTAGAAAACTTTGCCTTTTGGGTTTTAAAAGTGATCAATGAATGAGCCACCGGAGCGAACTCGACAGTTTTGACGTTACAGGTATTAAACGCTGGTGTGATAAATGAAAGAATAAGTTTAAGTCCGCCAATTGATGTAATTTGTGCAATAAAGTTTTTAAATAAATAAATAAATAAATAAGCGAGCGGAGTGAGCTTGAAATTTATGACATTTTAGGTTATAAAATCCTGAGGTGATTGTTGTCCTAGCCTAAGCATTATGTGGTTGGACTAGGATAACAGCGGTTCGTCTCACTGGCAGCCATAGCTGAGCCATGGACCATTTTGTTTTAAATAGTTAGTTTTTATTTTTGTTGTGTTGTTGTCGACAATAGTTGATTTTTTATAAATTGTTTTTTATTTATGCAAAACAAATAAACCTTTTCATTTTATTAGTGCATGGCAAAAAGTGAACTAATTTATTTAGAAAGTTGATTTTAATTAGTTTTTTTAATGTTGTGGGCATGAATATAAATTGAACATTTATGAATGTAAATTGCCTTAATTGTTTAGACCATTTTGATGTTTTATTTCGCTTATGCGCTTATAAGAAAAGAAATTATAATTAAAATAGAAATTATAAGAAAAGAAAAGAAATTTAGTAACAACATATAGGGTAATTTTTGAGTGAAAAAGAACAAACACACCGTAGAACCCACAAACACACACACTCGCATCCAACCATACACACACACACACTCGCATCAAACCATACATACACATGAAACACTTACACTTTATGCATGGCACTAACAAAAGTGTATTTCTTTACCATCTGTATTGTTTCAGTAGGTTTCATATTTCATTTTCCACACATTACAATTTGCAATAGGTACTCATTGTTTGAGTCCGGTGGTTTTTGTAGGCCTGGAGACCTGTAACACAGGTTACTCGTAATCTAGTACAGGCTCCAGTCTCCACATACATAATACATAACTATGTAAAAGTAGGAGTAACAATTATTGTAAATGTGGACAAAATAAATGAATATTTTATTTATTTTTATTTAACGACTCAGAATGGAATACACGTGTGCAAGAGTTTTTTCACTCTGAAGGAGCCTGGCGCTGGTGTTGTAGGGTGTAAAACACTTCGTTACAAACTCTATTGTATTTTTAAACTGATGTCGGCTTTAGGTCTTGGTTTGGTTTCCCCTGCCAATAGAGCCACGGCCATGATCAGTTTTTTCAAGCCAAAAGCGACCCAAGAGCGACGTCTCTGAAAAAGATGTACAGCATTGCCCACAGATTCCTTAAAGTTACTTACTTGCTTACCATCGGGCAGACCGTAAGCTTGTTTGCCACCTTAGTGGTATATAAAAATAGGTCGGTGTTGACGGTTTGTGCTCTGGCTTCAAATCTATGACTCTGGGAGTCCCACAGGGCTGTGTGTTGTCGCCAATGCTGTTTCTTCTGCATGTCCATCATCATCCTGGCCTTAATCCCGGTTAGGCTTAAGAGCAGGGCGAGGGCCTAAGGGCCGTCTATAAATAATATTATGTTGCAATATACAGTAATGAACGAACATGGCTATGCGGATGACTGCATACTGGACGTATCATTCCTTATACTGCTTTAATTGTGCCCTACCTATCTGCATGTCAAATTATTTGTGATTCTCTCCAAGCCTCTCAGGACTCTGTCAAGCCTCAGGCCTACTGGGTGACATTTATTGAATTCCATCAGTTGGGCTGTCTACTTGTTTATCACAAGGTATATACTAACCTGTCTATCCTTTTATTTGGAACTGACTCAAATTGTCTAAATTGATAAATGTACCGATGAAGCGATGAATTGACATGAGCGAGAATGCAGAAGACCGGGCGAAGTGGAAAAGCGAAACACCGAAGAGGAGGATGCTCCGTGCAAGGGCGAAACTCGGTTTACCAGTGATTGTGAAGGGGTGTGGTGGCACTAGTGGTGGTGTATTGTAGTGAGCCATTACAGGTGAGACAAAGCTAAATATTCATTTATTAACAAGTAAGTTGGAGGTGGAACAGCTTATTTCCGAACCTAAGATTCTGGGAAAGATCAAGGCCGCTAGGCTGCGTTGACTTGGCCACGTGAAGAGGATGGAGGAGGATTGCGCCGTAAAGAGAACCTAATTGGGTCGACTGAGTGGACGTCGACCTACCGCCCTACCGGGCGACCCAGATATCGCTGGATGGATGAAGTCCAAAATACCTGCACGCAATGAGCATCGTCAATCGGCAAGAGATGGTGCAGGACAGGAAGAGGTGGCATTCTCTGGGGTTATAGGCTAATATCCACTTTGGATCGCCAGCGTAGTAAGTAAGTAACAAGTAAAGAAGTAAAGAAAAAGCGTTAAGGTAAAAAAAAAGAAAAGAATAATCGTTTAGTTGGCAAGACAACATCAAATTTCACAGCTACTGAGTATTTACTTTATATTTATTAAATTAAACTAAAATAACTGTTACAATCATCATATAGTGCTTATGGGTGCAGTGTTATACTCCAATAAAATCTCCTCTTAACACTAATTTCAAGACACCTTTATAATGGACCACGCTCAAGTGCAATCTAACATGGATTCCATGATACCACTTTAGCCACTTTAAAACTTCATAAGAACATCTTCGAAACAATTCCATAAATTTTGGAAAACTACTAAAGACATAAATGGTAGGGTGGGTCGGCCAGTCAGTATTGAGGGTAACAGTGATCCGAAAAATATTGCAAATATTTTTAAGGAGCATTTCAAGGTCGAAAGTCAACTTAAGCAAACAGGTACATTTTCTGGGACTGTGCTAGTTTTAGATGGTCCACCGTTGGGTATATCTGCTAGGGAGGTACATAGGGCCATAAGTGAAATGAAGCGAGGAAAATCTCCAGGTCATGACGGTCTAAGTGTGGAGCATCTAAGGTATGCTGGGCCTCATTTAAATCGATTGTTGTCTATGCTTTATACATTGTGTATTAGACACTCATATTTGCCACCCCCATTAATGAGGACGGTAGTAATACCTCTTGTTAAGAACTCTACAGGGGATG
The DNA here is from genome assembly GCA_905147135.1 of Blastobasis lacticolella. Lineage (NCBI taxonomy): Eukaryota > Metazoa > Arthropoda > Insecta > Lepidoptera > Blastobasidae > Blastobasis > Blastobasis lacticolella. Next base: position 4,397,566 of record LR990062.1, on the reverse strand, counting down.
TAGCTGATAAGTCCAACTATAGGCCAATCTCACTGGCTACTATCATAGCAAAAGTGCTCGATAGAGTGCTAGATGTACACATGAGTGGACGTTTACAGTTGCATGATAGTCAATTTGGTTTTAGGGAGGGATTATCGACTGAAAGTGCAATACTGTCACTTAAGCAAACTGTAAACTACTATGTTAAAAGGAAAACACCGATATATGCTTGCTTTTTGGACTTATCTAAGGCGTTTGACAATGTAAGTGTTAATAATATCAATTATGCTGATGATTTGGTGTTGCTGAGCCCGTCAATTGGAGGACTAAGGAAACTCTTGGGAGAGTGTGAGGCCTACGCTGAGCAACACGGCTTGAAGTACAATGTGAGGAAGAGTGAATTTATGGTCTTTACTGGTAAGAACAAGAGACCAGCTTGTGTACCACCCCTACTACTGAATCAAGTGCCTCTAAGCTGTGTTTCTCAGTTTAGGTATCTGGGTCACATTCTAACAGAAGACATGAAAGATGACCAAGATATTGAGCGTGAGCACAGGTCCTTATCAGGTAGAGGTAATATGCTGGCCCATAGATTCACTCGTTGTAATATTTCAGTTAAACTTACACTTTTTAAGGCGTACTGCCAAAGCTTCTACACGAGTGGGCTATGGACCAGTTTCAGTCAAAGGACTTATAATGCCCTCAGAGTGCAGTACAATAACACGTTCAGGTCGCTGTTGAGGCTCCCCCGTTACTGCAGTGCATCAGAAATGTTTGCTAATGCGCATGTGGATGGTTTCCACGCAATCATTCGCAAGAATGCCGCATCTGTGGGAAAAAGGATGCCGGGGGGAGCACCAACAGCGTCCAGGCGATGTTGGCGAACAGGATGGACTGTCCTGTTATAATTAGATTTTTTGACTTGCATATTTGATTGTCTTTGTAATGTTTATGACATTGTGTAGTTTAAGATGACATTTCCAATTGATATAATGATGAATTGTTTTGACATTTATTTAGAATTTAACTGACATATTTAATAATATACCTAATTCATTTCTTAAGACACTAACCTAGTTACTAAGACCTTTAATACTAACACAATATGGACAAAAAAGTCTGAAATAAATGAATATTATTTTATTTTTATTATTAATACTCTGTAACCATATTGCTGCTGGTTCAAAGAATACGGCACTTGTCATACAACTGTGCGAAAGACACAGACACATTTTTATTCAATTTAGGTTTACAAAACTCTTATGAACGTCATAAAAACAAAATCATGTTTTATAAAATACATTTTAAAAAAATGGAGCTGCCGGCCGTGGCAATATTAAGCCGGTGTGAGTTCCAGACATTATTGGGATCTAGGATCGGACTGACTGACTGTCACTGTCACTTTGACAGTTTGACTTACCGCCCGAATCAACGTAACACGGTGCCGCGCCGCGTGCTTTCCTTTCGTACACAAACAAAACAAATATTATACGTGTTTCTGCCGGTAAGTAAGGTTTCCAGTGCTCCATGGTGTGGGGATTCGGGTAACCGTGGCTTTGGCAGTGGAGGAGCATTTGTCTTTTTGCTGCCAGAGCAATGTATTATACAGGTGGGCAACGCATTGGCGATACTCTTGGTGTTGCTAATATCTATAGGCAGTGGTGACCACTTTTCAGCAGGTGGCCCGCTTGCCTGTTTGCCTACTGTATGACATAAAAATAAAAGTATGTCAAAGGTGATATCTGTGATGATAATTAATGGTTAAATCACAATCATACGTATTTACCGGTAGGTGTATACTGCATACCTGTGAATATGCAATAATGTTACATTTTATGAATGTAAACATAATAAAAAAGTGCAATTAAATTTTAGCTCGTTTATGGAGGAAATACAATAACAAGGAATAAGACCTGTAATGTATGAACATCATTAACGTTTGACTTAAGATTTCCGTAACACATGATGGATGACATAATAAAAGTTTTGACGTTCTTTCTTTACATTCAAATTTGACCATATACACGATTCAATGAATCGTTATAATTTGTCAATAGTTTATTCACTCAAATTACAATACAATAAATAATATTAAATGATTAACTTGAAATTACCCATAACGATAAAATGTCAAGAATAATAAATAGCATAGTACATTTCGGTCACCACTCAATTTCCGCCATTTTGAAAAAATATCGATTTTTCGGCTTCTTATAAAACTTATGCCAATCGATAGGAAACTTTAATATATATCGATCACTATGTTCAAAAATGTCAAAAACGGTATACCTTGCGAGATATCGCAAGTCAAAGATGTACATTACCTACCGACAAACAAATACCTCCTACTAAGTCTACTCATAATCAAATATCTTCTAAACTACTAAACCGATTTCGATTAAATAAAGTTAGGAATAATTTCGATTAAAAGACTTTTTAAATACAGGAAACCGCATTAAAATTGGTTTATTCGTTCGGTAGCTACAGATAGACGGACCATCATCGTCCTAGCACTTATCCCGGCCTCTACCAGGGTCCACTTTCCTACTCAATCTTCTCTACTTCGCCCGGTCTTCAGCATCCCCTTATCGTAAGCCGTTGGCTCTCAATCCATCGCTTCTTGGGCCGCCAACGGGGCCGCTCTCCTGATACCGGCAGATTCAGGCACCTATTTCCCACGTATCCCTGAGTCTTTCGCAATACGTGACCAAACTAGCGCAGACGAGCCTCCTCGATCTTCTCTGCGTACTCGATCAAGTCGCGTAACTCCGCACATCCAGCGCAGCATTTTCATTTCGTTGGCATGGAGTTCGCGAACGTGTTTCGTCAGCGCTGGCCATGTCTCGCAGCCAAAGAGCATCACCGGTCTAATTATACTCTTGTATATAAGCCCTTTGAGCTTTACAGGGATTTTAGGGTCACATATGACTGTCGTGAGTTCCCGCCATTTGGCCCAAGCCGCAGAAATTCGGGATTTGACATCGGGGCCGATATCGCCGGACTCGTGCATCACGGATCCGAGGTATTTGAATTTGTCTGTTCTATTGACAGCTTCGTTACCTAGACGGATGGTGTCGGAATCCTCGCTGCAGCTGGCCATATACTCTGTTATGGCGATATTCATCTTCAAACCGCCACGTGTTTACTCTGGTCTCAAGATCTTGCCTAAGCTTGCTCACCAGTACAATGTCGTCAGCGTACTTCATAAGCCAAGGAGGCATGTCCTGAATTTCCGCAGAGAGGGCATCGAGCACTATTCAAAACAAGTAAAGACTTAACACAGAACCCTGGTGGACACCTACAGTAATCGGGAAGGGTTAGTATGGCCTACGATGGGTTTGACAACAGCTCCAGTATTGGCATACATGTTCTGTATAATAGAAATGTACGCCTCGAGCACAGACTTTGCTCTCAGAGCCCACCAGAGTCTCCCGAGGGACACTGTCGAAAGCCCTCTACAGGTCGAGAAATGCGTAATGCAACGGTTGATTCCTACTGCAATGGGACTCCTGGAGGACCTTGAGAGCAAAGACTGGATCCATGGTGCTGCAGCCCGGCCTGAAACCGTATTGGCATTCCGACAAGGAGCATTCCTGGCAAAGTTTCTGGTCAACAATCCGTTCGAATAGCTTCATTGTGTGGCTCATAAGTTTGATACCTCGATAGTTGCCGCACTATTGCACACTGCCTTTTCCTTTATAGATTGGTGTGATTATATTTATGCGCCACGCGTCAGTTATAAGCCCCGTAGCTACAATCCTGTTGAATAGTTCAGTGGGCAAGAGTACGCCCCGGGTCCCCATTGTTTTCCAGGTTCCTATGGGTATTCCGTCATGTCCAATAGCCTTTCCGTTCTTCATTCGTACCAGAGACCTCTCCATCTCATCAGGGGTGATCGGGCTTATCATGCCAAGGTTTGCAGGAAGCTGTGGTGGTACGTAGTTGTTGGCATCGTTAGACAGTTCCTTGAAATGACAGCACCACCGGTCTTTAATAGAGTTTGCACTTGTAAGCAAAACACCATCCGTACCTTTTATGGCAACACACTTTGTCACATCCAGACTGGCTTGACTCCACGGTTTTGCCACCTTGTAGACGAGCTTGTGCCCCTCCACAGAATCCAACGCATCGTAGAGCGGAGCCAGCTGGGCCGACCGCGCTTTTGCCACCGCCATTTTAGGTCACCGCTTTGCTCCCGAGTACACTTCCTTATCCGATAGTGAGTTGCTGTGCTGCCATTTCTTGGAACATGCCTTTTTGTACCTAACCGCTTCCTGCACCTCACCATTCCACCACCCCGTATCCTTGTTAATTCGTCGGACGCTTTCGACGTGCCGAGTACTGTTCGTCCGAGTTTGAGGATGGATTTCTGATAGTGACACCAGAGCTCATTGAAGGTTTCACCCTTTGCGCTCCAATCGAGGGTTTCGGCTGCCTCCATGAACTCCTGGCTCGTGCTGCTCAGAGTCCGCCACTTAATAACCGGCGCGCAGCGTTCTGCCGTAGGCCATCTACTACTCACCCGGACGACCATGACAAGGACTCGGTGCTGTGTAGTGAGGCATTCCCCCTGGATGATCTTGCACTGGGATACGTGACCGATGTCACGTCTTCGGATCAGCAGATAATCGATCTGTGATTGGTGCGGGCCACTTTTGTAGGTCGTTCGTTTAGGAGGTGTTCTGGTCTTTTCTGGAACAAGGTGTTGACAACGGTTAATTCGGCGGCCAGTGAGGTTCGGAGAATATCTTCTTCCTCACTGTTTCGCTGGCCATACCCAAATCCATCGTGCACCCGACCGAACTCCTCGCTCCTCTGGCCCACATGACCGTTGAGGTCCGCACCAACCACAATCTGTTTGGAGGATAGTATACATGGCAGGGTATTTTCGAAACTGTTACAGAAGGCGCTAATGAGGTTGGTTGTTATACCCTCAATTTGCGCCTTGATCACCATGAGTCGATCGCTCACTCTGTTCACCTCCAGAGTACCGTTCCGGAACTCGTCGCCCACCAAAATAGCGACCCTAATCCTCCCTTCTGCCGATCCGGTGTACAACAGCTTGTATCTCTGCCCGATTTCCCTAGGCTTGTAGCCACGCCACCTCGTCTCTTGCAGGAATGCAACCTGAACGCGGCGCCTGTGCAACAAGTCAGCCAGCTCTCGAGACCGGCCGATCAGAGACCGACGTTTAGGGTGGCGAAGCGGAGCTTCCTACTGTTATGCGCTAACTTCTTTAACCCTGCCCGCGCGTGACAGGGTAGCCCTAGCCCACTTATCACAGGTGTAGGGCAATATGCCTGCGCGTCGTTCAGCGGCGACGCCCAAGGATGGTGTTTACTTCCAACAGAGGACCTTTTCATTCTATTTTTTGCGGTGTTTGGCTTTTAACATGCGGCGACTACCATCCGCCCGTCATTGATACATGGCGGTAGTGAGATTTAAACCCTGATACTCTCGCATTGCAAGTCGTTAATTTACTTGGGAAAATATGTCCCATCCCAAAAAAAAGAAGTTGTCTAAAAACACAGAAATCGATTTCTGGGATCTGGTCACATTATTAACGTTATATTCCGTGCAAGTGCTAGGCGATATAGGTACAACGCCAAGTGCTATGCAGAGTTGCTAGCTGAGTTAGAGTTGAGGAGCTTGCTCTTACAGTGTAAGCACTGCATAATGGAACTTAACTTAATTATCTTATTCCATAAAATAAAGAAACTTGCCAGACCGATAACCTAGGTTAAGCAATGTTCATAGCGTCCTTTAACTGAATGGGTGACCGTTTTGTACTTTGAGACTAGTCAAACTTCAGCACCGCCACATGGTCTACCTCTGGGGACCGGAGACTAATTGAACAGTCTCGAGAGCCGAGTGGCATATTATTATGAAATAAAGTATTATGTGTGTTGGTGAACACATAATCTTACAATACACTTTATTTTAGTTTAATTTTTGTTGTAAGTTTAACGCGTGTATACATCTATCTGTACCTCCCGAACGGATGAACCAATTTCAATGCAGTTTTCTGTATTTGAAAAGTCTTTTAATCGAAATTATTTATAACTTTATTTAATCGAAATCGGTTTAGTAGTTTAGAAGATATTTGACTATGAGTAGACTTAGTAGGGGGTATTTGTTCCCCCATGTGTCGGTAGATAATGTACATATTTGACTTGCGATATCTCGCAATCTCTCTCGTTTTCGACATTTTTGAACATAGTGATCGATAGATATTAAAGTTTCCTATCGATTGGCATAATTTTTATGAGTGGCCGCAAAATCGATATTTTTTTCAAAATGGCGGATAGTGGGTGGTGATTTTCTCCATAGTAAATGTTCAATGCTCTTTATGAATGTCAACATGATTATTATTAAATAAATGAAAATGATAATGCTCATTTCAGGCTCAGGTCACTACCGTTAACTACACTCCTGGATATTTGTTTTCAATATAATCATTTGCTTTCTTCAGTAATAAATTCTTAATAAAATGTCGCTGCTGGTTCAAAGAATACGGAAACATGTGATAAATAAATGCTTTTTTCTCGAAACTGCCGGGTCCGATTTTGATGTCATGCGGCATAAGAACATAGCTGAAGCTCCTCAACCTATACACCGGAACCATGTCGCTGCTAGTTCAAAGAATACTTGTCATACAAATGTGACAAATGAATGCTTTTTTCTCTAAACTGCCGGGTCCGATTTTGATATCTTGCAGTATGAGAATAAAGTTGAAGGTGTTCAACTCATATACTGTAACGATAATTCCATCGGTTTATAGTTAAGGGCACTTCCCACACAAAATGTGCCAAGTAAATTTTTTTTTTTTTAAGAATTGCTTTTTAGATTTTGATGCACCTACAAGGATGTATTTGAAGGTGCTAAATGTAAATACTATACCGATGTTGTTATTTGGCCATAGTCCACTTCCCCTACATACTTACATCTCCTTTATAACAAAGTCAAATCAGCAACACTGAGCGTCGTTGGCTGAGTGATTAAATTATTCGATTCGTAAGGGTAAGGTGCCAGTTACGAATCCCATGGCGGCCATGTACTAATGGCTCTTTTATGAGTTATGTGAATGCTAACCGATGCTCTTACGGCGGCGGAAAACGTCGTGAAGACATCTGCCCTTTTAGTCAACTGCATGTGTAACCATGATCCTATATGGTTCTCCTGTAAGACAGGCCACGGAGGTTAGATTGCTGTCGCGCCAGTGTAATTATCTGAACTGCCAAATCCTAGATCATGGTCAACGTGGATGAACCCTGGGCCCACGCGCTCGAGATCATAAGCGGGTCATTAAACGCCAAGATGACCAATTCTGAGCGTTTTTGCATCATTTGGGATCGTCATCAGTTCGTTCTGCCCGATGACGATGACGTACGTGAACATTATAAACTAGATTTTCCTGTGGGAACTATGCATTTCGGAATTCATTAAAGCCAATGTGTTATTCTCGGAAGTTACCAACTATCATATTATTGGAACGTTTATACCTACTTAAATAACACCCCGACCCGTAACGGAAATTAAAATTCATCATCAGTCGTCGTCGTATTCATATTGCAATTGTTACTAAGCATGTACCTAATAAAACTCTTAGACACGGTAGTGTCTAAATCGATTTTCTAAAGACGAAAATTTAATAAATACTTACATTTTCTCAATTTTTTAATCTTTATAATAACCAAGGTCACATAACTTAATTATGTTTTGTTGTGGTATAGAGTAGCGCTCTCGTGTATTTATGATACCTAGTATGGCATTTAGTAATCTTTAAATTTCAGGACTGTTTTAGTAGGTTTCTTCATTGTAATTGGCCCAAAAACTGTTAGTTATCGGACTACGCCACGCGAAGGAGGGTAATGTAATAAAATAAAAGTTGATCCATTAGATTTATTAGATTTTAATAAGGTATTGAATTCGTTAATAAGTTTATTTAATTTTCAAAAAATAAAGTGTTCATCCTATGTTTTTCCTTTGTGGCACTTTAGAGACAACTTTACGACAAGACGATTTTAATGGTTCTTAAGTCTATCGATTTCTCTTAATCCTACGAGTGCCACTGAAGACATAATATTAATTAAATTCTATATGACGACTGCCAGCCGCCATTTAGTCCGTTCCGTTCCGTTCTGTTCAGGTACAACACCAGCCAGAAATGCTTCTGCAAGGGTGTATGTAAGTCATATTAGCAAGAACTAAGTATGGCGTCGCCCTCATCGGTGGTTCCGTCGTCTGTACTTGTATTTTGAGCAACAAAGCCCAGCGGGTGTCACGGGTATCACCCAAAGAGCAAGCGACTACCAGCCGCCATTTAGTGATCAATATAAATGTTACGTCGACAAACTATGTCATGTGGGGTATCGTTGAATACTTGAATTTGAAAGCAGGCGGGTACACATTTTTATACATTTCTATAATAGGTTAGTATCCGTGTCTACCTTTTTATATGAAAATGGGACCCCGCCTACTTTCAAGTTTAAATTAAACTAACGTTTGCACTTTATACACCTTTTGCATCCAACAAATTCCATTTACAGAACAAATATTTCTGTCAATTTGTATACGACCTCCCGTTCCTTTCTATACCGTGCTGATTTAATCATGTTTCATTAATTATTTTTGCCCACAATAAAAATATAAATTTTGAAACGGAGAGTAGTAGGAGCCAATTTGATTCATCTTTTGTGCTGAATTCTCGTTCTCTTCCAAGTAAATATGAATTGTAAAATTATGTTTTGCCTTTTAATTGCTTTGGCGACAGTCATGCAAACCCCGGGCGCCAATTTGGTAAGTAGTATAGGTCACAATTAATATAATTGTAGGTATGTGATAATAATTAAAAACTATTTTCATCTCATGTCCAGCCTAGTAAAATTATAATTAATATACGTAATTTAAAATGTGGGTAAGTCTCCACATCTACAGTGAGCCAAGTTTCAAGATATGGGGTCTACGCAGCATTCTCTCATGCCATGGTATGTCTATGCTTATTTCGAATCTATTTGTGTCCTCAGCACATGTACTTTTCATTTATTCCTGAACCCGTACAAAATGTGTTTTGGGACCGAATAGGAGGTGGAAAATTATTCCATACCTTGGCCGAAGCATATTTGGCACGCTGAAATGCACTGGTACGATGTTTCGGTACGGTCATCAAATATCTGCAAGCCCGAGTTCCGTACTGTTTATTGTCTCGCGACCAACATAACTTGGAAGCTAGGTAAGACGGATACTGGTATCAAACAACTTCAAACAACATCGTCGCAAAGTGCACATACTGCCTTGCACTCATTTTTAAAACTTTTGCCTCGTTTAAATATGGAGTCACATGCGAGCGGGGTGGTATGTCGAAGCAGAATCTAGCACAAGCGTTTTGGATATACGTATACTACGTCCATGTAGTTAAACTTGGATAAAATGAGTGAATCACAAAGCTTAACTCTCGTGTTTGTGGTTAAATAGGGGCGAACCTGGTAAAAAACCTTCAGCCTGCAGAAGCAATTGCTAACAGTATTAATAATATGTTTCTAAAACTTCAGTTCCTCATCGAAAAGTAGACCTAGATTCCTAGCTTCACTGACTTGATCCACCGGCTCATTGTGAATATAAATATTGCTTATCCCATTCTAAACTTTTAGTATTCATATATTTATCACCTGTGTGAAGGAAGAACACAAGCTCCAACGACGCGTTCGCTGCTGCAATTTAGTACCCGGTAAATGGTCTGATGCCATTGATAGGCAAAACGCTGCGCTACCAGAACGATTGGGCTTAGGTGGACACATGGCGAGTACTCAAGGTCGACGTGCAGACAGGGAACACCTTCACGGGTCAGCGTCCCGGAAGCTATCGTCCACACACTACTGGAGAGAGAACGTAGACTGTGCTTCTGTCTAGGGTCAGTGAAGTTCCAGGTCGTGGGGGGAAAGTTTTCGGAGCGCCCGGCAGGAAGAGCCGAAGAGGAGTAGAGGCAGGACACCCCACCGGAGAAATCTAGCCCAATCGCAGTGGTGGATATGGCTATACTAGGCCCCGCAACAGACAGAGCCGCTGCTACCGCCACTAAAGCTCGATTACCAGTGACTGAATCACTCACTGACATAGTTGTTCTCCCAGAAGGAAGGTAGGCGGGCCAAAACAATGTATGGGCAATATTGTCACGTGACTCTGCTGAGTATGGGAAAATCCGACATTTGAAAACAACAAGATGGCGGCTACGACATGGCGGCCGACTTTTTTGTTTTAAAACCGATTGCGGGGAAATTTGCCAAGTGGAAACAAATAGATGAAAAAAAATGGGCGACTTTGAAAAAGTTGAAAAGACAAGATGGCTGCCGCGCAGGAGCCATTTGAAAATTTGCATTTTCCATACAAACAAAACCTGAATTGTTCTCCCAGAAGGAGCAGAGGCAAAGGGCCCACGCAATGTATGACAAAAGTGTCCAATACTACTGAAGTGTATGGGAAAAATCTGACGATTGCAAAATCAAGAAGGCGGCTCCAAGATTGCGGCCGACTTGTTTTCCAGCCGATTGCGGTAAAGTTTCGCAAATGGGAAAAACTTAACCGAAAAAAAATTAGCAACTGTAAAAAAATAAAAAAACAAGATGGCCGCCGTGCAGGAGCGATTCCATGATTTTCAATTTCGGACCCGCCCGAGTCTCGGGATTTTTTAATCTATGGGCGGATTGTCAGTTTTATCCGTTTGTTCCCGTTGAGTCACACCATTTTGTGTAACACTGTTATCCATTGGGAAAAAAATTACCGATTAGTAACACTGTTACTCAATGCCACATTTTTTTCCCCTTTGAGTGACAGGGGTAACTCAACAAAACGCTGTGTTCCCGTTAAGTAACACCTTCTTTTGTAAAATCATTGTTCAAATACATCTTGACTTAATAAAACGATTATACCACAATAACGAGTATCTCTTAAATCAACTAAACGTTTGATCGTAAAGAATAGTACATTCATTAGTGTAATTCAGATGCATTGCTATGACCCCAAGGTAAGTAACTAAAATATGAATCAGGAACAACGGCGGAACCACAACAATCCAGGCTCAATTGATAGTCTGTTATCTGCACTAGACCAGCCGGAAATCGAATGCGTTCCTCACAGAGCTGTATGTTGTTTTTTTTAATTCTTTATAATAAACTAACAAACTTACAACTAGTACAAATGCAAAAACGATGTCAGATAAATCTTAAACAGATTTTTCCGTACACCGCTGATCATCGTCTTTTAGTTTTCATTACCCGCTGAATTAAATATTTTGTATATATACTGCAACATCGAAGCTGCGGTGCAATTAAAAGCAAATGAAAACTAAAAGACGATGATCAGCGGTGTACGGAAAAATCTGTTTAAGATTTATCTGACATCGTTTTTGCATTTGTACTAGTTGTAAGTTTGTTAGTTTATTATAAAGAATTAAAAAAAACAACATACAGCTCTGTGAGGAACGCATTCGATTTCCGGCTGGTCTAGTGCAGATAACAGACTATCAATTGAGCCTGGATTGTTGTGGTTCCGCCGTTGTTTCTGATTCATATTTTAGTTACTTACCTTGGGGTCATAGCAATGCATCTGAATTACACTAATGAATGTACTATTCTTTACGATCAAACGTTTAGTTGATTTAAGAGATACTCGTTATTGTGGTATAATCGTTTTATTAAGTCAAGATGTATTTGAACAATGATTTTACAAAAGAAGGTGTTACTTAACGGGAACACAGCGTTTTGTTGAGTTAGCCCTGTCACTCAAAGGGGAAAAAATGTGGCATTGAGTAACAGTGTTACTAATCGGTAATTTTTTTCCCAATGGATAACAGTGTTACACAAAATGGTGTGACTCAACGGGAACAAACGGTTTTATCACGTCGGTGCGTTAATTTTGTGCTCCATTTTGGCCCATCAGCAAGCAAATGCAGAAACCAAAGATGGCGGCCATTTTGAAAAGCGGACGAAAAATTACACTTTTCGGGGCGTCTTTTCGCGGTGTTGCCACCTTAATCGAGGTTTGCAGTGTACGGAACGGTTGTAGGGCCGGTCAGATAGTATTGCCTGGTGCAATAAAAATTTCCATATTTTGGGTAATCGGGGAGATTTTCCCCGTAAATACACAAAATAGAAATATTTACTATTCGCAACTTTTTGGTGTGGGGGTGTTTGTGACTCTTTGGTTTTTTCAAAATTTTCATCTGGCAACACTGGAAGTGAGAGAAAAAACATTTTTTTTCGACACGGTCTCATTGACAGGCCCGTAGCGAGGGCTTGGTGGACACAGGAACCATTTTTTAATGCAGCCTTGCTCCGAGTATCCTGTATTTTAATATTCTTGTAAGGTTTTCTAAAAAATCAAGATGGCGGCGGTTGTGGAAGCCATTTTGTTTCAGTTTAGGTATTATTTTAAACATTAATTTATTTTTTCTTAGTGTTGCTGATGTTTGTGGGAGTTGGCGTGTATGTCAGACTTGTAGGTCTAATTGATGGGTATTGCGAGAGAAAAAAATATTACCAAACATTTTGGGAAAATTTTGACTTTTACCCTGATTTAAAATTGTAAAGCGTATTTTCGCCGTGATGGTGACGTTTATTGAAGTTGTAATATATAAAGGGATTGTCGGGTTACTCAAGAACTGTTTACATGGATGTTTAATTTACCGCGTTTCTAGGGAAACTTTTAAGATTTACCCCGATTTATATTTTTAAGTGCGTTTTCGCCGTGTTGTTGACGTACATGAAAGTTAAAATGTATGAGAGGATTGTTGGGCTATTCGAGGAGTGTCACCATGCATGAAAAATTTACCCCCATTCTTAGGGATTTTTTTAGAGATTTACTCGATTTATATTTTTTTAAATATTTTTGCTGTGTTTTTGACGTTTCTGAAAGTTGTTATGTACAACACGCCTATCCTTTCTATACCCTACTGTGCCCATACTTAACCGTACTCAATTCTAACCCTTCGCTACCCCTACTCCACATAACCTACCATATCCGACTATAAACTACTGTAACCCTACCCTACTCTACTCTACTCTTTCCCTACCCGACCCCACTTAACCTCTTGCCTACCCCACCATTTACTCCCCTTCCATACCCTACCCTACTCTACCTCTACCCCTTGACTACCCAATCCTACTCTACTCTACCTCTACCTTTTCGTTACCTATCCTACCCTCACTACGCATACCCTACCTTAACCTACTGGTTTCATTCCCTGACCAACCCTTCCCTTTCCCATCCACAGGCAACCCCCTTCTACGCCTACTCTACCCCTACGTAAGCCTTACCCTACTCTTCTATATCCCTTACCTACCATACTCCACCCCTACTCTACTCTGCACTACTCTTACCCTACATACTCCCACTATATCCCTCCACTACCCAACCCAATCTTCCCAACTCTACCTCTACTTTGCCTTTCCCTACTCCTACCCTTCATACCCTACCGTATCTTACGCTTCCCCTAACTCTACACTGACCTACCCTAACCCTATCATACTCTACCCTACTCTACCTCTTCACTTCTCTACCCTACCCTACGATAATACCTCCTTATATCACCCTCATTATCATCTTGGCATTATGTCCCGGTTGCGCCTCCGCGCAAAACGCGGGGGCTAGGGTCCACTTTCATGCTATTCTTGGCCCATCTCGCTCGGTCTTCGACATCCTAGAGGTGAGTTTATTGGCACGCATATCATTCGTGACTACGTCAAGCTATGGCTTCTTGGGCCGGCCTCTGATTCTCGTGCCCGACGGGGGCGGCATGGCCAGACACTTGTTCCCCACATAACTGGCCGGTCTGCGCAATACTTGGCCATACCATCGAAGGCGGCATTCTTTAAGCTTATCTGCGATGTCACGGACGCCAAGGCTACCCCGGATGTGGGCGTTTCGAAAGCGATCCTTCCGTGAAACTCCGCACATCCATCGCAGCATCTTAATTTCCGTGACGCACAACTCTTGCTTGTGGCGCTCTAATAGGGGCCAAGTCTCACTATCGTAAAGGAGAGCAGGTCTGATGATGGCACCTGTCCCTTCAGCTTTATTGGCATTTTAGGGTCACAAATGACACCTTTTACCTACCGCCATTTTGCCCAAGCAGTGGATATTCGGGCCTTGATGTCCCCGGTTGAACTAAGTACAGATCCCAAGTATCTGTCCTAATCCGTGCACTTGACTTCCTCATCGCCTATGCGCACGGGTAGGGGATCTGCACTGGTTGCAGGCCACATTAATTTTCAGACCGCCGTTTTCAAGTGCCTCCTTCCACTTTTTTACACGTCGGGTTTGCCCCTTGTCAGAGTTTGTCAGCGCGATATCGTCAGCATACATGAGCAGCTATGGAGGTACCTCATGATAATCTCGGATGCTGTTTAACAATACGTATAATATCATGTTCAACAGAAGTGGGTTGAGCATAGAGCCTTGGCAATGGCAGAGCCCCAACGGTAGTCGGGAATGGTTTGGTGTCACCAACGGCAGACGTTACTATGGAATCGGAATCGTGGTACATGTCTCGGATAATAACAATATAGATTCTCCGTTGGTTGAAATAACAACGTTTGATTTAATCTCACTTTTTCTAACAACGTTAAACATAATCGTTTGGTATAAAATTTGTAAACATAATTTATGTTTGACATATATTTCACTTGTTATAAACACGTTTCTTCTATAACTTATTTGAGATATTATTCAATATACATTTAGGTATAATGTAGTAATATGTAAAATACTATATAACCGAATACGACCTGAGTGGTTCAGTGGTCAACATGGTCGGTCTGCCACGCAAGAGGTCCCGGGTTCGATTCCCGGCCTAGCCGGGGCTAGATAGCGCTGTGTGAATTTGTCCACGATTATTTATAATTTATTATTATTATTATTATATCAAAAACGTCGGTAGGTCATAGAGGAGTTAGGTTGTGAGAATCGAAGCGACGAGCATGTTAGTTGTTATGAACCACCGTGCACGAGCCGAGCGTGAGAAGCGAGCGTGCCGCGGTAGCGGCCGGCGAGTGCCAGACCCAATTAACAGGCGTTGTTCGCTAATAAATTGATTAAAATTCTTTCGAACTTTTCCATTAAACCAGTTTATAAATAATATTTTTGGCCTTTGAACGATTTGGCCAATAGTGTTAGATAATTTAAACGTTAGGACAAACGAAGATTACGTCAAATAAATTTATATGTATTGTATATTTATGCTAAACATTATTATGACAAAGACATTTGAGGTCAAATGAATAATTACGACAAACCACTTTATACCAACTGACATTATACAAAGTGAGATTATATCAAACGTTGTTATTTCAACCAAGGGAGAACCGTCAATATAGGCATCGACTTGGACCGCAACGCCCACCATATCATCTCCCGAGGGACACAGACAAAGGCCTTCTGCATGTCCAGAAACAGGAAATTCAGGGGCGTGTTCTATGATATGTATTCCTCCATGCGAGTTTTCATGTAAAAGGGGATTGTCGGGCTACTCAAGAAATGTTTACATGGATGTTTAATTTACCCCGTTTTTAGGGAAATTTTTGAGATTTACCCCGATTTATATTTTTAAGCGCATTTTGGTTGTGTTTTTGACGTTTCTAAAAGTAATCATGTATGAGGGGATTATCGGGCTACTCGAGATGTGTTTACACGGATAAAAAATGTATTCCAATTGTCGGAATTGTTTCGAGATTAACCCCAATTTTCATTTTTACTGTGTTGTTGACATACATACAAGAAGCTCACGCCTGTGTCCTACAGGTGGTTTATGTAAAGACTATACAACACGCATACCCTAACTGTACTCCTCTCAAGCCTTTGCCTACCCCACCCCTTCCCTACGCCACCCGACCTGTAACATATTATTTTCTTCCCTTACTCTTTTCTACCTTACATACCCTACATATCTCACATACTCTACCCCTATCTACTCTATCCCTACTCTATCATACCCCACAAATATCCTAATCTACCCTTCTGTTATCTTTCTCTACCCTACCGTACTCAACGTCTACTATACTATCCTACGTACTCTACCCCTATCTACTCCTTACATACTCTACCCAACCATCCTTTTCCTACTCTATACCACTGAACCCCTTGCCTACTCTGCCCCATCTACCCCTTCCCAAACCAACCCTACCTCTACCGTGCCCTTCCCGAACTGACATATCCCACCATATCCTACTCTACTCTCACTAGTATCCATAACCATTTGAACTCTACTCTACTACACTCTACACATTGACTACCCTTCTAAACCCCTTACCTACCCTTCACCACTGTACCCCTTCCCTACCCTACCCTACATGCAACACATACTCTACCCTTCTATCCTACCCTACTCTACCTCTATTTAGCCTTTTCCTACCCCTTCCCTACATCATCATCATTATAATCATCATCATATCAGCCAGAAGACGCGCACTGCTGGGCATAGGCCTCCCCGCCATATATCTACAGAGGCCGGTCCTGTGCATTTTGCATCCAGCTGATACCTGCGATCCTTACCATCTGTTCTTTGAGCTACGTGTCTTGTCCACTGCTTCAATCTGGCAATCCTAAGATCTATGTCGGTGACCTTGGTTCGTTTGCGGATCTCCTCATTTATGATTTTTTATTCCTCTTCCCTACATACCCAATCTTATTAGGATAGGATAGGACCTAAACTACTCCAACCCTTCCCTACTCTACTCTACCTCTTACCTACCCGATCCCACATAACCACTTGTCTACCCCGCCCCTTCCCTACCCTAGAAATGAATATGCATGTAAAGAGTTCTTATATGGCAAGACTCTTTAAATTTATTTTTCTTCAGCTGTCTTGTCTAGACATGACAGATGAATAACAAGATGGCGTATGTAATGTGTGTATTGTATCGACTATAGAACTAACATGTAAATAATAAAATGAATAGTGTAAGAAATGGACTTTAAATGTCGTTTCTTTAATTTACAGGTAGGAAGTGTTATGTATTTTGGTTAATTTAGAACTAATGCTATTATTTGAATAAGTTTAAAATATAATCTTTAATTTACAGAGAAACACATTTTAGTTTCTTTGGAATAGAAACATATTATATGCATATGCATTTATTTGCATTAAATGTGGTAGACAGTTATTGGGTACATTTGAAAATCGTTTCATAACACACATTTAACCAATTACTCTTGGTATGCAAACTGAGATAATTTAATTTAATATCAATAAAAAGAACATTCTTTCTATGCAAAAACAATAAATTAAATTGAATATTAAAGATTATATAGAGACAGCAACCACAAAACCATTAGATCCATCTATCTTTGAAAACGACACGTTTAATATTCCTCAACACTGCAAAAACAGCTGTCTGAATAATGCCTACAGATGCACACACGTGCATAGATCATATTCATAGATCAGAGGACTATTGGATGGAATAACAATAAGCATTTTGTTCTTCTTTATTTTTGCAAGCAACACTTGTTCCCTTACATGAAATACTACATTAGTCATCAATTTGTATTGCTCTGGTATGCTGCTTGGTGTATTACATGTAAGTACAGTAGTTTCATACTTTCAGTTAGATTCAAAAATAGCTTAGCGAACCCTATTTATCGTTTGACTCCCTGCATTAAAAAAAACAGTTTCATTGTAGGCCGTCTTGGCCAAATATGACCAGAACTGTAAAAAATGGATAGAGTATAATTTTCTTCGTTCAGATACTGAACAGTCGGTTCCCTTCTGGTTACTTTTGAAGTAGACTGTACCTTAAAAGCTGATTCTTCTGATGGATGATTCAGGCTGATATATTATAAAGTAATAATACCTCTGTAATATACAGTGGTAACTTATTCGGGAGAGGTAATAATGGATACAAAATCTTTTTATCTCAGTTTTTATTTCTACCCTACTCTACCCCTAACCAACCCTACCCTACAACTTTCCCATAAGTGTAAGCAATAAGTTGACAGAGTTTTATCTTAATCGGTGATTCACGCTGTGGCAACGCACGAACAAAGAAACAAAAACAGTCTTACCACAAAAAAGTAAAACAAGGGTTAGACATCTGTTGAACACATGTTTAGAAAAATCGTACCACAAAAGAGTGTCTAACGGTTGTCTAGAGTTAAGCAATTGTTAAACCATGCTTAACTTTAAACACTGACAGATGTTGGTTTAGCGCGTGTCTAACTTTATTTTTGGTGTCATTTTTGGTAGCTTCTACATCGTGTCGATTCGCGGCAGGTTAAATTTTCTAGTACGGTCATGGATATTTTGGATTTAATTTATTTTATCGACGAGGAAGACTTTGTTAATTTAGCAAATGGTTTGTCATGAATAAAAAGTAAATAATTTAGCGGGAAAAGGGATATCACAATCAATTTAAATGTTTATAAAGACCGAGCTTACATCGAAAACGGAACGCTATTGCAGAGTTCATATTTAAATGAAAACAGTATCGTTATTGGCGTGAGAAAAAAACATATAAAACCCTTGAATGTTTTCCTGGAGCTAGTTATTGCGATGTCAAACAAAAAAAATTATTAGCCTAATTGGTACATGTTGAGGATATTTTTATAGAGAAACGAATTAGGTCAATAAATTAGCTGCAATATAAATACATTTTTATTGAAATATAATTAAAACTAAGACCTCTAATCTTATAAGTACCCATTATAAATATTTGTACAATAGTGGAAAGAGATTCTTATGTATAACATCATTAATTAAAGTTAAATAAAGACTATTTAGATACAGTTGAACTTATTTATACTTATATCTTCGTGAAAAATTATGTACTACGTTGAGCTTTAGCAATGCACGCTCAACGTAGTATATCATTTTTCTACGTTAAACTGTAGCAATATGCATACTGCTTTGGTTCTAGCATCATTGCCTCCGAATTCGATGCACTGTATTAGGGATCTAAACTGTCCGTTCTTTGCGGATTTGACGTTGCGTGATCGCACAAAATGTTTCCGTACGTCCAACTCCTGTTGAACAATGAACAACCACAGGTCCTGGCTTTGGTTGGTTCCTATCGGAGGCTTCTTTGTTTATCTGTTCTCATTTTTTGCTCACTAGAAATAAGAGGCTTAGAAATTCGTTCGGATCAGTAGAATAGAGTTGTTCGACCAGTTTGTATACCCATAATGGGTAATCTCCCGTATCTCCTTGGATGTGACATCAGTGATTTGGAGTCTCGTTATTTCGTAATCCACTTTCTCTTGTATTTCGATAGTTTTTTACTAAATATCTGCCGAACACCAGCTCATAATTCTTGGCGTGTATATAGTATTCAAAACACGATTCAGGTCCGTCATCTATGTCACAAAGTGACACAATAATTCGACAATTCTGCTGCCAAGCCATCCTCCAAAAGTCGCTACTTGTATGCTCCATTGGATCCTAGGTGCAATTCAAACTTATTTTCCTCTTCATACCCGTGTACATAGTTTGCGTGAATGTAAGTTGAATCGCTGTCGCTTTTAGTTACAATTATCAGATCTCTATTATATGAGTAGTCATGATCGTTTTCCCTTTGTGTAGTCAAGATTACCCGAGAGTGATTCGAGCACTCAATGTTGGGGTAACGGTTTCAATGTGAATTTTCAAACTTCAGAAAATGATGAAAAGTACCTTTTGGTTCTATGGCCTTTACCTTAGCGTACTCCTGCTTGATCACTCGATGAATGTTCGGTTGCTTCATCTTTTTCCAGAAATCCTTCACTGTTAAGGTTTCAAAGGCGTAGTCTGCCATTTTGGTAGCAATTGGTTTCAATGGTTCACTGATATTAAAATTGCGGAGTAACAAGTTTCTGCGATATTTATATCGAAAATGAAGATGTTTTTGTGCCGCCTCTTCGTATTTTTATAATGGGTAATCTCCCGTACCTCCTTGGATGTGACATCAATGATTTGGAGTCTCGTTATTTCGTAACCCAGCTTCTCTCTTACTTCGATAGTTTCTACCATATATCTGCCGAACACCAGCTCATAATCCTTGGCGTGCACATAATATTCAAAACACGTATCTATAACATCATTAATTAAAGTTGAATGAAGGGTCTTTAGATACAGTTGAACTTATTATTTCTTATTTCTCCGTGGAGGACGATATACTACGGTAGCTTCAGCAATGCACATAATCAACAGACTTTTAACTAAACTGTAACAATATGCATACTGCATTGTTTCTCAAACACACGAGCGTCGTGCCTCCGAATTCGAAGCACTGTATTCGGGATCAAAACTGTCCGTTCTCTGCGGATTTCAGTAAATGCATTGTCGATCATACAAAATATTCCCGTACGTCCAACTCCTGTTGAACAATGAACAATCACAGGTCCTGGCGTTGGTTGGTTTCCTTCGGAGGCTTCTTTCTTTAACTGCTTTCGTTTTTTGTCCACTTGAAATACGAGGCGTAGAGATTCGTTCGAAGTAGACGGAAAGAGTTTTTCGACCAACTTGTATACCTGTAATGGGTAATCTCCTGTATCTCCTTGGATGTGACATCAGTGATTTGCAGTCTCGTTATTTCGTAATCCACTTTCTCTTGTATTTCGATAGTTTTTTACTATATATCTGCCGAACACCAGCTCATAATCCTTGACGTGTATATAGTATTTAAAACACGATTTAGGTCCGTCATCTATGTCACAAAGTGACACAATAGCTGGTGAAATGGTGTGAGGAGTCGAAGCTGGATCGCATTGTTGAGACGGACGCAAACGCACACCATCCACTGTAGGATTTTCTCTGCCTTATGTTAATACCTTTGGTTATGAGGACTCCTGTTTAAACGTTTGTTCAGCATGTTGACTCTTTTATTTTCAAGTTTTATACGTTTTTTTATAGTTTTTTATGGGTATCTTTGGATTTGGCCCTTCAAGCGCTGATTGCTCATCATTCTTCCCTGGAAAATAAGTTAATTCTGTAAAATCTGACTACGTTGTAACTACGTTCTACTAATGTTTTGATTCAAATAGAATTTCGGGAAATGATTTCTCGTTTTCTAAATATCCGATTGGTAAAAGTTATTATGGTTTTCGGATAAAAACATATTGGGGTGTGTATCTGGATTCTTACCTTCGTAACTTCTGGTTTTCTTATTAAAATGGATCCAGACGGGCCAATGCCACGTTAAACTTTTTTCTGTTCAAATGGGGATCGTATTTTTTTATTTCTATAGTTATTTCTACATAAAAACACGCATTTTAGGAATCAACGTGACCCTTTTATTTTTTTTACTCCGGTCACGTCATATGTTGTCATGGGACAACTTTTTATAATCAAAGGAGATTTTAATCTTTTTTGTGCTCCTCTTATTCTATATAACTGCTGGACCCAATTCCTCATCATGTCTGCATGAATTATATCCTGGACCGTCACACACGAGACAGTCCGAAAATTAATATCGTCCATTTCGGGAACTGGCTGGCTGACTATAATAATAATACTTACATACATACAACTTCAGAAAGCCGTAATACTCAATACCTATCGCATTGTCCGAAAATTTCTTAATGTGTGACACCAGTTCTTTATATAAGCACATCATAATTGTTTGGCCAAAAGCCCGCAATTACGATTAATCCTCAGAAATGAGAGAATATCTTACATAAACACACAATAATAATAATAATAATAAAATATTTATTTTCTCTACATAACTGCAACATGTGATACAATAATGCACACCATTTGATAAGTTTAAGTAATTACAGATCATGAGAGAACTGACGTCTGAAGTAGGTTTGTAAAACAAACCTGTAACACTGATCGCCAGGTCTTCCCACTATTTAATATTACTTCACAGCAATGTTCAATTTAATGATAAAGCAACAGAGTAAAAGCTGATTTGAGACATATTAAGAAAAAACAAATATATATATATGATAACATTAATAACAAAAGACAAAGGTGTGTGTGTGTATATGTACTATGACTACTGGCTATCATGACTTTATCTTCTTTTGTGCCAAATCGTTCTCGAATGTGTTTAAGCGAAGACCCGAGCCTTCATTGAAGAATGCAGGCAGGGATTAGGCAGAGTTTACCCAGCCTTCGAACTAGAAGGTGGATCTATGTCGTAACCAGATGTAACTATTTTTGCCATGAAAAATTAATTTAGCTGATCGGTCTCAAACTAAAAAAAATGCACAAGGGTTGCATCAAATTTTATCACAGAAGTCTCAATCTAACAAATTCACATAGTTGCATCAATCTTTCTCTATGAAAATCTCAAGCTGACATAGTCGCTCAGTCAGTTTGCAAACAGTAATTTTCGGCCTGCTTTAACAATAACCAAGTTAAATCAGTGATCCTGCCTGGACAAGGGTTATGTGGAGTAGACACTTTTTTTAACTATTGTGCTTTACTAGAGTATTTTTATAAATTAATTTGTAGTAGCTAGCTTTCTAGACTGAAATATCATAACCCATTACATAGACATAGACATAGACATAGACATGATTTATTTTTACATCACAAAAATACATAAGCGTTTACATAATATTAAAACACTTCAATACTAAACAAAAATAAAGTAGGTACAAACACACAAACACAAAAAATCATGGACCAATGCGATGCCAAAAAATTACCCTGATTCTTTGAGTTTTCTTTAACAACTGAACCTGGCACTGACCTCATGAAGTGTTACGTTACAGCACTCTGGGAGATGAAGAACGAGAACAACAGAGGTAAACTGCTAGTTGAATACCTGTTCACAACTAACCTGCTAATAATTAACAACGGCGTAGAACCGACCTTTGTAAACAAAAGGAGTCAAACTGCGCCCAAACTAATATCGAACTGTTTAGACCATAGGTGGATTCTATACGATCTGAACATAGCTAATACTAACACCGCGAAATACCAAACCCGCGAAAGACAAATATTAAAAAATACAAACCTCTGGTTGAGGAAGAGGCTAAACGCATGACTAAGTCAATAGAATTAACCGACACGCAACAAATAGAAAAACAGGTAGAACAACTAACAAAGATAATGATTAACTGCTATCATAACAGCTATCCCAAACCAGGAATCTCCCAAATTAGAAAGAATTAGGAAAAAAGTGAGACAACGGTTCAACAGAGCAATGAATACTAGATGTGAGGTAGACTGGGAATTGTACAAAGATGAAAAAGCAAAGTACAAAAAAGAAATCAGGTATATGAAGTACACAACGTGGAAAAGGTACTGTACAAACATCGAATCTAACGAACAAGCAAAACGGGTAAGGAAAGTCCTATCCAAACCTATGGAAACACAAAAAGGTCCTGCGCAAACCAGACAGTACACTGACAAGCACCGCTGAGGAGTCGGAGGAAACCCTGCTGCAAAACTTCCCCGGTTGTAAAATAAACCAAATAAACAACTCGGACATCAACGAGGAGGCATACACACTCACCGCAGAGGACTGGAATATCGCAGGTGAAGTAGAGTTACCAGTGAGTCGGTAAACTGGGCATTGACGAAATTGAAAGCATGACGATTGAAAGCATGATACACCTGCTACCAAATTGATCAGACCTATCAGTCTTACCCCCCCTTAGTTTGATAAGACAAACTTTACGAGTATTAAAAATGCATTAAGCAAACACAATGTTTCGGTAACTATCTTGGGATCGATAGAGAACATGCTTAGCAAAAGAGTCATTCAACTAGATAGTAATCCTAACAAACAGGTGTCAGTGGTAAGAGGTTGTCCACAAGATGGAGTCCTGTCACCTCTTCTCTGAAATTTCTTGACTAAAATCTAAATTAAAGTATTATTTTTCACAGTACGTTATGTTGACGATCAGGCCATTTACTTACTGGAAACAACGCGGACACCATTACTGGAGGTACACAGAGGTCTCTGAAAATGGTGGAACAGTAGTGTATTGAGTATGGACTTTCAGTTAATCCAACGAAGACAGAGATGGTAATGTTTACGAATAAACGGCTATTAGGTACCTATGGACTACCAATTTATTTAAAACACAACTTACTCTATCAACGGAGGTAAAATATCTAGGTTATACTTGATAACAAATTAAACTGGAACAACCACATTGAATCAAGGTACAACAAAGCTACAATCTCCTTCTGGCAATGCAGTAGGATGGTAGGAAAGACCTGGGGACTATTCCTAAAATCATAATGTGACTATACAAAACAGTGATTAGACCTATGTTCTGCTACAGAGCGGTAGTATGGTGGACTAAAACCAAGCAATCCAACACTATAGCAAACATAAAAAAACCACAAAAGCTATCCTGCATGGCACTTAGCGGCTGCATGAGGACAACCCCAACTGCAGCCCTGGAAGCTATGCTCAACCTAACACCACTCTACCTACACGTACAACAGGAGGCAACAAAAGCTATGGTACGATTAAAACACTCTAATCTACTGGACAAAGTGCCGTTCCCGCTTACTATGATGAAACAAAAAAGGAACCAATGATGGAGGGCATTAGCGACCGAATATCAAAGCAGGTAGAAACAGTCAAGAAATACTAGACCCAACTGTACGAGGACCCACGAGAAGGTCAAAACATACGGGAAGTAAGGATCTTTACAGACGAGTCCAAAACAGACTCGGGTACAGGTTACGGAGTTTTCTCTGAAGACCTAAACATCAAAATAGCTACCTTACTGGGTAAGTACCACACGATATTTCAAGCGGAGTGCATGGGAATCATCTTAGCCATACACGCGGTACGAGACAAGAAGGTAAAACAATAGCCTATTAGGATCTTATCAGACAGCAGGGCAGTACTCATGGCCCTAGAACATAATAACATCACCTCGGGGCTTCTACTCGACTGTCGCAAATGCTTAAATGAAGTATGTAAAACTAATCCTATAACTTTACAATGGATTAAAGGACACAGCGGATCGAGGGGTAACGATGGAGCTGACGAGTTGGCCAGAAGAGGCTCTAGTATGAAGCCCATAGGCCCTGAACCAATCCTACCTATGCTATTTGCATGGACCCGTAAACACCAAGTGGATGGAATCATGGGAAAACATAACCAACCCTGGTCATCACTAGAGAAATGCAGACAGGCCAAGGAGGCCCTACCGAAAATTAACCCCTTCCTTTCTGAAAGGCTCTTAAAACTAACCAAAAAGCAACTACGTCTGGTAACCGGAGTTATAACGGGACACGGTCCATTTAATAAACACCTCTTCACCATAGGTTTCACCGATAGCCCCCTGTGCAGAGCCTGCCTGCGGGAGGAAGAGACAGCAGCATACATCCTGCAGACATGCGAGGAGGTGGCATCATACAGGCTTGACCATCTTGGACAACCACACTACCGGAGACGTTTGTAAAACTAAAAGGGTTGCTACGTTTTCTGGAGGTGTTGGGATGGCAGGAAAAATAGGGTATCTTGAAGTGCAGAATAAGCGCGAGTTCGTCTGAATGCGGAAACGGCCCGGATACATCTATCTATCTAAGACGCCGAATGCATATGTCGTCGCGAGCGTACACACAGTCTCCGGCACAACGAACGAATCTGTGCTCGAGGGTATACCCTGGGTAGCTGAGGTATGCCGCGTTAGCCGGACTTCTGATCTGCGTCTCAGTGAGTAACAGCAGCTGCGGCTTTTCAGTCTCGCGGTGGTGGTGGACTGCATTGAGATTAGAGTGCAGGCTCGGATGCTCGTGAGGTGCACTTTGAGTGAAGGGTGCAGCTGCTGTTGAACATTTATCTTTTTTTGTGATTAATGTTTTTTTAGTGATGTTTTGTTGAAGCAGGACGGAAGTTGGACGAGGTGGCGCTCCGCCACCCAAATACCATGCTTACCATTGCCGCACGGGAAGGTGCCTGATGCAGAGACCGCGGGGACGTCCGAACCCCCCCAGATTGGCTACCTGGCCCATCCATTCGGTCGCTAACCGGCAAGGTTGAGCAATCTGGAATTCGTAAGATAGCGGGGCAGCCTTTCACTGGTGGCTAACCAGCTACTTGGGCCCCCAACTATCTACGGTCGGCTAGTGGCGGCACCGTGCTTCGGATACCGCTGCCCTCCGAACCGTACCGGGTGCCTCCGAGGCACCCGGTACGGGAGTGGTAAGCAGTAGAAAAATCGGTTGCCCACAGCGACCACAACTGTCCAGACCCATTCTCCTATAGGGCTACCCCAGGCATTGCAGGCCCAAGCAAACACGGCTGGGCCGCTTGACGACGCTTTAGCCTGGAAGGTGGTGACCAGCCACGGCCGAAGACTCCTACCGGAGAGAGTTCTGTCCATTTTGCACTACCCAGGGATCTACGGAGCCCTACACCGTACATGGCGCGCCACGTCTTGGCCGGTTATTTCCGTGATATATTTCGCTAATAAAAATCGTGCAAAAATGAAATCGAAGATCGGCCCCGGCTTTGCACTGGTAATCTTAACAAATTATACACGTAAACCTTTTATTTTTCTTAAAGCACGCCTCATGACCTTAATAAAGTAATGTACCGCTATAATGATAACAACTTAAATCTTACCGACACTAATGTTTAACTAATAAATTTTGTGAATACTAAGCCGAAACAATCGAACCGAATACATTTTGTTACTAGCCGGGTGCTAAATACAACATATAAATATGAAAATAAAAAATGAATTTGATCATATTTTCTTCTCTTCTGATTTTGTTGGTGATGAATTTCCCGGTCGTTGAGTCGGTAAGCAGAAAGGCGTTTAAGTATAATGATTCCCAGTGCTAAATTGCATTAGGTTCACTTGCAAAGAGTGATGCGCTTGCTAGTTTACCTTTCTCCGGCTAGAAGGAGTAGCAATTTGCGAAATTCTGCGACAGGATTCTGGAAGCGCCAAACCGTAGACAGAGAGCAGTGGTGCTTATTTGGGTGAAGGCGTATGTCCAGCAAGGCAAAGGATGATGATAAATAATCAGAAGCAGCGGTCCACCACGTCGAAAGTAGAGGCCCCAAAGGTGGTTAAAGGCCTCATATTACACTGGTTTTGGGTAGGTTGATGTGCCCGGTGGATTCAAGACTGTTTCGCTACTGTGACTGTATGAAAAGCAATACAATAAGAGACACTAAAACTCCATTGTGTTCTCGCGCGCGATGGCTTAGGTTCCGCCTTGACCATGATCCAAAAGGATTTGGCACATCAGGTAATTACGGTGGGGCGACAGCCATCTGCCCTCCGTGACCCCGTAAACAGGAGAACCTGACCAGATTGGATCATGGTTACACATTCAGTTGTTTCATCGAGCATCGAATAGTGTTAAACTAATGTACATAATTCAACAAAGAGTCCGTGGTACATGGCGGCACTGAGGTTCGATTCGATACCACGAGGTACGACCCCTTCGACGGGTCACACCACTTAACCATTAGGCTAGACGCTCACTGTAATACTCTTCTTGCACTTTTAATAATAGTACCAATTATAATCCAACAGGTCTACGGAAGGGCTGAGGATTATCAACTCATTAACAATCCCCAGTATGTAAGGATTCCACAGCGGTCAATAAAGGTGAGTATTTCTGTACTATTTAAATCAATTGGATGTTTTTTAAAAGGCCAAGACCTTTATAGCCATCACAACTATCATCATCATCAATAGCTCACTCTTCGTAATGGACGTTGTTACGTTAGTATAGATAGCAATAGGCAATAGGTATTGGCCAATAGGTATTGGTCAGTTATACATTTTTTCTTAAAAAAAATGACAAATTGGAATAAAATAAACTAAGTGCAATGAATAAAAGCAAGACGGCAAAGCAGAAGTTTTCGCCCAAGATCCGATTTGGTAAATGAGAGTATAAAACTAGGGAATTAACAAGAAAAATCAACTAATGCATTTACACAAAGAACATCCAGAAGATGAAATAACAACAGAGTTGTACCTACTAAAGAAGTCGTAGTATTATTAAAATATGATTGGTTTTTTTAAATGTAGAAGGTACGCTGTAACATATATTTTTTTAAATTCCGGCAAAGCATAGTGCTCATTAAAGGTATGAGCATACTGTGTCGGGCTGCAGCATAAAAATCCGCCCAAATTGCTTGTATGTATTTTAATGCACTATTGCACACTATCCCGGGGCGCAGCGTGTCGGATACTGCGAGGCGGATTTTGGTGCTATGTGGCCCGCCTCGCCCCGTTGCGCCCCGTCAGAATGTGCTAAGGGGAGCCGAGTGCATACGCGCATAAATATTCTGCGACCCGGCACGTCATGTGCTAAGTACGTATTTCGCGTTGCGAAATGTACGCGTACATAATATACGCTTATCCTAGCGACCTTTCGTCTAACTGCCTACAACAAATGTGTGTTGTTTGAAGTGGATCTTACCATTATGTAGTTTTTTAAATTAATGACTGCAGTTCCATTCCATACTCTAATAGCTCCATAATCTAAATCACATAGCTCGTAAGTATTATCTACAACGTTGTATAAGAATAATAATATGACTGTTGCTATATGTAGGAAAAATTGAAATCATTACTACTCTTTCTTCTCTGCTTTGCCTGGTCTTTAGTATCCTCACGTTGTAAGCCGTAACCCATCGCTTCTTGTGTGTCTGATTCCGACAAGTTTAGGCACTTATTCAGACGTATCTCTAGGGCATACGCAGCACGTGGCCACATCGTCAAATCGATCTGCAAATTCAAATTCAAATTCAAAATTTATTGATTGATTAGGACATTAAATATCTTTTTCAATCGTCAAAAAGGAGGGTAGTAGGAAAGTAGGAAGGAAGCACACAGTGACACGCTGGCCGCCTCGGCCGGCAGTAACAAACCCACCCCACGCCAGTCACGACCGGACCGTGCCCAGCAATGCAAGGCAAAGTCGGACCGCGATCAATATATTATATAAATATGTCTAATAAAATTAAGAAAAACCACCTAAAACTAAAGCAAGAGTAAGACAGTCTACCAAGGCAGTACCCGTTCACGAGTATAACGCAGGGCCCAGCCATCGTCCAATTCAACCATATTTTAGGGAAAAGAGCGACCCGGCCCGCAAGCCACCGCCAGACAGACTTTTAAGTGAGCGTGCATTACACATGCTGCATGTGATAGGTAGCTGCTCCCACCCTACTCTATCCTATCCCTACCCTACCCCTAGCTAACCCCTACCATATTCTCCCACTGCCTTAACCCTACCTTACCACTACCTTACCCCTGCCCTACCACTATCTTACCTCTAACCTACCACTATCCTACCCCTACCCTACCACTATCTTATCCCTAGCCTACCCCTACTTTAACTACTACCCTACCCCTACCCTACCGCAGACAGAAGTCACTATGTGTGGGAAAGGAAGGAAATTTAACGCCGCTTCCAAGGTGATTCTCCGTGGGGGAAAGAAACGGCAAGAAACCCACAGAGCCTACGTTAATTCTTCTTTTTTTGACATGTCTTATGTACTAATACATTATTCTGTAAATAGAACAGCAGTTCAGTCCCATGGACTTTTGTCATTTTCATATTCAGATATACTATAATAACTTTTTTGACATAATTTGATTTTTATAGTGGCATTAAATTGATTCAATGATAAATTCTGTATATCTGTTGGAACCTTATTATAAAGGCGTACACATTGACCCGTAAATGATTTGTGGACTTTGAGACGACAAGAACCAGTAACAAGTTTATATTTATTTCTAGTATTCTTACTATGAACATCACTGTTCTTCATAAACAAGATCTATGTTCATAAAAATATACACTTTTCATGAACATAGATCAAGTTCTTATTGTAATGGCATTGTCATAAATGTCAACATTCTTGAATTTATCGTGAAGTAAGTGAAGTCTGCCTTAATGAACTATAAATTATTAAAAAATCAGCATGTTGACTAATAAAATGCACACATAAATGTTGTGAATTAGTATTACTTAGGTAGTTAAAGTGTCCATGCCCTTATTTTATCTAAAATTTAGAGAGTGAGTAATTATTATTTTTTAAACAGACTAACATTTTTATTAATTAATTGTAATATGATAAAAAATAATTTTATGTTATATTAATACATTAATTGAATTTACGTTTATGACGTCCTATGTTTGCTCCACTCAATTATTTGTAAATTATTGTTAGTACTTCAATAATTTGACGTCAAATAATTATGTTTAATTTCGATTATATTATACAGGATGATCAGCAGATCGTTAGACATACGATAAGGGGGGGTAGGTGGAGTCGTCTCTTACCTATTCAGCCAATAAAAAAACCTGGTCATAGAAAAACTTTATATTTTTATTTTTTGAAACTTCGCTACCTTTGAACCCCTATAACTTTTTTCTTTTTTTATAACTAGATCAAAATTTTTTATATATCAAAACCTTAAGGGATGGTAGTCACCATCATCATCATATCAGCCAGAAGACGCCCACTGCTGGGCATAGGCCTCCCCCAGAGATCTCCACAAAGGCTGGTCCTGTGCTTTCCGCATCCAGCTGGAACCTGCGATCCATTGCCCTTTGGGTAATAGTGAGCTTTCTTACAAAGCCCACAGTGAGCGGTGACGTTTCAGTTCCGTAAGTCATGACTGGCAACACACATTGGTCAAAGACCTTCGTCTTGAGACACTGTGGTAATTGGGACGATAATATTTATTTATTTATTCATTTATTGGTACACAAAACAGACTAGGATTGCTAACAATTTACACAGAAACAGCAATGGTCTTAATCTAAATCCTAATCCAAACCAAGTGTACACATCATGACTAATATCGAAAATACAGTAAACAAACATTATTTAGTATCGATTGAGGAAATAAACAAAGGTAATAAACAAACCAAAACCAATGCTCTGGAATAAAAAATAAAAAAAACACAAATATCAACAACAACAAAAAAAAACAACAACAGGTAAATCTAAAATTAGTTTGAGCATTTGCCATGTTTGAGGATATCTTTAACGGATTTCTTAAATTTGTTAATAGAGTTGCAAAACATATCTAGGTCTTGGTTAGTTGCCACCAGGTCATTGTATTCACGGCACATTCTAATAACAGGATTATGGAAGGAAGTATTATTTGTGTAGACGTTTAAGCTGAAAGTTTTAGAGGCACGGGTAACATGTACAGTGTTAAAGTCTATTAAACAAATAAGGTCGGGGGAATCAATGTATGAATGTATTATTTTGTAAAGATAAATTAGGTCAAATTCTTTTCTTCGGGTTTCTAGAGGCACTACATTAAATTTCGTGAGTCGGTTGTCATAAGTTGACAAAGATCTATGTAAATGACACCGATAAGACAATGCCTGAGACAACGACGTTGAATGCCTTCTATGCTGTTAATATGAACCGCGTAGTAAGAAGACTAGATAGGGCATGCATATTCGAGTATACTTCGTACTAAACTAAAATATAAGCATAGCACGCTGCGATAGTTTTTAAAGTCTTTAGTGGCTCTGAAAATGAAACCAAGAAGTTTGCTTGCTCTGTCTGTCATGTATTCGTAGTGTGGCCTGAACTTCAGCTGTTCATCAAACAGAACACCCAAATCTTTGGCCACTTCATGTCTTGACAAAACATGACTATCAAGAGTGTAGGTGTGTAGAAGCTTATTTTGTTTCCTTGTGAAGCTAATTACGAAACATTTTTTAATGTTGAGAAACATATGATTCCTAAAACACCAGTCATGCACTGCATCTATATTTTTCTGGGGAATTACAACATCTTCGGAAGTCCTAATATGTTTATATAATTTAAGATCGTCGGCATATAAAAGACATTCGCAGGTTAGGCTATCAACTAAGTCATTTATATAGATAATAAATAACAATGGTCCTAAATGCGAGCCCTGTGGGACTCCTGGCGTGATGTCGACAGCAGCAGATGTATAACCTTTAAGTGCGACCAATAAGCTCCGCTTTTCAAGGTAGGAACACAGCCATCTATATAGATTACCCTGAATGCCATACATATGCAGTTTACGACAAAGAATGTAGTGACTTACTTTGTCGAAGGCCTTCGAGAAATCCGTATATATAGTGTCCACCTATCGCAAAAACTCTACAGAGAAAAATTTTATAAACTAAAAGGTTACTAACTGTGGAGCGGTTTTCAACAAAACCATGTTGTTTTTCGGATAATGATTGTTTAAAATGGCTGTAAACATGTTTATATATTAAAGACTCGAAGATCTTCGCAAAAGTTGAGAGTAAACTTATAGGTCGGTAATTTTCGCACTCAGATCTATTGCCCGACTTGAAAATAGGAACTACATATGCCACTTTCCAAATATCAGGAAAGAAACCGCATTGCAGGGATTTGTTAAAAATTAAGGTTAATGGTAAACTCAATTCCTTGCTACAACTTTTAATGCATACAGGTGGTATATTGTCTGGCCCTGTACCCTTGTTTATATCGAGACCATTCAACTTTGTTTGTACCTCGGCCTCACTAATGCAGACTCCAGATAACACATTTTCATTGTTGATTTTGAAATTGTAGTCAAAGTTCGAGTTATGCGAATGATTTTCGAATACGGATCCAAAGAACTTTGCAAAAAGATCACAGATATATTGACTTTTTGATGATGTCTCATTGTCAAAGCTCATAGTTTGTGGCATCGAGGCACGTCCCTTTTTACTATTAACGTATCTAAAAAATACCTTTACATTATTATCTAAGTTGTCTTCAACTGAGGAGACGAAATCTTTGTAACAATTATCAATAAGAATCTTGCTTCTCTTACGTAACATAGAAAAAATATCATAGGCACGCGGATTACCAAACTTTTTGAAACGTTTATGATATTTCCGTTTTTCTTGTAAGCAATTGATCAATGAATAACTGTACCAGAGCGAGAAGTCGCAAGAACGGTTCTTAGATAATGGGGTAAATTGTTTTATGATCTTGTTGACAATGTCATAAAAACTATTTAAAGTTTCATTAATATCGCTGTGAGACAGTTCTTCATGCCAATTTATTTCACCTAATGCCTTTCTAACTTTGTCATAGTCGCATTTGAAAAAATTATACCGTGTTTTAGTCGACGATAGACGATAGCTTCCCGAACAGTGCCCAACCGAATTGGATTCGTCGATTGACCTCTTTCTCGAAATTTGACCTACCTAGCTGGACTATTTGTCCTAGGAATGTATAGTCATCAACAACTTCAAGTGGAGTGCCTCCAACTGTCACTGGAGTAGGCTCAACATGGACATTCGACCTAATTTTCATCTTGTCCATGTTCATTTTAAGACCTACTTATTGAGAGGCACTACAGAGGTCATCGTGAATTTTGCCCAAGTCTTCCAGGGTTTTAGCCATGACTACGATATCGTCAGCAAATCTGAGGTGAGTAAGGTACTCGCCGTTAATATTGATGCCAAGTCCGTTCCAGTCCAGAAGCCTAAAGATAACCTCCACTGCAGCGGTGAATAACTTCGGTGATATGACATTACCTTGTCTAACACCTCGCTGCAGCTGAATTAGTTCTGTGGTCTTGACCTGGAGACGAACTGACATAGTGGCGTTTTCGTACAAACACTTCAGTGCTTCGATATATCGATAGTCTATTTAGCACAGCTGTAGAGACTGGAGCACCGCCCAAGTTTCGATGGAATCGAAGGCTTTCTCGTAGTCCACAAACGCCACGCATAATGGCCGGTTATACTCTTCGGTCTTCTGTATAACGTAGTGTATGTATATGGTCTATAGGACTAAAACCTTTTCAGAATCTGGCTAGTTCGGGAGGCTGAAAGTCATTAAACCTGCGAGACGGTTCGTAATGACTCTCGAAAACATCTTATACACATGGGTCAGCAGCAATATTGGTCTGAAGTTCTCAAGACAGCCTTATAACCTTTCTTGAAGAACAATATTACTATGCTTCTGTGCCATGCTTTCGGCGTTTTTCCCTCGAGGATGACGGAATTGAACAGCTACTGAAGGGTCCTAAGCACAGGTTTGCCACCAGTTTTCATAAGCTCAGCCGTTATTCAATCATCACCCGGCACCTTGTCGTTCGTAAGCTGTTTGAGAGCCATACTAATCTCGTGCAGACTGATGTCCGGGATACCTTCGGTGTAGTATCGGGTCAACTTGGCACTGGGGTCTTTTGTCATTCTGGTAACAGGTACCCGTGTTGTCGTGTGAAACTGTCCATAGAACCTCTCGACTTTCCTCAAAACCTCGGACTTGGTCGAAACAACTCTGCTGTCATCCGTTTTCAGTCTCGTCAACAGGCTCTGTCCAATAGACAGATCTCTCGCAAAGACTTTAGAGCTTTTGTTCCGCTCGATCGCCGCCTCAATATTGGTAGTATTGAAGCGGCGCATGTCGCGAGTCAGAGACTTGGAGATCTGTTGATTAAGTCGCCTAAATTGAGAAACATCATCAGTGAATTGCAGAGTCATTCCGCGTCTTTCTTCGATGAGTTTGAGGGTATCATCAGATATTTTGTTAGTTCTGTTTGTACTTACGGCAGGCTTTATAAAACTTTGACCCAACCGTATAGACAGTTTCCACGAACCTGTTATTATAGTCGTCTACGTCGACGCACTCTCCTAGGCACTCGAAGCGATTTTGTAATTCGAGTTGAAAGCTCTCAAGGTTTTGGATTTGGATGGGTATAGGCCGAAGCGTGGACCACTTCCATCTCGATATTTCCAGCCAGTTATTAATTTTTTTTACGTACTTGAGACCATTTCGACGAAATTCTACTTATGTGGAAAAAGTTACATGTTTTGTGAAATTTATCAATGCATGAAAATAATGTAAAGGCTTACTTTTGTGATGGTTACATAGAGCAGGTAGATTTTTTTTCATTCTTGCTCAGTCATAATGGCTATCTTCTCTCTCTACCCTCTGCAGGACGTATCTTTTCTCTCTTTCACTTTTGGAGCAGTTTTTCGTCATTCGCTTCCTTAAAGAGCAGACGTGTTATCAATTTTATTAAATTATTCTAATAACAAACTACACAAAATCGAGTACTAATACATGTTAATTGAACTCATAATCAACAAACGGATAATCGTACGGAAGTTTTACTTCAGTGACGGCAAGAGGACACACGTCTCTATGCTAGAAAAGGAAGGTTGCATTATTCGTTCTGCATACATCCAGCGCGGGAGCACATCGTAAGCGATCTACTGCTATACTGCTATAGACAGCGAGTGAACCAGACTTATCAGGACTTCGAAAAGACTCGAGTATAAAAAGAAAACAAACCGATGATCGAGACTATAGCTGTAGCGACACCCTAAGAGAAGAGATCTCAAATATTAGTACCCTATTGCATAAACTAATTAGCACTAATGAAGACACTACGAAACAAATGTTTGATAGTATTTCTGATCTAAAGCATGAGATCTCGAATATGAAATCCTCCCATGAGAAAGCCATGATCACTATACAGAAAGACGTAAGCGATGTAAAGTCCCAAGTCAACGATATAAGCTCAGCTATTGTTACACTATCGTCTGAGCAAAATGTAACGAACTCAAACCTTTCACATCAAGGTTACTTTAGGCGAGCAGAAACTAAAGACTATGGAGTACAAATTAAGTAACCTCCAAGCTATAATGGGGGATACCGGATCGCAGAAGGAGCCTCAACTTCTTACAAACGAGAAAATACTGCAAGAACTACAAGCGCGCAATAACAGATTGAAGAATATGATACTCTATGGGATTCCAGAACAAAAGGCACCAAGCTCCGCAGAGCAGATTCAAAAAGACAAAGAGGCAGTGTTGAATATCATTGAATCCTCTTTTAAAGAAATACCACCACCGATCAATATATTCCGAATTGGAAAACGTAGACCGAGTAAAAATCTGCTTTGGAAGCCAGGACCCAGTTAAACAGCTATAGCGCAACAAACGAACGAAACAATAATTACCGGAAGGATTTAAATTCTACTTGGATGAAACCCCTTCTCAGCGGAAATTGTTGCAAAACCTGAAGGAGGAATTGATAAAACGGCAAAACGAAGGTAAAGAGAGCTTCACCATCAAATACGTGAAGGGGGAACGACCCCCAGCCCTACTAGCGCTCTTATTACTTAACAAATTATAAATATCTACTCTGCCCTACAAGAAAATAAGTCCTGCCTTAACTTTCTGTATCTAAATGCTAGAAGTATATGCAACAAATTTGATGAACTCAAATTTATACTGAGATCCATTCCTACCAAAGCACATGTAATATTATTGTCTGAGACCTGGATTAAGACTGAAGAGCAAGCACTCCGTTTCCGCATACCGAACTATTCGCACTACTACAACTTACGTACTGATAGAATTGGAGGAGGCTTCTCTGCCTATGTTCATGACGACCTTAAACACACTTTATCTGAAACAACATATTCCGTAATCTGAAATATCCTTATCCGTATATCTGAAACACCTATCTTTGGCTGACATTAGAAAAATATGCACTAGAAATTGGTCTGGTATATAATCCGGGTGACACAAACTTTGATGAATTTCTGAGTACTTTGGAGTCACAAATCAAACAAAAATTTTTTGTTTGATTTGACTTCAATATTAATCTTTTGGAGAAAAATAAAAAGAAACAAAAGTACTTAAATTGTTTAAATGCTGCCGGCTTTAAACTAATAAACAAAATTAATAAAATGCATCATACCAGAAGTAACACTACTAAGGAATCGATTGTTGACCACATCGCACAAACCTTTTAAATTATAGCTTTCACCTTGCACTGATTGAGTCCTCACTTTCTGATCACAGACAAATCCATCTGACTTTAAAAAGGCATAAACCTGGAGGTTTCCCTGGGTTGGAACCCAGCAACGAATCAACTACAAAGTGATAGATTATGGCAAGCTGTATCAATTAGCGGAGTGCGAAAATTGGGCAACAATTGAAGTTTTTGAGATATTGCAAAATAAATTTAAAAGTCTAAAGGAACGAAGTATGATCACCAAAACTAAAATACTAAACTTACCCCAAGAAGATTGGATACGGAAATAAATAATTAATAGCATAAATCACAGAAACGGACTCTGGGATGAACTGAAAAAGAAACCAGAAAATACTGTATTGTACAATAACTTTAAGTTGGAAAGAAGCAAAACTGCCAAGCTGATTAAGACCAAAAAAAAATTTGTCACTATAATCGATTCATTGCTTGTAACCGTAAACCAAAAATGATGTGAAGTCTTATCAACGACCTCTCAAGCAACAAACTCAAATCCAGTTCTGCTCCCACAAAACTTATAAGTGAGTCGCAAACAATTACTGACCCCATTGATATTTGTAATACTTTTAACAAATACTTCGTTTCAATAGGATCAGTATTAGCATCTAAAATTCCGTCGCACTCCCACACTACTGAAAGTAGCTCCAATGCATTCCCTACTAATACAAACACGATCAAACTGCTAGACCTAGCTTCAACAAATGCTAATGAAATATCTCGTATAATAGATAATCCCGACGCCAACTCTAGTACCCGGCATAGATGGCATAAATACCAAAACTATAAAATGCGTAAAACACTTGTTATACCAAAGTTTGGCAAACTGCATTAACAAGTTGTTATCAACTGGCCATTTTCCCGATTTACTGAAAACAGCAAAACTTACCCCAATTTACAAATCTGCAATAAAAATTGACTTGGGAAATTATAGACCAATATCAGTTCTCCCAGTTTTTTCAAAAATTTTGGAAAAAGTACTACATCAACGATTAGAATCTTAATTGTCCTCAATAAACTTTTTATCAGATCATCAATTTTGGTTTAGACCTAAAAGTAACACTAAAATAAGGCAAAATGTGGATGGTAAGAAAATTGTTCTAGGTGTCTTCATCCATCTAAAAAAGGCTTTCGATACCGTGAGTCACAGCCTTCTTGTGTGTGCAGCTTGGGGAAGCAGGTGTCGAAGGCGCAGCACTGAACATGTTTGAATCTTACCTAAAAAATAGGCAACAAGTAGTGAAATTTAATTAATGTCAAAGTAAATCTCAGCCGATATCTTTTGGTGTCCCTCAACGTTTGATTTTGGGACCTCTCTTCTTCTTAATTTACATCAACGACATCACTAACCTAGGACTTCAAGGACAAATAACGTTGTACACCGAAAACACCCGTTTGTTTTATTTTGAGGCATCTATATCTAATTCAGGTCTGGGGCAGTGCGTATAAGTCTAAGTGGTCCGGCCCTACAAATCACACAAAATAAATTAATTAAAATGCTCTTTCATTATCCATACCGAACACCAACTAATAAAATATACAAAGATACCAAAATCATAAATATAAAACAGCTATGCTCCTACAATACTTGCATCCTAATACGCAAAATAATTAATGGAACGACATATACACCAATTTTGCTCAAACAAATAATAACACGTCTAAACGCTCCTCAAGACAGGCGAGTTACATCGTATTACCGAAGGTGCGAACTAACTACGGCAAGCAAATGCTTACCTACGAAGGAGCACAACATTGATTTACCAAATAAAGCATTTCATACAAAAATGCGCTTGAAATCTGTCGCCTAATTGACTATACATTTGTACGTAGCAATTTTTTAGACAAAGACGCACGCCCCAATCAAAATGCCATTACATACAGTATCGTATTTCCCAAATATCAACTTTTTTTCATACTT
This sequence comes from Blastobasis lacticolella, assembly GCA_905147135.1. NCBI lineage: Eukaryota > Metazoa > Arthropoda > Insecta > Lepidoptera > Blastobasidae > Blastobasis > Blastobasis lacticolella. The sequence continues at coordinate 4,358,992 of LR990062.1, read as the reverse complement.
ATAAAGCTCAAAATTGCTTTTCGCGCTGTGGATAATGCTGCGACTGCATTTCTTTTAGTAAGCAATCATTGTTTTCGCTTTAACGCATGCGCATGATTGAGACAACTGACGTGATGTCTGACACTAACAAATATGTCTATGACTAAAATAATTATTTTATGATGGTTTTTTATGTGTAAATCGCTAATTTTATGCATGATAAGATGTATAATGTGTTTATTCACGCAAAATATGAAATCCCATCCATTTTTTGTCGTTTAAGGCCATTGTTTCGACAATTTTTGAACGCGCACTTGGGCATGTTTACGTTCCGACGGCTAATGACGGACTACGGAAAAGGACTGCTTGACTAGCGATTAAGCAGTCCTTCACCGGCCCACTTTTCAAGCGTTCATGTGCTATCTACGGTTAGTAATAAATCAATGGAGCACAACTTTACAATAGCCTACCTTCAAATATAAAAAGTATAGTTTCATTAGGCATATTTAAGAAAAAACAAGCAAATTATTTACAAAATACTTAAATGAGTCAGATTCGTAGGCTTCAAATACCAAAAATGATTTTAATCTAATATAATTAATAAAAATAAAAATTACAATAAAACTGAACATAGAAACTAGTTAGAAATGTGAACATATAATGACTTAATATTAAGTGAAATCGTGGTCGGCGACAATGCGATGTCAGCATCACGTGGCCGTCCACGGGTCGGCAAAATGCATCGGCTTGTAATTCCTGTCGATGAGGTGAGTGCTGCGTCTGCGATTTTCATCAAGGTGAAAGGATCCCCTTGTATCTTGTCATTTTCATTGATGATGGTGAACCCAGGCGTGCGTAGATAACAGTTTACGGGAATCGTCGCGAGATAGCTGCCTTGTAGCGTGCTGAAATCTTCTCTCTCGCAGTTGACTTGTATCTTCGTTGCACGTGGAAATGGTACTACGTAGTGTTGGTCGTCGAGCTTTTCCATTGCTTCTCTTGCTAGGGAGATTCTTGCGAAGCTGCAGGACTCGTCTAGGTCTTGATTCACGATGAGGCGCTGGATACAATCAGGTTTGGAACGGATTTGATGGTTGATGTTCTTTGCACAAAGATACCAGATATCAAACTTCGGGCATTCTGCCTCCATGTACACAAACATGTTCTAGTTAGTTGCAATAAAGGGATAGGATGGGACAATGGCTTGCTGGTTCTTATTGGGTGCTATGGAAAGCCTAAATAAATTAAGGACATCTTAAGAGACTATGGGATTTTCGAAAACGATAACTATTTGCTTTTCAACGTAGTAGTATCCAGGTTTAATTATATCGTAGTATTCTCTCAAATCTAAGTCTAAAATTGTATCACTAATATAAAGGGATTTTAATTTAATTATCATCGATCTTAAGACCTCAATATTTATCATTGAATTATAGGTGTTGGATGTACGAATAAATGCTTAGTATTTTCTAATCTAAATAATTCGGACATTAAATCCTCTACATTTTCGCTAATTATTCCCAAAAGTTGGACAAATTTAGCGTACTGTAACTTCTCAGTCACCCTAATACCTATCTGTCTGTATAAATACACACATACGAGTATCTACCTAAAAAGAGTAGACATAACATAATAAATATCATTTCACATATTGTGATTTGGCCGTAAGCAAGTGATCGTCTAGTTATTGATTTAAATTTTCAGACCTATTACGTTGTGTACACATTTTGAAAAACGTCCCAAGGAATATGTAAGTTTTATAGAAATTCTCTGTAATTCAACCGCACGAATATTCGGAAGATTATCGCAAATGAATAAAGTTTAGTTTACCTAAATAAAAGTATCAAGATCCTTAAAATTTAAACGAATGAAACATAAATCCACGTAAATAAGATGATTTAAATGTAATTCACGCAAATCGAAATAGTCAAACAATTTATAAAATCCGTACAAAAATCAAACAAAGTATAAGTAAAGTAAACATGCGACTTAACTTTGACAGCACTCGAAACGGCAACGGATTCTTCTTTCTTCTGTGGCCACTCTAACCCTATGATTGCGAAACCCTAACGTTATCCTCACTTAAATAATATAGAATAGAGGCCATTAGGTCTCGGAAAACCTACCTAATCGATAAGGAACTGAGACTCCCATCACACCTCATATCTCAGCCAACCAGCAAAGCCTTCGAAATCAAACGAACCAATGACCTATTGTCTACTTCGCTCAAACCGTCACACATATTCCGATCATCTCGTCAGGCATTATTAAGGTCCTACCTATCGACTCATGAGTCAAAGGAAAGACTATTATTTAAATTTTATTTACTTCGCGTGTGTAAGATGTGTGCCTATGTGAGGGACGATAACGACTCGGGCCAGGTTTCGATCCAAACTCGAGATTCATGTCCGTAGGAAAATGTCATTAAAGCTTTAAAAGCACAAAGGGTATTAAACGGAACATGGGCCAAAATCGTACCAGAATTCGGCGGCAAATCTAGGCGTAGACTTAGTTAGAGCGCCTAGGCCATCGAAGACCAAGTCGGGATTCGTGCCGGACTCATTCTCTTAGAGTGTATTCGATGTCACATCCGAAACTGTGTCCCAGGTTAGTATTATAGTTTTTTATTCAGTGAGGGTGAGTACTGATGATATTGAATTTGGTAATATTTTCCTCAAAATTTGTGCTTTAATCACCTTTCACACTTATGTTGAAATCTCTAAGAGCCCTAATAAATACTCTTAACTACCATAAAAGTAATGAGAATGTAACTTACGCTTTCAAAACTTAGAAACAAAGACAAATGTAAAACAAACCAAATCACTGACACTACGTAGATTAAGAAATAAATAGAGAACGAAAGAAACGACACAAAGCTGAAAGATAACACAAAATAATGAAGCACTAATTAATTTAACAAACTACACGCGAGTTGGACAGAATTTTTCGAGGAAATTTGGAAAAACTGGGGTTTCTTAGTTACGGAAATGGATACGATGATGTTCTCGCGACGCGACCCAAGGGCTGACTGTCCCGTTCCTACTCCCCTGGCCACCTTGCTTTCGAATTCTTATCTTAAAAATTCCCACAGTTCAATATTTCAAACAAACAAAAAATTAAACATTTCTAATTTTATGAGGTCTAAGCCACTGCTCTTATAACGTTCGCACATCCATAAATTTTACAAAATGTTCCTGATAAACCGAAAATAGTTAAATGTTACAACAGCTAGGGGTGTAGGGATGTGTGCATACGACGTTTTATTTATTTACCGAGTCGATTAAATTTAATAAACGCAACCAAAAATACGTAAGCAAATGGATTCAGTGCGTAATTTCTTTAGACCAAAATTTATAATGTTGAGAGTTATAAGTAAACAATATAAAGACATTTTAGGTACTATAAACTCGATGTAATGTTTCATCAGACTGAGTATAGAGATATTTAATTCCTATGAAGCAACTCCATTTGAGTCATCAAACAAGTAGATTAAAATTAAATTCTAGACTCGTTTAATATTTAGGTGTTCTTTTACTCAATTATTTATTTCGATATTTCGTTGGAACGTATTTGTATGAATTTTACATCACTATCACTTGTGAGTATTTTTTCTTGAGTCCCATACTTGACGCCAAACATTTAAGATATTCACGATATTTTACCTGTCGTCTAACCAATCCATAGCGTAAATTTATTACGGGCTTTTGAAGTAAAATATTTCTCTTATCGTCAAATAAATTGTTTAAGTTTATTACAAAACCAAGTTTTAGTTAAGTATTTGAGAGCATTTGTTAAAAGAAATCATGATAAGCAAACTATTTTTTAACCACACACTGCTCTGTGTATGATATGCGTATTCATTTCCAAGTCCATCGACTACAACCATATGATATATAAATAAATTGTACGGTGACGAGCTCATGGTACATAGTGATCGTTACAGTACTTAATTAAGTTACTATCTCTATAAGCTTGCCTATCTAAGATTAATCCTAACGTAGCATTGATTATGCTCTGGTTTTCAACCAACTGAGCTATAATAGTAGTATGGCGAGACATCCACTCCTTACTCAGGCTTATGTGGATATTAAATTCGGATACGGCTATGTTCTGGTTCTTCTGTAAATTTTTAATAGCCGTATTATAGTATAAAGCATCTGATTGGTCTAAGTATCCAGTTATGCCTTTTATAAGGGAACCTAGGCCATCTACAAGACCTCTTTTAGCACGACTAGGTTCTAAGGACGTTAATTTGTTTATAACCTTGCCAAGTATGTTTGTAAGGTAGTCTATTTGTAACTCGTAAAGGGGATAGGTGTCATTACTAAGTCGGTTGGTGTAGGTCAGTAGTTGATTACGTAGTGATTGTACTGCGTTCTTTATGTCACTTAGTTCTATATATTGTAAGAATGTGTGGTAATGAGTGGTTAATCTCGTCGGTCCAAGTCCGTCAGCTAGGCTCTCGAGTTTAATCTCTTGAGTCCACGTCAGATGGGCGGTCATCAGTAACATCACGGTCCTGTAACAATTGGACTGACTTAGGAACTCGTTTAAGTCTTGCTTTAGCCACGGGGCCACGTTTCTTTGACGTAAAGATATGGATTGGTAAATCCGCGAGGACATTGTCCTGGGTGTAACGTGGGGCTGTTTTCTGTCGGCTAGCAAAGGGGTTCTTTATAAAAACCTGTTGCTGGGGGGTGTATTCTACTTCTGGCTCTCTATTTTTATGAATATTTTGAATGTTTGCGGTACGTTTTTAAGCGATGAGTCAATTAATAATTCATATACTTTTTTCATTTAATCACTGTTAGTTTTAGTGTACTTGTAACCAGATCGTCCAGGATCCCCGGGATGCGTTAAATCAAAAATCAGGTTATATCGTTTCGATGTCTTCAGTTTTATTCCAAGGAATGAATGGATGAACAGAGTGCCCGATATTTCGATACATCACAGAGTGGCGTCATCTATGATCTCCGATTGTACTAGCAAGTTAGTGTTACGAAGTCGATGCCTATCAAATCAGCAGTTACAATGCAAGTTCGGTAGATGGCGTTAGTAGTTACAATTAGGCTTATTATCCGATAAGGCGTTGTCTTTAGACATGCTGCCACCCCAAATTGGGTATAGGTATGCTGAAGGCACTAGAATAATTTGCTAAAGATAATAAGTAGTACCTAATTGTTATAGACAATAGGTGTATGCTTAGGGCATGACAAAATATTAGTTTGAGTTAACCTACCTGTCCAAGTAGCTAGGTCAAGTGAGAGACAAGCAGAATACATATTTATTTGCGCTTATAAACAAATTGTTAAGTTCTAAGATTATGCATTTCGATACATAAATATAATCTTAATAGGAACCTAATTATTCTTAATTTTAATACTAGGTATAGAGAAGAATTAGGTAATACATAGCAAATAGGTGATTACTGAACCTATAACTTAGTTGGGAACGGTATAGGTAATAATACTAGGTATAGAGAAGAATTAGGTAATGCATAGCAAATAGGTAATTACTAAACTTATAACTTAGTTGGGAACGGACAGATGTTATTAAATGCACGTTTGATGATTCCGTTTTGAGTCTGTATTGAGACTACTCTTGTGATGCCGTCCCGTCCTTGATGTTTGTTGATGATTCGCCCCATCCTCCATTGGCAGGGGGGTAGCCGCTCCTCCCTCACCAGGACCAGTGTGCCAACTTCCAGGCCGGAGCCCTTCGAGCTTCTCCATTTCGTGCGTTGCTGTAGAAGAGCGATGTAGTCTCGAGACCACCTCTTCCAGAAGTCTTGATGCAGCTGTTGGAGTTGTTGGTAGTGTGTTAGTTTATTGACGTTGACATCTTGGTAGTCATAGTCTGGTAGACCCGTAGTGGTTCTACCGATCAAGAAGTGAGCTGGCGTGAGGATAGGAAAGTCGTGGGTGTCGGCATTAGGTATAGGACATAAGGGTCGTGAATTAAGAATTCCCTCTATTTGAGTAAGTACAGTAGAAAATTCCTCATAGGTGAACAAAGCTTGACCACAAACACGGTTTAAGTGAAATTTACAACTCTTAACTGCGGCTTCATGTAAGCCACCCATGTGTTGTGTATATACTGGTAAGAACTTCCATGTGATGCCCTCATTGGCACACGAGGTTATCAGTTCACTGGAAATTTGATTTAGGTAATTGTGTAGTTTGATTAATTCGTTATTAGCCCCCCGAAAAGTAGTAGCGTTATCACTTACAATTTCCTTGGGTTTACCTCTCCTGGCTATGAACCGTCGAAGAGCAGACAAGAAGGCAGCTGACTCGAGACCTGGAATCAGCTCAATGTGAATTGCCTTCGTCGCAAAACATACAAAAATAGCTATCCAGCACTTATAGGCCCTGAACCCACGTCCTCTCCTATCTCGGATAGAATATGGACCTGCATAATCAATGCCCGTTGTGTGGAATGGCGGTGATGGGGTCACCCTTGAAGTGGGTAAATTTCCTATTATAGGTATGTGCATTTTAGGTTTGGCAGATAACACATTCTCGAAGGATCTTGTTAGCTAGACTCTTACCATGAATCGGCCAGTATTGTTCTCTCATCGAAGATAGCAGTAGTTGTGGTCCGATGTGCAGCAGCCTGATGTGCTGGGACCTCATGATGAGTTTGGTAACTATGTGGGTGTTGTGTAAAATGATAGGGTGTTTTTTATTATACGAAAAGTGTGAGAGACCTAGACGGCCGCCTACGCGGATAAGTCCGCCTTCTAGGAATGGGTTCAAACATAATATCGGTGAATCTTGTGGGATAGCTTTATTTTGTAGTAGTAAGTTATACTCAGTTGGGAATGATTGCGTTTGTGCAACTTTAATTATGCGAGTTTGTGATTCTCTCAGTTCACTTACTGTTAATGGACCAGTTTGTTTATTTGTGTTCTTAGAATTTTGAATGAACCGCAATAGGTAAGCAAATACTCTGTATAGCTTAGTGTCTGTCGAGAATTTGCAAATTAGGTCTTGTATAATTTTATTTGGTTGAGTGTCGATTGAAATATTACATATTTTTTGTTTTTTCATTTCTGGTATATTAGTACTCGGTTGTATTGTAGATGTTCTAGACCATTCCGATTCCGGTTTTGATAGCCATGTGGGACCTTCCCACCATAGGTTTGTGCTTGCTAACTTATCCGCCGGTAGTCCTCTAGTAACCAAATCTGCGGGGTTGTCTCCAGAGCAGACCCAGTGCCAATCGGTGTCGGTAGTTAGGGTTTGAATTTTTGTAACTCGGTTACTAACAAAAACATTTAACTTGTGTGGTGGAGTTTTTATCCAGGCCAACACAACGTTTGAATCTGACCATAGATAAGTTTTTGAAATTTGACATGTTAATGTTGCCTTTATCTTAGTGTACAGTTCGGCCAACAATAGTGCCGCTCGCAGTTCTAGACGAGGGATTGTTTCTTTCCGTGCCACTCGTGACTTTGCACACAACGGACGAACTTGAATGTTGCCCTGTGTGTCTATGGATCGAATAAAAATTGCGGCGCCGAAAGCGGTGAATGAACTGTCCCCAAAACCATGAATTTCAATTGTTATGTAATCGTTAATGATACCATGTCTAGGTATTGTTAGTTTATTTAGACAAAATAGGTTTTTATAGAACTGTCTCCATTCATCTGACAGTAACGTCGGCAATTCTGTGTCCCAATCGGACTTGTCTTGCCAAAGTTTTTGTATGAAGCATTTTGCAATTACTATTACGGGGGCAATTAGACCTAGTGGGTCAAACACTGAAGAAATTAGGGACACAACTTTACGTTTAGTTAAGGACTTTGGCACTGGTTGTTCCTTCAACGTATATAATAGGTTGTCGGTCTCGTTCGACCATGCTAGCCCGAGGACCTTTTGTGTATTGTCTCCAAACTCGGTTGGGGTGTTAGTAGTGAAAGTTGGTGTGTCTGTCCATTTTCGTAGATTGAAGTTCGCGGTCCTTAGGATACCGCTTATCTGCACGGCTGTTTCTGCTACCGTTACCTCGTCGTCCCCGCCATGGAGCAGGTCGTCCATATAGAAGTCGGACCGGATCGCTGCTGCTGCGGCTGGTTTTCGTTTTCATTAGATAGCTGTAGTAGACATCGTGTAGCTAGATAGGGTGCGCATTTTAGACCAAAGCTAAGTGTGGTTAATGCATAGGTTTTTAGGTTTTCGTATGGATTTTCTCGCCATAGTATACACTGTAGGTTTTGTTGATCGGGGTGTATGAAAATATTGCAATACATTTTTTTCTATGTCCGCATTGACGACAAATTTATGAAGTCTGAATTTTAGTAGGATGTTAATTAGTTCGTCTTGTAGTATTGTACCCTTATGTTGAATATTATTCAAAGAATTTCCCCAGGCAGTTGGCCAGGATGCATCAAAAACAACTCTTATAGGCGTTGTGACTTTTTCGGGGTTTATTACCGCATGGTGAGGTAAAAAATTGAGGGGGCCATTGGGTGAGCTGTCTATTACGACCATATGACCCGCCTCTTCGAACTCTCGCATGAATTGTACGTACTGTTGCTATAGGGGGGGATTTCGAGCTAATTTTGATTCTAGGTATTGAAATCGTTTGTGAGCAATGTGTATAGACTTTCCAAGGGAAGAAGCAGACTCGGTTAGAGGAATGCTGACCACAAAGTTACCCTCAGAGCTTCGAGCATGAGTTTCAGCAAATAATTTCTCACACGCGCTCAGTGTATCATCATCGGATACCTTGAAGTCGCACTCGCCCGTCTCCCAGAAACCTTTAAGTTGGTTGTTTAGTACAAAATTGCAACGTACCTTCTTTTGTTGTAGGCACAGTGATATTGCGCCTGATACAACCCACCCGAGTCCTGTTTTTTGTAATATAGGTAAATCGTCACCTAGTTTATGCTGTCCAACGCATAGTAAGCTGTAGAATTGTTCTGCTCCCAAAACTAGGTCTATGTCACCCGTCTGATGGAACCTGTCGTCCGCCAGTTTGAATCGCTGTGGGATTTTAAATTTTTGTATATTAATCGTTAGATTAGGTATACTGCAAATGGTGGGTACAACAAGACAAGATAGAATATTTACTATCGGTTGATTCTAATTCGATGTTGCAAAGGTTATCGACCTTTGTCACGCTCTCATTGAATCCCATAACCTCCATAGTAATACTATGTTGTTGGAGGCCAAGTTTTTTGCATGCATTTTCGGTTATTAGGTTAGACTGAGAACCTGAATCCAGAAGGATTCTCAAAGTTTGCAACTGGTTATATCTGTCACGCACCTTCACTTGGGCGGTTGACAGAATGACAACTTTATTTTTAGTTGGTTGTTCGGTCTTTTTGTTAGAAATTGTAGTGTTAGTCACTATCGTTTGCGTCGACAAATCGGTAGGTAGGTTTCTTGTTATAGGTAAGCTAACAGGTCGGTTTGTAAATGAACTCGGTCCACTTTGGTGATGGGAATTGTTTGTGTTTGTGATGTGTAAAAGTGTGTGATGCTTACCCTTACACTCTCTGCACTGACTGGCTCGGCAGTTAGGCATAGCATGGCCTGCTCGGAGGCAATTAAGGCACAACCTAAATAAAGACATTATGAATTATGAATTATGAATTACAGTTCCTTACAACTCTTATACGTGCTGCTGCGTTCAGGGCCAAAAACCTAGGACACTGGTTTATGTAATGCTTTTCCTTGCAACAGGGGCACTGATTAGTAGGCATATGTGTTACCGAAGGGTTTGAGTTGGACCTGGACGAGGACGTGGTGAACAGGGAGCTCCTGGCTGGGCCGGCTGGGGTGTCGGTTGATACTCCAGACGCTAGAGCCTCTTGTAGATCAGCCTGTGCTCGCAAAAAATTCTTGAAGTCCTGTAACGAAGGCAACTCTCTTGAGCTGATTCGTTCCTCCCATTTTTTCTGGAGGAATTTTTCGAGTTTAGGCGTTATGAAAAATATTATTAAAATATCCCAATCCGCTATGGGTACATCAAGATTTTCAATGTCCTGAGATGCTTAGAAATATTGTCAATTAGACCTTTTAAGGCCATGGGGGCTGAGGGGACGTGGTCAATAAGGAACAGGCCTCTAAGGTGATTGTTTACTAGGATCTTAGGGTTGTTAAACCGTTCACACAACAGTTGCCATGCAAGTCGGTAACTCTCTTCAGAGTATTCCAGTGAGCCGATAACCTCAAGCGCATTGCCCCTGAGGCAACTACGTAGGTATTTATATTTTTGAATGTTCTTTAGGTTACTCTGGTTGATTAGGGCATCAAACGTATCTCTGAATTCTATCCAGCAGGTAATATCCCCATTGAAGGATGGTAATGGAATTTCCGGGAATTTTATCGACTCGCAGGTCTCTGAGGCACTTGATTGACGAGTTAGATCAGGGTTATTACCTGCTGCATGCTCACCTTTGGTTTGCAACAGTTTCTTGCCAAGCGAGACACATGAAAAGTAAGTTGATTGGTATGTCTCTCTCTCGGTTACTTGGCTATCTATATTTGTAGACAGAGTTTCGATGTGATCTTGAATAGTTTCAAATTCATTAAACACTTGTGATATTCTTTCCAATCTTAGCTCTAACTCGATTAACTGCTCCGCAGTAATGTTATCTTCTGATAACCCGGACAGAAATTTTTTGAAAAGTGTCAATTTCCCCTTAGCGATCGCACGTTTTTTCTTAAGGGCTTTCAGCTCGTTAGATAGTGTGGGCGCTTCTTGTGACTCGTCAGAAGAAGATGACATTTTGCAAATGGGCTATTCTACTATGAGGAATTTTCTACTTTACTCGCTCGATTCTAATGAGAAAATCTGTAGGGACGTATTGGATCACTTCTATTGGGTTTAGGTTAGGGACATGTAAGAGATAAAGGAATGCCAACTCACGTGATCGGTACATACTTAGGTACGCGATGCTCTGTTCGGCTCGGCCGTGCGGGATCGCTGTCGATAGATACTCAGGTTTCCGGTGTCTCAGCTCGGTGTAGAACATCCGTTGTCACTGATGTAAGTAGGCTTGGGATCGCAACTCGCTCGGCGGCGCGTGTTCGTCCCGCGTTGATAGGTAGAAGAGTAGGTAATTGCTCCTGCAACACTAGAATAGGTGACGCGTCTGGGGATTCCTGAAACCGGACGATTTGGCTTGTAGGTTAGTCGCTGAAGTGGGGTCCACGTCACACGTGGCCGTCTTTCCAGTCGACTTTTTCGCTCCTTTCCGGGCTGTGCAGTTGAACGACGTGTAGACCGCTCTTCGTAGCCGTAGAATCTCCCAGGATTGCTGATTTCTTCCCAGGAAAACGCCCGACCTGGCCTCGCGTCCACATGCTCGCCGTCGATGGCCGCCGTTTTTTCCGAAGATAGATTTTTCTTTTATTTCTTGCGTGAATTTTGCGTAGCTGGCGATTCTGCTCCAGCGCAGATCACGTCGGGGTCACCAAAATGTAACCAGATCGTCCAGGATCCCCGCGATGCGTTAAATCAAAAATCAGGTTATATCGTTTCGATGTCTTCAGTTTTATTCCAAGGAATGAATGAATGAACAGAGTGCCCGATATTTCGATACATCACAGAGTAGCGCCATCTATGATCTCCGATTGTACTAGCAAGTTAGTGTTACGAAGTCGATGCCTATCAAATCAGCAGTTACAATGCAAGTTCGGTAGATGGCGTTAGTAGTTACAATTAGGCTTATTATCCGATAAGGCGTTGTCTTTAGACAGTACTGTTGCAATAAGAGTTGGGTAAGGTCAATGTCAAGAGCATCGCGTGGGTCAAAGTGTCCAGTCAGCAAGTCAAATGGTCGATAACGCGTAAAACTATGGATATAACTATTATAGGCTATAATTGCATATTAAATAATTACATAAGGTTGACTACAGGTTCATCTTTGTTTTCTATTTTTAGAATTCGCAGATGTTCGAGCAAGGTCGAATGGAGGCGTTCGACATTCCCGTTGTCATTAGGTGAATGGGCCAGGACCCTGTGGTGAATTATTTTATGAAGTCGGGTAAACTCCGCGAATAATTGGTTGGTAAACTCAGTGCCTATGTCGGTTATGATTGTCATAGGTACACCATGGTGGGTACAGTACTGTAGTAATGCCTGTAGGACACTAACAGCGGTGCCGTCACGTGAATGGTATGCCTGACCGTATTTAGTGAACACGTCTATAAAGGTAACGTATTTTTCTGTATGTACTGTGACTAAGTCCATATAGTTAGTCTTTTACATACTACTCGATCGATCCCCATAGATATATATTATATTTTCTAGTTGCAACTAACTATTTTTGGTATTGAACTAGTTCTTCAATTCTAAGTGTCAATTTAACATAGTTAACTACAAAATTATCCCGCATAAAAGTGTAAATTGAAGAGTAGTATAACAGTTATCAGTGTTGGCGAAATCATTATCAGTGTCAACAATTGATCGGAGGCGGGTAAGCCATAAAGGTCTAGCGAAGCGGTGCAAGTGAATCTCGCGGTAATGCGTACTACGCAACCGAGAATATCGGTTTGTTCGGTGTGCGCGGATCTACCTATAGTTGTCGCCGTTGACGAAACGCTGCTCGGCAAATATTACTTAGCGCAGACTGATCGCGGCAAGAACCTACTCGTTACCTGTCTCTTGGAGGATTTTGGTATCAGCTGCAATTTTCTTTTTACCACATATTTTTAAAATTAAATACCTATTCTCTTACTTGCAACATGGTTGTTTGTGTTCGGTCCGGTGATGAGGTTGGGGATGCTATTCAGTGCACTGTGTGCAAGAAGCATGTGGCCTACTCACGTACATTAAACATTATTATTTATATGTAATATGTATAACCAATAAAGTATATACTTGCATATAATTATTTAATGTATACTATAAAACCAAACACACACACACACATACACAATACTTATATATACACAATATACATAAATTAATCATAAACATAACTAAATAAATAATTCATCAAAACTTGCAAAATTCCGTGACGGGCGGGTGCAGTGGAAACGCACCGTCGAGCGCCGGCCCATTGTTCGCCGCACGCGGAATTGTGCCGTATTGGAGGGTAGTATAGAAAAAGCCTACCTGTATTTAGTTGATAAAAAGTTGAGTGTTTGGAGTTGATTCGTAACGGTTGTGGCTCCGTGGATACAATTAATTAATTCTCATCTAAATTGTCGCTCATGTTGTGTTATTTGCCTTCACACAAAATACAGTTGTGTGCATTGTGTATGAACAGTGTGTGGAATAATAAATAAACTAAACAAACTCTGTGTGTGTTATAATATTGACCCCTGGGACTGGACTTAGGCGCCATCTCCACGAGCGAGAGAATCGTGACGTATCCGCGCTTCTATCGTCGGAAAATCTCCACGTACGAGCGATTATTCCGCCAGCGTATCGACACGACTCGTAACGGAATCGCCGCGTGCCCGCGACGACTCGTAACGGAATCGCCGTGTTATCGCGACGAGGCATTTTGTGCAATAGTTAAGCTACGTTTCACAGCGCCAGTGTTGCCACGCGCGCGCCCGCCGCGCGCTCGCTGCGAGAGCGCCACGGTAAGCGGCGAGCGCGCGGCGGGCGCGCCACCAGTCGCGACGATACCGCGGCGATACGTCAACGTTACGCGCGCATATTGCCACTCGTCGCATCGCCGCGATAACATCGCCGTGTGGAGACGCGTACATTTGAAATAATTGAAATACGTGGCACGACGATAATATCGCCGCGATTCTCTCGCTCGTGGAGATGGCGCCTAAGCGTAAGCTACTTTCTCTAACACTACACTAGACCAACTATAAGCATTATGAAGACCCATGCTCAGGCATCACTGAAGTGGGCTACAGAAAGCTGGGTGACCGACAAGCAACATGGAGATGCCCTGCGTGCAAAACTTCTAGTGGTACCAATTCTCTCAACGTACAGGCTGCATTGGCACCGACCTCTCCGGTGATATCGCCTACTATTACTCTGGACGATGTCATAAAGGAATTGGACAGTATTAATTTAAAGTTGGCTCCTCTTTCGAAACTTGTGGCAGACATTGAAGAGGTTAAAAAAGAACTAAGTGATCTTAAGTGTATCAAAACAGCATTTTCTGCAAAAATTAACTGTTTGGAGGCAAAAGTGGAGAAAGTCGAGCGTATACAAGACGGCGTGGCGAATTTGAAGATATTGATTGCTATGTTAGAGGTGATCGCTAAGCTATTGGTGAGGCGGCAAAGCATACTTTCCATCAGGCGGCATGCCTGTTGATCGGCCTTATAACATAAAAAACCATTTACATAAGGCTGCTTAGCAGTTTTACTAGTGCCTGAATTGATCAATCCAACGTTACAGAATATCTATGCTAATGTATTACTATTCAAGTAGCCGTATGCATTAGAGTCCCACTATTTTTAATTTTAATTAAATTCTGTAATTCCTTTCAAGGGTCAATTGGTAAGTACTATGATGAATTACTCATATAAAAAAATATAGTAAGTAGTTTTTGTTAGTACATGGCACCGCATGGCACAACACACACAAGTAAAAATAGAATAAAAAAGATGCTTTCACGAACTGTTAATCGTCCAAAAGACTCACTCGCTCACGTTCACAGACCAACAGACTCACGTCACCTTCCTTGCAATTTTAATGCACTGATCTGAGAACGTCTTAGGCTGAATGTCCACTGGCGCGGTGCAGTGCACTGCGCGGCGCACCGCGCGGTGCCACATCACGGTGACAACCAAAGAAAACGGTGGTGCTATTCTGGTTTTTCAAATTATGCAACGTTCTGTGATGTTCCGACGTGCCCAATAAAGCTATCCTGAGCAACGGCCACCAGATGTGGTGGTCCCGCGCCTATGAAGCTATCTGGAGCGACGGTCACCCGATGAGGCGTTCCCGATGCTAAATGTATGGTCAAGCTATTCACGTTCAATGGATGACACGATCCTAGGTCGATCTAGTCACTCATTACATGTCATGAAACCTAGCGTAGTCTAAGCGCCTCACGCATAATATTAAGCGGTCTCACCGTCGTGTGTGAGTCCAATATAAGATGGGTTGTACAAACACCGTCAACAACAGTCCATTTAACTTTATGATATTAAAGTTTGATGATTGGTTTATAAATGGGTAATTCCTTTCTAGTGTCTATGTAAAATGAGATAATAGGAACTTGCAATTAAACTCCACTACGTCCATGGCGATGATTCGAGTGATAAAATAAAAATATGAATTAAATTATAATATTACAGCAAGTTGAGCCTCCGAAGTGGGTCGCTAAGAGCCAGACCCCTAGCGGACTTGGATGTTATACGTCCGACGCTTGGGAAAATTTTAACGTGTGTCCTGCCTCTTATGTGTGTGCGCTTCAAGGAGGTGCCAATGGTATGTGTCGTTGCATTTGATCTCGGATTCGTCTAACGTCACCCTTAGGCGAGTAGGTGTATATTGTATATAGTTTGAACGCGTCCGTTCTATATGAATGGGTGGCCACTCTTCTTCTGTTCTTCTTTGCTTCTTCATACAGCAAGCGTTTAAACGCTTATTCACGAGATGGGGTCGCAGGTTGCGATCCGCAACAGACTTGTGGCGTCTCAGTCTTACTGAATTTAAGGACCAACTAGGGTTTGAAAACTATAAGTATTACTTTAATGTACTCGAACGCCATTCGTCAAATTGCAAGAATACCTATACCTATACCTAAACCTAAACCTATACCTATACCTAAACCTATACCTATACATACATCCAAACCTATACCTGTACCTACTTTCCTAAAGCGAGTGAATTTATTCAAGGCATTTAAGTATCTACCATTAGTCCAGGGTGAAGTTATTTAGGCATCTCAATCATTTGATTTGATAATCACTATGATGAGTGATACAGTAATTTACAGGTAACTAGTCGGGGTGTGCGGGAATATAAATTAAAGTCACAGGTAGAGTTTAAAATATAAATATACGTTTATTTAATTGATTGTGACTCTACGATTGAAACTATTTTATGATTTTAACCAAGAATTTCAGGCAATAGAGAAATTCGTGATTCTGACCTCGATTCCTAGGGCCAATACCTATCGCAACTGGAAAACTCAGGTCAGTCCGCAAAAACCAGTTCCGCCCAATTAAGGCTAATTATGATTAATTAACTAATTAATATTAGAATTAATATTATTTAAACAATTATCTGTTCAAATAGTTGCATTAACATAATCAAAGGTCAAAGCGTCATACTTGGTTTGCAAAGTTAAAACATATAATCAAACATAAGCTTAATTAAGTCAATTAATGTGAAACAATTAGTCGATATAAATGCAAACTTATCAGTGAAGTATTCGACTCATTAACGCTGCGCGTTATCAACAGGTAGTCAGTATTAGGCTACTCATGTGGGGATTGATTAACTCGCACGCCTTTTGGCCTAATAATAATATAAATTATAGGTATATTCGTTAATTAGACTAATCGTATAAGCTGGGACAGCCCATACGCCTTTTGGTCTAATAAAGTTACGAATAAACCGTGGGTTTGAGCCATTAGATGGTATTGACTAGTCAATTAGGCCATCTTAAAGAACTTTTCGTCAATAAATTGGGGTCTGAACACCTAATTCAGTTCTATAAATAAATAATAGTTAATCATACATTTATGTAGAATATACTCAAACAATATATATCTTGGAGTATTCGTCATTGATGATGATTTCAATGTAAGTACATTACAAATTCCCAAGCGTCGCAGATTAGACATAGGTAGGGCTGGTATCATTTTATTCAAATAATACCACCTTACGAATATTTTACGCAGGGACGAGTTAACGTCAAACAATAGCATATAATGATTACGTATAGAGATATATCAGACAAATTAATTACTTGATTTGATGATGATAGACATAGGCTTCGGTATATTTTGTTCAAATATTACCGTGCTCTAATTATCTCGCGCAGAGATAATTCATAGTTAATAATTATACAGTTAAAATTGAATGTATATATCAATCGATTGGGTAACTTTTACTTTCCATCTTGATTAAGTTAAACTATGTTAATCGAATCTCTACAAGTGCGAATACAAATGGAAATTGATGAAATTTATAGATGAAATTAATCAGATCGATTCAATTAATACCTAAACTATTTACATAAACAATAGGTATCAACGTAACTTTTGTCGCCGCTGCTAATATACACTGACTCTAATTTATTAGTAAATTAAAGTTTAATTTACTTTAACATTATTAGACTTTTTAAGATCTGGTCTTGATAAATGCTCCACTGCTCGTCCAGCCGCCTCGCTCCGCTCCGAAATAAGAAGTGTCATCCCTCTACCCCGTGATTCGTCTCGCTGACATAATTATAATAGAGATGAATTACTAATTACAATCTAAGTATCTACGCTAATTAACATAAGGTTCTTCTTTGCTTGTGTTGTTTGGTGTTTTGGTTGTTATGGATGGCAATCGACGCCTGCGCATCATCCCTTGTGGTGGGAGTGCAATCTGCCAATCCCGTCGCTTCCCGCGATTGCGTCTCTTCAGATCAGCCAATAGCTATCGCGCATTTAAGTTGACCACCATTTTTGGTAGCGTCAACTGCCTCGACTCGTACCTGAAATTGGTCAAGGGTTTGCCGCGTAATATCATATTTGAAAAGCATCCCTAAGTCGTAAGACTTAGGACACAGATTAATTTAAATGTATATCTGAAACCTTTGTTTATATGACAGTTTTTCATTCTTAGGCTAGCTTGTTCGCTTTCTGGGTATTGTCTTTACATCGATATCTCAGCGTGAATTTATTGGACATTTTGGAATGCGAACTTTTATTTTTTTGTCACACTTACAAGTGCGACCCTTGTAATTAAGCTCGACCTTTTTGGAAATTTATTGCTCATTCAAACTAACATAATATCGTGTGACAAATTGGTTTTGGTTTTCGGAATTTCAAGTAAGTGCCACATGTCGGTGTTTAGTCTCTTAGCCGTTCGAACGACGTCAATGGTTTTTACCCGACTACGACAAAAGGAGGGTTATGATTTATGAATTTGAATTATTAGCGTCCCATCACAGTTCGCACGAGAGATTTGCAAGAGATTTTAAGCAAGGCAACGTTTGCATGAGAGCTTTTTCGACGCTTTTTTGCGTGTTATTTTAAACAACTCGCATTATTATGTATGTATGAAGAAGCCACTGAGATTTTTTGGAACCGTAGCAACTAGAACTATGTAGTCTCTGTCTATCACTACGGGAGAAAGGCGTGTTCGTACGAATGTATGTCAACTAAATATATTTTTTTAAAGAATGAGCTATCGATCGATAACAATTATGAACGTGACTGTATCTACCACCAGAGGTCCGCGGGGCGTCGTATCGATGCGAAAAATGAATTTGATATCAAATAATTTTACACTACGTCGTCTGCGTTGGCCACTATCTGTAGCGTCTACCAAATTAGAGTAGTGTAACATTTTTTTTATCAGATTCAGTTGTCCACTGAGATAGTTAATAGCCCCGCTGGTCTCCGCCGGTCACCGGGTGTATGAAGTATGATAAGAGTGTGTATAAAACTTACAGCTTAATTTCATAACTCGAAAACCATTACTCTTAGACAACAAGTTTCTAAAAAGAAATTACAGTACCTACTCGTCAAGATCTATCTTTTATATTCTGGAATAAGCATTCTAACAGCAATCATTTCAGTTTTAAGTTTAAAAGCTCTCATGCGAAATGTAGGTCCTGTCGAGCACGACGTTTCTATTAATAACTAGTGTTCTAGAACTAATAGTTTCAGAGTTATTACAGTTTTAAGTTTGACAGCTGTCATCTAAACTGTAGATCGTGACGAGCACTATAATTTCTCATAAGGAACTAGTGTTCTAGGACCCACAGGCGTAGTCAGGGTTTGGGGGGGGGGGGGGGGGGGAATAATATCGTTAAATTTTTTTTTTTTATGTCATACGGTAGGCAAACAGGCAAGCGGGCCACCTGATGGAAAGTGGTCACCACTGCCTATAGACATTAGCAACACCAAGAGTATCGCTAATGCGTTGCCCACCTCTATAACACGTTGCTCTGGCAGCAAAAAGCAAATGCCACTCCACTGCCAAAGCCACGGTTCCCCAAATCCCCACCCCATGGAGCACTGGAAACCTTACTCACCGGCAGAAACACAATACTATTTAAAAGAGTATTATTTAGCTGCGATATTCTGTAAGGTGGAGGTACTTCCCCAGTCGGGCGGCTCCAATTCGAACGAGATACCCCGCTATGCCCTACCTCTCTTAAATCTCTACCTATATCTCCCAGCTTGTAAAGAGCATGGCTAAAATGTCAGAGACGTAAAACCCAGAAGCGCCAGCAAAACTCATTATGTTTTTGAAAAATCAGACTCTTAAACCATGTAATACAGAAGTTATTAAACTGCATGAGAATCGTACCTACATTGACTTTTATTTTATTACTATCACTTTATTGAATGATAGATAATACTTATATAAAAAAGGTAAAAAAGTTTGCATATTTTAAAACTTCGTAATTACAGTTTTATTCTATTACATATATCTATATATAAAAACCAATTGTAGTGCGTCAGTCTTGTTAAAACCTGAAAATGGCTAGACCGATTTGAATATTTTTTTTTGTTTTGTTGGGATAATATTAGGACCGTTTAAACTCAAAGAAAAAGCGGTTTGTAGGGGCAAAGTATTAGGGTACTTTACCCCTATCTACCCTTTTTTTCTTTCGCACAAACCAACCCTGTATTATAACCAACTAAACAAAAGAAGAAGAATTTAAATCGGTTATGCCGTTTTCGAGTTATAGCGAGATTAACGAAGAGCATTTGATTTTTTGTGGTGCCGCCACTTCAAAGTGGTGTGTGGTGCCGCCACCTCAAAGAATAGCACCACCCCATCTCTTCCCGTGGGTGTCGTAAGAAGCGACTAAGGTACAAATTCGAAAGATGGGCAGCAGCATCTTTCTGGGTAGATTTACATCAACTGCACTGCGATCTACAACCCGCCTGTCAAGCGTGGAGATTATGGCAATAACCTCGTAAAACCCTTCCGTGGGCGAGGCCCGAAGTCCTGCAGTGGATTGTTATGGGCTGTGATGCTGATTTGATTTTTTGTATGGAGATAATATCATTTATAAACAAAATATCTAGTATATCACATAGATTTTGCAGTAAATTATTATATTTGTTTGATATACATATTATAAATATAATAATTACTATATAACGGCATATATAAAATTTCTGGCGACTCTGGGATATTTTTACCCATGACCTATTGCGACTACGATTCCCGACGCACGTAACGATTCACGCTGTTAACTAATTAGACCTACTGCTAACTACTGATCTAGGCTGATACGGTGCTCTGTGGCGGTTGAAACACAACTCTTCTCGCCCTCATGATTCGGATGTGTTACCTTTTGACTATGACATGGGATCATTAAAGTACAGTCTGGCAGTATGCGCTATGTGAGTAGGTCGTGTTCTGCCAACTTTGTAATATTAGTGTTGTACTGAGGCGGCGGTGCAAACCGTCGCGCGTGCGTCACTGCGATGGCTACAGACATCATTGTGAACAAGCTGCTCGCGTTCTTACAGCAAAAATTAGACGTTATGAACAAGGCTAGTGCCGTTCAGATATGTAAAACCAACTTCTCAGAGACGTACATATCTGAAGCCAAGGTGTTACTGTACTTTTCACTCAACGTTATGGAGAAGATGGTGTCGTGACGGCGTGACGGGACACCGAGAAGCATACAGGACATTATCACCCTGCTGAGAGAGACAGACGACGTGCCAACGTTTGTGGCGAGGGACCTTAATAGGCTCCCGCCCGTCACCTTCGACCACGTCGACGTCACCCGGTTGCTGAAGGACATCGTGCACGTACGCGGCCCGCATCGGCGCGCACGCTTCAGCCGGGGCGCCGCGTGACGCGCAACCCGCGCCCCGCCCGCCGCAGCCAGCCGCTCGCTTGCTTGCGCCCGCCTGTCGAACGCCGGCGCCCACCGCGCCCGCGGCTCCCGTCCGCGCATCGACATCGCGCCAACATCTTAGCGTGGAGGCTTCAACTCCGCGAGAATCGGCGGCATTGAAACTACCATGCGCCCTCGACGTGGACCGTGATGAGGAAGTATTTGTCACGGTCCAGAAGAAGAGTAGACGTCGTGTTGCCCAGAATTTTCTGGGCACTGCAGTAACTGGTCCCAACTTCCTGCTGCGCCCTGCGACACCAACGACGGCGCTCTACCTATCCCGCCTTCATTACACGGTGACGGCAAAAGACGTGGAGGAGTACATCCGCATAACCAAGAAGTACCTCGTAAGGGTCCAGCTCTTGAAATCGAGCCGTGAACGTACGTTCAACTCGTTCGTGGCGTTGGTTCCCACCGCAGATTTGGATTTCTTCATGAGGGAAGAATATTAGCCGAAGGGTGTGGTGTACCGGTGATTCCGTGGGCGACCCAGAATTTCCGGTGCCGCCGAACGACATTAAGTGTCAGTTATTTTTAAAGATATTAATAAATTATATTTTTATATATTAGTTTACAATTTATAATAATTTGTATGTAGGTATAGGTTTTATCTTTGCCTGTAATTGGTATCAGTTTATTTTGTGTTTATGTTGTTTGTGTATTTATAAATATAGGCCTCAGTTGCCTGAAATAAATGAATAAATAAAAAGAATAAAAAATTAAAGAGGTACGTAGATGAGACTTTTCTGAAGCGAGCAACGCACTGGTTTCGTCCCATGTGTTTGGTAATATTGGTGAGGCGGCAATGCATACTTTCCATCAGGTGGCATGCCTGTTGGTCGGCCTTATAACATAAAAAACCATTTACATAAGGCTGCTGAGCAGTTTTACTAGTGCCTGAATTGATCAATACAACGTTACAGAATATCTATGCTAATGTACCAATGTATTGTGTTTGAATTACTATTCAAGTAAACGTATGCATTAGTGCCCCACTATGTTAATTTTAATTAAATACTAATTTTCCTTTCAAGGATAAATTGGTAAGTACTATGATGAATTACTAACATAAAAAAATATAGTAAGTAGTTTTTGTTAGTAACTAACATGGCACCGCCTGGCACAATACACAAACAAACATACACAAGTATAACTAAAATAGAAACAATGAGATAAACATTAACGATGCTTGCGCGAACTGTTAATCGTCCAAGAGACTCACTCGCCTAGCCGATAAAAAGTTGAAACGAACGCTAGGCTGATGATGAATCTCTAAAATAAAGTCTCGTTAGACTAAAATAATGAATGTCAGATCAAAATAATATGTATTGCGAGTTTATTTGATTTTGACGAACGCCAGGTCTTATAAAAAGTCAAAAGTCAAAATTTATTTATTGAGCAGGACATTACATATCTCTTTCAATCGTCAAAGAGGAGGTGGTAGAAAAGTACACTTACCACCCGAACACTATCTAATGGACTTACCCCTTTTATCTTTGAATTGCACAAACTTCTAATAATCCATCAATTGCTCAGAACATTGATTAGGTATCAAGATGCGAGTCACTGTTTAAATTTATTGAATTCTATCGTGCTCGAAACCAACAATAAAATACGATGCGAGATTCGTATTAAGGTACTACTTTTACAACGTAAGTGAACGGTTTCCCAACGCATCTACCGAGTCTTTCAGCGGCCGCTTTAAACTACGCTTGAACGCGTTTCTGTGGTGCACCCATTTGTGCTTCAGCTGACCATCTTTCCAACGAGATATAGCGGCTGATTTAGTTTCTTTATTAACAATAGCATACAAACTATCACCTAGCAAATTTTCATTTCACTGGAACCACTGGAATTTTTTTTTTGTCGTTTGATCGTATTAATTTACAAGATATTAAGTTAATTGTTAATCGATGAATTTTCAGTCGGCAGAAAATGATTGAATTTTTATTTATTTTTACGTGCGTGGGAGGCTACCGCTGCTTAACCCTCCCAAGTCACCATAGCTGGCTTTCATGGGCCTTCATTATATAAATCTCTAAAGCCTTCACCGCCTGAGAGAAACTTGGTCATGAAAATCTGTTCTTGAGCCGCGGTCAATAAAGTGCTTTGCACAACAGTGCCCAGCTAGGTCATGCAAACAGCCTCTCCTCTAAGCCATTCAGAGCATTTTTACAGAAAATAAAGATATCTAAAAAGTATGGTTAAAAATTATTCAATATTGTACAATTGTATTATTAAAAATTAAGAAAGTAAGTAGTATGATTCCTTTCCTAAACGCCAGGTCTTATAAAAAGTCAAAAGTCAAAATTTATTTATTGAGCAGGACATTACATATCTCTTTCAATCGTCAAAGAGGAGGTGGTAGAAAAGTACACTTACCACCCGAACACTATCTAATGGACTTACCCCTTTTATCTTTGAATTGCACAAACTTCTAATAATCCATCAATTGCTCAGAACATTGATTAGGTATCAAGATGCGAGTCACTGTTTAAATTTATTGAATTCTATCGTGCTCGAAACCAACAATAAAATACGATGCGAGATTCGTATTAAGGTACTACTTTTACAACGTAAGTGAACGGTTTCCCAACGCATCTACCGAGTCTTTCAGCGGCCGCTTTAAACTACACTTGAACGCGTTTCTGTGGTGCACCCTTTTGTGCTTCAGCTGACAATCTTTCCAACGAGATATAGCGGCTGATTTAGTTTCCTTATTAACAATAGCATACAAACTATCACCTAGCAAATTTTCATTTCACTGGAACCACTGGAATTTTTTTTTTGTCGTTTGATCGTATTAATTTACAAGATATTAAGTTAATTGTTAATCGATGAATTTTCAGTCGGCAGAAAATGATTGAATTTTTATTTATTTTTACGTGCGTGGGAGGCTACCGCTGCTTAACCCTCCCAAGTCACCATAGCTGGCTTTCATGGGCCTTCATTATATAAATCTCTAAAGCCTTCACCGCCCGAGAGAAACTTGGTCATGAAAATCTGTTCTTGAGCCGCGGTCAATAAAGTGCTTTGCACAACAGTGCCCAGCTAGGTCATGCAAACAGCCTCTCCTCTAAGCCATTCAGAGCATTTTTACAGAAAATAAAGATATCTAAAAAGTATGGTTAAAAATTATTCAATATTGTACAATTGTATTATTAAAAATTAAGAAAGTAAGTAGTATGATTCCTTTCCTAAACGCCAGGTCTTATAAAAAGTCAAAAGTCAAAATTTATTTATTGAGCAGGACATTACATATCTCTTTCAATCGTCAAAGAGGAGGTGGTAGAAAAGTACACTTACCACCCGAACACTATCTAATGGACTTACCCCTTTTATCTTTGAATTGCACAAACTTCTAATAATCCATCAATTGCTCAGAACATTGATTAGGTATCAAGATGCGAGTCACTGTTTAAATTTATTGAATTCTATCGTGCTCGAAACCAACAATAAAATACGATGCGAGATTCGTATTAAGGTACTACTTTTACAACGTAAGTGAACGGTTTCCCAACGCATCTACCGAGTCTTTCAGCGGCCGCTTTAAACTACGCTTGAACGCGTTTCTGTGGTGCGCCCTTTTGTGCTTCAGCTGACAATCTTTCCAACGAGATATAGCGGCTGATTTAGTTTCCTTATTAACAATAGCATACAAACTATCACCTAGCAAATTTTCTTTTCACTGGAACCACTGGAATTTTTTTTTTGTCGTTTGATCGTATTAATTTACAAGATATTAAGTTAATTGTTAATCGATGAATTTTCAGTCGGCAGAAAATGATTGAATTTTTATTTATTTTTACGTGCGTGGGAGGCTACCGCTGCTTAACCCTCCCAAGTCACCATAGCTGGCTTTCATGGGCCTTCATTATATAAATCTCTAAAGCCTTCACCGCCCGAGAGAAACTTGGTCATGAAAATCTGTTCTTGAGCCGCGGTCAATAAAGTGCTTTGCACAACAGTGCCCAGCTAGGTCATGCAAACAGCCTCTCCTCTAAGCCATTCAGAGCATTTTTACAGAAAATAAAGATATCTAAAAAGTATGGTTAAAAATTACTCAATATTGTACAATTGTATTATTAAAAATTAAGAAAGTAAGTAGTATGATTCCTTTTTTTATACATAACGGGGTGTGAAATTAAGTGCTTAAATAGAACATAAAGTGCTTAGTGGCCATTTATATCCCAGACGCCAGCAAAACCTAAAAGGAGGGCTTATTTAAGTGTTTGGCTATTTGGTAGAATAGAATAGAAAATAGTTTATTTTACACTGCATGCACTCACTTCAACTTATTCATAAACAAAAGATGAATACAGCTTAAGTTTTACCACTCGGCGGCGCTCTACCTGTCCCGCCTTCATTACACGGTGACGGCAAAAGACGTGGCGGAGCACATCCGCATAACCAAGAAGTACCTCGTGTGGGTCCAGCTCTTGGAATCGAGACATGAACGTAAGTTCAACTCGTTTGTGGCGTTGGTTCCCACCGCAGATTTGGATTTCTTCATGAGGGAAGAATATTGGCCGAAGGGTGTGGTGTACCGGTGATTCCGTGGGCGACCCAGAATTTCCGGTGCCGCCGAACGACATTAAGTGTCAGTTATTTTTTAAGATATTAATAAATTATATTTTTATATATTAGTTTACAATTTATAATAATTTGTATGTAGGTATAGGTTTTATCTTTGCCTGTAATTTGTATCAGTTTATTTTGTATTTATGTTGTTTGTGTATTTATAAATATGGGCCTGAGTTGCCTGAAATAAATGAATAAATAAATAGAATAAAAAATTAAAGAGGTACTTAGATTAGACTCTTCTGAAGCGAGCAACGCATTAGTTTCGTCCCATGTGTTTGTTAATATTGGTGAGGCGGCAATGCATACTTTCCATCAGGCGGCATGCCTGTTGGTCGGCCTTATAACATAAAAATCCATTTACATAAGGCTGCTTAGCAGTTTTACTAGTGCCTGAATTGATCAATACAACGTTACAGAATATCTATACTAATGTACCAATGTATTGTGTTTGTATTACTATTCAAGTAGCCGTATGCATTAGTGTCCCACTATGTTAATTTTAATTAAATACTTATATTCCTTTCAAGGATAAATTGGTAAGTACTATGATGAATTACTAACATAAAAAAATATAGTAAGTAGTTTTTGTTAGTAACTAACATGGCACCGCCTGGCACAATACACGAACAAACATACACAAGTATAACTAAAATAGAAACAATGAGATAAACATTAAAGATGCTTGCGCGAACTGTTAATCTTCCAAGATACTCACTCGCCTAGCCGATGAAAAGTTGGATCGAACGCTAGGCTGATGATGAATCTCTAAAATAGCGTCTTGTTAAAGTAAAATAATAAATGTCAGATCAAAATAATATGTATTGCGAGTTTATTTGATTTTGACGAACGCCAGGTCTTATAAAAAGTCAAAAGTCAAAATTTATTTATTGAGTAGGACATTACATATTGTTGCGGCTGCACAGCGTTATCTCCAGGTTGTGAAAATAAATTACACTCAAGGGACTTTTGAGCTGTTTAATGTGCAAATTACGAATTAAAAAAAAATATAACCTCGTTGGTAGGTGCGTAATGCAATATAGAAGCCACTAGAACATTGACCGATGACCGATGACCGATGACCGATGACCGATGACCGATGACAGATGACAGATGACAGATGACAGGTGACAGGTGACAGGTGAGGCTGCGTTCCGTTCGTGCTGCGACATGCCCCCGGCCTTGGAAGCACCAGCTTCAAAGAGGTTTCCGTGTATCATCTTCATGTAATAGCGGACAGATCTTCGAAAAAGCGCGTCGGATAATTGTGCCCGACGCTATACGAATAACCGCCACTCGTAATACTCCTGTGCTGTCTTTAATTGTGTTGATGATGCGTCCAATCTTCCATTTTAATGGAGGATGATTATCGTCTTTGATAACGACCATGGTGTTAGGTTGCAGACTGTCCATGTTCTCTCTCCATTTGCATCTTGTTTGAAGCTCTGAAACATATTCCTTTCCCCAGCGTGCCCAGAAATGATGACGCATTAGCTCTACCTTCTGGTACCGGTTCAGCAATCTGCCAGACTCGCCTCGCATGTCTTGGTACACCGGCGATGTGAGCGGACGACCAACAAGGAAATGACCTGGACTCAGAGGAAGGAAGTCTTGTGGATCGGAGGACATTGGGGACAGAGGACGAGAATTGAGGATGGCCTCCACCTGTGCTAATACAGTGGTGAACTCTTCGAACGTTACACGAGCGTTACCTATAACGCGTACCAGGTGGGCTTTGCAGGACTTTACTCCAGCCTCCCACAAACCCCTGAAATGAGCTGCGTAACAGGGAATGAATTTAAATTTTATCGCTTGGCTCGCTGCGTATTGAATTATATCCGCGGAACAGTTATCTAATAATTTTATAAACTCATTTTTTGCCCCAACGAAATTTTTACCATTATCTGAGAATATCTCTGCAGGTTTGCCACGCCGCGAAATAAATCGCTTTAGACTTAATAAATATGCCTCGGTAGATAAGTCGCTAACCAGCTCTAAATGCACTGCGCGCGTAACGAAACATACAAAAATGCATATGTAAGCCTTTACGGTTACAGCTCCTCTACCCTTGAGATTCAGTATAAGCACTGGACCCGCGTAGTCGACACCGCAATATAGAAACGGATAGGATAGAGTTATCCTTTCCTTAGGTAAATTGCCCATAATGGGATTTAAAATTTTACCTTTCAATCGTTTGCACAAAATGCAGTCGTGTACTGTCTTTCGTGCGAGATTTCGGCCACCAATTGGCCACCACCGCTGGCGGACCTCGTACAAAAGCGTTTGAGGGCCGGAGTGGAATAGCCGCTGGTGCTCGCTTCGCATAAGTAAAACTGAAAAATGATGTTTCGAGGAAAGTAATATCGGGTGTTTTTGGTCATAGTCGAAATGACTCGAGTTTTCTATTCGACCACCGACTCGGATAATATTTTGATCATCAATAAATAAATTTAATTTGAAAAGACTAGGCTTCTTTTTTAGTGAATGATTATTTTTAATTAAATTGTACTCATCTCTAAATGATTCCTGTTGTTGTTGTCTTGCGAGGCCTGTTTCAGACTTCCCCAGCTCATCCACAGTGAGACCGCCTAATCTACGATTTATTTTATTGCGCGCATTATGAATAAATCGCAACATGTATGCGAATGCGCGTCTCATGCGGTCGAACTGGGAAAATCTCGAAAAAGGAAATAGTTGTGTTTTGTGCTGTGTCAACAGAGTGTTCGCTGCGCTTTTTACCTCAGGCAACCCGTGATGCATCGTATCCAAGTCTAAAGCCTTGTCGTCACAGTCATAAGATAGTTCCTGAAGGAATGGTGGTCCTTTCCACCACAACGAAGAGGTAGTAAGGTCGGACAAGGGGACCCCACGAGATACCAAATCTGCCGGGTTCTCCTTACCACTTACGTGACGCCAACACAATTCATTAGTGATCTCATGTATTTCGCTTACTCTGTTTTGTACATATGTTTTTAATAAGTTAGGGGCCATACGTAGCCACCCGATAACGAAAGTCGAGTCCGTCCAGAATACGATATTTTTGAAGTTACAACGGAGTGCCTCGCGTATTTTCAAATATAGGCGCGCGCCGTGCAACGCACCGCATAGTTCCATCCTAGGTATACTTAATGGCTTTATAGGTGCGACTTTGCCTTTGGAACATAGTAATCTAACCGACCCCACCGTATTGTTATTAGTTACCGCGCGAATGTAAGCGCAGGCGCCGTAAGCCGTCTGAGATGCATAGGTAAAGTACATGCAATTCTAGGTAACTATAATCGCAGCTAATAACGCGACGTGGCACCCGAACACTGCACAGTGTGGCCAGGCTACCAGCAAACCGAGTCCAACTCGCTATAACGTCACGCGGTAGTGCATCATCCCAATCGATTTTTAACAACCAAACTCGCTGAAGTAATACCTTTGCAATCATGATAGTAGGACTGAGTAGCCCGAGCGGGTCGAAAATTTGACAGATGTGTGATAATATAGACCGTTTCGTAATGTTGTTTTCGGTTTTAAAATCCGTATTGTAGTGAAACTCGTCGGAGGCATTGTTCCAACCGACGCCTAGCGTTTTGCATGGACTATTGGACTCTAAATTTAACGGTTTAACACCATTAAATCGTTCTCTCATTAAATTAGAATCGCATTCAAAGTTGAATATCCATTTACGTAATGGAAAGCATCCCAGTTGTAAAGTCTCCGACGTTTTGTCGCACAAATCTAGAAGTTTAACTTTATCGTCATGACCGGTAATCATATCATCAACGTAAAAGTCTTCGTTTATTATCCGTTTGACGTCAGAGTCCGTGCAGTTCGTGGCTGTCTCCTTTAGGCATCTGACTGCCAGAAAGGGAGCCGCTGCGGTTCCGTACACAATTCGATTATGACGATAAATACCTATAGGTTGGGTAGGTTCGTCACGCCAAAAGATAAGTTGTAAATCGCGTTGATTTTCAACAACTTCGACCTGCCTATACATTTTTTCAACGTCTGCACACGCGACGTATTTGTGCAGGCGAACACGTAATAAAATAGAAATTAAATCGCCTTGAATAGGACTTCCCACGAGCTGCAAATCATTAAGAGACACACCTGTGCTCGAGGCAGCGCTTGCATCGAACACAGCGCGCAATTTTATTGTTGTACTGTGTTCCCGTAGAACACCGTGATGCGGCATAAAGAAATGAGGTGTGGCATAGGACACAATGCGCGTCATGTGTCCCAATGCGACATACTCATGCATAAAATCTGTATACAACCCTTTAAGTTTAAAATCGCGTTGTAAACGTTTTTCCAACGATTCAAATCGCTTCATTGCTCGCGGAAATGTCTCACCTAAAGTTTGTGGTGATGCCTTCATGGGAATGGAAACGCAAAACCTTCTGTCACCGTTGCGTGTTGTAGATGTGACGAAATGTTCTTCACATTCCCGCTCCTCATCCGTGCGCGCATCACAGAGCCTAGGTACGAGTTCCTCGATCTCCCAGAATTTACGAATTTGGGTTTCTATGCTTAGTGAGAAATTACATTGTACGGGACCCGGCTTACGCATAATATTTACGGGACCTGAAATAAGCCAACCTAATTGCGTGTTCTGGAGATAGGGACCGCTAGACAAACGCATTTTTTCCTCGCATAATAAGTCCCAAAAGATATCTGCGCCTAATAGGATATCAATGTTATGAGGCTCATGAAAATCGGGATCGGCTAGTTGAATATTATCCGGGATCCTAAACTGCGCGTGTTGTTTAGGTATCGCTGGTAACGTAGATGTAATGTGCGGCAGCACAATACATTGTATTTGCATAACGAATGGATTGATGCGCGATTTAATTTCAATATTACAAATCTGCGTTGACTGAGTAATAGAATTGCCAACCCCGCGTATTTCTTGAGTGGACTGTATTAATGGCGTATCTAATAATTCGCATAGTGATTGTGTCATAATACATCTTTCGCTTCCTGAGTCTAGTAGTGCGCGTGCCAAATGATAACTGTTGTGTTTACCTCTAACCTCCACTAATGCCGTTGATAACAATACGGGTTTCACACAGGGATAATTAGCGCATAAAACACCTGTGTGAGTGTCAATATAATTGATAGTGTTTTTGGTAGCGCATGGTGACTGCAGCTGCGGTGCGGGGAGGGAGTGCAACACTAACGCGGATTGTTTGTTATTGCTAGTAGAATCGGCGAAATCGCGGCTCACTTCATCGTCGTGAATCAAAGAGTTGTGTTTTTTTTTGCACTTCCTATACGAACCGAACCTGCAATCATTTACACTATGACCTGAGCGTAGACAGTTCACGCATAGCTTGTTGTCATTTACGAATTTAAGTTTTGCAGCTAAATTGTAATCCAAAATTCTTTGGCATGCATACAATGGATGATTAGAATTACACAGTAAACAACTATTTCTATTGTGTGTGTGCGGCTTGTTTGTGGAAACATTGCAGTGTATTTTATTTGTGCTTCGCGTATTTAAATTTGGTTTTGAGATGGTTGTGTTAATTTGATAGTGTGAGACCTGCAAAGTTTCCAACATTTCGGCCCTGTCCTTTAGAAATGTCAGCAAGTCGTCAAATTGAAGTTTTGACTGAGAATCGACAGACTTTTTTAACTTTGTGGTTTTGTATTGTTCCCATTCGCGTTCTGTATTCTTATCAAGCTTGGAAACAACAATATAGTTAATTAAAGTATCCCAACTTCCTACAGGTTCGCCTAATAATTTTAAAGCGCGTAAATTCTTTAAAACCACATCGATTAAATTGCGTAGTAAGTCTGGAGATTCTTCTGTCAACGTTTGAATAGTAAATAGAGACTTTACGTGATTATGTATCAATAACCTACTGTTGTTATATCGTGTGAGTAGTACTTAGTTCCCATGCTACGATATAGCTGGACGCGGAGAACTCCAAAGAATCAATCACTAATGCTGCCGTGCCTTTTAATGACGATTTTAAGTAATGAAATTTTTGAATGTTAGGCATGCTTTCAGCATTGTGAATGAGTGATTGGAATGTGTCCCTAAACTCCAACCAACGCTCATATGAACCGTCAAAGGTAGGTATTGATATTGTAGGTAATTTCACTGAATCACTAGTTACATTTCTAAA
Organism: Blastobasis lacticolella; assembly: GCA_905147135.1. NCBI lineage: Eukaryota > Metazoa > Arthropoda > Insecta > Lepidoptera > Blastobasidae > Blastobasis > Blastobasis lacticolella. The sequence goes on along the minus strand of LR990062.1, from coordinate 4,327,336 downwards.
GCTGGCACTGACTGTGGCTCCGCTAAATACACACACTCAGCCTGGGACAGTGTACTATAATAGCTGTCTTCGAAATTCTCACGTTGTGATAATTGCCCTTCGAGATCTACGTCTAGTACAGACTCCTCAAGCTTAGTTTGAACTATATTAAATTCTGAAAACAAGCTAGCGGCACCCTGAATACGAAGCTTGAGGTCTACCTTTATCTGGGCTGACAAAATATCAATGGGCTTAAAACCTTTAACATAATTAGAAAACTTCGTAAGACGCCCTTTTATTATGGCCCGTTTCTTAACTAGCTCGCGGAGAAATTGATTTGTCGCATCATCATTTGTTACGGTCAACTTGCATGGCGACTTCGACCTGTCTCTCACTGATGTGGGTTCAGTGCTCATTTCGGAAGGTTAATGTGAAAGGTGGAGTACTCACAGTTTGAAGGTGACAACGAATACTTATGCCCCTGCTAGACACCTGGCAAACGTGAAGGCAGCTCCTTGCGTCTCAATCACTGAAAATTTAAATTTCCGCGGGATCAACACAGGCACAGGACAGGGTTATGAGATAGGATGGGTTGTTGGCCGTACCGTTTCTTGAAAATGGTGATTGCGGGCTTCGATGTCCTTTGACATTTTAGGTCGTCATCCACAACTACCGTCTTGGAGGTTAGGTCGCCGTGTGCGTGGTTCGCTGTAATATCGGCGATGAAGGATCAAACTATGTTGCGGCTGCACAGCGTTATCTCCAGATTGTGAAAATAAATTACTCTCAAGGGACTTTTGAGCTGTTTAATGTGCAAATTACGAATTAAAAAAAAATATAACCTCGTTGGCACAGAAATGAAACAAAAACAGAATCCATGTGTCTTAAGTCATGAGGGAAGCATAGAAATGGCCGCCATTTTATATGTCTGCGTAATTTTAGGGTTACCATATACATGATCCATTTTGCCCTCTTTATGTATTATTTTAGCAATACAACTTTACAATAATAAATAAATAAATATTATTAATTTCTGATTGTAATTATTTATTTAAAAATTCTTAAGTAATGAAATATGTTGATAAGAGGAGTCTCCCCGAGTACGCTCCATACAAATGAAGTTTGATCATATTTTCTATATTGCGCTATCAAAATCAATGAAATTTTGTAGACGTGATCCAGAAACTAATATCGATGCTTGTGGTATAATAAATATATCAATTCAAAGTTACAAGTTACTGTGTACTTTGAAAATATGATTAAACTACGTTTTTATGGAGCGCGCTTGTGGGAAACTAGCCTTAAGGCTACATTACAATGCTCGTAAGTAGGTATACAAATTGAAGGCGAGGACGGCACGGAATTAAAATCCGTTTTGCGCCGATAGATCATAGTGGAATGTGTTACTCACAGAATAAGGTCTATTTATGAATTACGCATTTTGAACGCGGAGCGATCTGAAAATGCGAAAACGTACTAGTCGATAGATTTTTGTTTAATCATAATGAAGTTACCCCGTGAATAAAAAATCTATTCGGTGATAGTAAACGTTAAATTGCAGAAATCATAAGCCGTGTATAATGACTTCACACACACAGAGCAAATAGTTGTTGGAAAATTTTCTTGGCTAAAGTCAATATCGGTATTCAGCCTATTGAACATATTCACAATTAATTCTTTTACAACATCGTCACTCTGAACATTTAATAACGTGCCTTCACAGTTTACCGTACGCCTGCCCTACCCCCCCCTGCCCCCCGTACCCCTACCGTATCCTTCCCACAGGCCTGCCGTATGCCGTTTTCCTCCCGTACCCCCACCGTAGCCTTATCGTGCTCCCATAATCCGTGCCGTACCCCTCTGGCAACCCTCCCCTAGGTCTACCGTAACCCTGCCGTACCTCTCCCGTAGCCCTGCCGTACGCCTGCCGTTTCCCACCCGTACCCCTACCTTAATCTTGTCGTACCCCTGCCGTACCCCTATCCTGCCCTATTTTCTTATTCTGTTATTCGAGGCGAGTACAAATACATCAAATTATAAAAAACAAAATAGCTATTCAGTTAATTTACCCGTTTTGGAAAGGCGTACGGAACCAAGCATCGTAGCCCCTTTGCGGTTGTTCATAAATCCACGTCATCAAAATGTGCACTGCACACGGTACTCGCAGATGATGGGTTCCAATTGGTTTCTCTTCTACAGTTTCGTATAATTAGAATCAAATCGTATTTACGGTTTTTAATTCTAGAAAACCTATTAAAATAATATAACCCGGTTAAAATAAAATCGGGATCGAAAATAATAAGGGCTCCGCAGAAAGTACGTAGGGTAGACTATAATTATAATCATTCAAGTTCTTTACTGATCTGATCTGAGTCACAAATTTAATAAAGAATTCCCCACTTTATGGTAATTTTCCCGAAAAACAGGTAGCCACATCGTTGTACTTTTGTTCGAAATTTGCACCAAAGTAAATAAATATTAATAAATAAAGTAGCACGAATCATAATTACTTACGCGTGGTAGGTAATTCCTCCTGCCTTGTTACATTTTTTCTAGTAACTTTTACACGATTTCACTACACATGACGGCATTTTAAAATATTTTTCGTCTAGGAAAAATATGTCCGAACGTTACGAAATGGCGGCGCGTTGTAAGACCCGATGAGTTTATGTCATGTACAACAAAGGAGATTGTCACACCTTGCATGCACCACATCTCTTTAAGGTAACATGGATTCTGTTTTTGTTTCATTTCTGTGCTCGTTGGTAGGTGCGTAATGCAATATAGAAGCCACTAGAACATTGACCGATGACCGATGACCGATGACAGATGACAGGTGACAGGTGACAGGTGAGGCTGCGTTCCGTTCGTGCTGCGACACATATCTCTTTCAATCGTCAAAGAGGAGGTGGTAGAAAAGTACACTTACCACCCGAACACTATCTAATGGACTTACCCCTTTTATCTTTAAATTGCACAAACTTCTAATAATCCATCAATTGCTCAGAACATTGATTAGGTATCAAGATGCGAGTCACTGTTTAAATTTATTGAATTCTATCGTGCTCGAAACCAACAACAAATATGATGCGGCATTCGAATTAAGGTACTACTTTTACAACGTAAGTGAACGGTTTCCCAACGCATCTACCGAGCCTTTCAGCGGCCGCTTTAAACTACGCTTGAACGCGTTTCTGTGGTGCACCCTTTTGTGCTTCAGCTGACCATCTTTCCAACGAGATATAGCGGCTGATTTAGTTTCCTTATTAACAATAGCATACAAACTATCACCTAGCAAATTTTCATTTCACTGGAACTACTGGAATTTATTTTATTTTATTTGGTCGTTTGATCGTATTTTTTACGCACGTATCTACCCCATAATTCTCACTATTTACTTTAATAACTCACAAATAATAGTTTTTGAATCGAGTTATGTACAACGTCGTGATGGTAAATATTGAAAATGAAAAAAAAATATGTAAATTAACAAAGACACTATATTATTCCAATAATATTACATTAATTAAGAGGGCCTAGCCGTCTGTCGTTGCAGCAATTTCCAGTTTGCTCTGTTATGAGCTATAGTTTTTGTTGTCTGATATGTATGGCAATAAATCTTTCCCCTCTGTTGTTTCTGTTACCTAAACCCCACGTACCCGTAACTTTATCAGTTTCGAATGCACCCACCACTGCGTAAAAATCCCTTATTTGAATAAATTTATAATAGTTTGTCCCCCGTTTGACTGAGCGTAAAATGTCATCTAGTTGCTCGTATATTTCTTCGATTTCTTCCTCTTTATGTTGGCATCTAATAATTTCATTATTACTGTTGTTGGTTCTGTGTTTAGCGCAACCATTAAGATTCGATTACTTACATGGAGGGAGTTCACAACTTTTTGTGACATTTCTTTACTCATAATAATTGAAAGCAAAAAGCACAGGACTGGCCTTTGTGGAGGTCTCTGGGGAAGGCCTATGCCCAGCATTAGGCGTCTTCTGGCTGATATTATGATGATGATGATGATGATGAGTAATTGCTACTTCATTTCTGCCTTGTTTTACCTTACTAAAAATGATCCTGTAGCCATCATACCAATAATGCCTTTGACTGTAACCCTCGTGAGATGATCTGGTGGGCGTTGCGGCGTTGCGGTTCAAGTCAGTACTTGAGACCTATATTGACATTATCCGAGACATGTACCGCGATTCAGAATCCAAAGTTAGGACTGCTGTTGGCGATACCAACTCTTTCCCGATTACCTTTGGGGTACACCAGGGCTCTGTGCTCAGCCCACTTCTGTTCAACGTGATATTAGACGTACTGTCAGACAGCACCTCATACTATAATGAGGTACCTCCGTGGCTACTTATGTATGCTGACGATATCGCGTTGTCAGACTCTGACAAGAGGCGTCTTGTCCAACGGGTGGAAAAGTGGAAGGAGTCGCTTGAGAACGACGGTCTGAAGATAAATGTGGCGAAGACAGAGTACACGGCTTGCAACAGTACAGGCCCCTATCCATCCGCATAGGTGAAGAGGAGGTCAAACGAACGGAGCAGGCCAGATACCTGGGGTCGGTACTAAGCGCAACTGGTGACATCGTCAGCGACGTCAAAGCCCGAATATCCGCGGCTTGGGCCAAATGGCGGGAGGTGACGGCTGTCATTTGTGACCCCAAGATGCCGATGAAACTGAAAGGACAGGTCTACAAGTCCCTTATTAGACCTGTTCTCTTATACGGCAGCGAGACTTGGCCTCTACTAGAGCGACACAAGCAGGAGTTGCGAGTCACAGAAATGAAGATGCTGCGGTGGATGTGTGGGGTTTCCCGCAAAGATCGCGTGCGGAGCGCCCACATCCGCGGTAGCCTACGTGTCCGTGACATCGCAGATAAGCTACAGGAGTGTCGCCTTCGATGGTATGGCCACGTCTTGCGCAGATCGGCAAATTATGTGGGGAACAGATGTCTGGCCATGCCGCCCCCACCAGGCACGGGAAGGAGAGGCCGACCCAAGAAGCGATGGCTGGACGTCGTTAAGAGTGACATGCGTGCCAACGGACTCACTATGAAGGATGCCGTGGACCGAGCAAAGTGGACTAGATATAGCAGGAAGGCGGACCCCGGGCACCCGCGTGTAGCGCGGGGGCTCAACCGGGATTTAACGCCGAGATGATGATGATGATGATGATGAGCCATCATACCAATAATCCCCATTGTCTCCATCTATGTTCGCATATTCCCAGAATATCAATATGTGTTATATCTATTACATCGTGCTTTTAAGCTATTGTGCAATTGAATTGTTACACAACTAAACATTCGTTCTTTGAAGCTTGCGCGGAATTGATTTTTCGCACAAATGAACCATCCCGCATTCAAGCTTTCGGGCAATCGTCTTTGCGCTATCGTTATTCGTGCTTTCGGCATTCGCACCCGTGTTCTACACCCATACATGATAGTTATTATTATCAATATTTCACAGACAATTTCTTCTGGTTTAAAGGGGGTAAGAATAACTAAGACATATTACCGGATTAGGTATTTCCTCCTACATATCACCAGTTGCGGCACAAGTTTTTCTTACAAATGTTAAATTTTCATTAATCCATTAATATCAAATGTTGTTAAAATAATCGTAGGGACCTACCCTACGAATAAGGGCGCAATGGCCGTTATGTTTCTTTATTGTTTACTTACATCTCTTATTTGAAATTTACTGTTTTGTTACATCAACTTCATTAAATAGAATACAAAAATGCTTTTAAAACTTTAAAGTAAAGATTTAAAAGGCCACAAATACATTTCCTAAAATCATACGACGAAGAGTCACCACAATAGTCACAGTGGCTCTTTCCTTCCAAAGGATCCGATGTGGGGTAGAAAGGTTGTGCCAAGAAAAAATTATATCCACGGAATTTCTAGAAAAGTTGTTAACCCTAACTGTAGGTATGTGTCGTTTAGGTATGATATTTTATTTTGGTGTTTTTTTTACACTTTTGCCAGAGTGTACGTATAAATTTTGTAGTTTTACTTACTTCCCTTTTATTTGACCGCTTTCCATCTGGTGAAACGTCCGTCCGTGTGCCTTGCCAGGCAATAAAAAATTACATGAAACAACTTTATTTTACATATTTTATGGCTTTAAAAATTAGATAAAGATGTGTGTGATGTGAGAATTAAGTTTCTTTTTGATAAGGTTAAAAGTTAATAGAAAGTAACCGTATGGCATTGTTGTAAACTATTGTATGAGTAGATATTAGATTAAAATTCATTTTGATTCACTATTTTGAACAATATAAAAGTAAGGAGGTGTGTTAAATCGATATTCGATATCGTATTGTATACAGTACCTACTAGTCGTAGGGGTTATAAGAAATGTTATTTGTGTTCTCAAATAAAACAGTAATTACATGTGGATTCGAATATTTATTTACTTTTATATGGTAGCAAACACGTGGTTTAAAAATAGAAAATAGTCATATGTTGAAAAGAAACATTAAAAGTGAGAAAAATTACTCGTCAGTAAAAATCAAATATTCGACGGGGCAGACTATTGTGACTGGAAATTACGTATACTGAAGTTTCTACAGTACAAAAGTGCAAAGACGTGGTAAAGAGGGCAAAAACTACAACCGACAGTGATAGCTGGGACGATCGCGATGTCCAGGCTACAAACTATATTTACAGCACAGAAATGAAACAGAAACAGAATCCATGTCTCCTAAATCTTGAATGAAACATACAAATGGTCGCCATTTTATGTGTGTGCGTGATTTGAGGGTTGCCATACACATAATACATTTTACCCCCTTTACTAATGTATGTATTAGGTTAGCAACACAACCGTACAATAATAAATAACAAAGTTCTTCATTTCAGACTCTTAATTCTTGAAATATAATTAGAAACGCTGTGGTCTCTACCTACTCCTTTGGGAAAAAGACGTGTAGTAATTCTTGATTTTCAAAAACCTTTTGTAGGTATACAATGCAATGCTCGTGTATTGCAATGGGTATTAAAATATAGTAGTTTATGCAGCTTGATGTAATAATAGTTTGACACGAGTGTTTTGATACCTAATTATATCTACACTAACACTAACATAATTTCCATCCTAAGTACCTGGGCGTGACCCTGGATAGAAGCCTAAATTTTAAACATCACATGAACAAGATATCTGCAAAGTTGAAAACCCGTAACAGTATTGTGCAAAAACTAACAGGCACAACCTGGGGAGCCAGAGCATCTACGCTTCGAACCACTGCCCTATCGCTGGTCTATCCTGCGGCAGAGTACTGCGCTGCGGTCTGGCTAAACAGTGCCCACGTGTCAGCGGTTGATGTGCAACTAAACCACACAATGCGTTTAATCTCTGGATGCCTAAAGCCAACCCCAACATACTGGCTGCCTGTGCTTAGCCACATAGCGCCTCCTCACTTACGCAGAGAGAAATGCCTCAGCCGAGAAGTGGAAAAAATGAAATCGAACCCGATGCTACCCATCCACCAGGACCTCGACAATTTTAAAGTTTCCCGGCTGAAATCTCGTAAGCCTCCGGCGCTCCGATTTCACAGTGCAGCACCTAAGAAGGATCTCTCTGAAGCTTGGACTGCTGAATGGGCACTGAGTGTACCTGTCGATGTTCCCTTCAAGCTGAACGTAAAGCAGCATCCAGCAGGCTTTAAAGAGTCACGGCGTGTCTGGTGTCTGCTGAACCGAATAAGAACAGGCGTCGGAAACTGTGCGTATCTATGGCAGAAATGGGGTTGGTGCGAGGCAGCGGCATGCCAGTGCGGCTGCCCTGAGCAGTCAGTAAATCATATTATATTTGAATGTCCGGATACCATGTACAGCGGGCAAGCGGAAGATTTTCAGTCCCTTTCGACCGAAGCTCTCGCCTACGTAGCAGTAGGAACTTAAAAGCCATACGATAAATCAATAAATATCTACACTCATATTTTCATGTGAAATTTTCATACCTATAATTTTTTCAACTTTGCTGGAAGTAGTAGGAAGCAAATTATTTCTGTTACCGTGTCAAGGATATCATGCAGCGTAAAATTCACATCACTACTTTCACATTTATCTATTAATTTGCTTCAAACATATAAAAACATTTACAAACAAAAATCACAACAATTAGAAAAAATATTTTGTTTAGCGGGAAAATAATTCCATATAAGCGCGCAGTTCACTGACCCTCAGCGGTATTCAACCAACTAACACGTGCCCAACCAGAAATTTTTTTTTTTTATTTATTTATTTAACCATAAACTTTACAGTCTTACAGTTTAAGAACTAATTACACTGCAAACTTAATATTAGATACATCTTAAGATAGTACAAGTATATAGTATAACTCATCAGTCCCGTGTTCGCACTCGTACCGGTCAGACACTTACAACTTTTATAAATCATTCAGATATAGTCAACCTTTTTCATCTAGCATCTGTATTCGTATTTTTCACAATAGTCCAAATTTTTTTTTTCTATAAATGTGATGAAATGTATATCATGTAGTGTTGCGTTTAACGAGGGTGTGCAGTGCAGTTCCTGTAAAAACCACTACGACTTCGGATGTGCTGGAATATCAGAGAGAGGATATCGCAACCTGGGACAAGATCGTCGGGCATCTTGGAAGTGTGCACAATGCCGTATACAGTCTCCTTCTGTGTCACCAACTCCTGTGTTCTTAGATCCAATACTGCTGGAAATCAAAGACTGCAACTTCGTGGTTTACCGGCATTGATGGAGGATGTTAAAACCATAAAGAACGACCTTTCTACGCTCAAAGCTAACTGTGAGGTCTATTCTGCGAGGTTGGGTGAATTCAGTGGAAGGCTTTCCGATGTGGAAGACAGGCTACCTGCGCTTGCTGCACTTTAATCGTCCATAGATAGCACCACAAGCGACGTAACTGCGTTGAAGGATGATTTGCTGACACGGGAACAATGGTCGCGCTTGAAAAATGTGGAGTTGAAAGGAGTCCCGTTAAAGTCAGGCGAAAACTTGTTTAATATAGTGGAGAGCCTGAGTAGACATGTCGAATATACCTTCCCAAAAACACAAATCAACTACATCGCACGTGTTCCGACCCATGACCCGAAGAGTAAATCTATTGTTGTGAGCTTTCATATTTCATATTTCATATTTATTCATTGGTAATATTCATTACATGTCAATTGTTAAAGTTATAAAATGTCACAAATTACATTAATTGTAATACATGAATTTATAATAATCTAATGTCACAAACAAAAATTTTTTACCTATCACTATCACAAGTCATCTTGCACAATAAGTACTGTAAAAAATTAAACAACTAAATAAAATTCAAATGTCCATTTCCAAATAAGAATTTGCATTACATTCAATTGTTATAAATTAAGTCAGTATTCTTAACCGGTATATTAAAGAAGATTTTATTGCTGCAGCACGTAAAATAAAAACTATCCCAGCCAACTCCATTGGGTTCACAGGAAACATTGATAAAATCTACGTTAATGACCATCTTACGCCGAATTACAAATTGCTGCTTAACAAAGTCAAAGCAGTCGCTAAAGAATAAGACTATAGCTTCGTCTGGGTAAAATATTCTAAAATCCATGTAAGAAAGAACAAGGAGTCTCCTGTTATTATAATTGGTAATGAAAACCATTTAAACAAAATAGTTTAATTCGCTTCATATGTAATTATCTGCTTAAATGTACATTTATTTCGCTTGCAGACATGCACGCTTACTATTTGTATAATTTTCATAAAATGTTGCTAACACATGCCTTCGCCGTCGGCTTGACCGCTTGCTATTGTTTACGTCTACGCGTGACCGTCCCCACGGACGCGTCTCTGTGTAAATGCTATCTATCCCGCTTGCTCTTGCATTACTATCGCGACTGCTACTTATCTTTTGTCCTGCAATTGTACGTAAGTATTTTCTATTGCCCACTAGCGGGTACGCGCAGTTATTATATTGTATTAATATTTGTAGACTTAATTAATTTAGTGCTTATTCTATTATGTAGGTTTAATAGTGCAAATGTCTAGTGCAACTAATAATTGTGTAAGTAACCTGTGGATCTATTACCAGAACGCTCGTGGATTACGAACCAAGACGTCCCTGTTTCACCGTAACGTAAGTACTAGTAGCTACGACATTATCATTATCACTGAATCTTGGCTGTTGGACAGTATATTTGACACGAAACTATTCGATAGTCGTTATGTTATGTGGCGGCGCGATCGGAAATACTGTGCTACGGGTCAAAACTATGGAGGAGGAGTTTTAATAGCTGCTAGGCGCGATTTATTTATCTGTTCGCAGCCTACCTTCCGTTAGAGCGCTGAAGATCTTTGGCTAACTCTTATGATTAAACGCCGTAGTAACAAGCAACAAATACGATTACATATTTGTGTACTTTATTTATGCAGGGAAGGGATAGGTAATAGTTTTTCCCAAAAATTTTCCAATTTTATGGGCAGTTTAAACAATATAATGTTACATATTTCAATGGATACTTTTCTTATAGTTGGAGATTTTAATCTCAGCAACATTATATGGCAACCACACTCTAGCGACAATAGTTTACTTCCTACTAACTTCACTAGTTCTGATGAAATATTTCTAGTTGATGAACTCGGTGTTCATAATCTGTCACAATTTAACGGTATCCGAAACTGTTACGGGAAAACGTTGGACTTGGTTCTGTGTAACGATAGTGCCATCGTGTCCGATCAAAGTGGGGACCCACTTGTGCCAATAGACCCACATCATGGGGTCCTTTTGATTCAGTTGGGGTTTGTTGAACTTAACTGCCTGGGTATCGCTCCGCGGACTAAATTCTTATACGAGAAAGGGGATTACGTTTCCATTAATGAAGAAATCTCTAATATCAATTGGTCTAAGGAGTTTGATTCGCTTAGCATGCCGGACGCGGTTGATTACTTTTATTCAGTCTACTTAACATTAAGAAGTAATTATATTCCGACAAGAGTTATACGGCCTGATGGCTATCCTCACTGGTATTCACCCGCTCTAAAAAAGGCTATTAAAGAGAAAAATAAATTTTAGCGCAAGTATAAAGTCTATGGAAACTTATCTGACAAGTACACATTCCAACTTCTCCGTGAAAGAGTTAAGGCAATTGAAGCGAAGTGTTACCAAAACTATATTTGTGGTATTGAAGATGCACTCGTTAAGGACCCTAAGTACTTTTGGTCGTTTGTTAAGTCAAAATCTAAATCCATGGGTATGCCCAGTAGTCTAAATTATAACGGTCTATTTGTTAACACTGGTGAATCTATTTGTAACGCTTTTTCGGATTTTTCTAGTTCCACTTTTTTGAATACATCATATTTCTCATCTTCTGCATGTACCGAGACGGTTGAACCTGCATCGTTAACCAGTATTTCCACAATTTCCGTGGATCCCCGAACTGTGATCACCCTACTTAAACGGTTGGACCCTGTAGAAACAGCTGGGCCGGGTGACTTGCCGGTTCTGTTTCTGATTAACTGTGCAGACACAATTGCATATCCATTAAGCCTACTTTTCACGCGCTCTCTCAAAGAGGGAATTGTCCCGGTTAATTGGAAGCGTGCATATGTCACTCTGGTCTATAAGAAAGGGTCTAAGACTGACGTAAACAATTATAGACCAATTTCAAAATTATGTATTGTGTCCAAGGTTCTCGAGAAACTTGTACACGACCAAGTCTTTTTCGCAGTCAAACACTTACTTAGTCCAACGCAACACGGATTTTTGAAAGGGCGATCAACAGTCTCGAACCTAGTCTTGCTCAACTCCTTTCTAACGGAAGCTATGGATAGTGGTATCCAGGTGGACGTTCTATATACAGACTACAGCAAAGCATTTGATCGTATTCGGCATGACATACTACCTAGTAAACTTTCGCTAGTGAGAATCAGTGGGGATCTGCTGAGATGGTTCTCATCCTATTTGATGAATCGGAGTCAAGCTGTCGTGGTCAATAACTACATTTCTAGCTGTGTTGACGTCTCTAGCGGGGTACCACAGGGTTCATTGCTGGGACCTTTGCTTTTCATCATTTTCATCAACGACATAGAAAGCTGTCTTCATTCATCAAAGTTATTGTGTTTTGCGGATGATATGAAAATATTTAAAGCAGTCGCTACTCTGGCTGACGCTTTATCTTTGCAGGATGATATTTCAAGGCTTGAGCTATATTGCCATGAGAACCATCTTGATTTGAATCCAGCAAAGTGCTGCATTGTCACCTTCTCCCGAAAGCGGAAACTGGTTGCCTTTGATTATAAGTTGCTGAACTCAGGTCTCTCTAGGGAGATTTCCATGCGCGATTTAGGTGTAATACACGACTGCAAACTAATGTTCGACGTTCACATGAATGCCATCATCAATAAAGCATTTAAAATGTTGGGATTTGTGATGCGTTGCTCCAGGGACTTCTCCAAAGCGAAAACTTTAAAAATTCTGTATTGCACTTTCGTGCGCAGTAACCTGGAGTACGCGTCTCAAATTTGGAACCCTGCATATATGGTATACGTCAGGCGCATCCAAAACATTCAGAGAAGGTTTGTTCGTTACTTGTGCTTTCGCCTAGGTGAGGAGTATCACTCAGAGAATTACCTGGATGTGTGTAGTCGACACCATTTGGTTCCGCTCGTGAAACGCCGTGAGACCGCAGACATGGTATTTTTATTGAAAATTTCCACTGGCATTATTGATTGTCCCGAGCTTCTTTCTAAATTAAATTTATGTGTGCCCGTAAGAAATCTACGTCATAATAATGTATTCTCCCTTAGCACTGTGTCTACTAATTACACTCAGAATTCATTCCTCTGGCGTGCTTGTAGGAACTTTAATAACTTAGCGTTGGAAACTGATATAGATCTATTTAACACAAGCGTTGTAGCGGCAAGACGTCTGTTAACGCGGAGGGCTTTTGACAAATAATTTTCTAATATTAATAATTTCTTAATTTGTTACATAGTGGGCGAGCATGTTTGGTTGTTGAACTACTAGTATAATATTGTAATAGTTTGATAGTAAAATAGTTTTAAATTTAGTTTATGTGTAATATGTAGATACTGTAGTAGTACTAGTAGTAGTGTACTAGTTGTAGTAATACTATGGTACTACTGTATTAGTTTTAAGTGTCCAATTTATTCTCGGTATAAGTGTATCAAACGATTTTCTTATTTGTATTCCAAAGTCTATCAGCGAAGACCTGTAAATGGCTTTCTGTTTCGTAAGATTGTTATTATTATGTTGATGGATAGCTGTTGGTCTTCCAAATAAAATAACATAAAATAAATAACAAAAAATAATATTTCATATTACTCACCCGTTCATCGTCTCACAGAACCTCAAACACTCCTTACGCACATCCGCCCATCCACTCGCAAAAACATGACATTCAGGCGCCAATGCCAGAAGCGAATTCAGCAAAGTTAACGCTCGAATGAGAGGTGCGCTGGCGCGTGACACAGTCCGAGCCGCAGGGGCCGCGAAGATATTATGCTGGCGAGGTCTCAGCAATAGCCTAGAGATATGCGGAACGGAAAGTCTCACAACCCGAGCAACGAGCTCCATGCAGTCCGAGTCCCCACGCAAAATACGGCACACAAAAATAAGCAGGCCAGCATTACGCCTTACTTCTAGAGAATTAAATTGTAGTATCCCCAGCAGGAACTTAGTTGGGTACAAAAATGGGTAATACCCGTACATTTTCTTGTAAAGAAAACGCAGGAACGCCTTTGAATTTTCTCCAGAAGTAAAGCGTAAGTACTCTCATGAGGATTCCACACAACAGACGCAAACTCTAGTTTGCTTCTTACTAACGCCATATAAATAAGCTTCAATGCACCAGGATCGTCAAAATCTCGGGCATTCCTAATCACAAAACCTAACCGTTTGTAACAGCTAGTAGCCATAGAAGTCATATGGTCATGAAAATTTAATCTAGTGTCAAAAGTCACTCCTAAATCTCTTACTGTAGTAACCCGCTCGATAGGCATGCCACTCAGCACATACTGGGCAACCACAAGATTTTTAGCTCTGCTATAGGACATGATACTGCATTTGGCTGGGTTGAAGCTGAGCTTATTGTCGATGCTCCATTGCAATAGGGAGTCAATATCGCGCTGCAACGCAGCACAATCACCTATATCATTAATAGGGCAGATGACCTTTAGATCATCGGCGTATATTAAACTTTGGGACGAAATAAAGACTCCATCTAGGTTGTTTATCATAATTCCAAAAAGTAATGGTCCCAATATCGACCCCTGACTAACACCGGAACGAGTGTGATAAGTGTCCGAAATGAAGCATCCATGACGAACATACTGCTGCCAGTCACACATATAACTTGCGAATAGTTTTAGGAGATTTGGAGAAAAACCCTTTGCACAAAGCTTACTCAACAGGATGTCGTTATCGACCCGATCGAAAGCCTTTTTAAAATCAAAATATACAACGTCAACCTGGGTAACGCGGTCAAGGTGATCCGATATAATATCTACCAAAGTAAGAAGATTGGTGTTGACCGAGCGTTTTGAACGAAACCCGTGCTGACAATCGGATAAGTACGGTTTGATCTGCCATGAAGTTTCCTTGTGTAGGATGGATTCATACATTTTAGCAGGAGCCGAAGAACTAGCTATAGGCCAATAATTCTCGACACTAGAGGGATTACCAGACTTAAGGATCGGAGTAACACACGTAGTCTTCCAACAAGTTGGGTACACACCGGTTGTGAGTGACAGGTTTAAAATAAAACATAAGGGGTTCTTTAGAAAATCTTTACATCCCTTTAACATAAATGCCGGCACATCTGCCACTGTAATTTCTCCTATACTGACATGACCAGCTGACGTATTAGTGTTCGAATTTACCGAATCGATATCAAGAGTTGGAGAGTCAGGTAATAATACACTTGAGAAAAATGATGAAAACGCCTGGGCAGCCCAGGGCAGCCAGTATGATCTTCCCCCGCGTAAGAAACCTTAGTCTCAAATCCAGCTTTGGATCTGAGGCTGTTTATATGTTGCCAAAAAGCACGCGGGTCACTTTTAATTTTCGATTGTACACTGCGAATGTAATATGTATAACAAAGAGAGGTTCGCTTCTTAATATCAGATCTGAGGCACGAAAATTGCGTATAGTATTCCGGATCTCCACTTGCCTTCCATTTGCGATGGATGACTGCTTTGCATCTAATATCGCGAATCAAATCAGCAGAAAACCAGACAGGATATGTTCTACTAGTTTTACGAGATCTATTCTTTTTAGGTATACATTGATCGAAAATATTGTATAATATACTATAAAAAGCCGTCACAGACTCATCTACATCTCCAGCAAGATAAAACTCATCCCAGGAGACATAAGACAAAAGCCGATACAAAAGCGCATAATCACCCCTCGCAAAGTTCCAGTCATCACAAGAGTCAATGTTACTTGGCTCAATGGTGACGGAAACCCCCCGACCAGTCACTGAATCGAGAGTAACGGCAATATCCAGAGGAGGGTGGTAAGCATCTCGATGCGGTACCAAACCATCGCCTTCGATCTCAGATACTTTGCCATGACGAGCGCGCTCAGACACCAGCACCACATCTAACTTTCCTCTATACATATTTAACACATCATTCTTCTCAATCAAACCACAAACCGAGAGAAAATAACAATAATAGCTCATAATATCGCTAGATCTCTATATCTTGGGTTCAAATTGAGGTCACCCATTATAATAATATTACTCTTTAAACTACCTATTATTGATTCAACTTTCGTGAACCAATTCACATACTCTTCCATAGAAGCACGTGGATTTATGTACACTACACAGATATAGCACCATTGATTATCACCATTGATTAGTGCATAAAGCCCAAAGATCTTCACCGTCAGTTGTCTCCAAATCAGTGCGGCGGGTAAGTCCGATGCCAGGGCGAGCGGCCAACAGCACTCCGCCGCCACCACCGGTAGAACGATCACGACGCAATATACTCCATCCGTCGTTCGCTATCTCCGAGTTTTCAACTGATTCATTTAAAAATGAATCGGTAACAGCCACTATGTCATAACTGGAAGCCAACAACTCCTGCTTGAAAAATCCCAGCTTAGTATTGAGGCCCCTAACATTTTGATATGCTAAGGCAATCTCCATTATTTCTTGAGGTGCTGCTAAGTACGCGCTCCAACTTTGGGTCCTTGGGCTCTACGAAATAACCAAGCTTTAACTCTTGCGTTATCGGGCCAGACTTCTGGAGACAGACATAAATCATAAAACTTCACAGGAACAGTCAGCTTGTATGACTTGTAGTCACCTCTTGACTTGAGCTCCTCCACAAAACAGCTTCCCCCAGAACACAACTGCTGCAAGTAGCTTTTTACCTCCTCTGCCCCTGATGACATATTCCACAGATGAATGTACTTACGATGTTCGACGGCTTTCAATGTGGTGACGCTAGGCCCGGCAGTACACCGAACCGAACTGAAACGCTTAGGCCTTTTGTGACTCACACGTTCCCACGCATCTTGGGACTCTGAAAGAACTGTTCCCGCCTCAGTCCCGACGTCATATATGGAATCCCGCTGAACTGGAACATCAGATGCTACGCCTAGGAGATCCAGTTTTCCGGGTTGGACACTGTTTACCACCTCTGAAGTGACCTCCGAAGTACTGAAAGTCAAACTGGAGTCGGTCCCTTCCGAAAGTGACTTTTTCAGCCCCTGCTTCTCATGCATTTTTGCAACCCCTTTCCCCATAATCGGCACCATATCCTCAACGACCACATTACTGGCATCATGAAAACAGCGACACCGGCCCTCAAGTGCAACCTCGACATCCCGGAGGCGCTGGTTGGTAATATCCAATTTATTTGTACATGTAGTAAGGGCATCATGGTAGCGAGCGATAGTAGACAGCGTCCGTGAGCTGCTCAGTCAGTAACATCATTCGTTCCCGCAGGACCTGCATCTCCAGTGACACAATGTCCTCATTAAGCGAACTATTGGCCGTTGTAGGAACATCCGGAGCGCGCTGGTGCGCCACAATACCTTGGCTCGGCAGCGCCACACCACAATCGCCACGCGCACCCCCGGGCACAGTATCACTGGAAGCCAGAACAGCATGATTGGGCGGCATAGTAGTAGAAGTGGGTTTTCTATGCGTGATATTCTTTAAATAAAAGTTAAATTATAAATAAAAGTGTTGTATAATGATTAAAAACTATGCACAAAATTCTTTCTTTAAATTTTATAGACGACTGTTTACGAGTATGTAATTGGAACATTAAGCTATGAGTATAGATAAATTGAATTAAAGGCGAGGAGACCCGAGAATCAAAACACCCCGCCAATTTTAGACTCTTCTTGGCGTTTTTCTACGTTCCACATTTATACCAACTGACTGTCGTAAATGCTAAAACGTGATTTCGATAGTTAAAAAAAAAATTCTTTGGTGTCAGTTATTTTGACCACACCGTTGAGCAAAGTCGTGCTTTCGCCTTATTCCGATAAAAAAATATTATATTCTGTTATTCCGATTCCAGATTACGGATTCGAATTCCAGATACGGATTCCGAATTCGGGTTTGGGTGCCGTATTCGGATTCCGGATTCCGGAATCCTTTATTCCGGCTTACGCCAGGGTCCGCTTTCCGACTTAAACTTCTTCCGTCGTGCTTACAGGTAGTATAAATATTTTTTTTCATAAGTTCTTTTGAGATACGGAACCCTAAAAACTTCGGGACCTGATCTGACTGTCTGAGTCACAAATACAATAAATAAAGAATTCCCCACTTTTTTATGAAAAAAAAGCTAGCAATATCGGTACAAAATGGCGGCGTTTTGTAAGACCTGGTTAGTGTATATCATGTACAACAAAGGATTTTGTCACACCTTGCATGCACCTCATGTTTTTAAGTTATATAAGTATGTTTTTAAGATAGATTCTGTTTTTGTTTCATTTCTGTGATTTACAGTGCATTTTCCAACAATCAGTTAGAATATGTAATCGAAATGAATACTGCCTATGAGAATATAAACAAGTATCAATAGTGAAATGTATCTGAAAAGATCGACGGCTTTGCAAATTGTATGTCGACATAACCTTGTAAATATCAAATTGAAAAATTATTCGGATGTATCATTATTTTTCGATGACTTTGAAAAATCCGTTAATGAATTAAAACAGGCAGGCACCGTAACATCAGAACAGGAAAAAAATTAATTACATGTTAAAATAATTACCACAAAATTATAGTCATATTGGAGATTTGATAGATGTCTTACCAGAAAAGGATAAAGCTGTAGTTTAACTAAAAAGCAAAATTAAGCTAAAAAGTGCAGAGGAGCAATCCTCAAATCAAGTGACAAATGATAAATCAAATGTGTTTCAAGCCGATGCCAAACCATCATCGCAGAAAAATTTCATATGCTTTAGTAGTAGAAAGCCTGGCCACATAAAAAGAGATTGTCGTTCTACTAATAATTGTGGTCGTGGTTTCTCTACAATCAGAGGACGTGGACAATATAATGTAAGAATTTTCATTTTCAGAGAGCGAGGAAGTTATCAAAATATTCCCAAGTCCCAAGGCAATAACTTTCACGCGACTGTGGTACATAATGCATATACCACAAGCCATAACTCCTTGTCAGAAAAAGGATACATTTATTGGTTGCTCGATACAGGCCACATTTTTAATACTGACGAATAATTTGAGAGCAGTGAGACACTGCAAAAGCCTATTAAAGTTAAAATTGGTGACGGAAGAACTTTAGATGCAACAAATGTTGTGTCAATTATATATAGGTTATATCTCTGTATTTCTTTATTGTGTGGAATAAATAGTTAAATATATAAATAAAAGTTAATGCTGTTAAAACCTGTTTCAGAGTTTATGAATTCTGAGTTGTAGAAGTCTGAGGTGACTTTAACAAATGTTTTTCATGTAAAAGAGATAAACGCAAATCTATTAAGCTACTCAAAAACAGATAAAAATTATGTTGTTTCAAGAGGGTAGCTATCAAAAATATATAACCCATATGGTAGCCTTATAGCTATCGCAAGCAAAGATGAAACACTGCCTAAGATGAAAAGTTATGGAAATATAAGTAACAGTAATATGACTGTTAAAGAAAAATTACACCATACACTAAGTCAAATCATTTAAAAAAATATATAAGATGGACTACCAAATGAAATTGGATCAGAATATTTAAAATGCGCGACATGTTTTGAAAATAAGATGCATAACTTACCATTTCATAACAACAAAAGGAGAGCAAAGAGAATATTAGAAATTGTACACACAGATCTAAATGGATCACATCAGACTACAGGATATCAAGGAGAAAAATATTTTCTGAGTTTCATACACGACTATAGCAAGTTGGTCAAAGTCGATTGTATTCGAACTAAATTTGAAGTATATGGTTATTTAGTCCAGTATACCAATGAAGTACAAAACGTGACTAGACAAATGATAAAATAACTGCGCTATGACAACGAGAAGGAGTACATAAATGCGAGAATTTTTCAGTTTGCAAAAGAAAAAGGAATAATAATAAAACCTTGTCCAGCATATGTGCATGAACTTAATGGTACTGCCGAGAGATACAATAGATCCTTAATGGATATGGGAAGATGTATTTTATCAGAAGCAAAAGTTCGAAGAAGATATTGGCCAGAAATAATTAAAACAGCTACCTGTCTTAAAAACACAACTTTAACTAATACTGTTGAGAGAAAAACTCCATATGAAATATTTTTTGGAAGCCACCAGTAAAAATTCTAAAAATGTATGGATGCAAAGTGTTTGTTAGAATTCCAGAATAAAGGCGAAAGTCTAAATGGGACAAGAACGCAGAAATTGAAATTTTGCTTGATAATATTGACACAGGTTATAGAGTTTTGATGAATAACAAAGTGATAATAGCAAGACATTAGAATGTAATAGAAGAAGATGTAACTTTTGTGTGGATTTGAAGATGACAATGATTATAACAAACAGAAGGAAAGAGAAACATCAACTAATACAAATACGGATATGACAAAACATCTGCAAGTTAAAAAAATTGATTAATAGTAATGATAAAGAAAAAAAAAGCCATTAAAAAGATCAGGAAGACAAGTTAAACCTCCGTTACGCTTCGACGAAGAATTCGGATACTACTGTATTAATGAAAACAATTGTGATGCCATAGTTCCTCAAAATTTTCAGGAGGCGATAACATGCGACGAGTCTAAGACATGGGAAGATGCAATGAATCGTATAAAAGATAATTGATGTAAAGTGGACATACAAAAAAAAGAGTGAAAGTGAGTAAAAGCATGTTTATTAGTTGGAGGTTTTCAACAAATTGACTGTATTAATGACATTTACTCTCCAGGGCTTCGATTTTGGTACGGAAATCGTCTCAGTTGCAGTAACATTACAATTGCATCGCGTGTCTAACGTGTCATTGTTATTCAAATGATAGATGTTGAGTTGCAACTTTCATGAGTTCGAACTTTCTTAGTTCTCAAACTGTCTTTAATTCTGTTAACGAAAACGTGTCAAAGGTCGAACAATGATTTAACTGCAATTTAACTGGGATGATGCTGCGATGTTACTGTGACTGACTCGATACCTCGACGTAGTTATAGTAACATAACAGTTCAGTAGCAAAAATGCCGACTTTAAACCTGTTAAATATTTTTGGTTCGGAGTTGTGACAGGGGCGTAGCTATCGCCGTATCTTAATTCAACAAAATTAAGATCAGGGTTGAGGATCCCCTCCGCCAAAGAAGTAAATTCAACTAAATAAAGTTAATTTATTTAGTTTATAATTTGTTTGTGTTGTCCTTTTTAATATATATGTTCTATAGAAAATAATACTAAATAAATAAAAACACTTAATTACACGAATGTGAACTGAATAAAATGCTTGTAAAATTACATTAAACTTCTTAAACTTTTAGGGGGCCTTATTAAGGTTGACCGCCCCGGGCCTCTGATGGACTTAGTCCGCCACTGCCGGCGTCGCGCCAATAAAGTTTTGCCAATGTAGGCGATTTATCGCCATTTGGGGTATTCTAAATTAGAATTGGCGACGTAAAAATTGGAATGGCTTCTTGTTTAGGCTATCTCAGGCTTTGGGCCGAGGTATATAATTAAACATAAACTTAAGAGAGAAAACCCGACGGTTTAGCGGATGATTGTCCGTTCTAAGTATATTTACCTACAACTGCTCTTGCTGACACTGGCAGCCATAGATGCGGTTGAACGAACAAATAACTCTGACGGTTTTTTTCTAAACAAAACAGCGCCGTCTACAGTGCAACAACCATGTCTGACCGGGTGACAGTGGCGCTGTTGTTGACATTGACATTACATTTAAAACTGTTACACTTAGTTCTGGTTTTGGCCACCGGGCCAAATAGGTTTGTCAACAATCTTGTCAAGCAAACATTGTTAACGCGTACAAGAATTTGTATGGACAGTGGTAACCATTCCAATAGCTATGTGTAATACATCGTTGGATACCTATTTTCGAGCTGAACAAAAGTGAATATGGCGCTGGTTCCAATATTTGGATATTAGTCCGTTCCGGGTTATGCTCGCACAGTTCTATCACAGTAATAAGTATTTTATTATGTTCTACCCAAGTTTAAATTGGCGTTAAAGAATACGAATAGTGTAGGTTATGATGATATTAGCACAAAGGCAGTTAAATATGTTGCAGATCTAATTGCAAATCCCTCAAGTCACTTAGTAAACCTATGTTTATCTACAGGTACCTTTCCGAATAAACTGAAAACGGCTATTGTTGTGCCGCTTTTCAAAAAAGGTGACGAAAATGACATGTAAAATTATAGTCTAGTAGCTCTTTTACCAGTTATATAAAAAAAAATTGAAAAGATTATCTACGAAATTTTTTATAATTTCTTAGAGAAATACAATTTATTAATTACGCAGCAAAACGGCTTTAGGAAAGATAAAACGACAAGTATGGCAATGTATGATTTAGTGAAACATGCTGTTACACACATGGATAAGAGGTCTCCATCATATGCCATATTCATGGACATGTCAAAGGCATTTGATCGCGTTGATCACAAGCTGCTGATATGTAAATTGGAGCGTTATGGATTCCGTGGCAACTCTTATAATTTAGTACCATCCTATCTAGAAGGTCGAAAACAGTATACTAAACTGACACAAATATCAATAGATTCCAAAGAGGAAGAAAGTTATATTTCTGACAGTCAGACTATTGAATATGGAGTTCCTCAAGGTAGTGTTCTTGGATCTTTATTATTTTTAATATTTATTAATGACATTGTAAAATCAAGTAAATATCAAATGACACTTTTTGCCGATGATAATACAATATTTTTTGACCACAATAATGACATCGACTATCAATTAGAAATAAATAAAAATTTAATTCTATACTAATATTATAAAGAGGAAATGTTTGATTTTTTGTTTGTTTTGAATAGGCTTCGAAACTGCTGGACCAAATTAAAAAATTCTTTCACCGTTGAGAAACTACACTATCCCCGGGTGACATGGGCTATATTATATTTTCTAAAACATTACGGATCATTAATAAAACTCCAATAATGTAACCCAAGGTGTGAAAAAATACCCAAAAAATTCCTTACATCGCGTGTGCTGCGAAAACTATTGATGACAGAACAAAATAATATACAACGACTTTGCAGAACACATCATTATCTACAAAAAGTGTCGCGACAGTATATGTCTAACTATTACAGTCACAATAAGTGTTCTTTTATTTTCAAAATTTTATCGAATTGCCGCCGCTAACAAAATGCTCTTTATTTGTACCTTGGTATTAATTATTATCAAAATCGATTACTTTATATTCACGACTGCTTCAATACTTTTATATAACTTCTTGAATTATTCAATTCAGACATTTCATTCGAAAGATATCAGGAGTTTAAAAATGTGAATATTAGAAAAAAGTCGCGTGTTCGCCGCTCAGTCCGCTCGGCTATCTAGGCAGCACGGGGTACGGGAGGGGAGCAAATTTCAAGAAATAAAGTGCCGCGCGGCTCACTCGCGCGGTCGGATCCCTACGCAGCGGTCTGGAGTAACCCGTGTACCCGTAGTGGTACCCTTGCGAAGCCGGGGCGGGCCACTAGTAATGTAATAAATTGGCTTGACATGAACAATCTAAAAATTAATATTGAAAAAACTAATTTAATGCAATTTACACAAAGAAAGAAGACCGACACGCAAAAAATTATACATGAAATCAAACAATAACCGAAACACAAACAGTTAAATTTGTAGGGCTCTATATAGACAACAATATGACATGGGTAACACATTCACAGGACGTTTGTAAAAAATTATCTAAGTTCTCATTTGCCTTATATAAGTTATCCAAAGTAGCAGACCGGCAAACAGTCCTAACGTCATATCATGGATTTGTGATTGCAACTTTGCGATATGGCATAATTTTTTGGGGCAACTCTTCAGAGAGGGAAACTGTGTTTAGGGCTCAAAAATTGTGTATTAGGGCAATGTGTGGCATCAAACCTGTGGACTCCTGCCAGCCCCATTTTAAATCACTGAAACTATTAACATTTCCGTGCCTGTACATTTTGGAGTGTTGCGTATTCGTGCATTGCAACCCAGACATATTTAAAAAGAAGCCTGTAGTTGACTCCATTAAGCTTAGACCCAGAAACATTACAATAGAAACACATTGCTGCAAAACAGCAATGATGAGTATAAATATTACTGAACCATTTCAATGTCCCAAACTGTATAACAAACTACCAGAATTTGCATAATGACGTAATTATTTTAACAGAAACTTGGCTAAATGATGAAATTGAGGACGGGGAGCTTTTTGGTGAGCGGTATGTCGTGTGGCGTAGGGATCGCGATTACGCTCGGACGGGGTGCGCGCGCGGCGGCGGCGTGCTGGTGGCGGTGCGCGCCAGCCTGCCCACCGCAGCCGCGCGTGGCCGCTGTTCGAGTGCTGAGGACCTATGGGTGACAGACCTACAGTTGACAAACTTCATAGATAAAGCGTCTCAGTTGGTTGATGACAATCCTACAGATAAAATTTTAATAGTTGGCGACTTCAACATGAGTGATATCTCATGGAGCTCGGACATAAACAATGGTGGCCATAGCCCACAAATAACTATGCAATCTAGACACGTAGAATTTATATCCTTTTTAAATTTATGCAGTTTAACGCAATACAATGGAGTTCAGAACAAACAGGGCCGTCTTCTGGACTTAGTGCTATCTAATGAGCCTTGTTCTGTGACTTACTGTTTGGAACAGTTAGTTAGGGAGGATGACTATCACTCATCGCTGCTTATTATTTATAAATCTGTGCAGTTACACTATCTCGATATCTCAAGTAGGTGATCTTCAACTACCGCTGCGGTGATTATGAAGCACTATCGAGTGCGTTGGACTCAGAAAATTGGAAAGATTTATTATCTGTGTGTTCTTTGGATGAGGCACTATCGACCTTTTATAATATACTCAAAGAGCTTAGTCAAAAATTTGTGCCTACAAAGAGGGCAAAAACAAATAATTTTCCGCCCTAGTTTTCAGCGCCTTTAAAAAGTTTATTGAAAGAAAAATTCAAATATTATAGGAAAACTAAGGTATATAGTAATATTTCAGATAGGAACACATATAGATTGCTGCGGGAAAGGGCTAAAAACCTAGACTCAATTTGCTATAATGAATATATAGACCGCGTTGAAACCTCAATCAGCAGAGACCCGAGTGCTTTCTGGTCCTACGTCAAGGCTCGTAAACAGAGTAATGCCTATCCTAATAGTTTCACCTATCATTCAAGTGAGTTAACTGGCGGATTATCTATTGCTAATGCTTTTTCATCATTTTTTGGATCTACCTATCAGGCCCTGG
Source organism: Blastobasis lacticolella (assembly GCA_905147135.1). Taxonomy (NCBI): domain Eukaryota; kingdom Metazoa; phylum Arthropoda; class Insecta; order Lepidoptera; family Blastobasidae; genus Blastobasis; species Blastobasis lacticolella. The sequence continues at coordinate 4,302,423 of LR990062.1, read as the reverse complement.
TTAATCATGGACAAGATGTATATCAGGATGTTACCTGTGGCCTCCTTTTTGAATTTGAGCATCATTCTTTTCGGCAGAATTTAGTGTGCGCGATACGAACGAAATCGGTTGTTCCCTACCGTCCTCTTGTATCTGAGCTAAGACGCACCCTAACCCGGTGGGGGATGCATCAACGGTCAAAATTATTTTTAATTTTTGGATTATAGTGGACAAGTACTTTATCCGACACCAAAACTCTTTTAATGTGAATAAATGCATTCCTATGTACTTCTGTCCAAGTCCATGTGACACCCTTCTTTAATAATACATATAATGGGTTAAGAATACTGGAGGCATTCGAAACAAAATTCCTATAATAATTGACGAGACCTAGAAACGATTGCAATTTTTCACTTTATTAGGTTCGGGCTCACTTAAAATAGCTTTCACTTTCTCATCTGACTTTTTAAGCCACTATTATTAATAGTGGAAAAAGGCGCATTTTTCGTTTTGTACGACTAAGCCGGCGTCTCTTAGCCTTTTGAAAACAGCGTGTAGCCGCTCCGAGTGTTCAGCCTCGTCCTTGCCGGTGATTAGCACGTCATCCAGTAAACACAACACGTCGTCCATTTCCGACAACAAACAATCCATTGCGCGCTGAAATATCAACGGCGCGCTTGCCAGGCCGAACACCATAGGCGTATTCTTATACAGACCACGGTGGGTATTCATACATGTAATATTTTGCGAGTCCTTGTCCAATACAAACTAGTTATACGCCACCAATTAATCGATTTTTAAAAATTGTTTTCCACCGTGTAGTTTTGCAAATAACTCGTGAATAAGACGATAAAGGATACTGCTCAATTCCTAATTGTTTATTGATTGTCACAGAGTAGTCTGCACATAATTGGAGTGTACCGTTGCGTTTTAAGACCGGCACTATTGGAGAGGCGTATTCGGAATGATTTACTGGTTTTAATATGCCTAAACTTAGCCGTTCGATTTCCTTATCAATTTTTTCCTTTATCGCGAATGCCACGGACCTAGCTTTAAAGAAAACTGGTTGCGTTAGGTTTTAATTGTAATTTAACTTGATATTTGTTAAACATACCAAGGTTGTCATTAAAAACTTATGGGTATTTTTGTTGTAGGTTTGTTTTTATTTATTCTGACTTATTAATGTTTTTACATTAAAATTAGGTGAGTTGAAATTTAGATATGAAGTCCCGGCCGAGCAGCGGCGGCCCGCGGCCGTCACCCACGAAAATGTTGAGATCGTGTGTTTGACCAGAGTACGTTAGTGGCACGCGAATTGACATTTAATTACGCTTCCGGTGTACGTCGTTAGTTTTTTGTTGTAGATATCAATGATAAATTGTGGAAATTTATGTCGAAGGTACTTTTGGAAATTACTGTCACCGCTAAACTACTATCGATCTCAAATTTTAAACTAATCCCGTTAATTGTCACCAATTCAACAATACATTTTCCATTTTTAGACTGAATACGGTACGACTTACCGTCATTTCATCTCACCGCTATCATCCACACCATCTGCACCTATACAGGGTGTTTCATAATACATGTATAAAGCCGTGAACTGGATGGAGTGCTAAACGTATTAAATCGATAGGTACAATTATTTTTTTCGTACGTGGAATAGCAAGCGAGAAAATGACTATCGAACTTTTACCTTTTCAATGTCGATAATCGACATTTTGAAAACGAAAGACCGCATCTCTAGAAATCAGTTGTAAAAGGTCACTCAAGTTCATAGTACTAGGCGCAATGATATTAAGGAGATCTAAATTAGCCGTTTTGTGTTTTTTGGTTTGAGGGTTCTGTACAAAAAAATATTGTAATTTTAATTTAATAGGTTCCTTCTTAGTTTTTTCGAAAGTGCACCACCACCTAACTAATAGCAAAGTAGTCTAATTCAAATTACTGTGGCATATTAATGTAGCAAACTCTAATTAATGTAGCATATTTGTCTTTATAAGTTTGCTTTCTCATGTCATGCCTGTCAGTCATGTTTCAGTGTCGCAAAGGTCCTATCTGCTATGAGATTTTTCAGTAACTACACACACATATTTTTGTATTAAATAAAACAAATAAAATACCTTAGTGTAATGAATGAAACATAAATAAAACAAAGACAGCAGAGAGTGGAGTTTAAGACAGAACCCTCCACTAATGTGGGGAAGGCTTAAACTCTCAGAGGACTGTTATGTTAAAATCCGTACGATTTCACGAATATTTCTCATCAACAAAAATTAACTAAATGAATCTTAGTTGACGGAGCTATACCTGTAAATATCCCATGCTTCACCCAGTTGGAGAACCTAGGCAGGGGCGCAACAACCGCCGTATCAGCCGTATCAATGATACGGGGTCCCAAATCGTTTGTAAGCAAAAATACGTACTGTTATCCTCAATTTCAGTCAAACCCTATTTCCCGGAAAAAAAAAGTTCTTTAGTGATTTTCAGATCAGAGTCGGGGCCCCCTCCGCCAAAGATGCAAATGAAATCAAGTGATACAATCCGTTTTTGTTCCCCTTTCGCTTAGAGATAATTAACATTTTTAATAAAAAACAACAACTTAGAGCCCCTCACGCGCACTCACTCATTACTTCATTGAAATTGTGTAATAGCAAAAATGAGAAAAATCTTGATCTCATGTACAACATATTCAGCACTATCGGTGAGATCATAAGATTTAAGAAACTCCTTACACTGTTCATTGCTCAACGGGTCAGATGGACCTGGCTCATAATAAAATCGTTTTGGCCCACACGATTTTCGAATTTGACTGTTTTTAAGTTAATCGTAAAAACTTTATAGCTAAAATGTCAGAAATAGAGCTCGCACGCTCATTAATTAATTGTTTGCGAAGTTAATTTTATTATAAACCAGATGTCAGAAATGTCTACATCGTATAGTCCATTTACTGATTTTATGTTATTCGCGCAAGTATTCTGAAGGGTTAGTTTGTGAAAATATCGAGCTCGCTACGCTCGCTTATTCAACAAATTATGTCATTTTTATATTTATCACGCAAGGTTTTAATATACCAAAGTCAAGGGCCAATTTACAAAAATTCCGATGTCCACCCCGGCCTTTATGGAGATTCTTGTCATACAAACTACCAACATAAAACATTAACAAATTATACACCTAAATCTTCCTCAATAGACAAAGTAATTCCACTTTGTCAATTGGTGAAAACCGCATGAAAATCCGTTCAGTAGTTTTTGAGTTTATCGCGAACAGGCAGACAGACGCGGTGTGGAACTTTCTTTCATACATATGTTATTCTTACTATTAAGGTGATTCAACGCCCATACTAAATTTCTCTCGATATTCTTTCATTTGTTCCAGTGTTTAGTGATTGTATTATGATTTCTACTCTTAGTAAATGTATTCAATGGTGCGCAAAGTGGTATTCTTTTCAAAAGCAGTTAAATCGAAAAAAGCACAAATCGCCGCTTGATGGCGTTGTTTTGTGATTTAATTATTTTTCTTTTTCATTGCTTTGTTTTACATTATTAACATGTGGAAATCTATTTCGCGCACAATTGAACATATTTTCTAATAGCCAATTGCACAAAAACGTTACATAAAAATTGTATGATAATCGTACCGCCTTAACACGCGAATGGCTTGGATTTAAGTTACTCATTAGCATCCCTTGTAGCCGTGTGGTAACCGGTAGAGTAAAATAGCACCAACCCCTTACACTCGTGGGTGTCGTACAAGGCGACTAACGTTTAGAGGCAAAATATCTAGTCTCCATAAACTGGAAAATGGGCAGCAGCGTTTATCATTGTTATGTTTGCAACACTGCAATCTCCAACCCACCTGCCAAGCGTGGAGATTATTGCAATAACCTCCCCTTTTGCGGGAGAGGCCCAAAGTCCTGTAGTGGACTGTTATGGGCTGTGATGATGATGATGATGATCCCTTGTAGTTGGGGGTACTAACTATGGGGCCCCAGACAGCTATTGATACGGGGCCCCTGGAAGGCAAGCAACGCCACTGAACCTAGGTCACCTAGGTGAAACACGAACCCAAACACAATTTTAGTAATTACTGTCTGTACAAATTACCCGATAAAATAGTGGTAAGCAAATGTAATCCATCACCGACATCATAAGGATTATTATTAGTCCACTGTTGGACTTGTTTGAGCCTCACTTTATTAAATAAACACGACGGCGAAATAAGTACGACCCCTAACACGCGGATCCCTAAAGCCAGTGTTACCAGCAGTAGTTTCCAAAAAAGTACGTCTGGGCTCTTAAAATAGTACGAAAATGGCTAAAAAGTTACGATTTCTTCTTATTATCTTCTATATTTTATCGGCTTTGGGGGGGGGGGGGGGGGGGGGGGATTACCTTTAAGTCAATTAATGACGTTATTTTGTTGCCGGTGGCTAAAATCAACCCTTCCTTCCCATTATTTTTCAGTATTTTGCGCACAGGAAAGGTGAAGTGACTACCCCCCTCAGCTAAATTCAGCATTTTGTAAAAACGTACTGAATAGTACGATGTGGAGCAAAGTACGCTAAAGGTACGACAGTCGGCCAAATAGTACGTAAATCGTACTAAAAGGTACGATCTGGCAACGCTGCCTAAAGCGCTGCCTGCTGCCACGCCTCCCGCCTCGCCTCCCGCCACCCGCCGCCCCGTGCGCCCCGCGCCGAAAGTCGCGGGAAATACTCCGCCACGAGGCCCATGTGTCGACACGCCGGAGTTTTGGCAGTGTGCGTGCTGCACTTGGGTGTGTCGTTTGAACCGCTGACGCCGACAGCGTGGCTTCTTGTGTTAAAATGTACCTATTTTCGAGTCGTGTTCGTTTATTCGGTTTTTAGCTTTTCGCGTGATCGGTGTGATTGTTTGTTGCGTTGTATGTATAGGATACCTAAGTACTGTGAAAATAACTGTGATAAGACTGTAAACGATATAAATGAATGAATGATTTATTGCTTCAGGTACCAATATTAACGTAGTCTTGTTTGTGTACAATGTTCAACAGTTTAAGTATTGTGATAATCATTATTCTGTGCATGAGTGCAACCAAGCAGTAGGCCAAAGACCATGTTACCTACCTACTTACGTATTGCATAGCAACCAGTGCATGCTGTAGTGTTGTGTATCTGTGTGTATGAGTGTATTTACCTATCGGTCATCGAGCCACAAGAAAGCAAGAAAGTGTGGTTAACTGCGCTGGCACCTGACACTGTTTGTTTCCATAAAATAACGTTTAAAAGGTACGTACCTACATGCTTTAAAGGTCTAGGTGCTAGCTAGACTAGGAGACGCTACCTACCACCTAATAGTGACGTTAGAAGCGCAACCGCCGCGCTCGGTTCTTTTCCGACGGGAAATAGATAGAAAAGACAACGCTTTTATCTTTTCATAAAAACATGTAGGTATTTAGTGGAACCTGTCTGTAATGTGTTTCACCAAAACTAGATTTATAAGTGGTTCCCTAGGTACGTAGGTACTTAGATGAGGGAACCGTGTTAGTAGGTACCTAGTACTTACCTATCTGTGTAGAGCCATTTTGTCAATTGAACGAATCCCGTTTTAGTGTAGTAGATATCTACTTTAGTACGTAGCTGACTATTTTTATTTTTATTTAGTTTAAGTACCTGCGGCAGTCCACACCGCGGGTCCGGCTGTCTTCCAGACTGATTAACATGTTTTGTTTTTTATTTACGTAGGTTCCTACCTACCTAACCTACTTAGATACTGTTTTTAGGCCTTTAGTTAATAAGTACCTAAGTATTATGATTTTAATACTTATTTTACTTTTGTTGTGCTGGGGTGGTTTGTTCTGTTAGGTACCTACCTAGTAGAAATCATCTCGGTGTTAATGACCTGGTTTTGCTCTCGCGCACGAGGGCCTGGGGTCTGCCTTGACCATGATCCAGGATTTCGCATTTCTGGTCATTACGTCTGACAGTCCTGAATCCTGCCTGACCCTGCTACCAGGGGAACCTGATTACCTGACCAGATTAAAATCATAGTTAGACATTCAGTCGCCTAAATGTGCAGGTTTCATCACGATGTTTTCCGTCAGAAAAGGTCACTGGTACGTGGCGGCAGCGGGTGTCGAACCCGGTACCTCTCGCGTACGACTCGGATACCGTAACCTTAGGCCACTGACGACGCTCCGACTATTTAAGCATACCTACCTATTGAAAATAATTAGTGTAGGTAAGTTCCTAGTTAATTTGGTAGAGATTATTCATGGAGATAAGTAGGTAACATTTAGTTCGGCGCCTGGTAGCAAGATGTAGGAGGTCCGTTTATTTTGTTATGAATGGCGCGAGGTTATTACACTCTTCTTTATGGTGTGTACACACTCAACTTACGCCAACGAAGCGTTGTCGGCCGATTTGGATTTCTAAGGTCCAATAGGTAATTGTATTTCGTGGTCAAGCAAATGATCTTTGGGAGTTTTGGGAACCTATTCGGGCTCGTAATCGCACGTTTGTTCGTTGGCCTTCGGTATCCGCCCAAGCTGCGTTTGGTCGATTGCTTCTATCCGTTTGATGTTACCGCCACGCTGCGCTGCGGATCGCCGGCCGGCACACGCCAACGGTGCGTGTGTACGTAGCATTAGGCTCCTGGTACTAGGCTTAAGGAGGTTGCTCTTTTTTCATAGGGGTCGCACGCGGTTATTAAACTTCTCCTTCTCGGATCATCAACTTGAAATAGAGCTGCGCATCAACGTAGTCGACATGGTTATTTTTCTTTAAAAACGAAGATTTTTTATAAAAATTAAAATTCAATGTCTGGATAATATGAAGTCGCCAGTGTACTCTTTGCAAGCTATACTTTAACACCCTTTCGGCTTTATACATGTATTATGAAACACCCTGTATAGTTGACTTTACACTTTGTTGCATTTTTTGCACTTTTTTTTAATGTAATGCAGGCCACCTGATGGAAAGTGGTCACCGCCGCCTATGGACATCAGCAACACCAGGGGAGTCACCAATGCATTGCCCGCCTCTGAAGATACCTCTAATATACTTCTTGAACGATCCCATGTCATAGTCCAATGGAAACACTGTGGCTGGGAGCTCATTCCACATCCGAATCGTACGAGCGAGAAACGTTATTTTCAACCTTCGCATGGTGACCAACAGAGGGTCTACGTAGTGGGGATGAGTACGTACCCAGCCCACGTCGGTGGTGCGATGGCGGAATTGTGCTGTTGGCACCAAATCGAAAAGTTCCTCGGAACACTCCCCATTGTACAGCCGGTAAAACACACACAGGGAGCCAAAGTCCCTTCGGTTAGCCAATCGTTCTAACTTGCTTGTTTGTATGGGATCGTCGACAATTCGTACGGCGTGTCTCTGTACGGAGTCCAGAGGATTAAGCAGGTCGGCAGTTTTGCCCTGGGGTGAAGTTTCGCTTGGACCGGTTAAGCACTCCAAGTTTTTTAGAAGTCAGTTTGGCCTGACTCCGGAATCGCACGCTATCCGATATGTCGACACCAAGGGTCCTTATACAATTTGAGATGGAAAGGGGTGTTCCTTGGAACTGCGGCACCATGACAAAAGGATCCTTTTTGGCAGAAAATGCGCAGACCTGTGTCTTTGAGGGGTTGAATTCCACCAGGTTCAGTTTGCTCCAGTGAGCAACTTGCTCCAAGGAGTGTTCAATCTCTGACACAAGTCTTATTCGGCTTTTAGACACCACGGAACGAGGGACATTCGCATCTCCAGTGCTGTCATCAGCATAGCAGTGAATACTGGGAATATTCAGCATATAATTGATATGCAGACGAAACAACGTGGCAGATAGCACTGAACCTTAGAGTACTCCAGCATTAATGGTCTTGGTATCGGGGTAGCATCCGTGGACAACGACTTGGATGCTCCGTTCAGACAGAAAGCTAAATACCCAATTGCTGAGCCCCTCGGGGATACCGTACTTCGGGAGTTTTGTTAGCAGTGCCCTGTGCCAGACCCGATCAAATGCCTTGGCTATATCAAGACTGACAGCCAGAGAATAACAATAATAATAACGTAAAATTTGCAAAACGACACTGAACACTTTGACTTTTTTTATCGCCTTGTGTGCCCTGAACCCGGGCAGCGGGCAGGTGGTGCTCGTCGTTGGCCGCGGCCGCGGAATGTACTCTGCTCGCTAAACCCATGACGTTTTGGCGTAAAGTGGTCGTCTAGTAGCTTCAGTATGTTCTCTATGGAACTTCCTGGATATCCTTGGGCAAAGCGAGATCCGACGCCAGCTGATAGGTACCATCTGAGAGTGCGCTCAGTAGTATAGCTATTCCCTTTTTCCCCAACAAGTCACTTGAAGATGTGATGCTGTTCGCAATACACCATTGCGCCAATCTCCCCTTGAAAGTGCACCACGATTGCAAATTATGGACGAAAACCGATAAAATTCCCAATTGTGAAGCCATCATTTTTCTTTTAAAAAGATGGGAATTCGTCCGTCGCCACTGTTATATATGCGACCGGGACACACGAGTAATATCACTGCTTGTTAAAAACACACTGCTTTAATGACAGGTAGGGTCGTAACCGGGAAGTAACCGTTTTGGGTAGGTTATACAATATACAACAACAATAAATTGAAGATAATGCCCTCTAGAGGACATAGTCATAAAAATAATAATGAAAGGGATAGGTACATTAATATATTAAACATGCAGCATATTCCTTATTTTCAGTCAAAATTCATATATTGATGGTGCACCAGGACAGAAGGAACTTGCATCTATTTATTATCAAATTTTTCAAAATGTTTATAATTATAACATTACCATGTTTGGTCTTCAGGTCTTCAACCTTGAATAACAAATAAATGAAAATAAACGTAAATTCGCGATTAATCCGTTGTTTCATAAAACGTCTGAACATTTACAATATCATTTAGGTACATTTTTGGTATGAAACCCTAATAAATATAAAGTGGACAGCTATTTACAAAATTTGAGTATTAAAATTCTATACGATTAATACTAAATCCGACCCTGTTAGCATCAAAATATATTCGTACCTATTTAGACACCGAAATATTGCTCAATTTGCCAATAATTTTTAATCTGTCTTTAATGGCATGGCATTTCAATTATTGCAAATTTACACTATTACGATGCATATTTTTATCACAGTTTCTAAAATTGTGTTCCGATCGCCGCGACCACAAATGTTTACTTACCGATGAAAAGATAATCTAGGTGTTTTGAATTTCCATACCTTGCGCTTTCACTTAAATATGCACTTAATTACACCGTCTTTTAAATGGTTAAATTATTTTAGAAAATAATAAAATGTACACCGATGTTTTAAAAGAAATGTCAGGTCTTCAGGAGCTCCAGCAACATATCGACCGTTCTAAGCATTGCGCCCGTTATTTTCTGACAGCTTTGTGATTTGTGTCTAATGTCTGAGTCTTTGCCAGTGTCTACTGGTAGCCAGACTATGTAAATGACAAAAAATACCACCAAAATATAAAAAAAAATACTAAATAATTTAACCTGGCAAGTGCGTTTAGACAAATGTCAAAGACACAAATACGTAAAGAGTGAAAAGTTACGGTTCAACCGCTAGCGATAAATCTGTTAGAAAAAAGTCGAATTTAATTCTGTATGGCGGTAAGTCAATTGGACACGAAGAACTGCGATCCATGGCCATGAAGTAAATTTTGAGCAATTGTTCGTCTATTTTATACTTAACATTAGAGGAATTGAAATCGTAATAAAAAAATCATAATCACCTTGACGTTAATGTCCCGGTTGTGATTTTGCGCCCGAAGGCCCGGGATCCGCCTTGACCATGATCCAGGTTTTGGCAGATCAGGTAATTACAGTGGAGTGACTGCCATCTAACCTCCGTGACCCTGCTACAAGGGGACCCTGACCAGATTGGATCATGGTTACACATTCAGTCGCCTATAAGTGCGGGTTTCATCACGATGATTTTTCACACCGTAAGAGCATCATTGGTACATGGCTGCAGCGGGATTCGAACCCGGTCGAAGGCGAATACGTCGAACACCCCTATCCGCTTGGGCACCGAGGCTCTCCAGAAATTGAAATGTAAATATTATGGAAATACTTGCATACCATAAACCATTACTCCTTACCATCTGGCAGGCCAATAGATTGTTCAATGAAATGTAATTTGGTATCAATGTGTTTTGTACCATTGTGGTGCATAATATTGAGCGCAATTTGCTGTGCACCGTGGCGGGTACTTCAACAAGACATATATATCAGCGTTAGACTCTTGCATACCCTTACGGGCTTGCGAGTGGAGGGGATTAAAAAGTAGCCTATATCCGTCTTCAGGTTCTAAATTATCTGTATAATGCACCATGTCAAATTAAGAGGAAAGATTCGGACTGTTGGTAAAAAGAAACGAGTAATTAATCCGTTATTACGACCTGGGCTTCGATTCTGGTACGGAAATCGTCTCAGTTGCAGTAACATTACAATTGCATCGCATGTCAAACGTGTGATTGTTATTCAAATGACAGATGTTGAGTTGCAACTTTCATGAGTTCGAACTTTTCCACAATTATTTTTCTGGTACTTTAGTTGCATTATGGTTTTATATGGCTGTTGGTACTCCAATGAATAAATAAATTACTAAGTTGCATCTTTCTTAGTTGTCAAACTGCCTTCAATTCTGTAAACGAAAACGTGTCAAAGGTCGAACAATGATTTAACTGCAATTTAACTGTGATGATGCTGGGACTGACTCGATACCTCGACGTAGTTATAGTAATATCACAGTTATATTGCAACATAATAACAACTGCATTGCACACCAGAATCAGTACCCTGTGGGAATATTACCATCCTAAAAATTCAATTCCCCGAATAATGGAACAGCCACTCTATGTGAGCCGATTGTCATAGAAACGCGTGCACTACAGTGCCACAAACTTATCTTATCTTATCTGAAATTTAGTGCACAACGCAGGCGCGGCGCCCCAATCACGTCGCGCCGCGCTCGGCGCTGGCGTGGCGTGATCGCGGCGTGTTTAGTATGACGACTTCCATACATTTTCACGCCGCGCCAACGCCCACGCTCACGCCGAGCTTCCTGTGTGGCAAAGCATTTTTATTGTTGGCAAATCTCTTTAGAAATATTTATTTATTTAACAATTTATTGTACACAAGAAAATTAAAGACGTGCACAATAATTATATACTATAACTAAATACAAATTTATTTATTCGTATGGCAAAAATACAAAATAGGGGTGAGGGGGGCAGCTTTGTACGGGGGCAGTATTGAACAAATGCACTAGTAGGCTAAATTTAAATGCAACTTTAACCGTTTTGTTTTGTTTGCACTTGCTACACTAACCCACATAGCTGTCAGTTGTCATTTGTTGTCTGTCAACAACCATAAACAAGGGCGAAGATTATTTTGTTTTCGGCAGTTATAAGTAAATAATTTTGAATTGTTTTGTAAGGATTTCACGGCGACGTTTGAATAAAGTGGTAAGTTCAGTCCGGTTAATATGATGGGAGTATCTATTATTTATATATTTAAGTAGGAATAGTAGCAAGTTTTGACTGTCTTCTCGGAAAATAATTACTGTTATTTTTTAAAGTACTGTTGGGGCAGTTTTGAACAAAGAAAAGGGGGCAGCTTTGAATATTGTTGCACCGGCCACACAGAAAAGACGTAAGACGCAGACGTGGCGCCCGTTTAATCTACTTTCATACAAAATGTATAGAAACTTCGCGACGCAAAATGTACAATACAGCAAAGATCGGGCGCAGATACGTCTTCACTCTTTGGCAAAACATTTAGAAATGCCGAGGCACGGGTGAGACCGGTGGTGCGGGTGGGGCGCGGGGAGCGCGTTTTTGTGATTTTAGTAACTTCGATGTGAGATACTTATTGTGCTATTTTAGTTTTTGTCAAAGTTTTAAAACTATTTGTCGAGTAGATTTAAAGGATTGTTTTTTTTTTTATAAAGCTTTTGTTTTGATGTTTTCATCAAGATTCCTATTCAAATTAGTGTTTAGTTTTGTTGGTAAGTTGAGAAAATTAGGGTCTCGTCTGGAGAAAAAACGTGCGACATTTAAAAGAAAAACTAGAAGTGTTTTCTACCTTGGAAATAAATGTTTTATTAACCTGTTCAATACTGCCCCAGGGGATAGTCAGATAATAAATCTTTTATATTTTTCTAATCTCTATGGTGTATTTGGCCTGTTAATTAAAAATATAATTATCGTATATATTGTTGTATTTCTTTGTAAAACCGATTATTCAAAAGTGCCCCAGGCATGTTCAAACCTGCCCCATGTTCGGGGTGGTTTTGAACATTTCCCTTAAGATACATATAAAGAGATTGCTGCATTATCGTTGGCATATTGATTATGCAAAAATATTAAATTTCATCCTTAATAATGTAGTAAATCAGTCAGTGAAAGCAGAATGTTCAATCTAGATAAAGTTTCAAGTTTTCATGATTTTTCTAAAAAATGTTCAATGCTGCCCCCCTTTCCCCTACGAGAAACACATTCAACTTCAAATTTAAATCAAGCGAAGTCAGCCATTTAATTGCTTCGTCACTAAATACAAACATAATTCACAAATAAACAGGGCAAGTATCCGTATCAAAAAGGATAGTCGCCCCATTTACTTTTACGTATAAACGATAATCAGACGTGGTGGCCCCGCATTAGCTAGTCAGAAAATAGTCAAGGAATACCCAGTATGGCGATCAAAAGGGGGTGGCTAAGCATCAACCTCATCAGATTCAATCCGCGTCGACACCGTAAAGACTGCCTTTGAAGATCGCGGTTGAAGTGGACCTAAATGGCCACATGGTCCAGATGAAAACCCAAGACCGAACGAAATGGCAAAAAAAAGCTGCAAAGCAGATCCTGCCGGACAGACGACGGAATGGTGATGATTTTATTGTTTTAAACCATAAAACCTAAAACTACTACTTAGCAATAATTAATAATATATAAGTGCTTCATAAAGGATGTCAGTTAAAAATAAACATCCCCCTAAGCATTTTTACTACAGGGCAACTATCCGCCACAGTAGGCAACTATCCCCATTTTGAGAGGTCAAGAAAAACAGTATTTACTCAGAACCAATAATATTATGTTTACAAAAATAGAATATTTTATAATATCAATAACCTATGTTTTGATATACAAACAGCACAAGTCTTAGTAAGTGCCTATTTCTTAATAATAGAGCTTTTTTGCAAAGTTGGGCAAGTATCCGGCTTTTACCCTATCTTTCAGTGTAAATTACCTGAGCCGATACCAAAATTGATAGAATAGAATAGAATAGAATAGAATGTCTTTATTGCTTAAAATGTGGTATACAATAGGTTCTTATAAATCAAATATTTGACTCACACACTTTGCCAGAATCTGGTATACAATAATTTATGATAATTTAATAATACCAAAATGTCAGATTCAATCATTAAAAATAATTGATAACCCAATACAATAATAACATGTGATAAAATAATAAATTAAATTGATATAAAATTAAAAATTCAATAATAAGTACAATGTCACTTTCAATACCTAATTAAATTAAATCCCAATAAATAATTATTTAAACAATAAATTAAAATAAAATATGTCATAAGAATTAAATAACATGCCAAGGTACTTATTTACTAATAGTACCCATTATATATCATAACAAATTCATAAAATTATTAAAACACCCACATCATTATAAAATAATTTCATACCTACTACCTTCACTATTTTTAGTTCTTATCCACGTTTAAACGAGTCAAAGAATTCCTTTACTGTATAAAAACAGTTTTCTATCAGCCATTTTTTTTAATTATATTTGAGTTGCTTTAATGGCAGAAGTTTCATGTCAGTGTCTAAGCTGTTATATATTTTAATTGCCATCGAATAACTATTACAGCTGTGTAGTGTCGATGAATGGGTAGGGACAACCAGTCTATCGGCAAACCTTGTATTAAATTTAGTAGTATCGGATACTTTTTTAAATAGATACAGATGACTTTTTACAAATACGCAGACCTCGTATATATACATGCAAGGCACAGTCAGCAGGTTAAAATGTTTAAAAAGAGGTCTACACGAGGTTAGTGTATATACGTTGCAGATGGCTCTGATACATTGCTTTTGACAGAGAAGAACTCGATTTGCAAGTGATGAATTTCCCCAAAGTATAATAGCGTACCTCAAAATGGAGCACACATAGCCATGGTAAGCTTGCAATGCCACCTTTTAGCTACTGATATTTGCGAGGCGCCAAAGTGTGCTTATGTAATGGCTTTATGACTGTGACTTTCAATTGTTCTGGAAATTTGCCATTAGTGAACGAAATGTTTACCAAATAGCTGAGGACGGGTGCAATTTCTAATTTACAGGCTTTGACTACTTTTGTATGTATGTCATCATACATACAAAAGTAGTATACTGTTTCGTGATCTGAGAGGCCTAAGTAATGTATTTCACTTTCTACACCTACTAGATTGCTCATTACAAGATCTAAACACGCCTTTTTCTTGTTGGTTCTTTAATATGTATTACGAAACTATTGTTTTTAACTATTCTATTCAATTCATTTGTTTTATGTGTGTCTCTCAGTGTATTTATATTGAAGTCTCCTGTTATTATAATTTTTTGTCTTGTTTTATTTTTTAGTAAATTTAATAATCGCTCAAATTTTGTTAGAAACAGTTTCACATTAGATGTAGGCGTTCTATAAATGCATAGAACAATGCATTTTATAGAGGGTATCTCTACACCACAACACTCAAAGACGTAATCCTCCTGAAATTCCATTAAAAATGTAACTTTTTTAGTTAAAGTTTCTCGCTTTGTTAATATGCATACTCCTCCACGTTTTTGATGCTGTCTAGAATATGTAGCCCCAACTTGGTAATCCTGTATTTGTATATTTTTTTCACTACCTAATTTTATAAAGGTTTCACTTAAGCAAATGATGTCAAAAGTCTTGTCTGTATTTTCAAGTTCATGTAATGTAATTTCAATAATTTCTCTTTTACTTAATAATCCTTCAATATTTTGGTGTAGTATCGTGAACTTATCAGCTACGAAAAAGCTCCCTACTATTGTCTTTAATTAAGGTTCTTACGCTATGCCTCGGAAAATAGTTAATTATTACTTTTTGCACCATTTTTCTTTTTCCTAGGTCACAATTTGTTTTCGTTTCAAATAGTTTTCCGTTTCCTACATTATTGGCAATAGTTACTGACTTTTTACAACGCATTCTAATATTTTGCTTATAACCTAAATATTTAGTGTCATAATAAATTGAGTTAATCTTTATATTGATTTTAAAAACTACGTTAGATAAGAATTTAATGTCAAAATATTCAATCTCACTTAAATCTAGAAATATACTATTTTTGAACTGTTTACACACAAGACGTAACATGTTGTTTATTTTATTTTCATTGAGATGGACACTGTTTTTTATACCCAGATCGATGATCATTGGCTTGGTGTGTGTCTTAAGAAAATATAATAATTATGTGTCGGATATACATCATTTTCACCAATACTTACAACAATCGCATCATTAGCAGTGGCTGTTTGTGTGTCTGCAGATTTCAAGATGTCTTCGCTGATTGCGTTAGGTTTAATGTAGGCTCTGATTATGTAGTCTTCGTATTTTGTGTTCTCTCTGGATTTTATAAGCGCTGATGCTAATCCTAAACACTGTCTTCCTCCCAGAATGTAAATATGTCTGTCTTCTTTTCCAGTTGTTGGTATTTTCTGCTCATTGGGTTGACCTTGGTCTCTGTCTTGGTGTTGCGCCGTGTCCGCAATATCCGTGTCGGTAACTTCCATGTTACAAATTTCCGTATCATTGAAATGCTGTATATTTGGAATTGTTTGTGAAACGTTTATTATATGGTCTCTTTTTGTCCTTCGTATTCCAAAACTATTATATGTCATATTTTCCTTGTTCTTGATTTTAGGCGTGGATTTCGCAATAAGTTTTAAGCAATTTATCTGTTTTTCATATTCCTTAAGTTTAAATTTCGATTGGTTATTTTTAAATCCTAGATCCGCTGTTTCCAGATTTTCTTACAGTTTAATCATTATTTCTTTTAAATCCTCTAGTTCTTTATTGTGAAATACACTTTAAATATGCTTTACGAGTATTGAAGCATTTATATTTGACAAAAGATCTTATGTTAAAGTATTATAAAAGTATAAGTGCTGATACATTGGATTGTTATGTTGATTCTGACTGAACAGGTGACATTTTAAATAGAAAATCTACTGCTGAGTGTACCGTTTGATTATTTGGAAATATGTATTATACTATAGAAATCCAAAAAACAAAACTGTGTAACAAAGTCTATATTTGCAGAATATATTGCTTTGTCAGAGGCTGTAACTGAAATACATTTTTAATTTGTTTAGTAAACGATATGTTCACTAATGTTTGTAAGCCTTTTTACATTACCCAATGGTAATGTAAAATGTATTAAGTTTAGAGATTGGCTGAATGTTAAAAATTTGATTAGGATGTGTATGATATGAGAATTGAGTTTCTTTTTGATAAGATTAAATGTTAATAGAAAGTAAATGTATGGCAATGTTGTATGAGTATATATTAGATTAAAATTCATTTTGAATCACTATTTTGAGCAATATAAAAGTAAGGGGGTGTGGTTTAAATCGATACTCGATATCGTACTGAATACAGCACTAAGTACGGTACTTTTATATCTATAGTTGGCAGCATTGCATGTGGTCCCCGTTTCGTTGATGTGTACCGCTTGGCCACATTGATTTGACCTTGCTTTTTCTCTGTCATGGCGCTCGTAGGAGTTATAAGAAATGTTATTTGTGTTCTCAAATAAAACAGTAATTACATGTGGATCTGTGTATTTATATACTTCTATACTCATAAACTAGCCAGGCTTCCTTCCATTCTAAAATGTTCAAACCCATTTTATTGTCTTCCATATTGTACGGAATATTTTTGTCTATTGAATAGTTTGTAAGTATCTTTTTTTAATTATGTATAACCTTCACCTTACCAGATAGAATAGAATAGTATAGAATAGAGATTTATTATAGGGAATAGGAGATAGATAGGAGATAGATTGCAGTAAGATGAATTTGAAGCCCTTCCTTTTCTTATATTTGAGAAGATAGAGCCAGGAATCAAAAAATTCAAAATTGACTCCTGTTTCTCATTCAGTATCTTATACTGTTTGTCAAGTATTTTTTTATATAAAACAGCCGAAATACGTCCCCCCCCTCCCCAGAGATCTTCACAAAGGCAGGTCATGTGCCTTCCGGTCAATGAACTGAAACAAAAACGTAGCATGCAACATACCTGGTTCTTGACTGGTCAAGAACTAGGCTATACAATGGTCCACGAGTTTCCGTTTCTTACCAAGTCAATCACGTACACATAGACGGGATCACCTGATTCAAACAAAAAAATCACATGCAACATACCTGGTTCTTGGCTGGTCAAGAACTAGGATATGTAATGGTCCACCACTAGCTATTTCTGACCAAATCAATCACGTACACCTAGACGTGAAGAACTATTTATATTTTATATAAATATTTTGCTACAAAATTTTTCACAACTACCAGTCTTTGTAAATATCATTACGTTTGAGTATAAATTACAGTTACGCGCATATCTCTGAACCACAGAGCCGGGGAAATTATATCAGCCAAAGAAAATATATTTTCCTATTTATTAAAAAGTTCGTGAGTATATATCTATTGTTAACTGTAATATATTTGTCTAAGATATTGTTGCCATACGCTAGTTGGGTTTCTCTATCATAGGAGATACAGACATATATTATACAGGATATCCGGTAATGAATGGATAATCTTGAAACGTCTTATAGTATAACTTATGGCCGTTCAGAAAGAAATATGAAACAAAATATATCATAAGTAGTACCTAAGTTAAGATGATTTAAGAGTTTAAAAAGACTATTTTTTTGCTTTATTTTACTTTTATGAACACTACGATCAGAAATGAATGGATTTCATCGATTTTTTGTTGATTTAGTGTATTATTATACACTAACTATGCTAATAGATAAACAGTAAATAGTATATCTAGCTATTGCCCTTTTTTAAGAAAAAAAATAGCTAATTAAGTAATTTTAGAAAATAATAGCAAAATTTATTTTTTAAGCAATGTTTAAACATCTTAGGTATAAAAAAAATTATGAATCTATGAGTGGTTAATGATTTAAAAATAATATCGGTTTCAAGTTAATTTTATAATGGTACAATTCATAAATGTATTTACAATAAATAGTGAATTATTGCTATTAATGTAGAAATGGAGAAAATTTTACTAAATAACAAAATTTGTAATAAGTGAACTTTTTTTAAATTTAAATGTACCCAAACTTCGGGGATTAATAAAAAACAATATTTAACATAAACAACACTTTATTTTACACTTATTATAAAAAAAAATCAAATTGTAATGTTGGCCTCCCACTCTTATGCAGGCCCTACATCTACGGATAAATGATCTACGGAGCAGTCTTGTGTACCGTCACTTATTCTTGATGTGGCTGCTTTAATACGGCTTCTTAATTCATCTAGAGACCTTGTAGGCTTACGGTATACTTCCTCTTTAATGCAGTCCCAATAAAAAAAACCAATAGATTTATGTCCGGTAAACGTGGAGACCACAAAATTAGCCCTAGCCGCCCGATCCATCTATCCGGGTGCGTGTTATTTAAAAAAGCACGAACAGATACTGCATAATGCGCAGGACAGCCGTCATTTTACAACCAATATGGCTCCCTCAGATCCAGAAAGTAAAAGTGTAGTTTCAAGATTTTCAAGATTTTCAAGTATTTTTTTATGTTACAAGGCAGACAAACAGGCAAGCAGGTCACCTGATGGAAAGTGGTCACCGCTGCCTATTTCATTTTGTAGCCGAAGTTACTCAGAAAGGTGTTTCGTGAAAACATACTTAGTTATAGTATCTTTTCTGAGAAGAAAGCTCAAAATGTCTAAATTTTCATACATCTAACGTTCTCTTTTTTTATTTATTTTTGAGAATCGCGTCTAATCAACGCCATATATTTATTCATTTTTATCGGAAAATCTCCCATTGCAGTAACTGAAAGTGTTTAGTACCTGTATGGAAGTTGGGAGTTTTATTGCCATGAACTCGATTTATCATTAGTTGTCATAAACTACTTATCTGATTTATGGCACCCAATGATAACTATTAACCATTAACTAGTTGTTAACGGCAAAAAAAGTTGTTGATGATTAATTTAATTTAACAAAGTGCGTGAGTAATTTCATTGATATATTCTGTAATATTGAAATCATCTCATCATCTTGGTGTTATGTCCCGGTTCTCTCGAGAATGAGGAACCAGGGTCCGCCTTGATAATGATCCAGGATTTGGCCAGCATCTGGCCACGGACGTTCCGACTTCCAATTCCAAATTGCCCCACTTTCAACTCCCCCATGACAACGGTTTAATGTGTCTTGGAGGTATGAAATATCCTCATACATAGCCTCAACTTCATCGTCGGAGCGAGTCTAAGTCGGTGCGTAGACCTGTATGACCTTCAACAAATACCGCTTGGTAATTCTGAGTATAAGGTACGCTACCCTAGACGACACACTCTCGATTTTGATGACGTTGTTGACGAGGGATTTGTGGATGAGGAACCCAAGACCACCTAGTTACTGTTGGTCGCCCTCCCGGAAGTAAAGAAGATTTCTGGACTTCAAGATATATACACGAGTATTTTATTTCAAATTTTTTTAAAAGCGGTTCGGACTTAGCGTGGTCTTATTATACCTTTCAAAACTAAAGCAGGCAGTGTCTGTTATAAAAAGGATACCACGAGGCGCACGTATTACAGTAGCACAAACTCTATTATCCATTATCAAAAACACAGTGAAGGAAAACTGAAAGCGTGTCTGGACACAGCTCTTAACATTCCCATTCCAAATTCTAAATATCAATAACGAAAACTCTTCATCGTTAACAAATAAAATTAACCTAAATTGATCAAGAAATAACACATTATCATTTTGCCGGCCCAATAAATTTCACAAATTTAATAAAGTGCGAAACGTCGAAAACAAGGTCAGCGATGAAGACGTAAAGGGAAGAGCGCAGCTCCTATTCTCTCAGAGCTCCCTCGCCCCTGACTCTGAGAAAACTTGAGTAGCTCTGACTCCCCCTGACCATTCCACCGCCCCATACCTCACCACTAACTGTGACGACGTCATGTCAGCGGTGATGTCCTTCAAAAACGGCTAAGCCAGTGGCCTTGACGGACTTTCACCACAGCATCTAAAAGACCTGTTGTGCCACAAGTGACAGATATTTTATACGGGACGAATCTGTGCACCCTAATGGCACTACCATTCAAAGATTCGCCTCCGAACTTTGTTGTAAAAAATTTGCTCCTAAATTAACGTCTATTTTCAGCCGATTCAGCATGGTTTTGGGAGCAAAGGTGGCTGCGAAGCCGCAGTACACGCATTGCGTACTTTTATAAGCAGCAACCAGGCTGAAGTCGTTCTGAAAGTAGACATCAAAAACGGAAAATAGAGACACCTTACTTATAGAAATTAAAAAACAATGTCCGAAACTACTTTCCTATTTTTGAGAGTGTTATAATTCCCCTTCTAAATTGATGTGTAAAAGCTATGTTTTGAACTCAGAAGTAGGGTGTCAACAGGGAGACCCACTCGGACCATCTGTATTTAGTTTGGCAATACAATCTAATATTTTAAAACGGGACACTTGGAGGTGGAGTTACAACAGTTTTAGATGATCTACAACTTATGTCCACCGAGTTTCAGTTTCAGTTTATGTATTTTGTGATGTGTATTTAATTTAAATTAATTATTATTGATAATTTATTATGTTGTTTATTACTGACTTTCAATAAATGTATTCTCAAAATATTTATATTATATAAAAATTATTTGAATTGAATTGAATTGAATTTTAATTAAGAACAGATGATTTGAGAATGTATTGTAACTTCTCAGTCACCCTAATATCTATCTGTCTGTATAAATACATACATACGAGTATCTACCTATTAGGCCAGTCAAATCTTACATCTAAAACGCAAAGCGCGATGTAACGCTGCATTTTTGATATGTTATTTGGACCCCTTAAGAGAGTGTGAAACTACATTTTGCAAGCAAAAAAAAATTGTGCTTCTTGCGTAATACGTGAAAAACTGCGAAATTTTGGGACTTTTTTCACTTTCAGGTCTAAAAATAAAAAACTATTCATTTTTCGACCAACAAAGCTTAATAGCTTTTAAAATTGATTAAATTTGCAAGGATTTAAGCCCAAACACAGCTCTATAAAGCGTATAGCAACCAAGTTATGACTCTTTAAGGATGGTCTATTTTTCCCGAAAAACTACAATTTTAGGTTTTGCTCCTGTCCGGAGCAAATTATTGGTAAAATTGCTAGTTCTATTATAAAAAAAATTTAAAGGGAGATGTAGTACATTTAATTTTCTTTAAATGATGTACAGAACGAACTATGTGAGGCTAATGGTTCATTCACAATCTTAAAAAAACGAGAACGTGAAAATGTATTTTTGAAAAATAAAGTATTTATTAAGGTAGGAATAACAATTATACATATTATGAATACTTATCTGACATAATACAAATTATTAATACTAATCTGACATAATACAAATTACAAATAACAACTAACTTAATTAAACAATCACTAATTTTGTCCATGGTCCACGGTATTAAAACTATTAGGAATGCTGCTCAGAAGCCTGGCCGTATTGTCCCCCGTCCGAAGTGGAAGTCAGCCCTATAGTAATATCGATCAAGCGCTTAGCTAGCTCCCGAAATGGACACTAGAATTCAAGGGATTCCACACCAAACGGCGTAAATATGTGGTTTCCACCAACACTTGCGCCGTTTGACACTTTCAGTTGAGACGGCATCGGACCGTTACTGGAAGATGGAAATGGTGCAAGGGTATCGCTACACGTGGTGTCCCTGACCAAACGTCGTCCCAGCTCCCAGGGCGGGAGTGTCATCCCTTCGGGCCTCTTACCGTCATCAGGGGCCAAACCACCTGGCTCAAGCTTAGCGGGTGCTCCAGCGGAGGTGAAGGCCCGGCGGATGGTATAGTGCGTAACGCGGTCGAGAAGTGTCCCAATATTTTTAGAAGACATTGCCTGAAGTTAGAGACCCGATTTACACTCGCCAGCAGCCAGCAAACGGGCACACTCTGCAGAGTTGGATGGTGCGCTTAAAAGATTGTTTCGCACCAATCTGCAGCGAGGCTCGCCCCATAGCCGCTGGGAACAGGAATTTTTCGGGAGCTCGGCCTCCGGAAAAGCCTCGTGCCAAAGGCATTTATTTGGCCTCGATAGAATACGCCGTAATAAAAGTCCCTAGTTTAGATAATAACTTCTACACTGGAGACTGTGAACTATGCACCGAGGACAGAAAAGCTGACAGGGACACATCTGAAACTTTCCTAACGCCTAGACCTCTATATCCATCTGTTTCCAAGATGAATTATCGAGATTTATGTTAAGAATTAAAATATAAGAATATGTTTCACTGTATTGTCGACAACACCGCAAAAACAACAATAGAATTGTAATTTTTTCTTTAATGAAGTCCGAGAGGGATTAATCAAAACTACCTAGAAGGTGAAGTCACGCCTTGTCGACGACATTGTAATAGCAATAGCGTCAAAAGCTGCAGAAATAGACTCGGACTGCACACCAATCACCCTCAACTCGCGCATGAGGAGCTGAAAATCCTGTAAAACCGTGTTCGCATCCCCTCGTAGGATCCCGTGTTCTAAGTAGGTCGTACTACCACACGTTAAATTTAGAATTTAGCTTCTCGAGAGTCGCCTAATGCTGGCAGCCGACTACTGATTGCAAGAGGTAGCCTTTGTATATAAGATTGCTCGGCTTTTTGTAGCATTGCCGCATAAACTTATAAGCGGCCGGCAGCTTAGATCGTATTTGACCGCGCCTCTATCGACGGACTTGAATCCGTTTTTACGTCACCCTTCAGTACGACTTCAACACTATTACTTTGGAGGAAAGTTCTCATGGCGTGAACGGCGGCTTCGCAGTCACCTCTAAATCCAAAGTCGAGCTGGATATGCTGGAAGTAATTTGCTGGGCTGGGGGGTGGAAAACCGGCGTCGGTAGGTAGGTAGTCTCTACCGCAATAGGACGAATGAAACCATCATTTTTTTAGTTTTAGGCGCCATAAAGCGTACTTACTAAGGACTGTTCTACCTAGCCTGCCAGTGGTGTCAAGAATTCGTTTATAGAGGCTTGTTCCTTGAAGGCCCTAATGTCGTCGTCGTATGAATGTAGATACAACACTAAAGCCAAGTAATGACATAAAAATACATTATTACGATTTCAATAGAACTCGGTAGAATGTCAGTAACCCATGGTAAAACTAAGCAACTTCAAACTAACATACAAACGGCCCTGGGTTCAGTTATTGAATCACTCGCCCCTATTCGAACGATTTTCAATGTTGAATATCGACGTGAAAAATTCAAATTTTAAAATCACATTGGCAACACCGAAAGAGGAGGCCGAAGTATGGGCAAATATAGGGAAAAATATGTCATTTTTCATAAGGAAAATTAAGATTGAAAATCGTTCGATTCAAAGCGAGCAATTCATTGGCGAGGTTGACAAATATCTTCCACTGGACCCTGAGACTGATAGAACGGTCTCGGAAGCTGATTGGCACCTTGTGATGGTATTTTATTATTATTAAAACGTAATTTCTAACAAGCATAGCATAAGTACTTTGGTACCATTCATACAAATAAGTATTCACAGAATTCTTCAAAAAACCATTTTCAAGCTTGTAAGTAAACTATTAGTCTAACTTAGTTCGTTTTTTACTTAAATGAAAGTAAATTAAATGTACTACAACTTTTTTTTAGTTACTTTTATCATAGGACTAGCGATTTTATCAATAATTTGCTCCGGACGGAGCAAAACTTAAAATTGTAAATTTTCCGGAAAAATTGACCATCTTTGAAGAGTCATAACTTGGTCACTGTACATTTTGTAGAGCTGCGTTTGAGCTATAATGGTGGCAAATATAATTAACTTTAAAAGCCATTAAGCTTCATTGGTCGAAAAATGCATAGTTTTTTATTTTTATACCAGAAAGTAAAAAAAGTCCGAAAATTTCGCAGTTTTTCACGTATTACGCAGGAAGCACAATCTTTTTTTGCTTGCAAAATGTAGTTTTACACTCTCTTATGGGGTCCAAATAACATACCAAAAATTCAGCGTTACATCGCGCTTTGCGTTTTAGGGCCATTTTTTTGTAAGATTTGACTGGCCTATATAAAGAGTAGACAAAACATAATAAATATCATTTCACTTATTGTGATTTGGCCGTAAGCGAGTGATCGTCTAGTTATTGATTTAAATTTTCAGACCCATTACGTTGTGTACACATTTTGAAAAACGTCACAAGGAATATGTAAGTTTTATTGCAATTCTCTGTAATACAGCCGCACGAATATTCGGAAGATATTTACAAATGAATAATATTTTGTTCACACAAATAAAAGTAAAATAAAATATCAAAATCCTCAAAAATGAAACGAATGAAACATAAATCCGCGTGAATAAGATTATTTAAAGGTAATCCACGCAAGTCGAAATAGTCAAACAATTTATAAAATCCGTACAAAAAATATAACAAAGTATTAAGAAAACATGCGACTTAGCTTTGACGGCACTCGAAACGGCATCGGATTCTTCTTTCTTCTGTGGCCACTCTAACCCTATGATTGCGAAACCCTAACGTTATCCTCACTTAAATAATATAGAATAGAGGCCATTAGGTCTCGGAAAACCTACCTAATCAATAAGGAACTGAGACTCCCATCACACCTCATATCTCAGCCAACCAGCAAAGCCTTCGAAATCAACTCATACCGTCACACATATTCCGATCATCTCGTCAGGCATTATTATGGTCCTACCTATCGACTCACGAGTCAAAGGAGAGACTATTATTTAAATTTTATTTACTTCGCGTGTGTAAGTTGTGTGCCTAGTGAGGGACGTTAACGACTCGGGCCAGGTTTCGATCCAAACTCAAGATTCATGTCCGTAGGAAAATGTCATTAAAGCTTTAAAAGCACAAAGGGTATTAAACGGAACATGGGCGAAAATTGTACCAGAATTCGGCGGCAAACCTAGGCGTAGACTTAGTTAGAGCGCCTAGGCCATCGAAGACCAAGTCGGGATTCGTGCCGGACTCATTCTCTTAGAGTGTATTCGATGTCTCATCCGAAACTGTGTCCCTGGTTAGTTTTATAGTTTTTTATTCAGTGAGGGTGAGTACTGATGATATTTAATTTGGTAATATTTTCCTCAAAATTTGTGTTTTAATCACCTTTCACACTAATGTTGAAATCTCTAAGAGCCCTAATAAATACTCATAACTACCATAAAAGTAATGAGTAATTCGTCACATTTTTTAAATCGGTAGTTACTTATAGACTCTAGTAATACCACTATCTATAATATAGGGGCACCACTGTAGTAGTCGTGCTTTTATAACCTGTGCGTAGGTATCTACTGTTAGACTATACAGTATACTTTTCAATATGAAATTGCTAAAATCATGAAGTAGTAACTTTAGCACGCTTTACTTCACTACTAGCTGTCTATAGACTCTCAGCTCGTGGTCAATCTTTCGCCCGAATCTGTACCAAGTCAGTGATAGGTAACACAGTCTATCTGCTATCATAACACGTAATAACGGTCTACGAGTTACACAACAAGTAATCGTTACAGACCCGAACAACTGTTCACGGTGATACAAAAACAACATTATCTCTACTGCTCAATATCAAAACTAAATCAGGAGTTTACTAGTAAGAAGCTCTCACGTCTATCTGATACGCCAGTCATGGGTTACAACAGTCCATCTGTTACCACACCGAAACTAAACAAGTAATAATCATCGTCATCGATTTTAACTGTTCGAATTAATTTACTCTATCTAGACTTTACGTTACGTTTAAGCTCACATTTTGAATCGATTTAACAATGTTTGTCATAATGCAGGTGTCCCATATCCAGCCGCCTTCTAAAAAAATTACAACATTTAATTTGCCATCTACAGCCACAACATCGAGTCTTTCGGGGCTCTCAGCAAAATGAGTCACACACATGACTCCCAGGCCACTCCAAGTCAGCCAATTAAATCAAGATGTTTGACCTCAACAATAGTTCAGGTACTACAAAACTTTTACTGGCAGAAGGATATAAAATCTCACCATAGCTTACACTGCCTCATCTTACTGGTACAACAACAGAACTCGAAAAAGTTACTTAATATCGGTAATCAAGGAAATTTCAGTACTCGAAGCTAAAGTTTATTTATAAAACCGACTATTCAACAATCACCAAAATATCTGGAATTTCAACATTTTCTCACAAAGCTTCAAACACTGCCTTCTATAAAAGTCACGCTCCCATAACCTCCATCAGGCCGGTAAGCAACCATAAAACTCTCCAATAGGCTCCATCAGCCCACCATCATTGATAAAACACGATCACCTCCATCCGATGATGCAACAAATTTTGAGAAAACAAAACTCTCACATAAATCTTATAAAAACCTTGGCTCGACAGTCGTCACATATTGAGTTAGCTTCTTAGATAGATGCGTCTAACAAAGTCTTTATCCAGGTCAAACTAAGTCACCTTAACATAGTACAAGAGGTTTTCGGTCGAACTAAGTCACAGGTTTATCTTTAGTTACTCGAAACATAATTCGAAATTATCTACCGTCACTCAGTTCACTTACTCGTATTTCCTTTTTTTTCGATTAATAACTTGATACCAACCTAAAATTAAATTACTAACCAAACTACCCTTTTTTTCAATTTCCTAAAACGTATATGGGTGCTCCCATTGTTGCCGCGGATATCTTCAATAACATTGGGAAACTACGACTACAATAACAAACATTATACTGAAATATGGAAAATTTCGTTCGAATGTCTCCGGTTAAATGTAAACAAACACGCTAACAATTTTTCTCTTTTTTTTTTCGATAAATGTTGGCATGTTGTCCCGCTCGCATGGAAATCGCAGAGATCTGTACTGAGTCATTATTAAAATTTTGCACATTCCTAATCCGAAGCCTATCCTATTTCTAAGACACAACATCCTAAAGTACACCAGCTAATTGTTCCACAAACTCACTGCTACGGCATCCCTGCCACACTGTTATTATCAAATATTTACTTAATCAGCAATCTGGAACGACTTATGATGACTGGAAAAGTCGAAGGCAAGAGACCCAGAGGCCTAAGTCGATGAGATGGGTGGACCAAATACCCGAACGATACATCCGTCAACGTCGCATTACATCAGACGACTGATGAAAACCGATGGAGACATGCAGTTGACAACTCCGAAGATATCAGGTTCCTCAGCACTGAGGCAACGATCAAGAAGAAGAAGTCAATCAGCAGCAGCATCATCATAACTATGCTTACGTACTCAATTTATAAAAATAATATCACTATGCTTTCAAGTATTTCTTATTGTTGTTTTCCGATAACTGACAAGGTGTTGGTAATACGTAAAATCATAGCGTATTGTATGTTTTCAAGATGGTAAAATAATCTTTGATTAAATGACACTTTTTTACTTTAAACATTGCGTATTGTAACATTGGGAGGGATTTAACATAATTCTTACTATTTTGTAGTGTTTTTTTTTCTTATTAACATTTTATCAGACAGCCCACATTACTTGACATAGGTACCCGCAAAAGCTAACATTTATTAAACTTGGCAGTAGTTTTTGACATCTATACCAACAAATTGCAACACTGACGGTAACTGACGTTGTTTTTGTTTTGTTTACATTCTTTCTATTTATAGTTTCACTAAAGATACAAATAAACCTGCCCCTAGTGTTTCTGTCAGAATAAGGTTCTGAATTGTCAAAATAATTAACTCCTAAAATCCGCTAGGGAGCCTCTTATCAGCACAGGTTTTTTACCAAATAATAATTATGTATAGGACTCACCAGATAGAGAGGAACTGTTAATATCACATCATTTCTCAGTCATGTACGCAACACTCGCAGATTGTCTACCATAGTCCCATGTTGAAACATTCACGTTGAGGCTACCAGTCCAGCGTTGCATTGCAATGTTGTTCTCGTAGGTGAAGCGAACCGTTGTACACCATTGTTATGCAATAGAAGAAAATAATTGTATTAGTAAAATAAAAATAATACATACCGTTTTTAATTGTTTGACTTAATTTTATCTGCAGAAATCTAAGCAATTAATTTAATTTTGGTGTCAAACCACACTGCTAAATAACTCTAAATTTAAGCGTTTACTTTAAAATCATTGAATAAACTTTAGCTGGCTAATTTTGAACTTTGCAAATTATTTAACTAACACTATTTTATTTTTTTAAAACAGGAAAATATTTTACATGAATAAATTCAATTTAACAAAAACAAAGGAACCATTCCAAAGTGCCGTCCATAGTAAGTTTCACTCGATTTTTAATGTTGTCGATAACCCAGTGGTGCTCCCGAAGGCCTGGGGTCTGCCTTGACCATGACCCATTTGGTACAGATGATTTGTTGTTTACTTTATAAATCCCCCAAACTCTCTGACGAAGTCTTTGTCTTATATCTCGGGGTATTTGGACTCTTGGCTGCGCTTTGAACGTGTTAAATCTTTTTACATTTTAATGTAGACAACTGAACTGGATCGAGTAATCACTTTCCTTTTATTATTACGCTTCCACGTAGCGTATCTGAATTTTCTTTGTCGCTTTTCATCATACCATCTATTGGGCGTTGCGTTCGTCATCACCGCTTCTGATGTCGTCGCGTGAAGGAAAGGGGTGTATCAGGATCATTGTCATCAGGGTGGTGATATCGATAGCTATTCGTGCAGATAAATTAAAGAAAAGGTTCACATTTACTCCACTGTATTTATTCCAATTCATTTTTGCACATTACTTATAATTTCACTTGAAATCAGAGCAGTATCACAATGTAGGCAGTTGAGGTAATATTTTTCTTATGTCAAGGGTGATTTTAAAATAACTTTATTTTTAAACGTAAATAACACTTTATATAAACGAACTTCAAACGTAAACAAACGAAATGTGGAGACAGTTTCAAGACGCGTCACTCCTCGGCGGCGGTCGCGCCAAGAATGGCCGCCACTCCGCTCGAGTCATGCCGTCGAGACTCTGTCAGCACGCCCCACCATAGAGCGCACTCCCACTTCCGTTTTCCTCGTCATGAGTCCGTACTATTGACCACATGATTCCATACTATTGACCGCATCCGTCATATATATATATATTTATATATATATATATATATATATATATATATATATATATAAAACTGGAAAAAATATACTTTAAAAAAAAATTTTGGCTTGTTTTCTATCTTTCTTTTAACAAAATACAAAAATGAAAATTCAATCAAAATTACAACTAATTTCATACAGATTAAACAAAACGATACTTTTGACTTATGCACTACCAGCACCTTGTCAAAATTGTGAGAATTCATTGGTAGTGGTAGTTAGCAGTGTAGAGGAGTATTAATCAACTTAAATTTTATCCACGAGGGCGGCGAACACTTTGTTATGAGTGTCTCAAAGTTACTTCTTGACGGTGGAGTGGTGGCACCATGGCAATGCGTCTCATTTCATTCAGTTTATTTTATTATAAAAACTCATACATCGAGTGCAAATTGAAATACTTTATAAACGTAATACTGACATCAAAACCGCGGTTGCATATACTTTTTGAATCAATGAGCAGTTTTCCAATAGGCATCTAAAGCATTCCTAACCACTCCCTAGATGGCGCCCCGACAATTTTGGTAATTGATAATCGCTTGAAATAGGTTCTCAGCAAAGAGGATATAAATACTGGGTACGTTGTATTGGATAATATTGTATTTGTCAATAGTTTTCAACCATTTTCGAGGTTGTAATAACTGATGCTATACTAACTGCTATAGAACAAGAAATTGTTAGGTAATTGGGAATATCTGATGAGCATTAAGGATATTTCCCAAGACTCTGACAGGTTTAATAACCTCAGGAAAATAGCCGGTGATCAAGGCGCTACCGATTCTAGAACTCACAAAGCTTGAAATAGTCTTCAAAATCCAGCATTGTACTGCTATATTTGTAAAGTACAGGGTTGGTCATGAAGTAATAATGAATCATGATTGATGAAACCCGGATAAATATTGTTTCAATATATCTAATAATGAAATAGCAGTGCCCTCACAGGGTTACACGAGATATTATCAGCTAGATTTAAGAATGCTGTGAATAACACTAAATTAGTACGAGACATCAAGGATACAGAGTGTATTATGTAGATGAATAGAAACTTTGATTCGATAATTGTATACATGAAATATAGTTATATACCTAGAACACCCAGACCCGTAACAGAAATTAAAATTCATCATTTCAATTTCTGCCCGGCTATACTAAAAATGAGTTATATACCTAGAGTAAATATGATAGTAATTAATGATATTTTCGAAAATGAAATAATAAAAGATGATTTACTATATAACGACAAGGATACAGTGTACTGATGTAGATTAATAGAAACTTTGATTCGATAATTGATTACATATAGTATAATTATATGGACAAGGACAATAAGATAGTAATTATTGATATTTTAAAAACTGAAATTATAATATTAAGATGATTTACTACATGATATGGATGGAAATATTCAAGAAAACGACAAGATAAAGTGCTAGAAATGATGGGTTAGCACCGACTACCGATTCGACAAATGAATAAATATACAGTTAATTCAGCTAGAATGGATGGGTTAGCTGATTAACTCTCAATTGTGCTTAGGATACCTGGAACGTAAGAATGGATGGGTTTACGTCCAAGGTTTATATACATCGAAAAGGTAAACTTCTAGAATGGATGGGTTAGCAGGGTGCCGATTCGACAAAAGAATCAATTGAAGTTGTTTTGGCTAGAATGGATGGGTTAGCCAATTACAACAAAAAGGCGTGAACATTGAAAAGGTAAACTGCTAGAATGGATAGGTTAGCAGGATGCCGTTTCAACAAATGAATTAATTGAAGTTTTATTTGACTTTGGACACCTGAAACGTAAGAACGGCTGGGTTTAGTTATGGTATTCATGGTAATCTGAGAATGGATTAGTTTACAGTATCAATGATGAATTGAAATAAACTGCAGATTTCTATAATTTATGATGTTTGTAAGTTTAATATTATTGTGTATTAGGTAGATAACTTACTACTGTATTCATTCCAATTGTTATTTATATCATACCTAGTAATTATTGAAATCAAATTGGGTTAACATTGACGATTCCTTCGAGAAGACACATCTATGTCATACATGATTATATTAAAATTGTGTAACATTTGGGACATAAATGAATTTAATATAATTAATAAGATTATGTTCACACATAGAACTTTATTATTAGCTTTTAGTCGCCGAGTGTAAGGTTCCACCTGGGTTCGTGCACAGGGACGTGCACGAGGTCAGGATGGACGAGTGTAAGGTCTAATTAATTAATGCTCAAAATAATGTATTATTATGATTAATTAATATTGTATCCAGCTTAATCTAGTAAATTGTACTGATTTGTTAACTTTTTTAAGAAGTCAAGTGACATTTTGATTTTTATAAGAGTAAGTGTCATTTTATTTTTGGGGTGTCTATGTATGGAAGATGATTGTAATACCAAAAATAACTAATAGTACGGAATAAATAATTGTTTAGTATTGATAAAACGGAGTTTTACTACACTTTTTCTTCGAACTTCTAAAAATTACATTAACAAAACTCAATCTAAATGTAGAACATCTAAATTACTCCACTTTGACAATATTGAACGGGAACTTCAAAATGTTGATTTCAACGTTCTGTACCGGATGTCTGATCTGAATGATGCCACCAATTTTTTCATTGACACTCTCGGCGGCATATTTACGGCTAATACTACTCTAAAGTCAACCCCAAATAGAAAGTCGTTACGTAAGCCATGGATGACTGCGGGACTACTAAGATGCTTAAAAAATAGGGATCACCTTCATGCTAAATTAAAAAGTCACCAAATGATGTTATATTAAAAACTACTTATACTCATTACAAAAATTTCTGTACCTCGTTACTCAGAAAAATAAAAATTAAATATGACAAAACTTTGATTGGGGAGGCTCAGGGTAATAGTAAAAAACTTTGGAAGGCGATTAAAAATATTTCCTATACAACAAAACACAACACAGCTGCAGGCTGCCTTGTTTCCACTCTGAATCCCAGAGAAGCGTTGATGAGGTAAACCACTTTTTTGCTAATGTGGGACGGACACTGGCTGAAAAGATAACAAAGAAACGTGAATCGCATAAACGCCCAATTATCACTTCTGTGAGTCCGCATTCATTTGTCTTACTGCCCACAGATGAATCTGAGGTTGAGGGATTGATTTTGGAGTTGAGGAGTGATTGCAACTATCTTTCTACACCTACGTACCTATTAAACGTATTCATTCTTGATTGATTGTTATTACTACCGGTGAGTGAGTACCTGTGCGATAGGTGTTGCACTCGTAGGTATCTAACAGATTGCAAAGCCGCGGTCGTTGACCCGGGACTGATAACAAAGAAGAGAACGCATCTTGTCGGAACATAGATCTTATTTTATTTTTTTCCCCTTCATTCTAAGACCTCTCAACTAACTTTAACTTTAATTCATTATATAACGTCTACCTTTTAACCTGTTTAGTTTTTCCGCTGTATTTATCTTACTTTACTTTTTCTATTTTTTATGCCATTTGCGTTGTAAAGTGGGTGGGTACCTGGGTGTAGACTGATAAGTGATTCACTGATTACAGATACTTACCTAATATTTGTAGGTATTACTAGTAGTTAGTAGAATATTGTGGTAATAGGGTCTCCTAAATTGGATTTACCCTACCTCATAAAACTACTTTTTCATTGTCTGCTTATAGATAGATATTAGATAGGACCATAAATTGGGGATGGCTCAGCTAAATTAGCAAATTGTATTGCTGTTTGTTGGCTATAGTTCGTAGGTACTAAGTCATAGATTGACCATATTAATATCAGTAACGAGCTTTGAAATAACATATAATATTTTGTTAGGTAGATAGATAGTTAACAGGCTATATTACTGTTTGTTTGCCAGTTAGTTGGTAAATAATTACTTGACTAGAGCCTTCTCCACAACAGTGGAGGACTTTGCCATAATTATATTATATTTTGTAAAGTAGATAGCTAGATTCGCATTTTATTGTTTGTTTGCCATTTTATAGGTATTAATTGATTAATTATTAAAGGTAGCTTCGCGCATTCCTCCCTAATACCTAATATTCGTGTTGGAATTTCTGCTGTCTCGGTTTGTTGTCAGTTTCAGGCCGACCAGTATAGACGACTACATTCAAATATGGTGAAGACACGACGCGCTGCCTGCGAGGAGCTCGAATGCAAGCTGCAGCTAGCGCTGGACGAGCTGAAATGCTCCAAAACTC
Source organism: Blastobasis lacticolella (assembly GCA_905147135.1). Lineage (NCBI taxonomy): Eukaryota > Metazoa > Arthropoda > Insecta > Lepidoptera > Blastobasidae > Blastobasis > Blastobasis lacticolella. The sequence goes on along the minus strand of LR990062.1, from coordinate 4,268,803 downwards.
TCTGCGACCAGCTGTTGGAGGAACGCATAGACGCAGAACAAGAGATCCAAAACGTCATTGGCACTAACACTCAGCTAAAGAGTGAGCTTGCTTCTATGCATAAAGAGTACTTGGAAGTAACCAGGGACAGAGACGAGATACGCAACGTACTAGCAGAGCAGCAGACCTGTCACAGGAACTACACATGTGCCTTGAGCAGAATCTCGGAACTTGAGCTAGCTCTGAGCGAGGCTCACAATGTCATAACAAAATATGAGCAGCGACGGTCTTGCGACCCACAACAAATATCCCAGTGTCTGTACGATGAACTAGTAGAACCAGAATATGATCATCAAACAGTGTCTGGAAACACTTGTGACCCTTGCAATTCCTGGACCACATCCACGTCATCTTCACTTAACATAAATAGAAATAAAAAATCAAAACGAGTACCTAAATTGAAAAAATGTATGAAAAAGACATATCATAAAGTAAAGTTATCAAGGCAAAACAAAATTATTCACCACTTATCCAAAACAACGAATCAGTTACGAAATGATTTTGAAGAATGTAATTCAGAATTGGTACGTGCGCAACAAACCCATACCACGGAGACACACGAGACGTATAAAAAAATTAAAAAATTGCAAATAGACTTAAATATAGTAAATAGAAAATATAAAATTGCACAGAGTGAAATAATGACTTGGAGAGAAGCTATCTCTGAAATGATCAAATTGTCAAATGAAAACTCGGACATGATCGAACGTCTGATGGCTGCCAAAGAAGGGGAATGTGAGTGTGTCGCCTCGCAGCTTCAGCGCCCCGCGCCCCGGCCGCAAAACACTGTCGTCGCCCCCGAGGCGCACGCGGTTAACGTCAAGCCCGCGGTCGCCGGGTGTAAGGCCGGGGCCTCCCCGGCCTTCGCGTCCACCTCTTCCACCGCGGCTCACATCGTACCTGCGGTCGTCGGGCCCCACAAAGCTTCAGCCGCCCCGGCCGTCGCGGCCACATCTTATGCCGCCGCTGCGAGGAGTACGACGCGCCCTAAGTCGACGGGCGCGGTCGACGGGCCATTCAAGGCCCCAGCCGCACCGGCCGGTGCGGCCACCTCCTATGCCACCATAGCAAGGAGATCGACGCGCTCTACGGCCCCCGCGGCCCACATCCAGCCCGCGGTAGCCATCACCACCGAGCATGCTATCCTCGAGCCCGTACCGGCCCCGCGGGTGGCACCGCGCGCCGCGCCGAGAGCGCCGCCGCCTCGCGCCGTTCGGCCGCGCGTGGCCACCGCCTGCAGGCCCGCGCCCGATACAGCGGCGCCCGGGGCCACCTCCGTCGCCGCCGGAGTGCCCGCGGCCGCCACCGTCACGATCCCCGGCAAACCCAGCAGGCCTGCTAGCGCGAAGCCGACGCAAACATTGCGAACTAATGTGCAGACACAGAGAACTCTAGTTTTTTCAGATCGAATAGGTAAAAATATGGGCGTGTTACTAAACGACTGTACGAATTCTAAAGTAATCAATTATTGCATGCCTGATTTGTCGTACAGCGGTATTATCCAAAAAGTCTTACAACACTCAGAACACATAGATCAAAATGTAAATATAATAATTTTAATAAGTAATAGCCTTAAAGTACGAAAATATGATATAGTCAAGGGTTTTGAAGCGTTGCAAGGATTGTCTGCAGGAAAAATTTTATTATGCGCTTTTCCCTTCATAAAAAATGTTTATGATACTGAAAATGACCGTATTCACATGTTGAATACTTTGATGTATAATTTGACTTGCAGTCAGAAAGACGCATTTACCTTTTTTGACTGTAATAAATTTACAGATAAAGTAGTTTTAACAGAAGATACTATGTATCTTCGACGTAGGTACAAAGTCAAACTGGCTACAATGTTAGCGTACCATATTAATTTATTGATTTCTCCTACCGTAGGTAGATATGACCAGAGTGCCGATTTGTTTATAAACAAAAAGGGTCACTCTTTAAACTAGTATGTAAGACAAAGGAGCCGTCCTGTATCATATCAGCAGCATATAACAGTCCACTGTTAGACTTGAACAGTAAATCTTTTGATATTGTTCAGAATATACAGGACTGCTCTGGCATAAAGTCATTAGTAAATAGTGGTAATAAGCCTTTGGATGTACGTAAAGTAAAATGTTATAATAATAAACAAAATTGTATAGTTAACTTAGTACATCAAAATATCCAAGGCATGACGAATAAAGAATTGGAAGTTGAGCTATTCATGAACGGTGAGAATGTTGATATTTTTTGCATTACTGAACATTGGTTAAAAGATCACCAGCTCATATTTGGCTTTAACAACCATAAACTTGCAAGTTCGTTCACAAGAGGGCAGGCAATTCATGGAGGTTCCCTAATACTTGCTCGTAATTGCCTAAAATGCAAGGAACGCACTGATATTGTCAAGCTGTCTGTTGAACGATCTACTGAAATTGCCTGTATAGAACTTGAGCGACTTATTGTAATGAGCGTATACAGACCTCCGGCTTCATCATTTGATTTGTTCGAGAAAATTATGGATGAAGCCCTTATTAAAGTTAGCAATTGTAATAAAAATATTGTTGTTTGTGGAGATTTTAATATAGATTTATTAGACGTATCTTGTAAATATACTGGTAGGCTAATATCATTATTTAAGTGTCATAATTTAATCAACTTATTTTTAGAGCCTACTAGAATAACAAGTACTACATCAACTTGACTAGACAACATTTTTTGTGATATCCAGGCATGTAGCCAGTCTGTAATAAACAAATTACAATCCGATCATTGTGGTCAATTAGCTGTGTTTAATGTTAATATGAGGAAAGAAACAAAAAATACTATTAAATTTGTACCAATTAACAACAACCGTCTAAACAGTTTTAGAAATAACATTATAGAGAAATCATCTAATTTAAAGTATTTTGATGATACAAATGAATATTATAATTCAGTTTTACACATGACAAAAACTGAAAGTAATAGTATATTCAAACCAAAGGTGAAGGCAGTAAACAGCAAACTTATGTTTAGCGATTGGGCGACAGCAGGAATACATAAGAGTAGAAATAAATTATATGAGCTCTATGCAGAACGGGCGTATAATAATAGCGTAGAATTTGCTGAGTATGTTAAACATTATTCGAAGGTTTTTAAACGCGTTTGTGCTACAGCTAAATCGAATTTCGTTAAACACAAACTAAAAAATAGCACAGATGTAGTAAAATCCACATGGCAGATAATAAATAGTGAAACTGGAAAAGTAACAAATCGCGATACTAAGTACAGTTTAAAGATAATGATAATGTTGTTACCAAAAACTCTGAAGTTGCGGAGGCATTCAATAAATTTTTTACAGACATTCCAGTGTCAACTACGAAATCCTTAAATTCGTCTCCTGCTCTCGCTGAATCTTTGTTAAAACAAAATGTACCCGAGAGTGTCATCGATTTTAAGTTCGAGCATGCAACACCTCAAGATATAGTTAAGGCTTTTAAAACTATAAAAATGAAAGCAACTGCCGACATTGATGGTATGACAGTAAAAATTATTAGCTCTGTAATTGATGTTATTGCTGTCCACTTAGCGAATATATTTAATAATTGTGTTGATAATGGTGAATTTCCTGACCTGATGAAGCACAGTAAAGTTATTCCATTGTTGAAAACTGGTAATACAACGGATCCTACAAATTTTAGACCAGTTTCAATTTTACCGGCTCTAAGTAAAATATTTGAGAAAATCATATTAAATCAACTAAAAGCTCATTTTTATGGAGGTAACCTATTGCATCATAAACAATTCGGTTTTACTCGCGGTCGTTCAACAGCTGATGCAGGTGTTGAACTTATTAAACATATCTTTGGGGCCTGGGAGGAATCCCGTGATGCCTTAGGGGTTTTCTGTGATTTATCCAAAGCCTTTGATTGCGTTAATCATGATATTTTGGTCAGGAAATTACAACATTATGGAATAAAAGACTTGGCCCTAAACTTGCTAAATTCATACTTGAGTCATAGAATTCAAAAAGTTGATGTAAACGGAGAGAGATCTATGGGGTCTGTTGTCTCTATGGGTGTCCCCCAGGGATCTATTTTGGGCCCGTTTTTGTTTCTTATTTATGTAAATGACTTACCGTACTTTGTAAAAGATACCCATGAAATTGTCTTGTTCGCGGACGATACATCTTTAGTGTTTAAAGTAAAAAGACAACAATTAACATATGAAGACGTGAACGAGGCTATTGCAGAAGTGGTAAACTGGTTTACGGTTAATAATTTATTACTGAATGGCAAGAAAACAAAATGTATAAAATTCTCTTTGCCAAATGTTAGATCAGTGCCCACTAATGTACAAATAAAAGGCGAAAATTTGAATCTTGTTGATTCTACAGTATTTTTAGGCTTTACTCTGGATAATAAATTGCAATGGGGTCCTCACATTGATAAATTGGCGAAACGGCTAAGTTCTGCAGCATATGCTGTAAAGAAAATACGGGGTATTTCTGACGAGGCTACAGCAAGATTAGTTTACTTTAGTTATTTCCACAGTATTATGGCCTATGGCATACTGCTGTGGGGACACGCTGCCGACTGGCACAATGTATTTGTATTGCAGAAAAGGGCTATTCGCGCGATTTATCAATTGAGACCTAGAACTTCACTAAGAGATAAATTCAGGAATATTGATATAATGACAATGCCGTCACAATATATATATGAGAACTTAATGTATGTTCATAAAAATTTACACTTATTTAAGAAGAATAGTGATGTTCATAATATTAACACGAGAAATAAAGATAAGCTTGTTGCTGGTGCTTGTCGTCTAGCCAAAGTCCACAAATCATTTATGGGTCAATGTGTACGCTGTTATAATAAGGTTCCAACAGATATTCAGAATTTACCATTGAATAAATTTAAAGTCGCTATAAAAAACAAATTATGTCAAAAAAGTTATTATAGTATATCTGAATATGTAAATGACAAAAGTCCATGGGCCTGAACTGCTGTTCTATACAGGTATTTACTTTTAAGATAGTATATAGGACAAATAATGTATTAGTACATAAGACATGTTTAAAAAAAAAAAGAATTAACGTAGGCTCTGTGGGTTTCTTGCCGTTTCTTTTCCCCACGGAGAACCACCTTGGAAGCGGCGTTAATTTTCCTTCCTCTCCCACACATGGTGTCTCCTGTCTGCGCTAGGGTAGGGGTAGGGTAGTAGTTAGAGTAGGGGTAGGGTACGGTAGGGTTGGAGTAAGACAGAGGTAAGCTAGTATAGGGTTGGGTAGGGGTAAGATAGTGGTAGGGTCGGGGTAAGATAGTGGTAGGGTAGGGGTAAGGTAGTGGTAGGGTAGGGTTAAGGCAATGGTAGGATAGGGTAGGGGTAAGGTAGCGATAGGGAAGGGATAGGATAGAGTAGGGTGGTAGCGACTACCTACCACATACAGCATGTGTGATGCACGCTCACTTAAAAGTCTGTCTGGCGGTGGCGTGGGGGCCGGGTCGCTCTTTTCCCTCAAATATGGTTGAATTGGACGATGGCTGGGCCCTGCGTTATACTCGTGAACGGGTGCTGCCTTGGTGGACTGGCTTACTCTTGCTGTAGTTTTAGGTGGTTTTTTCTTAATTATACTAGACATACCTATATAATATAATATAGCGTTCCGGCTCTGCCTGGCATTGTCGAGCACGGTTCGGTTGGCGAGGGATACGTTTATCTACGGTCATAGGGCGGTCAGCGTGTCACTGTGTGTTTCCTTCCTACTTTCCTATCCCCCTCATTTTTGACGATTGAAAGAGATATTTATTGTCCTAATCAATAAAGAAATTTTGATTTTGATTTTGATTTTGTGCGGCTGGGGCTGATGGTCTGTCTGGGGCATTCCTGAAAAGGTTTAAAGATATTCTGATACCACCCATTAATTCCCATTAAAATACTTACATTGTATGGAAGAATTTTTTCCAATTATCTTTTTTAATATAGCGTAATGTTACATTGCATTTTTCACAAACTATTTGTGAAACGCCAGTGCACTTGGGTACCTTGCAACGTATTGTTTTTGAACCCAAATCAGCCAGTAGCCGACCTGGTCTTAGCTTATTGCCAATGCAAGAACATGTTCTACAGGGCTCTTATGTTTCTTTGGCTTGAATTTCGTTATCTAAAGACCTTCGGCTCTTGATTTCAGGCTTCAGACCAAGCTTGCATAAGGTCTCACCTATTTCAAGTCAAAATTTTGCAGAATAATTTTTTACTCTTCGATATAATATACAATTAATTTGCTATATATCTCATCATTCCGAATCGATTTTGAGGAATTCTCAAATAAAAAAAGACATTTCAGCATCAATACTTGTAAACTTTACTTAAATGAATTAAATAAATTCATTACGAATTTTAAAGGGATTATTTGGGTTCGTTACAGAAATGTCACAAAAAGCTATAAAGGGTTAAGGGAGGTGACAGAGACAGTGTTACAAATTACAGACCAATCTCAATTCTACCAACACTCTCGAAAGTCCTGGAAAGGCTTTTACACAGGCGGCTGGTCGGATGCTTAGAGAGAAATCAAATTTTATCATCCTCCCAGTTTGGTTTTCGCTCGAGTATTTCTGCCAGCGACGCGGTACTAAAACTTACTACGCATATTGTTAATAAATTGGACAATAAACAGAAGGTAATTGATATTTTCCTGGACCTGGCAAAGGCATTTGACACTGTCTCTGTCCCCGCCCTTTTCACCAAACTGGAGAACAATGGTGTTAGGGGTCCTCAACTCGAAATCTTTAAGAGTTACCTTTCAGACAGACGTCAGTGTGTCAGGATTGGTGATTGGGTGTGTGGGGAGCTGGGAATCTCTTATGGTGTGCCGCAGGGCAGTATTCTCGGATCAACTTTATTTATGATATATATTAACGACCTTTGTCAATCTACGCTCACAAACTGTAAGTTTACATATGCCGGTGATACTGCTTAGTATATACTTACTATATACTATACTTAGTCTTTCATGGTGCAACATGGGAATCAGTTTTTGACTATGCGCAAGCTGGATTCAATTCTGTCTCTGATTGGTGCGGAACTTGCTCACTTTAAGTGTCGAAAAGACAAAGTATGTGACTTTTTCCCTGTCAAGTCGGAGTTTGCCGGGTTCTTTAAATGTTTCATTGTATTCTCATTCATGCCGAAATCCCCCCGCCGCTCAAGGATGCATATGTCCTAAACTCACATCTCAGATTGACAACCTTCTATCTTTCCATCCTCAAATTGGCGGTCTGACAGCTAGACTGCGTAAATTTATTTTTATATTTAAGGTGCTGAGCGATGTTGCAGAGCGTGAGGTACTGAGAATGGTATACCTTGTCCTTGTTCAATCGATAGCTTTATATTATATTGTTTCATGGGGTGGGTGCGATGAAACATATTTATTAAAACTTGAGCGCGCTCAGAGAGCGCTTCTGAAGGTTGGGTGGCGACTTCCGTACCGGTTCCCTAGTTCCGAACTTTATAAATTTTGTAAGGTTCTCTCCATTCGACAACTTATTATACTTCAGCTGACTCTTGAGAAGCATTCGCAGACTCCTTACTATCATATTAATCCTCCTGCTTCGCATAGATTTTATACCGTTTGTCCATCTGTGCCTATAAACTGCAGCCTGGCCCAGCGTACTTATTACTTTTTGAGAAGCTTTGTTTATAACAAAATTAACAAAATTTTACAAATTCGCCCTTTGAGTAAAGCAGAATGTAGGAGGATCTTGACAGGCTGGCTGCTGGATATTGATTATGCTAATACCGAAAAAATAATTTTAACTATAACATGAAAATATCATCATACACACACACAAATACACACACACATACACATATACATACACATACACACGCACACGCACACACGCGCACGCGCACGAGCACACCCACACGCAAACGCACACGCACACACCCACACGCACATGCACACGCACACACAGGCACAAACAAACATAATATAATGTAATAAAATATTGTATATATAATGATATAGGAGGTTGAGAGCCTGGAGCTCCGTAACACAGGTATTATAACCTAGCACGGACTCCAGTTCTCAATAAGGATTTTGATTATTATTATATTTCACTAAATACTAAGCACTGTTTGCCTTTTTGAGGAAAAATAAATATATTTTGTATTTGTATTTTGTATTTTGTATCATCGGCAGCTTTGAAAAACTTTCTAGCGACCACATATAGATAAAGCTTTGCGTCGCCGCTCGATGTCATCGTCATCACGTCTATTCTACTCGTATGTGAGAATGTGACCCAGGTACTTGAACTTCTCGACAATATTTACCGCTTGTCCTCCAACACACACAGCAGGCACTATGGACAGACCCTTTCCTGACTTAAATATTACCATCTCCGTTTTCTTGGCGTTATACACTAAACTATGGCGCCGCGCATATTCTACATAAATCGTAATTAGCCTTTTCATACCTAGACTGAGCAGAACCATATCATCGGCATAGCTCAAGTTGTTGACATATATGTCATCCAACTTGAGCCCCACCGACGTTCTGCTCAGTTCCACGATTAAGTCATATAATCCAGACAGCCTTGGATCTTAATCTTTCGAGACTATACATAGACAGACTTGGGGCAGTGTATCTGTCATTCATATTACACTGTGTTGAATTCTCAAAGGCACTGCTGGCGGATAGCTAGCGATTTATAGCGACACACGCTGCTTTTCGCTCTTTTTTAAATTTACATAAGTATATTTATTATTATTTAAGTATATATATTTACTCGTATTAGATATTATTTTACAATGGACACAGATATAAGCAAACTTTCAGATGAAATATACCATTCTGTTGCGTCCTCCCATGAGGATTTGAGAAGCGACGACGATAGCTTTGTTAGCGTATCTGCTAACTTAAGCGGTTCTCTTCGTGATGAATTTTCCCAACTGTATGAAAACTTTAACGTCATCCATATAAACGCTCAAAGCATCCCAGCTCACTTCAATGATATGTTGGTGTCTTTCGATGGCCAAAATATTCAGGCAATTCTAGTCTCGGAAACCTTCCTTCATCCTTCCCTCCACTCCAACTTATTTTCAATCCCGGGATTCCGATTAATCCGTCATGACAGGGTCTCCTCGTCGCACGGTGGAGTCGCCGTTTATCTCCGTAGTCACATTCCTTTCTCAATTGTTAGTGAATCTGAGCAACCTCCACCTCCTTATACGCCCGAATATATTTTTCTTGAGATTGTACTGCATCAAACTATGATCCTCCTTGGAGTTTATTATAGCCCTAATCTACATATAAATTACTTTTCTTCGTTTGAGTCTCTCTTGGAAAATCTTATGCCCTCTTATAGTCATTCCATAATAAAGGGTGATTTCAATACGTGCCTCCTAAAAAACGACAACCGAGCACGAAAGCTGAGGTCAGTAACGGATTCAAGCAATTTGCATATTCTTCCTTCAAGTGCGACCCATTTATTTCCTAATTGCACCCCCTCCCTTTTAGATATAATCATGGTCCCTCTCTTGAACACGTGGTGAAACATGGTCAATTGTCCGCGGACGCTTTCTCTTACCATGATTTAATATTTCTTTCGTACAAAATACGACCACCTAAGTCCAAACCCAAAATCCTGTTGCGGCGCAGTTTTGGTGGCATGTGTGTGGAAAATCTTCGGAAGGATGCGTCAAGGATTGACTGGAGTGTTATTGGTGACAGTGACGATTTGAACGAAAAGGTTAATTTATTTACAAAACTTGCCACTGAACTTTGCGACACTCACGCGCCATTTCGTAAAGTAAAAATGAAACATTTGCCTACGCCTTGGCTTTCTGATGACATTAAGGTATTGATTGCTCAGAAAAACAGAGCCAAATTAAAATTTTAACACAACCCGACAGCCTTGAACCGTGACCGCTATCAGCGGATTAGAAATCATTGTAATAAGGTATGTAGGGATGCGCAGCGCCGCCATATCCACGAGTCGGTTGAAAATCAAAACCCAGGGAAGGTTTGAAAGTTCCTTAAAAACATAGGTATTGGTAGGCAGCGCGATAACTCGCTACCAGTGTCCCTCGATCTTGACAACCTAAATCAGCACTTCTCTTCTTGCTCGTTTCTGGATAGTAGGACTAAAGCCAGCTCTATTAAACTCATTTCCGAAAAAGCAAAGCCCAGCTATCCACAGTTTTCCTTGACGCATTTTTCTGATCGGGATGTCGAATCGAGCATCACTGCTATTACGTTCAACTCCGTTGGTAGTGACTGCGTCAGTCGTGCGATGATCCTGCCCATTCAGGATGTCATTTTGCCGGTAGTTACCCATATCCTCATGTGGCTGCCGGTCCGCTTGCGTAGGGATCTTCACATGCTTTCCCTTTTATAATCCCTTTACCCCATCCTACCTTAAAGAACGTTTCCAGTTTCTATCTTCCTCACACTCCCTTCCCCACCGCTCTTCTAATAATTTACTCCGTAATATTCCTCGTCACTCATTTAATTTCTACTCCAAATCCATTACTGTTCAGTCGATTAGACTATGGAATTCATTTCCTGTGGACATCCGACTAGCCAAAACTGCACCATCTTTTAAAAGGCTGGTTAAAGCTTATCTTCTACAGTCTGTCCCATAAAGCTTCTTCAAGTCTATTGCTTCTCATAACTCTTGTTGGGTTATAACCTTATATGTTAGCGATATATAATTCCAGATAAACCTTACTCTCTTCTATTCTATTCTGTTTTTAAATATGTATTTATAGTATTATGCTAGGTATATAAATTTATTTATAGTTTTTTTAGTATTTATTAAAATTACACCACTATGTCTTTTTGTTGAACCGGCTTACTGTCAGCTTATTTCCTTATCTTGCACTTCTGTCAAGTTAACTACCCAGAAAGGTTGCCTGGAAGAAATCGCTTTAAGCGATAAGGCCGCCTGTTGCTTCTCCTGCTGTTAATTTTAAGTACCCATTGTATACTTTTGATTGTGCAATAAAGCGTTATTCATTCATTCATTCATTTACGTACAGCTTAAACAAGTCGGGAGAGGTCAACCCACCTTGTCTTACACCACAGGTCAACCCATAATAATCTGACTGCGCATCACTCCATCTGACATTATTGACCTGGTGCGAATACCAGTATGCGACCAGATCAACAATCCCAGACGGTACATGGCTCTGCCTCATCTTTTCCCACAGTAAGTCATGACTTATTGTGTCAAAAGCACGGCTCAAATCCAAAAAACAAGCATACACACTTGTGTTCTGATCAACGTAGTGATTGACTACTTCTTTGAGCGAATAGATAGCCATATCTGTGGAAACCTCAGAGCGAAAGCCAAATTGCCTATCGTCAATACTCAGATGTGGAGTTATGTTGCCCTGTATGTACGTTCAAGTACCTTGGCCACAATAGTTGCCAATGAGATTGGTCTGTAGTTGGCTGCACTCGAGATATCACCGGTTTTACTTTTTACTATTTTCACGACTAATGTACGTTAGATATCCTCGGGTAAGTACGCATGTTGTAAACATAGGTTATAAAACCGCGCTAGTACCTAACAAATGTTCAATGCTTAGTCCATCGTGTCCAGGAGACTTGCCTCGCTTCATTCCTCTGAAGACATTGACAATGTATTCAGGCTTAACACAGCATTTCTCCGAGCCACGACAGTCACTACTTGTTATACTTTATTATGTACTTGATTATCGGAGGGAAAGGGAGTGGCTGAAAATTTTCTCATTAATAAATTCGCTATCTCTTTCCTATTTACTTTACCCTCAACACTGACCGGTAAACTACTTTTATGATTTAGGTTTTTTATATCTTTCCAAAACCGAGCAAAATTTTTAGATACTTTATGTCCTCATTCTTTTCCGTCCATCCTTATTTTATCCTGGTTATTTTGTACGTATTTTAGAGCAGCTTTAAAAGTTTTACGAGTCGTCGACATTTGATCGTAATAATATCCCGAGCACGGCCGCCCGCAGGATAGCCATTCAATGTACTTTTCTCAGGCCTTTTATGCAAATCTCTGACGTGATAATTCCATCCGACCACTTTCTTACCATTATTATTTTTAATAGTATTCTCATACGCAAGAGTATAATTAGACCGCTGATGCACTATGGGAGCGAGACTTGGCCAGCGCTGACGAAACACATTCGCGAACTCCACGCCAACGAAATAAAAATGCTGCGGTGGAGGTGTGGTATTACACGACTCGATCGAGTACGTAACGAGTCCATCCGTGGCAGCCTTGGCGTAAGGGATATCGCAGATAAGATCAAGGAGGCTCGTCTGTGCTGGTATGGTCACGTGTTGCGTAAGCCTCAGGGATACGTGGAAAATAGGTGCCTGATTCTGCAGGTATTAGGAAAGAGGCCCCGTGGGCGACCCAAGAAAGATTAACATCGCTGAGTCCAATGCGAGAGCCAAAGGCTTACGACGAGAGGACGCCGAAAACCTAGCGAAGTGGAGAAGATTGAGTAGGAAAGTGGACCCTGACAAAGGCCGGGACAAGCGCTAGGACGACGATGATGATTTCCTTTGGTACCATTCACACAAATAAGTATTAACAGAATTCTTCAAAAAACCATTTTCAAGTATGTAAGTAAACTATTAGTCTCACTTAGTTTGTATTGTACTTCAATGAATGCAAATTATGTGTAGTACAACTTTGTTTTAGTTACTTTTATCATAGAACTAGCGATTTCATCAATATTTTGCTCCGGACGGGAGCAAAACTTAAAATTGTAAATTTCGGGAGAAATTTACCATCTTTGAAGACTCATAACTTGGTCACTATAGATTTTATAGAGCTGCGTTTGCTTAAATTGTGGCAAATATAATAATGAACTTTAAACCTATTAAGTATTATTAATCCATAGATGCATAGTTTTTTATTTTTAGACCAAAAAGTGAGAAAACTCCCAAAATTTCGCAGTTTTTCACGTATTACGCAGAAAGCACGATTTTTTTGCTTGCAAAATATAATTTCGCACTCTCTTAAGGGGTCCAAATAACATACCAAAAATGCAGCATTACATCGCGCTTTGCGTTTTAGGGCAATTTTTTTGTAAGATTTGCCTGGCCTAATATCTCATTTTTGTTCAACAAATTGGTTCTTATTTACAATAAAAATATATTTTAGGATAATGTAAGTATCTGTGATACCTAAAATACTTTAAGCGCTATCCTACTAGTATTAGTTAATCACGTAAATACTGCTGAACGGATTAAGAAGAAAATTTTTAGTGTTTTAGCTTATATCCCAGAATAATAAATAGGCTACACATTACGCGGCAATACGGTTTAATTGAATTTTACGCGGACGAAGTCGATAGATATTATATTATTCAATTAATTCTTAAATAAACTTAAGCAGTGTCATATATTCCATTGTGTTAAGCCTTGTAAAATATATTTTCTTATAGTCATCATCGTCATATCAGCCATAAGACGCCTAGTGCTGGCCATAGGCCTCCCCCAGATATCTCCATAAACGTCCACGTTGTGAGAGGTCTACCCCCACTGCTTCTACCGATACATGGTCGCCACTCCGAATATTACTGCTCAATCGGCTATCTGTTCTGCAAGTTATGTGCATAAAGTGTTTGTTTTATGTACTACGGCAGACAAAACAGAAAACAAAATGCCGGCCACGTGGTGAAAAGTGGTCACCACCGCCTATGGACATCAGCAACACCAGGGGCGCTCCTTAATGGCATTGCCCACCACTAAGGAGACCTTTAATATACCTGTAGTATATACATTAAATAAATACACTATGATACATTAAAGCTAAAATCATGATTGAAATAATTTTATAAGGAACAAAGTAAAATGTAAAAACCAGGGGGCGTACCACAATCTTTTCAAAACAAAGTTAAAATAACCTTGTTTAAACTAATATTATTGTATTGTTATAATGTTATTGTATTCTTACTTTGATCTGTACCATGATCTCCTAAAACAAGCTTGAATTGTTTCCACTACAATCTTATCTGACCCAATGACGGCATCGCTGTTGTTAAGTTTTGTATTGTTGCCAAATTTTATTTCAATTAGCACACACTTAGTTCCAGTTTCGGTCACCGGTTTGTGGCACTAACATAGAGAGGTGCATGAACGAATGTTTTGTGGTTATTTTAGGCTAGAATCATTAACTCAAACAAGCTTACTTTCTAAACCGTACCATGATCTTTACGTTTTTGTTTGACAGTAGGAAGTTTCGTTTGACATTATTATTGTTCTTATGTCAAATCCATAAATCTAATAAAAGTCACTTTTTCATGATGGATCTAATATTGTTTTACGATTTTTAAAGATTTACGACATATACAGGGTGTTTCATAATATATGTATAAAGCCGTGAACTGGATGGAGTGCTAAACGTATTAAAACGATAGGTACAATCATTTTTTTCGTGCGCGGAATAGTCAGCGAGAAAATGACTATCGAACTTTTTCTTTTTCAATGTCGATAATGACATTTTGGAAACGAAAGACCGCATCTCTAGAAATCAGTTGTAATAGGTCACTTAAGTCCATAATCAGGTTCATCAACCAAAGATGGCCTATTTTTTCTTTATGGCCTATTTTTTCACACAGTCTACATCCCGTTGAATGCATGTGGTGAGCCTTGGCACATCACAGTTTATGCACTCCTCGAAGAACTTTTCCGCCAGCTCCGAAATAAGGAAAGACGTCATTTCAGTACCTAATAGTAATTATTAAATTCTACTCATGTATGAATTCATTAAGGTGAATATTCAATTTGAAAAAATACCTAGCAACACTGTTTACGTACTAGGTACGGTCAGGAGACCCCGTATTACCATTTAGTCAATTAACTAGTAACAGACGCTACGATTTGCCTGGAGCCGACCAACCATCAGTTGCAGTCGATACTAATCCTTACCAAGTACAAAATAAAGCAGCTTTTGGGTTAACACCAATGGGTTAATACGGGCATGCAGTCCTTGGTCGAACGTCCGACCACGTATTCTGCACTCAAAAGTGACTATTTTATCCTGCGTAATGATTAGTATCAACTGCTACTAACAGTAAGTTAGCTCCAGAAAAAGGGAACGTCTGTTACTAGTTTTTAGTGTCAACAACGCTTAAGAAACAAACATGTACCTAGTTGCCCACTGGCAGTAGTTGCAATTACTTGTTTTATGCTACGCAGTGATAGTCCACCTGAAGGCAAGCGGTAACCGTCGCCCGTAACATCTACGATTCAATCATTTAGGTTGCAGGCAACAAAATGCAAAACAGCAGATGCGTTGTCACTTTGAGGACTAAGATGAAATGCGTCATGCCTGTATTTGCGCTGGCTTATTTTATGGACCCACGTACTAGGCGCAATATTAAGGAGATCTAAATTATCCGTTTTGTATTTTTTGGTTTTAGGGTTCTGTACAAAATAATTGTATTCAATTATGATTTTAATTCAAAAGGTTCATTCATAGTTATTACGAAAGTGCAGCACCACCTAACTAATAGCAAAGTAGTCTAATTAAAATTACTGTAGCATATTAATGTAGCAAACTCTAATTAATGTAACATCTTTGTCTTTACGAGTATGCTTTCTCATGTCATGACATGTCATGACAGACATGTCTGTCAGTCATGTTTCAGTGTCGCGTAGGTAATCGTACCTATCGAATTCACGAACATTTCTTATCAACTAAAATTAACTAAATGCTTCTTTACTGTTTTTAATTATCACGATCTCTCTGCTGTAGGCCTGCTGGAAGAAATTTCTTTATAGAAATAAGTTGGCCTGTTGTGTCTAATATATTATATAATGTACTTTTTGTAACAATCTTGTGTACAATAAATGGTTAAATAAATATATAAATAATAAATGATTCTTAGTTGATGGAGCTATACCTGTAAATATCCCATGCTTCACCTATTTGGGGAACCTAGGTCACCTAGGTGGAGCACAATTTTAGAAATTACTGTCTGGGTTACTGTCATTGCACCAAACTACCCGATCAAATAGTGGTAAGCCAATGTAGTCCATCGCCGTCATCATAAATATTATTATTAGCCCACTGTTGGACTCGCTTGAGCCTCACTTTATCAAATATATAAAATCAACATTACGGTGCATCTACCAGGAGAACATAAAACGAGAGAACATAAAAGGCGAAATAAGTAAGACCCCTAAAACACGGATCCCTAAGTAGGAATCCTTTTGCGTGTCGCCGCCGCGCCGACAAACGCCGTCGAGGCGCGCCGGAGCTATGGCGGTGCCTTTGAAGACAAAATAGAAACTGAAAAATAAACATAGAAAACTTTGGCGGGCCGTTCTTTATTTTGTGGTTTTACCCACGGCGCGGCTTCCATTGAAGAAATTTACCTACTATTGTGTCGTGATCGTTCATTCGGTTTTTAGCTTTTAGCGTGATCGAAGTTATTACCTAAGTACCTACTTTGAAGATAACTGTGATAAGAGTGTCAACGATATGAATAAATGAACGATTTATTGCTTTAGGTACCAGTATTAACGTAGTCTTGTCTGTGTTCAGCGTTCAACAGTTTAAGTATTGTGACAATCATTATTCTGTGCATGAATGCAAGCTAGCAGTAGGCCAAACACCATGCTACCTACCTGCTTACGTATTGCATAGCAACCAGAGCCTGCGTAGTGTTGTGTATCTGTGTGTATGGAGTGTACCTACCTAGCTACGCTACGATACGAGTGCCTTGATAGTTTATACCTATCAGTCATCCGAGCCACAACAAAGCAAGAAAGTATGGTTTAACCGCGCTGGCACCTGACGCTGTTTGTTTTCATAAAATAACTTTAAATAGGTACGTACCTACATGCTTTAAAATCTAGGTTCTACCTAATAAAAATACTTAGTGTAGGTAAGTTCCTAGTTAATGTGGTAGAGCCTATTCATGTAGATAAGTAGGTAACATTTAGTTCGACGCCTGGTAGTAAGATGTAGGAGGTTGGTTTGTTTTGATATGGATGGCACGATTAAACTCGTCCTTATTGTGTGTACACACTCAACGTACGCCAACGAAGGGCTGTCGGCCGAATTATTTGGACTTCTAAGGTCTAATACTTGCATTTCGTGGTCAAGCAAACGATGTTTGGGAGTTTTGGGAACCGATTCGGGGTCGTATTTGCACGTTTGTTTGTTGGCCTTCGGTATCCGCCCAAACTGCGTTTGGATGATTGCTTCTATCCGTTTGATGTTACCGCCATGCTGCACTGCGGATTGCCAGCCGGCTCACGCCAACCGACAATCGTTGGCCGAAACGGGTGCGCGTCACACATCGCCCGGTGTGTATGCAGCATTAGGCTCCTGGTACTAGGTTTAAGGAGGTTGCTTTGTTTTGATAGGGGTCGCACGAGGTTGTTAACCTGCTTTTTATATGATCATCAACTTAAAATAGAGCTGCGCTTCAACGTAGTCGATATGGTTATTTATCTTTAAAAATTAATATTTTTTATAAAAATTAAAATTCAATGTCCGCATAATATGAAGTCGCCAGTGTACTCTTTGAAAGCTATACTTTAACACCCTTTGTGCTTTATACAGGTATTAAGTAACACCCTGTATAATACCGTTATGTTCTCTCAAAAAGCAAGTGAAATGTATTTATTCTCACAAAAGTTTGAAATAATTTAATGCATTGATATTTACGTCTCCAATACTACAACCACGGTAATTATTTTTAGACGGCCAACCAATACTAGTTAATCGGGATTGTAGAAGCTGTTATCGCTGATATAGCGTGTGAAACACGAGCCCTTCGACGTTAAGAGTCGATGAGACGTGGGCGACTATACTGAAGAGTTCACACACAACCTATGCGACGGGGCAATTAAAGCCCACACTGGGAGAGTCCTACCAAATCGATTGATTTGTCTGCAGGGCCAAGGACGTGTGCACCTATCTACTAAACCAAGCCAATACCTCATCAGGGGCTAGCTCTTGGCATAATACCATGAACGTAAGTTCAATTTGTTCGTGGCATTGGTTCCCGTAGCAAATTCGGAGATCTTCGTGAGAGAAGATTATGGGCTGAAGGGTGTGGTTTATCCGTTTCCGTGGCCGGTCTAGGATTCCTGTTGCCAGCAAAACGGCATTAAAAGTGTATACGATAAAGTAATGTGCTTCTTAAGTGTTTAGAATTTAAAATTATTATTTTTATGTAAGTACTAGTTTATAATGTTGTATTTTATTTTATTTATTTCACAGTTTTACAGCATATAAATTATTATTCAAAAAGGTTACATTATTAAGTTGTAATGCCAATTACAAAACTGCAACTTATAATTTTGGTAATTAATATAGCCAGTACACCATTTAAAATAAAAATAGAAATTAAAAACTAAAACTAAATACAAACTTCTCTCTCTTAAATATAATATAAGATATAACCCTTTTTGTGAATTGTGCTCGGCTATGATGGAACACATCAGCACTGTCGGAGAGGCACCTCTCATACCTGTCTATAGCCCTATTGAGCGGAGAGCCCAGGGCGTAGCCGCTGCGCGCGCGGCGGTGGTCAAGTAGCCGAGGCTAGCGGCCACCGCGGCGCACGCGCGGGTCTCCCGCGCACAGCAACACTCGGGATAACAGTTGCGGACAATCAACCCCACAGTGTATAACGTCATGTAGGAGCCTCATGTCAGCCACATAGCGTCTGTCCTCCAAAGACATGATCTTATGTGTGTTCAGATCAACCGCATAGCCCGCCGGTACCGTGCAAGAGAAATATGCATGTATTTTTAAACATGTGCCCCAGTTCCCTGAATTAAATAATTACGTAAAGAAAAAACATAGTGCTTTTTAATAGCTGAAAACCCTGTAAAGGTCCTCTAATACTATCACAATAATTATTTCATATTTTAGATTTCCGTAACCAAACGGTAAAACGGAATCCTATTACTAAGAGCAGACATATGCGTTCTGTGCATGTTGTCCTAAATGCTTAAGCTATTTTTTATATAGGTACTCGATAACGTAGATAATCTACGGCCCCCGTGCTACATATTATAAAACAAAGTCCCACGCTGTGTCTGTCTGTCGGTCTGTCTATCTGTTCGCTATATATTCATAAAGTGCTGATCGGATTTTCATACGATTTTCAGCAATAGACAGTGATTCATGAGGAAGGCTTAGGTGTATAATTTGTTAAGAGCCGCCCGAGCCGTCTTCGCACGAGCTTCACACTTACTACCCGAACCCGTACCCAAACCTTAACAAATTATACACCTAAACCTTCCACATGAACATGAATCACTCTGTCTTTTGAAAATCGCATGAAAATCCGTTCAATCGGTTTTTGTATATCGCGAACAGACAGACAGATGCGACGTGGGACTTTGTTTTATAATATACTAGTGGGCCTTTATTCGCGTGGCGTCCCGCCTACCCTAACCTACACTACACTTATCCTACATCTACTCAACACCTATCCTACACCCAGTGGCGTGCACAGAGTTTTTAGACAGGGTAGGCAGAAAATATACAAAGCTTAATAATAACCAAAAATGCTGCATGTTAATGTTGAATCATAAAGAGTAGTTCCAAAAATTTAAATTCTTTAAAAGTTTTATACGGGCGCGACATTCGTTTGATATATTTGTAACAATTTCCATAAAAATCCGCCTATCCGTTGTCCCCAGTCGATTAGCCAGCGTATATTAGTTTATAGTTTCGGGATCAGTTGCCTCTCCATTGAGCCTTTTGCAGGAAAGCCATTTCCACCTAACACTGGAAGAGTATCGCTTTCCATGGTATGGAACATCGTCTCGCACAGACCGGCAAATTATGTAGGGATAAAATGTCATACCCCTGCCACGCACGAGAAGAAGAGGCTGGCCCAAGAAGCGATGGCTTGACTTTTTTAGAAGTGGCATGCATTTTAGTTAACAAACTCATCACCAAAGATACCAAAGACCTAACAAAGTGGAAAAGAAGAAGTACCTACTTCGTTTGCACCTTTTGCACCGTTTCTACATCTTTTTTTAAAATTTGCACTAGGAAAGGGGACCCCGGGCCGGGCGGTGCGCAAGAGCACAACCGGGATGAACGCAATGATAATGAAAATGTTCTTAATAACCTATTAAGAAATATTATTAAATTAAGTATTTAAATATGATAGTAGTAAAGAACCCTTCAAATGCCTGTTGTACTCGCCCTTGACCAGTTTTTAAATTTATATTGACTGCACTGTCATTTTTGCACGCCAACATTTCCATTTGACAAGATTTGCAACCGCCCCGTTTCACCCAAGTTATTCGCGTTTAAGTGTTTTTATTTTGAGGATATTACTATGAATAAAATTACATTTTTGTTTACAAATCTACATTTTAGTATCATTTTCTGCTATGAAGTAGATTTGTGATAAAATTGTATTTAAAAATAAGTTATAAAATCAACCAAAAATCGCAATATTAATGCGTGATCCGGAGTAAGGTGCGAAAAAGATAATGCTATGTAGAGCTACAAACATAACTGACCCGGTGATAGCGTCACTGTTGTTGTGATTGACATGACATTACAATATGGCGACACTTAGTTCCAGCTTTCGCTACCAGGTCAGATAAGTTTGTGGCACTGTACGAACATTATAACGCTGTCTCTTTTTCGCATATATTTACAATAGACAATACATTCGCTCATACCCCTCTCTAAACAATATTCTAATAATGTTGTTTTTAAGAGATCATGGTACCAATAAATTCTAATAATACTTTGAGCTTGCCAAAAAACATGATAGTTTTCCTATAGAGTCATCACAGTATTGCACATATTATTGTATGGCACAGCGTGCCCCAGCAATTAATATAAATACAGGAGGAAAATGCATGGCTAACACACAGACGCGTCGGCAAATATTCTACACCAACTACGCTACAACCCTTTGATATTTGGTGAAAAACCAACACGTAAATATTTGGGCCATCACTCCATTAATGATGATATTGTTGCCAATATCATCATTAAAGTGGGGTTTCTGGCTCGCGCATGTAGATGTAGACATAAGATGGTGGTAGGCTTCCCTTAAAGAAAACAAAAATGTTACTATCTGTTAAGCAATTATTAAGTTATTTACTACTTGAACCCCCTGTTGGTCACCAATAATATTAAGATGCCAAAGCAATATGTTCAATTGATTTCGAAATATAGGTTCGCGAATTCGACGCCTTAACCGATTATAATTATATAATTATTGTTGCTTTTTTATGCTACGCAGTGACTAATCTACAGGCAGCCCACCTAACAGTAAGCAGTAAATGTCGCCCATAAAATCTATGATTCATGCATTGCACAAAAATGGAGAAACGCAGGTGCCTTTGCACTGAGAGGAATAAGATGAAATGCTTCAGGCCTGTAATTGCGATGGCTGGTACCAGAACACGACAATGCAAGTATAATCGTTTGGCGGCAGAAATGGAAAAGGCGTTGGCCCAGGCGGACTCCACAGGCTCGATAGTGTCCTACCACCTGATAAAACCTGTTGCTTAATCAAATCTTTGCTTGGAGCATCGGTGGCCTAGTTAAGTATCCAACTCGTACAGTGTGCGTTGTGCTCGCGTTGTGTTTGGACGTGTGCTTGGTGCGGTTATATTTGCTTTAGAAAATATTCTTGCTAAATTTGGATTGGCTGGTTTTGAATTTTTCGATTCCTTGTCTAACTTGTGATAGTTAAGTGTCCAGACTCCACCCACGGTCCTAGAGTGAGACAACAGTTTTTTAAAAATTTCTCGGCGTTGTGACCGCGCGGAATCGAACCTAGTGCCGCCGAGCTACCCGTGCGTCGGAGGCGAGCCCGCTGACAATCGAGCGCCGCTGCGTGGAGACACCGCGGTGAAATTTGCCGTCACTATCTGTGCGCTGTGTTACGCATCGCTGTACTCAGCTGCGCGCCATCTGTATGCTACCACCTGTACTACTATCACTTGCTACGAGCAACTATTGCACGATATCACGATATTTAAACACTCGTCGACGTTTGGTTAATTTGCCTCGAGATGTCGTCGAAATGTGCTACGTGTGGGAAGTTTGTGGCTGGATCTGAGGGAGTTAAATGCACTAAATGTGGATCTGTTTATGATAGATTATGTGCAAAACTGTCCAAAAACACGAAAGTTCCGGACGGCTGGCTTTGTTTGAATTGTACCTCGAAACAATTGAAAGGTGTTAACAGCAGTGTGCCGCTAGTCAAAATTGCAACACCACCGAAAGTTGATGCGGAGTCACCTGGAGAGGACAGGAAGGATAAAGGAAATGAAGAGTTGATGCGCGAGATGCGGGAACTACGTGGAGAAGTATCCCGGATGCGTGAAGACATGCAAAAGTTTTGTACACAGTTTGGTTCATTGTTGGCATCCATAACCAATATAAATGAGCGCCTTGAGGGCATGGAGTTTAGGGTTTCGGAATTGGAGAACCGTGCCCCGGAAAATGGCGACGTCATCAAATTAGAAGAGACCATAAACCATCTAAAATTGGAGCTTAACGAAAGAGATCAAGAGTTTCTACATACCGATTTGGAAATCTCAGGATTGGAGGAACAAAAGGGGGAAAATCCCGTACATTTGGTGAGCCTGGTGTCGGAAAAGCTTGGTGTGCCTATTGAGGTTCGTGATGTGGTGCAGGTGATGCGCGTCGGGACGCGCAAAGAAAAAACTAAGGAGGGCGAGGTGTCGCAGCCACGGCTGCTGGTGGTGCGACTGGCGCGCCGCGATCTCCGTGACAGCTTGCTGAAGGAGGCGCGCGTGCGTCGTGGCGCCGACACCACGGGCTTTAACCTCCCCGAACCTGTGCGCCGCTTTTACGTTAACGAGCGCCTAACTAAATACAATAGGCAATTATTTTATCAGGCGCGACATGAAGGATCTCGTCTGAAATTTAAATATGTGTGGACTCGTGATGGTCGTATCTATGCTAGACGTCATGCTGAAGCAGAAAAAGCCCGCATCCGCTCCGACCTGGATATAAAAAAGATTTTTATCTAGCATACCATTTGTTCTTTTTAAGTGTCTTCTCTATTATTATTGCTTTTATATATGTCCGCTTTTTTGCGCTAAGTGTTGTTTTTTGGTGCGTAATGCTTCGCAACTATTGCTTTGTTATGTCACTGAAGTGAGTAGTAGTATTATGCCAAACCATGCCGCTCTTTGCTGTTTACTGGAGGTCAGTAGTGCTTGCATTATGTTTTCATATATCCATTTACACTTTCATATAATATGTACGCCCTTGAATTTATATATTCCAATTTATTATGTTATACACACCAACGTTTATATAGCAACTATACTTACTCTGAAAATAACTAATTTAATAATTGATATTTTACAATGAAGAAACTTAATTTTAAAATTGGTTATTTGAACGCTGGATCGTTAGCTACCAGACACGATGAGTTCATTGCGGCGATGCTTCATCACAATGTAGATGTCATGGCCATCGGGGAAACGTGGCTGCGCTCTGGTGAGGAAGGGAGGGCGCCAGCTCTGGCTGGGTACCGCTTACGTCATACGCCTCGACCACATAATATACGTGCGCGCGGAGGTGGAGTCGGTTTTTACCTCCGATTCGGAATCAGAGCGCGACTATGCGAACACCCGCCGGCACCCCTCGTGGAGCAAATGTGGCTGAGTATCAATTGCCATGGTGTCAAACTGCTCATCGGCACGGCTTATCGTCCACCGTGGCTAGACATTGATGTTTTTATTGATGCACTGACACAATCAATAGTAAGCTTTTCATCGTTCAAAAGTATCATATTATTAGGAGATTTTAACGTTAATTTATTGCTGAGTGATGCTAAGAGGAACAAAGTAAATCAATTCTTAAACATTATGAATTTAAATCAATTTATTACTACACCGACGCACTTCACAGATCATAGTAGTACATTGATAGATTTGATAATTAGCAATATCACGTTAAGTAATATCTTTGTTAATCATACCTATACCCAGTCTTGGCGGTCACGCGTTTATAGGGGCTGAGTTGAACGTACAAAAGCCTAAGTCACCGCCAATATGGATTAAAACTAGGAGCTTAAAATCTGTAGACCATGATTTAGTTGATTATCTTGTTGTGGCCACTGACTGGGAATATGTTAGTACACTGAGTAATGTGAATGATATGGTGAACTGCTTTAACTCGATGGTCGTCATCTTGTTTGACCTACTCGCTCCGCACAGGCGAGTTTTAATTAAGGAACGTTCTTTCCCATGGATTACCCCTACTATCAGAAAGATGATGAAGTTGAGGAACGAAGCTCACAGTAAAAGTAATCTGGGAGGGGCACATAGGGATTATTATAAAGAACTAAAAAGATACGTTAATTCGGCATTATACAACGAAAAAACTTCTTACTTCAACTCTACCGTTAATCTACATTTGACAAATAGTAAAACTCTATGGAAAAATATAAAACAAAACATAAATCTTGATGGTAAGGGCTCAAACTTGGGCGTCCCGGAGCATTTACGTGATCCAGATTATTTTAATTAATGCACATTTTGTTGACGTTCCTGGTAAGACAGAGGTGTCGATTTCTGATTTAACCTATTACGAGTTCAGTAGGCATGGAGCGTCTGTGTTCGAACTGTCAGTAGTGAGCGAAGGTACGGTTGCGAAGATAATTAGCTCGTTGAAGTCGAACGCAATAGGAACTGACGATGTATCTTTGGATATGTTACTGTTAACACTGCCCCGCACGCTAAAGGTCATAATGGATATTATTAATAAATGCATTTCTAGTGGCACTTTCCCTGAAGCTTGGAAAATGGCCCTGATCACTCCTCTGCCAAAAAAGGACAATGTCAAAGACCTTAAGGACCTGCGTCCTATCAGCATACTTCCCTGCTTCTCTAAAGTCTTGGAAAAAGTGGTTTGCATTCAACTGACAACGTATCTGGAGACGAAAAATTTATTGCCTGTCTACCAGTCCGGTTTCCGTCGATCCCGGAGTACCGCCACAGCTTTACTGGACATCGTGGACAACATATTGCATGCACGGGACGAAGGCGAGGGCACAGTCATGGTTCTCCTCGATTTCTCGCGGGCGTTCGATGCCATCAATACCTCTTTGCTGCTGTCTAAGATGAGCTACTACGGGTTTGCTCCATCCGTTGTAAGGTTTTTTAACAGCTACCTTAGTGGACGTTCGCAAGTTGTAAAAATAGACGGTGTAGATGGCAATCCCATTTTGTCCAGGCCAATGGCATTATCGCGCGGGGTGCCTCAGGGCTCCTTACTTGGCCCTCTATTATTCATACTGTATACCGCCGATATGCCTAAGGTTATTAAATACTGCAGTTATCATATTTATGCCGATGACACGCAACTATATATCTCTTTTAAACCAAGGGAAGCGAGGTTAGCTATCGAGAAATTAAACGAGGATTTGACAAGTTTGGGTGTGTGGGCCGAGAGAAATACTCTTGTACTTAACCCAATTAAAACTAAGTACATGATCCTTGGATCTGACCGTCAGGTCGTGGAAATCTCTCGCACTATGCCCGTTTTGACATTGCTGGGAGCTCAAGTGGAGCGAGTGACTGAAGCTCGTAACTTAGGAGTGTTAATGGACTCAACCCTTCATTTTGAAAATCATATCGTTGGCATGGTGCGAAAATGTTTTTATAAAATTAAATGCTTGTATCAGATAAGAGACTTTCTTGCCGAGGATCTGCGTATTAAATTATGCGATTCCTTGGTTTTATCGATTTTGGGTTACGCCGATGTAGTGTATGGTCCTAGACTGCTAGCTCGGTCCGCGAGGTTGATTCAGAGGGTTCAAAATGCCTGTGCTCGTTTTTGTTTTAAGGTTCCCCCCCGCACGCATGTAACACCTTTCATCAATGAAGCAAACATTTTAAAAATGTCCCTACGTCAAGAGCTGCATCTGGCCTCTTTACTGTATGGTATAATAAATACTGGTGTCCCAGAGTACCTGTACAGGAAACTAAGTTGGCGTAGTGGAGCCGGCTCGCGAAATGCGCGGAGGGTTAGCTATCCTCTCAGGATACCTGCTCACAGGACGGCTGCCTTTCGTGGCAGTTTTAGATATGCGGCAACCAAATGTTGGAACAACCTGCCGCCTCCCATCAAGGAATCGAAAAATATTACATCTTTTAAATCTAACATAAAAATATACCTTTATGAACACCAAAAATCTCTCCCTATAGGCTGCAGAGTTGTTCCAACATATCTAAATTAATTATCAGTTATATTAGAATTACACAATAATAGCTCCAAATAAGTATTTAAGCATATCACACACCTATGGTTTTATACATATATTTATATTATTACTTATAAACACACCGCCACATAAAATTCTGGGCAAATGTACAGCACTACGTTACCTGTCTGACCACTTGGCGAGTAATTCACGCACTAAATGTAGGGGTCAGCTGAAAATCAGCGCTGTGGTCTTACTACCTACAGCATATGCTGAGCTGAGCTCTAGTTTGGCATGACACTACAATAAGAAATATTTTAGTTAATTTATATTGTAGAAATTGCTAAATAAATATTATGTCTATGTCTATGTCTATGTCTATGTAAGCGAGAGGTACCGGGTTGAATCCCACTGCCGCCATGTACCCATGCCTCTTTTCTGAGTTATGTACATATTTTTTATGTCATACGGTTGGCAAACAGGCAAGCGGGCCACCTGATGGAAAGTGGTCACCACTGCCTATAGACATTAGCAAAACCAAGAGTATCGCTAATGCGTTGCCCACCTCTATAAAACGTTGCTCTGGCAGCAAAAAAGCAATTGCCCCTCCACTGCCAAAGCCACGGTTCCCCAGATCCCCACCCCATGGAGCACTAAAAACCTTACTCACCGGCAGAAACACAATACTATTTAAAAGAGTATTGTTTAGCTGCGGTATTCTGTAAGGTGAGGTACATAGTTGAATACTAACCTATGCTCTTACGGTGAGGGAAAACATCGTAATGAATCCTGCACCTACAGGCGTCTGAATGTGTAACCATAATCCAATCTGGTCAGGTGCCCTAGTTAACAGGTTCACGGAGGGCAGATGCCTGTCGCTATACCGTAATTACTCGATCTACAAAATTCTGAAACATGGTCAAGGCGGACTCCGGGCCAGTACGTAATATTTAAGTGTCTACTTATCGGGCAATTACGACCGCATTAATTCGGGGCTTGCTTAGCGCCTAAAGCCTACTTTATAATTGTTGACATTACCTCGTAATGAAGTAAAACGAAACCATTTCACAATTACGGAACTATAAAAATATTCATTATAAGAATTGTTGTAATTTCAGGCAATAAAAACCATTAAAAGCTCGAGAAATGTTAATATGTTATTTTACATCTTTATTTAAATACTTCAGGCAACTGAGGCCAGAGGTATACGTGTATGTACCTAAATACACAAATATACAACATTATACATTCGTTTACAATACGTACTTACATAAATTTTTTTTTTGCGGGTAGACGTCGCCCAATAAACATTCATATAATCAGCTGTGTAATTTTATTTGATTTAAAAATATTTAACACCAATATTTAAATAAATGTGGAACAGTTCTTAAATAAATACCTCATCACCACTTGCTGCGAATATCAAACACATCTCCTGTGCACTTTTCACTATTTGAAGCAACACCTTACATCACTGCACCATGGACGCATCTTCCCAGCTCTCCACAAATGATAACTTTGCAGAGTTATTTGCTCGAATGACCAGTTTCGAGGAAAGGCTTGAAAAAGCAACCACCTTGTCACCAACGGGATCATCATTGCCACAACAGGATCTACCCACACTGGTCAATGACTTTGCGGAGTTTAGAGGTTTTGTCTGGCAGTTGGCCAAGAAGATGGACAAGATGGATGTCCAAATGGAGCAGTTGTCACTGGGCCTGGACCGGCATGAAGCCTTTCTGCGTAGGAAGACCCTTCTCTTTCACGGAGTCTCTGAGGAAAAGGATGAAAAGGTCAGTGAAGTTGTCATAAAAGTAATGACCGACAAAATGCAGGTAGCGGATATTACCTGTAGTGATATCCAATCCTGCCACCGATTAGGGACCTCCACTGACAAAGCACGACCAGTTCTTGTGCGATTCCGGGATTTGGAACACCGTCGCATGGTCTGGGATTTCAAAACCTCCCTTAAGGATACGGGCATTGTGGTGTCAGAATTCTTGACCAAATCCAGGCATGATTTATTCATGGCAGCCCGTAAGCACTTCGGAGTGCCAAACTGTTGGTCTGTGGATGGGAAGATAGCCATCATACTTCCCAACAAAGCGCGCATCAAAATCGAGACTTCTAGACAGCTGCAGTCTCTGATAAGTGGATTCCCAATTGCTAAGGGCCATACTCCGAGCAAGACAACCACCAAGGACCCACCGACGGAAGCACGGGTTGCTAGGGCACCGGCTCCTAAATGTAAGACCGCTGCGACAAAGCCTTCGGCTGCTGCTCCCGTTGTCAAGAGAACGAGAAGATAGGTCTCAACGTGCTGGTCTCATAATTTTATATATCCATTTCTTGCCGAGTAGGTCACTTCAAATCTATTTAGGTTGCTTGGAATGAAGGTCTATTGAAATTTTTATTTAGTAATCATTGTTTGTTTACTTTGAATATGTAATTGACATTGACAGGCAAAATATTTTTTTTTTTTCGTTTCTACGTTTTGTTAATGCATGTTCCTTTTTTCTTTTTCTTTTTTTTGGCCTGGATTCCTTGCCCCACCTCTCCGGTGTGTGTTGATTTGTTTACAAGCATATTTGTTTTTTCCTTTATAGCTTTATTATGTAACTTATGCATAATTTACATAACACTTTCAGCATGCCGCGGTTAGTGATGATGATGGTATAAAAGTATTGTGTTGGCAATTTAATTGCCTTAGATATTTTATTTTTATAGGTATACTTTATTTATTATATTATTATTATTATATTATATGAACAATGTACAAGATATAGGTACTAACTTTTTCTCGTGTTCCTCGTCTTCTTCGGATAACTTTGTCAGCGCTGACTCCGACAGCGATGGTGATAATTCCATGTTTATCTCAATGCATGAACAGATAAAGGCTGCCTTTTCCAAACTCCCAAATAACCTTAACGTAGTTCACATCAACGCCCAGAGCATTCCTGCCCACTACTCTGATCTCTTGGCATCCTTTAGTAGCAGTCCCGTAGATGCAATACTTGTTTCAGAATCTTTCCTAAAACCCTCTCTCCCTTCTTCTCAATACCCTCTTCCAGGATATAACTTAATTCGCAACGACCGGACGGGTAAGGGAGGCGGTGGAGGCGCTATTTATCTCCGGGAAGATATTGCACACAAAGTGGTCAGTGTATCTCCGAGCATGTACTCTTGTTCCGCTGAACATCTTTTTATTGATATAACCCTACATCATAAGAAAATATTGCTCGCTGTATTTTATTCTCCCTCTCTGCACATTGACTACTTTAATTCTCTAGAGTGTCTATTGTGCAATATCTGCCCTAATTATGAACATATTCTACTATTAGGAGATTTCAACACCTGCCTACTCAAAAATGATCTACGAACGCACAAGCTACAGTCTCTCTTATCCTCCGTCAACCTGCATATACTTCCACTTTCTGCTACACACCATTCCCTCAACTGTAATCCCTCACTTCTGGATGTTATGATCACCTCCTCCCTAGACAATATTGCTACCCACGGTCAATTTCCTTCACCTTTTTCTTATCATGACCTAGTCTACCTTTCCCTTAAAACCCGAACCCCTAAACCTATCACGAAATCTCGATTCTTGCGTAATTTTAGAGATATCAACCTGGAAGCTCTAAGGCAAGATGCAGCCCATGTTGATTGGAGCACCGTTTATAATGCTGATCACATTGACGTGAAAGTCCATAACTTTCAATCACTCATTTTTACATTATACGATACACATGCCCCCGTCAAAAAAGTTAAGTTAAAACATGCCCCTGCGCCATGGATAACACAGGACATCAAGGATTTGATGGCGAAACGTGATAGTGCCAAACGTCGGTATAATAAATGCCCCTCAGACCGTAACCTAGACCGTTATAAATACCTTAGGAACTCTTGTGGTCGTCTTTGTAGAGATGCCAGGAGGAGACATATCCACAATTCCATCGCTGGATCATCCCCCGCGAAGACATGGACGTTTCTGAGGTCACTGGGGATAGGCAAATCTTCAGACTCCTCCGGGTGCTCTGTTGACCCTAATGCGTTAAATAATCACTTCTCCACACCACCGGTGACCTTGGAAGCTAGTGTCAAGACTCGCACTGTGGGACAGCTCGATGACCAGCCACGCCCTCTCTGCTCACCTTTTTCCTTTACGACTGTTGCTGAGGAGGACGTTCGAAAGCATATTCTCTCTATTTCGTCAACTGCTGTGGGCAATGATGACATTTCCTCCCGTATGATCTCCATCTTGCTCCCACAACTCTTACCCGTACTCTGCCATATCTTCAACCACTCCTTGGTAATGAGTTGCTTCCCGTCGGCTTGGAAGTGTGCTAATGTTATCCCACTACCTAAAATCTCCAATCCTACATCCTTCTCCAGTTTCCGTCCCATATCTCTATTACCTTACCTTTCCAAAGTCCTTGAGCACATTATCCACAGTCAGCTCTCTACGTTTCTTACATCTAATTGTCTGCTTTCCCCTTTTCAATCCGGGTTCCGAACTGGTCACAGTACTGTAACAGCGCTGCTAAAAGTTACTGACGATATTCGTCTTGCAATGGAGGATAAGTCTCTTACCGTTTTGACATTACTGGATTTTAGCAGCGCTTTTAATTCCGTTGACTTTGATGTCCTTCTCGCTGTTCTTCGCTCCCTCAACGTCTCTCCTCCTGCAATAGAGTGGTTCGAGTCGTACCTCCGTGGTCGTTCCCAGCGGATCCACCATGATGAGGTCTCCTCAGACTGGTGCGAGCTCGTCGGCGGGGTACCGCAGGGTGGTGTTCTCTCGCCACTCCTCTTCTCCATATTCATAAATACCGTCACTCCTGTCATCTCTTCAAATTTCCACCTGTATGCTGACGACCTACAGATTTACCGGCATTTCAAAATCGCTGATGTTACAGATGCTTTCGCCCAAATCAATGCCGATCTTGAACGCATATCTG
The DNA here is from genome assembly GCA_905147135.1 of Blastobasis lacticolella. Lineage (NCBI taxonomy): Eukaryota > Metazoa > Arthropoda > Insecta > Lepidoptera > Blastobasidae > Blastobasis > Blastobasis lacticolella. The sequence continues at coordinate 4,237,631 of LR990062.1, read as the reverse complement.
CCTGGGCTAAGGCCTTTGGGCTTCTAGTGAATCCCAAGAAATCTCAGGCTTTAGTGATAGGGAGCCCAAACATGTACAGACGACTTGGTTCTGATAATTATATCCCTCAGGTGATTTATGATGGGACGCCTATACAGTGCAGTAAATTCGCTAAAAACCTTGGAGTGATTCTTGAATCGAATCTATCCTGGCTCCCTCACGTCAATGAGGTCAGTAAGAAGATACATTTTTCGCTTCACTCGCTTAAACGTCTCAAAAACTTTTTACCACTAAAAACCAAAATCACCCTTGTACAAACTCTCCTTCTTCCTATTCTTGACTACGCGGACTGTTGCTATCTGGATGCCACAGAAGAGCTTTTAAACAAACTGGAGCGTCTCCAAAATGTATGCATTAGGTTCATTTTCGGCTTACGCAAATATGATCACATCTCCTCTTTCCGAACACAGCTCAAATGGCTACCAATACGTTACCGCAGGAATGCTCATATCCTTTCAACCCTCTTTAATATCCTGCACAATCCTTCTGCTCCTTCATATCTCCGTAACCTCTTTCACTTCTCCCGAGACCAAGACAAACCCTGTCGCTCTAATGTTAAATCGTTATTGGCCATCCCTATCCATCACTCCAATTTCTTTTCCTATTCCTTTACTGTTCATGCTGCGAGATTTTGGAACTCTCTTCCACATAAGGTGCGGGACAGTCCGTCACTACAGACTTTTAAAAAACGTGTCAAGGACCATTATCTATCTCTGTCTAGTTGTACATAGATATGTATGTATAGTATTGTATTATTATTATAAATTTATATTATATTTATTATATTTTATTTGAGAAGATAAGTATGTTTAAGTATTTTAGTATGTATTCTATATCGCGCACGTCGATCTGCTTTACTTATCTCATCTCTCTTCTGTAGGCCTGCTGGAAGAAATTTCTTTTAGAAATAAGTAGTGCCTGTTGTGTCGTCTATATGTATGATGTTTCTCTATGTATTTTACTGTGTGCAATAAAATGTTAAATAAATAAATAAAAAATATAATTTAAAATCTACACACTTTGGACACACATTATCACTTTCTGACACTCCTTTAATTTCATATCGGCATCACCGATAATTCTAGGTCGCCCACGGAAACTCCGGTAAAGCATACCCTTGGCCTTCTTTGGGACAATAATATTCCCTTATGAAGAACACTAAATCTTCAACGCAACGCACAAATTGTACGTACGTTCAAAGCGTGATTCCATGAGCTGTTCTCCCTGGTTAACTGGACGGTCCTCCAAGTTATTCGTTGAACAGACAAATCTGTCGAATGTTACGTGTAAGCTTCTGTGTTTGCATCTTTTGACGAACTCCGCATCATCTATGTTGCCGATGGAGTCACATTTCTCATACAATGGCTTTTGACGCTACTTCCTGGTTGAGTTTAAAGCTAAAGCTTATCAGCTCTACAACCACGAATTCTTCGGCCATCTATGACAGAACATCACAATTGTTGTAGTGTTGGAGACGAAGACATTAAATTGATTACTTTAGTATAAAGATTTTACAAAATAACGTTTTAATATTACCTTCTCTATAAAAATAAATTATCAAAATTGCAATTCATGAAACATCTGACACAATATAACAATGCTTTCCGTCAAATGGTAGCTAGGTGTCACTGTACTAGTCAAAGTACTAGAAAAGCGTCGCTGCTTTTGGTAACAAAATTACATTTCAAAATATTCACACTTCGTTCCAGATTTGGCCACCGGGTCAGATAAATTTGTGGTGGCTTTAAGTCGCTGGTTTTAATGAATGATTTGGCTGTGACGTCACAAAACTTCTAACCAAAACATTATTTTTTTAACATTATTTTCTTTGAGGTAATGGTACCAATTTGGAAACAAGGTTAAAGTAATCTTGTTTGTAAGGCTTGTGGTAGGCCCCCAGATATCAAGTGTCAGTTCTCACACTTATATACGTCAGTGAATGTTCTGTGCAAATGAGGTCGATAAATATTATAGAGATTCGTATTGTCAGCTGTTGTACTTTTTTTAGATGTAGCAGTAGGAAGCAAATATATTTCAGAACCAGAAGACAAATTAAATATTAAATATGTAGATGAATGCGCCTTTCTATCATCACTTACTAAGTTATAAGGAACTCCTAATATATTTTTATATTTATATTTATTTATTATCTCATTTTACAGCCTATATTTCATTATCAATACTTTAGTAATTTATATAAATATATAAAAGAGATCGTCAATTTTGGTTATAAAAACATTTAAGTTATGTATACAATCGGAACAGGCGTACATTTACTTACATCGTGGAAAGTTAACTAAATAAATAATAATATTAGGAAACAATAATCCTAATGTCATGAGATTATAATAAAATACAATACAATACAAAAATTACACAGTGGTAGATAATTAGAACAATGTCAATTACAATAATTTAAAATAAAAATGTCAATAAACAAATATTACCATAGGTAATTTATCAATATGTATATGAAATGTCAAATATAATGTGTAATGTAAATTAATTGAAAATATGTATATGAATTAGAAGAACATGTCAATGAATAATAACAGATTAATGTCAAACAATGAAAATAATTTAAATAGTAATGTCACAAGGTAGTTACAATTAATTTTCAATGTCATAGTTCTGAAATTCATTTACGGAATAAAATGCATTATCCAACAAAAAGCTTCTCAGCCGGCTCGCAAACGTTTCGTCAGTCTGTGCGGTTTTAATTGACTCTGGTAAGTGTTCATACAACGTAGGGCCAATTATGCGCGGATTTTTCTCTGCGAGTGCGTTTCGATGTCGAACGCCCGCCAGTCGTCCTGCGCCTCGCAGACCGTGCCCTCCGTCCGTGCGACGTTCAAAACTCCCAAGATTGGACCGTACGTACATTAATACGTTATATAAATATATAGAATAAACCGTCATAATACGGTGCTTTTTAAAGAGTGGTCTGCATGAGTCTCTTGGCTTCGCGTGTTCTATTGTCCTAACAGCTCTCTTCTGTAGGATGAGTATACGACCGGAGTCTGTGGAATCACCCCACAGAATCGTGCCGCAGGACAGGAGAGAGTGGAAATACGCGAAGTAGGCCTGTCGCAGCACATTTGTCGACACAGTAGGACGAAGCTTGCGTAGCGCGTAAGCAGCACTACTGAGTCGGTCACACAGTCCCTCAACGTGAGTCTTCCAATTTAGTTTAGTGTCTAACGTCAGACCAAGAAACTTACATTCATCACAGCTGGGGATGGGTGCGGTTAGTTTATACCGGGAGACTGCTCTCCCTGTGAATAAAATTACGTTGGATTTCGACTCATTCAGTACAAGTCCGTTGCATGCAAACCACTGCTTTAATTGATCGCAAAGGACAATAATCTTAGAATTGAGCTCGTCGCACGCACGGGCGCACACCACTGCTGTCGTATCATCAGCAAAGAGGGTCAATAGACCTTCTGTAATAGCGGATGGAAGATCGTTCATGAAGGCCAAAAATAATGTATTCCCGAGACTTGACCCCTGAGGGATACCGATAGTAATGTCATCAGTGGTGGATCTGTACTTACAGCCATTGGATGATACCTCGACGGTTTGTTTCCTATCCAAAAGAAATGATTGTATCAGGTCGTGTGAAACGCCTGTTATCCCATACACTTTTAGCTTTTTAAGTAACAAATCGTGTGGGATGACGTCAAAGGCCCTTGAGAGATCACAGAAAATACCAGCTGTTTTATATTTATCGTCAAGTCCAGTGATTATGCAATCAACGACCTGTTGTGCTGCCGTTATTGTTGATTTGTGTTTACGATACGCGTACTGTCTGTCAGTCAGTAGGTCATTTTGTTCAAAGTGCTCCATTAAAAGTGTCGATAAAATCGATTCAACAATTTTTGAGAGGCTCGGGACTATTGTTATAGGTCTATAATTCTCAACTCTGTCTTCATCTCCCTTTCACTTTCCTTTATAAATAGGGCAAACACGTGTACTTTTTAGTACATTTGGGTACACACCCAACTTAAACATTTCATTTATTAAAACCACCAACAGATCCGCTACAATAGGCCATACTGACAGCAGGATGTTGGTGGATATGTCATATAGATCTAATGTACCACCCCTCTTCGCCATGGACCTAATGATTTTGTCGACCGTTCCACGCGAGACGGGTGGTAGACAGAATTGGGGAACATTAAGGGATGCCGCATATTTTTGCGTAAACTTCATTGCCTCATTTTCATTATTTTGTAGCGAGTATTTTGAGGCAATGTTAATAAAATAATCGTTAAATTTATTCGCAATTTTATCAGCTGATAGATTAGTCCCGTCCTCAGTAATATTAATTGAATGTTGGTTTGTTTGCTTATACATAGACTCATCCTTTATTATCTGCCAAATTTCTTTTGAAGTATTTTTAGCACCTTGTAGACGTAGATCCGTGTAACGTTTTTTATCGCGTAAGCTGGTGGATTTGACTAGTTCCCGGTAGAAATCAACGCATTGACGGATCTTATCGCAGGCCGGGAATCTTCGATTAATCTCACAAAAGCCCTCGAAGCCATATATGAACGTAAAGAGTTCCTCACTTACCCAGGGAATATTATTTTTCTTTTTAATTGAAATGTTTTTGTATGGGAAATGGATGTCAATGTATGATGTCAAAATATTAAATAATTTATTAAATTTCGAATTAATGTCAATATTTTTATTATTAATGAATGTCCAATCATAATTGTTAATGTCCATATAGAAAGATGAGATCGAATCTTTGGTATACAGTCGTCGTCTTTCGTGCAAATTAGGAGGTCTAGCTGTTTTAATGCTCTCACCTACGCATAGCCTAAAGAGCTGTGCGCTATGATCGCTTATTGCCGTGTCCACGGGCCGTGCGGTGATACACTTATCTCCGCGGCCCACGAGCCCGCAATCAATGGATGTACAACAACCAGTACCTGTATCGATCCTAGTTGGAAAGTTGACACATTTTCGTATGCAATAGGAGTTTAATAAGTCATCCATTTTACGCCGTAGGTTATTGTTCGTGAGGTAATCCACGTTTGCGTCGCCGACGATGAGAAACCTTTTATTTTCGTCTATAAGTTTCATAATTAACAATTCGAATGTATTTAAAAATAGATCAAAATCACACAGTCCCGTTCTGTATAACCCTATCAATATTAATTTGGATTCCAGTAGCTCGATTACACTAAATTTGCATTGATATTCAACCGCTAGGTTCTGTAGATCATTCCGGATACGATAGCGCACCCCGTCCCGCGCATACACACCCCATGCAGCCTGCGCGACCGACAATATGCACTAGCCAGTTCGTAACCGCTGAGAGCCACGCGCCGGATCTCATTGTTTTTGCACCATGTTTGGTGCAAACTAGTACATCGGGTTTGTGTCGTGCCAAGACGATATCCAAAAGATTAGTTTTACCAGTTATAGATCTTACATTTTGATGTAAAATTGTGTAATTGTATTGGCACTTGTGTGAATCGTGGAATGAGGTTATGTTGTTTTTCTTGTGTGGTGCGGCTTTAAGTTTTTTTCATTAATGACATTAAATTTCCGGACAGAGACGCTGTCGGGCCAAATTTTAGGATTTCGGACACGTTTTAGGTAATTATCCGAAACATCGAGTCTGAAAGAAGAATAATTTCCTCTTGTTTGTAAAATAGTGCACTGTACTTCAATGCCGAAGGACGATCTTAGGTGTGATTTTATATCTTCTGCACTTGTGTCCTCGCTAAAGTTGAACAAATGGAGGCTTGTTACCCTCGGTGGGGCTGCACGAAGATCGCCGCACCCCGGTGCTGAGACTGTCGTCTTGATGGGAGCCGCTTTCAGCTGCGGCGCGACAGTAGGCGCGGGCACAGCGCTCGTCTCCCAGCGACGGCCGTGAACGGTAGCCGCCACGGAGATTGCCTGTGCAGGTGTCCCCTGCTCTTCCGCCGGTGACGCCGATGGACTATACTCCACCCCAATGCCAGTGACAGTACCTGCTTCCTCCAAGCTCTGCTGTGGTGATATGCCCTGGGGCCCGGAGTCGTCCAGTAATGTTGTTGAATGCACCATAAGTTTATGTGGTAGTGTTGTTAATGACTGGGGCCGCCCTGTGCACTGAATACTTGGATGTGACAGCCCGCGAGACGGTATGTAACCTGCATTTGTCAAACCTTGAGTCAATAATTCGGTGATAGTCCTAGTGTTTTCTTCCATTTTTAGGTTTTGATCGTTTATTATGGCATTTTGGTCTGATATTATCTTCACGCAGTTCTCTAATTTGGCTTTCATTTCATTTATGACTGCTTCAAGATTAGTCACGACATTCACCAACTTTTCGATCGCCGTAATTTTAGTTGGAGCCATTTTTCACACTTGATTTCACTTACTGATGAAATTAGTAATATTTTATTCGGAATTTTATTATTATTAAATGTCAAACTTATAGATTAATAAAATATAAATAATAAATAACAGAAGATTTGATGTAATTAATACGAGGACCTACCCTCAGCCAATATTTTTGCGTGACCGATTTTTCATGATAATTGTTCACTTCACGTTCTATACTTACTCGTACTTGCTTCGCTGGCTCAGCGACCCGAAGTGGATCTTGGCCTCCGACACAAGAATTACCCTTGGTCCCTATCCTGCACCATTTGTTCCCAGATCGATATCTGGTGTTCTTATGTCTTTTCGGACTTCGTCCATCCATCGGTACCTGGATCGATAAAGTTCTATAAGGCGTTGTTATAATTGGCAACGGTCTTGCGACGTGCTGTATTGACGTCAGGCCCTACTGGTCGTAAGACCATGGTCGCATGACTGTTGCCAATTACGACAGCGCCTAAGGGTCCCCTAAAATTTAGGTAATGATGATAAAATCGGGCAATTATACAGTAAGCATTATTTGTTTGTATTAAGTGTGTAAGTAATTTTAAATCTTTGTATCTCGCTTTATCTCGTTCCAATCATTTTTGCCGAGACCCACAAAACGTTGGTACAATGTGGCCCATATAGTAAACAATGAAATATGCGCGCCGACGCAGGTTGCGTTGCGTTAAGTCGAAGTTTGGCTCACTAAAAATAAAATTTATTTCGTGCAAGTCTGTGCACGGGCAGACCAACGTTTTGTGGGTCTCCTAAACGTTTACTATCACTGCAAAATTGATTTATTTTTGTACTTGATGACGTAGGATAACCTACGGCGCCCTCGCAGTATATTCCTGCAACTGCGCATTTGGGGCGCATTCGCGAGATTTGGTTGACGTTTAAATACTTGAAGTATGCACTGTAAGTAAAAGAGTATAAATATTTAAGAGTATAACTCTTGTCGCTTGCGCAAACGAGTATTAAGGCCAGGCCACACAGAGGCGATAATTTATTTAAGAAATGTGGAATCCAATCAAGGCCTTTATATTAATCAGAAAACTGATTTTGAAACCCTTCATTACTTGAATTTCACAAATTAGTGCTATTTTCTAAATAGAATGTAAGTATTAGCCGTCTTACGGTTCCTACAAGTATGTATACTAGACAAGTTACATTACATAAATATTCTAGGCATAAATATTCTCGAAGACATTATTTTTTCCTAGTGTGGATTAGTTATTAGTTATTAGGTACCATACGTTGAAGAAATCTACTATTTTATGTGTGTGTGTTTGATTAAATGGGGCAAATTATTGTCCTTCATTCATTCAAAGAAAATATTTACTTTCTTTTAGGCCTGGATTATAACAAGCGTCGCCGACGCACGTTGCGTCGGTGACGCAAGGTGCGTCAATAACGCAAGTTGCGTCGCCAACGCAACCTGCATCGGCGACGCAGCTTGCGTTAAGCTGTCAACTCAAAAATGTATGAATTTCAAATGCGCGCGCCTACGCACGTTGCGTTGCGTATAGTCGAAGTTTGGCTTACTAAACATTTATTTTGTGCAAGTCTGTGTACGGGCAGACCAACGTTTTGTGGGGCTCCTAAACGTTTACTATCACTACGAAGTGGATTTCTTTTTGTACTCGATGACGTAGAATAACCTACGGCGCCCTCACAGTCTGTTCCTGCAACTGCGCATTTGGGGCGCATTCGCGAGATTTGGTTGTACTACACTACAAGTAAAAGAGTAATCATCATCATTAATACTTAAGAGTATAACTCTTGTCGCTTGAGCAATCGAGTATTAAGGCCGGGCCGCACAGAGGCGATAATTCATTTAAGAAATGTGGAATCCAATCAAGGCCTTTATAATAATCAGATCAGTGGCGTTACTGTCATACAAGCCCAAAAGCCGGGCTTGCCTTATAAAAATAATTATAGATAAAAAATCAAAGATAATGCGAGCGCGAACTATTTAAAGTTCGCGCTCCTAATGCTTTTCAAACTGCCGCGCCGCACAGCAGCGCCATCGTGCGCCTAGGTTACGAAACACGATCCGAACGCACACGCAAGTTGAGGAAATTGAGACTCGGTCAGTAATCTCGCTCGCACGCGCTGGCTTGTAAGCGGGCTTTGATTCCGGCCGGTATGTCTCTTTCTTACATATGAAAACTGTCCTATAATGAGATATAACTATACGTTTGTTTATATGGTAAATTGTACGAGACTTTAAGCCCTGCATGCGTATGAAGTTGTACACGGATCTTTGAAAATGGCAACTTCGCGCATGCGCAGTAGGTACGTTTGTTGAATGCTGTAATACGTACCAACTTCACTATTGTTTTGTTTGAGCCGTTTGGGCGGATAAGTAATTAGTTTTTTTGTTGTGTTTGTGTTGTGTTTTGTAGTAAAAGTGATTTAATTAGATTGATCAACTATAGACGAAGTAGAGTCCCTTGTGATGGTTTAAAATGTGCACAAGTTTTGATTTGTATGGAAAAGGTAAAGTTTTTAATCATTTCTCAGAAAATAACAAATTATTTCCTTATACGTATTCCTATTATACCTATTTCTCAGATTAGTAAATCGCTTATAAGACAATTTCATAGATCGGTGTACCAAACTCCTTGAATTGTTGGTTGTCTCTCTCACAAGTTATATTGCTGGTATAAACCTGAAGAGTGATAAGTGAGGATTGATCAGTAATGTGGCAAGGGGATAGATTTATTTTTAATAACCGTAAAAACTACACAAACTACATCTCTCGGCTTGCCTTACTCTGAACCCCTAGGCACGCCACTGAATCAGATACCTGAGTTTGAAACCCTTCATTACTTGAATTTCACGAATTAGTGCTATTTTCTAAATAGAATGTAAGTATTAGCCGTCTTACGGTTCCTACATGTCCGTATACTAGACAAATTACATTACATAAATATTCTAGGCATAAATACTCTCGTAGACATTATTTTTTCCTAGTGTGTATTAGTTATTAGTTATTAGGTACCATACGTTAAAGAAATCTCTATAAGCGACAAGGCCGCCTGTTGGTCATACTTTCTACTATTTTATGTGTGTGTGTTTGATTAAATGGGGCAAATTATTGTCCTTCATTCATTCAAAGAAAATATTTACTTTCTTTTAGGCCTGGATTATAACAAGCGTCGCCGACGCACGTTGCGTCGGCGACGCAAGGTGCGTCAATAACGCAAGTTGCGTCGCCAACGCAACCTGCATCGGCGACGCAGCTTGCGTTAAGCTGTCAACTCAAAAATGTATGAATTTCAAATGCGCGCGCCTACGCACGTTGCGTTGCGTATAGTCGAAGTTTGGCTTACTAAACATTTATTTTGTGCAAGTCTGTGTACGGGCAGACCAACGTTTTGTGGGGCTCCTAAACGTTTACTATCACTACGAAGTGGATTTCTTTTTGTACTCGATGACGTAGAATAACCTACGGCGCCCTCACAGTCTGTTCCTGCAACTGCGCATTTGGGGCGCATTCGCGAGATTTGGTTGACTCTTAAATACTTGAAGTATGCACTACAAGTAAAAGAGTAATCATCATCATTAATACTTAAGAGTATAACTCTTGTCGCTTGAGCAATCGAGTATTAAGGCCGGGCCGCACAGAGGCGATAATTCATTTAAGAAATGTGGAATCCAATCAAGGCCTTTATAATAATCAGATCAGTGGCGTTACTGTCATACAAGCCCAAAAGCCGGGCTTGCCTTATAAAAATAATTATAGATAAAAAATCAAAGATAATGCGAGCGCGAACTATTTAAAGTTCGCGCTCCTAATGCTTTTCAAACTGCCGCGCCGCACAGCAGCGCCATCGTGCGCCTAGGTTACGAAACACGATCCGAACGCACACGCAAGTTGAGGAAATTGAGACTCGGTCAGTAATCTCGCTCGCACGCGCTGGCTTGTAAGCGGGCTTTGATTCCGGCCGGTATGTCTCTTTCTTACATATGAAAACTGTCCTATAATGAGATATAACTATACGTTTGTTTATATGGTAAATTGTACGAGACTTTAAGCCCTGCATGCGTATGAAGTTGTACACGGATCTTTGAAAATGGCAACTTCGCGCATGCGCAGTAGGTACGTTTGTTGAATGCTGTAATACGTACCAACTTCACTATTGTTTTGTTTGAGCCGTTTGGGCGGATAAGTAATTAGTTTTTTTGTTGTGTTTGTGTTGTGTTTTGTAGTAAAAGTGATTTAATTAGATTGATCAACTATAGACGAAGTAGAGTCCCTTGTGATGGTTTAAAATGTGCACAAGTTTTGATTTGTATGGAAAAGGTAAAGTTTTTAATCATTTCTCAGAAAATAACAAATTATTTCCTTATACGTATTCCTATTATACCTATTTCTCAGATTAGTAAATCGCTTATAAGACAATTTCATAGATCGGTGTACCAAACTCCTTGAATTGTTGGTTGTCTCTCTCACAAGTTATATTGCTGGTATAAACCTGAAGAGTGATAAGTGAGGATTGATCAGTAATGTGGCAAGGGGATAGATTTATTTTTAATAACCGTAAAAACTACACAAACTACATCTCTCGGCTTGCCTTACTCTGAACCCCTAGGCACGCCACTGAATCAGATACCTGAGTTTGAAACCCTTCATTACTTGAATTTCACGAATTAGTGCTATTTTCTAAATAGAATGTAAGTATTAGCCGTCTTACGGTTCCTACATGTCCGTATACTAGACAAATTACATTACATAAATATTCTAGGCATAAATACTCTCGTAGACATTATTTTTTCCTAGTGTGTATTAGTTATTAGTTATTAGGTACCATACGTTGAAGAAATCTACTATTTTATGTGTGTGTGTTTGATTAAATGGGGCAAATTATTGTCCTTCATTCATTCAAAGAAAATATTTACTTTCTTTTAGGCCTGGATTATAACAAGCGTCGCCGACGCACGTTGCGTCGGCGACGCAAGGTGCGTCAATAACGCAAGTTGCGTCGCCAACGCAACCTGCATCGGCGACGCAGCTTGCGTTAAGCTGTCAACTCAAAAATGTATGAATTTCAAATGCGCGCGCCTACGCACGTTGCGTTGCGTATAGTCGAAGTTTGGCTTACTAAACATTTATTTTGTGCAAGTCTGTGTACGGGCAGACCAACGTTTTGTGGGGCTCCTAAACGTTTACTATCACTACGAAGTGGATTTCTTTTTGTACTCGATGACGTAGAATAACCTACGGCGCCCTCACAGTCTGTTCCTGCAACTGCGCATTTGGGGCGCATTCGCGAGATTTGGTTGACTCTTAAATACTTGAAGTATGCACTACAAGTAAAAGAGTAATCATCATCATTAATACTTAAGAGTATAACTCTTGTCGCTTGAGCAATCGAGTATTAAGGCCGGGCCGCACAGAGGCGATAATTCATTTAAGAAATGTGGAATCCAATCAAGGCCTTTATAATAATCAGATCAGTGGCGTTACTGTCATACAAGCCCAAAAGCCGGGCTTGCCTTATAAAAATAATTATAGATAAAAAATCAAAGATAATGCGAGCGCGAACTATTTAAAGTTCGCGCTCCTAATGCTTTTCAAACTGCCGCGCCGCACAGCAGCGCCATCGTGCGCCTAGGTTACGAAACACGATCCGAACGCACACGCAAGTTGAGGAAATTGAGACTCGGTCAGTCATCTCGCTCGCACGCGCTGGCTTGTAAGCGGGCTTTGATTCCGGCCGGTATGTCTCTTTCTTACATATGAAAACTGTCCTATAATGAGATATAACTATACGTTTGTTTATATGGTAAATTGTACGAGACTTTAAGCCCTGCATGCGTATGAAGTTGTACACGGATCTTTGAAAATGGCAACTTCGCGCATGCGCAGTAGGTACGTTTGTTGAATGCTGTAATACGTACCAACTTCACTATTGTTTTGTTTGAGCCGTTTGGGCGGATAAGTAATTAGTTTTTTTGTTGTGTTTGTGTTGTGTTTTGTAGTAAAAGTGATTTAATTAGATTGATCAACTATAGACGAAGTAGAGTCCCTTGTGATGGTTTAAAATGTGCACAAGTTTTGATTTGTATGGAAAAGGTAAAGTTTTTAATCATTTCTCAGAAAATAACAAATTATTTCCTTATACGTATTCCTATTATACCTATTTCTCAGATTAGTAAATCGCTTATAAGACAATTTCATAGATCGGTGTACCAAACTCCTTGAATTGTTGGTTGTCTCTCTCACAAGTTATATTGCTGGTATAAACCTGAAGAGTGATAAGTGAGGATTGATCAGTAATGTGGCAAGGGGATAGATTTATTTTTAATAACCGTAAAAACTACACAAACTACATCTCTCGGCTTGCCTTACTCTGAACCCCTAGGCACGCCACTGAATCAGATACCTGAGTTTGAAACCCTTCATTACTTGAATTTCACGAATTAGTGCTATTTTCTAAATAGAATGTAAGTATTAGCCGTCTTACGGTTCCTACATGTCCGTATACTAGACAAATTACATTACATAAATATTCTAGGCATAAATACTCTCGTAGACATTATTTTTTCCTAGTGTGTATTAGTTATTAGTTATTAGGTACCATACGTTAAAGAAATCTCTATAAGCGACAAGGCCGCCTGTTGGTCATACTTTCTACTATTTTATGTGTGTGTGTTTGATTAAATGGGGCAAATTATTGTCCTTCATTCATTCAAAGAAAATATTTACTTTCTTTTAGGCCTGGATTATAACAAGCGTCGCCGACGCACGTGGCGTCGGCGACGCAAGGTGCGTCAATAACGCAAGTTGCGTCGCCAACGCAACCTGCATCGGCGACGCAGCTTGCGTTAAGCTGTCAACTCAAAAATGTATGAATTTCAAATGCGCGCGCCTACGCACGTTGCGTTGCGTATAGTCGAAGTTTGGCTTACTAAACATTTATTTTGTGCAAGTCTGTGTACGGGCAGACCAACGTTTTGTGGGGCTCCTAAACGTTTACTATCACTACGAAGTGGATTTCTTTTTGTACTCGATGACGTAGAATAACCTACGGCGCCCTCACAGTCTGTTCCTGCAACTGCGCATTTGGGGCGCATTCGCGAGATTTGGTTGTACTACACTACAAGTAAAAGAGTAATCATCATCATTAATACTTAAGAGTATAACTCTTGTCGCTTGAGCAATCGAGTATTAAGGCCGGGCCGCACAGAGGCGATAATTCATTTAAGAAATGTGGAATCCAATCAAGGCCTTTATAATAATCAGATCAGTGGCGTTACTGTCATACAAGCCCAAAAGCCGGGCTTGCCTTATAAAAATAATTATAGATAAAAAATCAAAGATAATGCGAGCGCGAACTATTTAAAGTTCGCGCTCCTAATGCTTTTCAAACTGCCGCGCCGCACAGCAGCGCCATCGTGCGCCTAGGTTACGAAACACGATCCGAACGCACACGCAAGTTGAGGAAATTGAGACTCGGTCAGTCATCTCGCTCGCACGCGCTGGCTTGTAAGCGGGCTTTGATTCCGGCCGGTATGTCTCTTTCTTACATATGAAAACTGTCCTATAATGAGATATAACTATACGTTTGTTTATATGGTAAATTGTACGAGACTTTAAGCCCTGCATGCGTATGAAGTTGTACACGGATCTTTGAAAATGGCAACTTCGCGCATGCGCAGTAGGTACGTTTGTTGAATGCTGTAATACGTACCAACTTCACTATTGTTTTGTTTGAGCCGTTTGGGCGGATAAGTAATTAGTTTTTTTGTTGTGTTTGTGTTGTGTTTTGTAGTAAAAGTGATTTAATTAGATTGATCAACTATAGACGAAGTAGAGTCCCTTGTGATGGTTTAAAATGTGCACAAGTTTTGATTTGTATGGAAAAGGTAAAGTTTTTAATCATTTCTCAGAAAATAACAAATTATTTCCTTATACGTATTCCTATTATACCTATTTCTCAGATTAGTAAATCGCTTATAAGACAATTTCATAGATCGGTGTACCAAACTCCTTGAATTGTTGGTTGTCTCTCTCACAAGTTATATTGCTGGTATAAACCTGAAGAGTGATAAGTGAGGATTGATCAGTAATGTGGCAAGGGGATAGATTTATTTTTAATAACCGTAAAAACTACACAAACTACATCTCTCGGCTTGCCTTACTCTGAACCCCTAGGCACGCCACTGAATCAGATACCTGAGTTTGAAACCCTTCATTACTTGAATTTCACGAATTAGTGCTATTTTCTAAATAGAATGTAAGTATTAGCCGTCTTACGGTTCCTACATGTCCGTATACTAGACAAATTACATTACATAAATATTCTAGGCATAAATACTCTCGTAGACATTATTTTTTCCTAGTGTGTATTAGTTATTAGTTATTAGGTACCATACGTTAAAGAAATCTCTATAAGCGACAAGGCCGCCTGTTGGTCATACTTTCTACTATTTTATGTGTGTGTGTTTGATTAAATGGGGCAAATTATTGTCCTTCATTCATTCAAAGAAAATATTTACTTTCTTTTAGGCCTGGATTATAACAAGCGTCGCCGACGCACGTTGCGTCGGCGACGCAAGGTGCGTCAATAACGCAAGTTGCGTCGCCAACGCAACCTGCATCGGCGACGCAGCTTGCGTTAAGCTGTCAACTCAAAAATGTATGAATTTCAAATGCGCGCGCCTACGCACGTTGCGTTGCGTATAGTCGAAGTTTGGCTTACTAAACATTTATTTTGTGCAAGTCTGTGTACGGGCAGACCAACGTTTTGTGGGGCTCCTAAACGTTTACTATCACTACGAAGTGGATTTCTTTTTGTACTCGATGACGTAGAATAACCTACGGCGCCCTCACAGTCTGTTCCTGCAACTGCGCATTTGGGGCGCATTCGCGAGATTTGGTTGACTCTTAAATACTTGAAGTATGCACTACAAGTAAAAGAGTAATCATCATCATTAATACTTAAGAGTATAACTCTTGTCGCTTGAGCAATCGAGTATTAAGGCCGGGCCGCACAGAGGCGATAATTCATTTAAGAAATGTGGAATCCAATCAAGGCCTTTATAATAATCAGATCAGTGGCGTTACTGTCATACAAGCCCAAAAGCCGGGCTTGCCTTATAAAAATAATTATAGATAAAAAATCAAAGATAATGCGAGCGCGAACTATTTAAAGTTCGCGCTCCTAATGCTTTTCAAACTGCCGCGCCGCACAGCAGCGCCATCGTGCGCCTAGGTTACGAAACACGATCCGAACGCACACGCAAGTTGAGGAAATTGAGACTCGGTCAGTAATCTCGCTCGCACGCGCTGGCTTGTAAGCGGGCTTTGATTCCGGCCGGTATGTCTCTTTCTTACATATGAAAACTGTCCTATAATGAGATATAACTATACGTTTGTTTATATGGTAAATTGTACGAGACTTTAAGCCCTGCATGCGTATGAAGTTGTACACGGATCTTTGAAAATGGCAACTTCGCGCATGCGCAGTAGGTACGTTTGTTGAATGCTGTAATACGTACCAACTTCACTATTGTTTTGTTTGAGCCGTTTGGGCGGATAAGTAATTAGTTTTTTTGTTGTGTTTGTGTTGTGTTTTGTAGTAAAAGTGATTTAATTAGATTGATCAACTATAGACGAAGTAGAGTCCCTTGTGATGGTTTAAAATGTGCACAAGTTTTGATTTGTATGGAAAAGGTAAAGTTTTTAATCATTTCTCAGAAAATAACAAATTATTTCCTTATACGTATTCCTATTATACCTATTTCTCAGATTAGTAAATCGCTTATAAGACAATTTCATAGATCGGTGTACCAAACTCCTTGAATTGTTGGTTGTCTCTCTCACAAGTTATATTGCTGGTATAAACCTGAAGAGTGATAAGTGAGGATTGATCAGTAATGTGGCAAGGGGATAGATTTATTTTTAATAACCGTAAAAACTACACAAACTACATCTCTCGGCTTGCCTTACTCTGAACCCCTAGGCACGCCACTGAATCAGATACCTGAGTTTGAAACCCTTCATTACTTGAATTTCACGAATTAGTGCTATTTTCTAAATAGAATGTAAGTATTAGCCGTCTTACGGTTCCTACATGTCCGTATACTAGACAAATTACATTACATAAATATTCTAGGCATAAATACTCTCGTAGACATTATTTTTTCCTAGTGTGTATTAGTTATTAGTTATTAGGTACCATACGTTAAAGAAATCTCTATAACCGACAAGGCCGCCTGTTGGTCATACGTTCTACTATTTTATGTGTGTGTGTTTGATTAAATGGGGCAAATTATTGTCCTTCATTCATTCAAAGAAAATATTTACTTTCTTTTAGGCCTGGATTATAACAAGCGTCGCCGACGCACGTTGCGTCGGCGACGCAAGGTGCGTCAATAACGCAAGTTGCGTCGCCAACGCAACCTGCATCGGCGACGCAGCTTGCGTTAAGCTGTCAACTCAAAAATGTATGAATTTCAAATGCGCGCGCCTACGCACGTTGCGTTGCGTATAGTCGAAGTTTGGCTTACTAAACATTTATTTTGTGCAAGTCTGTGTACGGGCAGACCAACGTTTTGTGGGGCTCCTAAACGTTTACTATCACTACGAAGTGGATTTCTTTTTGTACTCGATGACGTAGAATAACCTACGGCGCCCTCACAGTCTGTTCCTGCAACTGCGCATTTGGGGCGCATTCGCGAGATTTGGTTGACTCTTAAATACTTGAAGTATGCACTACAAGTAAAAGAGTAATCATCATCATTAATACTTAAGAGTATAACTCTTGTCGCTTGAGCAATCGAGTATTAAGGCCGGGCCGCACAGAGGCGATAATTCATTTAAGAAATGTGGAATCCAATCAAGGCCTTTATAATAATCAGATCAGTGGCGTTACTGTCATACAAGCCCAAAAGCCGGGCTTGCCTTATAAAAATAATTATAGATAAAAAATCAAAGATAATGCGAGCGCGAACTATTTAAAGTTCGCGCTCCTAATGCTTTTCAAACTGCCGCGCCGCACAGCAGCGCCATCGTGCGCCTAGGTTACGAAACACGATCCGAACGCACACGCAAGTTGAGGAAATTGAGACTCGGTCAGTCATCTCGCTCGCACGCGCTGGCTTGTAAGCGGGCTTTGATTCCGGCCGGTATGTCTCTTTCTTACATATGAAAACTGTCCTATAATGAGATATAACTATACGTTTGTTTATATGGTAAATTGTACGAGACTTTAAGCCCTGCATGCGTATGAAGTTGTACACGGATCTTTGAAAATGGCAACTTCGCGCATGCGCAGTAGGTACGTTTGTTGAATGCTGTAATACGTACCAACTTCACTATTGTTTTGTTTGAGCCGTTTGGGCGGATAAGTAATTAGTTTTTTTGTTGTGTTTGTGTTGTGTTTTGTAGTAAAAGTGATTTAATTAGATTGATCAACTATAGACGAAGTAGAGTCCCTTGTGATGGTTTAAAATGTGCACAAGTTTTGATTTGTATGGAAAAGGTAAAGTTTTTAATCATTTCTCAGAAAATAACAAATTATTTCCTTATACGTATTCCTATTATACCTATTTCTCAGATTAGTAAATCGCTTATAAGACAATTTCATAGATCGGTGTACCAAACTCCTTGAATTGTTGGTTGTCTCTCTCACAAGTTATATTGCTGGTATAAACCTGAAGAGTGATAAGTGAGGATTGATCAGTAATGTGGCAAGGGGATAGATTTATTTTTAATAACCGTAAAAACTACACAAACTACATCTCTCGGCTTGCCTTACTCTGAACCCCTAGGCACGCCACTGAATCAGATACCTGAGTTTGAAACCCTTCATTACTTGAATTTCACGAATTAGTGCTATTTTCTAAATAGTATGTAAGTATTAGCCGTCTTACGGTTCCTACATGTCCGTATACTAGAAAAATTACATTACATAAATATTCTAGGCATAAATACTCTCGTAGACATTATTTTTTCCTAGTGTGTATTAGTTATTAGTTATTAGGTACCATACGTTAAAGAAATCTCTATAAGCGACAAGGCCGCCTGTTGGTCATACTTTCTACTATTTTATGTGTGTGTGTTTGATTAAATGGGGCAAATTATTGTCCTTCATTCATTCAAAGAAAATATTTACTTTCTTTTAGGCCTGGATTATAACAAGCGTCGCCGACGCAACGTGCGTCGGCGACGCAAGGTGCGTCAATAACGCAAGTTGCGTCGCCAACGCAACCTGCATCGGCGACGCAGCTTGCGTTAAGCTGTCAACTCAAAAATGTATGAATTTCAAATGCGCGCGCCTACGCACGTTGCGTTGCGTATAGTCGAAGTTTGGCTTACTAAACATTTATTTTGTGCAAGTCTGTGTACGGGCAGACCAACGTTTTGTGGGGCTCCTAAACGTTTACTATCACTACGAAGTGGATTTCTTTTTGTACTCGATGACGTAGAATAACCTACGGCGCCCTCACAGTCTGTTCCTGCAACTGCGCATTTGGGGCGCATTCGCGAGATTTGGTTGACTCTTAAATACTTGAAGTATGCACTACAAGTAAAAGAGTAATCATCATCATTAATACTTAAGAGTATAACTCTTGTCGCTTGAGCAATCGAGTATTAAGGCCGGGCCGCACAGAGGCGATAATTCATTTAAGAAATGTGGGATCTAATCAAGGCCTTTATAGTAATCAGATACCTGAGTTTGAAACCCTTCATTACTTGAATTTCACGAATTAGTGCTATTTTCTAAATAGAATGTAAGTATTAACCTCTTAATAATTATGGGGGGTCTTGCTGCACCACGTCCGTAGGCTATACCCTAGAGACCCTACACGTGACCCCCGGGTGGTGCGAAGAGTGCAGCCGAAATTGCTTGGTGGTAGGGCCTCGGCCCGCATGGCTAGCGACCACCCACGGAGATGAGTCTGCATGGCGCTAAGCAGCCCATGGGCTGTGTTCCGCCAGAGTACTCCGTGAGCCATTCCCCTCGTCCGAGTGCTGTAATGTTGGAACTCTGCAGGTCCCAGTTTTGTGTTAGACGTGTTAGGGGGTGGGCGTGACAGGTTGGCGCGGGGGCCAGGGAGACCCGATGAAACGGCTCGTCGATTGCCGCCCGCCAGTTAGTAGGGGACCCGAACCTGGGCATCACTTTTAACCTCCGGCCCGGGAGGCTGTCCCGCCAACTGCGCGAAAAATCCTGGGGATGCCTGTCGTGCCGGGGTAGGAGACCGGAGTGGACCCGACAAGTATCTTCAGGGGGGATCGGGGGCCCTTCCGTCCCCCGTGCCAGCTTTTCACACAACCCATCCCTCAGCAGCGTCCTGTAGCAAAACATGTTTGCCCTGCCGGATACCAGTGTTACAGCACTCCTTTTTTCACTCCTCTAATAATTCAAATGGCAAAACGTAAAAAAAAGAATATGGTTTTTTCAGCGGCACCCTTTTCCACACTTCGAGTGGACTTTTGCAACATCAGGGGCCTCCACTCCAACCTGAACGCCGTTCATCACCACCTTGAGACGGCGAAGCCCGCCTTACTCTTCCTGACTGAAACGCAGATATCACCTCCGGCCGACACTTCGTATCTCCATTATCCTGGGTACAAGTTAGAGCACAGGTTTATTCCTCGCGCTGGTGTGTGCCTATTCGTCAGAGGTGATATCTGCTGTCGGCGTCTTGCCATTGAACAAAGTGACGAATCTGTTTTGTGGGTGTGCATGGAACAGGGAGGTTCTTCCCGTGTCTACGCATGCCTATACAACAACCGTCACGGCGTAGGTGAGACAAATCGGTTTTTCGAGCACGTTCAATGCGCTACCGACAAAGTTCTTGAGCGATGTCCTTCCGCTGAGTTGGTAGTCTTAGGAGACTTTAATGGTCACCACACTGAGTGGCTAGGGTCAAGCCGTCCTACCAACCCAGCCGGGAGATCCGCCCACGAATTTGCTCTGGCCACTGGTCTCACGCAACTGGTATTAGAACCCACCTACTTACCGGATGTTGTGGGCCGTGATCCTTCTTTGTTAGACCTTCTGCTGACCTCCCACCCAGACGGTTATCGGGTGTCCGTTGATGCTCCTCTTGGGACATCTGACCACTGCCTGGTCCGTTCTGAGGTGCCTCTTGCTATACCCGAACGGGCTCGCCCCAGTGGGTCACGCAAGGTATGGCACTATGGCTCAGCAGACTGGGATGGATTGCGAGAATTCTTCGCGTCGTACCCGTGGATACAGCTTTGCTTTTCCTCAAATGACACCAACACCTGTGCTGCCCCTGTAGCTGATGTAGCGTACTACAGGGAATGGAATATTTTATCCCATCCTCTGTAGTCCGCCTCGGCGGCAAGAGCCAGCCCTGGTACGACAGGCCTAGTGCTGAGGCAACTCGCCTCAAGCAGGATGCTTTTCGTGCCTGGACAATGGCTCGGGCCCATAAGGACCCTAACACCCACAATTTGAGGAAAAAGTATAATGCTGTATCGAGGTCTACAAAGAGGATAATGGCTGGAGCAAAATTCAAGTTTATTGGTGGAATTGGGGAGAGACTAA
Source organism: Blastobasis lacticolella (assembly GCA_905147135.1). Lineage (NCBI taxonomy): Eukaryota > Metazoa > Arthropoda > Insecta > Lepidoptera > Blastobasidae > Blastobasis > Blastobasis lacticolella. Next base: position 4,216,683 of record LR990062.1, on the reverse strand, counting down.
TCAGCTACCCATCTGGGAGTCGTGCTTTTTGGTCTCTCTCCAAAGCTGTTGAGGGGAACTTTTGTCGGACTTCTTTTCCACCTTTGCGCAAGCCGGATGACCTATTGGCCCACACGGCAAAGGAGAAAGCCGATCTCTTGGGTAATCTCTTTGCCAAAAACTCAAATCTGGATGATGGGGGAGCTGCACCGCCTACCATCTCGCGGTGTGAGGGCAGCATGCCCGGAGTTCATTTCACCCAAAAAAATATAAGACGTGTGCTTCTCTCCCTAGACATCCGGAAGTCCAGTAGGCCTGACGGCATTCCGGCTATTGTTCTAAAAAAATGTGCTCCAGAGTTGTCTCCCGTGCTAATGCGCTTATTCGAGCTTTCCTATACGTCTGGAACGGTGCCGTCTTCGTGGAAGCTAGCCCTTGTGCATCCGATACCCAAGAAGGGTGATAATTCAGACCCATCAAATTACAGGCCTATAGCGGTAACCTCCTTGCTCTCTAAGGTGATGGAGCGGGTTATCAATATACCTAGAGGACCACCAGCTGATAAGTGACCGTCAATATGGCTTTCGCCATGGTCGCTCAGCTGGTGACCTTCTGGTGTACCTAACGCACCGGTGGGCTGAGGCCGTCGAGAGCAAGGGGGAGGCTCTGGCTGTCAGTCTTGACATAGCCAAGGCATTTGATCGGGTCTGGCACAGGGCACTGCTATCAAAACTCCCGAAGTACGGTATCCCCGAGGGGCTCTGCAATTGGGTATCCAGCTTCCTTTCTGGACGGAGCATCCAAGTCGTTGTCGATGGATGCTGCTCCGATACCAAGACTATAAATGCTGGAGTACCCCAAGGTTCAGTACTATCTCCCACGCTGTTTCTTCTGCATGTCAATGATATGCTGAATATACCCAGTATTCATTGTTATGCGGATGACAGTACGGGAGATGTTAGTTATACTGGCCGAGCGAATGTCCCTCGTTCCGAGGTGTCGGAGAGCCGAATTAGACTTGTGTCGAATATCGAACATTCCTTGGAGCAAGTTGCTCAGTGGGGTAGACTAAACCTAGTCCAATTCAACCCCTTGAAGACACAGGTCTGCGCATTTTCCGCCAAAAAAGATCCCTGTGACATAGTGCCGCAGTTTCAAGGAACACCCCTTTCCATCTCAAAAAGTATTGGGATCCTCGGTGTCGACATATCGGATAGCGTGCGATTCCGGAGTCACCTGGAAGGCAAGGCCAAACTAGCTTCGAAAAAGCTTGGAGTGCTTAACCGGTCCAAGCGATACTTCACCCCGGGGCAGCGCCTGCTGCTGTACAAGGCACAAGTGCGGCCACATATGGAGTATTGTTCCCATCTTTGGGCCGGCGAAACTGCCGACCTGCTTAATCCTCTCGACTCCGTACAGAGACGCGCTGTACGAATTATCGATGATCCCATACTAACACGCAAGTTGGAACCACTGGCAAACCGAAGGGACTTTAGCTCCCTGTGTGTTCTATCGGCTGTACAATGGGGAGTGTTCCGAGGAACTTTTCGATCTGGTGCCCACAGCACAATTCCGCCATCGCACCACCCGCCGTGGGCTTGGTACGCATCCTCACTACGTGGACCCTCTGTTGGTCACGACGCAAAGGTTCGAAAGAACGTTTCTCGCTCGTACGATTCGGATGTGGAATGAGCTCCCAGCCACAGTGTTTCCTTTGGACTATGTAATGGGATCGTTCAAGAGGTATATTAGAGGTCTCTTCAGAGGCGGGCAACGCATCAGTGACCTTCCTGGTGTTGCTGATGTCCATAGGTGGCGGTGACCACTTTCCATCAGGTGGCCCGCTTGCCTGTTTTTCTGCCGTATAACATAAAAAAAAAAAAAAATTCTTACGGTTCCTACATGTTAGTATACTAGACAATTTACATTACATAAATATTCTAGACATAAATACTCTCGTAGACATTATTTTTTCCTAGTGTGGATTAGTTATTAGTTATTAGGTACCATACGTTGAAGAAATCTCTATAAGCTACAAGGCCGCCTGTTGGTCATACTTTCTACTATTTTGTGTGTGTGTGTTTTCGCTTAAATGGGGCTAATTATTGTACTTTATTCATTCAAAGAAAATATTTATTTTCTCTAATACCTTATTCACTTTCCCGTGAGACAAAGTGTAAACAAAGGAAACAAAGGTTGTCAATCTTACAACAATATCACGTTTGTAAGGATACGAATCCTAATCCAACTTTCTTATACATGTTTGAATATGTTAATAACAGTCTCCTTATCTGTAGAACTTGCATTGGAGTAAGCTTAGAACGCTTTTTTTCCGGCGAATAGAAGTGCAACATTGCTCGGACCAGGTTCACTCATTTTAAAACGAATTAACGTGCAGATAAAAAAACTTCAACAATAACACAATGTTAAAACGTAATTCAATAATAAAACTTAACTTAACTTAGAGAATAACAACAAAATGTAAAAATAATCGAAAAGGAATTGCAACAAGTTGATCAAGAGTAAAAATGGCGGACATTACCCGGCTAAATACGAATGCTGATAATTTGACGTCCATTATTTGAAATAACTGTTTATCTTAATTTGGTGGTATTAAAATGCGAGGATAGTGTGATATTCACCGTGCTTATAGGTATTTTATAAGACCAACAATGTTAAGAGTAACGTAATTCAAAGAAAATATTTATTTTCTCTTCGGCCCGGATTATAACAAGCGTCGCCTATTTTTCAAATTATCTAAAAAATCAATCGTCGTCGACGCAATTATTTAAATTAGTATGTCATTAGTAAATATTTAAATTATAGATAAGTATTTATGTTTTTATAAAAGTGCTTAATAATAGATATATTAATGTTATATTAGGACTTTACATTGTTAATTTATTCTATCATTATAATTGTTCGTTGTTTTATTTGATAATTTCTTTATATCTCGATGTAAGGACCTAGTACCAATAGAATCACAGTTATAATGGCTTTAAGTTTAACTGTCGTCATTCGAAATGTAATTCTCGACGAGTACTATCATTTATCTTTAGAAACTAAGGTAGAATGGATTCCGAGATATAGCACTTTTAAATTTGACAGCTGTCACTCGAAATGTAAATCTAAACGAGTGTTATCATACCACTTTAGGAACTAGTGTTCCAAGACCAATAGTTTTCGCGTAGAATGATAGTAACCTTGGGCTGGACCTGGTCGAGCCCCAGGCTAAACAGAGCCAATTCTTGACCCAGGTCAGATTCATATATTTATGAAAACTGACGGCGGTAGACTGCCTACCGGCACATTTTTTCATATTGGGTTTTAGATAAAAAACTGAAATTTCTTTGCATCCTTATACTTATCACGACTGATGGTATTGATATGGTTGCTGTTTTTACTAGTTGATACAAGCAGCAATCTGCAGCACAAAATGTTGCAGTTCTTCCCACACCTGCCATTCCATGGACAACAATTGGCCTTATCGATGATTGCCCGGTAGTCAATACTTCGAAGAAAAATTCTTGGTGCTGCTTATTGACCACTAACAAGAAGTCAAGAAACGATTTTACATTAGGAGCTCCGTTTTCGGGCCAATCTAAAAACTTGAAACGATAAATCGTTCTTTTCTCTCCAGTCCGAATGTGAGTGAGACTTGAAATTGTCTTGCTGAAGTAATAATTAAAAAAGATATTCTCTTCCTTGAATATGAAATCTCTCAAGACATAGGTTGGCTGTGATGGTTCTTCGGGACTGGTCAGTTGAACGATAATGCGAGAGTTTTGCTGCCAAACCATGGACCAGAAACTGTTCAAGGTGGATTTCATCGGCATCTCAGTTGCTATAAATTTGCTATCTAGATTGAATCCATCTAAAAAGTTAGCGTTGATGTAATCTGATCCACCGTTATGGTTTGCTAAGACCACACGAGTAATGTCCCAACACGGAAAGTATGAAAACCGATTTTTATCATTGTTTTCAGGCTTATAAAAGTTTTTACAAGTGCCACTTATCGGTATTGCAATAATTTTAGAATGCTCTTGAGAGATGTTTTCTGGTTGGTGAGCTCGTTGTACGAATTCAGCAGCTCCAATTGTTGATAGATTCAAATCCATAGCAAAAAATGAACTCTTCACTTGGTGAGACGTAGAAGTAGTGTGTGACTACAACGATTGGTTTTGTAAGACTAAAAATAAATCATCGTCCACTAGTGCTTTATAGGATCCCTTATCAGAAAGCGTTTGACTTGTGAGCTTGTAGTGAAGATATAGTTGGATTTCTAAGAATTAAACATACAACAGCGTTATCATTCAACAGTTAGTTGTATTTTACGTTTTATTTTATCATGATTAATATTATTATTAACTTTTACTCATTTATGGTTTTCTAATCACGTTAACCATAAAAAAGTGCGTCATTTGTTAAAAATATATTTTTAATTGGGTCAATGCGTCACGTAGTCCATAATTCGTCATTTGTGATTATATTCATGTATAATGAGGAAAAAAATCATATATAAATTACCGTTAATGACAAACAACTATTTAGTTTGCACTGTGATTTAGTGAAATTCACACATATCAATCCAGCGCTCACCACAAAAATGAGTTGTGACAAGTCAAAAGCTTTGACCCGTAAAGATTTCATCAGAATAATCGGTGGTGAAAACTCTATTGAATATCTTTATCAAGAATACCAAAAAATAAGAAATATTAAAACAGAAGGAACGTTTCGAGCCTGTATAACTGCTGCTGATTTCGAAGATGAAAAATATGGAGAAAGGCTGTGTTTCGAGCACAACCGCGTGGTCCTTTCAAAAAAAAAAGGAGTCACTAACTTCATAAACGCCTCTTACATCAACGGGTTTCAACAACCATAGGCGTACGTTGCTACTGTAACGCCATATTCAGAAACAACGATCTGTAAGTTTTGGAGAATGGTTTGGGAACATCAATCTGAAATTATTGTAATGCTTAATGCACCTGTTCATAATGAGGATGGCATCTATTACTGGAATCCAAAAGAAGGAGGTATGTTTCATTGCGAACAGTTCAGGATTGAGACTCTCAAAGTTCAGATGATTTTTCCGGAAATCCAACTTACAAAATTGTGTGTTACACACAAAAATGGAGATGAATTGTTTGTCAGCCATTTTTTATTTTACAATTGGCAGGATAAGTATATCTCACCCCCAGAATATGAGTTTCTTCAGTTAGTGAAGATGGTACGATTATACAATAAATTTGCAGTGAAGCAAGATTCTCGTATCAAAAGTCCCATGGTGATTCATTGTAGTGATGGGACGGGACGAACAATGGCCTTCTGTGCCATAGACACAGAAATTTCAAGATTTCTAGAAACAAGAAGAGTTGATTTGTATTCTACTCTATTGGAGCTGAAGAAAAACAGATTTGACAGTTTTGAAAGCTTGGATGATTGAATTACTTAAGTTTTATTCACTTGGTTTTGTGGTGTTATTTTAGAATTTATTCCTTAGAATAAAACAAGTGTTCTCTATTTTGTGACAATTCTCAAGTAATTTTTTTACATGTATATTAGAATTAATATTTTTTTAGAATAAATTCAGTCATATGATAAGTTAGTATAAGATTTATGTGATTTCTAGTGTGATTGTATTTTATAAATAAACCAAAGATACCAAAGTTATGTAAGGAATTTGTAAAAATGTTTTTAAACGCCTAATGAAATTAAGGATTTAATATGTAACCCTGTTTTTATTTTTTCAAAGACCTAAAACGAGAGACATGCGCATCGTTTTATTTTGAGAAAATTGCAGTGACAATTCCTATCAAAAGTACCCATTCTGAATCATAGTAACGGGTTGGTTTCCCTCAGTGTTCGTTGATAAGAACTTTAGGTACTGGTTAACCAAAGGACATCCGTTTATGCCCACGCAAAATTTATACAGATAAATAGCATAGTACCTTTCGGTCACCACCCAAATTCCGCCATTTTGAAAAAATATCGATTTTGCGGCTACTCATAAAACTTATGCTAATCGATAGGAAACTTCAATATCTATCAATCACTATGTTCAAAAATGTCGAAAACGGTATACCTTGCGAGATATCGCAAGTCAAAGATGTACATTATCTACCGACACATGGGGAACAAATACCTCCTACTAAGTCTACTCATAGTCAAATATCTTCTAAACTACTAAACTGATTTCGATTAAATAAAATTAATAATAATTTAGATTAAAAGACCTTTCAAATACAGAAAATTGCATTAAAATTGGTTCATCCGTTCGGGAGCTACAGATAGACGGATCATCATCGTCCTAGCACTTATCCCGGCCTCTGCCAGGGTTCGCTTTCCTACTCAATCTTCTCCATTTCGCCCGGTCTTCGGCATCCCCTTGTCGTAAGCCGTTGGCTCTCGCATTGGACTCAGCGATGTCAATCCATCGCTGCTTGTGCCGCCCACGGGGCCTCATTCCTGATACCGGCAGATTCAGGCACCTATTTCCCACGTATCCCTGAGGCTTACGCAACACGTGACCAAACCAGCGCAGATGAGCCTCCTCGATCTTATCTGCGATATCCCTCACACCAAGGCTGCCGCGGATGTACTCGTTACGTACTCGATCGAGTCGCGTAACTCCGCACATCCAGCGCAGCATTTTCATTTCGTTGGCGTGGAGTTCGCGAACGTGTTTCGTCAGCGCTGGCCATGTCTCGCAGCCATAGAGCATCACTGGTCTAATTATACTCTTGTATATAAGCCCTTTGAGCTTTACAGGGATTTTAGGGTCACATATGACTGCCGTAAGTTTCCGCCATTTGGCCCAAGTCGCAGAGATTCGAGATTTGACATCGGGGCCGATATCGCCGGACTCGTGCATCACGGATCCGAGGTATTTAAATTTATCTGTTCTATTGACAGCTTCATTACCTATACGGATGGTGTCGGGGTCCGCGCTGCAGCTTGCCATATACTCTGTTATGGCGATATTCATCTTCAAACTACCGTTTTCTAGCACATCCTTCTACGTGTTTACTCTGGTCTCAAGATCTTGCCTAAGCTTGCTCACCAGTACAATGTCGTCAGCGTACTTCATAAGCCAAGGAGCACTATGCAAAACAAGTAAGGACTTAACACAGAACCCTGGTGGACACCTACAGTAATTGGGAAGGGTTAGTATGGCCTACGATGGTTTTGACAACAGCTCCAGTATTGGCATACATGTCCTGTATAATAGAAATGTAGGCCTCTGGCACAGACTTTGCTCTCAGAGCCCACCAGATTATCTCCCGAAGGACACTGTCGAAAGCCCTCTGCAGGTCGAGAAATGCGTAATGCAACGGTTGATTCCTACTGCAATGGGACTCCTGGAGGACCTTGAGAGCAAAGACTGGATCCATGGTGCTGCAGCCTAGCCTGAAGCCGTATTGGCATTCCGACAAGGAGCATTCCTGGCGCAGTCTCTGGTCAACAATCCGTTCGAAAAGCTTCATTGTGTGGCTCATAAGTTTGATACCTCGATAGTTGCCGCACTCTTACACACTGCCTTTTCCTTTATAGATTGGTGTGATAATATTTACGCGCCACGCGTCAGTTATAAGCCCCGTAGCTACAATCCTGTTGAATAGTTCAGTGGGCAAGAGTACGCCCCGGGTCCTCATTGTTTTCCAGGTTTCTATGGGTATTCCGTCATGTCCAATAGCTTTTCCGTTCTTCATACGTACCAGAGACCTCTCCATCTCATCAAGGGTGATCGGGCTTATCATGCCAAGGTTTGCAGGAAGCTGTGGTGGTACGTAGTTGTTGGCATCGTTAGACAGTTCCTTGAAATGACAGCACCACCGGTCTTTAACAGAGTTTGCACTTGTAAGCAAAACGCCATCCGTACCTTTTATGGCAACACACTTTGTCACATCCAGACTGGCTCGACTCCACGGTTTTGCCAGCTTGTAGACGAGCTTGTGCCCCTCCACAGAATCCAACGCATCGTAGAGCGGAGCCAGCTGGGACGACCGCGCTTTTGCCACCGCCATTTTCGATCACCTATTTGCTCCCAAGTACGCTTCCTTATCCGATAGTGAGTGACTGTGCTGCCATTTCTTGAAACATGCCTTTTTGTCCCTAACCGCTTCCTGCACCTCACCATTCTACCACCCCGTATCCTTGTTAATTCGTCGGACGCTTTCGACGTGCCGAGTACTGTTCGTCCGAGTTTGAGGATGGATTTCTGATAGTGACACCAGAGCTCATTGAAGGTTTCACCCTTTGCGCTCTAATCGAGGCTTTCGACTGCCTCCATGAACTCTGCTGCTCAGAGTCCGCCACATAATAGACGGCACGCAGCGTTCTGCCGTAGGCCGCCTACTACTCACGCGGACGACCATAACAAGGACTCGGTGCTGTGTAGTGAGGCATTCCCCCTGGATGATCTTGCACTGGGATACGTGACCGATGTCACATCTTCGGATCAGCAGATAATCGATCTGTGATTGGTGCGGGCCACTTTTGTAGGTTATGAGGTATTCTGGTCTTTTCTGGAACAAGGTGTTGACTTCGGTTAAGTTGGCGGCCAGTGAGGTTCGGAGAATATCTTCTCCCTCACTGTTTTGCTGGCCATAACCAAATCCATCGTGCACCCGACCGAACTCCTCGCTCCTCTGGCCCACATGACCGTTGAGGTCCGCACCAACTACAATCTGTTCGGAGGATAGCAGTCTTTTCGGTGTCGGCGCAGCCGGACTGGGGAGCATAGGCGCTAATAAGGTTGGTTGTTAAACCCTCAATTTGTGCCTTGATCACCATGAGTCGATCGCTCACTCTGTTCACTTCCAGAATGCCGTTCCGGAACTCGTCGCCCACCACAATAGCGACCCCATTCCTCCCTTCTGCCGATCCGGTGTACAACAGCTTGTATCCCTGCCCGATTTCCCTAGACTTGGAGCCACGCCACCTCGTCTCTTGCTGGAATGCAACCTGAACGCGGCGCATGTGCAACAAGTCAGCCATCTCTCGAGACCGGCCGGTCAGAGACCGACGTTTAGGGTGGCGAAGTGGAGCTTTCTACTGTTAGGCGCTAACTTCTTTAACCCTGCCCGCGCGTGACAGGGTAGCCCTAGCCCACTTACCGCAGGTGTAGGGCAATATGCCTGCGCGTCGTTCAGCGGCGACACCCCAGCATGGTGTTTACTTCCAACAGAGGACCTTTTCATTCTATTTTTTGCGGTGTTTTGGCTTTTAACATGCGGCGACTACCATCCGCCCGTCATTGATACATGGCGGCAGTGAGATTAGACCCCGGTACTCTCGCATTGCAAGTCGGTAATTTACTTGGGTAAATATCCAAAAAAAAGAAGTTGTCTAAAAACACAGAAATCGATTTCTGGGAGCTGGTCACATTATTAACGTCATATGCATGGCAAGTGCTAGGCGATGTAGGTACAACGCCAAGTACTATGCGGAGTTGCTAGCTGAGTTAGAGTTGCGGAGCTTGCTCTTACAGTGTAAGCACTGCATTAAGACTCTTAACTTAATTATCTTATTCTATATAATAAAGAAACTTGCCAGACCGATAACCTAGTTTAAGCAATGTTCATAGCGTCCTTTAACTGAATAGGTGACCGTTTTGTACTTTGAGACTAGTCAAACTTCAGCACCGCCACGAGCTCGCTACTCGTTAGGTGTGGCAAATGCCAACGGTATGTGGCGAAGCGAGGTTGACCATGGTCTACCTCTGGGGACCGGAGACTAATTGAACAGTCTCGAGAGCCGAGTGGTATATTATTATGAAATAAAGTATTTTGTGTGTTGGTAACACATAATCTTACAATACACTTTATTTTAGTTTAATTTTTGTTGTAAGTTTAACGCGTGTATCCGTCTATCTGTAGCTCCCGAACGAATGAACCAATTTCAATGCGATTTTCTGTATTTGAAAGGTCTTTTAATCGAAATTATTCCTAACTTTATTTAATCGAAATCGGTTTAGTAGTTTAGAATATATTTGACTATGAGTAGACTTAGTAGGAGGTATTTGTTCCCCATGTGTCGGTAGATAATGTACATCTTTGACTTGCGATATCTCGCAAGGTATACCGTTTTCGACATTTTTGAACATAGTGATCGATAGATATTGGAGTTTCCTATCGATTGGCATAAGTTTTGTGAATGGCCGCAAAATCGATATTTTTTCAAAATGGCGGAAAGTGGGTGGTGATTTTCTCCATACAAAATGTTCAATGCTCTTTATAAGGGTAAAAGATTATATCATTTAAAACTTATACATTCTAATTACAATTATCATATTACTTCTAAGTACAATATTGGATCAGTTTTTATTATAGAGGCACATTTAATAATTTAATTACTTTCTAAACTTTATGAAATAATTAATACAAACGTGTAAAATATATCAGTTAAGGCTCACAAAATAATAGTCTCATTTCAGGAAGATTATCAAATATCTGTAAAAACTCATATAATACAGTGTAAATAAATACATATTGTTCTACAGCTATAACACCTAAATGCCGCTGTTCACGTATTTTCATTACTATTAGAGGTACTGAAACTTCTCTAGTTCTTACTAGCTGATAGATACAAGAGTCTTTTGCGCAAAAAGTTCCTGTTCTTCCGACTCCAGCACTACAGAGAACAATAATAGGTCCAGGTGTTAGTCTATTCACTTCGTTGATTAAAGTGCTCCGATATTGGTTATTCACATCGCAAATAAGGTTTGTAAACGATTTGCTGTTGGGAGGTGCTCCATAGTTTGGCCAACCTAAGTACTGATAATGTAGTATCACCCTGCTTTTTTCGGTGGTGGAATTAGAAACTTCAAATACAGACTTAATGTATCCTGAATCGTCTTTGGTCTCCATCATTGTTCTGATTGAAGATTCATTGGTTTCGAAAATATTTTGCTTGTCACCAAAAGCAGTCCAGTATTGAGCACATTCTTCGTTCCCATTTACTTGGAGTTCCGTTAGTATGACAATAATCTGGGAATTCTGCTCCCAGACCATCTGCCAAAATTGATTGACTGTTTTTTTCAGAGGTTCCTGAGTCGCCACAAATTTTTTCGGTCTTCCATAATGATCAACGTAATTAGCATGTATGTAGTCGGAATTACCTACTTTCGGCGTAATATTCACCCGAGATCTGTCCCAGCAGGCGACGTCGAAGTAACGGTTTTTTTTTCATTTTCTGGCTTTGAAAAGTGCTCAAACGATCCAATTTGAGGCTGTGACATGATGTAATTATGCTCTGACTTGACAGCTTCTAAGTAATTGAGTTGATTTCTTCTGCTTCTAAATTCGTGCTCACTCACTGCAGCTACTTTTCGATCACTCACTTCGAGTTTTGAATGCATTTTTAATTTTTCAACAATGCGACTGTATGTAATAAAGTCCCGAGGATGACTATAGACGTATCTATCAGCTGGCGCTCATATTCAATTAAAGTCAAGGGATGACACTCCCGTATTATTAATCACTGCTGATAAGCCCATTCAATGAAATAATTAAATGATAACCTATCTTGTATGTCCATTAACAAAACCATAAAACTTGTTTGTTTAAAAAGTAATTAATCGCAGTAAGCACAGATTTCTTAGAAATACATTTAAGTAAATATTGTGTAATCTTACATTCTGATAGCAATTTTAATATTGCTCTTAATTACAATACTGGCTCATAGTTCATAAGAAAAGCAGCTCACTTATATCTCAACATTAGTTTAAACTCAAACATACATTGTAAACTTTATAATCAGTAAAATAAGCTATTAAATATTGAAAAGACAAAACTTACATGAGAGCCTGTTAGGCTAATTGTTATCAAGATATGCTTCAACTAATTGGTAAGATAATACATAGAGATCTGAGCGGCAAAAGGATCCTAATTTTTGCTATCGCATTTTTTCGAGAGTATGTGGCAATGATATAATTCCTGTAGCTTCTAATTGGTTGACACACATATCTAACGCACAAAATACATCGGAACTGCCAACACTCTCGATACAATGCACCAGCATAGGGGGAATAAATGTCTTATCAGCTACTTGCTTCTTTAACTTGACATACATGTGATTAACAAAGTTATAAAACTCTACAAAGGCGTCTGGTTGATGATCAAATTTTTCCCTGGGCCAAGCAGTATATTGATAGTGCAAAATTGGACGGCTCTTTTTGTAATTAGGTCCTTAAGGCTTTGAAGAAACGACCCTATGATAAGCGTTTATTACTAGTCGTAAAAAAATAACATATGTTTTACATGTAATATAAATTAGGAAATGTAGGTGAGCTTTAGGTACTTCACTGAAATTTCCCTGATAAAATTATATTAAAGTACTATTGTTTTTGGACTGAAAACAACAAATAAAAATGCATGGTTTCACTTGAATGACGTAAAAAGTCACGTTTGCGCTGGAGACTAGTAAATCTACGACTCTCTTGACTACGAAATAAGAGTCATTTTTGTTTAACTAACGGGCCCAAGTACGACAGTTGCATCAATACGCTTTGTTTTGAATAACAAAGTGTTTTGAAGTAACTGATTTTATGTCGCCAATAAACATCAGTATATGTAGCAAATTTTATTGTATTTTTATGTAATTACGCCAGCAAAACCACATGTTAACCATATCTTTAAATATTGTACAGTTAAATTTGACTCATGACATTGTTACACATTGCCGTACATTTTCCTGATATACTTTTAATAATGTGACTTAAAAAAATAGACTAACATTGACGCAAACGACTGAGAGATTATTTAAATAAAATACTTATAGAATAAATTAGTTGTAACAGAACATATTGCTAATTTGAAATAAAATTACCTTTATTTTAAATTCACCCATTTAATAAAACACTTAAAAACTATGGCTCATAAAATCAAAGCTTGCACAATTCACAAGCAAAAATAAAAGTAGTTAATCTGTTGAATTTGATAGAATACCTAGAATTTTACTTAAGATAAACGGGCTTACTGAACATCCAGACCTATTATTTTCTTCAATCTTCATTAAAAGCATCTTCATTATTTCTTCATCATTGTTTTGCTCAGCAATTTGATAAGCCGTCAAGCCATCTTCATTATTAATGTCTTTATCGGGGTGCATCTGTACTAATCCTTCTACCAGCTCGTGGTCCCCCTTTTTCACTGCTTTATGCAAAACAGTGTCTCCTGCATTATCCTGGGCATTCAAGTCTGGTCCCATAGCTACCATCAACGATATCATATCGTCAGCATCACTTCCACTTCGGCACCTTACGACAGTATGGAGACACGTGTTTTCGTCGTCATCCTTGAGTTTTAGTATGTGCTGAAAGTCTTTATCTCCAGAATGGTTATATATTCTATCCAAAATATCGTCACAGTCAGATTCAGCAATCGAATGGAATATCGTAAAGTTTCTGCTCGTAGGATCTGGCCCGAATGAGTCGTTTAATTTATCAGAATCCATTTTTAGAGAGAGTAAGATTGTCACTTCTTGAAATCCCGAATCGCAATAATACTGCTTCCTACTTGAAGACTCTTATATAGTCGGCTGATATAGAGGGATTCATAAACAAAAATAGTTTCTATCGCGGGTTTTCCCATAGGTTAAATGTTATCGCCATCCGAATTACCGGGTGCTCCATATGGGACGTTACCAATCTAAATTACTTCATATTGTTTATAACGAATTTATGTCATACGTTGTAACAAAAAACATAATTCTCTGCTTGGCTGATAGAGTCTTTGTTCACCTGTCTTATCTTTTGCAGAGCTTTCGATACAATTACACCCTTTCTCTTTTTAAATTTTTCTTTCAAAGATCAGAAAAAAAATCAAAGGTACTGTTCGTACAATCAAAAATAAAGTTATGATACAATTCATAGAGAAATCCTATTTATATTGGTCCTTTGACTGCCTAAAGTTAACTACATTATGGTGATTCACTTACTGTAGAGGAAGTATTACTTGAAAATTAGTAATGTTAAATACGATAAGAAATAGTTAATTTCATATACTGAAACATGACCTCACACATGGCCATATATCTTTTGTAGATTTGGGAGTAGCCAGGATATTCCTGCGTTAGTCGATACAGGAGCATCTATCTCTTGTGTATCGAAAAGTGTTGTGGATAGAATAGGCTCAAATATGATGGATTGTAATGACGTCTTTGTCAGAGCCGTAAATGGCGCAAAAATTATCATTTTGGGAAAATGTAGCGAAATAATTGAGATAGATAGTAGGGAATATGTATTACCCCTGGTGGTAGTAGAACACCTAGGGTGTGAGGTCATCATCGGCCAAGATTTTTTATATCGCCACACGGCAAGTATAGATTTTTCTCAAAAGTGCGTGACATTGGGAAGGAACCATCACGTTAACTTCTTACCGAGTGATATACCTAATGGTAATAGGGATTTAATCCAGGGATCGCTGGACTTGTGGGAACATCAGAAAGCTCTTAAAAATTATGATTACGTTTACCTTACATCCTTGAATGAAAAGGAGGTGACTCCTATGTTATTAAATACTGTTACCTCTCCACAGTTTCGAGAGGACAGACCTTCGTTCTGTTTGGGTGATAATTTGTCTTACCAGGAACGAAAGGAGATGGGAAATTTACTTAATCGATTTTTAGATAGGTTTTTATATATAGGAATTTATGTTTGGGTCGGTCGAATGTAGTGACCATGAAGGTTGGAACGCTCGACGATATTCCCGTCCATAGTTATCCATATCGGGTTTCACAGGCGCAGAGAAAGATAATTGATACCCAGGTGGTGGAGATGTTAAAGTTGGGCGTAATAAAGGAGTCGAGTAGCTCTTATTCTTCCCCAGTAGTGTTGGTGAAGAAGCCAGACAACTCATGGCGCTTTTGTGTAGATTACCGAAAACTAAACAAAAAAATAATTCAAGATAATTATCCCATCCCGGTAATTGATGGTATCATTTCGTACCTTTCGGGGGCTAGATATTTTGCAGAGCTAGATCTAAATAGTGGTTATTGGCAGACTTGTATAGAGGAGGGTGCACACAAAACCGCATTTGTCACCCCGTCGGGTTTATATGAATTTACAGTTGCCCCCTTTGGTTTGAAGACTAGCCAGGCGGTATTCAAAAGGATGATGGATAAGGTGATTGGTGATTTACGTTTCAAAAACGCTATCGTTTATGTGGACAACGTGATTGTTTATGGGAAATCATATACAGAATTTCTAAGCGCATTACGTACGGTTTTCCTTCGCTTCAGAGAAGCCAATTTAACATTTAAGCCCTCTAAATGCAAATTTGGTTTGAACCAAGTGACTGTGCTCGGATATCGAGTATCAGGCGAGGGACTATTCCCCGACGCGGACAAGTTAAAATCCATCCAAGGGATTTCTCCCCCAAAATCCGTAAAGGAGGTGAAACGTATCTTAGGTCTGTTTTCATATTATCGCAAATTTGTCGATAATTTTGCCAAGTTATCATTGCCGTTAGTCAAACTCTTAAAAAAAGATTATAAATTCTCTTGGCAGGAGGAACAACAGCTGGCCTTGGAAGAGATCAAAAACGCCTTAGTGAATCCCCCGGTGCTAGCCTTTTCGCGGAGGACCCTAATGTCGGCACTCGACTCTGTGTAGATGCTAGTGATTATGCCATAGGTAGTGCGCTTATGCAAGGCAATGATGTCCTACACCCTGTTGCTTTCGCATCACGTAAGTTATCGGATGCGGAGAAGAGATATTCCATCACGGAGAAAAATAGGAAATATATGAACGGGAGGTTAGCCAGATGGTCCCTAGCAATTCCAGAATGTGATTTTAATATTATTCACTGTGCAGGTCGTGATAATGTCGTTGCTGACTTTCTCAGTAGAAATCCTCTAGCGGAAGACAACCCAGCTCCGAGGAGTGAACATGGGCCCCCAGACGGGTTAGAATTGTTTACCATTACAAGTATACGGATGGAGGGGTCTCAAGCTCGTGATGAATTTTGTGCTAGGCAAACACGGTCGGTTCGTGAAAGTTCGAACAATATGCATAAAGGTTATTTTTTACGAGATAACATCTTATGTAAACCGGTGCGTCGTGGTATCTCTTCAATGATGTTATGTTGGAGCTACATGATGATCCATAGTCTGGTGGACACTTGGGACTCGCAAAGACGCTAGGGAAATTTCGAGGTAGGTATTTTATGCCGAATGCGGAAAAGGAGGTTTAAATGTACGTGGGATCATGTATTCCGTGTCAGGAGCGAAAGAAGGTTAATCAATTTGTCGAATTGCAGTCGGTACCTCTCTCCAATTTCATGGATAGAGTTGGTATAGATGTGTTGGGTCCACTACGCGCCTCTGCTTTCGGAAAAAGGTATATTATCGTAGCAGTAGAATACGTATCTAAGTACGTCATTTGTAAGTCGGTCCCTAGGGTTACGGCGGAAGTGATTGCCGATTTCTTGGTACGTGAAGTTTTCTGCCGCTTTGGTCAGGTTAAGGAGGTGGTTTCGGATCGTGGTAGCGTTTTCACGGCCTATTTGGTCAAGGAAACGTTAGAAATATTCAGTGCTAAATCGATTCATACTTCGGCTTTTCATCCTCAATCGAACGGGTTAGTCGAACGGTTTAATAGAACTTTACTCTCAATGTTATCCAAATATATTTAAACAGATCAGCGTGATTGGTGCACGATATTGCCCTTGGTGGTATTCGCCTATAACAGCAGTGTCCAGGCATCTACTAAGGTTTCCCTGTATATGTTGATTTACGGCAGAGACCCACTAACGCCATCTGACGCGGAGTTGCGGAACAATTTAGGCAATGTCGGTGAAACGTTATCTCAGAAAGTTATAAAAATACGTGCTTTAACTAATGCCGTGATTGCAAATATTTCCAGAGCACAATTGAAACAGAAGCAGCTGTATGATCGGAAGGCGAGTTCGGTGCGTTTCGAGGTCGATGACCTCGTGTTACTATATACACCCAGACGTCTTTTCGGTAAAACGTTTAAGTTGTGTAGGTTATATAGGGGACCATATGTGGTGGTTAGGTGCATAAGCAACAGAAATTATATGGTCGGAAAGTTGGGCAGAAGGCTAGCCAGACCGCAGGTAGTGCATGTCAAAAGAATGAAGAAGTTCCATGTTCGCCCGAGGGTGGTGTAGGCAGCGTCCGAAGATGGCCAGTGGATATTGCTTTTCTATTATTTCCTACCGGGCAGTAAGTTCTGTGGTGAAAACTAATCATAGGTATTGTATTGTTCATTGGTATAGTCCGAAGAGCTTGCAGTGTTTACAAGGAGAGTTTTCGTTCTTCTCTTCTTCCGTGAGGAAAAATTTCATAACCCTCCTGATTTTCGTGGTAGGTTAAGAAATATTTTTTCTTGACAGCGAGGGAATACAACTGGAGAAACACTGTATACTGATGGTCTAGTGATGATTCTCAAATTCTATACAGGATCAGAGATTTTTATGCTTATCCATTAGGGTAAATTTTATCATTTTTGGTCAAGCACTTCAAAGGTTCATTGTTTATCAATGAGGTAAAGTAAATTGGATAGAGATTAGGTGTTGTAAGATACGGATATTTTTAATTGGGTTTTGGTCATCATCAAGTTGGAGTCATGTTATATTGGGTCTGACGTTAGAAGTTCTAGAAGGATTTCCTATGGTTTCCAGTGTGTGATCCACTTAGGTGGTCGGGATGCTATTTAGTTTATGGAAAGGATAAGCCTTTAGATATTATAGACGAGTTATGGATAGTTCAGATTTATACTGGAAATAAAATGAAAAAATTTGTTTGAGTTGATCTCAATGATATTTAATCATGTATGGTGTATGTTTCTTTCCTTACCTTTTATTTAATGTATAATTTTTAATGTATGTCTTGTGTTTCCCATGTGTTGACAACTATTTGAGCTGGTGTGATTCATCAGAAGACTAATCCACCTATTGTTTAAGTAAAATGAAACAACTGTGAACGATGGTCTACCATGAAGTGGCGATTTATTCAGTCATTGTTAAAGACAAGCAGAGAGTGTATCATAGATAACATTGTACAGATATAAAAAACCAACACCTATACAACAACCTGACGGTTGTTGTATAGGTAGGCGTAGGTGAGACAAATCGGTTTTTCGAGCACATTCAATGCGCTACCGACAAGGTTCTTGAGCGGTGTCCTTCTGCTGAGTTGGTAGTCTTAGGAGACTATATTGGTCACCACACTGAGTGGGTAGGGTCAAGCCGCCCTACCAACCCCGCCGGAAGATTCGCCCACAAATTGGCTCTGGCCAATGGTCTCACGCAACTGGTATTAGAACCCACCTACTAACCGGATGTTGTGGGCCGTAATCCTTCTTTGTTAGACCTTCTGTTGACCTCTCACCCACACGGTTATCGGGTGTCCATTGATGCTCCTCCTGGGACATCTGACCACTGTCTGGTCCGTTCTGAGGTGCCTCTTGCTATACCCGATCGGGCTCGCCCCAGTGGGACACGAAAGGAATGGTACTATGGTTCAGCAGACTGGGATGGATTGCGAGAGTTCTTCGCGTCGTACCCGTGGATGCAGCTTTGCTTTTCCTCAAATGACACCAACACATGTGCTGCCGCTGTAGCTGGTGTCATACTGCAGGGAATGGAGTGTTTTATACCATCCTCTGTAGTCCGTCTCGGTGGCAAGAGTCAGCCCTGGTACGACAGGCCTACTGCTGAGGCAATTCGCCTCAAGCAGGATGCTTTTCGTGCCTGGACAGTGGCCCGGGCCCAAAAGACCCTAACACCTACATTTTGAGGAAAAAGTACAATTCTGTATCGAGGTCTACAAAGGGGGTAATGGCCAGAGCAAAATTTAACTTCATCGGCGGCATTAGAGAGAAACTAATCAGCTACCCCTCTGGGAGCCGTGCGTTTTGGTCTCTTTCCAAAGCTGTCGAGGGGAACTTTTGTCGGACCACCTTTCCACCTTTGCGCAAGCCGGATGACCAATTGGCCCACACAGCAAAGGAGAAAGCCGATCTTTTGGGTAATCTCTTTGCTCATAACTCAACTCTGGATGATGGGGGAGCTGCACCACCTACCAACTTACGGTGTGAGGGCATCATGCCCGAGGTTCAATTCACCCAAAAAATCATAAGACGTGTGTTTCTCTCCCTAGACATCCGGAAGTCCAGTGGACCTGATGGCATTCCGGCTTTCGTTTTAAAAAAGTGTGCTCCCGAGTTGTCTCCCGTGTTAATGCGCATATTCATGCTTTTCTACACCTCTGGAACGGTGCCGTCTTCATGGAAGCTAGCCCATGTGCATCCGATACCCAAGAAGGGTGACAATTCAGATCCATCAAATTACAGGCCTATAGCGGTAACTTCCTTGCTTTCTAATGTGATGAAGCGGGTCATCAATATCCAGCTCCTTGGATACCTCGAGGATCACCAGCTGATCAGTGACCGTCAATATGGCTTCCGTCATGGTCGCTCAGCTCGGGACCTTCATGTGTACCTAACACACCGGTGGGCTGAGTCTGCCGAGAGCAAGGGGGAGGCTTTGGCTGTCAGTCTTGATATAGCCATGCATTTGATCGGGTCTGGCACAGCGCACTGCTAACAAAACACCCGAAGTACGGTATCCCCGAGGGGCTCTGTAATTGGGTCTGTGTCTGAACGGGGCATCCAAGTCGTTGTCGACGGATGCTGCTCCGATACCAAGACCATTCATTCTGGAGTACCCTAAGGTTCAGTGCTATCTCCCACGCTGTTTCTTCTGCATATCAATGATATGCTGAAAATCCCCAGTATTCATTGCTATGCAGATAACAGTACTGGAGATGCTCGTTATACTGGTCGTGCGAATATCCCACATTCCGTGGTGTCGGAAAGCCGAATAAGAATTGTGTCAGAGATTAAACACTCCTTGGAGCAAGTTGCTCACTGGGGCAGACTGAACCTAGTGGAATTCAACCCCTCAAAGACACAGGTCTGCGCATTTTCCGCCAAAAAGGATCCTTTTGTCATAGTGCGGCATTTCCAAGGGACACCTCTTTCCATTTATTTATTTATTTATTTAACCATTTATTGTGCACAAAGAAAGTTACAATAATATGAACATAAAGATAACAATCACAAAAGGTACAGCTTATTTCTAAAAAGAAATGTCTTACAGCAGACCTACCGAAGAGAGAGGGCTAGAATAGAGAGGCACATTTGACCATTTCAAATAGTATCGGGATTCTTGGTGTCTACTTATCGGATAACGTGCGATTCCGGAGTCACCTAGAAGGTAAGGCTAAACTGGCTTCGAAAAAGCTTGGAGTGCTTAACCGGTCCAGGCGATACTCCACCCCAGGGCAGCGCCAGCTGCTTTACAAGGCACAGGTGCGGCCTCATATGAAGTATTGTTCCCATCTTTGGGCCGGCGAAACTGCCGACCTGCTTAATCCTCTGGCCTCCGTATAGAGACTCGCCGTACGAATTGTCGACGATCCCATACAAACAAGCAAGTTATACTTTGGCTCCCTGTGTGTGTTCTATCGAATGTACAATAGGGAGTGTTCCGAGGAATTTTTTGATCTGGTGCCCGCAGCACAATTCCGCCATCGCACCACCCGCCGTGGGCTGGGTACTCATCCCTACTACGTAGACCCTCTGTTGGTCACCACTCAAAGGTTCGAAAGAACGTTGTGGAATGAGCTTCCAGCCAGTGTTTCCTTTGAACTATGACATGGGATCGTAAAAGAGCTACATTAGAGGTCTCTTTAGAGGCGGGCAACGCATTGGTGACTCCCCTGGTGTTGCTGATATCCATAGGCGGCGGTGACCACTTTCCATCAGGTGGCCCGCTTGTCTGTTTGTCTGCCGTGCAACATACAAAAAAAGAACAGAGAGTGTGAAATTACATTTTGCAAGCAAAATAAAATTGTGCTTCCTGCGACTTTTTCACTCTTTGGTCTAAAAATCAAAAACTATGCATTATTCGACTAGTAATGATTAATAGATTTTTAAGTCCATTATTTTTTCCATAATTTAAGCCCAAAAGCAGCTCTATAAAATTTAGAGTGACCAAGTTATGAGTCTTCAAAGATATTCCATTTCTCCCGAAAATTTACAATTTTAGGTTTTGCTCCCGTCCAGACCTAATTATTCCAGGTACCGATGGATGTACGAAGTCCGAAAAGACATAGGAACACCAGATAATGATCTAAGAACAAATGTGCAGGATAGGGACCAATGGTTAATTCTTGTGTCGGAGGCCAAGATCCACTTCGGGTCACTGAGCCAGCAAAGTAAATAAGTATAGAACGTGAAGTGAACAATTATCATTAAAAATCTGTCACGCCACAAGAATGTATTACGCCGATAATTAGTACATGGATTCGACAATGATATTATACAGTTTGAACGCAGGGCTCTGTTTGGAGATCTAAGTGATATTGCCATCAAAAGATGTGGACAATCTATGATACCCGAAGCAATCTTAAAAAGGAACTCCTCATCTGCAATTTCACGCCTTTTAAATAGTGGTAAAAGGTGATACTTTTAACAAAAGATTAAATAGTCTTCAGACCGAAAGTGGTCACCAGTACGGAAGCATAGGTATCGTAGGAATCTCTTCTGGATACTTTCAATACGATGCAGGTACGTGGCATAGCAGGGATTCCATACCTGAGAGGCATATTCAAGGTGACTCCTTACATAGGTACAGTAAAGTATCTTGATAGTCTTAACAGAAGTGAAATCCCTCGAAGCGCGCATTATAAAGCCCAACGCTTTCGAAGCCTTGGCAACAATGCTATCCATATGGCTATCGAAGAGAAGTTTCGCATCGTGAACTACTCCCAAATCTCGCACTGTGACCTCTCTGCCAATCAATTATTTTTGAGGGTGTAGTCATAATGAAGTGGAGCTCACTTTGGACTGTATGTGACAACACTGCACTTCGAAGGATTCAACTCGAGGTTATTAACCAAACAATAGTGCTGGAGCCGATCAAGGTCTAATTGCAAGGCCTTATTAATTGGTAATTGAAATCCAGGAGCAAATGATAACCGTTAAATCTTAATGTAGACGTTGACCAAATTGTACTTGAGAAGATTGCATAAGAATAAACATTATGCAACTTCATTATGCAACGAAATTACCATACAAAGATACAAACATCTACTACCAAGGTTACGATTCTGAATACGTTATGCACAGCACGATTCATTCATAACTTTTTAGTTAATATTTAGGGAGTACCAGTCGTGTCTGCTAAATTACTTATTCTATTTACCCAACGAGTCATCGCTGCAAAAACCTTGAACTGATCTCGGTCAACTAATACCGACGTAACATCTTTTACATGTAGATTGTATTGGTCGTTAGCTTCATTTTGGAATGCGATAATCTAATGCCGCTGGCATTAACCTCACGATATTGAA
Organism: Blastobasis lacticolella; assembly: GCA_905147135.1. Classification (NCBI taxonomy): domain Eukaryota; kingdom Metazoa; phylum Arthropoda; class Insecta; order Lepidoptera; family Blastobasidae; genus Blastobasis; species Blastobasis lacticolella. The sequence goes on along the minus strand of LR990062.1, from coordinate 4,194,321 downwards.
AGTCAAGTAAAGGTCCATGTGTTTTTATGCACAAGTAACTGATACCCATAATTGCGCGTTTGCTTGGTAGGTTAGTGACTTAAAGCAATTTCTGATATGATGAGCTGAGATCTGGGGTCTTTGCTTTGTGATGAGGTAAACAAACGGAGCAAAGTACGGACTGATACAGGATGTAGTTTTTTGTAGATATATATAATGGGTTTAATACTAGGCCTAATAAATAAAAATTCTTGTTTGTACGTCAGACATCGAAGGAGATGTCAATCAAATGGATCTTTTATTTATGATATCGAACCAATACTTTGGCTTAAGAAATGTACAGATACACCTGCGGGACCAAAAAATTGTAACCCTGATTAAATATATGCATTCATAAATATTGACATCGTATGTTACACTCCCATACGGAAAAATATGTGTGCGAAAAATATACATGAATATTATTTTTCAGGTAAAAAAAGTATAGTCCCTTACAATTCTGCTTAACTCTGTTGTAAAAATGTATTACGGCCTCTTAACATATCACAAGTACATAAATTGATCATTTCACCTCTTACATCTATTCATGACCTAAAGTAGATATCGTTCCCGTATTGTATTTCATACTTTAAACTCGTAGAAAAAGGACGTTTATTTTCTCGTTTGTACTATGGAAGGAAAATTTGTTTCTATTGAGTACATCCAGCTCGCACCCGACGTTTTGGTACCGACATCTTGGCCAAATTACGGAATGGAAAGCTTTGTTTTGAAAGCTATAAGAAGAATAATAGAAACCAGCCAGTAAGATAATCCTGTCATTCAAATAAACAAGATTTCAGCCCAGTTGATAAGAAACCACCTTGGCTATCCATTTGTGTTTGTACTTGTCCCTGAAACGTAAGTACTATTTAAAAATTGTGGAAACCAAAAATTTAGCATATTTATAAATATATCCTTTGATCTTAATCTGTACTAAATCCTTTGGTTTCGACTGCAGACAGATCGTTGAAGATGACGTCTTCGAACTAGTTTCCCATATCGACGAAAACAACAATGAGATTGAAATTATCAGCGGAAGCAATCCTGGACCCTCAGATACTTGCTGGGCCAAAATCAGGGAATCTGTGTGTCTACTGCGATCTCGTCTAATCAAGTAATTATTCGCTTGTTATTAGCTTATCTAATGTTTTAATTACAGATGACCCCAGTTACTGATACCAAACTTTTCAATTTATACTGTGAATATTTTAGTATTTATAACATAGATAACACGTGGAAAATCGATGTTAATATTTATAAGGCATTTTTGAATGCGGCAAATTTAAGCAGTTTCTTACAATATTTTTTTACAGTTTGTCCCTGTGTATCCAGAAATGCAAATTTTCTGATCAATCCTAAGGAACCTGCCGGTAAGTTTACCATAGACGTAAAAAACCACATCCATTTTTTGTAATTCAATGACTTGGTCATTTTCCTTGAACCGATACCATATTAACCAACAAAAAATGTAAAAAGAATAAAACTTTGTTCAGGTTATCAACTTCTTTAATGCATTCCTAGGTTATGCGAGGTAAAAGCTTATTAGGGTTCACTAAAGCAAATATTTGCGATGTTACTTAACTGTTTTAATGTCTTCTTTGTTTCAGGTAGAAGAAGTCTATTAAATGTTAATGTAGTTTATAATATACAAATAAAAAGACTTTTTAACAGTAGTTTTGTACGAACAATTTAAATTGTTTCTATGTATCTTCGTAAAAACCGATACTTAACTCGTTATAACATTCAATAACCTCCAGTAGTGATAATAAATAATCACCACCCAAACACATGCATAATTATCAAGTTTTTGACACTGCAGTTACATTAAATCATAAAACCCACAACTCACGTCAGTATCTCTGTTTGGCGCTCGACGATTATTCGCCTGCATTTTATATTTAGCGGTGATATATTATTTACAAATATTCATTTTTTTGTGTCGTATCTGGCAAACAAAATAAATACCATCAGACTATCACTGAACGAGTCAGTTTTTATTCTGACACAATGGCTGACAATCGTCAGATCGAGAAATGGATTGAAGACTCTGAAATGAACCAGAGTAATGTGATAGAGTTAATGAGCTCTGAGTACGAAGCACCAGGAACCTCGGAACCGAAAAGAAGAAAACTAAAGCGACGCCTTATTGAGTTACTGCCTGGTCAAAGTAAAAGTCCTCCAGTGACGTCGCAGATAGGAAACCAGATCCCAGAAGAAATCGATTCGGAATCTATGATAGCTAGAGTCGTCACTCCTACGTCGAATCAGACCCAAGTGAATGGAAATCAAGCTCCTGAAAGTTACACAAACTTCTATCGGTTTCTAATAACAACGTTCATCCTGAACGACCTGAGCTTTAGAGAACCATTTATCTCAGCTGCAGACGCCAATCGACTGACAGAAGAAGATTTGATTCTTCACGGAGTCAGACTTTACTTCAACGCGCACCAGCTGAGTCCTCAATAACTAGTGAACCTGCCGTTTATTCCTCGCCAAATGGTTACAGGACAAACTATGGAGGATTTCCCGTTCTTGGATCCTCTGCTCGTTGTCCTCTGGAAGTTTGACATCGATGACGTCCACTGGATGCTAAATGTCCTGCCCTGGAGGTTAATAGACCGCCACATCAGAACCGGTCGAAGTATTCTTCAGTGGATTGTTCAAATTGGCAACATTCACCAGTTCTTGGAGACCACCGGAGCTCCGCTGAGTATAACAGTGAAAATCTTGCGGTTTTTAGACAATTATTTCGAATAACTTTCAATCTCTTTGCAAACAAAGTGACGTAGCTTCTTATCATTTGTTGTTATGTAGACAAGCTCTTGGCTCCACTATGTCTACAGTAATTTAAGAAGCTAGTGGGTGTTTTGCAAATTATTTATTCAAAAATATGGACTACTGTTTCTAAATTTCGACATGGAATACTTTCCTTGTAAGTGTGAGAACTGGCACTTGATGTCTGGTTTTTACATTTTACTTTGCTACTTATATAAGTATTTCAATCATGATTTTATCTGTGATGTATTATAGTGTATTTATTAAATGTATAAATGAATATACTAGAGGTATATTAAAGGTCTCCTAAGTCGCCACAGGAGCGAGCGCCACTCCTGATGTTGCTGATAGGCGGTGGTGACCACTTTCCATCACGTGGCCGGCATTTTGTATTCTATTTTGTCTGCCGTAGTACATAAAACAAATACTTTATACACTCCTTGGATGACAAAATGTGTTCGCACAGCAATGGGACGTCGTGACAAGGCATTTAGAGGATTCAAGAGGAATCGTACGGAAGAAAACTGGGTTATCTTTAAAGCAGCCAGGAATCGGTGTAACCAGGTAGTGCGGGCTGCTAAACGCCACTTTTTTCATAGTAACATCTCCGATTTGTCTTCAACTAACATTTGAAAATGTCTCAAGTCGGTGGGCATAAGTGGGCCAGCCGATGATCAGCTGACTTCTGCTGTTCCACTCAGTGATATTAATAAGCATTTTTCAACTATCAGATCCTTCGATTTCCAAACAGGCTACCTTGCAACTCTTATCTGCATTGCCACCGCTTGATTTAGAACACTTCTTATTTACTCAAGTCAGTGAGGATGAGATTAGAAAAACTATCCTTTCCATAAAGTCCAACGCCATGGGATGTGATGAGATCAGTCGCAGAATGGTGGTGATGACTCTTGAGGGTATACTACCAGCAGTCACCCATATCATCAATTTCTCATTATCAACTGGACAATTCCCTACCTTGTGGTGCAAAGCCTATGTTCGTCCACTTCCTAAGGTCCCACGTCCTTCCCTTCCCAGTCATTTCCGCCCTATCTCTATCCTACCTTTCCTGTCGAAGGTTCTAGAGGCCGTTGCGCAAAAACAGCTCTCTGAATTTATTCATAAACACAATATTCTAAGCCAGTATCAGTCGGGCTTTCGACCTGCGCACAGTACGACCACTGCTTTATTGAAGGTCACTGATGATATTAGGAGAGGAATGGAGGACAATAAGGTAACCATCCTTGCTCTCACAGATTTTTCAAATGCCTTTAATACAGTGGATCATGATATCCTCCTGTCCATATTATCCCACTTTCGAATCTCATCTTCAGCTTTGGACTGATTTTCAAGTTATCTTCGTGGCCGCCAACGTGGCAAGCAACTAGTTCGTCTTGGGCAGACATCTTCTGAGTGGTGCAATCTGACTGCCGGCGTACCGCAAGGCGGATTACTCTCTCCTTTATTATTTTCTGTTTTTATAAATATGATAACCTCCAATCTGTCCTGCTCGTACCATCTTTATGCCGATGACTTGCAGTTATACATCCAGTGCGAGAGAAATGATCTGGCGGGCGCCATAAGTAAACTGAATGGCGACTTGGGTAGAATTTACGACTGGTCCTGTAGTTTCGGTATTGCCGTTCACCCAAACAAATGCCAGACTATAATTCTTGGCAGCAAGCGTATCTTGGGAAAGATTGACGTCAGTTCCCTCGATCCGATCTTATATGATGGTGTTCCTATTCCATTCACTTCGGACGTAAAGAACCTGGGACTCCAAATAGACCAATCGCTTAGCTGGAACGTTCAGGTGGCATCGTTTCAAGTTTTTCTTACCAATAAAAACCAAAATACTACTGATGCAGACCCTAGTCTTGCCCATCTTAGACTACGCAGACGTGTGTTACCTTGACGTGAATTAAGCCTACCTCAACAAGCTTGAGCGCCTACTGAACAGCTGTATTCGCTTTATCTTCGGGCTTCGGAAGTATGACCACATTACTGAATACAGGGAAAAGCTGGGTTGGCTAACCATCCGCAAGAGAAGGAAGTCTCGTATCCTCTCAACACTTTTTTCCATTCTTGACAATCCTTCCTCGCCGGGTTATTTAAGAGATCAATTCAACTTTTTACATGCAGCACATGACCGTGATCTACGTTCCTCCAGCAATTTGCGTCTGGTCATTCCACCTCATCGCACTAATTTCTACAGCCATTCATTTGCAGTCCAGGCAGCGCGTCTCTGGAATGAAATTCCTGAGGATGTCCGAAAATCACAAAATCGCTTTACCTTCAAAAAGCTAGTGAAGAAATTCTTTATAGATAAAAGGCCTAACAATAAATAGTATATGTGTTGATATAGTATATGTATCTATAGTATTTAAGATAGGTATATTATTTGTATCGTATTGTATTTATTGTGGGGTTATGGTATATCATATTTTATTTATTACCATATCTTGTATTATTAGTTAATTAAATATACTTGCTCTCTGTTTCGCTTTTGGCACCTACTCTTTCGCTTTACGCATGGCCTACTGGTTGACTGGTAGATAAAGCCTTAATGGCTTTAAGTCCGCCAATTGTATTATTTTTAGTGCAATAAAGTTTTTAAATAAAATAAATAAAATATATTTTACAAGGCTTAACACAATGGAATGTAGTACACTGCCGAAGTTTATTTAAAAATTAATTGAATAATATAATATCTATTGTACTAGCTTTTAGTCGCGACTTTGTCCACGTTAAATTCAATTATGCCGTATTGCCGCGTAATGTGTAGCCTATTTATTATTCTGGGATATAAGCTACAACACTGAACATTTTCTTCTAAATCCTATCTTAATAAATTAGTAGGATAGCGCTTAAAGTATTTTAGGTATTACAGATACTTACAGGCTTTTAAAATATATTTTCATTGTAAATAAAAACAAATTTGATGAACAAAAATGTCATTTAGGCCAGTCAAATCTTACAAAAAAATTGCTTTTAAAACGCAAAGCGCGATGTAATGCTGCATGTTTGGTATGTTATTTGGGACCCTTAAGAGAGTGCGAAATTACATTTTGCAAGCAAAAAAAATTGTGCTTCCTGCATAAAACGTGAAAAACTGTGAAAATTCACCCTTTGGCCTAAAAATCAAAAACAATCCATTGTTGGACTAATATTGCATAATAGCTTTTAAAATTTATCATATTTTTTACAATTAAAGGCAGCTCTATACAATCTATAGTGACCAAGTTATGAGTCTTCAAAGATGGTCAATTTCTCCCGAAAATTTACAATTTTAAGTATTGCTCCCGCCCGGATAAAATTATTGATAAAATCACTAGTTCTATGATAAAAGTAACTAAAAAAATATTGTAGTACATATAGTTTTCTTTCATTGAAAAACAAAATGAACTAAGTAAAACTAATAGTTTACTTAAAACCGTTTTTTGAAGAATTCTGTGAATACTTATTTGTGTGAATGGTACCAAAGGAAATCATCATCGCCGTCCTAGCGCATGTCCCGGCCTTTGCCTGGGTCCGCTTTCCTACTCAATCTTCTCTAATTCGCTAGGTCTTCGGCATCCTCTCGTCGTAAGCCGTTGGCTCTCGCATTGGACTCAGCGATGTCAATCCATCGCTTCTTGGGTCGCCTACGGGGCCTCATTCCTAGTACCGGCAGATTCAGGCACCTATTTTCCACGTATCCCTGAAGTTTATGCAACACGTGACTAAATAAGCACAGAGGAGCCTTCTCGATCTTATCTGCGATATCCTTCACGCCAAGACTGCTACGGATGTACTCGTTATGTACTTGATCGATTCGCATAATTCCGCACATCCACCGCAGTATTTTCATTTAGTTGGCGTGGAGTTCGCGAACGTGTTTCGTCAGCGCTGGCCAAGTCTCGCAGCCATAGAGCATTACCGGTCTTACAGGGATTTTAGGGTCACAGGTGACTGCTGTTAGTTTCCGCCATTTGGCCCCAGCTGCAGAGATTCGGGTCTTGACGTCGGGGCCTATTTCGCCGGACTCGTGCATCATGGATCCGAGGTATTTGGATTTATCTGTTCTGTTGATAGCTTTGTTACCTACAAGGATGACTTCAGGATCTACGCTGCAGCTGGCTATATACTCCGTTTTGGCGACATTCAACTTTAAACCACCGTTTTCTAGCACATCCTTCCACGTGTTTACTTTGGTCTTTAGATCCTGCCTAAGCTTGCTCACAAGTACAATTTCGTCAGCGTACTTCATGAGCCAAGGAGGCATGTCCTGAATTTCCACTGAAAGGGCATCGAGCAAAATGCAAAACAAGTAAGGGCTCAGCACGGAATCCACGTGAATACCTACTACAGTAATCGGGAAGGGATTAGTATGACCTACGATGGTTTTGACGACGGCTCCAGTATTGGCGTACATATCCTGTGTAATACTAATGTTCGCTTCGGGCACAGACTATGATCTCAGAGCCCACCAGATTATCTTCCGATGGACACTGTCGAAAGCCTTCTGCTAGTCGAGAAATGCGTAATGCAGAGGTTGATTCCTACTGCAATGAGACTCCTGGAGGACTCTGAGGGCAAAGATTGGATTAATGGTGCTGCAGCCCAGCCTGAAGCCGTATTGTCATTCCGACAAGGAACATTCCTGGCGAAGTATCTTGTCCATAATACGTTCGAGTAGCTTCATTATGTGGCTCATGAGTTTAAAACCTCGATAGTTGCCGCACTCCTGCATACTGCCCTTTCCTTTATAGATTGGCGTAATAATATTTACGCGCCACGCGTCAGGTATAAGCCCCGTGGCTACGATCCCATTGAATAGTTCAGTAAGCAAGAGTACGTCTCGGGTCCCCAATGTTTTACAAGTTTCTATGGGTATTCCGTCTTCAAATGGGCCAGAGACCAATTGTAATGTTGTGAATGGTACCAAAGGAAATGTTTTCAGCCAAATATCGGTATAACCACTTATGCTAGTAGAATTTTTATTAGAAATTACCTTTTAATAATAATAAAATACCATCACAGAATGATAATCAACTCCCGAGGTCGTTCTTCGTCCCATAGCCGTTGATGCGAATTACTCATCCAGGCTTTTTAGCATGTGTGCAGCAAGGACTGTCCATAAAATTGTCATCGCCAAATAGGACTGAACTGACAAACGAACGTAAATTGCGGAACGAAAAGGCAGAAACGGAGTTAATATAGGGCCATGTGTGATTTTATATTAAGTAGTTCTTTACAATAAATTTGGAACTTTAATTGACGATCTGAGTGGTTCAGTGGTCAACAACAGCCGGTGGGCAACGCAAGAGGTCCTCGCGGGTTCGATTCCCGGCCGGGTAGAAATTGAAATTATGAATTTTAATTTCTGTTACGGGTCTGGGTGTTCTATGTATAATAAGTATGTATTTAAAAGTATATAAGTAGTTTATCAGTAATCTAGCACCCATAACACAAGCTTTGCTTACTTTGGGGCTAGATAGCGCTGTGTGAATTTGTCCACGATTATTTATTTTATTTATTTATTTATTTGTTACTCAAGTATAAATGGCGGGATAGACTTGTCCAAAGTGGGGGCACCTAGAAAGCGGAGAGTTTTTTTACAAAAAATTTTGATTCTGGAACCTTTGAGTCAAATGTTGTTATAATTTCAGGTTTCTTGATCAAGTTTGGGTCAAAATAAAGCTCGCAATTTGATAATTTTAAGGATAGGCCGATATTTTGAAACTCGGTGGATATCAGTTGTAGATCATCTAAAACTGTTGCAACTCCACCTCTAAGTGTCCTGTTTTAAAATATTAGATTGTATTGCCAAACTAAATATAGCTGGTCCGAGTGGATCTCCCTGTTGACACCCTACTTCTGAGTTCAAAACATTGCTTTTATACATCAATTTAGAAGATGAGATATAACACTCCCAAAAATAGGGAAGTAGTTTCGGACATTGTTTTTTAATTTCTATAAGTGAAGTGTCTCTATTTACCGAATTAAATGCATTTTTGACGTCTACTTTCAGAACGACTTCAGCCTGGTTGCTGGTTTTAAAAATACGTAATGCGTGTACTGCGGCTTCGCAGCTACCTTTGCTCCCAAAACCATGCTGAATCGGCTGAAAATAGACGTTAATTTAGGAGACAATTTTTTACAACAAATTTTGGAGGTGAGTCTCCCAATGGCAGTGCCTACAGCAATCGGCCTGACTCCCCCGTCTTTCTTCATTAGGGAGCACAGATTCATCCCTTATAAAATATCTGTCACTTGTGTATTAACCTTTCCCGCTAACATGACATTATTCAGTGCGTTGAGGTCCTCTAAAAGTTTGACACCAGCATCCCCGCAGGACTTGCATAACAGGTCTTTCAGATGCTGTGGTGAAAGTCCGTCGAGGCCGCTGGCTGAGCCGTTTTTGAAAGACATCAGCGCTGACATGACGTCGTCACAGTTATTGGTGCGGTATGGGGCGGTGGAATGGTCAGGGGTGAGACATTATATGATTATCTGAAGTCCGAAGAAAGTGGGAGGACTTGATAATTTTGAAGTCCGGATATCTGCTTTACTTCCGGGAGGGCGACCAACTGTTCCTAGGTGGTGTCGGGTTCCTCGTCCACAAATCCCTCGTGAACAATATCGTTAAAATCGAGAGTGTGTCATCTAGGGTAGCAAACCTTATACTCAGAATTACCAAGCGGTATTCGTTGAAGGTCATACAGGTCTACGCACCGACTTCGACTCACTCCGACGATGAAGTGGAGGCTATGTATGAGGATATTTCTACAGCCATACATACCTTCAAGACACATTACACCGTAATCATGGGGGATTTCAACGCGAAACTTTGCAAACGAAGCGGAGACGAGTTGAGAGTGGGGCAATTTGGAGTTGGAAGTCGGAACATCCGTGGCCAGGTGCTGGCCAAATCCTGAATCGTTCTCGAGAGCACAACCGGGATATTAACGCCAAGATGATGAGATGATTTGAATATTACAGAAAATATCAATTGAATTACTCACGCACTTTGTTAAATTAAATTAATAATCAACAACTTTTTTTGCCGTTAACAACTAGTTAATGGTTAATAGTTATTATTGGTTGCCATAAAGCAGATAGTGTATGACAACTTCCATATAGGTACTAAATAGCAGTCACTGCAATGGGAGGTTTTCCGATAAAAATAAATAAATATATGGCGTTGATTAGACACGATTCTCGAAAATACATCAAAAAGGAGAACGTTAGATGTATAAAAATTTAGACATTTTGAGCTTTCTTCTCAGAAAAGATACTATAACTAAGTAGGTATATTGTCACGAATCACCTTTCTGAGTAACTTCGGTTACAAAATGAAATAGGCAGCGGTGACCACATTCCTTCAGGTGGCCTGCTTGCCTGTTTGTCTGCTTTATAACATAAAAAAAATACTTGAAAATCTTGAAACCACACTTTTGCTTTTGGGAGCTGCGGGAGTCATAATGGTTGCAAAATGACATCTGTCCTGCGCATTATGCTGTATCTGGTCGTGCATTTTTAAATAACATGTACCCGGATAGATGGATCGGGCGGCTAGGGCCAATTTTGTGGCCTCCACGTTCACCGGACCTAAATACATTGGATTTTTTTTTTTGGGGCTGCCTTAAAGAGGAAGAATTCCGTAAGCCAATTAGATCTTTAGAAGAATTAAGAAGCCGTGTCAGAGAAGCCGTATCAAAAATAAGTGAACAACGGCACACAAGACTGCTCCGTAGATCATTTATCCGTAGATGTAGGCCCTGCATAAGAGTGGGAGGCCAACAGTTTGAACATTTATTATAAATGAATGTACAATAAAGTGTTGTTTATGTTAAATATTGATTTTTATTAATCCCAAAAGTTCTGGTACAATTTTATTTCAAAAATATTCCCTTATTACAAATTTTGTTATTTGGTAAAATTTTCTCCTTCTTTACATTAAGGGCAATAATTTTCGCACTTAACAACCAATAACTAGACAAGTTGCGTAACATAAATAGTGTTGTAGACCAAAATTTTTTCCTAGTGTAGATTAGTTATTAGGTACCATACGTTGAAGAAATCGTTGTTAGTGACAAGGCCACCTGTTAATTATACTTTCTGCTATTTTATGTGTGTGTGTTTGTTTAAATGGAGCAAATTATTGTCCTGCATTCATTCAAAGAAAATATTTATTTTCTCTTTGGCCTGGATTATAACAAGCGTCGCCGACGCACGTTGCGTAGGCGACGCAAGGTGCGTCAATAACGCAAGTTGCGTCGCTAACGCAACCTGCATCGGCAACACACCTTGCATTAAGCTGTCAACTCAAAATTAAGTTAATTTCAACGACGCAGGTTGCGTTGCATAAAGTCGAATTGTAGATCACAAAAAAATTTTTTTGTGCAAGTCTGTGCACGGGCAGACCAACGTATTGTGAGTCTCCTAAACGTCTACTATCACTACAAAGTAGATTTCTTTTTATACTCGATGACGTAGAATAACCCACGGCGCCCTTTTATTATATTCCAGCAACTGCGCATTTGGGGTGCATTCGCGAGATTTGGTTATTTCTTAAATACTTGAAATATGCACTACAAGTAAAAGAGTAATCTTTTAAGAGTATAACTCTTGTCACTAGAGCAATCTGGTACTAAGGCCGGGTTACACAGAGGCGATAATTCAATTAAGAAATGTGGGATCTAATCAAGGCCTCTATATTAATTAGAAAACTGAGTTTCAAACGCTTCATTACTTGAATTTCACAAATTAGTACTATTTTCTAAATAGGATGTAAGTATTAGCCGTCTTACGGTTCCTACAAGTCCGTATACTTGACAAGTTATATTACATAAATATTCTAGGCATAAATAGTCTCGTAGACATAATTTTTTTCTAGTGTGGATTAGTTATTAGGTACCATACGTTGAAGAAATTGCTGTAAACGACAAGGCCGCCTGTTGGTCCTACTTTCTACTATTTTATGTGTGTGTTTGATTAAGTGAGGCAAATTATTGTCCTTCATTCATTCAAAGAAACTATTTATTTACTCTAAGGACTGGATTATAACAAGCGTCAACGACGCACGTTGCGTAGGCGACGCAAGGTGCGTCATCAACGCAAGTTGCATCGCCAACGCAAAGTTGAAGTTTGGCTCACTACAAATTTATTTTGTGCAAGTCTATGAACAAGCAGACCAACGTTTTGTGGGTCTCCTTAACGTTTACTGTCACAACAAATTGGATTTCTTTTTGTACTCGATAACGTAAGATCACCTGCAAGATCGCAGCTTGCGTTAAGCTGTCAACTCAAAAATGTATGAATTAAAAATGCGTGCGCCGACTTAATTTGCGTTGCGTAAAGTCGAAGTATGGCTCTCTAAAAATTTATTTTGTGCAAGTCTGTGCACGGGCAGACCAACGTTTTGTGAGTCTCCTAAACGTCTACTATCACTACAAAGTGAATTTCTTTTTGTATTTGATGACGAACGATAACCTACGGCGCCCTTATAGTCTATTCCTGCAACTGCGCATTTGGGGCGCTATCGCGAGATTCGGTTGACTCTTAAATACTTGAAGTATGCACTACTACAAGTAAAAGAGTAATCATTTTAGTAATAACTCTTGCCGCTTGAGCAATCTGGTATTAAGGCCAGGCCACACAGAGGCGATAATTTATTTAAGAAATGTGGGATCTAATCAAAGCTTTTTATTTATCAGAAAACTGAATTTGAAACCCTTTATCACTTGAATTTCACAAATTAGTGCTATTTTCTTAATAGGTCGTAAGTATTGGCCGTCTTACGGTTCCTACCAGTCCTTATACTAGACTAGTTAAATAACATAAATATTCTAGGCATAAATAGTCTCGTAGACATAATTTTTTCCTAGTGTGGATTAGTTCTTAGTTATTAGGTACCATACGTTGAAGAAATCGCTGGATGCGACAAGGCCGCCTGTTGGTTTTTTTTATTTTACGATAGGCAGTTGACCGTCACCTCACCTGGTGGTATGTGACGATGCGGCCAATGATGGAGCATGCCTAGACAGGATGCTCCATCCATGAATAGGCTGTTTCTAGACTGGGACAGCCTATTCACTTTATCCTTGAAGGCATCTAGATTATGTTGATCTGGGAACACATTCGCAGGCAACGCATTCCACTTCTTAGCCGTACGCATTATTAAAGTCGAGCCAAAGCGGCTTGTGCGGATTGTTGGAAGATCTACGACATTAGTAAAAAGCGCTTGCCCGGATCGCGTCTCCCGATGGTGAAAAGGGGCCGGTGGAATGAGGTCGTGCAACTGCTTCGTACACTCTTCGAAGTGCAACCTGTAGAAAACCGACAAACGCGCAACTCTACGCCGATGCTCGAGGCTCTGCAGCTTAGCCTTAATCAACTGCGGATCACAAATTAATCTCTTTGCAAGTTTTTTCACCGAATCCAAAGCAGCCAGTTGGTATTTGGCTGAACCATCCCTGAGGTGGTAGCAGTACTCCATGCAAGATCGGACTTGTGCTTGATATAACTGAAGCAACTGCCTTAAAGTGAAGTACCGCTTGGCCTTCGAGAGTTTTTTTTTTTTACGTTATCCGGCAGACTAATAGGCATGCGGGCCACCTGATGGAAAGTGGTCACCGCCGCCTATGGACATCAGCAACAACAGGGGAGTCACCAAAGCATTGCCCGCCTCTGAAGAAACCTCTAATATACCTCTTGAACGATCCCATGTCATAGTCCAAAGGAAACACTGTGACTGGGAGCACATTCCACATCCGAATTGTACGAGCGAGAAAGGTTCTTTCAAACCTTCGCGTGGTGACCAACAGAGGTTCTACGTAGTGGGGATGAGTACCCAGCCCACGGCGGGTGGTGCGATGGTGGAATTGTGCTGTTGGCACCAGATCGAAAAGTTCCTCGGAACTCTCCCCATTGTAAAGCCGGTAGAACACACACAGGGAGCCAAAGTCCTTTCGGTTAGCCAGAGGCTCTAACTTGCTTGTTTGTATAAGATCGTCTACAATTCGAACGGCACGTCTCTGTACGGAGTCCAGAGGATTAAGCAGGTCGGCAGTTTCGCCGGCCCAAAGATGGGAACAATACTCCATATGAGGCCGTACCTGCGCCTTGTACAGCAGCAGGCGCTGCCATGGGGTGAGGTATCGCTTGGACCGGTTAAGCACTCCAAGCTTTTTTGAAGCCAGTTTGGCTTTACCTTCTAGGTGACTCCGGAATCGCACGCTATCCGATATGTCGACACCAAGGATCCCGATATTATTTTAAATGGAAAGGGGTGTTCCTTGGAACTGCGGCACCATGACAATAGGATCCTTTTTGGCAGAAAATGCGCAGACCTGTGTCTTTGAGGGGTTGAGTGCCACCAGGTTCAGTCTGTCCCAGTGAGCAACTTGCTCCAAGGAGTGTTCAATCTCTGACACAAGTCTTATTCGGCTTTCCGACACCACGGAACGAGGGATATTCGCACGGCCAGTATAACGAGCATCTCCAGTACTGTTATCTGCATAGCAGTAAATACTGGCAATATACAGCATATCATTGATATGCAGAAGAAACAGCGTGGGAGATAGCACTGAACCTTGGGGTACTCCAGCATTAATGGTCTTGGTATCGGAGCAGCATCCGTCGACAACGACTTGAATGCTCCGTCCAGACAGAAAGCTGGATACCCAATTTCAGAGCCCCTCGGGGATACCGTACTTCGGGAGTTTTGTTAGCAGTGCCCTGTGCCAGACCCGATCAAATGCCTTGGCTATATCAAGACTGACAGCCAGAGCCTCCCCCTTGCTCTCGACGGCCTCAGCCCACCGGTGTGTTAGGTACACGAGAAGGTCACCAGCTGAGCGACCATGGCGAAAGCCATATTGACGGTCACTTATCAGCTGGTGGTCCTCTAGGTATCCGAGGAGCTGGATATTGATAACCCGCTCCATCACCTTAGAGAGCAAGGAGGTTACCGCTATAGGCCTGTAATTTGATGGGTCTGAATTGTCACCCTTCTTGGGTATCGGATGCACAAGGGCTAGCTTCCACGAAGACGGCACCGTTCCAGAGGTGTAGGAAAGCTTGAATAGGCGCATTAACACGGGAGACAACTCGGGAGCACACTTTTTGAGAACAATAGCCGGAATGCCATCAGGTCCACTGGACTTCCGGATGTCTAGGGAGAGAAGCACACGTCTTATGATTTTTTAGGTGAAACGAACCTCGGGCATGATGCCGAGATGGTGAGATGGTGAGATGATGGTGAGATGGTAGGCGATGCAGCTCCCCCATCATCCAGAGTTGAGTTATGAGGAAAGAGATTTCCCAAGAGATCGGCTTTAATAATAATAATAATTAAAAAAAAAAAAAAAAAAAAAACCGCTGTCACATCAAGTCGTCATTTTGAAATCAGTTTTATTTTGTGTATTATTTACGTGTATATACATCATTATTTAAAGTTCAGTGATTCAGTACCATATCGCAATAGAAAAAAGAACATTTATAACAAAGTTTCGACTTACATTTACATTTTTATTATTTGCCTGCAATTTTGACATTTGACATACGAGTATATTATAACCAATAATGCTACAAAACAAATCAAAACTAGAAAAATGATAACGAGGAGCAAGCGGAAAAACCAAACAGTGAACGCACAACCACCAACTACGCCCGCTCCCGTCAGCTCCTCGCCATCGTCATCGAACGATGAATTTACCACCGCGTCCGATACCAGCGAGTCGAGCGACGAGCGCGGGTTGTCTGCTGCGCCGCCGCCACCACCTGCGCGACGTGGAAGACCACTGCCGGCACGCTTGGGGCCTACGGGGCGACCTGCCCCGCCAATGGCCCCCGCTACCGGTAGTGTAGTGCGTCGCATGCGATGGACACAGTCCATAAATGAAAATGTCATGCGAGCCTATTATGGGGCTACAGAGGGGGGAATCAACCTGTCTGCGTACCGTGACCGGATGTTGCCTCTGTTTCAGATGCTTGAACCAGCCATCGATGTGACCGCTCAAAGACTATCAGATCAGGTGCGGGCCATCCAACGTCTAAAACGGTTGGATGACTCTGTACTTGATCGGCTGCGCTTGGAATCGCTACCAGTTCGTGCAGTTCCCATTTCGACCATGAGTCTGCCAGCTACGTCACCGCCTCAGGTGTCACCACCTAGCCCGGCACCGCGGGTACCGCGGACTGATGCCACTGTCGGCGTAGAGGACTGTACGAACATGAGTAGCGTAAGCACTGAAACCAATGAGTATGTGAGGAGGACTTTGGAGGAGACGATTGCACGGTATCGCTTCGCACCCAACTCTAGGCCACGATTGCCTCGTTTGCCCACTAATAGACGCAACCTTGCGTTAATGGGAGCCATAAACGTATTGCTAGACTCATACATACGGGCTAGTGATAATTTAGTTGATACGCACTCGATCATGTATTGTGGTGCTATCACGGCGTGCCGCGTTGCTCGCGTCAAGTTTTCGGACGCTGACTGAGCTCCGCGGGTCGCCGGAGGCGCACCTGCATGGCAAAAGCGGATCGAGCGGCGTATCAACACGTTTAGGACTCTCATTGCGAAGCTTATCTGCTTCAAAGAGGGCAACAGTCGTCCTCGAGTCATGCGCTTTGTTGACCAGGCCTTCGCTGGGACTGGAATCAGTTCTCGCGACTATATGGCCTGTGCTACAGAGCGTATCAATTTTTTGAAGCAGAAAGTTTGTTCGTGGATAAATCGCATTCGTCGCTACAGAGAGCGTGTGGATCGATTTCGGCTCAATCGTCTCTTTCAAAGTGACCAGAGAAAGGTATACCACAAGTGGGAGGGAACCAATCAAAGTAGTTCCGACGGGAGCCTGCCCGATGCTTCTGCCTCAAATAATTTTTGGCGTAGTATTTGGTCGGTTCCTGTCGAACACTCGGAGGGCGACTGGATGAATGTTGTCAAGCGCGAATGTGAGATCATCAAGCCTATGGCAGCGGTTTCCATCTGCCCAGAGGATGTAAGTTGTGCGATCGATACGGCTCAGAATTGGTAATGTCCTGGGCCGGATGGATTGCACAACTTCTGGATAAAATGGTTTCGATGCTCACATGAACGCTTGGCAACACAATTTCAAGAAGCCCTTGAGCATGGTTCCCTACCAACTTTATGTACAACCGGTATTACCTTTCTGCTCTATAA
Organism: Blastobasis lacticolella; assembly: GCA_905147135.1. Lineage (NCBI taxonomy): Eukaryota > Metazoa > Arthropoda > Insecta > Lepidoptera > Blastobasidae > Blastobasis > Blastobasis lacticolella. Next base: position 4,177,355 of record LR990062.1, on the reverse strand, counting down.
GTCCGGTAGTACCACAGAAGCGAAAAACTATAGACCCATCACGTGCTTGCCTACGCTATACAAGCTCCTTACATCCATTTTGAGAAAGAAAATTAATAACCACATTATTGAAAATAATATTTTAGCAATGTCACAAAATGGATGTAGGGTTGGGTCTCGTGGTACTAAAGAGCTCCTCCTCATAGACATGACCATATGCCAACAAGTCCGGCGGAGCAGGGGGTCCCTCTCGGCTGCCTGGATTGACTATAAGAAGGCCTATGATTCGGTGCCTCACTCATGGCTGAGACGGGTCTTGGAGTTGTATAAGATCAATGCAACTTTAAGATCTTTCTTAGATGCATGCATGAGGCAGTGGATCACAGTCCTTAGTCAATCAGTGGGCGGAATTGACCATTCTCCTCCCCAGAACTTTATAAGGATAGAGAGAGAACTTTTTCAGGGCGACAGTTTGAGTCCACTGTGGTTTTGCTTAGCTTTGAATCCGCTTAGCACATTGCTTAAGCATTCAGAGCTGGGCTGCCGGCTTCGAAGAGAGGGCGAGGTCATCTCACATCTGCTGTACATGGATGACCTCAAGTTGTTTGCACCGAAACGCCAGGATCTGATGGAGTTATTGAAAATAACCGAAATTTTTAATAATGCCATCAGAATGGAGTTTGGTGCAGATAAGTGTGCGGTCATGCATGTGCAGCGGGGGAAAGTCGCAAATACAACAAATTTGCAACTTTCTGAGACAATGTCTTTCAGATCTCTCTCTGAAGCCGAAACTTACAAATACCTTGGTATGTCACAGTCTTTGGGTATCGTGGACGAGGGTGTAAAACAGGCAGTGAAGGAGCGTTTCTTCTGTCGCCTAACAAAAGTACTTAATAGTCTTTTTTCGGGTGGCAACAAGGTGCGCTCCTTCAATGCTTGGGTGATGCCCCTGCTCACATACTCCTTTGGCATACTAAGGTGGACTCAAACAGAGTTGGACGCCCTGGATAGAAGGGTTCGTCTTCTGCTCACTACACACCGTATGCTGCACCCACGCTCGTCTGTCATGAGACTGTACATCCCACGTAAATGTGGAGGTCGTGGCTTCTTAAGCGCCAAGACCCTCTACAATCGTGAGGTGTGCAGTCTTAGAGACTACTTTCTTAACAACGAGTGTGGGATGCATCGTGCTGTGGCGGTGGTAGACAGAGGCCTTACCCCGCTGTCCTTGGCAAACGAGAACTGGCGCAAACCAAAGGTCCTAAGCACCATAGACCGCAAGGACGTATGGAAGAGCAAGGAGCTACATGGGCGGTTCTATAGGGCCTTGACAGGACCCGATGTAGATCTGCTCGCCTCGGTGAACTGGCTACGCTTCGGTGATCTCTTCGGGGAAACAGAGGGTTTTGTTTGTGCAATTGCTGACGAGGTTATCATGACGAACAACTACCGGAGGTATATCCTGAAGGATGGTACGGTTGACATCTGTCGTGCATGTCGCTGTCCTGGAGAGTCACTCAGGCATATTACATCCGGTTGTGGTCGTCTTGCTAATGGTGAGTACTTGCACAGACATAATCTGGTAGCCAGGATTATTCACCAGCAACTTGCTCTTCAATATGGTCTTGTGGAGTCTGAGGTGCCATATTATAAATACGTGCCAGCGCCAGTTCTTGAAAATGGTCTTGCCACACTCTATTGGGATCGATCTGTGATCACGGACAGGACTATTGTAGCTAATAGACCTGATATCGTGCTCACAGATCGATCGAAGCGCCGAGCAGTGCTCGTCGATGTCACCATCCCGCATGACGGAAATCTTGTGAAGGCCGAGAAGGACAAACAGTGTAATTACCTTGACTTGGTTCACGAGGTGACCGCCATGTGGGATGTTGATTCGACGGTCATTGTTCCGATAGTCGTTTCAGTGAACGGTCTCATAGCGAAGAGCCTCGACCAACATCTCAAGAGTCTCTCGCTAGATGGTTGGGTCAAGGGCCAGATTCAGAAAGCGGTTCTCTTGGAGACGGCGCGTATTGTCAGGAGGTTCCTGTCTCTGCAGCCCTAACCGCCGGTAGCTTGGGCCTCGCCCCGGTGCTGGTGGTACTCTAGGTTTAGGTTTTTTATAATATTTATTTTTCATATATATTGTAAAAAATTTAGACTTAAGAATGTAAATAAATAAGGAGAATAATAATAATAATAATAATAACCCCGCCACTGTATCTCCACGTTGCCGTCGTGGCACTCTTGCGTAAACCAATGACCCTTAGAGCTATGCCGGTAGAGCCACTCATGCCGGACAGGTCTAAGGCGAGGATCCAGACCAAGAGGGAATAGCGTACGCCGAGGGCTGCAAGGCTAGGGGGGAGCCTAGTCTTTAGTATGCGGACTCTGGGTGATGGGGACACCCAGTTTTATACCTACCCTTGCCGTGGTGAACGCAAGGCTCTGCCACGGTCGACCCATGTGTCCCTAGCTTCGCGTGGGAACTAAATGATAACCCGATCAAAATTAAAAAAAAACTCTACCCAGGCCCGCGAGCCTGTTGTTGCTGACGAAACCGTCGAACCAAAATCGGACACATCCGATAATAACAGCACAGACAGCCAGTCGCTGTTCTCGTCTGTAGCATCTACGCGCCCGTCATTCATGACGCGACGCACGTCTATCGCATCCTCAAGCACCATCAGTAGTTTACTCGAGGTTGTTGCGCAGGGAACCAACTGTGGCTCACAAACTGCGCCCACCACGAGTACCGCGCCCAACGCGCGCACGCGTAGAAGATGGTCAACTGAAATGAACGAACTCATTCTACGCACATACTACCAATTAACTGCATTAGGGACAGACAAAAAATGCTACTTAGGACCACTTCACACCAAATTCTCTGAGAAATATCCGAATATAGACGTAAGCAGACAAAGGCTAGGAGATCAGTGCCGAGCAATACTACGGAACAAACTGATACCACAATGTAGAATTGATATAATCTACAATGAAGTAAAAAGTGAATTAGAACATTTACAACAAGAAATATACACGCAAAGTAACACACCGGTCACTTGCACGCAACAAACTTTAGGACATATGTCGCCCTTATTAGCCCCGTCGTATTCACACTGCGAAACACAAAATACACAAAATAACTCACGAATGAAATGGCTACAGGAGCACAACGAAGCAATAATGTTCTCGTATTTCAGAATCACTCTAATGGGGACGAATAAAACTGCATACCGAAAACTACTTCACCGAGAGTTCATAAATAAATTTCCCCATCTAGCACATCTAACTGAACAGAGAATAGCTGACCAGCGGCGATTAATTGTTAACAATAAATACATTACAGATAATAGAATGAATTCCATAAAATAGGAAGTTGCTGCAGAACTTCAAATAGACACTAATGGAAGTGACAAAGACATTACTAATGTCCCGAATGCAGAAATAGACATTATATTAGGATCTCACCAGGAAGACACAATTCGAAATAATAGACACAATAATAATGACCCGTTTTTAGCATTGGAAACTAACTTAGAATTAGAGCCGGATTTAACATCAGACGGTTTACAAGCCAATTCTCAAGCTAAAACTACTCCTAACCGCAATGTAAATATAGATCAAACATTTCACGACGTCTACCAACACTATAAAGACACTCCACCGACAAACAGAGCATACTTACCTAAATTAAAATCCTCTAAAAAATTGGCAAAACTTGTTCAAACAATATATAAATGAAGTAATTCTACCTGAAAATGTTAACTGCGACACTGACTTCAATACATTACAAACAATGATTTACTGCGCTGCTTGGACTGTAGTTAAAGAAAATGGGTCCAAAATATATATGACTAAACCAGACGGATCACACCACACACAAAACCAAAATGTCAAAGAAGGCTGGAACAAAAAATAACGGACCTAAGAAGAAAAATAGGTAGGCTAACACAATATATTAATGGTAATCGAAACAGGAAACTCAATGCACAAGTTCAAAGGATATTAGAGCAAAATAAGATTCATACAGTTCACGAAAACGTAAATGCAGAACCCATACTTGTTTTAGACACGCTTAAGCAAAAACTGTCTCTGACTTCATGCCGATTAAAAAGATACACAGAATGTACACTCCGTAAAAAACAAAATGTTCAATTCATTAATAACGAACAACAATTTTATCGCCAAGTAACCAAAAATTCCTATGACAGTCATGAAATCAACACATATGACAATACGAATAGTACACCTGATCCTGAGGAATTCCACAAATTTTGGTCTAATATATGGCAAACACCGATAGTACACAATGAAGAAGCTGAATGGATTAAAATGGAGACTACAAATAATACACATAAACATCCTATGCAATTTGACTACATCCCAGCTGACATATTTCAGAGAGTGCTTCGCCGATTACACAACTGGAAAGCCCCTGGATCAGACCATATTCATAGTTATTGGTATAAGCAGTTTACCAGTATCCATCCATATATTCATAACTACATAAACGAATTTATTCTGCACCCAGAAAAAATGCCAAAATATATTTACCACAGGATCACTTATATGATTCCAAAAGACCACAGCGATCTGAAAAACCCAGCTAAATATAGACCCATTACCTGCCTGCAAACACTATACAAAATAATAACATCATGTTTGGCTGATTTAATCTATGACCACATTGATAACAATCAAATCCTAGCTGAACAACAGAAAGGCTGCCGCAAATTCAGCCAAGGTTGCAAAGAACAACTCACAATTGATTCAGTAGTCCTAAAACAAGTCCAAAAAACAAAATCAGATATTTACACAATGTACATTGACTATAAAAAAGCATACGACTCTGTTCCCCACTCCTGGTTATTACAAATCCTAGAAATATACAAAATACACCCAACACTTATTTCATTCCTACAAAATACAATGTCAAACTGGGTTACTAGTCTTAAAATAAACACATCAATTTCTGATATAGAAACTGAAGACATTAGAATACAACGTGGCATATTTCAGGGAGATGCGCTTAGCCCGTTGTGGTTTTGCCTTGCGTTAAATCCATTATCGAACTTGCTAAACACTTGCGACGCGGGTTACCCTCTAAAATACAATAGTAACTGTAATACGCAAACCGACCGAGTCCAACTTAAGTTAAAACATTTGTTATACATGGACGATATAAAACTGTATGCCGCTGATCGAGAAGAACTGCATTTATTAGCCAGTATTACAGAAGCCCTGTCTCACGACATCCATATGGACTTTGGCATAGACAAATGCAAGATCAATTCTGTGATAGCAGGTCAGCAAGATGACCAATGCTATGAACTACAGTCTGGTGAACAAATAGAACCCTTGGATGAAAATGGGACATATAAATACCTCGGCTATCTCCAATCTCAACAAATAGAACATAAAAACACCAAAGTCAATCTCAGAAAGCAATTTAAACATAGGCTTAATCTAATACTAAAATCGCAATTAAATGCTAGGAACACTATTAAGGCAATAAATACTTTTGCGATACCTATACTGACGTACTCTTTTGGTATTATTACCTGGACAAAGACAGAACTCATCAATCTTCAACGTACTATAAATACCACTATGACGAAGCAGCGGAAGCACCATCCACGATCGTGTGTTCAAAGACTTGTTTTACCGCGAACAGACGGAGGGCGAGGTTTGATTGATATCAAAAATCTACACAATAAGCAGATATCCACCTTGAGAACTTATTTTCACGATAAAGCAAATACTTCCACCATACACGAAGCAATAATTCAAAGAGACCGAAAACTTACTCCCTTAAACTTATCAGATACCAGCTCCAAAAGAAATGAACACCAAGTTGACACGCAAACTAAATTATCCGAGTGGGCCCGAAAGTCTCTCCATGGAAGACACCTCCACGACCTGAACCAACCAAACGTCGACAAATTAGCGTTGAACGAGTGGCTCAGACGTGGGGAGCTTTTCCCTGAGACTGAAGGCTTCATGCTAGCAATACAAGATCAGGTTATCGAGACACGAAATTATCAGAAACACATAATCAAAAGTATACCATCGGACACGTGCAGGAGATGTAATAGCTTACCTGAAACGATACAACATATAACTGGAGCCTGTAGAGCCATTGTACAAACTGACTACAAACACAGACACGACCAGGTAGCTAAAATTATCCACCAGCAACTTGCATTAAAATATCAATTGACTACGCAACCGCTCACACCTTATTACAAATATAATCCCGATACCGTATTAGAAAATTCAACTCACAAACTCTATTATGACAGAGCCATCCTTACTGATAGAACTATTCACTATAACAGACCGGATATTACATTAATCAATAAAATTAATAAAACAGCACAACTAATAGACATTGCCATCCCTAATTCACATAATCTCCAAACGACAATATCAGAGAAATTGACTAAGTACATAGATCTAAAAGATGAAGTAGTCCGTCTCTGGAAACTTCAAAAAGCTACTATAGTACCAATAGTACTTTCTACTACCGGCATAATCCCCAAACAATTGCATCAGTCATTAGAGAGTCTGGACTTGCCCAAGTTTACATACTCTTTACTTCAGAAAGCTACCATTTTAAATACATGCAGGATTGTATGGATTTTCTTGCAGAATAATCCCCAACCCCATGAATCTAACAGTAATTCTTAACAATGCCATTTCACATGACATCCACTTGGCCTTGGCCCGTGGTGTCATTAGGTAACCAGTATCGTGTACTGAGAGGGATCAACCCAAAAGAAAATAATAATAATAATAAAATAAAATAAATAAATAAATAATCGTGGACAAATTCACACAGCGCCATCTAGCCCCAAAGTAAGCAAAGCTTGTGTTATGGGTGCTAGATAACTGATAAACTACTTATATACTTTTAAATACATCCTTATTATACATAGAACACCCAGACCCGTAACAGAAATTTAAAATTCATCATTTTAATTTCTGCCCGGCCGGGAATCGAACCCGGGACCTTTTGCGTGGCAGACCGGCATGTTGACCACTGAACCACTCAGGTCGTCAAAATAATAATTCTTTATTCCAGGCAATAGACCCATATTACAATTAAAATATACAATAAAATACACACAAATTGACATAAATATACGATAGTAAAAACAATATGAAAATATTTACAAAATTATAACATTTCGATGTCATTTTCTATTCTCGGTCAAATGCAAAGTCAACCATCTTCTAAAGATGAGACTATCAAGGTCATTACTTACTATATTCAGTATGCTGTTATCGGAGCACCTCAGTCTAGCCCAAAATGCAGCCACACGCGCTCTCATGACCGCGAAGAAGTCGGGCACCCTCGCCTCCGCGAACATTTCGGATGCGCTACAAAATCTTGGCAATCTCATGAGGATGCGAAATGCATCATTATATTGCACCCTCATGGCTCCATAGGTTTTCATCCGGAATCTGGCCCAGAGTTGGCAAATGTATAAACATTGACAAAAAGCGTTGAACAATGTCTTCTTGACTTCAATGTCACATTTGCCAAATCTGCGTGCAATCATATTGCAACGGACCGAGAGTGCCCGCCTTTCCCTTTCTATATCTAAGTCGTCCATAGAATTTTCAGTTAGAATATGACCTAAATACCTAAATTGCTTAACAATCCCAATCACACACCCATTCATTCTAATCTCGAGCGTATAGCTCCGGAACCCCGCCCGCACTGAATACCATCGCTTCTGTCTTGAGGGCTTCTGTATTTTAAGCCGTGTCTCAGCGCATACCGCTCACAGATAGATAGCAGCCTTCTCATGCCTTTGATCGAGGGACAGAGGAGAACCATGTCATCAGCGTAACTTAAGCTGTTCACACATAAACCACCAAGGTGACAACCGGTTCTCGACTCCCTCAATTCCTCGATTAAACCGTTGACATATGCGTTAAAGAGATCCGGAGACGTAACTCCTCCTTGGCGTACACCGCATTCTAACATATATGTGTAAGAGGTCGCGTAGCCCCATTTTACACAATTTGTCTGGTTATTGTACCAGAAACTCAACAGATTAACTACACTATCGGCCACACCTGAGCCGCGCAATTTGCTCCAGAGAATTCCATAATTCACTAAGTCAAATGCACGGCTCAGGTCCAAAAAGCATGCGTAAACAGAAGTTTTACGTTACACATAGTACTTTACTATGTGTTTTAAACTAAAGATTGCAGACTCCGTTGAGAGACCGGCACGAAAACCAAACTGAGCATCATCTATATTGAGATTGTCAAGCAAATAAGGCTGCAGCAGTCGCTCTAAGATTTTTCCAATTATTGTACCCAATGAAATTGGTCGATAATTGTTTGCAGCACCTATATCTCCCGTTTTATTTTTTACGATGGGGACAACTTTAGTTTTCATGAGGTCAGACGGCAAGAATGTATGTCTTAGGCAGAGGTTGTAGAGGCTACATAGTTTGGTAACAAATATGTCTCCAGCACCAAGAATATGCTCCAAACTTAGTCCGTCGTGGCCGGGCGATTTACCCCTTGTCATAGTCCTGATTGCACGTGCTACGTCGTCCGTTCTGAATGTTATATTTGTTACCAGTGCGTTGCACTTTTCGCTCTTTCGTGAGTGTCCTTTGCGAGTACAATCAGGTATGGGCAAGGGATCAATGCGAAATTTGTCCGCGAACATGTTCGCAATTTCAATGGGGCTTTGTAGGCCATCCACGGACAAAGGCAGACTTTGCTTATAATTAAACTTTTTAACCCCTTTCCAGAATTTTACAAACGATTTTTCCCTTTTATGTGTAGCCAAAATGTTGAGTTTAACTGTTTCTGCATTCCTTTGTACCCACTTAAGTTTATTTTTAAAACAGATCTTACTAACTTTCATTTCATTGTATATATAGCCAGTGGATGGCCTACCCGCCGCAACCCAGCTTTCAAAGCAGCGCCTGTGAACCTGATGCAGCCTTCTGACCTCATGGTACCAGCCTGGTACCTCCTTATGCCTTTCCTTTGCATTTGACCGAGACTCAGCAGATAAACTAGCTCCTGCCTGAAGAGTATTGACTATACAATCATATAAATTGACAATACATTTTCTTTGATATTGTGAATTTGAACATACACTTAAATAACTATTATCACAGTCGTCACATTGCAATGTATCCTCTATTTTGGCTAACTCCTTACAACAATATACATAATATTTTTCAGTTTGAGAGGCGTTACGCACACCCCACATAACTTTATCAAGCTTTAGCTCGCGTATTGGAATTTTTTTCTCTTCCGTCACCACTGCTACGTCAAACGTAATCCAGAGAGGACAATGATCGGACCAACCCGGATCGTAAGTGACCCTAGCCGATACCACAGTGTTTGCAGCCGCATCCGTAACCACACAGTGGTCAAGCCATCTGCACGTACCATGTGCCTCGCTCACAAACGTGAAGGTGTCCGATTCATAGCCCAGTTTGTTAATATCTATGCAAGTCCATCTCCGGTCATCACAAAACTTGAGAAGCTCTTGACCGAATTCTGCCTTAGGGTGCGCGTTGTAGTCACCTAGGATATACGCCGCCTGCACGCCACTGTCCTCAATTATGGCACTTGTTCTAGCCAATATGTCAGTACATTCAGTAAGATTGTCTGGATGGACCACGGGCATATACACATTGATCACCATAAACGATCTAAGCCCCACGGATATGGAGACAGCAGCCATTCTATTTGAATCCGTCGACAAAACAGACACCTTGTCTAACCTCGATTTCCTCCACATGATCGCAATCCCACCATACGGTCTTCCACGCAGAACTCCTGTGGAGGTATCAACCGATGAGTAGGCAATGCATTCGAACTGAGAGTCAATAGAATGGACAAAATTCAAATCGTGCGCCAACAACCATGTATCTTGAAGTGCAACAATGTCAGCATGTTTACATAGATCTCTTACGTAAGAGACCGACCTCTTTATCGACTTACAATTGTACGTTACCAGGTTAATATTTGTTGAAGTATGTGTACTGTCCATATTTAGTTTTTATTGGGACGGTTAAAAAATCGTTTTTTATAGTGCCTAAATACGAGTCCGACTGGCCAGAAGTTCTCATTTAAAAAGTTGTCTTTTTTAGTGCTTAATACCTCTATTTTAAAAGAGTTGAACGAAGTTACTCGGCTAGATTTTAGTAGTGTAACACTACGGCACTCTTCGCCCATATCTGCAATGTGCTCTTTAATTTTCATTCTCCGTCACATCTTTAGTGAATCTAGACACATAAATGTAGCTCGTCGACTCCGCCACACGTAATCTAGTACAGTTTTCCATTGTCCCGCGTATATTATTATTTACCTTTTGATTCTATCTTTTTCGCATAACGGGTATGAACTCAGTTTCATTATCGTCCTTAATGCTTATTACCTCCGCGTCCATAATCGTTCGCGACTGCGAATGTTGCGTGGAGCGGCCGGCGATAGTCATATCCCTATAGCTGGGTGTAAACAGCTGATCGCCGTGCGCGCTTTCTCCTTTGCTGTGGATACTGAAATTTTGGCTGCAGTCTTGGCTTTTGATTCGATGTACTGTCCAAAGTTGAGATTGGTTGATAGCGCAACACCAAGGTTGCCGGTAATTTCCACAGATACATTTCAGAAAGTCAGAGCTAGATGGAATGGACACCGTTTAGCGGTAAAACAAACACGCCTGTGCTTTGGTGGCGTTGAACGACACTAGATTGGCTTCGCCCCTACTGGGCACTGCCTTGAGAACCTCGTTCAAGCGACCAACCATGGCCTCTCGACAAGACTGAATATCGGCCCTGTTGGCTTTTGCATCTGACATATATCTAACCGTTACTGTGCTGTCGTCTGCGTACCCAAAGATACCGGGTCCAAGCAGATTGTTTTTATGCGATTATTTGTATAAAGTCGCGGACAGAACCGACCTCTGTGGAACTCCTGCGTCGATAGCATTAAGTTCAAACGTGTAACCGTCTAGAACTACACGGATTGATCGTTCACTGGTCCTACTATTTTATGTTTGTGTATTTGTTTAAATTCTAATAAAATATTTATATTCTCTTAGGCCTGGATTATAACAAGCGTCGCCGACGCAAGGTGCGTCAATAACGCCAGTTGCGTCGCCAACGCAACCTGCGTCGGGGACACAACTTGTGTTAAGCTGTCAACTTAAAATTGTATGAATTTTATTGCTCGCGCCGACGTAGGTTGCAATGATTAAAGTCGAAGTTTGGCTTACTAAAAATTTGTTTTGTGCAAGTCTGTGCACAGGCAGACCAACGTTTTGTGGGTCTCTTAAACGTTTACTATCACAACATAGTAGATTTCTTTTTGTTCTCGATGACATAGGATCATTACGGCGCCCTCACATTCTATACCTGCAACTGTGCATTTGGGGCGCATTCGCGAGATTTGGTTGACTCTTAAATACTTGAAGTATGCACTGCTAATAAAGAATAAATATAAAAGAGTATAACCCTTGTCGCGTGAGCAATCGGATACTAAGGCCGGGCCACTCACAGGCGATAATTCAATTGAGAAATGTGGGATCTAATTAAGGCTTTTTATTAATCAGAAAACTGCGTTTGATACCCTTTATTACTTAAATTTCACAAATTAGTGCTATTTCCTAAATAGTTTGTAAGTATTTGCCTTCTTACGGTTTCTACTAGTCCGTATACTAGACAAGTTACATAACAAAAATAATCTAGGTATAAATAGTCTCGTAGACATAAGACTTTTTCCTTGTGTGGATTAGTTATTAGTTACCATACGTTGAAAAAATCGCTGTAAGCAACAAGGCCTCCTGTTGGTCATACTTTCCACTATTTTGTGTATGTGTGTTTGTTTAACTGGGGCAAATTATTGTCCTTCATTCGGATTGATCGATGTACAACACAAACGCAATTCTACCTATTCGCGATTCTACACAATATGGATTCCGCACAACTGACATTCAACACATTATTTATTCCACACAGTCTTCAATTCTACACAAACGCGTTTCTTCCTGTTCGCGATTCTACACAATATTAATTCCACACAACTGCAGCCATTCCACTGATTCGGTATTCCACATATTCGTTACATATTTTAAATCATCTCATCATATTGGCGTTAATGTGCCGGTTGTCCTGTCGCTCATGAGGGCCCGGGGTCTGCATTGACCATGATCCAGGATTGGCAGATCAGCCATCTGTCCTGCTATCACAGGAACTTGAACAAATTGCATCATGGTTACCTACACATTCGGTCACCTCTCACCCTAAGGGCATCAGTTAGTATTCAACTAATGGACATAACTCAGAAAATAATCATTGGTACATGGCACCAGTGGGATTCAAACCCGGCCCCTTTCGCTAACGAGTCGGATACTATAACCACTAGGCCATCCATGCTTTTAAGGGCAGGTGGCCCATTAGCGTATTGACTAAACTAGAACGCGCATAGAAGTCTCATAATAACTCTGATCCAACTGACCTGGTCAACGCTGAGGACCCTGGACTGCCATTCACACATTCGTCAACGCTGGGCACCCTGAGAATGGTTGTATTGTAACCTAAGCGTAGAACTTGACTAGGGCCTAAGTTTAGTGGACCTAGTAAAGGTTGACCAAGGACAACTCTGGTCAACCAACCTGTTCAACTCTGGGCACCCTAAGACTGGTTGTATTGTAAAGCAAGTTTAGAACTAGACCAGGGCCTAAGTTTAGTGGACCTATTAAATTTTGACCTTGACCTTGGTCTGGTCAACAAACCTGGATAACCAACCTGGTCATCGCTGGGCACCCTGAAACTAGTTGTATACCCAAGTTTACAACTAGACCAGGACCTAAGTTTAGTCGACCTAGTAAAATTAGTTTAGTGTTTATATATTTTTTTTCTCTTTTTTTTTCCTTGTTTAAATTATTTTAATTTTATGTAATTTTTTTTTAATGTCTGAGCTAAATGCTAAATAAATACCTTTTTTTAAAAGGTTGACCAAAGTCTACCCCAGTCAACCAACAAAACATTGGACCAGGTTTGTTACATAGGGTTGACCTTGGTCAACCTTTACTGGTTCCACTAAACTTAGGTCCAAGTTTAAGTCAGCCAATCCCGGGTTCCCAGCGTTGACGAATATTTGGAATAGCGAAGTTGTGTGGAATTAATATTGTGTGGAATCGCGAACAAGAAGAAACGCGTTTGTGTAGAATTGAAGACTGTGTGGAATAAATAATGTGTTGAATGTCAGTTGTGCGGAATCCATATTGTGTAGAATCGCGAATAGGTAGAATTGCGTTTGTGTTGTACATCGATCAATCCCTTCATTCATTTAAAGAAAATATTTATTTTCTCTTAGGCCTGGATTATAACAAGCGATGCCGACGCACGTTGCGTAGGCGACGCAAGGTGCGTCATCAACGCAAGTTGCATCGCCAACGCAAAGTTGAAGTTTGGCTCACTACAAATTTATTTTGTGCAAGTCTATGAACAAGCAGACCAACGTTTTGTGGGTCTCCTTAACGTTTACTGTCACAACAAATTGGATTTCTTTTTGTACTCGATAACGTAATATCACCTGCGGCGCCCTCACAATCTATTCCTGCAACTGCGCATTTGAGGCGCATTCGCGAGATTTGGTTGACTCTTACATACTAAAAGTATGCACTGCAAGTAAAAGAGTATAAATATTTAAGAGTATTACTCTTGACGCTTGAGCAACCGGGTATTAAGGCCGGGCCACAAAGAGGCGATAATACATTTAAAAATGTGGGATCTAATCAAGGCCTTTATATTAATTAGAAAACTGAGTTTGAAACCCTTCATCATTTGAATTTCACAAATTAGTGCTAATTTCTAAATAGAATGTAAGTATTAGCCGTATTACGGTTCTTACTAATCCTTATAATAGACAAGTTACATTACATAAATAATCTAGGCATAAATAGTCTCGTAGACATAATTTTTTCATAGTGTAGATTGGTTATTAGGTACCATACGTTAAAGAAATAGCTGTAATCGACAAGACCGCCTGTTGGTCATACCTTCTACTATTTTACGTGTGTGTGTTTGTGTAAATAAGGCAAATTATTGACCTGCATTCATTCAAAGAAAATATTTATTTTCTCTTAGGCCAGCATTATAACAAGCGTCGCCGACGCACGTTGCGTAGGCGACGCAAGGTGCGTCAATAACGTAAGTTGCGGCGCCAACGCAACCTGCATCGGCAACGCACCTTGCGTTACGCTGTCATTTCAAAATTAAATGAATTTAAATGCGCGCCGACGCTGGTTGCTTTGCGTAAAGTCGAAGTGTAAATCACTAAAAAAAATTTTTGTGCATGTCTGTGTACGGGCAGTCCAATGTTTTGTTAGTCTCCGAAACATCTACTATCAATACAAAGTGCCCTTCATTATGAACTCAATGACGTAGGATAACTTACGGCGCCCTTATAGTTTATTTCTGCAACTGCGCACTTGGGGCGCATTCGCAAGATTTGGTTGACTCCTAAATACTTTAAATATGCACTACAAGTAAAAAAGTAATCATTTAAGAGTATAACTGTTATCGCTTGAGCAATCGGGTATTAAGATAATTCGATAATTCAATAAAGAATTGTGGGATCTAATCAAAGCCTTCATATATATCTGAAAACTGAGTTTGAAACCCTTCATTACTTGAATTTCACAAATAAGTGCTATTTTCTTAATAGACGGTAAGTATTAGTTGTCTTACGGTTCCTACCAGTCCGTATACTAGACAAGTTACATTACATAAATATTCTAGGCATAAATAGCCTTGTAGACATTTTTTTTTTTCTAGTGTGGATTAGTTATTAGGTACTTATACGTTGAAGAAATCACTGTAAGCGACAAGGCCGCCTGTTGGTCCTAATTTATACTATTTTATGTGTGTGTGTTTGTTTAAATGGGGCAAATTATTGTCCTTCATTCATTCAAAGAAAATATTTATTTTCTCTTAGGCCAGGATTATAACAAGCATCGCCGACGCACGTTGCGTAGGCGACGCAAGGTGCGTCAATAACGTAAGTTGCGGCGCCAACGCAACCTGCATCGGCAACGCACCTTGCGTTACGCTGTCATTTCAAAATTAAATGAATTTAAATGCGCGCCGACGCTGGTTGCTTTGCGTAAAGTCGAAGTGTAAATCACTAAAAAAAATTTTTGTGCATGTCTGTGTACGGGCAGTCCAATGTTTTGTTAGTCTCCGAAACATCTACTATCAATACAAAGTGCCCTTCATTTTGAACTCAATGACGTAGGATAACTTACGGCGCCCTTATAGTTTATTTCTGCAACTGCGCACTTGGGGCGCATTCGCAAGATTTGGTTGACTCCTAAATACTTTAAATATGCACTACAAGTAAAAAAGTAATCATTTAAGAGTATAACTGTTATCGCTTGAGCAATCGGGTATTAAGATAATTCGATAATTCAATAAAGAATTGTGGGATCTAATCAAAGCCTTCATATATATCTGAAAACTGAGTTTGAAACCCTTCATTACTTGAATTTCACAAATAAGTGCTATTTTCTTAATAGAAAGTAAGTATTAGTTGTCTTACGGTTCCTACCAGTCCGTATACTAGACAAGTTACATTACATAAATATTCTAGGCATAAATAGCCTTGTAGACATTTTTTTTTTCTAGTGTGGATTAGTTATTAGGTACTATACGTTGAAGAAATCACTGTAAGCGACAAGGCCGCCTGTTGGTCCTAATTTATACTATTTTATGTGTGTGTGTTTGTTTAAATGGGGCAAATTATTGTCCTTCATTCATTCAAAGAAAATATTTATTTTGTCTTAGGCTTGGATTATAACACGCGTCTGCGACGGACCTTGCGTTTAGCTGTCAACTCAAAATTGTATGAATTATAATGCGCGCGCCGACTTTGGTGTGTTGCGTATACTCGTAGTTTCATTCACTAAATATTTTTTTTGTACATGTCTGTGCACGGGCAGACCAACGTTTTGTGGGTCTCCCAGATATCTATAATCACTATAAAGTAGTTTTTTTTGTACTTAATAATGTAGGATAACCTACGGTGCCCTCACAGTCTATTCCTGCAACTGCGCATTTGGGGCGCATTCGCGAGATTTGGTTGACTCTTAAATACTTGAAGTATGCACTGCTAATAAAGAATAAATTTAAAAGAGTATAACCCTTGTCGCGTGAACAATCGGATACTAAGGCCGGGCCACTCACAGGCGATAATTCAATTGAGAAATGTGGGATCTAATTAAGGCTTTTTATTAATCAGAATAGAGAGATTTTGTTTGCCCTTTCCACCTAACACCGTCTTTCCGAGGTGAGTCGTTGCCTTTGGCCGACAAGCTGGAGCTTGTCGGTCTTTTATCGAATTCACTTCGGTGAGTGCTCCCAGGAGCTCCACAACCTTGTTCCATCATGCCCTTTTTATCATCGAACAACGAGGGGGACAAAAAATCGTCATCCATTTATGGTAGATGTCCCATCATCTCGTACTAAGCGTTTTGCATCCACTTTTCTTATGCGCACTGCAAAGGACTGGAACTCTCTACCTGAGTCATTGTTCCCCGATACGTATAACCTTGGGGTCTTCAAATCAAGAGTGAATAGGTATCTTCTAGGCACGCATGCTACATCCTCGCCCTCATCGTCGCTTTCCATCAGGTGAGTTGAGGTCAAATGCAAGCCTATTATTAATAAAAAAAAAAAAAAAAAAAACTGCGTTTGAAACCCTTTATTACTTAAATTTCACAAATTAGTGCTATTTCCTAAATAGTTTGTAAGTATTTGCCTTCTTACGGTTTCTACTAGTCCGTATACTAGACAAGTTACATAACATAAATATTCTAGGCATAAATAGTCTCGTAGACATAAGACTTTTTCCTTGTGTGGATTAGTTATTAGTTACCATACGTTGAAAAAATCGCTGTAAGCAACAAGGCCTCCTGTTGGTCATACTTTCCACTATTTTGTGTATGTGTGTTTGTTTAACTGGGGCAAATTATTGTCCTTCATTCATTTAAAGAAAATATTTATTTTCTCTTAGGCCTGGATTATAACAAGCGTCGCCGACGCACGTTGCATCGGCGACGCAAGGTGCGTCAATAACGGAAGTTATGTCGACAACGCAACCTGCGTCGGCGACGCACCTTGCGTTAAGCTATCAACTCAAAATTATATGATTTTCAAATGCGCGCGCTGACGCAGGTCGCGTTGTGTAAAATCTAAGTTTGACTAACTAAAAAAATTTTTTGTGCAAGTCTGTATACGGGCAGACCAAGGTTTCGTGGGTCTCCTAAACGTCTACTATCACTACAAACTAAAATTTTTTTGTACTCGATTACGAAGGATAACTTTCGGCGCCCTCAAAGTCTATTCCTGCAATTCGCGAGATTTGGTTAACTCTCAAATACTTGACGTATGCATTACAAGCAAAAGAGTAATCATTTAAGAGTATAACTCTTGTCGCTTGAGTAATCGGGTATCAAGGCTGGGCCACACAGAGGCGATAAATCAATTAAGAAATGTGGGATCTAATCAGAGCTTTTTATTAATCAGAAAACTGAGTTTGAATTTCTTCATTACAAAATTTTACAAATTAGTGCTATTTTCTTAATAGTTTGTAAGTATTAGCCGTCTTACGGTTCCTACCAGTCCATATACTAGACAAGTTACATTACATAAATATTCTAGGCATTGTCTCGTAGACATCACTTTTTTGTAGTGTAGTTATTATGTACCATACGTTAAAGAAATCGCTGTAAGTAACAAGGCCGCCTGTTGATCATACTTTCTACTATTTTGTGAGTGTGTGTGTTTGTTTAATAGGGGAAAATTATTGTCTTTCATTCATCAAAGAAAACATTAATTTTCTCGTAGGCCTGCATTATAACAAGCGTTGCCGACGAACTTTGCATCGGCGACGCAAGGTGCGTCAATAACACAAGTTGCGTCGACAACGCAACCTGCGTTGGCAACGCACCTTGCTTTATTTAAGCTGTCAACTTAAAATTGTATAAATTTTAAACTCGCGCCGACACAGATTGCGTTGCGTATATTCGTAGTTTCGTTCACAATATTTTTTTTTTGTACATGTCTGTGCACGGGCAGACCAACGTTTTGTGGGTCTCCCAAATATCTACTATTACTATAAAGTAGTTTTTTTTGTACTCGATAACGTAGGATAACCTACGGCACCCTTACAGTCTATTCCTGCAACTGCGCATTTGGGGCGCATTCGCGAGATTTAGTTGACTCTTAAATACTTGTAGTATGCATTACAAGTAAAAGAGTAATCATTTAAGAGTATATCTCTTGTCGCTTGAGCAATCGGGTATCAAGGCTGGGCCACACAGAGGCGATAAATCAATTAAGAAATGTGGGATCTAATCAGAGCTTTTTATTAATCAGAAAACTGAGTTTGAATTTCTTCATTACAAAATTTTACAAATTAGTGCTATTTTCTTAATAGTTTGTAAGTATTAGCCGTCTTACGGTTCCTACCAGTCCATATACTAGACAAGTTACATTACATAAATATTCTAGGCATTGTCTCGTAGACATCACTTTTTTGTAGTGTAGTTATTATGTACCATACGTTAAAGAAATCGCTGTAAGTAACAAGGCCGCCTGTTGATCATACTTTCTACTATTTTGTGAGTGTGTGTGTTTGTTTAATAGGGGAAAATTATTGTCTTTCATTCATCAAAGAAAACATTAATTTTCTCGTAGGCCTGCATTATAACAAGCGTTGCCGACGAACTTTGCATCGGCGACGCAAGGTGCATCAATAACACAAGTTGCGTCGACAACGCAACCTGCGTTGGCAACGCACCTTGCTTTAAGCTGTCAACTTAAAATTGTATAAATTTTAAACTCGCGCCGACACAGATTGCGTTGCGTATATTCGTAGTTTCGTTCACAATATTTTTTTTTTGTACATGTCTGTGCACGGGCAGACCAACGTTTTGTGGGTCTCCCAAATATCTACTATTACTATAAAGTAGTTTTTTTTGTACTCGATAACGTAGGATAACCTACGGCACCCTTACAGTCTATTCCTGCAACTGCGCATTTGGGGCGCATTCGCGAGATTTAGTTGACTCTTAAATACTTGTAGTATGCATTACAAGTAAAAGAGTAATCATTTAAGAGTATATCTCTTGTCGCTTGAGCAATCGGGTATTAACGCCGGGCCACACAGAGGCGATAAATCAATTAAGAAATGTGGGATCTAATCAGAGCTTTTTATTAATCAGAAAACTGAGTTCGAAACCCTTCATTATTTGAATTTAACAAATAAGTGCTATTTTCCAAATAGAATGTAAGTATTAGCCGTCTTACGATTCCAACCAGTCCGTATACTAGACAAGTTACATTACGTGAATATTCTAGGCTTAAATTGTCTCGTAGACATAACTTTTTCCTAGTGTGGATTAGTTATTAGTTATTAGGTACCATACGTTTTAAAAATCGCTGTAAGCGACAAAGCTGTTTGTTGGTCATATTTTTTTATATTTTCTGTGTGTGTGTTTAATGAAATGGGGCAAATTATTGTCCTTCATTACTTCATAGGAAATATTGATTTTATCTCAGGTCTGGATTATAACAAGTGTCGCCAAGGCACGTAACTCAAAATCGTATGAATTTTAAATGCACGCGCCGACGCAGGTTGCTTTGCGTAAAGTCGAAGTTTAGCTTACTAAAAAAATTGTTTGTGCAAGTCTGTGCACGGGCAGACCAACGTTTTGTGGGTCTCCTAAACGTCTACTATCACTACAAAGTGGATTTTTTTTTGTACTCGATTATGGTCATACCTTCTACTATTTTATGTGGGTGTGTTTGTTGAAATGGGGCAAATTATTGTCCCTCATTCGTTCAAAGAAAATGTTTATTTTCTCTTAGGCCTGGATTATAATAAGCGTCGCCGACGCAACGTGCGTCGGCGACGCAAGGTGCGTCAATAACGCAAGTTGCGTCGCATCTTTCGTTACGTTGTCAACTCAAAATTGTATGAATTTCAAATGCGCGTGTTAGATATAAGGTATATTATTATGTTTTAATTGGTATTAAATATGGTGGTTTACATTAATTGTGGTGATTTCTTAACGATTATTTTTCTTTGATCAGTTAAGTTCTTCCTTAATTAATTATGTAATAAGTATTTAATAATGTTAAAGAATGTTAAAGGTATTGTAATACGTTAAATTAATATGTAATCTATCAATCAATAAATTTAGGAGACCGGAAATGAGAATAGAAATGACATTTCCGGCTAGAAGGTAGTAGCTAAAGTTCCAGTCAAAAGACTGGGAGGGAGTTATTTGCTCCAGAGTCGGCACAGAGTTAAGTACAAACTTGCATTTTATTATTGTTGCTTTTATTGGTTTTATTTATTTATATAATCGTTTATTTATTGAGTCGTACGTAATACCACTGTCCCATTTTTAAAGGTTAAATATTGAATTATGTGATCCATAATTGTGTCATAACATTTGATTAAAATTTTGTATAAATGTGGTTTACCTACGGTACTTTGTTTGTTTTATAAAATCTCGTTTAATTCAGCTAGTGTTGTTTAAATAAATACCTCATTTTATAATGGATTGCATTGCTTATTGCAATTTACCTAATATCTTTAAAACAAAGTTTTGTTTGATTAAATAATGTCCACTAGAATCATACTTTATCCTAGATAACATATTTTCTTATAAATTCCTACACAAATACCTATAAGCCTTGGATACTTTATCATTATCTGAACGACCAGTCCCGGCTTCTGCCAGGGTCTGGTTACCAAGTCTTACTCCTCCACTTCGCCCAGTCTCTCTTTATTACTTTATAACCTATGTACCAACAAATAGCACTACTTTCAAGCTCTATATTTTACAGGACACCGATATGTATTTATTTATATGCTCTTGTTTACTTGAATCAGCGTTTTTAATATATTTCACTGGGGTTTCAGATACATACTCACACTCTGTTATTATTGTGTAGCTTTATGACTAAAATAAAGGTATATACTAATAAAAGTCACTGACATCAGAAGTGGGATTCGTTAACTCTTTATATCGATATAAAAATAACTATTTTTCAGATTCTGCGTAATGGACGAGACAATTTCACGAGGCATCTTGCAAATCGACGACGACGGTGTTTGAAACGCCCAATCGACGTCGAAGGGATCGAGAGACCGAAAAACCAAAGGTTATTTGCTGTGCTGTCTTTGCGGACCATCGCTGTCAAGAGCTTCGCAGGTCCTGGTTTAAATCTTCACCCGGAACAGCATCACCAAAGCTGCCATGGCAGGTAACACCCCGAACGGTTCTGTATCTGAACATCTCGGACGCCAGGACATCTACTGCTGGACATAGGCTCCTCCCCCTGGCCTTCCGCAATGATCAGCTTGGTGCCCTTACATCCACCAGCTCAGTCCATCTCCTGGGGCTGTCCTACACTATAATTTCCTGTACGTGATCCCCATTGAAGTTTTGTGGCCTGCTCATTGCCACTTTAGTTTTGAAACTCGTTGAAACTATGTCGGTGACTTCTGCATCCACTATGGCACAAATCCTGAACACTATGGAATCACGCATTGTTTCTTTCACGTTGAGCGTCACTACATCGAGATATAAAACGCCGCTTTTATTATTATATTTATGTGAGAATGGTATCCTTAATTAGCAAAGACAGACTACTTCGTAATTGTTTAACCCTCTTTTCCATGCTAAAAACTACGTAAACAGAAATAAAATGTTTCAAACAATTTTTATTGTTGGTAGATAGACGAAAAAAAAATTAAGATTTGTGCAGTTGATCGATAAAAACTTGCTAAATTTTCCAAATATTAAGTTAAAGAACATCGGAAACTTTATATTACCGTAAATGTTGATGGGTATCTTTATATGATAGGCAGCTTAAGTACCTACTTGTAATAATCGGACCTAGTTTTTCGAAAATGAAAACACATATTTATTTTCCATTGTTGTAGGTAGTCTTCGCATTTCTACTCAGTCAATCCAAAAATTTGTCTTGCATAAAAAGAAATAACCGATATCAACCGCCTTAAACATAAGATGTAAACGTAACATACCGGTTACCCATATTGGAAAATATTAAAATCGTTGACTGGAAGGAAATGTTGTACCAACCACCTTCCAACATTGAACTATGTTTGGATAGATATTTATGAGACAATTTTCGAAGCTTTTGCTCCACAGTTCCCAATGAAAGTGTTGTTTTAACAATTGTCCATAATTTAGGAGGCAATTTAAAAAAATAAAAAAATAAACGAAGTCGATCATAATGGCTGCAAATAAATATTTTATTATACACATAATATTTACAGTTACAATACAAATATATCTATATACATATATCTATTACTACATATACCTATTCGCTAATACATATAACCTAATAATAAAAATAAATAATTACACAAAATCAAATAACCCGCCCCTAATTGTTCCCGGCGCAAAGGTACCCATTACACCAGCAGCATTACCGCGCTGTATGGCAATGGCTATCCTCTGCGCTAGGAACCAACTAGAGCGGGGGTCACCGCTGCTATCCTTAATTCGAGATCCTAAATCAATAAATAAAATAGACATTTATTTCCATAATCGCTGCACACATTAGTATACACTGAATCCCGAGCTAGGTACAGACCTGTGTTATGGGAGACAGTTGCATCTTCCCATAAATTGCAATTACGAGTACGTTATGAATTAATAAAGCTTTTTGCAATTAACACTGTCATACATTACAATATGCTACACTTGTGTGTGTGTGCAGGTGTGGGTGTGTATGTGGATGGGTGTGTGTGTGTGTGTTTGGATGTAGGTGTAGGTGTGGGTGTGTAAAGAAGCAACGCTTCAGTCTGGTTGTAGTCATTGGAGGGTAACCATTTCTTAATTTTACTTTTCAATTCGCGAACTGTAAGTAGGTGGATATTAAGAGCTCAATTAATCTTGTTGTATATAAATACAGCCATGGGACCTTATTGACGTCTAGCTGAAGCGGTTGTACAAAAAATTGGGGGACAGACGTCTCTTATTGTTCGCTTCCTACCATAACCATCTCTTTCAAATGATGTTAGAGTGTGCTGCATGCAGACTAGCTGCAGAATATATAATTGCCTAACAGTCATTACACCGACATTTTCATACAACGACTTTGTAGGAAATCTAAACGGACTAAAGGTCATAACTTTTAAAAGCGAACGTTGTGCTCTTTCTAAATGTATCATAAAGGTTTTACATGCCCCACCCCACACTCTGATACAATACCCAAGTATTGACTGGACTAATGCGTAATATATCGTCCGAAGCAGTTTAAAGTCCGCCACGTGTCTTAGCTTTTTGAATATCCACATGGTTTTCCTGAGTCGGGATGCAACAAGCTCTATTTGTGATTTCCAGCGCAACTGGTCATCCAATAATACACCAAGATACTTGATTGTAGATATCCTCTTAATAGCCAGACATCAGCAACTGTTGTTAAATCACAGCAATGCAATTTCACATCTGAAAACTTAGGTTTGGATGAACTTACTGTGAATTGCAAATATACAGTCTTTGAATGATTATGGGTGAGTAAGTTAGATTTTAACCAGCTAGATACCATATAAAGTCCCACCACATCATATTTAACAACATCATTCCAAGTCTCTCCATAAAAAATGATTGCTGTATCGTCGGCGTACGTGAATATACTCCCATTTTGCACAGTAATTTCACATAAGTCATTGATATATAACAAGAAGAGACTTGGGTCAGTTTACCACCCTGTGGGACTCCAAAGGTCACAGCAGCAGCAAAACTTACATAGTCCCCAATTTTGACTTGCTGAGAACGTTCAGTGAGAAAATCCTGATAGATATCCAGAGCCTTACCACGAATGCCATTGCGTTCAAGTTTTTGCACAAGAATCGGTATCGAGACGGTGTCAAAAGCTTTCGCCAGATCAAGAAAAACTCCTATACATTTATGTTTTAAATCTATTTGAGTCTTCAAGAAGTCTGTCAACTCAGACACAGCATTTTCAGTACTTCTTCCAGCTCTAAAACCAAATTGGTTATTGGAAAATATTGCATTACTTTCAAAATATTGGAATATTTATTACCGAAATGCTCATTTATCAATATCTTATTTTAATACGTACCTTTGGCCCTACAAAGGATACATCAGTTGAATATTACGAACCTTTTCATTTTTTGCCCTTTAGACACAATTCATTGTAAATTTTCTTTTTACGTTATATCCCGTAAATATTTAAATTTTCGTTTATTATTCCCGAATTTACTCATAGCTCACGAGTAGCTTGGTAGCTATTTTACAAAGTGGCTCAACCCAGCCGAAAAATAAGTGATAGAAAATATTTATATCTATATTATATATAGTCATTTCTATGTGACATAGGATCGGCACAGTAGATATAATCCAAGGTTGTACCGTTATACTACTTTATTACATTCAGCTATTTTTGGTCCTAAATCAACTAGCTACTTAAATCATGATGATCATATGATAGGAAATTGAGAAGAATTATAAAAAATCCATAAAATTTCTTGACGAAAAATTAGACTTTGCATAAAGGCGCTTCTCCGCCGAAAGGTGGCAACATTTTGTCATTAACACGTGTTGACAACACAAATTTTTGTTTGGTGGATACCCCGCTTAACGCAAAATATTTATTATGTTTCATCATATTAGCCAGAAGATACCCACTGTTGGGCATAGACCTCCCCCAGAGATCTCCGCAAAGGCCGGTCCTGTGCTTTCCGCATCCAGTTGGTACCTGCGATACTTATCAGGTCGTCGGTCCACCTTGTAGGAGGCCTACCCACGCTGCGTCTTTCGGTACGTGGTCGCCACTCGAGAACTTTACTGCGCCATCGGCCATCCGTTATTCGAGCTATGTGCCCTGCACACTGCCACTTTAGTCTGGCAATCTTTAGAGCTATGTCAGTGACCTTGGTTCGCATTTCTGATTCGATCGCGCAAAGAAGCTCCTAGCGTAGCTCTTTCCATTGCCCTTTGGGTAACAGTGAGCTTTCTTATAAGACCCACAGTGAGCGGCTACGTTTCAGTTCCGTAAGTCATCACTGGCAAGACACATTGGTCAAAGACCTTCGTCTTGAGACACTGCGGTAATTGGGACGAAAATATGTGGCGTAGCTTCCCGAACGCTGCCCAACTGAGTTGGTTTCGTCAATTGACCTCTTTTTCGAAATTGGATCTACCTAGCTGGACTATTTGTCCTAGGTATGTACAGTCGTCAACTACTTCAAGTGGAGTGCCACCAACTGCCACTGGAGTAGGAACAATATGGACTTTCGACGTAATTTTCGTCTTGTCCATGTTCATTTTAAGACCTACTTGTTGAGAGGCACTAAAGAGGTCATCGAGCATTTTGCCCAAGTCTTCCAGGGTTTTAGCCATGACTACGATATCGTCAGCAAATCTGAGGTGAGTGAGGTACTCGTCGTTAATATTGATGCCAAATCCGTCCCAGTCCAGAAGCCTAAAGATATCCTCCAGTGCAGCGGTGAACAACTTCAGTGATATGACATCACCTTGTCTAACACCTCCCTGCAGCTGCATATGTTCTGTGGTCTTGTCCTGGATACGAACTGACATAGTGGCGTCTTCGTACAAACACTTCAGTTCTTCGACATATCGATAGCCAATTTGGCACCGCTGTAGAGAATGGAGCACCGCCCAAGTTTCGATCGAATCGAAGGCTTTCTCATAGTCCACAAACGCCAAGCATAATGTTCGGTTATACTCTTCGGTCTTCTGTATAACCTGCCGTAGCGTATGTATGTGGTCGACGGTACTAAAACCTATTCGGAATCCGGCTTATTCGGGAGGCTGGAACTCATCAAACCTGCATGCGAGACGATTCGTAATGACTCTCGGAAAAAGCTCATACACATGGGTCAGTAGCGATATTGGTCTGAAGTTCTTCAAGAGAGCCTTATCACCTTTCCTTTATTTTGATTTCTTCATTTTTATTTCAACAAACTTTTACAATACAATAAATATTCAATTTAAGCTACTAATCAAAGTACCTAAATAGACTCGATTCTTTTTAAAAAATATTCGCATTCCTTTGTTTCCATAAACTATATTCGGATTATCTACCGCTAGTAGTTTCGAAATAAAACGTCAGAATTGGCCGAACTAATTTAAAACGTAGGTACTACATACAATGACTGATTCACATTTTCTATTTTCATGTCTGCTGATCGTATCGTTAATAATTTGCTATTTCAATAGCACAGTGGATTCGATTCCCATCCGAGTAGAAATTGAAGTAATTACTAATTAGGTACTATAAAAATCTGCTCTGTACCTGTGTGATGTTTCCCATTTCAATAACCAATATTGTTATTTGAATTGATATTTTGGTGATCGATAAATATTATAGGTTTAAATTGCGATGTGGGTCTATAAGAACAACGCTATTGAAGATGCTATTCAGTTGAATTATTTCATCATTCGTAATTATTCGAAGAAAGTTTGTGTACAATATTTTATAGAAAATCATGCTAATGGTACAAGTTTTGAAATGCCACCAGTTATTCAGTCACACGTAATAAATAAATAATTCGATAAGTAGAAGTAAAAGTCAAATGATAACTCGAACCATCTATAATTGAAAAATAACAATTATGACATGATTATATAGATTGTTTGAATCCAGCTGTGGGAAACCGTATTACAATATGGCTGATAGGTAGTAAGCTTGGTGTGGCTTTGGCTTCACGGGCAGCGGTGATTGCAGCCAGCACCTAGATGCTTATACTAAACGTTGCTGATAGGTAGTGAGCTTGGTTAAGTCCATTTCTTGGGCAGCAGTGATGGGACCATACCTGAAAGGCTACTACTGAATATTGCTGCTAGGTATTTAGCTTTGTGTGGCTTTGGCTTCACGGGCAGCGGTGATTGCAGCCAACACCTGGAGGATTATACTGAACTTTGCTGTCTAGATAGTTAGCTTGATGTTGGCAAGACGACCTTCACCGGGCAGCAGTGACGCTGCCAACATCTCTATGCGTCTACCGAAACTTAGCTGTACTAGGTAGTAATCCTGATGTTTGGCCATTGTATCACGGGCGGAAATTTGTCCTAAGTTTGATATAAATAGGTACTTCAGGGATGAAGTACTTGTCAGTATGGCCGTGTTAGATATAAGGTATTTTAGTATGTTAATTGGTATTAAATATCGTGATTAATATTAATTAATATTTCAAAGTACTTTTGAAAACATTTTACCAACTTCAGAGCGAAGTGTTGTGATTTCTGAACGATTATTTGTCTTTGATCAGTTAAGTACTGTTTATGAGAAACTTCCTTAATTAATTATGTAATAATAATAAAGAATGTTAAAAGTATTGTAATACAAGGTGTCTCAAAAGAAAGTTTATATTTAGTGATTCGATTAAAAAAAGTAAGCCTTGTATCGAAAAAATGTTAAATGATTATTAAAATACACAATTTGGGAATTTATTTCTTAAAAATAATATCGTCTAAATGTAGACCCTCGCGTTCGCGGCACTCATTTAATCGAACAGTAAAATTACTTATGACGGCTCGGCAGGTAGACTCAGTGATGGCTGCCATTTCGTGACGGATATTTTCTTTCAAACGCGCCAGGGAAGTCGGTTTAATGGCGTAATCTTCAGATTTACGATAACTCCATAGGAAAAATTCCATAGGGGTTAAATCAGGACTGCGAGGAGGCCAATTTATGTCACCTCTCCTGGAGATCAATTTGCCCGAGAACATTTCACGAACTCGTGGCATAGATGTATTGGACGTGTGTGACGTTGCTCCATCCTGCTGGAACCATGTTCTTTGGTTATAGCCAGAAAAGTTTTGCAGTTCAGGCACCAATAAGTCTACTAACATCTCCACATAACGCTCTGAATTCACTTTAATTGCACGCCTTTCGTCTTCAAAAAAGTAAGGGCCGATAATTCCTCGCGCCGACATCGCTGCCTATACGGTCACTTTATAAATGAAATGAAATTTTGAAATGATGCATGCGTTTCGGATTCGTTGCACTCCATTAGCGGCAATTCTGCTTATTTACGTGTCCATTAAGATGAAAATGAGCTTCATCCGAAAACAAAATGTTGGTAAACGTTGAAAAGCGCTCAATTGCCTGATTTGAGAAGTCAAGCCTCTGACTGGCATCTTGGGGCTTTAATTCTGCACTAATTGATTTTTTTTTTATTTCTTCGCAGCTTTAGATATTTGTGCAAAATGCGGTGTAATGATGATCTATGCACATTTAAAGCACTTGCGCGCTTCCGAATTTAAAGATTCGGGTCATCATGAACAGACTGATTAACACTCTCCACGTTTTCTACCGTTCTTTACGGTCACGTTTACTTTTTCTACGGTCGCCCGGATTTTAGTTTTTCCAGCGTTGTACCGGTCTCTTCAAACTTTTAGAGAAATGTTTGAATAACAGCAAAGCTTGGCGCATCAATTGAGTGGTGAAAACCTTGAAAACTGCAGAATCTCCTACGCGCTACAGTCGCCGAATCACCGTTTTCGTAAAACTCTCGCACGCACAACGCGCGGTCTGCTCCTGAGAAATGCTTCATAGCGACTGAATTCTCAAGAGCCAGGCTACCGATTGACATAACCTCCGCGCCCGCAGTAAACTAAATAAATATAAACTTTCTTTTGAGACACCTTGTACATTAAATTAACATGTAATCTATCTATCAATAAATTTAAGAGACCGGAAATGAGAATAAAAATGACATTTCCGGCTAGAAGGTAGAATAAATGTCCAGTCAAACGACTGGGAAGGACTTTCTTGCTCCAGAGCCGGCACAGAGTTAAGTACAAGCTTGCATTGTATTATTGTTGCTTTTATTGGTTTTATTTATTTATATAATCGTTTATTTATTGAATCTTTATTTATTGAATAGTACGTAATACCTCTGTCCCATTTTTCAAGAATAAATGTTGAATTATGTCATCGATAATTTCGATAATCGATAACATTTGGTTAGAATTTTGTATAAATGTGGTTTACCTGTACTTAGTTTGTTTTTTGAAATCTCGTTCAATTCAGCTAATGTTGTTTAAATAAATACCTCATTTTATAATGGATTACATTGCTTATTAAAATATACCTCATATCTTTAAAACATGCTTTTGTTTGATTAAGTAATGTCCACTAGAATCATACTTTATCCTAGATAACATATTTTCTAATAAACTCCTAAACAAATATAAGCCTTGGATACTTTATCATTATCTGAACGACCAGTCCCGGCTTCTGCCAGGGTCTGGTTACCAAGTCATACGCCTCCACTTCGTCCAGTCTCTCTTAAATACTTTATAACGTATATATGTTCTAACCAATAGCACGACCTTAATATTTTACAGGACATAGATATCTATTTATTTATATGCTCATGTTTACTTAATTAAGCGTTTTCCATATATTTCACTGGGCTTTTAAATACATACTTACACTCTGTTATTATTGTGTAGCTTAATGACTAAAATAAAGGTATATACTAAAAAGTCACTACAGTTATAAGTAGGACATATATTAAATCTAACACGCGCGCCGACGCAGGTTGCGTTGCGTAACGACTCGATGACGTAGGATAACCTACGGCGCCCTTATTCCTTATTAAGTTATTCCTGCAACTGCGCATTTGGGGCGCATTCGCGAGATTTGGTTGACTGTTAAATACTGGAAGTATGCACTGCAAGTAAAAGAGTATAAATATTTAAGAGTATAACTCTTGCCGCTTTAGCAATCAGACAGGGCCACACAGAGGCGATAATGAGGAAGATGAGTGTGATTTTTTTATAATGTATAAAAATCAAATATAAAATCTTAAATATATTAGTGATACATTTTTTTCGATATCTTGAAAACTGAATTTTCTATGAATTTTTAAAGTTGGACGTTTTAAAAATCAGCGCGAACTTGACAGCTCCACGCGTGACGTCACAGCACCCCCGGTACGTCCATTCATTCAGTCATTCATTTATTTATTCATTTACAGTTACACTGTGTGCGAATATTCATTAATGTCCTATACCTAATAATATTAAAATAAAATTAAAAAGTTACATTTCATATTACAATGTCAAGATAACAAACACAAGTCAAGATCGACAATAATTACTACCGACAATAATACTTAATTCTAAATGAGAAGTGGTACAACATTTGTTCCGACTACATATCATCTCAGAAACTTATCAATCGATTAGTAGTTTTTGTCGAGTAGTAGCCCTTTCAGTTTTCTTTTAAATTTGTTTAAACTAGTCTCAGTCTTTAGTTCGATAGGTAGTGTATTGTAAAAAGCAACAGCTTGGTATTTTGGGCAGTGTTTGGTTATGTTAAGAGTTGGCATGATTGATTGGGGCATATCTTTCCTTCTAGTCGACAGCCGCGCCTTCATCTCTGGGTAAGTCTCGTAGTGGTCCCTGTTCTTGACTATATTTGTCAGCAGTAACATGATGTACAGGTTAGGAACGGTAAAAATTGTATACATCTTGAAGTAATTTCTACAGGATTCCCAAGGCGGGATCCTGGAAATTGTTCGTATAGCTCTTTTTTGTAAAACAAAAGCTTTTGAAACATTGTACTGATAACTTTTGCCCCAGAATTTAATGTTATAACGTAATTTTGATTCCACCAACGCAAAATATATTGAAATAATCTGATCGGTCTTTAGCAGGTCTCTCAGACTGCGTAAAGCGTAACAAGCTGAACTGATAGAGCTTTGAATAGCCTTCAGCTCCTCTTTCCAGTTTAGAAGTGAATCAATATGCCTATGAATAATGAATGCCTAGAAATTTAACATGTTCAACTAGAGAAATGTTATTGTTATTTAACTGAATATGTATAGTGTCCTTATTCCTAACGGTTGAATGAAAAAGCATAGCGCACGTTTTATTAGTGTTTAACCGAAGATCGTTAACGGAGAACCAAGTATCAAATGCCACTAGCGCTCCATTTGCTAATTCTCTCAATTGTTCTAAGTTTTTCGCCTATAATGTTGCGCTCGTATCGTCCGCAAACAAAACAAGTTTGGCTTCAGGAACCATTGTTGAAAGATAGTTAATCATATTGTTCACAAATATTAAAAATGAAGTCGGTCCCAGGATAGAGCCCTGCGGAACGCCTCTAGTTATATTCCTGAGCTCCGAGTTTACTTTAGACTCACATCCTCCCTCACCCTTTGCCACAATCTCCACATACTGCCTTCTATTGTGAAGGTATGATTTAAATAACTCTAGGACTTTACCTCTGATTCCGTAGTGCTCTAGTTTCTGCAACAATATCGAGTGATTGACAATGTCACAAGCGGAACTCAGGTCAAGAAATAACCCAACAACTTTTACCTTTTCATTGAGCTTCGTTATTATATCATCCATTAATTTAAATACAGCATCAGACGTACCAACACCTCTTTAATAACCTTATTGATTTTTGTTCAATATGTTAGAATTATGGAGATGTGATACTAATTTCCGGTGAATGACTTTCTCAAAAAATTTTTAATGGCTGGGCAGAAGGGAAATGGGTCTATAGTTCTTGGGGTCAAATGTTGAGTCTTTCTTATGTATCGGTATTACTTTTGCTATCTTAAGCATTAAGTTGAAAAATACGGAAGATATTTGGGGAATGTCAGTTAGAGTTATAAGTACTGTTGTTGATATTTTAGCACCGTATTTAGCTTACTTTTTTAATGCTTGCGTCGAAGTAGGTGTTTTCCCCGACCTCATGAAAATCAGTAAAGTGGTGCCATTATTCAAATCAGGTTGTAAAAATAGTTTGAATAATTTTAGACCGGTATCCATCCTGCCCGTTTTCAGTAAAATCTTTGAAAAAAATCATGTTAAGTCAAACGATTTTGCACTTTAACAGTAATAAATTATTTCATCAACAACAATATGGATTCACAAAAGGCCGCAATACTACCGAAGCTGGTATTAGTCGCATTCAACAAATTTTTGGCGCTTGGGAAGAACATCATAATGCAGTAGGTGTTTTTTGCGATTTGTCTAAAGCATTTGATTGTGTAAATCATTCAACACTATTACTAAAATTAAAACATTACGGTTTTACGCATGATAGTCTTGAAATGATGAAATCATACTTAGAAGGTAGAGTTCAAAAAGTAAATGTAAATGGCGAGTTATCTGCGGGTGGGAAAGTGAGCATTGGAGTGCCACAAGGATCTATATTGGGGCCGTTTCTCTTTCTTGTATATATAAATGACCTTCCATACATGGTGCAGAATATTGCTGGTATAGTCTTGTTTGCTGACGACACTTCACTGATATTTAAAATTAATAGGATGGATAATAATATAGACGAAGTAAACTGTGTTCTTCAGAATGTGCTTCATTGGTTTACGATTAATAACTTAGTCTTAAACTCTAAAAAAACAAAATGCGTTCATTTTTGCCTCCCTAATGTACAAAGTAATCAATGTAATGTTATATTAGATAAAACGTAACTTGAGTTGGTAGAGAAAACTACTTTCTTAGGCGTTAATATAGATTCAAAAATTCAATGGGGCCCACATATTGAATCATTGGCTAGTAGGTTAAGTTCGGCTGCATTTGCCGTGTGGCGAATAAGGAGGCTAACGGATGTGAATACAGCTAGATTAGTTTATTATAGTTATTTTCATAGTATTATGTCATACGGCATCATACTATGGGGCAAGTGTGCTGATAGTGACATCATTTTCAAACTACAAAAGCGAGCTGTAAGAGCAATATATGGATTACGTCGACGTGATTCGCTCAAAGAATTGTTTAAAGAAATTGATGTATTGACTTTCTCAAGTCAATATATATATTTATACATAATCGGCCGTGTGGTGTCCGGCAGAGTAGAATAGCACCAACCCCTTACACTTGTGGGTGTCGTACAAGGCGACTAATGTTTTCGAGGCAAAAGATCTAAGCGCCTCCGTAGACTGGAAAATGGGCAGCAGCATTTTCCATTGTTATATTATAACACTGCGATCTCCAACCCGCCTGCCAAGCGTGGAGATTATGGCAATAACCTCCCTTTTTGTGGGAGAGGCCCTAAGTCCTGCAGTGGACTGTTATGGGCTGTGATGATGAATCATATTTAAATGTACCTGTGGGTTTCTTGCCGTTTCTTTTTCCCACAGATGGTCATTTTCCTAACTGAAGCGGCATACTGACAGACAGACGACATTCTTTTTACTTATTTGTTCCGAGCTCAGGGGGCGACGCGGGTAGGCCGGCTGGTGCGTGCGGGTGTGAGCGCCGGCGGGCTGGCTGGGGCCGGGCTCGCGCCGCACATGATTCGCCGGCGGTTATGTGCGTGGCGCGTATCGGTGCCCGGTGTCTCGCCGGAGTAAGCCCTCGCGCGAGCTGATCGGTCTGCATGCGTCGCCCCCTACCTGGATGAGCTCGCTTAACTTCCCTTTGTTTTCCGTTAGATTTTTGACTTTTGATAAGAGATTAATTAACGTAATCCTAATTCAATAAATCCTTTTTCATTTTCATTTTTCATTTTCGTTCCGGGAATATACCTGCTTCCAGAAATTACTAGTACTTCAATGCACTCTTTGTATACTGCTTTGGCGGTACAGGGATAATGGTAGCCGCCAATGTTGGCAAGCGAAGATGGTGAGAAGGTTGAAAAGGGTTATTACCCACCTGGCCGGGTGTTGTGACCAGGGGACCAAGGGTCCGACAGTTGATAGTCGGAAGTTGTGTATATGCCGTCAAAGTTGGCACATTTCTCTAGCGCGATGTAGGATTGTTAGCGCCATCTATGTGCGGATGCTTGCCAACCTTGTGTTCGTGTACTCGTAATGTGAGTATCGTTGAGTCTTCCCTATTGGAGCAGTAGAGCGATAGATGTCGCCACAGTACTCCCCCCGGAGACCGGAGGTCGATACCGAAGCGAGAAGCGTTAGCGTTGAGAAGCTGACTAGAGTAGCGTAGTCAGTGTGGCGATGCGGTGAGTCGTGTTGAAGCAGACTAGAGTAGCGTAGTCAGTGTGGCGATGTGGTGAGTCGTGGCGAAGCTCTAGCGTGAGCAGTGCCGAAGCGTTGCTGTTCCCAAGTCTATAGTCGAGACTGGGTGGGGACAGTGAGAGGCCGCAGATGAGCGAGCAGGTAGCACGCGTCCGTGCAGTCGGGGTCGTGACAGGAAGCACGCGTCCGTGCCGCCTATGGTCAAGGTAGCGTAGGTAGTTCGGTAGGGAAGACGTAAGGATCACGTCGGGGTCACCACTTTTGGCGGTACAGGGATAATGGTAGCCGCCAATGTTGGCAAGCGAAGATGGTGAGAAGGTTGAAAAGGGTAATTACCCACCTGGCCGGGTGTTGTGACCAGGGGACCAAGGGTCCGACAGTTGATAGTCGGAAGTTGTGTATATGCCGTCAAAGTTGGCACATTTCTCTAGCGCGATGTAGGATTGTTAGCGCCATCTATGTGCGGATGCTTGCCAACCTTGTGTTCGTGTACTCGTAATGTGAGTATCGTTGAGTCTTCCCTATTGGAGCAGTAGAGCGATAGATGTCGCCACACTGCTATAGGAATCTCATCATAGCCGTATGATTTTTTACTGGGCATAGCTTTTACAATTTTTGTAACCTCATCCGGCGTAACCGTCCAGGATTCTGCACTATCAGTCACTCTACTTACATGCTTCCTAAGTAGTTCTAAGGCTCTGTTTTCATTGCCCAAGGAAGGTAAGCCTTGAATTAGCACTATAATATAATATTTATTTATTTGTGTAAATACTTATACAGGGTATTCTTACGTCTGTTAGCGATCTACGTTTCTGGTGTATGAGCGTTTTTGAACATTGACAGGCGGCTAAATGTCAAACGGCATTCTGTCGCAGGCCACCGATAAGGTCGGACTGATGGTAGTGTTTTCTTAAGAAATCAATGTTTATATCTGTTGTAATATACTTATCTATGGTGAATTGTAACTATAAATAAAAGGTAAAAAGTTAATTACAAGCATATTATGATTTGGGGGTTCCTGCGTGTAATTTATAATATCAGAAGTAGTAAGAACGTACGAGAATACCCACAGGTATGTTTTGATACTATTTGTTATTTATTGAAATCATGAGTTTCTATTGTTCGGCACTTTGGCGGCCGGTGCGATGCGTAATTATTGTAAAAAGCATAATAAAGTGCACACGTATCAACCATATCGATGCATGAAAGAGTTGTGTGGATGGGTAATGTTTACTAGTCTAGGATTGAATATTGTGGTACCCACCTACTACCTACTTACCTACCTTCTTGTCATCAAAATATAATGTTCTGAATTGTATAAGACCTGACATACCTATCTACCTACATGCATGTAGGTACTATATAAGTCATAATGGATTAAAATTGAGTTTAAGTGTATTTGGATACAATCAACACCCAACCTAACTAATCAAAGGTACCTATGCCATGCGTCGGTACCTATGGTGGAACCTACATACGTACGTAAATGCATACCTGCCTACCTTGTTTGTTTTGATTTAGGAGGAGTAGGATAGGTAGGTATTTGGCTCATTCTACTTTTATACATTTTGTCCGATGCAACCTTACCTTTACAAAAAAAAAACTACAAGATCAGTAATTATAAAACGAATATATAAATACCTACCTAGTATGTCAATTTTATGACAATTCGTATATGGCATTATTCACAAGCGACTCAAGTTTGATACGCTTGAGCGGCAAAGATGTAATCCATAGGTACCTACTATGTAGTGCCTACGGATCAAACGCGTCATGTCGACTTATCGCACCGTAGGCGAATTATGTAACCTGCAGCGGCAATTTAGTTTATTTTGGGAGAAATACCTACTTTACTAATAATATGTTTTCTTTCTTCCTGTACTAATTTTGTTACTGCAACTGTCATTTAACATCATGTCATAATCACTGTAGTCTCCATCGAATATCACTTGGGTAACTATAAAGGACATGTAGGGACACGATGTCGGAAAGATCGGCATATACTCCTCCCATTGCGGACAGTAAGTCAAATAGACGTTTTAGGAGTCCTCTTCGAAGTCACCGTAGGAGATTTCCTAAATCACGAGACACTTATCGAAGCGGTAGTCATTACGAAATATCGGATACGTCTGGTAGTGAAATACGTGGCCGCTCGAAGCGTTATCATCGTCACCGAAAAAACGCACATCGCATACGTCGTCGTCAGAGCTTATCAACAACGTCACGTAGTTCTACTCAGACTGGTAGTTCCGACGAGTCTACTGCGAGTAGTAGTTCTGATGACAGCGAAACCGAGAATATAAGAAAATCGCGTGACAGAAAGCGTAAAGTGACAGATAAAAGGAGCCGTAGGGATCATCCTATAGCTAACAGAAAACGGAACCGATCTAGATCTCAAAGCGATGATAGTAGTCATAGTTATAGGTTTTTCAAGAAATTTATAAAATTTATTGATGGGAAAGCTAAAGCGAGCCTTTTTGACGGTGCACATAATGTGATCCCGGAATTTAACCCAGATGCCAATACACAAACAGCTGCTGATTGGATAAAGAAAGTTAACGATACTGCAACGATTTACGGATGGAATGACAAGCAGAAGATCTATCATGCCATTCTCAAATTAGCTGGATATGCAAAGAAGTGGTATCAGGGACAAAGTACTGTTAATATGACTTGGAAACAATGGCAGCGCAAGATTATAAGAACTTTTCCAGATGATAGAAATTATGCTGATAGACTCTATGAAATGTTAGAATGAAAGAGTAAAAGAGAAGAATCCCTTGAAGAATATTATCATGATAAAGCCCGACTAGTGAAGATGTGTGGTATGAGAGGCAGAAACGCAGTTGATTGCATCATTAACGGGATCTTTGATAACAACATCAGACTGAATGCTCAAGGCTCAAATTTTAAAAGGCCATCGCAACTGTTAACCTATTTACGACGAATTTCAAAGAAAATTACCACAGGTCTAGTGAAGCGGAGCCAATTCCAACGGATAGAAGCGAAGGATGATGGTCGGGCTCGTCCAACCTTTACCTCAAAGCCGTCAAGTGATTTACCTCGGAATACATTTAAAACACGTTGTTTCAACTGTACTGAGTTAGGTCACACTATACAATCATGTCCAAAACCGATTAAGAAATGTGACAAGTGCTCGCGTTATGGGCATGAAACTTTCGATTGTGCAAAATCAAAGCCTCGTCCTCAGCAAGTAACGACGAGTGTCAATGTGCCGCAAAACGCTGATACCAAGAAAGTACTTAATATTACCAAAGATGATAAGGTAAATGGCAAGTATTTTAAGTCTATTAAATTGAACGGTGTCACGCATACAGCATATATAGACTTTGGTAGCCAGTGCACACTTATAAAATGTACAGTAGCACAACAGATGAATTTAGAGTTAGATACGACACAACTCCCAGTTATAAAGGGTTTTGGACTAGGTAGCGTAGTTCCATTTTGTGAGGTTACGGTAACGATAGAGGTAGATGCTGTAAAAGCCGACGTGAAGGCATACGTGATAAGCGACGAATTTATGAACGCAAACGTTCTGATAGGTCAATCGTTAACTGAATTGCCATATGTAACAGTTTACAAAACTAATACGCAATTAACACTATATTGTGACGATACTAATGTAAGTAGATTAGCGGTACAAGTATCTACAGATGTTACGTTTAATGGCTTGAAAGCGATCTCGGTACATGTAGACGATTCGGAGTTTATAGGTTCTCTTTTCATTCCTGGCAACATTTGCCTGAAACCAGGTGCAGAATACAGCTTATTGCAAGGTATTTACCAATTCCATAAAGGAAAAGGAAGCTTGTTCGCCCTAAACTTCTCGGGTAAACCATTAACTATAAAGAGCGGTAAACTCTTGTCTCGAGCCATATTACTACCAAATGCCGAAGATTTAAAACCAAAATTAGATGCTAATGTAAATAGAATTTCAACTGAAGATTTCATTGAACCCCAACAAAATGAACCGACGGGAAGCAAGTCACCTATAACAATAGATATGATTAAAATAGGACCAAAAGTAAATCCAGATCAAAGAAACAAACTTTTAGAGCTGTTGAACAGATATAGAGACTGCTTCGCCTTTGACATACAAGAACTGGGACTAACCAATATCACAGACTTGACAATACGGCTAAATGATGACGTTCCAGTAACGTACAAACCGTATAGGCTCCCTTTTAGCGAAAAAGCCGTTGTTAGATCAATGATTGGAGATTTAATGGCAAATGGCATTGTGAGGGAATCCAACTCTCCCTATGCGAGTCCAATTGTACTTGTTCGCAAGAAAAATGGGGAATATAGACTCTGCGTTGACTACAGAGCTCTCAATAAAAAGACCATCAAAGATAGTTATCCCATGCCAGTCATCGACGATCAGCTCGACAGGTTGAGTGGAAAATCTCTGTTTACGAGTTTAGACCTAGCCTCAGGATATTACCAAATCCCTGTCGCTGAATCATCAAGATATCTCACCGCTTTCGTAACGCCCGATGGGCATTATGAATACACAAGGATGCCCTTTGGGCTTGTTAATGCCCCAGCCGTATTCCAAAATATGATAAATAAGGCACTGGGAAATAAGCGATTCGATTTGGCTATTCCATACTTAGATGATCTATTGAGCACCGGTAGCACCTTGTCATAAGCTTTTGAAAAATTAGAGGAAATACTCAAATTGCTTGCTAATGCTAATCTTACGTTAAATTTAAAGAAATGCTCTTTCTTCCAGTCAGAGATAGATTATCTGGGTTATGAAATTTCCGAATCAGGACTTAGACCAGGTAATAAAAAGATTGAAGCGGTAGCAGGATTCCCGACTCCGACAAATGTGCACCAAGTACGCCAGTTTCTGGGCCTGGCTAGCTTTTTTCGCCGATTTGTATATAATTTTGCGACACTAGCCAGACCACTTACTAAATTAACCAAAGCTGACGTACTATGGCAATGGGGCTTAGAACAGGAAGCAGCATTTAACGAAATTAAATCTAAATTAGTCACTAGACCCATACTTGCTCTATATAACCCTGAATATGACACGGAGGTGCATTCTGATGCAAGCAAAGTTGGTGTTGGCGGCGTTCTATTACAGCGGTCTGACCAAGATTCCTCTCTGCGCCCCGTAGCATATTTTAGCAGACAAACGACCCGGGAAGAGGCAATGTGGCATTCGCATGAATTTGAGACCATGGCAGTTGTAATGTCACTCAAAAAGTTTCGGGTCTATTTAATAGGGATACGTTTTAAGGTCGTTACCGACTGTAATGCCCTACGTACTACACTTACTAAACGGGATCTTTTACCGAAAGTTGCTAGATGGTGGCTGATGCTACAAGAATACGACTTTCTTATTGGGTATAAACCCGGTCATAGTATGCAGCACGTAGATGCATTGAGTCGGAATCCAGTGACGCCAGCAAGTGACGCTGAAGAGCTGGATATTTTACAAATATCCACTGATGACTGGCTTCATTCCGTGCAAATGACGGACCCTCACTTAAAACATATAAAGGATATTCTAGAAACTAAAGAGTGTGATTTTAAAGATATCCAAAACCATTATGTTTTGCGTAATGATAGAGTATACCGAAAGGTGGGCCGTAGTTTAAAATGGGTAGTGCCTAATGGGGCTCGTTGGCGTATTTGTCAGATAAACCATGATGAGGCAGGGCATTTTGGGCTAGACAAAACACTAGAGAAAATAAGTATGGACTACTGGTTTCCAAAGATGAAAAGATTTATTAAAAAATATGTGTCATCATGCATTAGTTGTGCCTACAATAAGGAGGTAACAGGAAAGAAGACTGGATACTTAAATCCAATACCCAAGACTTCCACTATCTTTCACACTATGCACATAGACCACCTAGGTCCATTTATAAAAAGTAAGCGAGGAAATACATACATTTTAGCTGTAATAGATGGGTTTAGCAAATACATATTTATTAAAGCTGTAAGGAGTACAAAATCCAAAACATCAATAAAAGTTTTGGAGGAAGTTTTTGCGAATTTCGGTTGCCCAAATGTACTTACCTATATCCGATCAGGGCACTAGTTTTACCTCATGTGAATTTAAAGATTTTGTGAAACATAGCGGCATAAAGCATATCCTTACAGCTGTAGCGACACCGCGGGCCAACGGCCAAATCGAGCGCTACAATCGATCCATTTTAAACTCCTTGGCCGCTATGAATCACGGTCTTCATGAAAAGGACTGGGACATTAATGTCCATAAATTACAATGGAGTTTTAATAATACTTGCAATAAAGGCATGGGGAAGTCACCAGCGGAGGTAGTTTTCGGTAAACGAACGAACAGTCCAGCTGAAAATGCTTTGAAAGGGGCTTTGGATGATGTAGGTGAAATAGGGATGGAAGAAAATAGGGACCGAGCTAGAGAAAAGGTAGAGCAGAATATAAAGGAGAATCAGAGGAAAATAAAAATTCATTACGACAAAACTAAAGCTCCTACAAAATTGTTTAAATGTGGTGACTTAGTTATGATTCCCAACCATAACCCGGAAAAGGGTAAAAGCAAGGAATTGGCATTGAAATTTATAGGCCCTTTTAAAGTAATATCTGTTTTAGATAATGATATTCCGGTAAGAAATACAAAAATATAAATCCCGCTGATCAACTAAAACCTTGGATAACTTTTCAAGTGTCTCCTCTCTTAAGCGAGGATAATGACAACAGTAGTAGCGAGACTGACAGTGATTAGATCCACCTATCCTATAATATCCTTCCTTTAACATTTGCAGTTTAGGTCTGATGAGAATCGGTCATAGCAAATGACTACTGATTGACACATATCTACTGAGAGTATGAGAAAAAGAAAGATGATACGAATAGAATCACAAATTAGAATCAAATAAAAATAAATAAAAATCGATTCGGTTGGCAGGCCGTGTCCGAATGTCGGCAAACGGTAGCCACACGCTAATTTATGAACAAATCCATTGAAATAGCAGGCCGTGTCCCGACGGTGGCAAACGGTAGCTTTATCCTAATAAATAATTGTAAGCAGACCGTGTCCCGATGGTGGCAAACGGTAGCTATACAACTACGTGTTCAATAAACTTGAGGCAGGCCGTGTCCCGATGGGGGCAAAACGGTAGCCAAATGCCAAAAGTGACAGTGATCAAAAGTGAAGTGTGTTCAGTGCTGGTGATTTTAATAATAATGACTAATTGATAGATATTTTTATGATTTAAGAAATTATATATATATTAAAGCACAGAAACTGAAATTCAATCTATTTAATAATATATTTTATGTTTATTGTGTTACATAAATTTCTGACTTTCTTGTGGTTAGATCGCATTAAGTTATAATTTTAAGATTCAATATACTAATTGTACTTAATATTATTTTGTGATTTATACCTGCTAGGGAACAAATACTTAATGAAGTCATGTATGTACCTATCTGTAATTCTTCAAATTAATACTTACCTTAAGTCGTATGTGGTCATACTTCGATTAGAATGGCCGAGCGTTATATAGGAATGAGGACATTCCAAAAGCAGAATGGCCGTCTGTTAGCGATCTACGTTTCTGGTGTATGAGCGTTTTTGAACATTGACAGGCGGCTAAATGTCAAACGGCATTCTGTCGCAGGCGACCGATACGGTCGGACTGATGGTAGTGTTTTTTTAAGAAATCAATGTTTATATCTGTTGTAATATATTTATTTATTTATTTATTTTATTTAACATTTATTGTGCACAATAAATAGTATACAAAATAGACATACAGAAAAAATCACAACAGGTACAGCTTATTTCTAAAGAAATATCTTCCAGCCGACCAACGGAAGAGAGAGGTCAAAATCGAGAGGCAGATGGCGTGCACCTTAAATTTACTTACCTACTATAGTACAACTAAATATAAATACATACACCATACATAATAGTACATAATACATACATATATAAATAATATAAATATATATATACATATACATATTATGGATAACAAATGGAAAGATAGTGCTCTTTTACTCGTTTTTTAAACGTATCAGGCGAAGGACTGGTACGTACAGTATGCGGCAGCGAATTCCACAATCTAGCCGCATGAACAGAAAAGGAGTTGGAATAACATTTGGAGTGATGAGGAGGAATGGAGAGCAGTGCCTTGACGCTAGAGCGACAGGGCATGTCTTGGGAACGGGAAAAATTAAAACGATCACGAAGGTAGGAAGGAGCTCGAGGATTATAGAGAACATTATAAAGGACACAAAGGATGTGAATATTCCTGCGATGGCGGATTGGAAGCCACTTGAGTTGGGCCCGATATTGGGAGATGTGGTCGTACTTGCGTAAGCCAAATATAAATCGGATACCAAGATTTTGGAGCCGCTCAAGCTTATTCAATAATTCTTCCGTAGCGTCGAGATAACAGGAGTCGGCGTAGTCTAATAAGGGAAGAATTAGTGTTTGGACGAGAGAGATCTTAGCATTCAAGGGCAGAAAATATTGGAGACGCTTAAGTGAGTGCAGTGTGTGGTGAACCTTCCTGCTGACATTGTTCACTTGGGACGCCCATGACAAGTTTGTGTCCAGAACTACCCCCAAATTTTTGGCAGTTGTTGTATATGGGATAATTGAGCCATCATATATAACCGAGGGCAATGTTGACATCCTTAATCGCTTACACATATAGG
Organism: Blastobasis lacticolella; assembly: GCA_905147135.1. Taxonomy (NCBI): domain Eukaryota; kingdom Metazoa; phylum Arthropoda; class Insecta; order Lepidoptera; family Blastobasidae; genus Blastobasis; species Blastobasis lacticolella. The sequence continues at coordinate 4,134,632 of LR990062.1, read as the reverse complement.
TACTGCCAACCAACATCACCTTCGATTTATTTGGGTTAACAAGCAGACCGTAGTCTCTTGCCCAATTGCAAACACTGGCAAGAACAGAGTTGAAGTAGTTGACAGCACCATCAATATCATCGAGATCGAAATGGTGATACAGCTGCAGACCGTCTGCATATAGATGGAAATTACAAGGGATTATCGAGGTGACAGTATTTATAAAAATGGAGAAGAGGAGAGGAGAAAGAACGCCACCCTGAGGCACGCCAGCAACGAGGTCACACCAGTTTGAGTTGGACTCATTCAAGCAGACACGCTGCTTACGGCCCCTAAGATAGGAGTCGAACCAAGATAATGCTGAAGAGGATACATTAAGTGAATGAAGGACAGCAAGGAGAATGTCAAAATCCACGGTGTTAAAGGCACTACTAAAGTCCAGTAAGGCAAGCACAGTTAACGACTTATTTTCAAAAGCCCAACGAATGTCGTCTGTGACCTTAAGAAGCGCGGTAACAGTGCTGTGACCAGAGCGGAAACCAGACTGATAAGGTGATAATAAGTTATTAGTTAAAATAAAATGTGTTAGTTGCTTGTGGGCAATATGCTCAAGGACTTTGGAGAGGAACGGTAAAATTGAGATGGGTCGGAAGTGGGCAGGAGATGATGGACTGGGAATCTTGGGGAGAGGAATGACGTTAGCATGTTTCCACGCTGTGGGGAATGAGCTATTTTCCAAGGAGAAATTTAAAATGTGAGTTAGTATAGGTAATAGCTCAGGAAGGAGAAGAGAGATCATACGGGATGATAAGCAATCATAACCCACGGCAGTAGATGTTATAGATAAAATGTGTTTTTTGACATCCTCCTCACCTACAACGTTAAAACAGAAAGAGCTACAAACTGGCAAAGGTTGGGCTGCGATATTAGATATAGTTTTGGCTTTACGAACGCTATCGGCTACAATAGGTGGGACAGAGAAGTGGTCATTAAGAGAGTTTAAATCTACTGACCCCTCGAAAGAGTCAGGTGATTTACCAATACCAAGTGATCTTAAAAATCTCCAAGCCTGTGTCGAGTCAGAACTGCTGATAGAGTTATGAATGTAGCGTCTTCTAGTACCCTACACAAACGACTGCAACTGTTTCGAAGATATTTGTATCGAGCTAAGTTGACATCTGTGGGACAACTACAGAAACGATTCTTTGCGCGATCACGCCTGCCCATCACTTGCTTAATATCTGGGGTTAACCACGGTGCAGGTGTATGTCGCATTTTTACCTTTTTTAAAGGAGCATGAGCATCATACAGATTAATAATCTTTTCATTAAAAATGTTCACCTTCTCATCTATGAGATCAGTGTCGGTAATAGGGGCCCAGTCAATTGCAGAAGCATCCTTACTCAACGCCTCCAAATTTATGTCCTTGAAGCTACGTAATAGAAGGAATTTTGATTTTTGTCTGGATGGACGAATTTTGTAGGATAGATAAACAAGATCGTGATAAGAAAAATTTGCCGGAAATTGACCGTGTGATGCTATATGACCAAGAGAAGAAGCGATCATTAGGTCTAAGAGTGAAGGAGTGCAGTTTGGTGAATGATATGTAGCAGAAAGGGGAAGGATATGAAGGTCGACCGAGGACAAGAGATTTCGCAGTTTCTGGGCACGGGAGTTGTTTTTAAGGAGGCATGTATTGAAGTCACCAAGTAAAACAATGTGTTCATAATTTGGGCGAAGAGTAGATAAAGAATTATCAAGCTGGCTAAAATAATCGACGTGTAGATTGGGACTATAAAATACTCCCAATAAAATTTTCTTATGATGCAATGTGACTTCAATAAAAAGATGTTCCGCTGATTGTATGTACTGACTAGGTGATACACTGACTACATTATAGACAATATCCGCACGAAGGTATATTGCCACACCACCGCCTCCCTTGCCCGTACGGTCGTTACGGATCAGTTTATAACCCGGAAGAGGATAGAGATAGGTAGAGAGAGAAGGCTTTAAAAAAGATTCAGAAATTAAAATTGCATCAACAGGAGAGCTGCTAAACGACGCTAGAAGATCAGAGTAATGTGCAGGAATACTCTGTGCGTTGATGTGTACAACATTGAAATTTTTTGGAAATTTAGAAAAGACTAATTTTAGTTGATCATGTACGGATACGAAAGTGGAATCACTGTCACTATCAGCACTTAAATAGGTTTCGCTAGAGGAAGAGCACGAGAAAAAACTATCGTCCCAATGTAAAGAATCCATATGAATAAATACTAAGTATAAATAAATAAAGTATTAAATATGTAAAACAAAAAGTCTTAATAATAAAAAACTATCTTATACAACCTAAATTGTAGCTTATTCTTAATTACAAATCAAATCGACACTTGCCGTGGTAATTTCCTGCTTCTCAATAGTATTAACCTACAATCAATTTACTATGTAATAAAGTCATGGCCAACAACTGATGGATTTGATGTCGAAGAGAAAAAAAAAAAGGCAATTATACAAAAAAAAAAAAACCCATCAATGAAGACCAGGCTGTATAGTAGTCAAACCTTTGCCTGCTCTCTTCCATGGATAAGGAAGAAAAAAAAATTTACGTTGACAAGGTGGTGATTGACAATTCGATATTTGACATATCAATGTTTTGATTTGTCTGTTGACAGACAAAATATAAACAGTAACCTCCAAATCATATCAAATTATTTTAAAGTAAAAACTAATAAGTAATAACATTCACTGTTGAAGGGTAGCAAATAATTTGACTACCGCATTGTACAAAAGTTGAAAAAAATATAAAGAGAAACAAACTATAATCGGACCAAATTTAGAAGGTTGCCTACTTAGCCCTTGTACTACGGACGCGAGTGGGGGCCGCGGTCGATGCTGCCCCTGTTTTAACAGGTGGTGGTGGTGGTGCAGTCTTCACTGATGTAGCTTGAGGGCCTTGAGGCTGTGGCGAGTGCTTTTGAGGCACAGACCGTGCCTGTGGCGAGACTACCAGATCATTGGTGACAGGCTCCGGGAACAATTTGATAAGCGCCAGTAGTTCACTCTGCGCTTCAATCCTTCTCCGCGTCTTATCAGGCAGCAAGATATATATTCTGCCATCAGTGGACCAGCAATTACGCACCCCGAAATGCTGCCGCGCAGCTACAAATACCTCATGTCTAGATTTAGTCAGATATTCCGAGACTGTGACACCTGACCCCTTTAGGGTGGTCTTAGCATTCCAAACAAGCCGCCGCAGATCTAGATCATGAAAGCGGACAAGGACTGGACGGGGTTTCTTTGTTGAGGTGCTTTTTCCAAGTCTATGACAAATTTCCAGATCTTTAGAGGTAAGCTCAGTCAACTGCATTTGGTTGGTTAATACAGTAGTTATGCCCTCGTGTAACCTCTCATCTTGTTTTTCAGCAATACCATGCATCAACAACACTTTTCGCCGAAGAAATGTCTCTTGTCGGTCGAGACCAAGCGCAAGCAGCTCGGTTTGGCTCATGACTTTGGACAGAGTTTGCCAAACAAGTGTTTTAAAATGTATGAAGTCACGTACCAGAGTTGGAAGATCGTAGCTCTCAGGTGCCGGTGCAGAGATTGCCTTATTGAGCCTTTCCTCAAAGTTGCCCATTTGCTCGAACAGTTTTGTCATGTCCTCTCTGTTCACGGACAGTTTTCCAGAAACATCCATTGTGTGTTATGTTGAGTGTAGTGCAAGACTCCAAGAAGTACACGAGATGTGGAAACTATTATTTACAGGCAAGTGCAGACCTATGTTAATTGTCTACAACATTAATATATTTAAATAAACTGATTCTAAATATTTTTAAATTCAATAAATATAGCACCAAAATCAAAACACGTTTATTGGCGCCGACGCCTACCCGCAGAAAAGTTACTTATCTATGGTGAATTGTAACTATAAATAAAAGGTAAAAACTTAATTACAAGCATATTTTGATTTGGGGGTTCCTGCGTGTAATTTATAATACGTCTATATTTATAAGCTTAAAACAAGCGTCCGTGATCAAACTTCTCAGCAAATACATTGGCAACAAAACATGAGGCACGCAGACGGGTTACGTAAAAAGTCCATTGAATAGAAACTTTAACGTCAATATGACGAACATGGAATTTATAAAAACTCCCTACCTACATTTCCCTTTACCCTTGTTGGTGACTACGTTTCATGGTTGATCATAGTGTTGTCACTTGTTTGAGATATTAAAGACAAAATGATTTTAACGAATAATATATTAATTAGACAATATTATAGTCACGTATATATTTTATCTTTTTTGTGCACGTGGTACATAGTATACATTGTTTTTGTGTACATTTAAATCGGTCAGTATGGGCAAGTTTGAAACTATAAGACAAACAAAGATCTGTTTTTTTGGAACTATGTCATCTAAAATACTGACAAGAAAAACTGCATGGATACCTACATAGATTTAAAAAAACTTGTGCTGAGTTTGGTAATCGGGAACCGTTTCTATTGAAGCAAGTTAAATAGAAATAATGTAAATTTAATTTTTCATTACTACTGGGTGAGTACATCATTCATCATCACAGCCCACACCATTCCACTGCAGAAATTAGGGCCTCTCCCACGAAAGGGGACGCTTGGCAGGCGGGTTGGAGATCGCAGTGTTATAAATAAATTAATGGAAAACGCTGCTGCTCATTTTCCAGTCTACGGAGACTCTAGATCTTTTGCCTCAAAAACATTGGTCGCCTTGTACAACACTCATGAGTGTAACGGGTTGGTGCTATTCTACTCTGACGGACACCACGCGGCCGCTGCTGGACACCACGCGGCCGTACTGAGTACATATATTTTTTAAATCTATGAATATCTACAGTATTTCTTGTCACTCAAATCAATGACACGGTTTCTAAGAATATATCTTTGTATGTCTTATAGTTTTAGACGTGCTCATACTGACCGATCTAACGGGACCATCCTGTATTTTGGCAAACTACGTGTTTACTTAAGTATGCTTCCTCTACGAAACTTTTCATTGCAGAAATTCACGTTTAAAATTAGCTACATCACATATCAGAGTTTTTATTTCATATTAAATCAGACACGGAAAATCTTATAAAATGGAAATTGTGTGGTGGAATTTTAAAAATTTGAAGCCAAAAAATTCAAAGAACGTTGGGTATGACAAAATACAAAGATTAGACGTTGGTTAGAATTCGGAACGATTTACTAGTCTTAAAACACTTATTTAAAATAACAAACTTATCTGAATAAAGAAAGTACCTAAGTTTACAGAGCGTGTTAGATATTATAATTATTTTATGTTAATTTGATGGTTTATTTAATAGAATATAGTTTGTAAATATTTCCCTTTAAAGTATTTACGTATAGTAATTAATATTCTGTGCAGTTTTCAATGTTTCCGAACGAAATGTTCGTTCTTTATTTCAGAACGAATCTCTTTAACAGATTAAGTACTAATTAACTGAAAGATATATTTGTAATTGTGTAATAAATCCTATAATGATTAATAATAGTTTTAAGAACTATTTCGATGTCTTTGGTTAAGTATTTTGGCACAATAACTTCATATTTAACGGGCAGTGTAATAACGTCTTATGATTGGTTGAAATATGTACCGGTTTCCGATTTCCGGCTAAACGTTGGGTATATAAACCTAGTTGAATCAGACGAAAGGACTTTTTGCTCCAGACCAGCCACACAGTTAAGTATAATCTTGTATTGTATTACTTTGGTGCCTATTGCTGATTTCTAAATGATTTATTTGTGTAATCCTCAGGCGATTCAGCCGCTATACATCATTTTGCTATGTTTTATTATGTTTAGAATACATTAGCATATTTCCCATGTTCATTTGTTAGCTATGACTGCCATCCTATATAAATAACTTATCTCATTTAATCTAATCTCACTGTTTGAATGTGAATATCCTTTCCTGAATAAATAGAAATTTATATTTAACTAATGTGCCCTATTTTTCATTTCATTCAACTTTCTAACCTTAGTTACTAGGCCAACCTAACTCATATCACCTAAATACTTAAATTCACACATTAGATCGGTACACTCTATCTATTTTTCTAGCATCAGAAGTGGGATAAAGGATTCCAACCACAATATTTCTAATTGTCCTTTATTTTTCATGTCACATTGTGATCTCTTCGCACCGCTCGCGCGCTCGCACGTGCCTGTGGAAGCTGGATGCTTATTATGCCGCTGAATGGCGAGTACCTGCAGATGCTACTACGATGTTTGGTTCACAACTACTGGAAGCTCCTGTTTTTAGTCGGTGAGTCGTAAAATGTTTATTTCCAATGTTGATAGTAGAACCGACTTAAAATCATTTATTTTCCCATAAACTGTGAATGAACCAAGTTTCTATGCGCAAACTTAAAAACAGAGTTACAATTTCATTTAATTTACATTTACTTTATTACTAGGTACATTTAAAATAGTCTGGGTGACGTAATTATATGTTGGTGGCGGTAGTTAAATTCCAAATTAGGATCCGAGTCATTATTTTCCTGCCCTGGATCTAAGTGTTCAACAATTATTTTTGTTGGTTGGTTATTTGCAATACGTCACGTTAATGTGAATTAAGTACTTCATTCGACTGGTCCGTAACACTTAAAAAGGAATCTATGATGATAAAGGAAGCGATGATGATTACTTTTCGTGTTTAGTTGTTTTGGTGTGGTGCCGATGGACTGTGTTATCCATGACTAGTATCTTCGATGGACTGAGTACAGGTTTGGTCTAAGGATAAACCATGAGCGAACAGGCTATAGATAGCATTGGTAAAGAAAAGCGGTTACTACTTTGAGTTTAGCAATTTCATATTGGGAGGTATACTGTATATTCTAACAGTAGTGTACATACACGATATAAAAGTACGACTAGTACAGTACTACCTCTTATAAGTACCTCATCATCGTCATAAATTTAAGAGAGGACTCTTGCCGATGGAGCAACCTACAGGTTACAAAAGTGTGACCAATAAACGTCAGTGAGTAAATATTTTAGCAATGTGTATTAATTTATATTTGATTTTTCTTGAGGTATTATAACATTTGTGTAATAAAGTCGGACTAATGTACAAAAAGTAAATTAATTCATAATTAACATTGTTTTTAATAAGCTTTAGAAAAGAGCTGATAGTAGCGGATGTCCTACCAACGTAGGGTCAGGAGTGAGTAAGCAAGGTACTGTGCTGTGGTGTTCATGTTTCAGATAAAACACGACGACGTGCTTCTCAGTGCTTATCGTCTTGAATGACCGACGGACTTCCCCTCTTGAAGAAGATGTCGAGACACTTAAACCAGGATTTGCGCTGAGCAGTTTTCACCACCCGTTCATCCGACTCATAACAACATTGTGGAAATTGACGCCTGGAACGGAATCTCTAAAACTGTAACAGGTAACACCCTGAAAGGTTCTGCATATTCAATATTTCAGACGATGGACGTCCACTGCAAGACATAGGAACCTCCTCCAAACCTTTTACACCAATAGGCATGGTGCCCAATATCCACCGGCTCCGACTATCTCCTGGAGACCGATCGACGTTGCAATTGTGATCGCCACGCGAAGATCGTTGTACCCCATTGGCTATCGGTCCTGTGAACTTTGTGGTCTGCTCACTGCCTCTTCAGTTTTGCCACATTTTAATCCTATGTCGATGACGTCGGTGTCGCTTGGCACTGTCACATCGTATTTCCTCTTTTTGTAAATAAATAAAAAGTCGGATCTGTCCTAAATAAATAAATTCCAGTTACCTGCATTGGAATATATTAAAACCATTGACTGGTTGGAAATGCTGTACCATCTTCCTTATAGCGATGTATTTTCTTGTTGATCTATCGTTTCGTAAATATTATGTGAGTAGCGGCGGGTTCAATTCCCGCCAGCGCAGAAATTAAAATAATTACTATAAAAATCTGCTTCTTGTTCTTTGAACTGTTATTTTGGTGATTATAGGTAGGAATCGCGATGAGTCGTCAATGATAAAAGTAATTATTGATGCTATTCTATAAATGATAAATTACTAAATATTTTATGGTCGATTTAAGAAACTTTTATGAATATAAACAAAATTTCAGGCTGGCCGAACGAATTGCGAAGGGTGCAATATAAATTACTCCCTCAAACTTTATATTCGACTGTTGGTTGATTGTGAACTAAGTAGCACAGTGGCCACGTATCTATTACTATATTAGTAGGTACTAATAATTAAATGGTCGGCTTTCTTATCCCGATGTCTGTCAACATCACTGGCGACCTTAGGGTCGGTTAGTCGAGGTAGTAAGCCATACGGCTTAGTGTAAATTAAGAATAAATAAATAAATGTTATTACTTTATTTTTCATGAATACTTATACAAGTATTAAGCATGTTCGTAAATATTTAGTAATGGATGGGTTGATTACTGTGTAAAGAAATTTAATGTCCCTTAAGGAGACACTATTTAATAAATTAAAATAACAAATTATAATGTAGTGATATGTTATTTTGTTCGACTCAAAATTTGTAAAGAAATGTGTCTGAGACACTATTGACAGATTAATAAAAAAAAATAGCACATTATGATGTAGTAATGTGTCAGTTTGTTTATGTCCCTTAATGAGAAAATGACCCCTAGTGGCAAAATTACCCTACGTGGGAAATTTATGTGCATAGGAGTCCCCTAATGAGAGAGGTGCGACTGCACAACCATATGAAGAAATGTCCCTTAATGAGAAAAGGATTGACACTATTTACACATTACAAAAATTAACATTGATTGACCCTTAGTGGGAATATTACCCTTAATGGGAGAATGACCCTTAAGTGGGAAGATTATGTGCATAATGGGTCCCCTAATGAGAAAGGTGAGACTGCACAACTTTTTAAAGAAATGTCCTTTCATGTGACACTATTTACTGAAATTAACAAAACAAAATAGCTCATCTTAATGTATTATTGGGTTATTTTGTCAATGAACAATGTAAATGTTTTTAGTTATTAAGATTTATTTGACCCTTAGTTGGGAAATTAAGTACTTTCAGTGGAAAGTGCAAAGAAATATCTTTTTGTAGATAATATTTTGTTGATGATATATTTTTGTATGTATGCCTTGTTTGCCTAACATATGAAAGTTTATGGACTTCGAGAACGAAGTCCAGTCAGTATGGCCGTGTTAGATATGATAATTACTTTATGTTAATTTGATGGTTTATTTAATAGAATATAGTTTGTAAATATTTCCCTTTAAAGTATTTACGTATAGTAATTAATATTCTGTGCAGTTTTCAATGTTTCCGAACGAAATATTCGTTCTTTATTTCAGAACGAATCTCTTTAACAGATTAAGTACTAATTAACTGAAAGATATATTTGTAATTGTGTTATAAATCCTATAATGATTAATAATAGTTTTAAGAACTATTTCGATGTCTTTGGTTAAGTATTTTGGCACAATAACTTCATATTTAACTGGCAGTGTAATAACGTCTTATGATTGGTTGAAATATGTACCGGCTTCCGATTTCCGGCTAAACGTTGGGTATATAAACCTAGTTGAATCAGACGAAAGGACTTTTTGCTCCAGACCAGCCACACAGTTAAGTATAATCTTGTATTGTATTACTTTGGTGCCTATTGCTGATTTCTAAATGATTTATTTGTGTAATCCTCAGGCGATTCAGCCGCTATACATCATTTTGCTATGTTTTATTATGTTTAGAATACATTAGCATATTTCCCATGTTCATTTGTAAGCTATGACTGCTATCCTATATAAATAACTTATCACATTTAATCTAATCTCAGTGTTTGAATGTGAATATTCTTTCCTGAATAAATAGAAATGTATATTTAACTAATGTGCCCTATTTTTCATTTCATTCAACTTTCTAACCTTAGTTACTAGGCCAACCTAACTCATATCCCCTAAATACTTAAATTCACACATTAGATCGGTACACTCTATCTATTTTTCTAACACGCGCGTGTCACTCTCATACTGTCTCTGAGCTAAGCTTTATCACCCTGGCCACCAGCGCCCGCCGTTCGTACAACTGGCGCTGTGATGTCATAGCCACTACTCGACGGGTGCAGTACGTTTTCGCGCGTTCCCATATTGATTTGCTTATAAAAAGCTCAGTTTTCGTGATATTGACATAATTTTTTCACAGTTAGTTTTATAATCGCTTAAAGTTTGTGATAAGGCTAAAAAAAGTAAATAAATTTTCATTTACATCTTCCTAATTCAATTAAACTCTATCGCTTGAGCTATAGGGTACTAAGGCCGGCCCACACAGAGGCGATAATTTATTTAAAAAATGCAGTATCTAATCAAGGCTTTTTATTGATCAGAAAACTGAGTTTAAAACCCTTCATTACTTGAATTTTACAAATTAATGCTATTTTCTAAATAGTTTGTAAGTGTAAGGCGTCTTATGGTTCCTACTAGTCCGTATATTACAAACAAGTTACATTACATAAATATTCTAGGCATTATCCGGGCCTAAGAGAAAATATTTATTTTCTCTTAGGCCCGGATTATAAAAAGCGTCGCCTATTTTTCGAAATTGTCTAAATTTCTAAATTTTTAATTTGGTATGTCATTAGTTAATATTTAAATTAAACACTTATTATAGTTAGATAACTTATATGACATCTCAGATTCTCTAAACATAAAACTTCTACAGGAGTTTTCTTTAAATAAATTTATATTTCATGTTCTTTGCCAGAAAAACCTTGTATATTTTGGTGAATTAATCGTAAACAATTCTTGGGCTATTCTTTTGTCTTAAAATCTAGTTTAAAGAACATCCCTTGTCCTTAGATGATAACGAGGAGGAGCCCTGGTCAATCCTACTTACACTAATATTGTTATAACAAATAATATGACAACTGAAGAAATTTACGACCAGAGTGGTTCAATGGTCAACATGTCAGTATGCCACGCAAGAGGTCCTGGGTTCGATTTCCGGCCGGGCAGAAATTGAAATGATGAATTTTAATTCTGTCACGGGTCTGGGTGTTCTATGTATAATAAGTATGTATTTAAAAGTATATAAATAGTTTATCAATTATCTAGCACACATAACACAAGCTTTGCTTACTTAGGGGCTAGATGGCGCTGTGTGAATTTGTCCACGATTATTTATTATGTATTTATTTATTTATATTTTAAGCTAACAATGTAGCGACATACTTTTTGTCCTTTTCCTTGAGATACAAAATATCATTTATACAAATAATATTACCTACAAATTTGTTGATGTCAAAAAATAAAAATGCGCTACTATAACTTCTAAGTCAAATTATATAAACATGTATTCAGTCTATGACAACGTCTATTTAACTTAGGGTCATTATGTGTATACGGGAAAGCACACAAAGTAATTTTCTCTAAAACTCTCTACAATATCATTTCTAGTTATTTCCATGCTATTTCCGACCATTACTATAATATTGGTACGGTCTCTATTACATTGTTAACTAGCCATATTGATTATCTCATTAAATTATCGGTTGGAGGTTGAATGGTTTCTGAGATATAGCATTTTCTTCACTCACTTATGTCACTCGAAATAAAAATCTGGATGAGTGCTATAATACCACTTTAAGAATTAGTATTCTAAGACCAATAGTTTCCGCGTAGAAGGATAGTAACCTTCGGCTAGACCTGGTCAAGCCCTAGGCTAAACAGAGCCAATTCTTGACCCAGGTCACCTTTTTTCCGTTTTTATTAGTTTTTCGCGCCAAGTACTAGGGCGATACACATTAATTTGTCGTCGCCTATTTCTACCCGTCACCTATCCCGGCAAGCGCTTGGTAACGACTGAATAAAAATTTTAATCATACCCTGCGCAATAGGTGTGCCGGTAGGTTCCGGTCCTGACTGGCCCTGACCTTTTCTGAAGGTCTGTGCCTCTTAGGGATGTGTCTTTTACATCAACAGGGCAGGGCAGGGAAACTGGCTATCATCATAGAGAAGAAAAAAATCTACAGAAGCAGAGAGAACATACCGAGTTTCAATTCAAGACAAAATGTCACACATCTCTATAACACACACACTAAGGCAAATGCAGGGACGAAACAAGGCAGCTTATCTGCAGAAAAATTATTTTTTACTACGAATTCCTATTCCGTAACGAACACAAACAAATCTGACTTGTGGGCATATTTATATTGTCATGTCACCTAATCAGCCTATACACGTCTAAACTACTAGAGAATAGCTCTGTCCCCTCATTGAGCGAGAACGGGTAATAGTTTACCACTCAGGCCAAATGCAGATTGGCAGACTTCATAATTCGAATTAATCTCTAACATGCAAGCTTTTTCACGATTTATTCCTTCACTGAAAAGCCAAATAAATTATTTGAATCCATGTATGAATGACGTATATATTACAAAAACCATCTTCAAAGATAAGGTATCTGAGGATCAAACCCACGCCTTGATATCATTTCGATCTCTCGAACCTACATACCGTGAAACGGCAGTGCTTGCTTTTGCAAAAAGAGGAGTTATGATTTTGACCGGTATCAATGTTTATTTGTTGCCTCATAACTTCTAAACTAAGAGGGTATCTACTTACTTATCGTTACAAGCGTCTTTACTGTCCACAGGTTGGCCTATATGACTTCACAATAAATTTAATATTATGCCCTCTAAAGGACATAGTCACGAAAAAAATAATAATAAAAAGGTACATTAATATATTAAACAGGCAGCATATTCTTTATTGTCACTAAAAATTCAAATAATGATGGTGCACCGGGACCATGTACCCTTTTTCTCCTTTACCTGCATTTTTTATTTCCCACTTAATTTTCAAGCCAAGCCAAGGTCTGTCGTGTTGACGGACGTGTGGTGAGAGTATTATATAGAAATCTTTGGATGAGAGGCATCTTTTATGGGCACCATTACTTTCCATTATTACAACTCCTGTAGCCAGGATATACAGGTCGTGTGAAAATAACAATTGCATGAGTTACAATTAATACCAGATCCCGAGTCGACGACATGCTCCTGGCACTTTGCGCAGTTCATATTACACGCAATATAGTCACTCCCGTAAAAGTAGGTACTGACCGTCGCCGCGTTATGTGTCTCCTCTGCACTGCTAAGTCACTTGTAGCGGCGCGGGCGCATTATGCAGAGCGCGCAGCCGTGTAACTCGCCTGCGCGTGAGCGCCACTCGCCGTTTACGCGATCGTAACTTGGCTTTGTAAACAACAATTGTTTTTCACTTTTTGTCAATAATGCACAGTTATTACATAAAAAAATATTTGTCAGCCGGCGTTGCACAAAGTATATCGAAGAAAAACCAAGAATAAACAACTATTTAATGAAAATATTTACGGAGCTTAACAACAACTATGATGTCGGTAGGAATGGTTCGTTAAAGCTGATGGAAAGGGAAGTTCTTTACGTTAACAGCCAGGGTACTATGATTACGTATTCGAGAAAAATGAGTTGCTAAAATCGAAAAATAACCCTAAAGCCACCTGGAAGACAATTAAGTGAATAACGTATACCAAACGTCCTCCAACTTCCTCACGAACTCTTAAAACTGTCGGATAACAACAATTCCTCTCTAAACTTGGTTAACGAATTCTTTGCTTGGATTGGTAAAACACTTGCAGCCAGGATTTCCGCTGGCGTCGGTAACGATATCTCGCAACATCTCAAGCATAAGTTCATACCAAACTCGATGGTCATTACTCAAACAGATGAAAAAGAAATAGAGTGTATCATCCTGAACCTCCGATCTGATTCATCAACGGGCTATGACGGTATATCTAACATAATTTTGAAATTCAATCGCGAATATATAATACCTGTAATTCTCCGGAATGGATGGAGACATTACAGATGTGCGTGATCGTTAATGTCTCCATCCGTTCCGGAGATTTTCCAAACGCTTTTAAAAAGGCCTTGGTCGACACGATCCACAAAAAGGGGTTAAATTTAACGTGGAAAACTACAGGCCTATTTTTGTACTACCTACACTATAAAAATTCTGGAAAATCTATTAAACAAGTGATTAATTCAATTTTTAAATCGGAAGGCGGCCGAAGAATTTACAAGGATACGGGATGGTCGAATAGTGAGGTGCAGGAAACAGTGAGGGGCAAAATGTCATGTTTTAAGAAATGGCAGCACAGCACCTTTGGATAAGGAGATGTACTTGGGGGCAAAGCGGCGAGCTAAGACGATGGTGGCAAATGCACGGTTGGCTCAGCTGACTCCGCTCTACGATGCGCTGGATTCCGTGGAGGGGCAGAAGCTCGTCTACAAGCTGGCAAAGTCGCGGAGTTGAGCCAGTTTAGATGTGACAAAGTGTGTTGCCATAAAGGGTGTAGACGGCGTGTTGCTCACAAGTGCAATCTCTATTAAAGACCGTTGGTGCTGTCATTTCAAGGAACTGTCTAACGAGGCCAACAACCACGTCCACCACCACAGTTTCCTGCAAACCTCGGCTTGATAACCCTGATTACCCCTGACGAGGTGGAGAGGTCTCTGGCCCATATGAAGACTGTGAAAGCTATTGGCCATGATAGAATACATATAGAAACTTGAAAAACAATGGGGACCCGAGGCGTACTCTTGCTCACTGAACTACTCAATAGGATCGTAGCCAGGGGGCTTATACCTGACGCGAGGCGCGTAAATATTATAACGCCAATCTATAAAGGAATTGGCAGTGTGCAGGAGTGCGGCAACTATCGAGGTATTAAACTCATGAGCCACACAATAAAGCTACTCGAACGTATCATGGACCAGAGACTTCGCCAGGAATGTTCGTTGTCGGAATGCCAATACGACTTCAGGCCGGGCTGCAGTACCATGGATCCAATCTTTGCCCTCAGAGTCCTCCAGGAGTCTCATTGTAGTAAGAATCAACCTCTGCATTACGCATTTCTCGACCTGCTGAGGCTCGTCTACGCTGGTTTGGTCCCATGTTGTGTAAACCTCAGGGATATGTGGGAAGTAGGTGCCTGGATCTGCCGATATCAGGAAAGAGGCCCCTAAGAAGTGGGCGACCAAAGAAGCGACGGATTGTCACCGCTGAGTCAAATGCAAGAGCCAACGGCTTACGACGTTAGAATGCCAAAGACCGGACGAAGTGGAGAAGATTGAGTAGTAAAGCGGACCCTGGCAGAGGTCGGGATAAGCGCTAAGACGATGATGATGATAAAGAATAAAATTTAAATTCAAATAAATAATGTAAATCATCATATCAGCCGAAAGACGCCCACTGCTGGGCATAAGCCTTCCCCAGAGATCTCCACAAATACCGGTCCTGTGCCTTCCGCATCCTGCTGGCACCTGAAATCTTTACCAGGTCGTCGGTCCACCTTGTGGGAGGTCTACCCACGCTGCGTCCTTCGGTACGTGGTCGCCACTAGAGAACTTTACTGCCCCATCGGCCATATTTTCTTCGAGCTATGTTCCCTGCCCACTGCTAATTTAGCCTGGCAATCCTTAGGGCCATGTCGGTGACCATGGTTAATTTCCTTGGTTGGTTAAATAATGTAAATATTTAAAATAAATTAAAATTCATTAATATTCAACAATATAAAATAAATTGCCAAGCTCTATTTAGTTTTAGTTACAAATATTACTAGGTAAAAATTAATTTTTATAAATAAATTAAAAAATTAAATAATGTTATTAACGTTTTAAGAAAGCCTTACTTTAACACCAAAAACCTTAATTCTAACTAAACATAAAGATAAAAAACTTGACCTAGGTTTCCAGAAGGCTTTATATTAATATTATGCTGATGACGATTTCTGTTAAGTAAATATGTTTTTTTTTATTTCAGTGGTAACGTAAGTATAATTGTTCAATAGTTATATAATTATTTGTTGCTAAACCTTAGTAATTTGTAAACAATTCAAAGAATGAGTACTTATATGAGTTTCAACACCTAAGGCAACCAGTTGCAGAAGTGGTAAACTGGTTTACGGTTAATAATTTATTACTGAATGGCAAGAAGACAAAATGTCTAAATTTCTCTTTGCCAAATGTTAGATCAGTGCCTACTAATGTACAAATAAAAGGCGAAAATATGAATCTTGTTGATTATACAGTATTTTTAGGCTTTATTCTGGATAATAGATTGCAATAGGGTCCTCACATTGATAAATTGGCGATAAGGCAAAGTTCTGCAGCATATGCTGTAAAGAAGATACAAGGTATTTCTGACGAGGCTACAGCAAAATTAGTTTACTTTAGTTATTTCCACAGTATTATGGCCTATGGCATACTGCTGTGGGGACACGCTGCCGACTTGCACAATGTATTTGTACTGCAGAAAAGGGCTATTCGCGCGATTTATCAATTGAGACCTAGAACTTCACTAAGAGATAAATTCAGGAATATTGATTTAATGACAATGCCGTCACAATATATATATGAGAACTTAATGTATGTTCATAAAAAATTACACTTATTTAAGAAGAATAGTGATGTTCGTAATATTAATACAAGAAATAAGAATAAGCTGGTGATAATGCTGGTGCTTGTCGTCTAGCCAAAGTCCACAAATCATTTATGGTTAAATGTATACGCTTTTATAATAAGGTTCCAACAGATATTCAGAATTTACCATTAAATAAATTTCAAGTCACTATAAAAAACAAATTATGACAAAAAAGTTATTATAGTATATCTGAATATGTAAATGACATTAGTCCATGGGACTGAACTGCTGTTCTATACAGGTATTTACTTTTAAGATAGTATATAGGACAAATAATATATTAATACATACGTTATGAATGCACTGATACCTAACTCATACCACAGATTAACATTTGGATAAAGGTTACTTACACACAAGACATAGTAGCACATATTTGTACATGCAGTTATGCACTTTATCTGTCATTGATGAAACACTTGCTTAGACAGGTACCCGTACAATAGAAGTACGTTTGAATTAAACCGATGATGGACGGCAATCTCGAGCATCACTTGGATTTGTTGCTTTATGTGTTTGATACCTAATTTCTATTATATTGAGTTAATTTAAGGTACGATTGTTCTATTTAAAAACAGATGTTTATGTGATTGTTACCTTACCTCCTACGATACTAGGTTCATTTGGGGTACGGATATTCTGCTTAAAAACAGTTGTTTATGTGTTCGAACATATTATTAAACAAAATATGTTTAATAACATGTTCGTTAGATACCTAATATTAATATAAGCGTGGATAACTGTCATTGGCCTAGTGACAAAGTTCACAACAAAATCTAATCAACCTATTATATGGCTGAAATCGATCCCTAAAAAAATAAAATAAAATAATACATGTTAAAAAAAAAAAATAGCAGAAGAAGGCAGAATAGCAGGCCCGTAGGCACCTTCGCGTATCTGCGGAACTGAGCTTTGGCCTTTTTAGCGTTTAGTGTTTATATATACAGGGTGATTCAGGAGACGTGAGCAGGATCAACCCTATGGATTTAATTAACTATAATCTACTCCCTCATACTGGTATTGGTGTGATTAACGTTATTTTTAAAGTGTAAAACTAACTAAGTTTTTAATTTAGCACGCATGTTCACTCTACAATTAGAATACTTCTGTCAAGTACCGATTTTCATCGCTTTGTCTAGTCAACGTCATTCTCGAGTTTTAACGAGACTAACGAACAGCAATTCATTTATATATATTTAAGCAAATTAGTTTTACACAACAAGTATCGTAGTCTGAGCCTATTAAATTTCTCCAATGCTTGTTGTAAACCACGACCCTGTTGATCAGCAAGTATCAGTATTTTCTTTTTCATACATTGATTACCATTCTGTATATCTTTTTTATGATATCCTAGCTGCTCGCATTTATACTTGTTTTTACTTTACTCTATCTTTTCGTTCTGTATCATAGATTGCTCACTAGCTCAATGCGTTGTTACAATCTTTATTTTCGTGTTTACTTTTTTCAGCTATTTTTTTCTCCTGATTTACTTGTGTTATTTGAACATAAATGTACAATAAATCTTTGATGTTTTTGTTATGTTCCTGAATTGTTATTTTAAGATATCTTCTGTAAGGCTACATTTTCAACTTCATTGTCAGCCAATACCAGTTGCGTTTTCAGTTTTGTAATTTCTTGTTTTAATATTACCACCACTTCATTTTGTAGTGTAAATAAGTCGGGCAAACTGTTACGGTTTATTTTAGAATACATTTCTGAAAATGCAGAAGAAGTTGATAGGCGTTTTTCAAGCAGAGAAGTATGCAACAACTCTGTAAACTTGCAGTTGCTTGTTTTTTTTCCGTATTGTGATGTAATCATCGTTATTATTTTCATATTGGGCAGAACTAGGAGATTTAGACTCAGTGGGTGATGATTCCGAGCTTAATTTCTTACTAGACTTTGTACAAACAGCAGCGGTGACAGTGGATACCGCTGGTTGCTTATCTTTAAGTAAGTGTGGTTGATGCCTGGGTGTGGGGGCTTGGGGATATCTTTTTTGTATTTCTGATGTTAATTAAATGTTTTCCGCCATATATATTTTACATATTTAGTTCGTCTCATGCACAATCTAGATCGAAAGCCCTTCCACAGGGCTTACATTGCAGATAATATATTTTAGGTATTTTTTCCTTACATACTGTTTCCAAGAGGTGGAGTCATTATTACCTTTTCTGTTTATTTTCGCACTCCACTGGACCACTCGGAAGACATCTGCGGCTACCGTTGCCCTCTACCGGAATGTCTTGAAGATATTTAGGTTCACCGTGGCTCCCACACAAGGGAGCATTGCAGTGCAGAGTATCGTGACCGGCACAACAGTTCACGCGCTCAAACATAGATGGCGCGAGTTATACTACCAGCACTCTCTACTTTTTCCAATAGTACTAGCTCGATTAGTAGTGGCTAGGCGAATATTGATTTGTTAATGATGTTTATTTAACCTATGTCAGTGACGTTATTCAACATATTTGACCGTAGATGTCGTGCTTGTTCAATTGTGGTAGAGAGTTGCACATCAGCTGAGTAGGTACTATCACATTTTAGCATAAAATTGTGGCTATATTAATTACCAAAATTATAAATTGCAGTTTTGTAATTGGCATTTCAACATAATAATGTAACCTTTTTAAAAATAATGCATATGCTGTAAAACTGTGAAATAAATGAATAAATAAATAAAAAATTGGCGGTCACCGAAATCACTAGATAATGTAATGTACGAACAAATAACTCTGACGGTTACCGTAGTAAAAAAAACTGCGCCGTCTACAGTGCCACAAACATGTCTGACCGGGTGACAGCGTCGTAGAGGGAGTATCACATAGAGATGACAAGCTAATAAAAATACCATGCATGAACGCGATCACAGGTTACAAAATCTGCTAAGAATGAAAAAAACTAAGACATTATTTGTTGTCCTTGTCGGGATATAAGATTTTTTGTTAGTCACAATTGCAATTGTGACCAACAATCGCTATTCCACCAAATTGGGAACAAGTAAAGTTAAGCTTCAGTCCGGCATTTATGGTACTTTTTAAATATCCTGGTTTCAAGCTTTTTAGGGATACCTAGCACAATTGTGTCCGCGACAAAGCTCGCGCCGCGAGAGAGCGTTCGTCTCTTTCTCTCAATACTAAGACGAAAGAGATAGCAACACCTATGTCGCGCTTTATCTCGCTTATCGCGCGCGAGAGCAACTTGTGCTAGGCCTACTGCTGTGGTACGTACTGATAAATTATCTTAGTTGTGGGGTATTACTTTTTAATATGGACCCTAAATTTATCTAGTGCCGTACGCCCAGTAATACATAGAGGTGGTGGTTTACGTATCTACAGATTTGATGCCATAGTATAAAATGTTAGGAATTTCTGGCTCGCACTTACGAGTTTTTGGTCCAAAATGAATGATATGCTCTCTGTTTGGAACACTCATTGTACGTGAAATACGAAGGTCACAGTCGAAGGATTGAAAAAAAGACGAAAATTAATTAACTTAATTTATTAATAATTAAAAATTACAGATTAAAGGTACGTCTCAGTTAGCCGATGTTAGGTCTAAAAGTGATTTTATACATTCGCAAAAATACCGATGCGGGGCGAGCGGAAATGTGTTGCAATGAGGTAAAACGCTGCGTCGGTGCCTCGTGCCGGTTGGACTTCGCTTGCACATATCGGTGCCGTGATCGATGTCGTCAAGTAGGTTTCAGTGGTCAGCGGTTCTAAGGGTAGGTACGGATGTAACACGTGACTAAACGCTTTGTACTCATGTTTTTGTTTTGATTAAAAACCGAAGTATAGAGTGTGCGAAGATACTGAACTGGAACTTAATTTAATAGTCTAGTAAAATTGCAAAGACCTTACGCAGTACATAGTTTATTTTATCATTAATTTATTCGTTATGACGCGCACTCTAGTAAATTTATTCGCACGATTCGCTATTACATAATAGGGGATTTTTTAAAAATGTTGAGGCTAAATGTTGGTAGAGTTTGCAACACTAGTACTTTGAGTCTGTTCTTATCGGGTATACGCACTTGTCATATCAATTTGATTCTTGGCTTTTACATTACATTTCCAAACGGCAACACTTAGTTCCGGTTTGGCCCACCGGGTCGATTAGGTTTGTCAACAGTCTTGTCAAACTGCCAGATATAACATTGTTAACGCGTACAAGAATTTGTATGGACAGTGGTTGCCTTTTCAATAGCTATGTGTAATACGTCGTTGGATAGCTATATTCGAGCTGAACAAAAGTAAGTATGACGGTAGTTCCAAATATTCGTCCGTTCCGAGTTATGCTGTATTAAACATATCACAGTAATATGTATTTTTTCTGTTCTACCTACATTTAATGGTCAGAACTCAATCCACGGTGTTATACCGCCAGTGCAAAGTCACATCGTGCGCGTGTATGCAAGACGGCCAAATAAAAAACAAGCAAATGGAGTGCATTGCATTTAATTGAACATACCAACTAATCATGGCCGGTTAATAATTTAGCAATAGACACTGAAATAGTTATTGGAAATGCTAAAAACATAAGTTTTACAAGTAATACATGATGTTTGTTATACTTTACGGAAAAAAGATACTCCATCCTTGTTTTTGGTTGATGTTTATCGGAGTTAATGTAAGTGTTTCCTAAGCAACTCGGCATTATTAGATTGTAAAGTAATCATTCGTATATGGCCGAAACGTCACTGAGACGACGTTGGAGCTCCATTGCAGTTTTAGCTCCAATGAAGTGGTCTCATTGCCATTGTGCAATGAACCGGTCCATATATAGAAGTCTTTGGTTAGATCTCACTCACGAATTAAGTCCATGTATCGATTTTACTTCGAGAAATGATCGCTTTATCACAGTAAATAAATTATAATCACTATAATTATGAGTTTTCGTGCAATACTAACAGATTGCTTGCAGAATGTTTATCGTACATTTATTTCCGAACCACTAACATAACTGCGACTTTGCTGTAAGTTTAACTGTAATATACAATAATAACATAATAGAAAAAGGCAGTTTTTAATATTTTTTATGTAGTTTTTACTGATTATTGATCTTATTCTCGCAACGGTGGCGCCCTCCATAGCTGTTACCTTTGTTCGGTCTTGTCATTACAATCCTTAAAACTATCGTCGTGAGTGAGGGAATGGCATCAGCGGTCACCATAGTTGGCATTAGTGGATAGTGCGTTAATCTCGGGAGCAGGTGATGGTATTGTTGCTGCCTGATGTTCATTCTAAATATCTGCTTGTCCCGAAGGTGGTTGTAAATGAGCAAGTATGACATGATCCTCGTGCTGGTTCAAAAAATCTGCAGCCGTCTCTGATATTGTCACAGGCCCTTTCAACAAGCTTTCCACTAACTCGTCCCTTTTATATTTCAATAATTGATTTACATGCTTCTTAATTACACTGTTCAGCGTACGCACTGGGTAAGTGGAAGAACCGAGTCTTTTAATAAAAACAGCGTGAATCCATTGAGCAATTTGGTTTTGGAACACTTCAACTAAGACTAATTAACCACACCCAACAACAACTTTTCTTGTCCCAGCATATCGCTCACGTTTTGTTTATTAACTTTGTCGACTGCTGTATCCTAATCAGATGACAAGGGACGGTGTGAATTTAATAAATCAAATCTGCATCCGAAAATTTATTCTGCTGGGGGTCTGTAGTATGCTAACAATTCCTATACAGAAAAAAGTTTTTGCTATTTAATTGAATACCTGAACGCAGAGAAGCCATTATTGCCTTTTTTACGATTTCTACGTATCTTTCGGCTTGCTCATTACTCTCCGGATTATAGATAGGGATAGTAATGTGCTCAATCCCATTACTGTTACAAAATTGATGACAGGTGACACAAAATTCGTTATATTGCCATAGTTTTACATATTTTTTTATTATTTTGCGTGAACAGTAACCGTTGGACAGATCGTATTTGTCATTAGCTCTGTATTAGTCATTTCTGTAAATAATATTTGAATAGTTTTAATGGCTAAAGCTTTTTATTTTATCAACTAATAGGTCAAACTGACAATATGTATTCTATGTTAAGCTTTACTGGAGACAGAGGTGACCTGTCAATGGTCATTGGCACATTGCAGTATTGGGCTGGCCCCAACAGCACGGTTCGAACTTAGTACCTCGGGATACGAGTCGAACCCCTTAACCAATAGGCTATCGATCCTCTATTTCGAGTAAAATATTTATGTTTCTCTTTATACTTTTTACAGGAAGAAGAAAAGACCGCAAAGTGCGCTGAAAACTGATAATAAATTATACAGAAATATTATTGACATCTGCCTTTTATTTTATGTGTTCGTGTCCAGCGATTTCTTTATAATTTGCCATCAGACACGTAAATTAGGAAAATGGGACCGGACAGTCCGACAAGTTTAAAGGGGGCCACTATTTTTTTAAAGTTTTTGAACACAGATTCTGAGTTAGCTGTACAGGTTTGCTGTACATGTATCATGGCCTATTATGCGTACGACTGTACTACGCCCGGCCGAGTGCCATTAACTGCATACTGTTCTTATCCCCAAATTACTAGTTGCAAACCACTTTTGTGTGACAAATAAACCGCACTCGAGCGATTCTGTGGATCTTTTGCACCCTATTATCTTAAACTGGTAGTGGATTACGTAACTCCATCGTTATTTTTGGTCCTTCGTAACTTTTATCAATTCAATTCATTTATTCGGATAACAAAATACATTGTGTTCGAAATTTTACAATTACACTTACAATTAAAAATATAAATTACAATAATTAGAGTTGATGTCTTAAAAAAAAATAATTGAATGTTAAAAATACTATAATTAAACGATGATTGACAGTCTTAGAACCTAAATTAAAACTCATTAACACTCTAGCAGCACTTCTCGAACAGATATGCTTTTAGTTTAGCTTTAAAAGAGTTCACATTCTTTATATTTTTTGAGGAACATGGCAACCGATTAAAAAAATTAACTGCTTGATAATGTGCACAATGTTTAACCACATTCAGTTTTGGTTCAATGACCAGAACAATATTTGTTAATAAAACTTGGGACAGTTAAAATACCCAGAGATATAAAATGAGTCCTACATGATTCCCACGGTGGAATGCAAACCATTGCTCTTCTTGCTCTTTTTTGAGCAGTAAAAGCCTTTAACATAATTATAGCCATAACTTTGCCCAAAAGTGTAATACTGTATCTAAGTTTTGACTCTACTAGTGCAAATTAAACAAACCAATTTTATCTGTTGGCAAGTTAGTTCGTCCCTTAGACTCCGTAACGCATAACACGCAGAACTTATAAAGCCAACGAAAGCGTTGAGTTCCGGTTTCCAATTCAAGAATTGATCTATGCGTACACCCAGAAATTTTACTTCGCTGACATTACTAATAGCTTGCTCATCTATTGAAACGTCCAGTCTATTACAATTCCTTGCAGTGGTTTTAAAAAGTAAGTTGCTTGTTTTGCTAGCGTTGAGTTTAAAATTATTGCACCCATACCACTCATTTAATACAAGCTAAATCTGGCCTACTTTATCGGTCAAATCGTTCATATTATCACTTGACAGAATGGCGTTCATATTATCAGCAAAAGGTACTAATTTTATTTCTGCAATTTAATTACTAACATAGTTCAGCATATCATTCAAGAATATTATATAAAATATAGGACCCAAAATTGAGCCCTGCGGCACGCCTCTAGTTATATTAACGATTTTCGATTTGTAACTTTGTAAAGTAATTGACAATCATCCATCGTCCAAAATTAGGCTAATTAAGAAATGTAGGTAAAGAAACCAGCAATATAATAATAATCTGCCGTGATAAGACATCGTCAAATAAAGTTGAAATATATTCGAGTAGTCCAACCGTCTGCAGTATTCAAGTTGTGATATTTCAACAAACTGATTTCTATTTTTTAAATATGATTTATGAATATGATAACTTACGTAGCAATTACAGCCATGATTATTATATCAGTAATGTTTAAAACTGTTTTTGTCTCTGCTGTAAGAATTTTCAATCGTTTGCTTCTCGACATTAAAATGCTTGATGGCAACGAATTCAAAACTAAATTAAAGGCATGGTTAATTGACAGATAATTTTATAATTTAAGTCAATTTTTTCAATCTGTGACAATAATTTGATATTATGATGACACTATTACTTGTAATTGAATTGACATAATCTAAATTTAATTATGACACTATTAATTTAATAGTAATGGAAATTGTAATATTATAATATACTATTGTACA
This sequence comes from Blastobasis lacticolella, assembly GCA_905147135.1. NCBI lineage: Eukaryota > Metazoa > Arthropoda > Insecta > Lepidoptera > Blastobasidae > Blastobasis > Blastobasis lacticolella. The sequence continues at coordinate 4,109,879 of LR990062.1, read as the reverse complement.
CCCAAATTTGGGTAAACTGTTATAGTTCTGCTATAAATCAAATACCACCTACAATGTACCTACCACAGTTATACAATAAATGATTTCTGATTTGATAAACTCAGCGCCTGATTTCATATTCCATAGTGCTCCACTTTGCTGATCAGAATGTCGTGGTCAACTGAGTCGTAAGCAGAACTCAGGTCCACAAATATGCCATTAACTTTTTTCTTAAGGTTGACTTGCTGCAAGGTATCATAAACAAGAGTATCAATTGCCTTTCCCATACGTACTCCTCTCTGACAACCAAACTGTCTCACATGTAGTACAGAGTAGACATTTATATGAGATACTAACCTGGATTTTAAGATTCTTACAAATATTTCAGATAAGGAAGAAAGTATTGAAAGGGGCTAGTTTTGTTTTGTAATCCTAACAGGGATCTTCAATTACAACAATATTCATTATAATCATCAATTTATCTTTTAACTTCATACGTTGTTTATTTCTGTGCCTATCCACAACACTCCAAATTTATTTTATAGAGTTTTTGGCCTTCGCTATTCTTGATTGGACCTAGCAGTTCTCAATACCTTTTGTATAATCTTATGTAAGAAGTTCGGTAACGAAATGAAGATTCATCATTATGGTTTTTATCCAGGGTACAAAACACCCTTTTCATTTTGCTAGAGACTTTTACACCTTTTGTGACCCATTTTAGATCAGTGCACTTTTTAAAATTATACTTCTTTTTACTTTTCTGAAGCTCCGTTTAAATATATCGTTAAAAGTTTTTAGAAATCCGGTAATACCTAGCTCATTGCAATTAGCTAAAATTTCCAAAATTTGTTGTTTAAAAATATTAGAATTAATTTCATTATATACTATATAACATATAATTTCAGTATAAATCCTTTTCTCTACATATACATACTGTTCATTACGGCTTTTACATTTATTATTAAATTTACCTTCCAACTCTACGTTCCCCAGTAATGCACAATGTTCATCTGACAGGCCATTCTGATCCACATTTATGGACCCAATTCTGCGATCAGAGATGTTGGTTATTATGTTATCTATACATGAATCAAAGTATAGATAACATAATAACCAACAATAGTAATTTTAAAAGAGGTAGGGCATAGCGGGGTATCTCGTTCGAATTGGAGCCGCCCGACTGGGGAAGTACCTCCACCTTACAGAATATCGCAGCTAAATAATACTCTTTTAAATAGTATTTTGTTTCTGCCGGTGAGTAAGGTTTCCAGTGCTCCATGGGGTGGGGATTTGGGGAACCGTGGCTTTGGCAGTGGAGTGGCATTTGCTTTTTGCTGCCAGAGCAACGTGTTATAGAGGTGGGCAACGCATTAGCGATACTCTTGGTGTTGCTAATGTCTATAGGCAGTGGTGACCACTTTCCTTCAGGTGGCCCGCTTGCCTGTTTGCCTACCGTATAACATAAAAAAAAAAAAAAAACAAAAATAGATTAGGGCTCGGGGTCCTCCTCGACCATTATCTAGGATTTAGCAAATCAGATAATTATTTACAGTGGAGCGACTGCCGTCCGACCCTGTTACCTGACCGGGAAATCTGACCAGATTGGATCATGGTTACACATTCAGTCGCCTGAGTGTGAAGGTTTCATCACATTCAACTAATGTGCATCTATACTAATATTATAAAGAGGAAAGGTTTGATTTTTTGTTTGTTTGTTTGTTTGTATTGAATAGGCTTCGAAACTACTGTACCGATTTCAAAAATTCTTACACCGTTGGGCGTAGCTACACTATCCCCGGGTGACAAAAGCTATATTATATTTTCTAAAAACTTACGGATCATTAATAAAACTCCAATAATGTAACCCAAAGTGTAAAAAAATACCAAAACAATTCCTTACATCGCGTGTGCTGCGAAAACTATTGATGATAGAACAATATAATGTATTACGACTTTGCAGAACACATCATTATCTACAAAAAATGTCGCAACAGTATATATCTAACTATTATAGTTATGTCACAATGAGTGTTCTTTTATTTTGAAATTTTATTGAAATGCCGCCGCTAAAAAACGCTCTTTATTTGTACCTTGGTATTAATCCTTATCAAAATCAATTACTTCGTATTTACAACTTTCAAGACCTTTATATTACTTTTTGAACTATTCAATTCAGACATTCCATTCGAAAGATATCACGAGTTTAAAAATGAGAATATTAGAAAAAAGTCGCGTGTTCGCCGCTCAGTCCGCTCGGCTATCTAGGCATTGGACTGAATACAACCGCGAACTGACCATTATCATGTCAGCCAAAAGACACCCACTGCTTAGCATTTGCCTCCCTCCGAGATCTCCACAAAATCTTGTCCTGTGCAAGAGTCACCTGTAGATATTTTGTTAATACAAAATACCCTTTCCCTTCCGTAAATGGCATTATTCGATGTACCCTTTTTCTCCTTTACCTGCATTTTTCATTTCTCACTTAATTTCCAAGCCAGGCTCTGGGATCTTTTGCCATACTGGTAACAGGTGCCCGTGTTGTCATGTATAACTTTCCATAGAACCTTGCGACTTACCTCAAACCTTGGACTTGGTCGAAAGAACTCTGCTGTTATCCGTTTTCAGTCTCGTCAACTGGCTCTGTCCAACCGACATTATTATATATATATATATATAGACATATTATATACATTATACATATAGACATTATTTTTGGATGTTGTTGTCTGTCTTGACATAAAAGTATAATAATTTTATTTCTCATTGATCGTAATTATAATAAGATGACATGAACTACACAAATTTCTATTACCAATATTAAATGATATTCAATGACTATATTATATGATATATATAATTGAATTAAGTTTGACATTAACATAGTATTATGTATAATAATATGAAATTTAGTGAAATTAGTCTGAATTTATTACTAATTTTGTAGTTATACTATTAAGTACAATTAATACTTGCAAGATGGATTTTTTTTTATAATTTCGAATGTTTTGTGCACTGTAATTTTTTTACAACTGTGTTTAGTTTGACGTTCATAAGTGTTTTTTAAATAACCTAAACTGAATAAATATGTTTGACTTTGACTTTGACTTTGGCAGATCTCTCGCAAACACTTTAGAGCCTTTGTTTCGCTTGATCGTCGCCTCAATTTTGGTTGTATTGAAGCGGCGTATGTCGCGAGTCAGAAACTTGGAGATCCATCAAGTAAGACTACTAAATTGAGAAACATCTTCAGTGGATTGCAGAGTCATTCCGCGTCTTTTATCCAAGAGTTTGAGGGTATCGTCAGAGATTTTGTTTGTCCTTTTTGTACGGCAGGCTTTATAAAACTTTGACCCAACCGTATAGACAGTTTCCACGAACCTGTTATTGTAGTCGTCCACGTCGACGCACTCTCCTAGGTATTCGAAGCGATTTTATTATTCGAGTTGAAAGCTCTCGGGGATTTGGATGGGTACAGGCCGGAGCGTGGACCTCATCAATATCGATCTTCCAGCTGTAAATTATTATTCAATGTGCCTCTTACCTAGCGGTGATCACTGCCAATTTTTACGCATTTGATCACCGAGACATCATTGAATATATGCCGTTTCTCAGATAGGATGAAGTCAATCTCATTTTTTGTGACACCATCGGGACTAACCCACATCCATCTGCGATGATCCGGCTTCCTGAAAAATAAGTTCAACATAAAGAGTCCGTCCTTCTCCATAAAGCCGGCCAGCATCTGGCCACGGGCGTTCCGACTTCCAACACCAAATAGCCCCACTCTCAACTCGTCTCCGCTTCGTTTGCCCAGCTTCGCGTTGGAATCCCCCATAACAACGATATAATGTGTCGTGGAGGTATGTATGGCTGTAGAAATATCCTCATACATAGCCCCCACGTCATCGTCGGAGTGAGTCGAAGTCGGTGCGTAGACCTGTATGACCTTCAACGAATACCGCTTGGTAATTCTGAGTATAAGGTATGCTACGCTAGACGACACACTCTCTATCTTGACGATGTTGTTCACGAGGGATTTTTCGCCCTCCCGGAAGTAAAACCGATTTCCGGACTTCACGATTATCGAGTCCTCCCCCTTTCTTCGGACTTCAGATAACCATATGATGTCCCAATGTAATTTGCTTACTACTTCATCCAGCTCCGCAGTATTTGGACATTGTATGTAGCCAGGGCCAGTGGTCGTGCTTTGTGGTAGTCTGGTCGCCTCCGGTGATTCTTCGCACCTCCTGCCCGCCGTTGCCGTGACCGCTACCATAGTCCGTAATAGCGGGGCCTCCGGGTGCTGGGGGCTTGTCATGGGGGGTGGCTTGGTAGGCGGGTTGGCAATCGCAGTGCAGTAGCTTTAAATGTATCGAGAAAAATGCTGCTGCCAATCTTTCGTGTTCAAAGTTCAAAGTCATTTATTTGTAACATAGGTGTGTATACATAACTAAGTTGTTAGAAAGTTGAATGTCTCTCTATGTCTAGCCCTATTTTGGGCATACAAATATTAAATTAGTAGGTATATAAGCATATTTCACACATTTCACAAAATTAATATTTAATAGCACTTACAATATTAATTTAATCACTTTTTTCTACAAAGTCTGTGTAATTGGGACCATATTTTTATTTTTATAATTAAAAAAATCTTTAGTATCATAAAAACAATATCGTAGAAGCCATTCAGTTAACTTTACTTTAAACTGCCTCTCCTCTAATATTTTAATTTCATTCGGTAAATTATTATACAAGATTATGCACATATTGTATACATTGTTTTTATATATATAAGATTTGCATGGAGGTTTATGCAACAGATTTTCGTATTGTGCCCTTTGAGTCCTGGGAGTCCTCTATCCTTTTTTGGTAGGACATCAATCAAATCTCTAATATGACCATAATTTTGTGGTAATTATTTAAACATGTAATTAAATTTTTCCTGTTCTAATATTACGGCGCCTGCCTGTTTTAATTTATTCACATATTTTTCAAAGTCATCGTAAAATAATGATACATCCGATTATTTTTTTAATTTTATATTTTCGAGGTTATGTCGACACACTATTTGCAAAGCCGTCGACCTTATCAGATACTTCCATGGCCATCGAACTTGTTTATATTCTCATAGGCAGTATTCATTTCGCTTACATATTCTAACTGTTTGTTGCAAATTGCACTGAAAAAAATATAGTTTGTTGCTTGGACATCGCGATCGTCCCAGCTATCACTGTCGGTGGTAGTTTTTGCCCTAATTACCACGTCGTTGCACTTTTTGTACTGTAGAAACTTCAGTATACGTAGATTCCAGTAACAATAGTCTGCCTTGTCGAATATTTGTATGTTAATATCGCATTCATCGCCACCGCGTCAACCACATGTTCGATTTTTACTAACGAGTCATTTTTCTCACTTTTAATGTATCTTTTCAACATATAACTATTTTTTTTTAACCACTGTTTGCTCGGATCCACATGTAATTACTGTTATTTAAGAAAACAAATAACATTTCTTATAACACCTACGAACGCTATGACAGAAAAAAACCAAGATAAAATGAATGTGGCCAACCGGTACACATAAACGGAACGGGGACCACAAGCAATGGCAGTATTATAGATATAAAAGTACCGTACCATAGATATAAAAGTACCGTACCTAGTTGGTACTGTATTCAATGCGATATTGAATATCGATTTAACACACCTCCTTACTTTTATATTGCTAAATAAAGTGAATCAAAATGAATTTTAATATAATATCTACTCATACAATAGTTAACAACATTGCCGTACGGTTACTTTCTATTAACTTTTAATCTTATCAAAAAGAAACTTAATTCTCACATCACACACATCTTAATCTAATTTTTAAAGCCATAAAATATTTAAAATACTGTTGTTTCATGTACTTTTTTTATTGCCTAGCAAGGCACACGGACAGACGGTCCACCAGGCGGGAAGTGGTCAAATGAAAGGGAAGTAAGTAAAACTAAAAAATGTATACGTACTTCCTGGTAAAAGTAAAAAAAAAATACAAAATAAAATATAATACATAATCGACACATACCTACAGTTAGGGTTAACAACTTTTCTAGAAATTCTATGGAATAAAGTCGTTATAATTTCTTCTTGGCACAACCTTTCTACCCCACATCAGATCCTTTGGAAGGAAAGAGCCACTGTGACTGTTGTGGTGACTCTTCGTCGGATGATTTTAGGTAATGCAATTGTGGCTTTTAAAATGTTTTGTTTAAAGCTTTAAAAGCTTTTTCGTATTCTATTTAATGAAGTTGATGTAAAAAAACAGTAAATTTCAAAAAAGAGATATAAGTAACAAAGAAAGAAACATAACGGCCAATGTGCCCTATTCGTATGGTGATAACCTACGATGCTTTTAACAACATTTGATATTAATGGCTTAATTAAAATTGTACATTTGCAAGAAAAACTTGTGCCGCAACCGGTGATATGTAGAAAGAAATACCTAATCCGGTAATATGTCTTAGTTATCTACAAATACTCACCCCCTTTAAACCAGAAGAAATTGTTTGTGAAATATTGATAATAATAACTATCATGTAGGGGTGAAGAACACGGGTGCGTATGCCAAAGGCACGAATAACGATAGCGCGAAGACGATTGCCCGAAAGCTTGAATGCGCGATGGTTCATTTGTGCGAAAAATCAATTTCGCGAAAGCTTGAAAGAGCAAACGTTCAGTTGTGCGACAATTCAATTGCACGATAGCTTTAAAGCGCGATGTTTTGATTGAGCGAATTGTCTGCTACGCGAAGCAAAAGTATTGATATGAATAACAACATTTTTATAGCAGTTTTTAATCTGTTTTGTGAAATCTATTTCTTTATGTCTAATCGATAACATTCAACTATTACGCGTTAGGTACCCTAAACATTTTTTCGGGGAGAAAGCGGCCTATGTCACTTAGCAGTAATAGTAGTAATGTTGCCTACTATTAGTAAAATAATTTTAGAAATACCTTCACTATTTTCTAATCAATCTCTTTATTTGTACCTTGGTATTAATCCTTATCAAAATCAATTACTTCGTATTTACAACTTTCAAGACCTTTATATTACTTTTTGAACTATTCAATTCAGACATTCCATTCGAAAGATATCACGAGTTTAAAAATGAGAATATTAGAAAAAAGTCGCGTGTTCGCCGCTCAGTCCGCTCGGCTATCTAGGCATTGGACTGAATACAACCGCGAACTGACCATTATCATGTCAGCCAAAAGACACCCACTGCTTAGCATTTGCCTCCCTCCGAGATCTCCACAAAATCTTGTCCTGTGCAAGAGTCACCTGTAGATATTTTGTTAATACAAAATACCCTTTCCCTTCCGTAAATGGCATTATTCGATGTACCCTTTTTCTCCTTTACCTGCATTTTTCATTTCTCACTTAATTTCCAAGCCAGGCTCTGGGATCTTTTGCCATACTGGTAACAGGTGCCCGTGTTGTCATGTATAACTTTCCATAGAACCTTGCGACTTACCTCAAACCTTGGACTTGGTCGAAAGAACTCTGCTGTTATCCGTTTTCAGTCTCGTCAACTGGCTCTGTCCAACCGACATTATTATATATATATATATATAGACATATTATATACATTATACATATAGACATTATTTTTGGATGTTGTTGTCTGTCTTGACATAAAAGTATAATAATTTTATTTCTCATTGATCGTAATTATAATAAGATGACATGAACTACACAAATTTCTATTACCAATATTAAATGATATTCAATGACTATATTATATGATATATATAATTGAATTAAGTTTGACATTAACATAGTATTATGTATAATAATATGAAATTTAGTGAAATTAGTCTGAATTTATTACTAATTTTGTAGTTATACTATTAAGTACAATTAATACTTGCAAGATGGATTTTTTTTTATAATTTCGAATGTTTTGTGCACTGTAATTTTTTTACAACTGTGTTTAGTTTGACGTTCATAAGTGTTTTTTAAATAACCTAAACTGAATAAATATGTTTGACTTTGACTTTGACTTTGGCAGATCTCTCGCAAACACTTTAGAGCCTTTGTTTCGCTTGATCGTCGCCTCAATTTTGGTTGTATTGAAGCGGCGTATGTCGCGAGTCAGAAACTTGGAGATCCATCAAGTAAGACTACTAAATTGAGAAACATCTTCAGTGGATTGCAGAGTCATTCCGCGTCTTTTATCCAAGAGTTTGAGGGTATCGTCAGAGATTTTGTTTGTCCTTTTTGTACGGCAGGCTTTATAAAACTTTGACCCAACCGTATAGACAGTTTCCACGAACCTGTTATTGTAGTCGTCCACGTCGACGCACTCTCCTAGGTATTCGAAGCGATTTTATTATTCGAGTTGAAAGCTCTCGGGGATTTGGATGGGTACAGGCCGGAGCGTGGACCTCATCAATATCGATCTTCCAGCTGTAAATTATTATTCAATGTGCCTCTTACCTAGCGGTGATCACTGCCAATTTTTACGCATTTGATCACCGAGACATCATTGAATATATGCCGTTTCTCAGATAGGATGAAGTCAATCTCATTTTTTGTGACACCATCGGGACTAACCCACATCCATCTGCGATGATCCGGCTTCCTGAAAAATAAGTTCAACATAAAGAGTCCGTCCTTCTCCATAAAGCCGGCCAGCATCTGGCCACGGGCGTTCCGACTTCCAACACCAAATAGCCCCACTCTCAACTCGTCTCCGCTTCGTTTGCCCAGCTTCGCGTTGGAATCCCCCATAACAACGATATAATGTGTCGTGGAGGTATGTATGGCTGTAGAAATATCCTCATACATAGCCCCCACGTCATCGTCGGAGTGAGTCGAAGTCGGTGCGTAGACCTGTATGACCTTCAACGAATACCGCTTGGTAATTCTGAGTATAAGGTATGCTACGCTAGACGACACACTCTCTATCTTGACGATGTTGTTCACGAGGGATTTTTCGCCCTCCCGGAAGTAAAACCGATTTCCGGACTTCACGATTATCGAGTCCTCCCCCTTTCTTCGGACTTCAGATAACCATATGATGTCCCAATGTAATTTGCTTACTACTTCATCCAGCTCCGCAGTATTTGGACATTGTATGTAGCCAGGGCCAGTGGTCGTGCTTTGTGGTAGTCTGGTCGCCTCCGGTGATTCTTCGCACCTCCTGCCCGCCGTTGCCGTGACCGCTACCATAGTCCGTAATAGCGGGGCCTCCGGGTGCTGGGGGCTTGTCATGGGGGGTGGCTTGGTAGGCGGGTTGGCAATCGCAGTGCAGTAGCTTTAAATGTATCGAGAAAAATGCTGCTGCCAATCTTTCGTGTTCAAAGTTCAAAGTCATTTATTTGTAACATAGGTGTGTATACATAACTAAGTTGTTAGAAAGTTGAATGTCTCTCTATGTCTAGCCCTATTTTGGGCATACAAATATTAAATTAGTAGGTATATAAGCATATTTCACACATTTCACAAAATTAATATTTAATAGCACTTACAATATTAATTTAATCACTTTTTTCTACAAAGTCTGTGTAATTGGGACCATATTTTTATTTTTATAATTAAAAAAATCTTTAGTATCATAAAAACAATATCGTAGAAGCCATTCAGTTAACTTTACTTTAAACTGCCTCTCCTCTAATATTTTAATTTCATTCGGTAAATTATTATACAAGATTATGCACATATTGTATACATTGTTTTTATATATATAAGATTTGCATGGAGGTTTATGCAACAGATTTTCGTATTGTGCCCTTTGAGTCCTGGGAGTCCTCTATCCTTTTTTGGTAGGACATCAATCAAATCTCTAATATGACCATAATTTTGTGGTAATTATTTAAACATGTAATTAAATTTTTCCTGTTCTAATATTACGGCGCCTGCCTGTTTTAATTTATTCACATATTTTTCAAAGTCATCGTAAAATAATGATACATCCGATTATTTTTTTAATTTTATATTTTCGAGGTTATGTCGACACACTATTTGCAAAGCCGTCGACCTTATCAGATACTTCCATGGCCATCGAACTTGTTTATATTCTCATAGGCAGTATTCATTTCGCTTACATATTCTAACTGTTTGTTGCAAATTGCACTGAAAAAAATATAGTTTGTTGCTTGGACATCGCGATCGTCCCAGCTATCACTGTCGGTGGTAGTTTTTGCCCTAATTACCACGTCGTTGCACTTTTTGTACTGTAGAAACTTCAGTATACGTAGATTCCAGTAACAATAGTCTGCCTTGTCGAATATTTGTATGTTAATATCGCATTCATCGCCACCGCGTCAACCACATGTTCGATTTTTACTAACGAGTCATTTTTCTCACTTTTAATGTATCTTTTCAACATATAACTATTTTTTTTTAACCACTGTTTGCTCGGATCCACATGTAATTACTGTTATTTAAGAAAACAAATAACATTTCTTATAACACCTACGAACGCTATGACAGAAAAAAACCAAGATAAAATGAATGTGGCCAACCGGTACACATAAACGGAACGGGGACCACAAGCAATGGCAGTATTATAGATATAAAAGTACCGTACCATAGATATAAAAGTACCGTACCTAGTTGGTACTGTATTCAATGCGATATTGAATATCGATTTAACACACCTCCTTACTTTTATATTGCTAAATAAAGTGAATCAAAATGAATTTTAATATAATATCTACTCATACAATAGTTAACAACATTGCCGTACGGTTACTTTCTATTAACTTTTAATCTTATCAAAAAGAAACTTAATTCTCACATCACACACATCTTAATCTAATTTTTAAAGCCATAAAATATTTAAAATACTGTTGTTTCATGTACTTTTTTTATTGCCTAGCAAGGCACACGGACAGACGGTCCACCAGGCGGGAAGTGGTCAAATGAAAGGGAAGTAAGTAAAACTAAAAAATGTATACGTACTTCCTGGTAAAAGTAAAAAAAAAATACAAAATAAAATATAATACATAATCGACACATACCTACAGTTAGGGTTAACAACTTTTCTAGAAATTCTATGGAATAAAGTCGTTATAATTTCTTCTTGGCACAACCTTTCTACCCCACATCAGATCCTTTGGAAGGAAAGAGCCACTGTGACTGTTGTGGTGACTCTTCGTCGGATGATTTTAGGTAATGCAATTGTGGCTTTTAAAATGTTTTGTTTAAAGCTTTAAAAGCTTTTTCGTATTCTATTTAATGAAGTTGATGTAAAAAAACAGTAAATTTCAAAAAAGAGATATAAGTAACAAAGAAAGAAACATAACGGCCAATGTGCCCTATTCGTATGGTGATAACCTACGATGCTTTTAACAACATTTGATATTAATGGCTTAATTAAAATTGTACATTTGTAAGAAAAACTTGTGCCGCAACCGGTGATATGTAGAAAGAAATACCTAATCCGGTAATATGTCTTAGTTATCTACAAATACTCACCCCCTTTAAACCAGAAGAAATTGTTTGTGAAATATTGATAATAATAACTATCATGTAGGGGTGAAGAACACGGGTGCGTATGCCAAAGGCACGAATAACGATAGCGCGAAGACGATTGCCCGAAAGCTTGAATGCGCGATGGTTCATTTGTGCGAAAAATCAATTTCGCGAAAGCTTGAAAGAGCAAACGTTCAGTTGTGCGACAATTCAATTGCACGATAGCTTTAAAGCGCGATGTTTTGATTGAGCGAATTGTCTGCTACGCGAAGCAAAAGTATTGATATGAATAACAACATTTTTATAGCAGTTTTTAATCTGTTTTGTGAAATCTATTTCTTTATGTCTAATCGATAACATTCAACTATTACGCGTTAGGTACCCTAAACATTTTTTCGGGGAGAAAGCGGCCTATGTCACTTAGCAGTAATAGTAGTAATGTTGCCTACTATTAGTAAAATAATTTTAGAAATACCTTCACTATTTTCTAATCAATAATCAATGGATTATTCCCAATTACTTACACTTTGATGCTTTCATCAAACCGATCAGCCGTCTTTATAATATTGCTTCGCGCAACTGACAATTCGCTCAATTAAAACATTGCGCTTTTAAGCTATCGTGCAAATGAATTATCGCACAACTGAACGTTGGCTCTTTGAGGCTTTCACGAAATTGATTTTTTGCACAAACGAACAACCGCGCATTTAAGCTTTCGGGCTATCGTCTTTGCGCTATCGTTATTCGTGCTTTCGGCATTCGCACACGTGTTCTGTAGGCCTACCATGAGTTGCTACAGTAAAAACGGCTTACTTTACTACTCTCGTTCCGTAAATCCCGTTTCCACAGTAGTAAACGTTAAATCGGTACCATGAGTTTCACATACGTTTCCCGTTTATTGTTACGTGAAAACCATACTAGCCACAGTAAAAGCTAACTTCAGTGTAGTTCCGGGGTATAGGTCCTTGACAAGTGTTGTTGATTATTAGTAGTCTGTGTCACAAAAACTTGTTTATTTACAAACAGAGGTTATGTTTTAGCAATGCCTAGGCACTTATTTAAATCCTGTTAAATTGATATGGCCGTGTGGTGTCCGGCAGAGTAGAATAGCACCAACCCCTTACACTCATGGGTGTCGTACAAGGCGACTAATGTTTTCGAGGCAAAAGATCAAGAGTCTCCGTAGTCTGGAAAATGGGCAGCAGCATTTTCCATTGTATTATTTAAACACTGCGATCTCCAACCCGCCTGCCAAGCGTGGAGATTATGGCAATAACCTCCCCTTTCGTGGGAGAGGCCCTAAGTCCTGCAGTGGACTGTTACGGGCTGTGATGATGAAATTGATAATAACATATACTTTATGTCCAAATAAAATTACAAAATCATAGAGGATCCCTGAATTCCCCGAAATGTTTAATAACATGTTCGTTAGATACCTAATATTAATATAAGCGTGGATAACTGTCATTGGCCTAGTGACAAAGTTCACAACAAAATCTAATCAACCTATTATATGGCTGTTATTATCCCTAAAAAAATAAAATAAAATAAGACATGTTAAAAAAAAAGAAATAGCAGAAGAAGGCAGAATAGCAGGCCCGTAGGCACCTTCGCGTATCTGCGGAACTGAGCTTTGGCCTTTTTAGCGTTTAGTGTTTATATATACAGGGTGATTCAGGAGACGTGAGCAGGATCAACCCTATGGATTCAATTAACTATAATCTACTCCCTCATACTGGTATTGGTGTGATTAACGTATTTTTTTAAAGTGTAAAACTAACTAAGTTTTTAATTTAGCACGCATGTTCACTCTACAATTAGAATACTTCTGTCAAGTACCGATTTTCATCGCTTTGTCTAGTCAACGTCATTCTCGAGTTTTAACGAGACTAACGAACAGCAATTCATTTATATATATATATATAATTTATCCATTTTAGCAAATTAGTTTTACACAACAAGTATCGTAGTCTGAGCCTATTAAATTTCTCCAATGCTTGTTGTAAACCACGACCCTGTTGATCAGCAAGTATCAGTATTTTCTTTTTCATACATTGATTACCATTCTGTATATCTTTTTTATGATATCCTAGCTGCTCGCATTTATACTTGTTTTTACTTTACTCTATCTTTTCGTTCTGTATCATAGATTGCTCACTAGCTCAATGCGTTGTTACAATCTTTATTTTCGTGTTTACTTTTTTCAGCTATTTTTTTCTCCTGATTTACTTGTGTTATTTGAACATAAATGTACAATAAATCTTTGATGTTTTTGTTATGTTCCTGAATTGTTATTTTAAGATATCTTCTGTAAGGCTACATTTTCAACTTCATTGTCAGCCAATACCAGTTGCGTTTTCAGTTTTGTAATTTCTTGTTTTAATATTACCACCTCTTCATTTTGTAGTGTAAATAAGTCGGGCAAACTGTTACGGTTTATTTTAGAATACATTTCTGAAAATGCAGAAGAAGTTGATAGGCGTTTTTCAAGCAGAGAAGTATGCAACAACTCTGTAAACTTGCAGTTGCTTGTTTTTTTTCCGTATTGTGATGTAATCATCGTTATTATTTTCATATTGGGCAGAACTAGGAGATTTAGACTCAGTGGGTGATGATTCCGAGCTTAATTTCTTACTAGACTTTGTACAAACAGCAGCGGTGACAGTGGATACCGCTGGTTGCTTATCTTTAAGTAAGTGTGGTTGATGCCTGGGTGTGGGGGCTTGGGGATATCTTTTTTGTATTTCTGATGTTAATTAAATGTTTTCCGCCATATATATTTTACATATTTAGTTCGTCTCATGCACAATCTAGATCGAAAGCCCTTCCACAGGGCTTACATTGCAGATAATATATTTTAGGTATTTTTTCCTTACATACTGTTTCCAAGAGGTGGAGTCATTATTACCTTTTCTGTTTATTTTCGCACTCCACTGGACCACTCGGAAGACATCTGCGGCTACCGTTGCCCTCTACCGGAATGTCTTGAAGATATTTAGGTTCACCGTGGCTCCCACACAAGGGAGCATTGCAGTGCAGAGTATCGTGACCGGCACAACAGTTCACGCGCTCAAACATAGATGGCGCGAGTTATACTACCAGCGCTCTCTACTTTTTCCAATAGTACTAGCTCGATTAGTAGTGGCTAGGCGAATATTGATTTGTTAATGATGTTTATTTAACCTATGTCAGTGACGTTATTCAACATATTTGACCGTAGATGTCGTGCTTGTTCAATTGTGGTAGAGAGTTGCACATCAGCTGAGTAGGTACTATCACATTTTAGCATAAAATTGTGGCTATATTAATTACCAAAATTATAAATTGCACATATTATTATATTAGACGGGACTTGGACGCGACGTACCTTTACTTTCTTCTCTCTTCTATCTTCTTTCTTTCTCGTCAGTTCGTACAAATGCTGAAAGGCATAAAAGTGGGTCCAGAAGACAAAATGGTAAGTTTCGATGTAGAATCATTGTTTACCAACGTACCCCTAGCGGATTGCCTGGAAGTAGTTAAGGAAAGACTGGAAAGCGCAGGATTGTCGCGGGACTACATTGTCTTACTAAAACATTGTTTGGAAGGAAATTATTTTTTGTATAGAGGCCAATATTACCTCCAAATTGATGGCGTTGCTATGGGCAGTCCGGTTGCCCCAGTCATAGCGAACATTTGGATGGAGTATTTTGAACAAAAAGCCCTAAGCGTGAACTCCTCAATGATAACTTTTTGGAAAAGGTATGTGGATGACATCTTCTGCATTTTTAAAGGTAGTGAGCCGGAAGTAAGACGATATTTAGAACATCTAAATTCAATCCACCCAAAAACAAAATTCACGCTGGAGGTGGAAAATGACCGACAATTGCCGTTCCTAGATGTCCTGGTAAAGGTACGAAATGATGGATCTTTGGCGCACTCGGTATACAGAAAGACAACACACACGGAAAGATACCTGAATGCTTCATCACACCATCATCCCCGACATTTACTCTCCGTCATAACCTCGCTCACAAGTAGAGCTAGAGATCTTTGTGACTCGGACCACGTAGAGAGCGAGTTGTCACATGTCCAGCTGGTACTACGGAAGAACGGGTACAAGGTGATAAAGAAGCCGGCGAGACGGAAAAAGAGGGATAAGCTCACAGAAGTAAGTCGGCAATCAGCATTCCTACCGTATGTGAAAGGGGTGACAGATAAGATCGGATCAGTACTGAGTAGTTACTCGATTCCAACAATTTATGTCCCGCACCTCAAGGTAGCGAACCTGCTGCGTACGCCAAAGGATGTGATCCCGTATCAGACGCCAGGGGTCTACAAGATTGACTGTAGCTGTGGAAGCTCATACATTGGCCAAACTAAACGTTCGATTGCCGAAAGGGTCAAAGAGCATATAGCTGCAGTTAAAAACCACCAGACGAATAAATCTGCCATAGCAGACCACCTGCTCAACTCAGGCCCAAACCAATGGATAGAACTGCATGCGCCTAATGTCCTCTCCACTGACCGGCAATATTATCCACGTATGGTTCGGGAAGCGATTGAAATTAAAAAGTACAAAACTTTCAATCGGGAGGCTGTATATAAGCTTTCGACGTCGTGGAATCCAGTGGTGTGCAAAATAAACAACAGTAAGACACAAGATTTATCGTCGGACGCATCTGTGGATATCGTGAGTGTTGTGTGTCGTGCAGTTCCGAATCAACAACAAATTGACAATTTTATGTGAGGGTAGGAGTCTACCAGCACATCACCGCAGCTGTCACCTCCCACGGCAGTCGTCTCGTGACCACGGTGGGTGTAACCCTACCGAAACGTCGGGAAAACAAATCATAAAGGTACGTCGCGTCCAAGCCTTTCGGCATTCGCACACGTGTTCTGTAGGCCTACCATGAGTTGCTACAGTAAAAACGGCTTACTTTACTACTCTCGTTCCGTAAATCCCGTTTCCACAGTAGTAAACGTTAAATCGGTACCATGAGTTTCACATACGTTTCCCGTTTATTGTTACGTGAAAACCATACTAGCCACAGTAAAAGCTAACTTCAGTGTAGTTCCGGGGTATAGGTCCTTGACAAGTGTTGTTGATTATTAGTAGTCTGTGTCACAAAAACTTGTTTATTTACAAACAGAGGTTATGTTTTAGCAATGCCTAGGCACTTATTTAAATCCTGTTAAATTGATATGGCCGTGTGGTGTCCGGCAGAGTAGAATAGCACCAACCCCTTACACTCATGGGTGTCGTACAAGGCGACTAATGTTTTCGAGGCAAAAGATCAAGAGTCTCCGTAGTCTGGAAAATGGGCAGCAGCATTTTCCATTGTATTATTTAAACACTGCGATCTCCAACCCGCCTGCCAAGCGTGGAGATTATGGCAATAACCTCCCCTTTCGTGGGAGAGGCCCTAAGTCCTGCAGTGGACTGTTACGGGCTGTGATGATGAAATTGATAATAACATATACTTTATGTCCAAATAAAATTACAAAATCATAGAGGATCCCTGAATTCCCCGAAATGTTTAATAACATGTTCGTTAGATACCTAATATTAATATAAGCGTGGATAACTGTCATTGGCCTAGTGACAAAGTTCACAACAAAATCTAATCAACCTATTATATGGCTGTTATTATCCCTAAAAAAATAAAATAAAATAAGACATGTTAAAAAAAAGAAATAGCAGAAGAAGGCAGAATAGCAGGCCCGTAGGCACCTTCGCGTATCTGCGGAACTGAGCTTTGGCCTTTTTAGCGTTTAGTGTTTATATATACAGGGTGATTCAGGAGACGTGAGCAGGATCAACCCTATGGATTCAATTAACTATAATCTACTCCCTCATACTGGTATTGGTGTGATTAACGTATTTTTTTAAAGTGTAAAACTAACTAAGTTTTTAATTTAGCACGCATGTTCACTCTACAATTAGAATACTTCTGTCAAGTACCGATTTTCATCGCTTTGTCTAGTCAACGTCATTCTCGAGTTTTAACGAGACTAACGAACAGCAATTCATTTATATACATATATATATATATATATATATATATATATATATATATATAAACACCTCTTTGCACACTTAGTTGATCCAGCCACGACCCCGTACATTGCTGACTCCGCCTTTTGCATCGAATAACTTGAATCCAGTTGCGTATTTCTCGGGCGAAATGGCAACGTAGCATTCTATTATGCGATGTTGCCAAATGTATTCGTCAATAGTACCTATACTCGATAAATATTTTTCCAACAATTTCATGCAATAGTGGATCCGTAACGGCTAAATTTTTAAAATGCACGAAGACTTTTTGGCTCCGAATATATTTCAAAAATCAATTAGTTTGTTGATCAATTTATATACTCCTACTTCCAGTAATACTTGTTTTGATCCGAATAGGTACCGATACCGTAACGGTAATCTAGATATTTTATATTCGCAATGCTCCATACATTGTAAGATCCGCCTCGGTTGTAAATTCAATCTATTCAAAGTAACATACCTACGTGTATTACAAAAATAATTTCACTTAGTCGCGTTATATTTTAGCGATTTAAAGCGCTGTTTTCTAATGATTTGTGGTAGGTACTGGAACGCGTTAGACACATGGAACGTAAATATTAGCGGCCGCAATTTCGAATTAGGTAGTTTGCGTTTCGTTCCAGCGTCATAGTTTAAATTTTTTTCGCGGAATAGGTTCTATTGGTTGTCAAATTTAAACTTGTTATTTCTATTTGTTCGAAATAAGGTTGTGAATCCTTGAATGGGTTTTTACTAAATTTATAGCTTCTCGTGACGGGGACTTTACAGTTTGTTATCGCTTTCAAGCTGGCATTTTTTGAAACTGATAATAATATATGCTCCCTTAGCAATTATTTGCATGTATTAACAAATCATAATAAAATACAGTGAATTAACTGCCCAATTCAATTAAGTTGGCTTGAGGGGCTGTCACTTACATTTAATTGTCAATTAAATCTGCTGTTGGTACATTGCTGGCAATTTAAACTTCGTTAAAAAATGCATGAAGATGGAAATTAAGTTAAGTTAAAGAGGTACATTACCTTACCCTATTTTGAAAAAGCCCACTTGACTGTTAACACATTGCTATATAATCCTACACGTCGTTCCAACTATTCTAAAATATTTATTATTTTTAGTTGAACTAGGTATCCATACCAAAGTTGCAGAAAACCTGTTTTGTCGAAAGTCTGTCAATTTATGGTTTGTAATATAAAGCAAAGTTTGGGTTTTCATTAATAGACATTTTCGTGTGTGACTTATACATAAATTGTGAATGTTGCGTGCTACCTAGTTATATTAAAAGCATGTTAGTATCTATAAGGCTTCAGGTTATTCAGAGATCTTTTTCGAGTTCCGGCTCTCGGCGCTTTTGAAAGCTTTACAAGTACAATGGAATAAAGTAATTACTCCCTAAAATACGTATTTAATGTTAATTCTGTCAAATAGAAGCACTAACATTTAACTAGAAATTCCATAATTTACAACCATCCCAAAGGGATAGTAAAGGATTCGATCCCAGGATAACGAATCTCGGGATTCCGGCCTCATTTTGATCCCGGGATTTTCGGGATAGGATTGAAATTGATTTCTTAAATTTATTCCTGAAATTAATTGAAGAATTTCTTCAAGCACGAAGTGTTCCTTCTATTTCCATCGAGCCTGAAGACGCTTTTGCAGCCTCTGCACTTATTATGTGCAACAAACTAAAACAAGATTGGAAACAAATCTTTATATCGATTCTTAAGCAAATCTTTAAAGAATCGTAAAATATTTTGCAAATCAAATACTTAAATAATGATTAGTGAATACAAATATAAAGTAGTTACTGTCAGGTCAACTTTATTTAAAAAAGGTACTGGTTTACATAATATTGATCTCTGTAGTTTTTAAGTTTTTGTTGACTTACCTTAATGTCTTACTGAGTAAATTTTTTCACAACTTAATTTGCAATTTTATAGGTCTCATGTATTGTTAAAATGCGTGGTTCGTCGAAGTTTGATGTATAATCTTGTTTAATCGTTTTTATTTAAAACTTAAATTGCCAAAAGAAAATAATTTTTCTTTTGGCAATTTAAGTTTTATCGGATTTTGATATTGATTACTAACTTTTTTATTGCTATTTCCAATATAAGTTCAACCTGGGACTGTCCCGGGATCCCGGGTTTGACTTTAGATAATCCCGAAATCCCGGAATTAGAAGAAAGGCCCGGGATTGAATCCTCTAGTCTCAACGCCCGCGCTGCTGCTGATGACAATAGCATCATACCAACCAGTATACGGTCAAATCATGCACGTACTTACTAACATATCCACATACAGTCGCACTTTTCCCATACGAGTTAAGGGACTAGTCGCATGTGGTACTTAACTTAATAAACCCTTATAATTTTGGTAGGTACCTAATGGTTTTAACAAAACTAGTATATTTGTTTGGGGACGTCAGAATTTAGCTGGCATAGTGGTTCAGGCGTACGTATGCATTTCATTCCAAAGGTTGCAGGTTAAAATCCACGCATGTACCAATGACATTAATAGTACATTACTGCAGCGGCCAGCAACTAATCAATCCATCAATGCCTAGCTGTGGCCAAGGCTTGTATAGTACTTTTCTCAAACAATGCGCGGAATTTAAAAACACAATTTTACTTTTTAAGTTTAATGACGAATAACAAACAATAATAATTTTTCATACGCCATAAGGTTCCTTTGTTTTTTTTTTTCAATAAACAGCTTTCTATTTGCAAGCCAGTTCGAAATATAATTAAAAACCTTTTATTAGTTACCTCCTTGGTAGCCATGTTTCGAAGTAAAAGGTCATTCCATTTTTAAATTACAGGACAGATATGAGTTTACATAGTAATTTATTTGGCCGCAAAATACGACAGATATGGATTTTCATACAACTTAAGCCGGCCGCTGCTCGCATGTATCTGGCCAGTACGGCAATTTTGATTTATGCATGCCAGTAACTATCGATTACCCATACAAGCTATTGAAAAGTTACTTGTTGGCAGCAGACTTTTAGAAATTGAAAAACATTCAATAAACAAAGAAAATCCTATAGAAAAAGATTCTGGAAGTGAAATAACTGATTCATATGTTAACGAAATTGAGAAAAGAAATAATGAAACTGATAGTGAAACAGATAGCAAAGAAAATGAAACCAGTAAATGTGATTATATTAAGGACAAAAAATCAAAACTTTCAAAAATAAAGAGAAACAAATAGAAGCAGAAATAAACGATAATATAATTGAAGATAATGAAAGCGACAACAGTATAATCAATGAAGACAATAATAAAGAGAATGATCACCAAAATAAAAGCGCTATATGTGAATAAAGAAGTGAGAAAATAAGAAACAATAAGAAGAGTAAGTATGTTAAAGAAATACAACTATAGATAAAACAAAAAAGACAAAAAAAAAGTTGTCCAAAGAAATAGTTAAAAAAGAAAAGAGTCCCGTCCAAAAAATAACAAGTATTGAGGTTTGATCTGGAGTCACGTTATTCCAGACTGATTTCTTGTGAGTTTTCCTTTTTCTAAGAAAAGATTATGTACTACTTTGGAGAGGAGAGAAGAATTTGAAATACTAGCTAGACATTATTAAGTAAGCCCAAACGTGCCAATGAGGAAGCCCTTAGCAAATGCTGCGCCCTGATTGGCCCATTTGAATTGGATCAACAACTGCTCATACGCCAAAAAGGTGGATTTGTATAAAAATCCCTTAATTATTATTATTACTCATCGTGACACTTATGGCTCCGAACGGAGCTACATATTTATGGTCAGCTGGCATCGGATCAACAAAAGACACCTGGATCAACAAGTGAAATTGGATCAACAAATTACTACCTATACGGCACGTCTGAGCCACAAAGTGCCCAAAGGTATATCTATATATATATATATATATATATATATATATATATATATATATATATATATATATATATATATATATATATGACGGATCACGGTCAATAGTATGGACTCATGTGGTCAATAGTACGGACTCATGACGATGAAAACGGAAGTGGGAGTGCGCCCTCTGGTGGGGCGTGCTGACAGAGTCTCGACGGCACGACTCGGGCCGAGTGGCGGCCATTCTTGGCGCGACCGCCGCCGAGGAGTGACGCGTCTTGAAACTGTCTCCACATTTCGTTTGTTTACGTTTGAAGTTCGTTAATAGAAAGTGTTATTTACGTTTAAAAATAAAGTAATTTTAAAATCACCTTTGAAATAAGAAAGTAAAATACCTCAACTGCCTACATTTGTAATACCGCTCTGAATTCTAGTGAAATTATAAGTGATGTGCAAAAATGAAACGGAATAAATACAGTGGAGTAAATGTGAAACTTTTCTTTAATTTATCTGGACGAATACGACCTAATACTGATATCACCACCCTGATGACAATGATCCTGATACACCCCTTTCCTTCACGCGACGACATATATATATATATATATATATATATATAAACACCTCTTTGCACACTTAGTTGATCCAGCCACGACCCCGTACATTGCTGACTCCACCTTTTACACCGAATAACTTGAATCCAGTTGCGTATTTCTCGGGCGAAATGGCAACGTAGCATTCTATTATGCGACGTTGCCAAATGTATTCGTCAATAGTACCTATACTCGATAAATATTTTTCCAACAATTTCATGCAATAGTGGATCCGTAACGGCAAAATTTTTTAAATACACGACGACTTTTTGGCTCCGAATATATTTCAAAAATCAATTAGTTTGTTGATCAATTTATATACTCGTACTTCCAGTAATACTTGTTTTGATCCGAATAGGTACCGATACCGTAACGGTAATCTAGATATTTTATATTCGCAATGCTCCATACATTGTAAGATCCGCCTCGGTTGTAAATTCAATCTACTCAAAGTAACATACCTACGTGTATTACAAAAATAATTTCACTTAGTCGCGTTATATTTTAGCGATTTAAAGCGCTGTTTTCTAATGATTTGTGGTAGGTACTGGAACGCGTTAGACACATGGAACGTAAATATTAGCGGCCGCAATTTCGAATTAGGTAGTTTGCGTTTCGTTCCAGCGTCATAGTTTAAATTTTTTTCGCGGAATAGGTTCTATTGGTTGTTATTTTTAAACTTGTTATTTCTATTTGTTCGAAATAAGGTTGTGAATCCTTGAATGGGTTTTTACTAAATTTATAGCTTCTCGTGACGGGGACTTTACAGTTTGTTATCGCTTTCAAGCTGGCATTTTTTGAAACTGATAATAATAGATATATGCTCCCTTAGCAATTATTTGCATGTATTAACAAATCATAATAAAATACAGTGAATTAACTGCCCAATTCAATTAAGTTGGCTTGAGGGGCTGTCACTTACATTTAATTGTCAATTAAATCTGCTGTTGGTACATTGCTGGCAATTTAAACTTCGTTAAAAAATGCATGAAGATGGAAATTAAGTTAAGTTAAAGAGGTACATTACCTTACCCTATTTTGAAAAAGCCCACTTGACTGTTAACACATTGCTATATAATCCTACACGTCGTTCCAACTATTCTAAAATATTTATTATTTTTAGTTGAACTAGGTATCCATACCAAAGTTGCAGAAAACCTGTTTTGTCGAAAGTCTGTCAATTTATGGTTTGTAATATAAAGCAAAGTTTGGGTTTTCATTAATAGACATTTTCGTGTGTGACTTATACATAAATTGTGAATGTTGCGTGCTACCTAGTTATATTAAAAGCATGTTAGTATCTATAAGGCTTCAGGTTATTCAGAGATCTTTTTCGAGTTCCGGCTCTCGGCGCTTTTAAAAGCTTTACAAGTACAATGGAATAAAGTAATTACTCCCTAATACGTATTTATGTTAATTCTGACAAATAGAAGCACTAACATTTAACTAGAAATTCCATAATTTACAACCATCCCAAAGGGATAGTAAAGGATTCGATCCCAGGATAACGAATCTCGGGATTCCGGCCTCATTTTGATCCCGGGATTTTCGGGATAGGATTGAAATTGATTTCTTAAATTTATTCCTGAAATTAATTGAAGAATTTCTTCAAGCACGAAGTGTTCCTTCTATTTCCATCGAGCCTGAAGACGCTTTTGCAGCCTCTGCACTTATTATGTGCAACAAACTAAAACAAGATTGGAAACAAATCTTTATATCGATTCTTAAGCAAATCTTTAAAGAATCGTAAAATATTTTGCAAATCAAATACTTAAATAATGATTAGTGAATACAAATATAAAGTAGTTACTGTCAGGTCAACTTTATTTAAAAAAGGTACTGGTTTACATAATATTGATCTCTGTAGTTTTTGTTGACTTACCTTAATGTCTTACTGAGTAAATTTTTTCACAACTTAATTTGCAATTTTATAGGTCTCATGTATTGTTAAAATGCGTGGTTCGTCGAAGTTTGATGTATAATCTTGTTTAATCGTTTTTATTTAAAACTTAAATTGCCAAAAGAAAATAATTTTTCTTTTGGCAATTTAAGTTTTATCGGATTTTGATATTGATTACTAACTTTTTTATTGCTATTTCCAATATAAGTTCAACCTGGGACTGTCCCGGGATCCCGGGTTTGACTTTAGATAATCCCGAAATCCCGGAATTAGAAGAAAGGCCCGGGATTGAATCCTCTAGTCTCAACGCCCGCGCTGCTGCTGATGACAATAGCATCATACCAACCAGTATACGGTCAAATCATGCACGTACTTACTAACATATCCACATACAGTCGCACTTTTCCCATACGAGTTAAGGGACTAGTCGCATGTGGTACTTAACTTAATAAACCCTTATAATTTTGGTAGGTACCTAATGGTTTTAACAAAACTAGTATATTTGTTTGGGGACGTCAGAATTTAGCTGGCATAGTGGTTCAGGCGTACGTATGCATTTCATTCCAAAGGTTGCAGGTTAAAATCCACGCATGTACCAATGACATTAATAGTACATTACTGCAGCGGCCAGCAACTGATCAATCCATCAATGCCTAGTTGTGGCCAAGGCTTGTATAGTACTTTTCTCAAACAATGCGCGGAATTTAAAAACACAATTTTACTTTTTAAGTTTAATGACGAATAACAAACAATAATAATTTTTCATACGCCATAAGGTTCCTTTGTTTTTTTTTCAATAAACAGCTTTCTATTTGCAAGCCAGTTTGAAATATAATTAAAAACCTTTTATTAGTTACCTCCTTGGTAGCCATGTTTCGAAGTAAAAGGTCATTCCATTTTTAAATTACAGGACAGATATGAGTTTACATAGTAATTTATTTGGCCGCAAAATACGACAGATATGGATTTTCATACAACTTAAGCCGGCCGCTGCTCGCATGTATCTGGCCAGTACGGCAATTTTGATTTATGCATGCCAGTAACTATCGATTACCCATACAAGCTATTCAAAAGTTACTTGTTGGCAGCAGACTTTTAGAAATTGAAAAACATTCAATAAACAAAGAAAATCCTATAGAAAAAGATTCTGGAAGTGAAATAACTGATTCATATGTTAACGAAATTGAGAAAAGAAATAATGAAACTGATAGTGAAACAGATAGCAAAGAAAATGAAACCAGTAAATGTGATTATATTAAGGACAAAAAATCAAAACTTTCAAAAATAAAGAGAAACAAATAGAAGCAGAAATAAACGATAATATAA
The DNA here is from genome assembly GCA_905147135.1 of Blastobasis lacticolella. NCBI lineage: Eukaryota > Metazoa > Arthropoda > Insecta > Lepidoptera > Blastobasidae > Blastobasis > Blastobasis lacticolella. Next base: position 4,084,733 of record LR990062.1, on the reverse strand, counting down.
TTGAAGATAATGAAAGCGACAACAGTATAATCAATGAAGACAATAATAAAGAGAATGATCACCAAAATAAAAGCGCTATATGTGAATAAAGAAGTGAGAAAATAAGAAACAATAAGAAGAGTAAGTATGTTAAAGAAATACAACTATAGATAAAACAAAAAAGACAAAAAAAAAGTTGTCCAAAGAAATAGTTAAAAAAGAAAAGAGTCCCGTCCAAAAAATAACAAGTATTGAGGTTTGATCTGGAGTCACGTTATTCCAGACTGATTTCTTGTGAGTTTTCCTTTTTCTAAGAAAAGATTATGTACTACTTTGGAGAGGAGAGAAGAATTTGAAATACTAGCTAGACATTATTAAGTAAGCCCAAACGTGCCAATGAGGAAGCCCTTAGCAAATGCTGCGCCCTGATTGGCCCATTTGAATTGGATCAACAACTGCTCATACGCCAAAAAGGTGGATTTGTATAAAAATCCCTTAATTATTATTATTACTCATCGTGACACTTATGGCTCCGAACTGTGCTACATATTTATGGTCAGCTGGCATCGGATCAACAAAAGACACCTGGATCAACAAGTGAAATTGGATCAACAAATTACTACCTATACGGCACGTCTGAGCCACAAAGTGCCCAAAGGTATATCTATATATATATATATATATATATATAATTTACCTTTCACGGTAAAAGTTGATCCAGTACTGATTTAGAACAAATGTTGATCCACCTATTTTGTGTATACATTCAACTCCGGATTGAGATATAGCTGTATAGCACGAATATATGAATTCAGCGTGTGACGTCAGTGGAAGTGCATTTACCCGTTTTCTATAAACTCGTCATAAAATTTTAAGGTAACTGTTGATCCACTAACGGTCAAAAAAATCATACGCAAGCGCATAATGTGGCTCCGATTTTTAAAAGACTTAGTGGTAAATGTGGCTCCGGAGCCACATATGCGGTGAATATGAAGGGTAAGTACGGCAACGTCGCGCTATTGTGCAAATGAAAAAAAAATTACGTTCCTACTTCAAGTTAAAGTGAGACAACATGCTGTCGCGTTTGTATTTTACTTTACGTGAGTCAGTCTGGTCCGAGCTTTCAAGCAACCTGGCCGTTTATGTTTCGTGTTCACGATGGCAACAGATTCTTCAGCATCGGATAGTGGTGAGTACCGAGTTTATTGTTTTTAAAGTGCCACTACGTACTAACTATATCTACAAATAATTAGATTTAAGTCATAAGTTTCAAATGAGTTCAAATTAGGCATCAAGTTAAACTTTGAGTCGTATCGTATTAGAATTTTGCAAAGTTATTCATGTAAAGTCATAATTTTAATTATTTTTTTTATTGGTTTTTACGGCTCTGGAATCTGAATCCTTTTGAGCCAGTCGTTGATTGCTTTGCGAGCTTCAGCCTTTTTGGCATTTTTAGCCCTTTATTTTGACCTCTAGCAGGATCGGTTGACGTTTTCAAATTCTGGCAGTATCTGCCAGGATAGCAATATAAAATGGCAGATTTTGGCAGTATAGCCATAGCAAACCAGTGGAAAGTTGGTAACCGACAGCCAAACTATCTACCTGTCACTTTAGTGCTGGTCAGAATTCGGTATGTAAAGTAAAACCTAAGCTATGCCGATTCTAAAACCATTTCGAGATTTTACATTAAGAAACCTTATTTTCTTATTTAAAACTCTTAAAATTATAAGATGGTGGATATTTTAACAATAATACAAAAAATACTTGACATTCATTTAACCTCTAAATGACGTCATATCAGAGGCTGAATGGGTTTAAATCCGAAGTCTTTGGTAAATAAAAACAAACGTCATATAAACGTCAATGGCAACGTAAGGATTGTCAGATATAATTTTTTTCGCGATTATGGGGAAAAATTTGATCGAAAAAGTGGAGAATTTCGAATGTTTTCTAAATCAGTTTTCAAAAAAATATAACTAAGGTGTTCTGCTATTTATAGCCTGACTAACAATCATGGTTCGATATCTGTGCCTTTCAGTAGGTAAGCAAAGTGATGTCTATGGTTTTGTGCAGTTTTGGGGAGACAGTCAAAACGTATCATTTTGGGGGATAAAAATATGGAATTTGGGGAAATTTCTGAAATCACATCTGGCAACACTGGGTTCTAATGTCAATGGAGTGACTTTCTTTTTCTTAATTATTTTACGCAAAGCAAAGAGTTTGAACTATTCAATCTCTAATATGACGGCATCACGAGAAATACTTAGAAAAATTATAAAAAATTAACTAAATACCGTATCCCGTATTTATTGAGGAGGACAGAGTCAACCATGGAGACAGACCATAATTCTGAACAACATTTTCAAAGAAACTTTTTTCGGAAATTAAAAATATTCGATTTCGCATTCGAAATTGGCAGTATGTTCGGAAGTTTTGTATGGAACGTCAAATTTTTTCATTTCCGAGAAATGTTTCTTTTAGAAAGTTGTTCAAATGATGGTATGAGTCCATGGTTTTAGTTTAAGGGTCCCCGTCCCTTACACCGTATAAAGAAATGTTCACACCACCCGCTCGAAAATGGTCAGTTATATGTCATGTAACTCTAACTATAAAGCAAATCATTATAGCCCTCTGTCTAGGGGCAATAATATTGTACTGAATTTCATTATAAACCCGCTGGTCAATAATGACGTTTGAATTCAGAACCGCGTCCACATATTATTTAGTATTTACTACGACCGCAAATTAAAATTAGTATGAAAACTTATCATTGAGACCTGCACCAAAAAGAACTTTATTCAAAAATAGAACTGACCACCAAGAGTAAAGAACAAAAAAAAAGAAAAAAAGGCTCTCTCGCTCTCTCGTGATGCCGAACACCTACTGCAAATCGTTGCATTGCTACGAGCAATGCAACGATTTGCAGTAGGTGTTCGGCAAAGAAATACAAAACTACAAACATAAACTCGAATGAAATGTATGGGACAGCAGATATTTTTTTCGCAATTTCGATATTGGTCCCGTAGAAAAAAGTTTTTCAGTTTGACGGTCTGAAGCACCCCTTTAGGTAAAGTGTCCCATTTAATTTTACACCCTGTATAAGGTCTAACAAAATTAGCTGAAACTATTTTAAGGGGATGATCAGACCATAAAATGGAAAAACTTTCTCTAAGATATCATTATCGAAATCGCGAAAAAAAAACAGCTTTCCCATACATTAGAGTCGAGTTCTGGTGACCGTCAGGATGCCTGGACCAATCCGGCATATTCGATTTTTAAGCTATGCACGATTTAGTACCTCATCATCTCAGCCGATGGACGTCCACTGCTGGACATACCCCCCCCAAGGATCGCCATAACAACCGGTCCTGCGCTGCCCTCATCCAACGGATTCCCGCCGCCTTCACCAGGTCGTCGGTCCACCGAGTGGGGGGCCTACCCACGCTGTGCTTTCCGGTACGTGGTAGCCACTCGAGAACTTTTCAGCCCCATCGGCCATCGGTTCTACAAGCAATGTGCCCTATCTCTTTCCGTTTGAAATTTGTATGGTGGCCATCTTGGATTCCGCCATTTGTTTCACCGCCCCGAAAATCTGACCAGGGTTCTCTACAATATTAGTTCAGGGCCCATGACCCTAACTGTCATAGTTTCCGCGGGCCGTTGACCCCGACGGTCAGGAGTCGACCTTCCGAAGGTTTTCTGGTATGGCTCGGACATGGCCCTATACACCCTCCAAGTTTCGTTACTCTACTCCGACGGGATCTATGAGAACAATGACTGTCATCTCTGGTATCTGGTCTATAGTTGAGTGTCTGGTCCATACAAAACTGCTGTACCTACTCGACTCAAATGTGGGACAGCTGATTTTTGTTCGCGTTTCCTGAGGTAGGCCCCATTATGAAAGTTGTTCAGTTTGATGGTCTGAGTTCACCGTTTCAGTTTGCGGAGGGCTGTCCCTTACACCCCGTACTTTCTTAAATTGATATTAAAAGTTAGATTTTCGATTCACAACGGATCAACAACTGTAGTAAGCGGAACGGCAACGTTGTATTGACCTCCATCGGCCAATCACGGAGTAAGTAATAAAGTGCTTCATCCTGATTGGTCCGTTTGAATCGGATCAACATTTAAAGGAGCGGATTTGTATATTGGAGCCACATTTGACAAGCGTTATTGGTAGTCAAGTCACATGACAAAAATGCCAAATGTTGATCCGTTCGGAGCCACATCAGTATGAGAAAAAGCGTAATGGATCAACATAAGGCCTCCGGATCAACATTTGTTTTTGGATCAACAATTAACTGATCTTACGTCTCGAAAGATCAACATTTACCGTGTTTATATATCTATATATATATATATATATATATATATATATATATATATATATATATATATATATATATATATATATATATATATATATATATATATATATATATATATATATATATATATATATATGTTTATTTAGAAGCATATTAGTTTATTTGTTAATCATCATTTTACGCTACTATTTACTCTTGCACTACTTACTAGTTCTTGTGAAACATTACCTCTTCCCAAAGGTTGTCTGGGAGAGATCGCTTAAAGCGATAAGACCGCCTTTGCGCGCATGTATATTATGATGATTTTTGTATATTGTCTTATAATATGTGTGCAATAAAGAGTTTTTACTTACTTACTTACATTTTGGGTGATTTTAACGCGCATCCTAGTGAGCTGTTTTATAACGAACTTGTTAACTTCTGTAGTGAGCAAAACTGGACTTGTGCGGATACTTGTAGGTTGGGCTTGGATTCTCAGACATACACATTTGTAAGTGAGGCTCATGGGTGTACGCGATGGCTATAGGTACCACTGTCTTGTGACGTAGTCGGCTTTGTGTACGGTTTATAGCGTTTATGTGAAATATGACGTACTATGGTCAGATCATTTTCCCGTTATATTTTTTGACGTTGACGTTTGATTTTGACGTATTTAGATCTTTTGACGCCGAAACTAGACTTGCGTGTAACGTTTAATAGCAGTGTACTGTGTGGAGAGAGGTCTGCTTGACAGATATCTGTATATGGTGCTAATTGTCGCAATAAACTGAGGCTCATTGACTTTACAATTGAGTTTAGTACTTGTGCCGATATTTATTGATAAAATAATTTACATTTATAATAACAATATACACTAATACTTACATCTAAAATACCAAAAATATATACAGTAATACATATAAAATATACTAAACTTAACCCTTATAAGATATAAATATTTTATTAACTAACTAAACTAAATTAAAAAAGATGTTAAAAACCAGGGCCACGCGGTAAGGTGCCCATCATGGCGGCGGCATTCCCGCGCTGGATGGCGATACTTAACCGCTGCGCGAGAAAGCTGCCGGCACGTGAGTCACCCGTCGCCTCCCCGAGCCGCTTACCAAGCTCCATGAAGAGCGAGTGTGCGCCCGGGCCCCACGGACCCAGTGTCTCGACACCAAATGCGACAAACTCGTATTGGGCGCCGAGACAACTGTACTTGCCCACCTTCGAGCGCTCTCGTATCTCAGCCGCCGCGCCGGCCCGTTTAGCGGTTGCCGGAAGATAGGTCGCAGCTAGTGTGTCGGCGCACGTGGCGTCCCACACCAGTGGGCGACCCATCCTCCATGGTATCATAGACATCCCGTCAGGTCTCTTGCCATCGTCCCGTGCAATGTGTTGAGGTTCCAGGATTGCGGGGACGTTGGCGCTGACGAGAGACCGTCGCAGGATGTCATTGATCGCGGCGTGACGGGAGAGGCGGCCAGCGCTCGAAGAACAGGCAAGCCCATGGTGACCGAGGCGGTCAACACTCGCTCCACAAGAAGCACAACTATGCTCGATACAAACCTCGGCTCCCAGCCGGAGACCGATGGCGAGACGGAGAGTGGTCGGGTCGATGAAAGTGCCGGTGTTGGGGGATGGGTAAGCGTGGAGCCAGTGCCCGGATTCTGGTCTGGCAACTGCTTCCAGCCTGGCGCGGTCTTTTAAAGATGGTGAGATATTAAGAAGGGTGTCTAATATGACTTGAGAAGAAATGTTGTCCCAGGCCTTTTGAATTTTGGGCGTGGGTGGAAAATTTGGGCTCGGTCCAGCTAGCCAGGCAGTTTCAGCCTCCGCCAAGCACGCGACCTCACAGTTTGTAGCCGCGGGGGCTTTAAGAATATTACCTGTGAGGTCGGACGAGCTATAGATAGAGGACAGAAATGCCGGCAGTGCTACACTAGAGATTTTGCGGGTTCCCAGGCCACCATACCTAATTGGCAGGGAGGCCTGGGTCCATGCCTGCTCGCTGAGTCTGATATTTGTGATGGATTCAATTTGGAATTTTATTACATTATCTAAGTGTTGGATTAGTACAGGGAATTTCCACACTGGGCAGCAGCGGAGCAGGTAAGTAAATTTAGGAACGAAAAGACAAAACTTCAGTATGAAGAGGGCAGAATGGCTGCTAATTTTAAGGAGGCGGTCCGAAAATTCATTAAATTTAGAAATCGAACTTTTTAGTAGCGGTGGAATGGCCTCGTCGAAAATAGGGGAGCCAAGAAGGCTCAGACTGTCTTTTGTGAGTATTTTTATGTTCGGGGCTACGCTATTAAAATTTTGGATTATGGATTGTGCCAAGGTTGTGTCTATTTTTTCAGAAATGAAGAGTTCACATTTATTAAAATTTAGTTCCAAACCAATGAGGTCAAAATTGTGTTTTACCATTTCTAAATCAGTTAGGACAGTCTGAGCATCCCCAGCTATGGTACCGTCGTCCAGGTACCATACATTTAATTTTGATTTGACACTGTGGATTATCGAATTTATGGCCAAACTGAAGATCGCTGGACCGATTGGATCACCCTGCTGACACCCCACGGCCGAAAGAATTTCATTATTTTTGTGCAATAATTTTGAAGGACAGTGATAACACTGTAGCATAAAATTATAAATCTCCGGAACATGCAGTTTAATTTTATTCAGGAGGGTGTCCCTGTTTACCGAATTAAAAGCATTTTTTACATCTAATTTAAGTATCACCTCGCACAGATCGTCTTGCGTGAAGGTGCGTACGGCATGGACCGTTGCCTCGCAGCCTCCGCGGGTTCCGAAGCCAACCTGTACGGGTTCGAAAAGAGACTGGAATTTAGAACGAGTTAGCCGAACACAAATTTTGGCAGCCAATCGCCGCAGGGTGAAACCTACAGCGATCGGACGTACGCCTCCGTCTTTCTTAGTCAGGGCTATTAAATTAGCCCCGTATAGGATCGGTGTCACTTCCTGGCACACATTCCCCTCTAGCATGACATTCACCAGCCCGGTTAGGGCTGAGATGACGTGGTCGCCGGCCATGCCCACACCGTGGCTGGTGAGGTCCTTGAGGGGTTGAGGGGAGATGCCATCCAGACCGGACGCCGAACCTGTCGGGAAGGTGGCGATGGCGGCAACAACATCTTCCTCTTTGGCGCGGAGACATGTTGCGATGTCAGATGGGGGGTCTACAAAAGGGGGGCAGGAAGGGCCTGGGGGGTGTTTGGATTGTAGTGCGGTGGCGGTCTCCGGTGAGTCGGGTGCAATGGTATCATTTGAAAAAAGTAGCCCAGCGGCGCCTTTTAAATCTCCGTCTTGCACTTTCTCTTCTACTTTAGAAAATATGTCATTATGACGTCTGCTATGCTGAGGCCTTCGAGGCGCCGCTTGGGGTAATTGTGTGTTTGGAGAAGTGTTGTTTTTTATTTGCTGTATGAGGGAGGTCTTATTCTCAAGTGAGGTGTGTAGAGTTTTGTATGAAAAGGTGAGGAGGTCATGCCAGGACACGAGATTGTTGTCGCGTGTGCATCTTTTGATGCACTCGGCTAGAGCGGAAGCTACACAGGATCGGGCACCACGAGGTATGCGTTTCACTATGGCTGTAGAACTTTTTAACTGGGTAAGGAGTAAGTGTAAGGGGGTAGATGTGTTTGTGAGTGGTGTGTTGTTGTTCTGGGAGTCGTGGCTTTGGCTACAAGGTGAGCATAGAAGGATGCGCGCGCGATGAACTCGCGATTGATGTATATGGAGTCCTTTGATGCTATTAAATGACCGTAAACATACTACGCAATGTTGCATGGGAATGGGCCTAGGGAAAAGGGGCACTTATTAATTCTGTACGTAGAAGAGAATAAAAAGCCTAAAAAAATATACTTATAACTATAGAAATAGTTTTTTCACACCCGTTTGCACTTCACATAATTGTTTATAAATAATATAATTTTCATCATTTTGACCTTCACTTGACAGTGACATCTAGTTTCTGTCTCCTCTCTGGTGACATAATCAGGCCAGGGAATTCTTCAGCGCGCGCAGACGTCTAGGCGTAGCTAAGCAACGTATAGCGTGGCGTCATGTCAAAAATAATTGTGAATAATAATATACGCACTGCGCCTTGTATATGGCGCCCCCGCAGCCACCCACAACTCTGCGTACGCACTGCCACGGGTTCTACCAGGTAACAGCACATAAAACTGCGTAGGAAGCCACGAAATTTTATAATAATTTATAATAATAATTTTGGCTTGTCAATATGTTGGCATGACAGGTTTTCTGTCAGTAATGACATTTTGTGCCGATCGTTTTTGTGACAATGTGGGCCATAAGTCCGTTATAGATAATTTGTATCAAGATGTTGTATCTGCCCTCTCTGCGGCGGCTCAGGCGGGTCGGGAAAGCGGCAGGAGGAAGCGTAAACCGGTCGTTGCCGGCTGGAACAAGCATGTAGGAGAAGCTCACAGGATGGCTAGGCTGAAATATGATACTTGGCGCATGTATGGGCGGCCTACTAGCGGTCGCATTTATGAGAAAATGTAGCAAGCGAGAAAAATATTCAAATCAAGAGTGAAATGGTGCCAAGATCACCAAGACCAAGTTAAAATGGATGTTTTAGCTTCGAAATACGAAAATAACGACTTTCGCGGGTTTTGGAAGCACACAAGCAAATTGAATGTTCGGCCTAGCCTTCTTGAGAGCGCGGTATTGTGCCTTAAGAACACCATCAGATACTACACAGCTCGTAAAACGCCAGTTTATGCGTGCTTCCTCGATTTGTCGTAGGCTTTTGACGTTTTAAAAAATTGGTATGGGAACCAGATCAATAGCGTCAGATGGGCAGGTACATTATTGGAACCGTATAGGTTGGAATGTGGGGTGAGGCAAGGAGGCCTGACATCTCCGGCGCCTTTCAATTTATATATAAATGCACTGATCGTCGCGCTCAGCAGTCGCCATGTCGGATGCCACATAGACGGAATCTGTGTTAATAATTTGAGCTACGCAGACGACATGGTTCTGCTGAGCGCGTCGGTCTGTGGCCTGCGTGATTTGTTGAAGGTGTGTGAGTCATACGCAGAAGCGCTTGGGCTACAATATAATGTAAAAAAGAGCCAATACATGGTTTTCAAAGTTGGTTCTAAGCTGATATAGATAAGCTGATAGATATTGAACGGGAGCGAAGGGCTATATCAGTGAGAGCAAATATGATAGCTCGCAATTTTACACGTTGGTCACAGCAGGTCAAGGTAGCTCTATTTAGAGCCTTTTGAACACCCTTTTACACGTGTAGCCTGTGGGCTAATTATACTCGAAAAGCGTATGGATCCCTTCGCGTCCAGTACAATAATGCGTTCAAGGTGCTGTTGCGGCTGGGTCGCTACTGCAGTGCCTCAGGCATGTTTGCGGGAGGCGTGCGTGGACTGTTTCTACGCCACAATGCGCAAAAAAGCAGCATCCCTAGTTAGCAGAGTGCGGGCCAGCTCTAACAGCATCCTGGCAGTGATCGCAGATAGGCTCGACTGCCCATACATGTCTCACTTCTTCCAACGACATGTTGTGAGAAATGATTAATTAATTGTATTAGCTACAAATAACTGCACTAACAAATAGATTAAGAAAATACTAACACAATGAGTCTGGTCACTTGAATAAATGAAATATAAATTAAAAATTAATACCTTTCACGCGACTGTGGTACATAATACATATACCACAAACCATAACTCCTTGTCAGAAAAAGGACAAATTGATTGGTTGCTCGATAGTGGGTGTACATGTCACATTTTCAATACTGATAAATACTTTGAGAGCAGCGAGACACTGCAAAAACCTATTAAAGTTAAAATTGGTGACGGAAAAACTTTAGATGCAACAAATGTTGTGTCCATTATATATATGTCGTCGCGTAAAGGAAAGGGGTGTATCAGGATTATTGTCATCAGGGTGGTGACTTCGGTGATATAGGTGACAGATAAATTAAAGAAAGGGTTCACATTTACTCCACTGTATTTAATCCAATTCATTTTTGCACATCACTTTTAATTTCACTTGAAATCAGAGCAGTATCACAATGTAGGCAGTTGAGGTAATTAACTTTCATGTCAAAGGTGATTTTAAAATTACTTTATTTTTAAACGTAAATAACACTTTCTATAAACGAATGTGGAGACAGTTTTAAGACGCGTCACTCCTCGGTAGCGGTCGCGCCAAGAATGGCCGCCACTCCGCCCGAGTCGTGCCGTCGAGACTCTGTCAGCACGCCCCACCAGAGGGCGCACTCCCTTTTCCGTTTTCATCGTCATGAGTCCGTACTATTGACCACATGATTCCATACTATTGACCGCGATCCGTCACGGCCGTCCTGCTGTACACACGTCCTCGTGTGTTATCTGAAACATGAAAACCATAGCACAGTACCATATTCGCTCGGTCACTTCTGACCACAACACATCACCCAAGTAAGTCTTATGAATCATGTGATTGGATCTATCACGACTGCATAAACCCACCAATTCTCCACATAAAACATACGTACAATATTATTTATCATACTATACTTCTGTGTTGCCGACATAAATTCAGCTACGGCTTCAGTTTATTAGAGGCGTGACAAGATATAACACCAAACTATGAACCGCATTACAATTACCACCAGTCACCATCGTCACCAGTGTTTTCCCCTTGATACTCTTGTTGAGTGGGAAACAAGCCCCAATCACAGAGCTCGCGTATTGTCCGCGACGTCCATTACTGTAGATACTTAGATTCACTACAAATATGTGACATACCTACATAAAATTTTCAGTACTCAGCAAAAGACCCAATGTTACCTCAAGTGCGATCGAAACACTCCTTCATTAAATGCCATATGATTTTTGGTCATCCGTCAGCGCCATCCTAAATTAAATTTAATTCAGTTACCATACAGGAGCAATCACACACAGGCGAATCACCACACTGACGAACGAAATCAGGTGGGCCGCCACGCAATCGAGCCGCCACGCAACTGGACCTGCACACAAGCGAAATACCACACAGACTAGGTGCCACACAGGCTGGGTGTCACTCTGGTCAGTGCCACTCTAATCGTCAAACTATGAGTCTATTCATAATAAATCCTGTGTCACGTCTGCCATAGCACGATACAGGTAAGATGTCACACAAGGGTAAATTTCACAGAGGCGAAATGCCACACAGTAAAATGCCACACCGGCGAAATGCCACACAGGCGGGATGCCACACAGGCGGGATGCCACACAGGCGGGGTGCCACACAGGCGGGGTGCCACACAGGCGGGGTGCCACACAGGCGGGGTGCCACACAGGCGGGGTGCCACACAGGCGGGGTGCCACACAGGCGGGGTGCCACACAGGCGGGGTGCCACACAGGCGGGGTGCCACACAGGCGGGGTGCCACACAGGCGGGGTGCCACACAGGCGGGGTGCCACACAGGCGGGTGCCACACAGGCGGGGTGCCACACAGGCGGGGTGCCACACAGGCGGGGTGCCACACAGGCGGGGTGCCACACAGGCGGGGTGCCACACAGGCGGGGTGCCACACAGGCGGGGTGCCACACAGGCGGGGTGCCACACAGGCGGGGTGCCACACAGGCGGGGTGCCACACAGGCGGGGTGCCACACAGGCGGGGTGCCACACAGGCGGGGTGCCACACAGGCGGGGTGCCACACAGGCGGGGTGCCACACAGGCGGGGTGCCACACAGGCGGGTGCCACAGAGGCGGGAGCCACACACGCGGGACAAATAAATAGAAGTTAATAAACATTGCCAACATCTTAGCTCAAGGTATCTACTGTTAGCCTATACAGTATACTTCTCAATATGAAATTGCTAAAATCATAAAGTAGTAACTTTAACACGCTTAACTTTACTAATAGCTGTCTATAGACTCTCAGCTCGTGGTCAATCCATCGACGAAATCTGTACAATGCCAGTGATAAGTAACACAGTCTGTCTGCTATCATAACACGTAATAACGGTCTACGAGTTACACAACAAGTAATCGTCACAGACCAAAACAACTGTTCACGGTGATACAAAAAAAAAACATTAACTCTACTGCTCAATATCAAAACTAAATCACGAGTTTAATAATAAGAAGTTCTCACGTCTATCTGATACGCCAGTCATAGGTAAGTTGTTACCATCCAGTCCATCTGTTACCACACCAAAACTAAACAAGTAATAATCATCGTCATCGATTTTAACTGTTTGAACGAGTATACTCTATCTAGACTTTATGTTACGTTAAAGCTCCCATTTTGAAACGATTTAACAATGTTTGTAATAATTAAGGTGTCCCATATCCAGCCGCCTTCTAAAAAAAACTACAACATTAAATTTGCCATCTACAGCCACAACGTCATTACTTTCGGGGCTCTCAGCCCAATGAGTTACACATAATTTAAATCAGGAAGTTTGGCATCAACAACAGTTTAGGTACTACTATACTAAACTTGTAATGGCATGAGGATTTAAAATCTCACCATTGCTTACACTACCTCATCTTACTGGTTCAACAACAGAACTCGAAAAAGTTACTTTATATCGATCGGTAATCAAGAACATTTCAGTACTCGAAGCTAAAGTTAATTTATAAAACCGACTATTGAACAATCACCAGAATATCTGGACATTCTCATCATTATTATCGTTCATTATTTTCTCACAAAGCTTGAAACAACTACCTTCTATTAGCCACGCTCCCATAGCCTCCATCAGGCCGGTAAGCAACCATAGAAATCTCCCAAAGGCTCCATCAGCCCACCATCATTGATAAAACACGATCATCTCCATCCGATGATGCAACAAATTTTGAGAAAACAAAACTATCACATAAATCTTATAGAACCTCGGCTCGATAGTCGTCACATATTAAGTTAGCAGTCTTTATCCAGGTCAAACTAAGTCACATTAACATAGTACGAATGGTTTTCGGTAGAACTAAGTCACAGGTTTATCTTTAGTTACTCAAAACATAATTAAAATTATCTACCGTCAATCAGTTCACTTACTCGTATTTACTTTCGTATTTTCGTTTAATAACTTGATACTAATATAAAATTAAATTACTAACCAAACTACACTTTCTTTCAATTTTGTAGTATTAAAAGAAACGTATATGGGGATCCCATTGTTACCTCGGATATCTTCTATAACATTGGGAAACTACGACCACAATAACAAACATTATACTGAAATATGGAAAATTTCGTTCTAATGTTTACGGTTAAATGTAAACAAACATGCTAACAATTTTTCTCTTTTTTTTCGATACATGTTGGCACCCACCCTCCCGCTCGCATAGAAATCGCGGAGATCTGTACTGGGTCATTATTGAAATTTTGCACATTCGAAGCCATATCTCTAAGACACAACACCCTAAAGTACACCAGCTAACTGTTCCACAAACTCACTGCTACGGCATCCCTGCCACACTGGTATTATCAAATATTTCCTAAATCAGCAATCTGGAACGACTTATGGTCACGGGAAAAGTCGAAGGCAAGAGACCCAGAGGCCGAAGTCCGAAGAGATGGGCGCACCAAATATCTGATAAATGATAAATGTCGCATTACATCAGGCGACTGATCTAAACCGATGGAGACATGCAGTTGACAAACTCCGAAGATGTCACGATCCTCAGCAGTGAGGCAACAATCAAGAAGAAGAAGTACTCAATTTATTTAAATAAAATGGACTATGCTTTCAAGTATTTCTTATATGTTGATTGTGATGTTGGTAATACTTAAAATCATAGCGTATCATATTTCAAGATGGTAAAATTTCACTTAACACACTGTATTGTAACATTGGGAGAGATTAAACATAATTTTTACTATTTTATGTTACATTCTATCAGACAGACCGCATCAATTGACATAGGTACCTGCAGAAGCTAACATTTATTAAACTTGGCAGTAGTTTTTGACATCTATACCAACAAATTATAACACTGACCATATTTGACGTTATTTTTGTTTTGTTTACAAATAAACCTGCCCTTTTCTCTACTAAGGGTATCAATAGTGTTTCTGTCAGAAAACTTTTCTGAATTATCAAAGTAAATAACTCCTAAAATCCGCTAGGGAGCCTTTTTTCAGCACAGGTTTTTACCAAATAATAATTATGTATAGGACTCACCAGATAGAGAGGAACTGTTAATATCACATAATTTCTCAGTCATGTACACAGCACTGGCAGATTGTCTACCATCGTCCCATGTTGAAACAATCACGTTGAGGTTACCAGTCCAGCGTTGCATTGCAATGTTGTTCTCGTAGGTGAAGCGAACCGTTGTACACCATTGTTATGCAATAGAAGAAAATAATTGTATTAGCAAAACTAAAAAAATAAAAAAATATACACATCGTTTTAAATCGTTTGATTTATTTTTATCTGCAGAAATCTAAGCAATTAATTTAATTGTGGTGTCAGACCGCACTGCTACATTTACTTTAAAGTCATTGAATAAACTTTAGCTGGCTAATTAAGAACTGCGCAAATTATGGAACTAACATAATTTTGTTTAAAAAGAGGAAAATATTTTACATGAGTAATCTAAATTAAGTTTCGCAAAACAAAAAAACCGTACCAAAGTGTCGTCCATAGTAAGTTTCACTCGATTTTTAATAATGGTGTCAATATTCCAGTGGTGCTCTCGAAGGCCCAGTGTCTGCCTCGACCATCACCCATTTGGTACAGATGATTTGTTGTTTACTTTATAAATCCCCCAATCTCTCTGACGAAGTCTTTGTCATATGTCTCGGGGTGTTTGGACTTTTGGCTACGCTTTGAACGTGTTTAATCATTTTATATTTTAATGTAGGCAACTCACTCACCTGGATCGAGTTATCACTTTCCTTTTATTATTACGCTTCCATGTAGCGTAACTGCATTTTCTTTGCCGCTTTTCATCATACCATCTCTTGGGCGTTGCGTTCGTCATCACCGCTTCTGATGTCGTCGCGTAAAGGAAAGGGGTGTATCAGGATCATTGTCATCAGGGTGGTGACATCGGTGATATAGGTGATAGATAAATAAAAAAAAATTACATTTACTCCACTGTATTCAATCCAATTCATTGTTGCACATAATTTCACTTGAAATCAGAGCAGTATCACAATGTAGGCAGTTGAGGTAAACAACTTTCATGTCAAAGGTGATTTTAAAATTACTTTATTTTTAAACGTAAATAACACTTTCTATAAACGAATGTGGAGACAGTTTCAAGACGCGCGAATGGCCGCCACTCCGCCCGAGTCGTGGCGTCGAGACTCTGTCAGTACGCCCCACCAGAGGGCGCACTCCCACTTCCGTTTTCATCGTCATGAGTCCGTACTATTGACCACATGATTCCATACTATTGACCGCGATCCGTCATATATGTTATATCTCTGTATTTGTTTATTGAGCGCAATAAATAGTTAAATAAGTAAATAAAAGTTGGTAATATTAAAACCTGTTTCAGAGTTTATATACAGAAGTCTGAGGTGACTTTAACAAGTGTTTTTTATGTAAAAGAGATGAAGGCAAATCTAGTAAGCTACTTAAAAACAGATAAAAATTTTGTTGTTTCAGGAAGGTAGCTGTCAAAAATGTATAACCCATATAGTAGCTTCATATTTATTGCAAGCAAAGATAAGAGACTGTATAAGATGAAAAGTTATATGACTAAAGAAAAGTTTGAAGTTAATACGAGTAAAAACAATATGACTACTAAAGAAAAATTACCCCGTACACTAAAACATATCATTTAAAAAATTTATTAGATGGACTACCAAATGAAACTGGATCAGAATACTTAAAGTTTGAAAATAAGATGCATAACTTACCATTTCATAACAACAAAGGAAGAGCAAAGAGAATATTAGAAATTGTAACAGGGATGATTTTGATGTCGAATTATAAATTCCAAACCAAAAAAAATTTGTAAATAAAAAAAAATGGTTTTTTTAACTGTAAAATTTTGTGTTAATCAGCACGCTCAAAACACTTAAAATGTGATGTTTTTTATGTTCTCTTCTTCAAGATATTTGCCTCATAGTAAAATTTTTATCTTCCCATTATTTAACAATTGGGGTTTTCCCTCGCCAGGATCAGACTTAGGTCAAATCTTATCTCTTTTGTCTCCAGTCAGTAGCTCAAAAATGATCTTTTGAATCGAACTATTTATAAGTTTTTGAGTCTTTTTCCTGCTATAGTTTTCTAAAGTCGGTATTACATTTGAGCTTAGTGCTCACGGAAATTATGACTAATGACTGATAGTCCTCACCTAGAGTATTTGAACTCAAAATTATAATTCTTTCAACAGTGATCTCTCGTATGTGTATTGAATAAATTTTTGATATTGAGTGATGAAATAATGAGCGGATTTGTATTTTTTACGTACAAATTTTCAGGTTTATAAAAGTTTTCACAGGTCCCACTTATCGATGTTAACAAAAAAAAAATTATATTTAATTATTTACGAAATTTAATTAATAGATTGAAGTTTGTAAGATCAAAGTCTATATACACTTTGATCTTAGCCATGAGGCCGAGAAGGCTTAATAAGTCCTTCCCGCTTACTCCCGCAGTTGCCTAGGCTCCAAACCAAGTAATCAAAGATTGCAAGCATGAAAATCATTGAACTTGCAATCTTATTAGATGAACCTCATTCTCCGCCGTCCATCTTACGGCATTAAATAAATTATATTTAATTATTTACGAAATTTAATTAATAGATTGAAGTTTGTAAGATCAAAGTCTATATACACTTTGATCTTAGCCATGAGGCCGAGAAGGCTTAATAAGTCCTTCCCACTTAACAAGGTCGTAGTTTTTACTAACAACAGCCTGATGAAGAACCGAATTGCCAGTTCGATTCTTGGCGTTGATATTAGCGCCCAAACTCAAAAGTTTTTCCATCAGATCTATTGCAAGTTGCCCTGTATGAAGGTAGGCAACGATATGGACACATTCCTGTCCACTGCAGTTTCGTTCTTGCAGGAGAAACCTGTTTGAGGGCATTATAAACCGACTGACTCGTTCCAAAAATACAAGAGAGCCTTCGGTAACAATCTCATGGAATACATTAGTGCCAGCTGATGGCATTTTTTTAAAAATATTTAAAATAGTTGCAGAATCCATTTTTTTAAGAAACATTACAGGAGTTAAGTTGTGACAGACGAAAATGGAGTACTGAAAACTGGCACACAATTTTCCTTTTATATGACCCATATCTGGGACTAAGATCGGTTTAACAATGAAAAGATTATAATGTAGGTCATCTTTGGTCTATTTTTGCTCTAGAATGACAATACCATATGAGTATTCTTTTCATTTGATTGCTAGGCTGATAATTAGAAGAAAAAAAAAAACAAAACGAGGGGTATGCGCGTCGTTTTATTTCGCGAAAATCACAGTGACAATTCCTTCAAAAGTTTTAATCAATTACGACATACATTCTAATAACGATTATATATTGTTTCTGTGTAGAATATTGGCTCATAATTAGTACAAATGTGCACAATACATCAGTCAAGGGTCACAAAAGAGTTGTCTCACTTCAGAATACATGTCAAAATAGCCGCAAAAACTCATGAAGCACAGTATAAATAAATACATATTGTTCTACAGCGAAAACACTTGAGCGTCTTTGTTCTCGTATTTGTATCACAGTTTCGGGCACTGAAAGTTTCTCGGTCCTTGCTAATTGAGTTACACATGAGTTTATAGCACAAAACGTCCCACTTCTTCCAATCCCAGCACTGCAGTGAACAATAACAGGTCCAGTGGGTGCATTTCATGGAATTAAGTGGAATTAAGTGATAACTCATTCTTTATATCTATTGTAAGCCCCAAGTCCACATTATCAATGACATAACCATAAAATTTGTTTGTTTATAAAGACACTTTTCGCAGTAGATACGAATTTCTGAGAAACAGACTTGAGTTAAGATCATGTAAACTTTAATCAAAACAAATGTGTACATCAGTCAAGGCTCACAAAAGAGTTCCCTTATCATAGGATAAATTTCAAATAACTGCAATAAGTCATGCAGAACAGTGTAAATATATTTATATTGTTCTTCAGTTATAACACTTAAATGCCGCTGTTCGCGTATCTGCATTACAATTTTGGGTACTGAGACTTTTTTGGTTCTTGCTAGTTGATAGATACAAGAATCTATAGCGCAAAAAGTTCCTGTTCTTCCGACCCCAGCACTACAGTGAACAATAATAGGTCCAGGTGCTGGCCCACTCACTGCTTTGTTCAAAGCGTTTTGATATTGCGTATTTATATCTCTAATAAAGTTTAAAAATGATTTACTGTTGGGAGGTGTTCCATGCTCTGGCCAATCTACGTACCGATAATGTAGTGTCACTCTCGTTTCATCGGTGGTAGAATTATAAACTTCAAATAGTGACCTAATGTATCCTGAATTGTCCTTGATCTCTAATAATGTTCTGATTGAAAAATCATTGGTTTTAAAAATATCTTGTTTGTCACGAGAAGTAGCCCAGTATTGCGCACATTTTTCATTCCCATTATCCTGGAATCCTGTTAGCATGACAATAATTGGAGAATTCTGCTCCCAGACCATCTGCCAAAATTGATTAACTGTTTTTTTCAGAGGTCCCTGAGTCGCCACAAACTTCTTGGGTCTTCCATAGTGATCAACATAATTAGCATGGATGTAATCAGTATTACCTTCTTTAGGCGTAATTGTCACCCGAGATTCGTCCCAGCAGGCGACGTCGAAGTAACGATTTTTGTCTTGATTTTCTGGCTTTGAAAAGTGCTCAAACGATCCAATGAGCGGCTGTGACGTGATGTAAGTAATTATGCTCCGACCCGACAACTTCTAAATAATTGGGTTGATTTCTTCTGCTTCTAAATTCGTCCTCACTCACTGCAGCTACTTTTTGGTCATTTACTTCGATTTTAAAGTACATTTTTAATTTTTTGACAATGCGACTGTACGTAATGAGGTCCCGAAGAAGACTATACAAGTATCTATCAACTGGCGCTTATATTAAATGACGAGTCAAGGGATGACACTCCCGGGTCACGAACGTCTGCTGATAAGTCTATTACATGGAATTAAGTGATAACTCATTCTTTATATCTATTGTAAGCCCCAAGTCCACATTATCAATGACATAACCATAAAATTTGTTTGTTTATAAAGACACTTTTCGCAGTAGATACGAATTTCTGAGAAACAGACTTGAGTTAAGATCATGTAAACTTTAATCAAAACAAACGTGTACATCAGTCAAGGCTCACAAAAGAGTTCCCTTATCATAGGATAAATTTCAAATAACTGCAATAAGTCATGCAGAACAGTGTAAATATATTTATATTGTTCTTCAGTTAAAACACTTAAATGCCGCTGTTCGCGTATCTGCATTACAATTTTGGGTACTGAGACTTTTTTGGTTCTTGCTAGTTGATAGATACAAGAATCTATAGCGCAAAAAGTTCCTGTTCTTCCGACCCCAGCACTACAGTGAACAATAATAGGTCCAGGTGCTGGCCCACTCACTGCTTTGTTCAAAGCGTTTTGATATTGCGTATTTATATCTCTAATAAAGTTTAAAAATGATTTACTGTTGGGAGGTGTTCCATGCTCTGGCCAATCTACGTACCGATAATGTAGTGTCACTCTCGTTTCATCGGTGGTAGAATTATAAACTTCAAATAGTGACCTAATGTATCCTGAATTGTCCTTGATCTCTAATAATGTTCTGATTGAAAAATCATTGGTTTTAAAAATATCTTGTTTGTCACGAGAAGTAGCCCAGTATTGCGCACATTTTTCATTCCCATTATCCTGGAATACTGTTAGCATGACAATAATTGGAGAATTCTGCTCCCAGACCATCTGCCAAAATTGATAAACTGTTTTTTTCAGAGGTCCCTGAGTCGCCACAAACTTCTTGGGTCTTCCATAGTGATCAACATAATTAGCATGGATGTAATCAGTATTACCTTCTTTAGGCGTAATTGTCACCCGAGATTCGTCCCAGCAGGCGACGTCGAAGTAACGATTTTTGTCTTGATTTTCTGGCTTTGAAAAGTGCTCAAACGATCCAATGAGCGGCTGTGACGTGATGTAATTATGCTCCGACCCGACAACTTCTAAATAATTGGGTTGATTTCTTCTGCTTCTAAATTCGTCCTCACTCACTGCAGCTACTTTTTGGTCATTTACTTCGATATTTAAGTACATTTTTAATTTTTTGACAATGCGACTGTACGTAATGAGGTCCCGAAGAAGACTATACAAGTATCTATCAACTGGCGCTTATATTAAATGACGAGTCAATGGATGACACTCCCGGGTCACGAACGTCTGCTGATAAGTCTATTACATGGAATTAAGTGATAACTCATTCTTTATATCTATTGTAAGCCCCAAGTCCACATTATCAATGACATAACCATAAAATTTGTTTGTTTATAAAGACACTTTTCGCAGTAGATACGAATTTCTAAGTAACAGACTTGAGTTAAGATAATGTAAACTTTAATTAAATTATACCTACATTCTAATGGCAATGATAATATTACTCTTAACTACAATATTGTAATAGTATAGACCAAACTAGTCGTAAGGGAACCTGTTGCTAATTTGTAATAAAATTACCTTGACTTAAAATTCACCCATTTAATAAAACACTTCAAACCTGCGGCTCATAAAATCAAATTATCCATAAAACTTATTACCTAATACTAATCAATACGATATAATTAATAGCTTCAAAATTATGTTTAAACACCCTAAAAATTACAATAAGCTGATGGACCTAAGCTTGTTCACTAAACACTCGGATTTTGTTTTTCTTTTTCACTCGAAAACATTTTCATCATTTTGTAATTATTGTTTTGTTCTGCCACTTCATACGCCGTTAGTCCACTGTTGTTTTTTATATTCATATCAGCACGCATTAAAACCAGCCAGTCGATGAGCACGTAGTCCTCTCGTTTTACTGCTATGTGCAAAACAGTGTCTCCTGTGCCATCTTGCGCGTCCAAATCCGCTCCCATGTCGAGTAGTTGAGCAATTATTCTTTCTGCTCGAGATTCTCTTAGGATCTTAGCGGCACTATGTAGACACGTGTCCCCGTCGTCATTCTTTATTTTCAGTATTGGCTCCAGTTCGTTTCGACGGGTCGCGTTCCAAATGCGATCCAAAATATTATCAAGGTCTGCTTCAGCAATCAAATGGAACATAGTATTATTTCTTTCAGACTTTACTTGGCCAAAAATGTTGTTAAGTTTGCGCGAAGACATTTTTTAGAGAGCTTGGTTACTTCTTGACGTCCCGAATTTCAATGATACTACATCCTACTGGAAGACTCTTATATAGCCAGCTGATATAATCAAATCTATAAATAAAAATAACTTCCATCGCCGGTTTTCCCGTAGGTTCAATGTCGTCGCGCTCGGAATTCACGTGTCCTCCATATAGTTCGTTGCTAATCTAATTACTTCATATTGTTTACAAATCATGTGTGTACTTGTGTAAGCAAGTAAAAAGTTATACTTTTTTGGTGTAACTTGAAAAAGAATTTTTCTATGCATTCAAATAAATTTTAATTGAGTCAAATTATCAATTAATAAAACTAATAGATAAATATTAATGTTGTTTGTACAGCCGGGAACAAAGTTATGGTATAATTCATGATGCAATTCTTATTATATTGATCTTTTGATTACTTAAAGTTTACTCCATTATGGCGATTCACTTACTGTATAGGAAGTATTACTTGAAAATTAATAGGGTAAAATAACAAAAAAAATATTTAATTTCATGTACTGAAACGTGATGCGTCATATCGACGCTTTAGTTATTTAAAGTCCATATACAGGATTTTTAATTATACCTAAATTTAACAATACCATTGTTAGGAACATTCAAAGAAAAAAAGTTCATGATAACATTATACTCGCTGATAGGCTTGTTAATTAACCACAGGGGAATTTCGATTGTTAAAATTAATTTTTAATGATGATGAAATAGGTATTAAATTCAAAAGACTGGAACATCGTGCGTCATATTGGTTAGATTATCGATACTGGGAGGAAAAAGTTAATATTAATGCTGAAACAGGACTATAAATATGCCACTCTGAGTACAAAAATTTTCAGTTGACACTGATCTCTGGTTAAAACAAGGACTTTTATCCTACGAAAGTGAATTCTCAAAAATGGGCGGAATTAGCACAAGACAACAGTCTGGAGCTAGTTACGATGAAGAAAGTATAATCAAGACCCTCGAACAACAGCATCGGAGATTATTAAACGAACGGGTTAATTACAGCTGCAAGATATCGATGCAGGCAGAAAATATTATGAAAAATAGATACTGGTTCTTACCTTGTTTTGATTACAACAGGGTGATCCTACCAACAGAAAATGGAGAAAACAATTATATTAATGCCAATCATGTCAACGGATACAAAACCCTGGACAAGTACTTGTGCTGTCAGGGCCCGCTTAAGTCAACAGCTGAAGATTTTTGGAAAATGGTGTTTGCTTATCAATCCAGAGTCATTGTTATGCTGACAAAGACACAGGATAAAGGACGGGAAGCTTGTTACCAGTATTGGAGCCCGAAGAAAGGAAGGACAGTGTTCTTTGGCGACTTTACTATTGAAACAAGGAAAATAAAGACCTTTCGTGACCATATAGTGACCAAGCTGCGGGTGACAGACGACAGTGGAGACTCATTGGACCTTACACACTTTGCCTACACTGACTGGTCTCATAAAAGCATGCCTCAGAGCCGATCAGACTTTTTCAACTTTGTCCTCAAAGCCAGAAAGGCTCAAGCATATGCGGAGTTGGACGGCAGGAGCTCTAACTTCCCTCCTATGGTGGTCCACTGTTCTGCTGCAACAAATCGCACGGGGGTCTTTTGCGCTCTAGACATCAGCATATCAAAATATGATGAGAGCGCGACGGTTGACCTAGAAACTGTAGTAAGGGATCTCCGCAAGCAGAGAAAAAACTGCTTATCTATACCTATGTACTATGCATTTTGTTATCTAACGATTTTAGAATATGTTAAATTAGTTGCTAAGAAGACGTAGTGTTGATATTGTAATTTATTTTTAAGACTAGTCTCTTAGTATCAAAATTATTATTATAAGTGTTTTATACCTTAGATAAAAGTTATTTCATCAAAATAATAACAATTTTTTATTATTGTCCTCTTTTACCCACTTTTTAATAGCAAACCTTGCAATTTAAATTTAAAATAGTAGCTAGCGAATACAGAGTTTATAGTTCATTATAGTTAATCCCGCACTGCTGGTACAAAATGACTCACCCACAATACGTCGTTGTGACTTAATTAAGACTGGGTTTGAAAGCGCTATTGTTCGAGTAATTGATTTTGGTTTCCCTGTAGTGACCATAAATCTATTTTATTGGGCGAAAGAAGTCCATGTTAGGCCATGAAGTAGTACCTATCCTTGAAACCTTGGAAATGTTATTGACACTTACTGAGTAAAACCTAGTTCATAGGTCAATGTTGACTGATAGTAACGTAGGCGCACTGGTGATCCAAATTTGTAGGTACCAACGATATTTGAAGTAAACAATTCTCGTTAACAATTATCTTTATTACTTCTTGGAAATGAAATGAACTATCGCAATCTCATTACCGAAAGGTCAATCAATGATTGATTGGAGCTTATCGCTCCAAAATTCTCAGTAGTCATTAGTTGAAACGTTAATTATTTTATTAACGGGTATATCGAGTTTATGTTTTCTTTACCTACTCTGTTGATGTTCTTTGAATACCGCCCCTTATACGAAGTATAATGGGCTCCATATGTTCACAATTTTAATTCTAATCGTAAAAAGCTATACATTATCATTTTTATTCGCAAATTGTTTCACACTTATATCTAAATAATAAATAATTTATTCAAAAATTAAATTCGTTATACATATACATTTATAGATGTATACATACATCAGTGCCAAATTTTAACTAAGTCACTATAGCTATCGAGTTTCGAGATCGATAACTTTCCTGTGTACACACAGATCTAAATGGACCACATCAGACTACAGGATATCAAGGAGAAAAATATTTTCTGAGTTTCATAGACGACTATAACAAGTTGGTTAAAGTCTATTGTATTTGAACTTAAGATGTAGTATATGATTATTTAGTCCAGTCTGTCAATGATATACAAAACGTGACTAAGCAAATGATAAAATAATTGCGCTATGACAACGGGAAGGAGTACGTAAATGCGAGAGCTTTTCAGTTTGCAAAAGAAAGAGGAATGAAATGAAAGATATTTATTGATTAACAAGGACACCACATTACAACAATTACATAATATAAAATTAACAATAATCATACAAATAAAAAAAAATTGTACCAAATTACATAATGAATATATCGATTCGGAATTGCTGTGCTGTGGCACACCTTGTCAACAAAAGAACCTCACTCAGCATGAGCCACGGCCAGAGCCGAGGCGCTGATCTTCCGTGAGTCCCGCGGAGTTAGAACTAGAACGCTAGAGCTAGAACGCTGCGGTCCAAAAATTTCAATACAAAACAAATACACTACATACATCTAAGTACCATCTATACCTGTAAATTACATATATACTATACCTTCAGCTTGTTACATAAATATTTTATAAAATAAACATATTGTGTGTTGTCCTGCGTGATGCGTCGGCGCCGGGGCGGCGGGGCGAGGGGCGCAAGCACCTAGGTCCCAGCCATCCGGCCCATAGTTTAGACCTGCCACTAGTCAGTGTTGTACCGGTGTGCCGGTCGGCATACGCAACGAAATAAAATAAGTATCCACGTAGTTCTAAGTGCAGTAATGATTAAAATAAGTAATTTCAGTGTACCTATCAATAAAGTGCATCTGTAGTGTATAGCCATATGTACCAATGAACATTCTATTTATCACCTATCTACTATTCAAATATACGAAGTCTTAATCCCGAAGTCAGTCGTTTCACTAGGCTCCGGCCTCCCACCTTACATGGTGATCCTGACAGAGCTGCCTCGCGGCAGCGCTGCGCAGCGGTCTGCGCTGCGCTACATTATCGACGAATTGATAAATATTTTATTATAAAAATTTAAAAATTAAGAGATTATCGTCAATATGAATAGAATTGGCAAAAAAAGGAAGACATGAAGCAATTTAGGCATTTGTTATGAAGAAAGAAAACAATACTTAATTAAATATATTTAGAAGAAATTAAAGAAGATTAAGAAAATTCAAGAAATACAAGAAAGGTTAGAATGATAAAAACATTAAAAGAAGAAAATAAGAATAATTGTCAATTCATGGAAGCACATTGAAAAAAAAACAGCATATCAAAATTGTGTTGTATGCAGCCGGGAGATGATCGTGTCCCGACGGTGGAGTTAGGAGTTGGAGACGGAAGTGCGAGGAGGAAGTGTTGAATTGATAGGAGTAAAAGAAGAAATGTGGTGGAAGGCTATACGGTACGTCAAATATCTAGTTAAGAATATTATTATTATAAATAATTACCGTAAAGTACTAGAACATTAATCTTATCCAATGTTGACAATACGGTATTTTAATTTTATGGATTTTTTTTCTCTTCTCTTTCATCCAAGTCAAAATAATAATATCAATTGCTTTGCATTAAGTAAAAAGTATATTTGTCTATCATAAAGTATGAATTAATAGTGTAAGCATAGCAAAGGTATAAGTTTTTCTAAATACGTACAGCGCTGACGCAACAATTGAGAAAATAAATAAAGTATGTAGATGTTTTCTCTGTCTGCTGTAAAACACAATTAATTGATAACTGTAGGTTAGGTAACACATACGTAATTATGAACAAACATTTTAACAACTATAATAAATATATTTATCCATCATACTTAACAACATGACTCAAAAGTACATGTAACTTACTTTGTAAAAACAATATCATATTGCGAAAGACAACGAAGTATCATATTGTATGCATTCCGTGAAGTAGCTGCTACCAAGATGCTGACATCGCTAAGCGTGCGCAGTGCGCATCGCGACATGCACATTCCGATGCAACGTGATTAGGTACTTCTTTCGTTGGTCTTATTACTTTCATTGCGGTCTTGATGATTTAATTATTTATTTATTTTCAAAAGTAGCAAACTACGTGCTAGGTATTATAGTTGCCTACCCAACTTGTTCGTTAAATAATTTTTTTTACAACAATGTAGTCGTTAAATTAGACCTCTCAAATTACGTTACCTTTATATATTATTTTTAGCCGCGTGCGTCAAATGGAGTGTTATGAACAATCGCTTTAAGGTATCGCATTATCAACGCGATCGAATCGTTGTGCGAATGAAATATATAGGATGTTCAGAAAACTACGCATAATTAAATTAATAACGATTACTTAATCTTTACACGGAGATATATTGTTGCGCTCAGTCTGTACTTGCTATGATGATATTATTAGTAATTTGATAAGTTGGTATTTTTAATACCTATGTTGTAACTTATGGCTTAGCGACGTTTCTATGGAAAGATAGATATATTATGTAAAGAAATCAGATATGGAACATAAATGTGGTAAGGAAATGAAAAGGATATTATGGTTATATAGGCGAATGTTTGAACAGTAGCTTAATGTAATGAATTGTAGTATTGTGAATATTTTGGTCCACAGAAATTGACTATTGGATTGATCACCCAAAAGTTACAAAAATTTCTTTAGATAAAAATGGCAATCTCGTTTGTGTATTAATGTGAGGATAAAATGATTGGTACATTGTTCGTTCAAAGTCATCAAAGGTACACACGTTAAAGGTACGGGTAAAGGAACGATCATCCTTCATTCGATCATGGCCGAAACGAGATTTCCCCGTGAGAATCGTTGGAGACGTTTGTCTTAAAAGTTAGGTATGTCCTTTACCTTAATATGTGAATAGCCAAATGCTATGTTTATGTAGACCAGTAATCTTTATCAGTAAAGGCGCGCGAGTACGCAGCATTGAAAGATCTGGCGAGTTTGAAGAGTGAACTCATGAGTAATGTAAAAAAAAAAGTACCTTACATAAAGTGAATAAATATGAAATGAAATGGGACGCGTCCATTAAAATAAAATGTGTATTGTGTGTGTACCTTTACTTGTAAGAAAAAGTTATATGAGTACCTACTCGAGTAGTTACTTGATAAATAAATGAGATGATTACTTTGGATGTGATTGTATTTTGAATTGAATAATATAAAAAGAAATGATGAGATCAAAGTACTACTTATAAATAAATGTTTTGTGTATGAGAAATAAAAATGAGAACTATTAAAAGTAATGTAATGTGAAACTTTGCAATTAAAAATAAATAAATGTCAATAATGATTGTATTTTATGATAAATAAAAGTGAAGAAGCTATGTGTAAACAAAAAGAATATAATGAATATGAGAAAGTTAAGTAAATACTCGCTTCACTACAAATGTGTTGTTACTTAAAAGTATTTTCTTATATATAAAAAAATATATAATTCTTGAAGTCGGATCTTTATTGTAAACAAATAAATTGGAGTAATTTTGAATATTTGAAAGTACTTAGGTACTTATTGTAACCAATTGTCAACATTGCGAATAAAATATTGAGAATATCTTTAAACATTAAGTAGGTATAGGATTCTATAAAATTCATTTAAAAAAAATTATAAAGCTAATTCGGTACTGTATTCTGTATTTAACAATTTGACTACAAAAATAAAATATTTTGTGGTTGGTTTTATGTTTCGGTTTTAGTAGATTTCAATTGTATTTAGTTATTGGTTTCCAAATAAGATGGTTTTGTAATTTGTGTGAACAAGTACCTAATCATGCATTATTGGAATGTTTTGCTTTAGGTATGTTTATAGGTAAAAATAGCTCACACTCTTTATTTGGATATGTATTGTTATTAGAAAGAAAGAACATTAGTTTTAGTTACGTAAAACTTTTAATTAGTTAATATTTTAGATTTCACCGGTTTTACGAAACGGCAAGGAAGTGATAATCCTACCACTTAGTACCAACCTATATATAATGGTAAATAGGGTTCATTAGTCATAATGTACTGTAAATGTTTATGTTATGATTATGTATTTTGTGTAAACCTAAAACAATGTTTTATGTACCTAATCTATAAATGTTAAATTGTTCACATTATAAATGACATGTATGTAATCAATTATATTAATAATTAAACTTGTTAATTTAGTAATGTACTTAACAAAACAGTTAGAAATCAATACAGTATACCTTTAACGTAAATATTACCATTTAATGGAATATTTATCCTATTTACTTAGCAAACTAGGCTCCGGCCTCCCACCTTACACATCTCTAAGAAAGCTATCCTAACATAAAACGCAACGCCCCATAACCTATTCTTCGCAAAAAAACAAGAAAACAATTCTACTTGTGACGAGATGAGTCACACAAAATTTTCGCAGGCCTGTATGCCAGGCCAGTTTCGGTAAGTACATACTCACATAAAACTATTTTTTTTTGTCTTAACCTAGGTATGCAGGTACATATCTGTCATTGTCAAATTCATATAGCAACACATACAAGTCTGTGGATCCAAGGGTTCGAATCCCGGGCCTGCAAAAATAGTAGGTAGTTTGGGGCACGACAGTGCCTCCGCCAAGACAAGATTCGTGTTAAAATATCGGTCCTACCTGTAATTTTATTTATTTGTTTCTTTTTTGCATTTAACATATGCAATTTTAGTTCCGATTTAAACCGTTGAACTGTTTTCAGGCATCGAAAAGGAGGCGGAAGATTGTTCCAAATTTTTGACGCTGCGCAACGGAAGGAATATTGAAATGCTGATGATCTGTGGAGCGGTATGGTCATCAGATAGCTGCTCGCACGGGTTCCGTAACGATTTTAATCACGTGACCACTCCAGTTTTGAAGCAAGGTACGGTGGATATTGATACCTAACTACTCCGAACAACAGTGTTGCAAAATGGACGAATTGCCGTGAACTCATTTTTAGCACATTAGCTTTATTTAAAAATGGCGTGACATGCGTGCGGGGGAATAATAATAAAATTTTGTCCAGCATATGTGCATGAGCTTATGGGTAATGCCGAGAGATACAATAGATCCTTAATAAAAAAATATTCGTGGACAAATTCACACAGCTTCATCTCGCCCCAATCTAAACAAAGTAATGAATATGGAAAGATGTATTTTAGTTCGAAACGCTCACATTCGGGGTAGACTTTTCGTCAGTGTCATCATATATAAACTGCAAGAGTGCTAGCTACGATGGTATGGCCACGTCTTGCGCAGATCAGCAAACTACATTGGGAACAAGTGTCTGGCCATGCGCCCCCGCCGGACATGGGAAGGAGAGGCCGGCCTAAGAAACGATTGCTTGACGTCGTCAAGAATGATGTGTGCCAATAAGCTCACCACTAAGGATGCCAAAGATAAAGATAAAGATAAAGATAAAGATATTTATTTTCAGTAAATGTTGGTACAAAAAATGGTGTTAACAAAATAATTATAACGTCCCAAGAACACTTAATCCTTTCGGATATGAAAATATTTAGTAGGTACACAAACATTATAGGTATCCATTAACATTATATCTAGTGTTACGTATTCAAAAATAGCTCATTTACAGAGTAAAATGTCTTATTTATTAACCATTGTTTCAGTTTTTTCTGAAAAAGTTGAATATTTAAACTTTTTAGACTTTCAGGCAATGCATTATATATTTTTACACTCATAGCAGGACAATTTTTACAGTAGTTCGTTGTTTTTGGCACTCTAGAATAAACTAGCTTCATCTTATTCCTAGTACATCTTGGGTAAATACTTTCAGCAGTAGTGAATAAGTTTGGATTACATTTGACGAACTTAGCTATTTCGAAAATATAGAGACATGGAAGAGTTAATATATTTAGTTGTTTGAATACCGTTTTGCAAGACTCCCGAGGCGGCAGTCCACACATTGCTCGCACACATTTCTTTTGAGCTATGAAGGCTCTATGGAAATCAGTAGAATTTCCCCACAAAATGAGACCATACCTCAGAGTCGAATCAACGTAGCCGTGATATGCAGCCAGTAAAGTACTAAGCATTGATGTGTTTTGTAGTCGGTATAACACATAAACATATTTATTAAGTTTGTCACATATTTTATCAACGTGGGCCTTCCAGTTACATGTTTTATCAAGAATTAAACCTAGGAATGTTGTGTTGTCTACTTCTTTAATTATTTCATTATTATATTTTATGTCAAGTTTATATTGAATACTATTATAATTGCAAAATTGAATATATGTCGTTTTATTAATATTAATTTGAAAATTATTATTATGAAGCCAGTCAATAATTAATTTTATGGTATTATTAATGTCAAGAATGTAATCGTCAATATGAGTTTTATAATTTTTTGATGTCAATATTATGGAAATGTCATCAGCGTAAATAGTACACGGGTGTCTGATTATACGTGCAAAATCATTAATGTATAACAAAAATAAGAGTGGTCCGAGCACGGTTCCTTGTGGAACCCCGTATTCGTTTATTCTAAAACTTGATCTGTAATGCTTCAGTGTATTTTGTTGATTTATGGCTACAGTTTCAACACATTGTGATCTGTTATCCAAATATGATTTCAGCCACCTCAAAGTAGTACCTCTGAAGCCATATCGCTCCAATTTCTGTAAAAGCAATCGGTGTGAAACGCAATCAAAAGCCTTTGACATATCTAAAAATAAAACGGTCGTTAATCTCTTATCATCTATATTTTCTAAAATTTTATTAATCAAGTTATACCCTGCCGAAATTGTGGACTTGTGCTCTTGGAAACCAAACTGTTCCTCCACTAATATTTTATTTTTAATGATAAAACCCATCATTCTCCCACGCATTACCTTTTCAAAAATTTTTGATATCACAGGAATTAACGTAATCGGCCTGTAGTTATTTATGTCTAGTCTAATAACTTTTTTATACAAAGGCTTTACTACAGATATTTTTAATAACTCGGGAAAAACTCCATTCTCAAAAGATAGGTTTATCAAGTGAACCAAAAGACTTGACAACTCCTCCTTACAAACTTTTATCATTTTAGTTGAAACTTCATCAAACCCCACAGAACTTGTATTATTTAGTGACATAATTATTTTTATTATTTCTTGTTTATTAGTCGGTTTTAAAAAAATACTATTGCAAACATTAGAACTGTTAGTATTTTTTGTTGAAAAATTATTAATATTACTATTTTTTATCCAGAAATCATTTAATTCCTCTGCTATTTCTCTAGTGTTTGACAATTTTCCATTCTTTGAATTTATTTCTTTAATAAAAGTAGAGGGATTCGCACCTTGATTTCCCTGATTAATTAACTTCCAAGAAGCAAGACACTTGTTCTTTGATGACCTTATAAAATTGTCGTTATAGTTTTTTTTGGATATGTCACAACAGTTACGAAATAGTTTGGAATAATTTAGATAGTTATTCTTATTAAGATTATTACCATTTTTGTAGTATTTAAATCGTAGACCACGTTTTGTTTTGCTACTTATTTTAAGTCCTTTTGTGATCCATTTTGGTTTATTTGTTGATATTATAATCTTTTTTTTAATTGTTGGAAAACACAAATTATAGAAAAGCATTATGTAGTCAAAAAATTTTTTATATGCAATGTTTGGGTCATCCTCTTTATAAACCTCTGAAAAAGTAAAACTATTCAAGCAATGTCGAAACTTACGAATATTTTCTTCACTGTAATCCCGCTGATATTTGTAATAGTAATTTACACTTTCACACTTTACTGACAGTGGTACATGTAATACTTGAGCCGTATTGTGATCAGAAAGGTGAAGATGATATAATTCTCCGACGGCAGATTCTACATTACTTATCACATGATCAATGCACGTGGACCGTCTCGTAGGCTCCGATATGTGAAAATTAAAGTTAAAGTTTTTCACTAAATCCTTTAAAGCTGTACTAACTGGATTAGGTTGTAATGTGTTTATGTTAAAATCACCCGCTAAAACAATTCTTTTTTTATTTTTAACTGCTAATTTACTTAAAATAATTTCTAAATTTTTAAAAAATACTGTTGTATCCGATCTGGGTATTCTGTAAATGCAAATTAAAATTAAATTCAAGTTTCTAAACTCTACTCCACAGCATTCAAAACATTCATCAACCGTAAAAAAATTGTTTCAAAAACGGTAAGTCGTCACAAACTAGACCATTCCTACTAAAGATGCAAACACCACCTCTTCTCTGCTTATTAGTACGGCAGTAGGATGTGGAAAGGTTATAACCTGCTAAAGTTAAAACATTTTCAGAACCTCTAGCAATAAAAGTTTCTGATAAACAAATCACATCCGGTGACTTGTTATTGTCATGAAGTTCAGACAATGTGATAGTCAACGTGTTTTTTTTACTTAGAAATCCCGCAATATTTTGATGCAATATTCTAAAGTAAGTCCCAGCGACACTTGTATCTACGAAAAAATTCTCCATCGCAATTTCTTTTACCTGCAGTTATGCTTACATCTATCTTTTCGCTCTGAACATCTGAAATCGCACTATTGGCGGTTTTATAAGGCATTCTAGGAAAATAATAGGGTATAGTACTCCTAGAAGGCTTATTTACCTTTTCGTCAATACTTTTGTTTGCTGGGTGTGATATAAATTTACGAACATTTGTCAGATACATTGAATTATATGTGTGATAATTAATAATAAAGTTAATTCTCTTACATACTAAATTTAAATATGTCATATGGTCAACACAATAGTCATAGTCAATATAATTACAATTATGAAATGTCTTTGATAATAATTTAAACATTTGACTCATCATATACTCATTGAGACTCATATTTTTATAAACTGGTAAAATTATAACATTTGTATCATAAACAAATTTCCATATATTATATTTGGATTTGAATCATTGCTACCTGTACAAATGATTACGAAATCCGTACGATTGGCTTGCTCTTTCAGAACACTACAATAATTCAGGACTTCACTCGCAGATGCATTTGGTTTTAAATATGAAAAAGTTTGATATTCATCATTCCATTTCCCACGACGTGACTTAATTAATGTCCTAGCCAACCCCTTAGCTTGTTCATCTCCTAGGATGAATATTTTTGACTTTGTTTGAGGTAGTTTGTTTTTTGCCACTGATTTCATTAGGCTTTCTCCACTGGGCAGCTCTATGGTACTGCTCTGAAAATTTACTTCCAAGTTACTGCCATGAGCTTTGCAATTTGTGGATGTCACAGGATCAAGCTCTTTCAATTTTATTCCAGTAGTTTTTTCTGAAAAGTCTAATTTTGTTTTTTGCAATGTTTCTATTTTCTTTTTTATGGATGAGTTTTGTTTTTTTGGGGTCGATTTACAAATAGTTGTAAGATTTCTTACTTTCTTTTCATATTCTTGATGAATGCTTTTGAGTGTACTGTTTTCTTCTAGTAGGTTAATTATTTCATTTTCAGCAATTTTCAAACTTGTTTCTAGAGTAGATATTTTATCCTTTAATTCTTGGATGTCCTCATTGCAAGTGCTTTGTATAGCAGGACAGCTTCTATTTAATATTGAATCTTCATCATTTAAACTTATGTCGTTTATATCTTCATTGTCAGATAATGGTTGAAATGAATTATTATGTGGTATGTTTATCTTACACGGTGTTTGTTTTTCTTCTGCTTTTGATTTTGCATTTAAACAAGACTTGCATTTCCATCTTAATTTATGTTCCGCTGTCATATTTCTGTATCTAGCAAATGTTACGACTGTGCAATCTAGATGAAATTCTAATTCACAAATAGCACATCTCATTCTATGACGTACTTTTATTTGTTTTTTGCATTTTCCGCAATGAGTCGACATCTCGAGATGAATAGCGGTACTAATTCTCGTTCAATTTATCACAGTTTCCCTTATTGATGAGTAGTTCTAAATGGTTCCTTTAATATGTTGCAGATGGCGCTTTATGCCACGCCCTCTGTTTATCAGTATTTGTAACCTGATGGATAGTAGCAGTTACTATCGATCTATTATAGAAAAGACTTTATTTGGCCTGTCAGTACTACGATTTGTCCACAGATGGCGTTGTTGTCTTGAACAACTAACGCTGTTATTCTTCCAACGATAATCCAGTTTCTTATGTCCAATAAGTAATAAAATGTCAATGTAATATAGAAAATATGTCAAATAGTTAATTATAAAAAAAAAGGCAATTAAATAATAATACTTGAGGATCGAACTCGGGTCACGGCGTACAAATTCCGGCGTTAGAAAGTTATAATATTATTAATGCAGTATGTCACTGACGGTAGTAGGCACTTTGTGTTTCTTTGTTCATTTACATTCACTTTTATCAATCAAATTATCACTTTTTATGTTTTATATTAGTTTATATGTCAGTTATTTTATATTTTATATAATTAAATGCACTTTCCTGGAGTCATAAGTTACTATTGTGAATTATTATACATGACGGGTTTCGATCCAAAGTCCATGTCTTGTATTTGCACTTTTTGTCCTGAATGACTAAATTTTGCACCAAGATAACACGTTCACACAACTTTCTCACTGTACTTTGATAAATTATAGCATTACTATATTATAATAAAAGCTGTGTTTATTTTTAATTAAATAATAATACGGGAGCTAGTGTTTACGTGACAGTGGCGCCACCTACCTCAAGACCTACCTCAAACCACCACCGCCAAGACCAAGCGAGGTGGGCCAGAAGGTATAGGAATAATTTAAATGATAAATTACGCGAAACCAATAACTTAAAAAAATTCCACGAAATCGCTCCGATTATCAACATAAACATAAACATACGGCGAAAATGAGCATACAAATATAAATAGGGGTAAATCTCTGAAAAGCGTGCGAGAGATTCCTGTCAGCAGCGGAGACGGTGGCATGCTGGAGATGCCAGCGTACGAACCACCGGGAGTGCGTAGGTGTGCCTGCGGGAGTATGCGAGTCCTGGCGGTGCCCGGAGTGCCAGGATATAAATCCGGTAAAGACTAGCACCCCCGTTCAACATGGGGCACCTTCAATGGTAAAGGCCATGTTCACTGGTACGTTGAAGTGTACGCCTCTGGACGCCACGGCATACATGGACACATCGCAGGTAGACACCTGCGTGCACGAAGCGACAAACAGCGAGCTACGGGAGCTACGAAATAAGATCCGGGAGACACGGCAGGAAATTTGCTAGCTAAGGACCGATGTCGTCGAGCTGAGGGCGCTGGTGGGGCGCTGCGATGGGCGAGTGGATGCCGTGGAGTCTGTGGAGAACAAGGGTCTGCGTAATCGATAAGAGGTAGAAGAAGAGTGTGGACAAGGGAAATTTTGATCTTTAGGGGTAAAAAACTTTGGAGGCGTTTGAGTGAATGAAGCGAGAAATGAATCTTTTTACTGACCGCATTGACGTGAGACACCCTAGACAAGTTTGTATCTAAAAGAAGACCAAGGTTTTTAGCTGCTTTGCTTAAGGGAATTAGAATCCCTTCAAAAAATACCTGCCTACTCATGTACGGACTGTCGATAAGTAGAACCTGCGATTTTTTTGGGTTTACCACAAACCCGAATGTCTTAGCCCAGGAGGATATACGTATCAAATTGGCGTTCACATAGTCAAAAGCTTCCTCGATACCGAAGATTTTAAAATCTATTTATCAATTTTAAAGTCTGCGTAGAGATGGAAGTTAGAGGAGATGATTGACGTAACACTATTGATGAAGATCGAGAACAGAAGAGGGAGAGCGCCACCCTGCGGTACACCTGCAAGAAGATCACACCAACCCAAGAAGATCTCTCCGGAACGGACTCTCTGCAAGCGACCGCGAAGATAAGAATCAAACCACGTCATTACTGAAGGAGAGATGTTATGAGAGCGAAGAATGGCGAGAAGTACATCGAAGTCTACAGAGTTAAAAGCACTGCTGAAGTCAAGTAGAGTTAAAATCGTGAGACACTTATTCTCCATCGCAAGACGGATGTCATCTGTGACTTTCAGCAGTGCTGTCACAGTACTGTGGCCTTTACGAAAACAGATTGAAATGAAGAAAGTAAACAGTTCGATGTTAGATACTGAGTGAGTTGATCATGAATAATGTGTTCAAGGACCTTGGAAAGGAAAGGTAATAGGGATATGGGACGGAAATCGGAAAAACTAGAGGGGTTGATGGTTTTTGGAAGGGGGATAACGTTAGCAAGCTTCCAAGCCAACGGGAAAGTACTCGTTACTAGCGAATGATTAAATATATGAGAGAGTATTTGTAAGAGTTCAGGAAGTAGGAGGGCGATCATGCGGGGTCAAAGGTTATCATTACCCACTGCAGTAGAAGTAATAGAAATAATATGATTCTTAACATCCTCCTCAGCAACCGAAGCAAAGGAAAAAGAAGAACAAAGAGGACGTGGTTGAGAATCAATCTGCGCTATAGTGCTAGATTTGGTATTAGCATCCAGGATCACAGGTGGAGAGGAAAAATGGGCATTAAGAATATTTAAATCAATAGAGCCATCGAAGTCTACTGCAGATCTGCCGATGCCTAGGGATTTTAGAAATGCCCAGACCTTTAAAGGGGTTGAGCCATTAACAGAATTGTGAATGTGGCGTCTTCTGGCATCCCTACACAGACGACTGCAAAAGTTTCGCAGATGTTTATACCGTTCGATGTTCGTGCCAGAAGGTCATTTTTTAGCACGTAGCTTGGCTCTGTCACGCCTGATCATCATGACCTTGATTTCATCCGTAATCCATGGTGCAAGTGTTTGTTTTGATTTGACTTTTTTAAGAGGAGCATGGTTGTCGAGCCGAAAAATAAGAATAAGAATAAGAAATATTTATTTACACAAACAGAAACACCACAACACAAAAATTTGGAAAACACGACATTTTGTAACACAGAAGAAAAGAAAAAGTACATAAAAATTAACAAAAAGCACATAAAAGCAGAAGCAAATAAAAGCTAGCACAGTGTCGATGTGTATAGTAGTAGATAAGTGGTGTGTGTTAGTAGTGTATGTAATGCATGTGCAAAAGGGACCTCACTCAGCATTTTGCCCCGGTGCGAACCGAAGCGCTGGTTTTCAGTGGGACCCGCTGAGTGAGGTACGGACGAAAGTGTGTAATAAATAGAGATATTTTCATCTAATACATAAACTATAATATTGCTGGGTAATGTGTATGCTGTAAGTGTGTAAAGTTCGGTAACATTGTAGGAGGTAATGTTTACGGGTGAGTACTGAGTATACCTAATATAATACATGTGACATTTCGATTATGGTTATGTCACAGTTTTAATAAATGTTATCTACCTACGTAATTGAATTAAATATTAGAAAAAAAAATGTAAAGTAAATGTCAATGTGAATGTTTTGGTGTAATTAAATTAAATGTCAGAAAAAGTGAATGTCAAATATCAATGTGAATGTTTAAAATCAGGGTTTGAAACTCTTCAACCTTTATGTCAATGTGGTCAGCATCAAGAACGGGACTCCAGTCAATATTCACTGCATCGCGCCTCAAAGCCTCTAAGTTGATCGCCTCGAAACTGCGTAGGAAATTAAATTTAGGTTTAGGCTAAGAGGTCCGAACTTTAAGTGAGAGGTATATTAAATCGTGATAGGCAAAAAGGGGAGGGGAACTGACCATGTACTGCTATTTTCTCTAGGGAAGATGTAATCAACAAATCAAGAAGAGAGGGGTTACAATTAGGAGAATAATGGGTGGAAGAAAGTGATAGGCACTGCTTGCGGACCGAAACACGATTTCAACAATAAAATTGCGAATTACTAATTATTCGTTCGAGTCCGTTCATAATACACATAAACAGTACATTTAATCAACCTAGCATGTAAAATAAGATGAGTTTGGACGGGCAAGATATCGAAAAAAAATTATCTCTTCTCGAAAAAGAGTCACCTCCTGGAGGAGCCGTTACATTCAGGAATAATAAAGATTTTGTCCTACAAAGTGAATTTAAATGTTTTGAACCCTCCAGAGGTGCGTCCACATCACCGTGTCAAATGCTTTACGAAAGTCCACAAAACAGATGTAATGGGTTAAATTAAACTCTGTGGCCTTCTCAATAACCTGACGCAACACAAGAATCTGTTCACGAGTACCTCTTGCCCTTATGAATACGGCTTGCTCAGGAGCTATTTGCCCTGATAAGTAGGCCAACAGTCTTGCATTGATTATGTGGAGCATTGCATTTCTTGGTGGACCCTTTTTTGTGCAGTGGAATAAAGATGGAATGCGACCAGTCCTCCGGCCATACGCCAGTCTCCCATATTTTACTGCAGATAGTAAACAAGATATCGACTCCAGATTCCTCATACCGGGAGTCAAATATCTCTGCGTCGCCAATAAAAGGAGTCAGCCATGTTTTAGTCAAAGCTATAATATCATAATGGTCATATAACACATTATTATAAATGGTATTTAACTTTATTCTCAGCCCGCGACAGTTTTTGTAATAAAAGGAAACACTGTTACGAGTAGCCATTACTTATAACCAACAGTAATGTAAAAAATAAAATAATGTTAGCTCTTTATATCTTGAGATAGCTTCGCCGCAGCTGATCCAACCATACGCCGACCGCATGCCGAACACACAATCGAGACGCGATCGGCGGGCAGATGGACCATTCGCAACAAAACAGCATGCCCGCAGCCTATGCACAGCACACACTAGGCCTGTCCGTTTAGTTAGACCCTAAATGTACCCAGTAGACACATACAACGACAAGCTCCACGACAGAATATGTGTACAAAATTCAATGTACTTGCAGCGTCTCCAACCGGCAAAAATGGAAGCAAATCGCAGAGAAAGCAATAATGGGGAGGTCTGCGACGCAATCTCGACGGCATCTCTCCGGGTACCTTGTCTACGCAGTCACGACCACTCTGACAAGAGTGTCCGACTAAGAAGAAGAAGAAGATGAGGTGTACCGTTGCGACCGCGCGCGGGCGGCGACGGGCTGGCGGGACGGCGGCGGCGGTGCGCTGCTGGCTCGCGCGGCTGCCAGGAGCGCGCCCAATGCCGCCTGAATTCGATTATGTAATCTTAAAAATACCGACCAACGATCTTAATAAATACAATATCATTGCCAATTTTTACATTCCTCCCAATCGAACGGAGGCCGATTATAAAATTTTGTTCGAAGCGTTTGCGTATTTGCTGCAGTCTGTGAATGTTGATAAATTATATTTGGTGATTTCAATATACCTAATTTAGATTGGCAACCGAACATGAGTGTATTGCCAAATGTTAATGGAACTGCTAGATGTTTGCTCAGTTTTCTGTCAATTGTCAGTGGTCTGCAATATAAATAAAAAAATATAATTTTGTTAAAAACTCTCTAGGCCGAGTACTGGACTTAGTTATTTCTAATTCTAAAGAAATATTTGTTAAGAGGTACTTAATATAAGTAATAACGTAATAGAGGACAATGAATCAAATTTAATAATTTCAAGATGTAATGTGTACATTGTATGTTTGTATGTAGTTATCTAGCACCCATAGTACAAGCTTTGCTTAGTTTGGGGCTAGATGGCGCTGTGTGAATTTGTCCACGAATATTTATTTATTTATTTATTTATTTATTTACACAAAAAATTGTAGTAGAGGCCCTGAAACATTTGGATATCTCCAAAGGATCGGGCCCCGATTCCATTCCACCTTTTTCCCTTAAATATACAGCCGAATCTATTTGTGTACAATTAACATACATATACAATATGTGTATTTAACAAGGCACAGTACCAACAGTCTGGAAAAGTGCTAACATCACGCCCATTTTTAAAAATGGAGATACTAATATTGTCGATAACTACAGACCAATTTCTATTTTATCTACTATGGCGAAAGTACTTGAACGATTGATACATGATGTATTGTATCCCCTTCTTTATCACAATATTATTCCTGTACAACATGGATTCGTCAAAAAGCCTTCAACTGTAACTAACTTTATGATTTACTCAGACTTTCTTTTTGAAAGCATTGACAGGCGCAAATAGGTGGATGCAGTATATACAGACTTCTGTAAGGCATTTGACAAAGTGGATCATGCGCTATTGTTGCGGAAAATTGAATATAACTGTATAAAAGGTAGTCTACTGCGCTGGTTTCAGACATATGTAATAAATAGGACACAAAGGGTGGTAGCCCATGGTTTTGCTTCCGACACAATTACTGTAACGTCCAGCGTGCCACAGGGCTCGATTTTGGGCCCGTTGTTGTTTAATCTGTTCATAAATAATATAAGTAAAATAATAAACAGTATAAACAGATAATATTTTTGTCTTTTCTATAAACCATTCAATACGCTTGGCCAGCATTGAATAAAACATATTGCAAGTACAGCTAATTAATGATATAACTATTGTTGTGTAAAATGTTCAAAACTTAGTATCGAGGCTCATGAGCCATACTTGACTTTTTTAATAACCATCATCTTTATTGTATTCATAGATCGTAAGTATCACTGCAACATCGTTCGGTTCCGGCCGCGGTTCACTACACACGGAATTCCGTTTGCTCCCTGAAAAATTAATTTAAATAATGTAAAAAGTTCGTGCAGCGCTCAGTGTTTTACATCAGTGTAAGGGTGAAGTGTTATGCTATAAACCAGTGAAATAATTTTTTTAAAATCGCCTTCGTTACAGAGATATAAACAAAAATATATTAAAATTCTGTTTGTCAACGGCTGGCCTAGGAAAAGCCGCGCTCTTCTCGGTGCAATTCACTGCAACCGACCGCCCGCGTCCCGTCCCGCGGTCCGCGTCGCCCGCCGCTGTCTATAGCTGCGACGCACCTGATACCTACAACGCTCACCTGCAGCCGCACGCTCCCCGCGCTTCGCCCCCGCTCGCTCTCGCCTACTATGGTTTGCCGAATGCACTATACGTTAAGTTACTGTAAGTAAATATGGCTTCGCCTTGTGCAACGTGCGGAAATAATATCATGGATCTACATTATATGATGTGCTCCAATTTTAAAAATGCCTACGACCTAAATTGCTTAAAAATGAAAACCGAATATTTCAATAAACTAAGCAAAGATTGTAAAGATGTACTACTGTACTAAGGCACAACCCATAGTAGACAGCTCCAATACACCCGGGTCCTCAAAATTACCGCCTGTAAAAGCCACTGAAAATGCAAATAAGTCCCGTACTCGATCCCAAGTAGTTTCTAAGTCGAAGCCTGTGAAGGACGGAGAACAACAGGCACTGGATATCTCGTCTCTTCTTGTGGAAACTTACGCCAGGAAGTGGCTGATGTCAAAACTCAAAATCAAGATATAAAAGACCAGATGTCCTCATTATCCTCCACCTTACACGAAACGTTAAAGGAGCATACTACTAAACTTCAAGACGCAAACCTGGAGATC
Organism: Blastobasis lacticolella; assembly: GCA_905147135.1. NCBI lineage: Eukaryota > Metazoa > Arthropoda > Insecta > Lepidoptera > Blastobasidae > Blastobasis > Blastobasis lacticolella. The sequence goes on along the minus strand of LR990062.1, from coordinate 4,042,986 downwards.
ACCTACCTTAAACCAATCAACTACAACAACAGATCGCTTTCAAAGACCAAGACTGCATGAAAAATGAGCTGGAAATTATGGGTCTTCCTGAGTCAGAAAACGAGAATCTGTACCACATTATGTTATCAGTTTCACACAAAATTGGAGTTGATTTATCTGCCGCTGACATTGACGACATTGTCCGTGTAAGAACACAGGTACGCAAGGGTGCTCAAATCACTGAAAACATAACTCCTAGACCTGTCGTAGTGAAATTATTAAGGAAACGCAAACGCAATGAGTTAATCAAGGCAGCGAAGTCTCGGCGCAATTTAACATCAGAGAACATTGTTGAAGGTGAGGCGGTAAAAACCTACTTCAATGAGAGACTCACGAAGGAAAACCGACGATTATTTCGGGACACGAGACTGCGAGCTACATCATACAACTTCAGATATACTTGGATCCGAAATGGTTGTATTTACGTGCGACGATCGGAAGGTAAGCCGGCAATACGGGTATACTCAACTTCCGATTTGGATTCCAAAATTGGTCCAAACAGATCTGACTCGTCCGTCCCAGCCGTGTTATCTTAAGATACCGTTATATCATTCCTTCCTTGTTTATATACCTACATTCTTATGTCTAATGCCTATATTAATTTGTTTTCAAAGTCTGTCTCTTATACTATCTTTCAGGCTGACACGATACACCGTACTCTGCGACATGTATTACTACTGTACTACACTTCACAACTCCACACTCACACATAGTGTACTACCGTATGACGTACTAACGCACAGCTATACTAAATTGTATACTCACATAAACGCGCTATATACCTCGACACAACAACTAATTAATAACTTATACCTAAATCTTGTAGAAAGTTTAATGATATACCTAATTTTAATAACTTTGTATTTATAAAATATGTTTTAAGATAGGGTTAATTATAATGATAAAAAATGACCACTACTCACAATGATATTGATGATACCCTAATGATAAACTGCTACTCACTGGAGGACATATATTCTTGCTGCAATTTTCTACCATTAATTTATAATTTCAAAGTTATTACACTTAATTATTAGGAGTATACAACAAAATTTTGAGTCATTTTTGGTTTCATTAAAACGTTCAAATGTAAATTTTGATGTCATAATATTAACTGAATGTTGGCTAACTGAAAGTTCGATTGTACCTCAAATATGTGGCTACTATGAATATCACACAATTAAATATATAAATAAGAGCGAGCGAGGAGTGGTAGCTTATGTCAAAAATAAGTGGAATTGCAGAGTCATAGAGTCTAGTTGTGAAGACTGCAATTGTCTGGAGATATACATAAATTCTGACTCTTTAGTCTTAGGCATATACAAGTCTCCTTCCTTTGCTGATATAGACAATTTTCTCACTTCTTTAAACAAAGTCCTTCAAGACAACAGCAATATAAGACAAATGATACTTTGCGGGGACCTAAATATCGACTTGTGCTCATCCCACGAAAACCTACAATGTGCTGACTACTTAAATTTGTTATACGAACACAAAATGCAACCCGCCATCACTAAACCAACTCGACGGGAGGCCTGTCTGGACCATATGTTTGTAAAAACTTTAGGTGTTGCAAGAGGGCTAGTGTGTGTTTCGGATATAACAGAACATGATGTTTGTGTATTGTCATTATTTATGAGTCATAGGACCCGTAAAATATACATACCAAAATAAACTATGAGGATGCTGCCACTGAGTTAAACCTAATCGACTGGTCTGTGGTTACAAAATTAACTGATGCTAACCTAGCTGCGAACCGCTTTAGTAGTATCATTGACGCGGCAATTAGTAACAACTCCCAGCAACACACAATAAGCTGAACAAATTTAATCTAAAACCCTGGATCACAGCCGGTTTAATGAAATGTCAAAAGAACAGAGACCGTCTCCATCTAGAGGCCAAGAAAAATCCACACAATGAAATAGCACAAATTACTTATAAAAGATACCGAAACTTTCTAAATGCAATCCTTCATAAACTAAAGACAAATTATGAAAAACAGGTCCTTACCACTAATATGAAGGATCCTAAAAAGCTCTGGTCTACTATAAAAGACATATGTCATCTCAATAAAACCAAAAGCGATCCCGTTGAACTTACTAAAATAACTTCCAACCCAATAACCTCGCTTAACTCGTGCAATAATTACTTTGTAAATGTCGGTAAAAATTTAGCAAATGAAAACTTGCGAAAGCTGTCTTGTACACAAAATGATTTGGCAACCTCAGTTGACATATCTAAGTCTGTACCACACTCTTTCTTTTTGCCCCCGACTGATGAAAACGAAGTAAACAATTTAATATCTGATTTGAAGCCAAACAAAGTTCTCCTGAAATAGATAAATGCACGCCGGTTCTTGTAAAATTGCTCAGAAATATAATAACTAAACCTTTAGTACATATATTTAATCTCAGTTTATTATCAGACATTTTCCCTAATATCTGAAAAACAGCCTTAATTATACTTATCCACAAGGCAGGTGATAAAAATACTCCAAGCAATTATCGTCCGATATCATTACTCACAATATTCTCTAAATTACTGAAAAAAATAGTTAACAAAAGGCTTTCACAATGTCTTGAAAAATTTAACCTTATCCCCTCAAGACAGTTTGGATTCAGGCGAGGAAAATCAACCGAAGATGCTGTTTTGCTGTTAAGCGACTTAATCACTAGTGCACTGGACTCCAATTGCTGTAGTATTGGGGTATTCCTCGATCTTACCAAAGCGTTCGATACTGTCTCGATCCCAATTCTGCTGCAAAAACTTCACGTTTATGGTATCAGAGGAATAGCTAACGACTGGTTTAGAAACTACCTTTCAAATAGAAATCAAAGTGTAAGAGTCGGAACCTTCATAAGCGAGACTTATTCGATAGATTTTGGCGTGCCCCAAGGCAGTATTTTGGTTCCCACTCTTTTCCTGATTTACATGAGCGATTTGGTGGATATTCCGTTGAATGGTGCTGAAATAATTTGCTATGTTGACGACACTGTTATTCTCTTCCGTGGTTCCTCCTGGGAAAATGGTGTTTGGATATCAATCCAGAGTCATCGTTATGTTGACAAAAACACACGAAGAAGAACAGGAAGTCTGTTACCAGTACTGGGGCCCGAAGAAAGGAAGGACAGTGTGGTTCGGTGACTTCATCATTGAAACAAAGAAAGTAAAGACCTTTTGTGACCATATAGTGACCAAGCTACGGATGACAGACGACAGTGGAGACTCATTAGACCTCACACACTTCACTTACACCGATTGGCCTCATAAAAGCGTGCCTCAAAGCCGATCAAACTTTCTTAACTTTGTTCTCAAAGTCAGAAAGGCTCAAGCACATGTGGAGTTTGATAACAAGAGTTCCAACTTTCCTCCTATGGTGGTCCACTGCTCTGCTGGATTAAATCGCACAGGAGCTTTCTGCGCTCTAGACATCAGCATATCGAGATACAATGAGAGTTCGACGATCGATCTAGCAACAGTAGTAAGAGATCTCCGCAAGCAAAGAAACAACTGCTTATCTTTGTCCACTTATTATGTATTTTGTTATCTTACAGATTTAGAATATGTTAAATTAGCTTCTAAAAAGCGAAGTATTCATATTGTAATTTATTTTTAAGACTTTTCAGTATTGAGATTGTTATTGTGTTTTACCTTAAATTAAAGTTATTTAATTAAAATATTAAAAAAAAATTATTACTCTCTCCTTCTAAACACTTTTTAATATCATACTTGCAACTCAAAATATTAAAATGAATTGATAGCAATTGACGTAGGAAGACGATAATAAACCTAACAGCTGATAAGTATTTAGCTGATGGAGAGTTTATAGTTCATTATAGTTTATCTTGGGCTACTAGGACCAAATTACTCACTCACAATAGGTCGTTGTGGCTCGGGACGTGGTTTGAAAACGGTAATGTATGAATAATTAATTTTATTTTTCCTGTAGTGACCATAGCTCTAGGTAAAATAGGTCCATATTATATCATACTGTAATAGTTATTCTTTAAACGTTGGCAATATTATTGTGATATTCTGGGAAAATCCCAGTTCACAGGTCAATGTTGACCGATAGTAAAATAGGCACACTGTTGATCCAAATTTGTAGGTACCAACGATATTTGAAGAGAACAAGTGCCGTTATCTTTATTACTTATTGTAAATGGCATTGACCATCATGACCTTATTACTGGGTATTCCAGAATTGTTTATTTAATCAAGAACACATTCGTCAATCAACAATTGGTTATGGGCTTATCGCTTTGAAATTCCCAGTATTCGTTATTTTATAGTTATAATTATTTTATCTTATAGTTAGGTATAAAGTTACAATATCGATACACGAAGAAATTATTTATATCTGAAATGTTACGGTCGATAAGGATAATTTTGTGCCCATATATTGCATTTCCCAAAAAATACCCTCTTCATACGGGTTTAACGAGTTTTTATTTTCCTTACCTACTCTACTGTTGTTCTGTAAATATTTTCCCTTATATTAAATATAATTGGGCCTCATCTGTTCACAATTTTAATTCTAATCGTAAAAAGCTATACACTATCATCTTTATTCGCAAATTGTTTTACACTTATATCTAAATAGTAAATAATTTATTCAAAAATTAAATTCGCTACACATATATTTATATAAGTCACTAACTTTCGAAATCGAAAACTTTCCTGGTAAGCATGCCCAAGTGCGCGTTCAAAAATTGTCGAAACAATGGCCTTAAACGACGAAAAATGGATGGGATTTTATATGTTGCGTGAATAAACACATTATACATCTTATCATGCATAAATATAACGATTTACACATAAAAAACCATCAAAAATAATTATTTTAGTCATAGACATATTGTCAGTGTCAGACATCACGTCAGTTGTCTCAATCATGCGCATGCGTTAAAGCGAAAACAATGATTGCTCACTAAAAGAAATGGAGTCACAGCATTATCCACAGCGCGAAAAGCAATTTTGAGCTTTATAAGTATGAAAAAATGTTGATATTTGGGAAATATGATACTGTACGTAATGGCATTTTGATTGGGTCGTGCGTATTTTGCTACTACGTACAAATGTCAATTAGGCGACAGATTTCAAGCGCATTATTGTATGAAGTGCTTTATCTACGGTTGGTAGTAAATCAATGCTTGCAAAGTTGACATTATGACAATGCCATCACAATATATACATGAGAACTTGATCTATGTTCATAAAAACATACACCTGTTTATGAGGAACAGTGATGTTCATAGTAGAAATACTAGAAATAAAGATAAACTTGTTACTGGTTCTTGTCGTCTGGCCAAAGTCCACAAATTATTTGTGGGTCAATGTGTACGCTTTTATAATAAGGTTCCAACAGATATACAGAATATATCATTGAATAAATTTAAAGCCACTATAAAAATAAAATTATGTCATAAAAGTTATTATAGTATATCTGAATATGAAACTGACAAAAGTCTATGGGACTGAACTGCTGTTCTATACAGGTATTTATAATAATAATAATAATATAATAATAATATCTTTATTTCAGGCTATTAGAACCCATATAAATTATTACAAGCAATAGCTTATTATAAAATTACAAAAATATAAAAATAATATTTTAGTCAATAGACAAGTCAACTTATAAAAAAAATAGTTTAAAAATAATTGAAGCTTACAAGAAAAGCTAACAGGTCCCAATTCAGTCACAAACATTATTTCTTGTTTAAATCATGGTGTACGGAAAGCCAATGTCGAAAAATAGAGCAATTCGTACTCTCGGACATCGCGATCAAAATACCGTTTTTGGACGAACGAATACGGCTCCAGAAACCAGCCACACGTGAGCGTATAATCGCAAAATAGTCGGGAACCCTGGCCTCGGCAAACATACTCGACGCGCTACAGAATCTGGGTAGTTTCATTAGAATGCGGAATGCGTCATTATACTGCACTCTAATCGTCCGCAGATTGCGTTTGCTGAAGTTCGTCCAAAGCTGACATGTATAGAGGCATAGACAATATGCCCTAAACAACGTCACCTTAACTGACTGACTGCACCTCGCAAACCTACGCGCGAGCATATTGCAACGTATAGCCAGGGCTCTGCGCTCCCGCTCTATGTCCTCGTCGTCACGGAGAGTCTCCGTCACAATGTGGCCCAGGTACCGGAATCGCTCCACCCTAGTCACTAAAGCCCCATCTAGCGTCACCGGCGGGACCCGCTCCGGACCTCCACCAGACTTGAACACCATCATAACGGTTTTTTTGGTATTATATACTAAGCCATGCTCACAGGCATAGCGCTCGCATATACCCAGTAACTTTCTTAAACCGTTTAACGAGGGGCTGAGGAGCACCATGTCGTCCGCGTAACTGAGGTTGTTCACACATGTGGAACCAAAGTGGCAGCCAATCCTGGTGCTCCTCAGCTCCTCAATTAGACCGTTCACGTAGGGGTTAAAGAGGTCCGGGGAAGTCAGGCCTCCTTGACGAACTCCACACTTTAGTCTATAATCACTAGAGTTGGAGTCGCCCCATCTCACATTATTTATTTGGTTCTCATACCAGAACCTCAACAACTCTACTATCTGTAGTGGGAGCGTAGTCTTCCTTAGTTTATCCCATAGCAGGCTGTAATTGACTAAGTCGAAAGCTCGGCTGAGGTCTAAAAAGCAAGCGTAGACTGAGGTTCCTCTGCTGTTGTAGTAGTTTACAGTATTTTTCAAGCTAAATATAGCCGAGTCTGTTGAGAGACCGGTACGAAAACCAAATTGCGCATCATCTATGCTGAAGTTTTGCTTTAGATAAGGATGGATAAGTCTTTCCAGTATTTTACTAATTACAGTACCAAGAGAAATCGGCCGATAATTATTCGAACTGGACAAATCGCCCGTCCTGTTCTTTGGTACTGGAACAACCACGGTTTTCATTAGTAACGCAGGTAAATAACCCGTTCGTATACACAGGTTGAACAGCTCAGTCAAAACTCTGTATATCTCATCACCGGCATATATAATGTGGTCAATACTTAACCCGTCCACACCCGGAGACTTACCCCGTTTAATTTGACGTACGGCTGAAAGACATCCTCCGTACATGCTTCACTGTTGCAGGAGCGCAGCACGCTGCCTGTAGGTCGTGGTTCTACATTGAAATGGTGTGAAAATAAGTCGGCGTACAGCTTGTCATCACAAAATGACTGCAGCTCATTCCAAAATCTGGTACCGGGGTGGGCATTGTAGTGTAACGTTCGCCCTCTCAGCAAAACAGACTCTCTCATACTTTCACGCACACGCTCATTCACACTGAAATCTAAGCTCTAAAACTACCATTTCTAAACTGTAAGACTATAGAATCTATTATCGACGTTTTAAACTAAATAAGGCCATTTGTGATCGTCTGTGGAACTCTACGTTGTGATGTTAGTAACCCCGATGCTTTTAGAGTGGAGAAGTATAAACAGGTATGAAATTATATAATTAAATAAATACAAGAGATAATTATACTAGAGATTAATTTGCCAATAGCTAAATTTAAAATCAGATTCATATATTAGGTCTAAGGGAAATAAACAGATATTATGTGTAAGGGAAAATAAACAGATATTATGTCCAAGGGAAACAAACAGGGCCCCCCTCATTAGAGGAGGGGTAAGCTGCTCCAAAGCCAGATAACTGACTCCAGCATGAACTTCGCTACTCGTAGCCCATGCTTCACTCCGCAGCTTACTATATGAGTCAACCAGAGACTTTGATATTTATTTAAGAGATGGCACAAGATTCTAGGTCTTTGTCAAGTCAATTAGTATTTCATAATATATAATGTAAGAGGGCACAACAACAACAACCAATGCCTGTGGATCATATCCATATAATAATTGTAGGTGTGATTAATTCAATAAAGCATGTAGCTTACTCCAGGTCTCTCCACATCTTCTTGTTGTAGATACGTATATCATGTACCAGAGCTTACTCATGAGCATAATGACAAGTCTTAGGATACATCACAGGTTGAGTCAATCGCGTATGCAGGGTCCAATAGACTCGACGATGTAGATTTGGATACCCCATAGGCATACAAAGGCGGACTTCAACAGTGTTCCTTCGACAACAATAAAGGGCCCGAATTCAGCAGCACAGATATAGTATAGGTAGAATAGAATAGAATCGGCAGTTAGCCCTGGAGAGAGTGCTCCATACACAAATGCAGATTATGCATAATAAAGTCTTCAGGTTGTAATATTTATCAAAATCCAGTGATGGATAAGTTCCAGAGAACCATGGTGTTGTTCCAAATGGCTAAAGCCACAATATTTTAGTAATAATTAAAGGAAAAGAGATAGAGTCCCATAGGTCAGTCCGTAAGGTAGTGCAGGTATATTTTAGGCTACCACCGCTCCGGAAATGGAACCTACATGTGAGGAACGAAGCGGCCAGCTTCTCACACAGCCAAACATCTCACGGGTACAAAACTCAATCCTTGATATAATGTAAAGACAGCAGGCGAACAGGATCATGATTTCAATTGGTAGTCCCAAATGTATTTGATGTATCACATCAAGTTCTTCATATAAATCTCCCAAGTAAGTAAGTTGTACAAATTATAGATATCTTCAGTATCGATAAATAGCTCAAGGCTAATTTAAATTAGTTATAAAAATAATCAATATTGTAATAAACAACTGGTAATTGAGGCCTGTAACTTCAGGTACTCTCAATTAAATATTTCAAATGCTGGACTCCAATTGGTATAGAAAAGTAGCTCCAAAGTTTATTTCTAGTTATAGAATATTATTGATGTTGCAACTGTATCAGGGATCTAGTTATGAAAGTCAATAACAATGAACTTTATTCATTGATCCTAAGCAATCCCAACGTACAGATTTGGTCGTATTAAAGTTGTCCCATCGGCACACCACTAAGTACTAGAAAGGTCTTGCAAAGACCATGGGATTCAGACAGACTAACTGCTATCTGGCTATATTGGAAGCGAGCTTCCTTAACATCAAAACATCAAACAAACATTAACATCGCTGTTTTCGCTATGTGCAATAAATTTGGATTGACTGACTGCTATCCGGACATCTTAAGACCGAAGTCCCTCAATATCACGATAACAACGGTACACCCAAAAGTTTGTCTATGCGGACTCCAGCTTTGCCAATACATTTTAGAACCTTTTCGCAACATGCATTAGGTTTAGACTGGTCAGCTGCTATCCAGATGTCTCAAGACCGCAATCTATTAACATCGCGATAACACCAACTCGCCCAAAAATTGACTTGCGCGGACTAAGCTCTAAGATGATTTAGAAGAGAAAAGACTGATTTTAGGACGTTTTCGCAACATACCTTAGATTCAGATAGGTTAGCTGCTATAATGATATCTCAAGACCGTAATCTCTCCACATCACCATAACACCAACTCACCCATAAATGGATTGCGCGGACTAAGCCCTAAAATACTGGTGCTCCAACAGGACCCCAATCATAAAACCCGATCTGTCACGTATGCTACCCGAAAGAAGGATACTAAATATTATTTTATCAAAATCATGTTCCATGCCATCTCTAATAAATATCTTAAAGGAATATCTACGCACTAAAGTTACAAGTAAAAAATTTAAGGATTTAAAATCCAAATTACAATGCTCAATGAAGTCATCCCACTTCTAAAGTATTTCATTCCAAACAGCCCTAAACGTTCAAAATAGCTCGTTATAAATTTATTCTCAAGATGTGAGAACACATCAACTCCTAATAGCCTACTTGTTTTAATACAAATAATGGCCTACAACTTTATTAATTTACTTAAAGGCATCTAACAATCGCGCTCACACTAATACTGACACGCACTCATACACATAACATACTCACTAACATCATCTACACTATAGAACAAAAGCGCACGCTTCGTCTTTCTCACGTAGGTACATACTGTTTGACGACGAAGGAGTCTATGAAATTAATTATTTTATTTATTTTTTTATTTTATTCATTTATTTCAGGCAACTGAGGCCCATATTTATAAATACACAAACAACCTAAATACAAAATAAACTAATACAAAATACAGACAAAGATAAAACCTATACCTACATACAAATTATTATAAATTGTAAACTAATATATAAAAATATAATTTATTAATATCTTAAAAATAACTATCACTTAATGTCGTTCGGCGGCACCGGAAATTCTGGGTCGCCCACGGAATCGCCGGTACACCACACCCTTCGGCCAATATTCTTCCCTCATGAAGAAATCCAGATCTGCGGTGGGAACCAACGCCACGAACGAGTTGAACGTACGTTCATGGCTTGATTCCAAGAGCTGGACCCTCACGAGGTACTTCTTGGTTATGCGGATGTGCTCCTCCACGTCCTTTGCCGTCACCGTGTAATGAAGGCGGGACAAGTAGAGCGCAGTCGTAGGTGTCGCAGGGCGCAGCAGGAAGTTGGGACCAGTTACTGCAGTGCCGCGAAAATTCTGAGCAGCACGACGTCTACTCTTCTTCTGGACCGTGACAAATCCTTCCTCATCACGGTCCCCGTCGAGGGCGCATGGTGGCTTCAATGCCGCCGATTCTCGCGGAGTTGAAGCCTCCACGCGAAGGTGTTGGCGCGTAGTCGATGCGCGGACAGGAGCCGTGGGCGCCGGCGTTCGAGCGGCGGGCGCAAGCGAGCGAGCGGCTGGCTGCGGCGGGCGGGGCGCGGGTTGCGCGTCACGCGGCGACCCGGCCGAAGCGCGCCCCCCCTAAATCGCCCCTAAATCCGTTCGGACTAGAAAATCTTTAGTACGTCTAACGCACTCACTCTCGCTCTTCTCTCTCTCTATCTTTCTCAAATCTATTCCTTTATTACATTGATTTATACGATAATTGTTTCAATCCTTTTCAATTTATGGATTATAATAACTGTACATAGTATAAAACAGAAGCCGTCTACCGCGTTACTTTTAAATAATTTAGTAAAGGTCAATCTAAGATTGAAGTACGTATAAGCGAATATTAATAACCGTATTAAATGTGACGCGGCTAAAATTTTATAAAAGTAATTAAAAAAATTCCATATTTAAAACTTATGATGTTCTGCTCTGAGGATCGAACCCGGGACCGTCGGTTGACTCCGCGGTAAAGTCGAACGCTCTCTAGACAAGCTACTTTAATTATTGAACGCGCGGCGAAATATGCTACCACTATTAGATAGGTCGTATTTCATAAAATTCTCCGAAACCAAAACTCTTCAGGAATGACGTATTATTTTACAGATTTAATGATTATTTAGTGGATATATAACGATATATGAATATATTAGTCGACGCCTAAATTCCTACAATACTTGATGAGTTGAATTTTGCTTATTTAAAGGATAACCTAAGCGAACTACTTTTGGGCCTACCCCTTTCTTTATCCCAATAGACGAAGCCTAAGCATATCCTTGTGCAAATAAATTCCCCGTTTACTGTGTAAGTATGATGTAAGTGTCCCATACATAAGTCCTATACATATCTAGAATAAAGACTAGCTAAACCTAACTTTCAGCACTGGAATAGCGACCGAGATCGCTCAACCAAGTACTAAGGTACCTATCGTCTCCTGGGCCAGTCAGTGGTGGGTCTGACCAGTGTAGCCAGAAGTTGTACCTATTTCTAAGAATATCCGACATTATACTGCCTGGGGACATGCCGAATACATTGTGTGACAAGACCTCGGAACCTCGGCACTACGGGGCTTACTGTTGGGTAGCGAAGGCGAGGGCCTTGCAACCTTGCGTGGAAACACTTGACGAATCCCAGATCCTTTCGTAGTGCCTAAATTCCAAGTCAAACGATCTATGAATGTCACACAAAAATTCCAGAGAAAGGTACTAGGCATTTACTTAATTCCAATCGGAACAAAAGGTTAATAATGGAATATTATGTAACATCCAGCCATTTGCTGTCCGAATCCAACGGCCTAAGGTCTTCAACCTTAGTAGGACCTGAAAGCATAAGCAAGGGCGGTGTGCAATGCCTTGCCAAGGGGTCCCTGAAACAAAAACAACAATTAGTATTTTTCATCACTGTTCTAGAACACTAACATACCTGGTTTTGTACTTCACTGAATCTACTGCCTCGAAGCTAAAGCTCGAGTGGAAAAAACCCCAAATGTTTTGAATACGTCCCGCCCGGACGTCCGCCTTCGTCGAATGTTGATCAGAGAAAAAGCCCCCATCGAACCTTCCACTCCCTTATATATCGATTCCAAAAATCTGTCGATCTTTCGAGAACAAAAACAACACAGCGATCACGCCACCCTGCAGGGTTCCTTCAGCGAAACATGAAAACCCCTCAATCAACAAATCTTACTCGCGACGTACCCATTTGATAACCAGTCATTCCTTTAATCGGTACCTATTGAATGACATCGAAATTAGATGCAATTACTGTCCTAAAATATGTTTTAAATACAGCATAAACTACTCGTCTTTTAAATTATGGATAGTGAAAGACAGCTACGGAACCCGACGGTTCGTGTCGACTCGACCTTGCCTATCAATCCACCCCACCTTAGGAGGTAGGCCTCATGCTTACTTTTTTCTTTCTCTAAGCTTTGTGGCCACAAATTATATTCATACAGCCATACACATTGACATGATTTCTTTTGATTTCAACAACCCTATAAATATTTAAACCTATAAGTATTAAAACAAAGATAATTTTAGAACACTCAAATAATAGATAAACACATTTCAAACATGAGAGAACTGTATAACAGTTACCATACTCCGCACATAGATGACGTTGTTAACGTGATATTGAGCGACCTCGTCAAATCGTATCTATCGAAATCTACAGATGGCGTTAGTTGCGGCAGATATGAAAGATTCGCCCTATGGACACCAACTAACAAAATAATTACGAATCTCTCGCAACTCGTCAGTGATCGATCAGTTTTGAACAAAGCCGTTTAATTATAATTTGATCCTATAATCTATTTAAAAAAAGGTATCATCTCCCAAATTCGAAGTTCGTAATTGTGGAATATTTTTCGCGTGAAATAATTTGGCCTAGGGGTCAAACTGTTACATGACGCTGCTAACGTAATATAGTGAAACTTCGTCATAAATTCTACAGGTGGCGTTGGTTTCAATTTAGAAAGATTCGCTTTCGATGGACTCCAATTAACAAAATATTTACGAATAATATCATTTCGAAACTCTAGCAGCACTGGCGATCAGTTTTGAACGAAGCCGTTTAATTTTAACTTAATCCTATAATCTATTTAAAAAAAGGTATCGACTCCCGAACTCGAAGTACATATTTCTTGAATATTTATCACGTGAAGTATTTTATCCTAGGGATGGAACTGTTACAGTAGTCCCCTAGGATATAAACTGCAGCGATGTCATTATCCGCCACCACTGCAGCCACCTCGGCTAAGCACCTTGTGTACTCGATCAAATTATCGTCGCTGTCATTATCATAAGGCATGTATATATTTATTATCAAGAACGACTTGTCCTCTACCTCTAATTTGATGGCCGCAACTCTATCGCTCGTGCATTCAATTTTTAGTACACGGGTGAAACGGTTCTTTCTCCATAGAAGAGCAAGTCCACCATAAGGTCGCCCTTTTAATATACCTACGGAGGTATCCACGGATGATGTTGCGAAACTTTGAAAATCGTCACTTATTCCATCTACGAATCCAACATCATGAGGCAGCAGCCAGGTTTCCTGCAATGCTATGACATCTATAGTACGGCATAAGAATCGAATCTGTTCAACTGACCTTTTTATCGATTTGCAATTGAAAGTAGCCAGAGATAGATATTAGTTACGGGACTTATCCATAATAGGTTGTGTTAACAGCATGTGTACGTCGCTCCCGATAACGCCGGTAAATTACTCCAACCGGCCAAAAATTTGGTTCCAGAAAAATGCCTAACTTCTTGGTAGGCACCTTAATTTTAAACGAATTAAATTCTGTCTCATGCATTTGTTTTAACATCTCCACAGATACGCATTCCTCACCCCTATCTTGGATATGCTTTTTAATATCGGTTTCGGTGACACACTTAGCGGTACGGGATACATAGATTGCGCTGTATGTCTCAACTACTTGAAAACCCCCGGTCGTTTCTAGTGTACCACGCATGTTATAATTTTTCGGTTTAGGTTTTTTAGCCTTTTTATAATGTACGATTTTAAAAAGATTCATCCGTTTCATTCTGACTTGAATTTTGTCCATGATCATTTGTTCTTGTAGGTACACGTTGCAAGTTGCTAACATTCATGCGCACACAATCACCACCCGTATTTGTAGAAGGAATACGGGCGATGGTCATCTGGCGGCTTGACGGTCCGGCCTGCACAATGTCGCGATATGTCGGTGTATGAACAATTTCTAATCCCTCCTCGTTCACCGGCGGCGCAGGTACCGACTTCTTCTTAGGCGGCGTCCTCATTGGTGTACTTATATTATTATGTATATTTGTCTTTTTTGATATGTCAGCATTTTTCTGAATTTTATCACTAGAATTTTTAAAACCAACTGCAGCATGTATCTCCGTTAGCTCTGCATTTACGTTAATTTGCATTTTAGTCATTTCCGTTTTGATTTCTGTCATATCCCTTAATAGACGGGTGACGTCAACATAGTCAAATGTAATGGGTGGCAACTTGTTTAAGTTTTTAGCCACAAACGTCGGCTGCACGTCTGGATCTACTTCTTTCAGGACTTTAATTACATCTTTAATATTCTTCTTTTTTTTGTCGTCTCCTTTTCTTTGCACATTTCTGAGTCCATCTCCACACTTGTTAAAAAGAATGTTCTTTCCTTCCTCAATTTCCGTCTCAGAATAATTCGATGAAACGATTTGGATAATGCTGAGTTCATCCAATACGTCAATTTTATTTTGCATAAAAGTAAGAAATTCGTTAATTATAATATCCGTCATAATTCGTCACTGTGAACACTGCCTAACATTCATCGCACGACAACAACAAACAGCGATGCGCACACGACCAGCCGACTGCGTTGCGATCGCGGGACTTGAGAGATTTACTTTTAAGATAGTATATAGGACAAATAATGTATTAGAACATAAGACATGTTTAAAAAAAAATGAATTAACGTAGGCTCTGTGGGTTTCTTGCTGTTTCTTTCCCCCACGGAGAACCACCTTGGAAGCGGCGTTAAATTTCCTTCCTTTTCCACACATAGTGACTTCTGCCTGCGGTTGGGTAGGGGTAGGGTAGTAGTTAAAGTAGGGGTAGGGTAGGGGTAAGATAGTGGTAGGGTAGGGGTAGGATAGTGGTAGGATAGGGGTAAGATAGTGGTAGGGTAGGGGTAAGGTAGCGGTAGGGTAGGGTTAAGGCAGTAGGAGAATATGGTAGGGGTAAGCTAGGGGTAGGGTAGTGATAGGATAGAGTAGGGCTGGAGCAGCTACCTATCACATGCAGCATGTGTAATGCACGCTCACTTAAAAGTCTGTCTGGCGGTGGCGTGGCGGCCGGGTCGCTCTTTTCCCTCAAATATCGTTGAATTGGACGATGACTGGGCCCTGCGTTATACTCGTGAACGGGTGCTGCCTTGGTAGACTGGCTTACTCTTGCTGTAGTTTTAGGTGGGTTTTCTTAATTTAGACATATTTATATAATATATTGAGCGTGGTCCGGCTTTAAAGATAAAGATAAACATAAAGATAAAGATAAAGATATTTATTTTCAGTAAATGTTGGTACAATAAATGGTGTTAACAAAATAATTATAACGTCCCAAGAACACTTAATCCTTTCGGATATGAAAATATTCAGTAGGTACACAATCATTATAGGTATCCATTAACATTATATCTAGAATTACGTATTCAAAAATAGCTCATTTACAGAGTAAAATGTCTTATTTATTAACCATTGTTTCAGTTTTTTCTGAAAAAGTTGAATATTTAAACTTTTTAGACTTTCAGGCAATCTTCAAAATTTGCCTCTCATTGCCGGGCACGGTCCGGTCGTGACTGGCGTGGAGTAAGTTTGCTGCTGCCATAGGGCGGCCAGCGCGTCACTGTGTGCTTCCTTCCTACTTTCTGACCCCCCTCCTTTTTGATGATTAAAAGATATATTTAATGTCCTAATCAATAAATAAATTTTGAATTTTAAAGCGATAGTTTTACAATTGGACGTTGAATGAGGCTGTTTTTTGTTTTTAAAGTGACCACTCTGACTAGGTTATCTGCGCCAGGGTGGACGTTGACGACTCTTCCCATTGGCCATTTGCCCAAGGGCGCATGATCATCTTGTATGATTACTAAGTCTCCAATTTTTATATTATTCTGTGATTTATGCCATTTATTTGTTGTTGAAAGCTGTGATAAATATTCAGTTTTCCAACGCTTTTTGATATATTGTTGATATTAGATACCAACGTGTCCTTGCATTTTGCTCGGTTTCAATAATTGCTAGGCCTGATTGACTTGTTAGAAAGTGTGCCGGGGTAAGAGCATTTAGATCTTCAGGGTCTTCAGTGAGCGGGCACAGGGGTCGTGAATTGAAAAATGCCTTAATCTGACACAGAAGGGTAGTGTATTCCTCAAAAGTGTTTAATGTCTACATGCCGATAGATGTGAAAGAAAACCTTGTGGAATTCACTGATATCTTAGCTAACATGAGCGCGGTTATTGAAGACCATAGTGTTGAAGCTGCTTACATGCTGGGGGATTATAACGCACACCCTGGAGCGAGATTCGGCGAGGAGCTACTGGAGTTCTGTGCGGAACAGACTTGGCAATGTGTGGATGTGGAGCTATTAGGCATCGCATCGGGATCATACACGTTCGTCAGCGATGCGCATGGTACAAGGAGGTGGCTTGATCATTGCCTCGCAACACAGGCTGCCCGGGACACCATCCAACGTGCATATGTAGAGTATAACGTCAACTGGTCGGACCATTATCCACTATTTGTGTGTTGTAATATTTTAACAGTTACACCAAAGAGTAGTAGCGGTATTTATTCAGATAATAACATATGTAGAAGGATAATTTGGGGCAACAGAAATGTAAGCCAAACTCACGCATATGGATTGCATTGTTATCATTATCTCAATCTCTTATATGAACATTTTTGTCGAAACTATAATAATAGTATTCAGTGTAAATCTAATGTTGTTGCCTTCATTGATCAGTTTTACAATGATATTATTAACATTTTGCAAAATGCATCAATATTAACTTCGCATTCTGGTGCACGCAGTACTAGGCGCAAGCAGATAACAGGCTGGAACTACCACGTTCAAGCTAGTCACGCAATAGCAAGACACCATTTTAAATACTGAGTGGACTGCGGCAAACCAACGGCCGGTGAGGTATTTATAAATATGCGGGAGAGTAGAAAATTTTTTAAGGGAAGGTTGAAGTTTTGCCAGGACAATCCGGACTCTATAAAAATGAATGTAATTGCCATGCATAGGCGTAACAAAAACTTCTGTAAGTTCTGGAGATCAGCCAAAGCCTTAGATCATAAGCAGGCTCTTCCGAGTTCTGTGTATAGTGCCCGGGATACTGTGTCTATCGCGAAACTATTCGCACAACATTTTAAAGTTGAGCCACTTGAGGTGGATTTGGTAGATCGAAGTCATGACTCCCCTGGTCTGCGGTCAGAGAACAATAAGACAACCACGGTCATCACCACCGCTGCGGTGGAGAAGGTTGTTCGTGGAATGCATCGTGGCATAAGTCATCTGGGCATGACTCATTGAGCCTGGAGCATATCTTATTTGCGAGCGATGCGATTTTTAAAGTGTGCCTTGGTTATGGGTTCTTACCAGACACCCTAATAAAAACGGTGGTGGTCCCTATAGCCAAGAACAAAACTGGTGACCTGTCGTCGGTGAACAACTATCGACCTATCTCGCTCGGCACGGTTGTTGGGAAAATACTGGAGCGTGATATACAGCCTGAATTGATGAGAAATGTAAGTATTAGTGATGGTCAATTTGGTTTCCGTCCTGGTCTCTCGACAGACAGCGCGATATTATCTTTGAAGTACGCTTCTAACTACTGTCTGCAGCGAGAAACATCTGTGTATGCATGTTTTCTTGACTTGAGCCGAGCCTTTGATCTAATAAACTATGAAATCCTGTGGTCGAAACTGCGCTCAGCCAATGTACAGAATAATATCGTGGGTCGGTTGAGATATTGGTACGGAAACCAAAGCAACGTAGTAATATGGGGCGATGCACAGTCTAGTGCATATAGATTAGAGTGTGGCGTACGTCAAGGGGGGCTTGCATCTCCGGATCTGATCAATATTTATGTTAACGGCCTGATCGAGGAGCTGAGAGGCACCGGAATTGGTTGTCACATACAAGGGTTATGTTTCAATAATCTAAGCTATGCTGACGACATGGTGCTTCTCAGCCCTTTGATAGGTGGCCTGCGTTACCTTCTCGAGGTCTGTGAAGTATAACACCAAAAAGACGGAACTTTTGGTATTCCGTTATGGAAAGGGTCCGGAGATTGTACCACCACTATTCTTGAACGGCTCGTCAATTCAGGCTGTGAAACAGTTTCGTTATCTGGGCCACGTTCTCACTGAGAATCTATCAGATGACCTAGACCTAGAGCGTGAGCGTAGAGCTCTCGCCGTGCGCTGCAATATGTTGGCGCGCAGATTTGCTAAGTGCTCGAAGGATGTCAAAGTAACTTTATTTAGAACATTTTGTCAATGTTTTTATACTTGCCAAGGACTTGCTCTGGACCAAGTACACCAGAAGGGCCTTTGGCATTCTTCGAGTTCAGTATAATTATGCATTTCGCATCATGATGCGCCTACCAAGGTATTGCAGCGCATCGGAGATGTTTGCTCAAGCAGAGGTCCCTGACTTTTTTGTCATACTACGTAGTAGGATTGCTTCCATGTGGCAGAGGGTGCGTGACTCAGGTAACGAATTATTGCAACTAATCGCGTGTGACTGTAGGAGTCAGTTCTATAGGCATTGGCTTAGCGTGCACCAGAATGCGAACAAAAATGACGAAAAGACTGTAGGTATAGATATTATGCCTACTCAATAATGTAATAATATAATATTACTTTATTTTATTTATTGTTATATTTTGTTTTAAGCTTTGTATTGTATTTTTATATGGGATTTTTCCTGAAATAAAGAAAATTATTATTATTATTAATTAATATAACACCCCGCCGGCAAAACCCTACCGCGTCAATAACATCCGCGTCGCGCGCCACTAACGCAGTCGGCAGAACACCAGCCGACACCAAGCTGCTCAGCCGCGCCGCCTTCACCAGCGTCGTGCCCCAGCATCACCGCGCCGCAAGAACACCCGCGCCGCGAACGAAACCACGTCGCGAGATACCAACCCGCCACCGCGTCGCACACCTCGCACACCGCGCCAAACACCAACAGCGCCGCACATAACTATTGCGTACGCTTGCATCCGGTTACGGGCACGGGCGTCTGCTCGCGGGCGTCGAGCTGGGCACCCCTCAAAGGGCTCCACTCGGCCTGATTGCACGCACCGAGGGCGTTCGTACCGTTAGCGGGTGTAAACGTGCGCCATAAACCACGGGTATTAGGGAAAACGGAAAAAGCAAACTACCCTCTTGTTTGTTTTTTCCGTAAAAATTTCCATTTCTGGGGAACCCCCGCAAAATAATTTCCGCTACCGCCTATCTCCATCTCGCTCGCACACTCACTGCATCGCTTGCACATCAGTGACTACAACATCACTGGTGATTATCATCGAAAATGGAAGAGGATGAAGTATTTTCCACGCCACCGTCTGCCCCCCTAACCCCCGTGGAGAGGGACTACCCTCCACTGCTACCACCAACAGCGGCTGCCGCTGTAAAACGCGGCAAGCAACTACAAAAAAAAGGCCGTAATGCCGGCCCGAGACATTGTGAACTCGGAAGCGCCGCTACGCAACCTAGGGTCCATGGAGGACATAAAACCTCCGCCAAGGTCACCCGTTCGACCTCCGAGCCTGACACGCGCGATTCCGGGACAAGGAGCGATCCCGAAGCCCCGAATCGCTATCTTAAAAAACTCGGGAATACCCGCACGAGCCGCCTGCACGGGAAAAGAAAGTGCTCCAGCGACATCATTGTTGACCAAGGCCAACGTTAAAGCGTTGGAGAGGTCAACAATAGCGCGACAACCACTGCTGCCCACCACACACGTTCCCGCCCCTACGGAGCAAGAAGACACCATCATCGACCTTCTACAGGACATAGAGCGTACGCCTACGCAGATTCGAAGACGCCCGGATTTGGACGTGAGCCCAGAGGAGGAAAATAAAAGGCCACGTACTACCTCCCCGACTACCGTTGCCACTACCATCACGGCGACGAACTCACATCCACACCGCACAACCACATGGGTCGCACCGCTACCGCAACAGTACCGGCCCATAGGCGTGCCGCTCCCCAAGTCGCTGTCGACGGCGACATGCCCCACGGCCACAACATCCGGCCAAATGGAGAATTGCGGGCACAACAGTATTGTGTTCGCGCCCACCTTAGATTCAACGATGTATGTGGCCATCGACTCACCGAAAAAGCCCGCACAGGGTGCCACGACACCACCACTGCCGCCCGCACAGCCTACAATTTCCTCGCCTCAGCCCCGACCGCGCACCTACGTAGAACAGGCCGCGGTAACGCCACCACCAACCTCAAACAGCCGCCAACCCCCGCCCACACAGGCACAGACAGCGGATGCTCCCCGACAGCCCAGAAGCTCTTACCCACCTATAGTGGTGGAGCGCCTACCCGGGTGGACCAAACACCTAGCCCACCTCAAAAACCTCCTGGGATACACACCCAATGCAAGGGCCTACAAAACGGGGGTCCGTTTCTTGCCACAAAGTGCGGACGAATTCCGCTTGGTGCAGAGGCACCTCGTGGAGGCCCGCACGAAGGACTTAGCGGTGCAATTCGTGTGCTACACGCCCACAAACGAGCTGCCTATGAAAATCGGCATCAGAGGATTGCCGGCGGACACCCCGATCGCCGAACTAACAGAAGCCTTGACCACCTTGGGCTTCAACTGCACCCACGCACGACACATCCCGGCGAAGAGGGATAGGCCGGGGTGCCTATTCTTCGCGCAAATAGATCACCAGCCTCAAGCGAAGCTCATCGAACTATACGCGACGAGGGAGCTACTATGCATGCCGGGCGTCACGATAGAGGCCTGGAAAGGCCGCAGCGGTCCACCGCAGTGCCATAAGTGCCAGGCATTTGGACACTCGTCGGCCAATTGTTACCGGGTGGCCAGATGCGTGAAGTGCGGCCAAGAGCACGCCGCAGCCGACTGCCCGCGCCCGAGAGACCAGCCGCCCACATGCGCCAACTGTGGAGGCCCGCACACGGCGAACGACCGCCGATGCCCCGATTTCAGGCGAGAGGCGAGAAAACGGGGTTTACAAATTTCCCCGCCACTACCCACTAAACCAGTGCAACCGCAGCCCCAACCCCTGTCACAACAGGTCAACCAGGAAGGGAGACCCATCAGACCCACACAGGCACCAACACCCGCCGACAGCGTAGGGGAGACCACACTGCGACCACCCGCAAATCCCGCTACTACTAGAAGCGGGGAACCCCCGGCACAACGCCGTAACCGTGGGCGCGGGAGCCGCAGAGACGAGGAAATACCATCGGCAATTGCACTTCCAAGTTCAATGGCATCTCAGCGGGCACCCGAACCACCTAGGCCATCGCAGCGACTGCCACCACCGACACCCATGAAAAGAGCGGGAAAAAGCGCACCAAAAGTTGTAGAAAATTCTACAACACTGTCGACATCTACAACTTTGTTAAAAACTACAGCGTTGTTGAAATCTGCAACCCCGGTCGAACAAAACACCAGCAATCCCACAGCGACAGAAGCACATCTGTGGACCGACAACCAGAAGGAAACCCCCGCCCCCCTCGCCCCGCGCGTCTCAGGAGGAGAGAATCCCCGACAAGGACCCAACCAAGTTACGACGCCGCAGAACTGATCCTGATCTTCGCTGACATCCTGCGTGGACTCCACGCTGCGCTGGTGGGCGGCGGGGATGTGCGACAGATCGTGCTGGAAGGCTTGCGCTCCCTCCTCCCAGATTTGGCGGACACAACGCACTCCCAATGGCCACTCTGCGGGTAATATATTGAAACCCTGGAGGTATTTATTTATTTATTTATTTTATTTATTTATTTATTTGCCAACAGATTTACACTTTTAGGTACATTAAATATTACATGAAAAATAGTAAACACTTAAATGTAAATCCAATAACAGGCAAACTTACGTTCACAGTAGAATCGATCGGTCTTAATTAAAAAAATAATCTATATCTACCACCACTAAAATTCAACAACTAAATAATGATTGTTAGTGTAAATGGCAAGAAGACGTATTTAGTATATAATACAAATATTTTTTATATTGTAATAAAGAACAGTGTAGTATGTCAGCACAATTTTCGAAGTTACATAGTTTGTTATGTTCCCTGCACAGTCTATAAACTATTTCATTACTACCTACATTCGTTCCGATACTTTTAAGTGCGAACGGTCTAAAATTAATCAATCTGGCATTGCGTCTAGGCACAGAGAAAGATACCATGTTCAACAAGTATGGGCAGTCGATTAACCCCCTTAAAATTTTAAAAAGAAATATTTGGTCTGACATCCATCGACGATCCCGGAGTGTGAACATTTTATAGTGGGACAATCGCTTCTTGTACGAGGTAAGCTGTGACAATTTCCCCTGGTGGACCGTTAAGAAGAACATTAAACGTTTCTGTATTCTCTCAATTCTGGATATATGGTTTTCGTATTGTGGATTCCAGACACAAGAACAATATTCCAAGATGCTACGTACCAACGTGTTGTAGACATATATAAGCGCAGAAATACTTTTAAAACCCTTGCAGTTCCTCCAAACAAATCCCAACATTCGAAACGATCTATTAATAATAACATCGATATGTGGATTGAATGATAGTTTAGAATCAATTACAATACCAAGATCCCTTATTTGACTAACCTCTTCCAGAACATGGCCATTTATTGAATATAAAGTTCTAAGCGGGGACTTCTTTTTAGTGAACTTAATATGCTTACATTTATCAATGTTGAGAGGTAGCCTGTTCTCAAGTGACCAATCGGAAATAGCACCTAGGTCTCTCTGTAGAAGAAAAGAATATACTGGCGATCGAATAATCTTAAATATCTTTAAGTCGTCCGCAAAAAAATAGAATTTAGAATGACAGATTTTAGTGGCTAAATCATTAATAAAAATTAGGAAAAGAACTGGCCCCAAATGGGAACCTTGAGGAACGCCTGAACATGCCCCAAATGTTCTAGACTCATGACCACAAACTACTACTTTCTGTACTCTGCCTGATAAGTAGGAGGCTAGCCATTTCATTAACGTTCCACTGCATCCAAAATTACAAAGCTTCTGAAGCAACCGTGAGTGAGTAACCCGATCGAAGGCCTTGCTGATGTCGGTGTAGATGGCATCGACTTGATCACCAGCGTCAACAGCGTCAGCCAAGTCGGCGCTAAAACAAGCCAGGTTAGATTGTGTGGACATATTTTGCCGAAAACCATGTTGCTCTGGTACAATTAAATGTCTTAAGTGATGCACTAGAACAGGACAAAACAGCGACTCAAAGATCTTAGCAACGACCGACAAAACCGAAATTGGTCTGTAATTTTTAATGTCATTCGCATTACCACCTTTAGGTATCGGAATAATATTGGCAATTTTCCATTTGGATGGGAAAACACCTGACCTAAGTGAGAACCCGTAAATAATAGAGAGTGGATAGGAAATAGTATCAGCACAATTTCTAAAAAAAACTGCCGGGATTCCATCTGGACCAGCACCCTGTCTATCATTAATGTTTTTTATAGCTTTCACTATTGCTTTTGGGCTAGTATCAAACGACCACAGGCAGTTGGACGTCAAAGCCTTGTATGAAAAATTCTCATCAACTGTAGAAGAGTCATCAACATAGACAGAAGAAAAATTTTCCGCAAAAGCATTACAAATCGACTCTTTAGATTTTAACTGGATATCATTAAGGTACATTTGCGCAGGCAATTAACCTTTATTGTTGCGTTTATTACGAATAAAGGACCAAAACGCCTTAACATTACCCTTCTCCAGTGAAGACTCAATCGATGAGATATACTTACACCCGGTTTCTGAAACGCTTGTCAACGCAAAAATTACGTAACAGCTTGTTAAACACTGATTAAATGCAGTTTGGGTTTCTGAAAGGGCCAATTGACGGCTTGTTAACAGCTTGTTGACGGATTGTCAAATCTCCAATTGACGCCTGATTATTGTAATTTTGGGTTTCCGGAAAGCTTTTTCTCATGTTAACTGTATGTTATCGCCGTGTTATTTTAATTGGCGAAAATCGATCAATTAACCGATTGTCAAAAGAAATTATATCCGATTTTCTTGGTCTAGGTCTTGGTCCTGGCCCTGGTCCAGGTCCTAGTTTTGGTCAAAGGCAAAATCCAGGTCTAGGGTCCAGGTTCTGGTCCAGGATAATGACCAAAACTGCAACCTTGATCACAATTTGAGCTTTGAACCAGAACCAGGACCTAGACCAGTGCCAGCACGTAGATCATAAACATTAGCTGGACCAGGACCTGGTTCGGGGTCAGGACATGGACCTGAACCAGGACCAGGACCTGAACCATGTCAGGGTCCAGGACCTGGACCTGAACTAGAAGCTGGTCCGGGGCCAGGGCCTGAACCTGATCCAGGACCTGGTGCGGGGCCAGGACCTGGTCCGAAGCCAGGACCTGGACCTGAACCAGTACCTGGTTCGGGGCCAGTACCTAGACCTGAACCAGGACCTGGTCCGAAGCCAGGACTTGGACCTGAACCACGAACTGGTCTGGGTCCAGGACCTGGACCTGAACCAGTACCTGGTCCTGGGCCAGTACCTGGACCTGAACCAGGACCTGGACCTGAACCAGGACCTGATCCGGGGCCAGGACCTGGACCTGAACCACGAACCGGCCCGTATCCAGGACTTGAACCAGGATTTAACTAATGGGATTATTGGGAGAAACTCACAGAATCGATAGCCGATGGCGCGGATGTTGTTGAGTGGCTTTTTCTGGATTACCTCCCAAGAGATGGACAAACGACCTCTTTAAGGTCCTAGGGAGCCGATGGATGCAAGATAACAGAGTCGACCAGAGTGTAAGCCGTGGGAGGCCTGTATTCAACAGTGGACCGGGACCCACCTAACTGCCTGAAGATGATGATGATGGGATTACTGATCCACTGGAACCCGTGACCCTTTAACATAAATATTGTTATATTTTCTCTTTTCTCGCTCTGTATATTTTTTTTTATAATATTCGATTTTTATTTACACAAAAACTATACAATAGCTATCAGTTTAATCTAAAAGTTGAATATCCCGCTGCTATCAAAAGGCCGCTAGGGACAGAGACAAATTAATGCGTTAGACAGAAACAAAACATGTACGAGTGAATGAATGTGACTGATCTTAGCAGGGGTAGCCAGACGAAAAAATTGATCTCTTGTTAATGGTCGATTAGCTAACAATAGATTGATTGGCCTTTCAGAAACCCACGGTGATTTAACAGCTTGTTAAATGTGACAGTCTGTTAGCTAATCAGTGATTTGACAAGCGTTTCAGAAACCGGGTGTTAGTGTAACATAACCTTATCTGTGTATGGCATCTATGTCTGGCCTCCTTAAACTCAAACTCATCCATTTTATTGCCGAATTTTTTAAAACGACGGCGATACTTTTCTTTTTCTTTTAAAAGTTTGATTAAATTTGTATCATACCAAACAGGATATTTACGAGAGCAAGGAGAAACGGGAACATGTCGTAATATAATAGAATTAATGAGTTCGTAAAATGTATTAACCATTTCATCAGCAGTAGAACACGACTCTAGAATACCCCAATCGAATTGAGCAATTTCTTCATTAATTTTGTCGTAGTTTCCTTTATGAAAATTTAAAGTGTTTGCCCTAGATTTAGATAAATACTTGTCCTTCAACAGATCAAGCGACACAATTAGCGGCGGATGAAATTCGTCAACTTTAGACAATGGCATATCAGCGCGCTCAGTTCGTATATTTGGGATGTTACTAAGTACGAGGTCAAGAATACGATCACCCTTATTAACCACGTAATTGTATTGCTGCAATCCATGAAGAGCCGAGAAGTCGGACATTCTCTGAGATATGCCAACCCCAGAACCATCGAAGAGCGGTTGTCCGGTGTTGAGTGGACTGTTTGTGTTATTGCTGTTATTAGACATCCAGTTTATACTGGGTAAATTGAAATCTCCAAAGAGAATAATCTCATTCATCGTACATAATTTGTCACTGAGACTTGTTAGATAACTGTCCAAACGCCCCAGAGACACCGGTGGAGGAAGGTAAACCACGCCAATGGCCACACATTTGTCTCTTAAAGAGACAGACAACCAAAGCTCCTCATCGGATTTACTTTCCACGTCAATAAGGCGTGCAGAGCTTAATTTGGAAGAAACTGCAACTAGGACCCCTCCACCATCCTGCTTAGAACTGCCAGTACTGTTACGATCTCTTCTGTATATTCGATAGTTATTGTTTAAAATTTCTGAGTCCAAAACACTGTTATTAAGCCAAGTTTCTGTAAAAACAATTATATCATAATGACAATTTAGGCTTGCCAAATGTAGATCAATCAATTTGCCTCGAATGCTTCTAACATTCTGGTAATATACACTAAGAAAAGCCATTACAACATATTAAAAGTACAATAATACAAGCAAAATTCAAGACTACACTTAGGATAATAACAATAACCTAAATGTCCTTAAGAGAATCCTTGTTCAGGGATGAGAGAGTTTCTTCATTCTTCACCCAGATGGCTGGCATGCTATCATCTTTTCTTAAGTATATGCGGCCATTTCGTACCCAAACGTACTTAAATTTGTTATCCTTCTTGAATAGTCGGGCCTCAGCATGAAGTTTCCGATTGCTCGGAGATAGATGCTCCCCCAGATAAATGTCCTGCTTCTCATCGCTCAAACCGAGTAAAGTTGAATTGAGCTTGGCCTTAGGGTTCTCTTTATTATACTTTAGGCATGCTGCAAGAAGTTCGTCCCGCTTCCTGGGAGAACGTAATTTGATAATTACAGTTCTAGGTCTTGCTGAATCGCGTCCAGATTTACCTACTCTGTTGCAAGCAAGAATGTCCAAGTCTTCCATGGGACAGGCCACCACGCTACAGAGTTGAAGGACGGTAGGAACCAGGTTCTCCTTAGAATGTTCGGGCACGCATTGAAGTTCAACGTTGCACTCCCTAGCCTGCTGCTCAAAATGGCATACTTTGAAATTGAGTTCGGAAATATTCTCCTGCAACTTCCTGTTTTGTGCCCGAAGTTCAGCTGCCTCGGATCGAAGAGAGGACACTTCTTTATTTAAAGTGTCGAACTCGGCGCTCATATACTCCACAGACTTTTGCAATTCAGGCAAAATGTCAAGATCCTTACGAATTGACTGAAGCTCGGATTTTAGGTGCTTAACAAGCGACGTCTCGATAACCGATTCTATCTTATCCGCGATGGACGATTCAAGCAAGCTCAGTCGTTTTTCTAGTGATAAACCAGGATCCACTAAGTCGCCCTCCTTTACTGGAGTATTATCACTCCTTTTTGCTGGTGCCTTACAAACCGAACATTTCCAGACAGCTTTGGCCTTCTGCGCCATTTTGGAGAAGTTCTCTTTTGTATAAGCAACACAGTTATAATGGTAGCTTCCATTACATGAAGAGCAGTTTAACTGATCCGTGGCGCTCACGGCTTGGCCACATTTCTTGCACAAACTCATTGTTAATAAAGAGGCAAAGATAAGCTAGTCAGCAAAAAAGCAGGTTAAATAAATGCAGTCAATGAGCACCCTCTCAGAGACAACATGCAACTAGGCACAAATAGCAGTAAGCGAACGTTAGCTAATCTATGACACGCCGGCCCGTTCACCTGCGTGACTGACTCATTCATTCGTTCGCTGCCCGTGCGCCGCGTAGTAAGCCGTCCGCTTACGCATTAAGAGCGAGACTTGCCTGGATACAGTCGCCGGCCGGTAACACGCGTACGTCGTGTGATCACAACAATAGAATTTTGTTTATGTAAATTTTCACTAATCAGTCACTGATTCACTGCAAAGTTGTCGATATATCGAGCAAGTACACCAAACACTATATTATACTATAAATTTTAAGCGGTGGGGAAATGTTTTAACAATTTTAATAACTGTATTTAATCGGTAGCTACAACAAAGCAATGTTACACGTTCGAAGCGCCGTCAAAGATGGTGCTATCCCTAAGCTGTGCCTTAACAATGAATGATCTCCGGCAGTGCTATGCAAGACCTCCGTATACTCGCCCAGTCGCAGGACGCCCACGTTATCCTCCTGGGCGAGACGAAACTTCGACAGACCAGCACTTTGGGGTTACAAAATACCACATCTACAGGCGCGATGAGGTGTCGCCACAGGGAGTGGCATACAGCGGCACCGCCGCGCTGGTGAGGAGGCTGTACGCCGCCTACAGACCTCCTGGCAGCCAAACCACCCTTGACCCAGTCGACTTCCATACCGTGCTCGACAGCAGCGAGCATACACTGGTGGTAGGAGACTTCATAACTAAGCACCCCGCTTGGCACTCCAGGATCGCCAACGCCGCGGGAATGACGCTGTACGCAGACGCTGAAGAGCACGGGTACGAGGTGGCCGGCCCGACCTCGCCGACGCACGTGCCGACCATAGCAAATCACCGCGCAGATGTGTTAGACATAGTCGTCCACAAAGGACTGCCCAGCTCAGTGCACGTGGAGGTGCTGTACGACATCCACTCTCAGCACCTCCCGATTCTTGTCACCCTGGGGCACAACGCCGTCTGCATCGCACCAAGATCGAAGCGGCCGAGGATCAACTGGGCGTTCTTCACGAGAAGCCTGGAGGACTATGTCCAGGAGGGACACCTCTCCACGCCTGAGGAAGTCGAGGCGGCCGCCCGACCGCATTACAGAGGCCATTCAAGAGGCAATGAAGCAAGCCGCAAAGCCCACCACCACCTCCCATGCTAGCCACCGTCGCGAAGAGCTCCCGCCCGAACTGCAGACTCTCCTGCGGGAGAAAAGGCGTCTAAACAAGCTGTGGGCCCACACTCGCTGCCCACATGTAAAGAGGAAGCTAAACATGGTCTCCGAGCAGCTCTCGGCTGCTGTGAGTGAATTCCGCGGCGCCACATGGGAGAAACTCATCGACCATGTCGGCGAGCGCGAGACCAGCCTACATCACCTGAACCGGAAGCGGCTTAACACCAAGGAGCCCATGTGCCCCCTGCTCGACGGAACGGGCGGTTACTGCTGGAGAGCGGGAGAAAGAGCGGAGATACTGGCCGACCACCTATAGCACCAGTTCACGTCCAACGACGCTGCCCCCGCCCAAACCCAACACCACGCTGCAGTCGAGGCCTCAGTGGACGCCTTCCTGGAGACCCAGCACCCGCCGCCTCCTGGAGACACCTTCATGTCACCGAAGGAGGTGGAAAGAGCCGTCCACCGTCTGCCCAAGCGGTTTTCGCCGGGGCCAGACGGCATAACAACCGAGGCGCTAAAGAGGCTCCCCCGCAAGTGCATAGTGGCACTGTCGCGCCTGTTTAATGGGTGCCTACGCACGGGATACTTCCCTACGTCGTGGAAGATGGGAAAGGTGATAGTCCTCCCGAAGCAGGGGAAGGACCGCCGCCAACCGTCGTCCTACCGCCCGATCACCCTGCTCCCCTACATCGCGAAGCTGTTCGAGCGCCTTCTGCTTCGAAGAGTGCACCCGCATATCCAGCTGCGTGAGGAGCAGTTCGGTTTCCGCAGCGAACACAGCACCACGCTCCAGCTCACCCGTATGCTGCACCACCTGGCATTCGAGCGTAACAGAGATCGCTACACCGTCGGAGTCTTTCTCGACATCGAGAAGGTTTTCGACCGAGTGTGGCACGCGGGGCTCATGTCGAAGCTACGGGACAACACCACCACACCACCGGCGCTACTCAAGGTGATCGCCTCCTTCCTGACGGGGCGACAGTTTTATGTCGCAGTAGAGGCCAAGGAGTCCTCGTGCCGCCCCATTCTCGCCGGAGTACCCCCGGGGAGCTGCCTCTCCCCACTTCTCTACGCGCTCTACACAAACGACATCCCCACCCTCGCCGGCAGACTCGAAGAATGGGAAGACGACGCATTCCTGGCCCTGTATGCGGACGATAGCGCGTTCTTCGTGTCGTGACGCCGTGCCGACATCGCTGCGGCCAAAATGCAGCGACTTCTGGACCTGCTGCCAGACTGGCTGGATAAGTGAAGGATGGTGAAGGATGTCAGTCAACGTGGGCAAGACGGCGGCCTTCATCACCGGCAGCCAGCGCAACCTGCCGCCACCTCTGCGCCTCCGAGGACAGGCCGTGAGCTGGGAGCCCACGGTGCGCTACCTGGGCTGCACCATCGACCGCGCGCTGCGCATGGCGCTGCAGGTGGAGCACTCAGGCGCGAGCCGCGCGCGCGCTGCTGCGCCTGCTACTGCAGTCCCGCCTGCCGCTCCGCACGAAGAGGCAGATCTACGGTGCCTACATACGCCGCCCCCGCCTGGTACCCGCTCTGCGCCGCCGCCCACCGCCGGGAACTACAGGCCCAGCAGAACATCTCGCTGCGGATCATCGTCGGAGCGGGCCGCTACGTCCGCAACGACGTGATTGCGCACGACCTGCGCATGCCCTCGGTGGAAGAGTTCGTCCGGGGTCTGGCGCGTCGCATGTTCGACCGCACCGACAACGGGCCACACGAACACCTACAGGGCCTCGCTCCTCTCCACGCCCGTCCCCCCGAGGGTCGCCCTTACCACCGGGAGCTGCTAAGAAGCCCACCAGAGGCCCACGCATCACCACAACCGCTTACTTCACCAGCGCACATGCGACAGATGGACTGAGCCCCCATCTGTAACAAAATGAAATCAATAAGACCATGCTCTAAACAAGACCTCCTCTACAAGGCTACCTCAGCGCGTGATCACCATCTGACGCACGACGAGACCTATATGACGCAACACAGCGTCACTACTTCACCAGCCAGGACATAGCCTGGCTGAGAAGACGCCCAGGCACGGGGTTAACCCCATAGGCCCGCACCTGACTCCAAGTAGCAGAAGACCCGCATCAGTGATCTGTCCTCGAGACCAGACCGTTTAGCCATTAAGTGTATTATTTCTCGGTCGTTGCATTTACAATATCGTGTGTGACGGGGTGGCGACTCAGAGGGAGCTGGCCACTGTCGCCACGGGTCTGCTTAAACCCCAGACGGGTTGCTATATTTGGGATTGAGGGGTCTTACTTAGTGAAACCAGCGATAGTATTGATGTAAATCATCCTTACGTTTATTAACTTAGTAACATATTAACATACGGCAAATGGCTTGAGCTACTTAGTCTAGTGGACAATGCCTAAATACTTAAGTAGCGCTTAACCCCTATGGCTTAGCTCGGCGGTTCGACCACGGGTGTTACCCGTGTTTCCCGTTACATTTCTCTCCCTAACCTAACCTAACGGACACGGATCTAGACGGTTCCCAACCCACCGACGTTCATTTACCACGGGGCGATCACGACGGGGCGGATAGTTTCTCCCGTATTCTAAGCCGCGACTAAAAAGGTAATTTCCTCGGACGCGTTTACTGTACGGAAGTTTAACGGGCGCGGATTGAGGGCTAGCGCGGGGCTAAGTCCTATCCCCATTATCCCGGTCTCGGTTTGACTACATGTGTTGAGCCTAAGTCCTAGTCTAGTTCAGTTCCCCCCTCTAAGCCTGACTGTCTACTCGGCGACCCCAAGCCGACAGTCAGGATGCCTGGTTGGACCCCTTCCTCCGGGATCACCAGTTCCTAGTTCCCCAGTTGTTCCCTATCCCCACCTAATCCCCCCCTAAGCCCAACTGTCTACTCGGCGACCCCAAGCCGACAGTAAGGATACCTGGTTGGACTCCTTCCTCCGGGATCACCAGTACCTCCTCGTCTCGGCAACCCCAAGCCGACGGAAACTATATACTCAAAAACCGTATGCGAACCTAAGGCCGGTACCGTTAGAACTGACTTCACATCCTGGTCTCGAGCCTCTTGAGTGGACATCGGGTGCGGGTCGTTAGCGCGATGCAGAGTCGGTCATCCCGGGGGCTGCCGTTGTTTCATCGGTTCGTCTCGTTAGCGCGAATGCATATGACGTTAATAATGTGACCAGATCCCAGAAATCGATTTTTGTGTTTTCAAAAAACTTCTTTTTTTGGGATGGGACATATTTACCCTAGTAAATTACCGACTTGCAATGCGAGAGTACCGGGTTCAAATTTCACTGCCGCCATGTATCAATGACGGGCGGATGGTAGTCGCCGCATGTTAAAAGCCAAAACACCGCAAAAAATATAATGAAAAGGTCCTCTGTTGGAAGAAAACACCATGCTAGGGCGTCGCCGCTGAACGACGCGCAGGCATATTGCCCTACACCTGCAATAAGTGGGCTAGGGCTACCCTGTCACGCGCGGGCAGGGTTAAAGAAGTTAGCGCCTAACAGTAGGAAGCTCTGCTTCGCCACCCTAAACGTCGGTGTCTGACCGGCCGGTCTCGAGAGCTGGCAGACTTGTTGCACAGGCGCCGCGTTCAGGTTGCATTCCTGCAAGAGACGAGGTGGCGTGGCTCCAAGTCTAGGGAAATCAGGCAGGAATACAAGCTGTTGTACACCAGATCGGCAGAAGGGAGGAATGGAGTCGCTATTGTGGTGGGCGACGAGTTCCAGAACGGCATTCTGGAGGTTAACAGAGTGAGCGATCGACTCATGGTGATCAAGGCGCAAATTAAGGGGAATAAAAACCAACCTCATTAGCGCCTATGCTCCCCAGTCCGGCTGCGCCGACACCGAAAAGACTGCCTTCTGTCACAGTTTCGAAAATACCCTGTCACTAATACTATCCTCCGAACAGATTGTGTTTGGTGCTGCCCTCAACGGGCATGTGGGCCAGAGGAGCGAGGAGTTCGGACGGGTGCACGATTGATTTGGTTATGGCCAGCGAAACAGTGAGGGAGAACATATTCTCCGAACCTCACTGGCCGCCGACTTAACCGTAGTCAACACCTTCTTCCAGAAAAGACCAGAACACCCCATAACCTACAAAAGTGGCCCGCACCAATCACAGATCAATTATCTGCTGATCCGAAGACATCGGTCACGTATCCCAGTGCAAGATCATCCAGGGGGAATACCTCACTAGACAGCACCGAGTCCTTGTTATGGTCGTCCGCGTGAGTAGTAGACGGCCTACGGCAGATCGCTGCGTGCCGTCTATTAAGTGGCGGACTCTGAGCAGCACAAGCCAGGAGTTCATGGAGGCAGCCGAAAGCCTCGATTGGAGTGCAAAGGGTGAAACCTTCAATGAGCTCTGGTGTCACTATCAGAAATCCATCCTCAAAGTCGGACGAACAGTATTCGGCACGTCGAAAGCGTCCGACGAATTGACAAGGATACGGCTTGGTGGAATAGTGAGGTGCAGGAATCGGTTAGGGACAAAAAGGCATGTTTCAAGAAATGGCAGCACAGTAACTCACTATCGGATAAGGAAGTGTACTTGGGAGCAAAGCGGTGATCTAACATGGCGGTGGCAAAAGCGCGGTCGGCCTAGCTGGCTCCGCTCTACGATGCGTTGGTTTCTGTGGAGGGGCACAAGCTCGTCTACAAGCTGGCAAAACCGTGGAGTCAAGCCATTCTGGATGTGACAAAGTGTGTTGCCATAAAAGGTACGGATGGCGTTTTGCTTACAAGTGCAAACTCTATTAAAGACCGGTGGTGCTGTCATTTCAAGAAACTGTCTAACGATGCCAACAACTACGTACCACAGCTTCCTGCAAACCTTGGCATGATAAGCCCGATCACCCCTGATGAGATGGAGAGGTCTCTGGTACGTATAAAAAACGGAAAAGCTATTGGACATGACGGAATACCCATAGAAACTTGGGAAACAATAGGGACCCGGGGCGTACTCTTGCCCACTGAGCTATTCAACAGGATTGTAGCTACGGGGCTTCTAACTGACGCGTGGCGCGTAAATATTATCACACTAATCTATTAAGGAAAAGGCAGTGTTCAAAAGTGCGGCAACCATCGAGGTATCATACTTATGAGCCACACAATAAAGCTATTCGAACGTATTGTTGACCAGAGACTACGCCAGGAATGCTCCTTGTCGGAATGCCAATACGGCTTCAGGCCGGGCTGCAGCACCATGGATCCAGTCTCTGCTCTCAAGGTCCTCCAGGAGTCCCATTGCAGTAGGAATCAACCATTGCATTACGCATTTCTTGACTTGCAGAGGGATTTCGACAGTGTCCCTCGGGAGATAATATGGTGGGCTCTGAGAGCAAAGTCTGTGCCCGAGTCGTACATTTCTATTATACAGGACATGTATGCCAATACTGGAGCTGTTGTCAAAACCATCTTAGGCCATACTAACCCTTCCCGATTCCTGTAGGTGTCCACCAGGGTTCTGTGTTAACTCCTTACTTGTTTTGCATAGTGCTCGATGCCCTCTCTGCGGAATTTCAGGACACGCCTCCTTGGCTTATGAAGTACGCTGACGACATTGTACTGGTGAGCAAGCTTAGGCAAGATCTTGAGACCAGAGTAAACACGTGGAAGGATGTGCTAGAAAACGGTGGTTTGAAGATGAATATCGCAAAACAGAGTATATGGCCAGCTGTAGCGCAGATCCCGTCACCATCCGTATAGTTAGCGAAGCTGTCAATAGAACAGATAAATTCAAATACCTCGGATCTGTGATGCACGATTCCGGCTATATCGGCCCCGATGTCAAATCATGAATCGCTGCGGCTTGGGTCAAATGGCGGGAACTCACCGCAGTCATATGTGACCCTAAAATCCCTGTAAAGCTCAAAGGGCTTATATACAAGTGTATAATTAGACCGGTGATGCTCTATGGCTTCGAGACATGGCCAGCGCTGACGAAACACGTTTGCGAACTCCACGCCAACGAAATGAAAATGCTGCGCTGGATGTGCAGAGTTACGCGATTCGATCGCGTACGTAACGAGTACATCCCCGGCAGCCTTGGTGTGAGGGATATCGCAGATAAGATCGAGGAGGTTCGTCTGCGCTGGTTTGGTCACGTGTTGCGTAAGCCTCAGGGATACGTGGGAAATAGGTGCCTGAATCTGTCGGTATCAGGAAAGAGGCCCCGTGGGCGGCATAAGAAGCGATGGATTGACATGGCTGAGTCCAATGCGAGAGCCAACGGCTTACGACAAGGGGATGCCGAAGACCGGGCGAAGTGGAGAAGATTGAGTAGGAAAGCGGACCCTGGCAGAGGCCGGGATAAGTGCTAGGACAATGATGATCCGTCTATCTGTAGCTCCCGAACGGATGAACCAATTTTAATGCGGTTTTCTGTATTTGAAAGGTATTTTAATCGAAATTTTTTCTAACTTTATTTCATTGAAATCGGTTTAGTAGGACTAGTAGGAGGTATTTGTTCCCCATGTTGTAGATAATGTACATCTTTGACTTGCGATATCTCGCAAGGTTTACCGTTTTTGACGATAGATATTAAAGTTTCCTATCGATTGGCATAAATAAATATAAGTTTTATGAGTATCCGAAAAATCGATATATTTTCAAAATGGCGGAAATTGGGTGGTGACCGAAACGTACTATGCTATTTGGTATAACAACCAAAATTTGTCTTTGCAGAAAAGGAAGGGGAGGCATCAACTCTGCGAGTGCCTTCTGTAAATCTTAATAGGGAGGAATGGCAGGAATGGTTGCAGATCATATCCAATTTTTTTGATACTGGGGAAATCTGTAATTTAGTAAAATCACATTCAGAGAATAGATATTTTGCCAAAATAAAAATCTTGGACAACATTTTTTTTGGTCTTCTGGATACGGGTGCTACCACCTCGGTCATATCTAGTGATTTCTGTGCTAAACTTACTGCAATGGGATTCTCAACGCAAGAAACGGCACAGACAAAACTGTCCACAGCGGATGGCACACCCCACTGTATATGTACTGCCATGTGTTTGCCAGTACAATTTTTAAAATCATATAATGTGATTGAATTTTACGTTATGGATCATTTGAAACATGACATATTATTAGGGATGATTTTTTTTTATATTTCAATTTGTCCATTGCCGAGGCCAAAATCAAAATTGGTGACATACACGTAGGCATACCATCAAATATAGAGATCTCGGAGTAAGTCATGAAGGAAGGAGCAGTAATATCGCGTCTGGAATTATTGGCTTGTCAAGCTAAAGCACTTGAGGACATAATTGCTTCTATGGAAAATACCATTGGATCGGGTTTGGGCCGAAAAAATTTAATAAATCATCGAATAGACTCAGAAGATCACGAACCGGTTAATCAAAGGCATTTTCGCCGCATATAATAAAAGAACTAGAAATGGAAATTAACAATATGTTAAAGAACGATGTCATAGAACCCTCATATAGTTCTCGGCGCTCTCCGGTACTTTTAGTAAAAAAAGCTTCTGTTCAAAAAAATCAATTATGTTTAGACAGCCGTCAGCTTAATAGGTTAACAAAGGAAGACTCATATCCACTTCCTCGTTTTACTACCATTCTGGACAATTTAAATAATGCACATTACCTGTCCACTCTTGATTTAAACTCGGCCTTTAGGCAGATTCCACTTGAAAAGGAAAGTAAGGAGAAAACTGCATTCGGTCTGCAAGGGAAGGGTTTATTTCAGTTCAAGGTTATGCCCTTTGGCTAAGTGAACTTGTCAGACGCAGCAACGATTAATGGATAGGCTATTCCCGCCAGAATATGAAGGGAAAGTATTTACATATCTTGATGATATTGTAATTTGTACTAAAACCTTCGACGACCAACCTTGAAGGCAGGTCTCACCATTAACATGGAGAAATCTAATTTTGCGAGAGGTTCTCTGAAATATCTTGGCTATATTGTGGACAGAGATGGATTGAGGACCGATCCGGAAAAAGTTAGTGCCATTTTCAACTACCCAAAACCTCGTACATATACTGAACTTAAACGTTTTTTAGGTTAAGCTAGTTGGTACAGGCGCTTTGTGGAGAAATTTGCCATGATAGCGGCGCCGTTACATGACTTGACAAAAGGAGGTAAGAAAGGTCGTGAGGTGAACTGGAACAAAGAAGCAGAAACTGCCTTTTAAGCACTTAAAACGGCTTTAACAACAACCCCAGTTTTAAGTTGTCCTGATTTCTCGGCAAGATTTACCATACAGTGCGATGCTTTAAACAAAGGTACAGGAGCAGTGCTGACTCAATTTATTGGAGGAACGGAAAAACCAGTTGCCTACACTAGTCGAAAACTTACGGATAGAGAGACTAAATATTCGACCTCTGAGAGGGAACTTCTTAGCGTCATTCATGCTATTGATCAATTCAGACCGTACATCGAAGGTACTCATTTCAAAGTCATTGCTGACCATAGCGCTTTACAGTGGCTTTATTAAACAAAAGATCCGCACGGAAGACTAGCACGATGGGCTATGAGACTGCAACAATTCGATTACGAAGTTATTTATCGAAGAGGCAAAGATAATGTGGTACCTGACGCGTTATCCAGGGCGGTGAAAGAGAATGAAATAAATGTAATTGAGATAAAAAATGAAGATAAGAATGAATGGTACAGAGCGCAAGAAAAAATTGTCATAAGGGGTTAATGTGGCGCAGATTTAATAATTGATCATGGCATATTATGGAAATATTTGAAATTAAAACAATTCCCTGATGAAAATGATTCAAGGAAAGTGGCGGTACCCGAAAAGTTAAGGACACTAGTTTTACAAGAATGTCACGATATTCCAACATCGAGTCATTTTGGAGTCAAATAAACAATCAATCAGGTGCGCCAGAAATACTATTGGCCGACTTTAATAAAGGACGTAAAAGAATACGATAGGCAGTGTGAAACTTGTGCGAAACATAAAATGTCACAGTTACTTCTCCAGGGATTGATGGGCAAGCACAGAGAAGTGGAAGAGCCCGTTCAAGTTGTATCCATTGACTAAATGGGACCATTTCCTCGTTCTAAGTTAGGTAATACAATGCTTCTAGTTATTTCTTGTTGGTTTAGCAAGTTTGTGTTACTCTTTCCGTTAAAAAATGGCAAGCCAACTCATATGAAACGGAAGGCAGAGGTATATCCTATCTGTAATTGGTAAATTGTATTCTCCGGTTGATTGACCTGATTATGAACTTGAGTGACTGATTTCTAGAGATGCGGTCTTTTGTTTTCAAAATGTCATTATCGACATTGAAAAAATAAAGGTTCGATAGACATTTTCTCGCTAACTATTCCACGCACGAAAAAAATAATTGTACCTATCGTTTTAATACGTTTAGCACTCCATCCAGTTTACAGCTTTATACATATATTATAAAACACTGTGTATAAAAGTAAGGAGGTGTGTTAAATCGATATTCGATATCGTATTGAACACAGAACCTTCTAGGTACGGTACTTTTATATCTATGGTTGGCAGCATTGCTTGTGTTCCTCGTTCCGTTTATATGTACCGGTTGGCCACATTCATTATATCTTGCTTTTATTCTCTCATAGCGCTCATAGGAGTTCAAAGAAATGTTATTTGTGTTCTCAAATAGAACAGTAATTACATGTGGATCCGAGGATTTATTTACTTTTTTATGGCAGCAAACACGTGGTTTAAAAAAATAGTTATATGTTAAAAAGAAACATTAAAAGTGAGAGAAATGACTCGACAGTAAAAGTCGAATACGTCTGACGCGATGGCGAAGAAAAGCAATATTAACATACAACTATTCGACGAGGCAGACTATTGTAACTGGAAATTACGTATACTGAAGTCTCTTCAGTACAAAAAGTAAAAAAACATGGTAATAAGGGCAAAAACTACCACCGACAATGCTAGCTGGGACAATCGCAATGTCCACGCAACAAACTATTTTATTTTTCAGTGCAATTTGCAACAAACAGAATATGTGAGCGAAATGAATACTGCCTATGAGAATATGAACAAGTTTGATGAAATGTATCTAAGGCGGATACTACACACACGATATATATCGTGATACGTATCGTGATCCATATCGAGTAATATTTTGGATCGCAAGTCGACCCTACACACACGATAAGAATCGTCGATATTTTCATTAGTCTGTGCATTCTTTCATTCATTTTGATGGCTGAATAGACTAAGTTGCCAATGCCTAGCCTAAAAAAAAGCATTTTTGACGCGTCGTTGGTGTATATTTACGATTTTTAAGTATTTTTACCAAAATGACTGATAAAGCTTGCGTTGCTATAGTATTAGCATTAGGATTAAAAAGACGCGTGAAGAGAACAAAATGAGTAAAATTATGAGGATGAGGATCTTGTTGACTTTTTATACTTTTATAGTAACTGTTCAGGTCCATAGTGGCCACAGCGGCTTGAAAATAAACACAAACTATGAAAATAAATTTGAAATTACGTTATTTATCTGTCAGTTTGACAGAAATGTCGTGATAAATATCGACTAGATACTAGACGCTCGATATATATCGCACGATAGTTGATACGGATCGTAGATTTCTGGATTTTCGGAAATCCTGTGATCCGTATCACGATACGTGATACTCTAGGCTACACACTCGATAAATATCGTGATCCTGCGTGAATCACGATATATATCGTGTGTGTAGTATTCGCTTAAGAGGTCCCGGGTTCGATTCCCGGCCGGGCAGAAATTTAAATGATGAATTTTTAATTTCTGTTACGGGTCTGGGTGTTCTATGTATAATAAGTATGTATTTAAAAGTATTTAAGTAGTACATCAGTTATCTAGCACCCATAGCACAAGCTTTGCTTAGTTTGGGGCTAGATGGCGCTGTGTGAATTTGTCCACGAATATTCTTATTCGAATATCTAAAAAGGTCGACGGCTTTGCAAATAGTAAAAATCATCATCTCGGCGTTAATGTCCCGGTTGTGCTCTCGTGCACAAGGGCCTGGGGTCCGCCTTGAACATGTACAGGTGAGTTTCATAGACGACTATAGTAA
Organism: Blastobasis lacticolella; assembly: GCA_905147135.1. NCBI lineage: Eukaryota > Metazoa > Arthropoda > Insecta > Lepidoptera > Blastobasidae > Blastobasis > Blastobasis lacticolella. The sequence goes on along the minus strand of LR990062.1, from coordinate 4,002,760 downwards.
GTTGGTCAAAGTCTATTGTATTCGAACTTAAGATGTGGTATATGATTAATTAGTTCAGTATGTCAATGAAGTACAAAACGCGACTAGACAAATGATAAAATACGTGCGCTATGACAACGGGAAGGAGTACTTTAATGCGAGAGTTTCTCAGTTTGCAAATGAAAAAGGAATAATAATAAAACCTTGTCCATTCTTAATAAATAAATATTCGTGAACAAATTCACACAGCCCCATCTAGTCCCAAACAAAGCAAAGTAATGGAAATGGAAAGATGTATTTTAGTTCGAAACGCCCACATTCGGGGTAGACTTTTCGTCCGTGTCATCATATATAAACTGCAAGAGTGCTGGATACGATGGCATGGCCACGTCTTGCGCAGATCAGCAAACCACGTTGGGAACAAGTGTCTGGCCAAGCGGCCCCCGCCGAACATGGGCAGGAGAGGCCGGCCTAAGAAACGATGGCTTGACGTCTTGAATGATGTGTGTGCCAATAAGCTCAACACTAAGTATACCGAAGTCCAAGCGTGGTGGGCCAGGAGTAGCAGGAAGGCGGACCCTGGGCCCTTGCGTGCCGCGCGGGGGCGTAACAGGAACATTTATTTTATTTTATTTTTATTTTATCATAAATTAAATTATCATTATCATCATCATCTTGGCGTTATGTCCCGGTTGCGCCCCCGCGCGGGAAAAGTGTTTTATGAAAGCCTTTCACGATAATAAGCTAGAAGGTATAGGAATAATTTAAATTATAAATTACGCGAATCCAATAACATAAAATAATTCCACGAAATCGCTCCGATTACCAACATAAACATCAATAATACGGCGAAAATGAGTATACAAATATAAATCGGGGTAAAACCTATCTTATAAACGGAAAAAAATGTTCATCCCTGGTGACACTACTCTAATCGCCCAGCAATGCCCTCATACATTAAAACCTACATAAACGTCAACAACACGGCGAAAACGCACTTAAAACATAAACCGGAGCAAATCTCGTGGGTAAACATTTCAAAAAAACATATTAACCCTAGAAGCCCAATGTACGTCATTTTGACGTATACTCCGACGAAAGTTCGCTATCTCTGTCGCACGCTCAATTGAATCGGCGAGACCTTCCGAACCAACTCAGTACCCGCAGAGAACTAACAGGAGATGGCTGCGTCGAATCGGTAAGTGCCGCCATTTTGTTGTATTAGGAATGTTGCACGTCAGTCTGACGTATGTTTGGGCTTTGTGTAACTTATAGCAATTGTTTTAAGTTTTAGTTATTGTGTTTTATTTTAGATTATTGTTCTAATTTCTAACATTTTTCAAACTATATCACTTTTTTAGGAACAACGATATTATGGAGCACTCACGCCAGTTAAATTCAGACGAAATAGCATCTATTTTGGAAAACGAGGACGATTATTCTACCCACGATACTGACTCTGAAGAGGAAGATTTTATTATTCAAGATGATGTCAGGAGTGATGTTGAAGATGAGATGGTGGACCACATAGAAGACACTAGTTCGACCAACAGACAGGAAGACATTCAAAGGCCTATTTCATCTCCAGAATCAACTAGTCTTGAAACAACTTCAAACAGGATAATTATTTTGCCTCAGCGTTCAATAAATGGAAAAAATAACCACAAATGGTCAACTACAAAAGGACGATCAAGTGGCAGAACTTCTGCTATCAACATAGTTCGTACAAATAGAGGACCCACTCGAATGTGCAGAAATATTGTTGATCCTTTACTCTGCTGTCAACTGTTCATCAAAGACGAGATCATTGAAGAAATCGTAAAGTGGACAAACGTGGAAATGATACGAAAACGTGAAAATTTAAAGAATGTCTCTGCAAGCTACAGGGATACTAATGAAACGGAGATTTGGGCTCTGATAGGAATACTCACGTTGACAGCCGTTATGAAAGATAACCACCTGTCTGCTGACGAATTGTTCAATGCTTCATTCTCCGGCACTCGATATGTTTCTGTGATGAGCCGAGAGAGATTTGAATTTTTGTTGCGATGCTTGAGAATGGATGATAAACTATTGCGGCCAACTTTTCGTCAAGAAGATGCTTTCATTCCTGTTAGAAATATATGGGAAATCTTCATCAACCAATGCAGACTGAACTACGTACCTGGTACGAACTTGACTGTAGATGAACAATTACTGGGCTTTCGGGGCAGATGCCCATTCCGCATGTACATACCGAACAAACCAGATAAATATGGAATTAAATTTCCTATGATGTGTGACGCTTCCACCAAATACATGGTAGATGCTATACCATATTTGGGTAAAAGTACAAAGACAAATGGTCTATCATTGGGAGAATTTTACGTGAAGGAGTTGACTAAAACCGTACACGGTACAAATAGAAACATAACATGTGATAATTGGTTCACGTCTGTACCTTTAGCCAAGAATATGCAAAAAGCTCCATACAATCTGACATTAGTTGGAACCATCAGATCAAATAAGAGAGAAATTCCAGAAGAACTCAAAAACTCACGTTCCCGCCCGGTGGGTACCTCAATGTTTTGTTTCGATGGCCCTTTGACGTTGGTATCCTATAAACCCAAGCCGTCAAAAATTGTATTTTTGTTATCATCATGTGATGAAGATGCCGTGATCAATGAAAGTAATGGAAAGCCGGAAATGATATTATTTTATAATAAAACAAAAGGAGGAGTGGATTCCTTCGATCAGTTGTGTTCTTCCATGTCTTGTAACAGAAAGACCAATAGGTGGCCAATGGCAGTGTTTTATGGCATTCTTAACATGGCATTTGTGAATTCCTATGTTATTTACTGTCATAACAAGCTAACTAAAGGGGAAAAACCATTGAGCCGTAAAGAATTTATGAAAAAGTTGAGCACAGAATTGACTGTGCCGTGGATGCAAAAACGTCTGGAAGCACCTACTTTGAAGAGAATCCTACGTGGCAATATAACAACTATACTGAATACTGCTTCACAAACACCAGCAGAGTCGACCTCTGATGAACTGGAACCCAAGAAACGACGCTATTGTGGATATTGCTCCTATAAAAAAAAGCGGATGACCAAAACACAGTGCTCCAAATGCAAGAAAGCAATATGCGGAGAGCACAATATTGATGTTTGCCAAAACTGCATATAATGACTGAATTATGAAGATTTAATTATTTAATAATAATAAGAGTTGATTTTATTTTTGAAAAAAAAAATTAATATTGTTGATTTTTGACAAAGGGTTTTTATTATGAAGAAAAACCTGAGAGTATCTCATTTTTTGTGCCATTTTATTAGTATTGTAAAGATATCGTTCTAAATATTTAAATACAATAAATATATTTTTTTAATTTTGGGTTTTCATTTCATTATATTGTATTATAAATAACTAATACATAAAATATATATATACATATTAAAATAGTTAAATACAATTACATTTATTACGTACACGTCATTATTACGTATGATTGAGCTTAACCACCTTAAAAATATGATTGGGCTTCTAGGGTTAACAAAAACACACATACATCAAAAACGGGGTAACATTTAGACAGACAGGAGAAACAGTACAATTTTTCCCCGGTCTGATTGGTGAAATTGTCTTACAGATAGATAATACTTCATACTTTAGCTATGTTATAAAGATGGCAGATGCTGCAATTTCCTGGAGGTCTCAGAAACTAAGGACTGCAGCCATTTTTTATAACGGAAGCTGCAAATTAGGGCTACTCTAGCTACCCTAACACGCAATGTCAATAACGCGTATCATGTGAGGCTTATAATAAGCCGGTACGTATCTAAATACACGTATTTATCAAATCAAGTTATAGAGATTATAAATTAGAAATAAGTTTACACCTATCGGCACATTTCACATTTGATTATGGCGGTAAAAATACCTACAACGAATAATTATTCTTCCTATACGACTAAATTATTATAAAACCAAAACGATGTGATAGTGTATGTGAATAAAGGAATTCAACATTCCGTCTATGAGCCCCAATTTGCAGATGCAAATTACCTGGTAGTGGAAGTAGGCTCCCAAATAGTTATTGCAGCTCTATACAGCCTGCACTGTTTTAAAAATAACGATACATTTTTTTTTTCTCTTTCTCTCAATAATCTACAAGCTAGCCACTTGTAAGACAGTCATACTAATTGGCGACATTAATACTGATATAGTACAACAATGATGACAACTGTAATGAATATATCAATCTAACAGCGGCATTTATAAGTCCTACTAGAAGTCATTTCTGCCAAGACCATATCATACTCAAAAGTAAGAACGAATCACACTCGTTTATAGTCCAGTCCTCCTTGATTGATCACGAAACACTATTACACCTTCAGAAATATAGACATAAATCTTAATACCCTAATAAAATATTAACTAAAATGGATTTTTATAATTTGGAAAAGTCTCTAATTAATTCCGACTTTAGTCAATTATACAATGATCAAATCCCAAATATAGTTGCAAATACTTAAGTTAAAGTTATTTCGGATGACATAAGTCCTTAATTAAAAATCATACGTTCATCACATAGTCTTGTTCGGTGAATACGAAATTGGGATGCCATGCATAAAGAATTGAAACTTTCCCCTAACAATGAAATTCTCAAAAATACCTATAGGAGTTACAGGATTTTTGTAACAACCTGCTTAAAAGTGTAAAAAGAAATAACGAAATAAAAACGAATAAGCAATGCGAACGGTGACAATAGGAAACTTTGTAAAGTAATTTAAGAAACAACCAATTCAGTGTCTTCCAATGACTCCGCCCATGAGTTTGTTTCTGAGAGACCTCACTCAATAAACTTTTTTTTGTAATCATTTCTTTAAGGACCTTTATACATAATGTATTGTACATCTCAGCCCAATTGTACCCTATTACAAAATATCTAACAATAAAACAACTGATCGGCGATTTCGTAAGGCGACTACTGGTGGTATTACTAAACAAACTTACCTATATGATGTGCAAGGAATCTTCTTCCTGTTAAAATGTTTGAGTTATGGTAAATGTCGTACATAAGTGTCCCATGTGTCTGAAGCTGGACTACACAGGATCGACTGAGGTATACCAGTATCGTATAGATTCAGCTATATCGTCTCATCAGTGACTTTCTCTCCCCTTCATTCAGAACGCACTGCATCAACAAACGTTGTACGTCCTCAATACGACTACATGCATTAAGGAACGCAAACTTATTACTTGGGTAATGTCCGGAGCGCAATCTCATTGCCAACTTAATGTATTTTATAGAAATTTGCAAACCATCAAACCACGGTCTACAAGATGGCTGACCTTGTAGAGATTTATACCAAATACCCTTATCTTTTGATATCTCATGAAAATATGTTACCTAATACTCAAAGTTGACTTTACGGAACACCCCAAGGCATTCAGAATAATTGGGTAGAACAGAAAGCTCTTCCCCTTGAGTTACTCCAACCTTCGCTAGGCGATCAGCTGGATCATTACCTTACACGCCAAAGTGCGACGGCACCCACTGCAAACGCAACTGCCCTCCACATGCAGTAAACTCAAAAATCTTCCTTAATATATCATATGCAACGGAAAAGCCTCTACAGCGACTATTTCGTGCAACATATGAGAGGGATTCTGAAATTGCAATGAATTCCGCCGTCATAACCGATGCTTCATTTTTTTTTGGTAATACGATAGGCAAACAGGCAAGCGGGCCACCTGATGGAAAGTGGTCACCACTGCCTATAGACATAAGCAACACCGAGACTATCGCCAATGCGTTGCCCACCTCTATAACACGTTACTCTGGCAACAAAAAGGCAAATATCCCTCCACTGCCAAAGCCACGGTTCCCCAAATTCCCACCCCATGGAGCTCTGGAAACCTTACTCACCGGCAGAAACACAATCCTATTTAAAAGAGTATTGTTTAGCTGCGGTATTCTGTAAGGTGGAGGTACTTCCCCAGTCGGGCGGCTCCAATTCGAACGGGATACCCCGCTATGCCCTACCTCTCTTATCCTCCTCCTCTCTCATTTCTATTCATACAACTTTTTCCATAACCAGAATAACTATCATAATATGCCTCTCCAAGAATCATGAAACTTTAGGAACAACTCTCTGATTACATCAAACTTAATATTACTAGATAGATACAATCTATTGGGTTGAGTAATACTTTCAAGATTAGCATTAACAATGATAATATATGTACATCAATTGCTGACACCCAAATATCTAAACTAAACATACCCATGACATAGGATAACATAAATCAACAATTTTTGTTTCTTTTTAGCATAGACTTTCACAAGACGAGGCTTATTCTTTTTCGTCCAATAATTACTGGAACAGAGTAAGCTTAACCTTTTAATGCAAAAAACAGTAATACTTTTTGACCATGATTGTGCTTTTAAACATAATTTAAATGCTAGCAATTGCCTTCTAAGATACAAAGGTGACAAACACAACTCTGTTTCCATTACGTGAACGGGAGTACTATGACAAAACCACCTATAATTCTTGAAGCTTGATTTTGTAATCTGTCCAACTTAATAAGATGACTTTTCGCCGCATTATCATATAAAACACAACCATCGTCAAATGTACTCCTAATTAACGCAATATAGTCTCCTAATATACTTGGTATGAACCCCCAACTTGAACCTACTAACAATTTCAATAAATTAACAATTTTAAAATATTTTTCAATTGTTTCGTAAATATGCTTACGCCATGTTAAATTACATTCTAACCACATGCCTAAATATTTGACAACTTAAACTAATGGTAAAATCTGACCACCAAAGCTTAAAATTGGTTTAAATCTTTTATGCCCCCTACTGAATAAACACTTAGATTTAGAGGCAGAAATTTCCAAACCTACGTCAAGAAGTGCTTCAACGATAGTTCCTGACAAACAGTTATACTTTTGTTACTAACATATGAAACATAACCATAGGCATATTGTAACACGTTAATATGAACAAGATCTATAAATACTCTGAATGTAACAATATTAAAAATTAATCATGAAATTTAATAACCTTGTGCCAATTTCCTGTGGGTAAACCTAACCATACTTTCAGTACCGTTATTCAATAGTAATACTAGGTGTCTTTCGTTTAAAAAGGAATAAAAATAATTTCAAATCTTTTGACCAATACCAAGTCCATCTAAAATACATATGGGCCTATCCACTAAAATATTATTATATGCACCCTCTACATCAAGAAAACAAGCAAAAGTTTGTACACCATTTGAAAACCCAGATTGAGTATCACACACAAACCTTGTAAGACTATCCATACAAGACTGGGCCTTTCTAAAACCAACAGTATAAGCATATAATATTTTCTATAAACCATTCAATACGCTTGCCCAGCATTGAAAAAAAATATCTTGCAAGTACAGCTAATTAATAATATAACTGTTGTTGTGTAAAATGTTCAAACCTTAGTATCGAGGCTCATGATCTATACTTGACTTTTTTAATAAACATCACCTTTATTGTATTTATAGGTCGTAAGTATCACTGCAACATATGTTTATGAACAAAGTTAGAAAACTAGACATTTGCGAGAAGAGTATGTACCAATCAGATGTTTCACAACCAAGGGAAATATTACCTGAGCGACTTGTGGGTAAATGCATCATTCCCCCTGTGTTGTTCATCATCACCATCATCATCATCGTCTTGGCGTTATTTTGGCATGAAAGATACTCGTGTCATAAACACTAACTCAGGGCGCAAAGGTACATAATTAACTTTCTGAGGGCTGAGTGTAAGTTTTGCTTTAACTTTACTATCACGTTTGCGTTTATGTGAAAATTAGTATGAAGAAGTGTATAGTGCCTTCTAATGGCACGTAAATGACGTTTTTTCTTCATATTAATTTCCACGTAAACAAAAACGCTACAATAATTAATGTTAAGGCAAAACTTACACTCAGCCCTTAGGTACAGCGTGGTGGCGGGGACCAGTTGGTAAATATAGTGGACCTACATGATGGGTGTAGAACACGGGTGCAAATGCTGAAAGCACGAATAACGATACATGTTGTGTTTCTCACGCCTTATGTTTCTTTTTTGTTTACTTATATATCTTGTTTGAAATTTACTGTTTTTTTACAACTTCATCAAATAGAATACGAAAAAGCTTTTAAACCTTTAAAAGCCACAATTAATTTATATTTGGGCTCCGTAAGTATGACCATGTCTGGGTGTATCGAATCAGGCTGGGTTGGCTCCCAATCCGACTTCGCCGGAATGGTCGTCTCGTCTCTCTCCTGTACTGTGTGCTGTTTGGGAAATCATCACCGGAGTATCTCAGCAATCTCTTTACGTTCACGTCCGACACGCTGAGCCGGTCTTTGCGCTCTTGTCGTGATAGGATGCTGGAGATGCCTGCCCATGCAACGGACTTCTACCATAAATCGTTTGCGGTGCAGGCGGCTGGACTCTGGAACGCGTTGCCCCGCGACATTAGAAGTGCGAAATCACTGCACACATTTTAAAATAAAATAAAGCAGCAGTATCTAATGTCTGTAGTGGGGTAATTGTGTGTGCTGTGGTTCTGGGTTTTTGTCTGGTTTTTATCCTTTATTTATGGATCTGTGGGTATGTTGTTGTGGAGATGTATGTATTTTTTTTTGTTCTAAGTGATGCTTTTGTGTGCACTACCTTTCTTTTGTTATAATCCTGTGCCTCTCCATACCAAGGTTGTCTAGAAGAGATCACATTAGTGAAAAGACCGCCTTTTGTACTATCAACCATATTTTTTGTATCTGTACTTGTGTTCTCTGGTGTGCAATAAAGAGTTTTGTATTGTATTGTATTGTAATAACATTTCCTAAAATCATCCGACGAAGAGGTGACAATAGTCACAGTGGCTCTTTCCTTCCAAAGGATCCGATGTGGAGTAAAGGTTTTGCCAAGTAAAAATTATAGCCGCTTTATTTCATGGAATTTCTAGAAAAGTTGTTGAACCTAACTGTAGGTATGTGTCATTTATGTATGATATTTTATTTTGTATTTGTTTTTTCACTTTTGCCAGAATGTAGATACGTATAAAATTTGTAGTTTTACTGACTTCCCTTTCATTTGACCGCTTTCCATCTGGTGGACCATCCGACCGTGTGCCTTGCTAGGCAATAAAAAAATTACATGAAAAGAGTGTATTTTACTTTTTTTAAGGCTTTAAAAATTAGATTAAGATGTGTGTGACTCCAGTATTATGTTTATTTTTGATAAGCGCCTGACTAGGTTCAATCGCAGTGTCTTTAACAAAGCTCGTGAGTTGAAACGGAAAAACGACTGGAAGTTCCTTTGGACGCGGGATGGAAAGATTTACGCCCGACGTGAGTAGGGAGATAAAGCTATGAGACTCCGTGATGTGAGGGACCTGGAGAGGGTTTTTGGGGTGGATCATATTCGCTCGATAGTGTCAGTATAAGAATAGCATGTTCATATTATTTGTTATTACTTTTTGTTTTTATCTGTTTATTTTTTATACTGGATCGGTTTGGCATTGCCGTGATTTGAGCCATTTTATTTATTATTATATTAGACGAGACTTGGACGCGACGTACCTTTATGATTTGTTTTCCCGACGTTTCGGTAGGGTTACACCCACCGTGGTCACGAGAACGTAAAGGTACACTCAGCCCTTAGGTACAGCGTGGTGGCGGGGACCAGTTGGTAAATATAGTGGACCTACATGATGGGTGTAGAACACGGGTGCAAATGCTGAAAGCACGAATAACGATACATGTTGTGTTTCTCACGCCTTATGTTTCTTTTTTGTTTACTTATATATCTTGTTTGAAATTTACTGTTTTTTTACAACTTCATCAAATAGAATACGAAAAAGCTTTTAAACCTTTAAAAGCCACAATTAATTTATATTTGGGCTCCGTAAGTATGACCATGTCTGGGTGTATCGAATCAGGCTGGGTTGGCTCCCAATCCGACTTCGCCGGAATGGTCGTCTCGTCTCTCTCCTGTACTGTGTGCTGTTTGGGAAATCATCACCGGAGTATCTCAGCAATCTCTTTACGTTCACGTCCGACACGCTGAGCCGCTCTTTGCGCTCTTGTCGTGATAGGATGCTGGAGATGCCTGCCCATGCAACGGACTTCTACCATAAATCGTTTGCGGTGCAGGCGGCTGGACTCTGGAACGCGTTGCCCCGCGACATTAGAAGTGCGAAATCACTGCACACATTTTAAAATAAAATAAAGCAGCAGTATCTAATGTCTGTAGTGGGGTAATTGTGTGTGCTGTGGTTCTGGGTTTTTGTCTGGTTTTTATCCTTTATTTATGGATCTGTGGGTATGTTGTTGTGGAGATGTATGTATTTTTTTTTGTTCTAAGTGATGCTTTTGTGTGCACTACCTTTCTTTTGTTATAATCCTGTGCCTCTCCATACCAAGGTTGTCTAGAAGAGATCACATTAGTGAAAAGACCGCCTTTTGTACTATCAACCATATTTTTTGTATCTGTACTTGTGTTCTCTGGTGTGCAATAAAGAGTTTTGTATTGTATTGTATACAAATATGTTTATTGAAAAAAGCAAAAATACATATTATGTTGTTACACGTTTTCAGTACATCAGCTAGCTTGGCTAGTTAGCCACCACACTAGGGCAGGCCTGTATCGTGGGGCCGGAATATATTTATGGATTCATCTATGCTTAGGAAAACTATACTTTGGGCAACATAACAATTTCATAATTGGGTTACATTCAAGTAATTAAAAAGCAAAAATAAAAAGAAGAAATATAAATAAGTACTTAAATTAAGATTATGGTGTGTGTGTGTGTGTGTGTGTGTGTGTGTGTGTGTGTGCGCGTGTGCGCGTGTGCGCGTGTGCGCGTGTGCGCGTGTGCGCGTGTGCGCGTGTGCGCGTGTGCGCGTGTGCGCGTGTGCGCGTGTGCGCGTGTGCGCGTGTGCGCGTGTGCGCGTGTGCGTGTGTGCGTGTGTATGTTTGAATGCGTGCGTGTGTGTACTGTCTTTATTGGATTACTTTCAAAATATCTTCAGTCTCCGAGTATGATAATGTAAGTAGCCACGCAGTTACCTGTTTCCTCGCCTCCCAAACTGAAGAGGATTTGATGTCGCACTTCCGCGCAACTAAATTATATATAAAGGGAGTTTTGAAGGTGAGATATTTATTTGCAAAGACAGTTTTTACAGGGTTTGGTGGAATACGGTAAACCCGCTTTGCCAGTAATGCTGGATACTCAGCGGATCTTAGAGTGTCTCGGTGAGCAATTGAGAACACCTTAAGGATGTACAGTTGGCGGACATTCAGGACACCGGCCTCCGAATAAAGATCCTTGGTTGGGAATCTAAACGGCTTCTTATACATTACCTTCAGAATGGACCTTTGCGCTCTTTCAACGTAGATCATTGTAGAGACACCAGCCCCACCCCAGACAGGTATGCAGTAAGTAAGGATCGACTCGCATAATACTCTATAGATGGACTTGAGGAGAGTGGGATCGGCCGAGTTGCGGAGGGTTCTAAAGATGTTGATTAGCTTTCTTACCTTAGTGGCGAGCAAGCCAATGTGGTGCTTAAAGGAGAGCCTATCATCCATTTGAACTCCCAGGTACCTTATGGACTCGGTCCTTGTTACCGCCTCGCAGCTGCAGGGAGAGACAGAACAGGAGTGAATTTGAATTTCGTCTAGAGTTGGTGGAGCTGATGCTGAAGTCTTGTAAAAACAGAGATATTTTGTTTTTTGGAGGTTTAGTGTCAGCAGATTGTTATCGAGCCATCTCTTGACAGTTCTCATACCGAGCTCCATCCTTTCTCTGACTTCCTTCCAGGAGGGAGCGTGAAACACAATGGCAGTATCATCTGCGTAACAGATCAGCCTCATATCTTGAGCAGAAAGGTGGTGAATGTCGTTCATATAAATAATAAATAAGGTTGGTCCGAGCACACTTCCCTGGGGAACACCAAAATCAATTGGCAGATCAGCACTGGTTTGGTTACCGACCCTCACATGCTGGGATCTGTTACTAAGGTAGCTTTGAAACCATTCCAGCGCCACTCCTCTTATACCAATGGCCTCGAGTTTCTTGAGAAGGATTGGCACTGAAATGGTGTCAAATGCCTTAGCTAGGTCTAGAAAGACACCTATACAGCTGTGTCCCTTGTCGAGATAGTCGGATACCGATCCGGAAAGGAGACTCACAGCATCTTCGGTGGAGCGATTGCGTCTGAAGCCGAATTGGTTGTCAGCGAGTAGTTTGAATTTCTCCAGGTATTTCCTCAGTCGAAGATTTACTATTTTCTCTAGGATCTTGGAGAGAATAGGTAACAGAGAGATAGGCCTGTAGTTTGAGGGAGATATTTTTTCGCCAGATTTGTAAATTGGTATAACTGTTGCTTTTTTCCACTCACTAGGAAAGGTCGACGTGGACAAACTAAGATTGAATATATAGGTGAGTGGAGTTATTATTTCCCTGCCGATGTGCCTAATCAGTTCAGCCTTTATGCCGTCTGCGCCCGGTGCGCTATCCAGTTTTATTGAGTTTATGACCGAAATAATTTCTTGTTCGTCCGTTGGCTGAAGAAAGAAGCTATGCTGAGACTTTTCTTTTAGATTTAAGTTAGAAGCCAATAACGATTCTGAGATATTCGACGCCTTTAGTAGTTTGTCCGAGAGTGTTTTGCCGACGGTAGAGAAATACTCATTGCACTTGTTCACGGAATCGTTGGAAGTGCCACAAACAGATAATAGGTCTAGGGAGGACTCTTTCTTATTCGGAGTGTGTATGATTGATTTAATCGATTGCCATAGTCTTTTTGGGTTGCCCTTATTTATTTTGAGTTCATTTGCCTCATAGTCATATTTGAGTTTGTGCAGTAGATTAGTAAGAAAGTTCCTATATCTGTGGTATATGAGTTTCCGTGTAGCTTCCGAAGGGTCCCGTCTATGCTCCTGGTGTAGCTTATCCCTGTGCCTCATACAACGAATGAGACCTGGGGTTATCCATGGCTTTAGGACTAGCTTAGATCTACTGAGATGCACTGAGCGTGTATTCCTCGTGATAATTTTAGTTAGAATGGAGGTAAAAATCCGAACAGCAGTATTCACATCGGCAGCAGTCATAACAGGTGACCAGTCCACTTTTGCAACCTCAGACAAGACGGAATTGTGATCAGTTACTGACTTAAGTTGGATTTTGCGAATCTTGGAGTTTGGACCAGCAACACCAAGAAGAGCCACCTTGTGATCCGTAATATCTAGATCGGATACAACGCCAAGGAGCCGGTCTCCCCTGGAGCGTACATATATGTGATCTAGGCACGACTCAAGTCTGGTGGGCTGGGTGATTGCGGGTAGGAAACCCAGCTCGGCCATTAAGTTGCGATATTCATTGGATGTGGAATCAAGTGGGTCCAGTATATTCACGTTTATGTCACCTGCCACGATTATACGAGATCTATGCGTAATGGAATTCGCCACCGTTTCCAAGCTTCTCAAGAAGTTGGAAGTTTGTGAGAATGAGGGAGACCTGTATATTCCGAGTATTGTAGTGGAGTTTGGTAGATCTATCCTCAGACAATCTGAGTCCATGAGAGAGGGCTCATCGGCATTGGCATCCATGTATTTCCTAACATAGATTACAACTCCGCCCGCCCTATTTTGGCAGCGAGAAGTGTGGAAAGAATTGTAGCCGGGAATCTGCCCCACCATCGTCCCTGGCCCCAGCCAGCATTCGGTCAATACAATTACGTCGATTTCCAGCTCAAGACGAACCAGTGATACGAGAAATGCGTTAAAGTTTTTCTGAATACTCCGTATATTATAGGTAAGTATCTTAAGTTTGAATTTATCCGTCAACGCAAGCCTGCAGCCATCTATTGTTCCAATGTCTAGACAGTCTATTTTTATTGTGTTTTCAATGTCGTTTAGTGTATTTGTGTCTAGTGTCGTCATTTGTTCCTGTGTTCTGTGAAGTTAAATATATGTGTGTCTACTTATGTGTATATAGGTTTACTTAAATGTGTTCTCAACAAAATTTTCGCTAACCAATAGTGTCTATAACAAAAAACTTAAAAAACTAATCACAAATCGCAAAAACCAGATTTATGCAGGTAAGGACATGGCTGTTTGAGGTTTTGTTTCTTTGCCCTCCGTTGACACGAACGAGAAATTAAATGACAAGATAAACGTCAAAGTGTCAACGTCAAGCAGACAGATCAAACCCAAAACAAAACAATAATAAAATTGCTGGTGTAAGTGAAAGTTATAACAAAAATTATCATTATCATAGTTGTTGGTGCATTTAAAAAAGTAAGAAAAATTGTATAGGGTAACAAGTATAAGAATTTGTACGAAGAGAAAACGAAACAAGTGGGTAAATGAGTTGCATAGAAAAAGAAAAATGTTACAAAGGTACCTATATCTAGTATGCCAACCTTCTAACTCCTCTTGCTTGTTACAGCTCTCCTCCTGGTTTGAACCACCTGATTTCGCTTGCGGGCAGACGTCTGTAAGGGCGGCTTAGCTATCGGTTTGGAGGCAGATGATCGCGATGGTTCGTCACCCGCAACCACAGCGTCACCGCCCGCTGGTACCCGCGAGGTCTGTGATGAATCGACGGCCACAGCATAGTCTCCCAGCTGACGGATTGAAGTCAACTTGTGCCGCTTGCCATCAGCATCAAGGACAAACACGGTTCCCTCCCTTGTCCAGCACTTGGCAACCCCTAGACGACGTCTAGCCTCCATGAAAAGTCTATGTCGCCGTGGGGTTAGAAATTCAGAGACTGTGGTTCCGGAGCCCTTAAGACATGTCTTAGAAAACCAGATACTGTCACGGACTGTTGCAGCTTTCAGTTTGACGAGAATGAGTCGAGGCTTACTCTCATCACTAGAGGCCCGTCCGATGCGATTACATCTGCTCAAATCTTCACGGGAAACATCCGGCAGCTTAAGTTGGGTTTTGGAAATCTTGACAACAGCTTCGGCAGTGTCTTCTTCTATGGTTTCGGGAACACCATGAAACAAAAGCATCTTTCGCCTACTTCTTGTCTCCATACGGTCAACTTCCTGCAACACCAACTCTATCTGTTCTTGTAAAGATGTCAGGATGCCAAGGAAGAAAGTCTTAAATACCTGTATCTCACTGGACTGAGTGGGAGTAGGAGACTGGCCTGAAGCAGTGGCAGTATTCATTTTTAATTCTTCTTCAAACTTAGCCATTTTACTGTGGAATAGTGAAAACAGTTCTTCTTGTGTCTTCTTGATGGATTCCATGCTCATCATATTGTGTAAAATAATGAAGTGTTTAGTAGTTTTACTCTGGGAGTGCTTGAAAGGAGATAACACTAGAGGTCAGCAGTTATTACCAAACACACATAATAAGCAGCTGTAAGTAACAAATTAACCGTGTTTAGTAATTAAAAACAATTTAATAACTCAGGAGCAATTTCAATTAGACCATTTGTCATGCCTACCCACAAATATCTTGTATTGTAATAACATTTCCTAAAATCATCCGACGAAGAGGTGACAATAGTCACAGTGGCTCTTTCCTTCCAAAGGATCCGATGTGGAGTAAAGGTTTTGCCAAGTAAAAATTATAGCCGCTTTATTTCATGGAATTTCTAGAAAAGTTGTTGAACCTAACTGTAGGTATGTGTCATTTATGTATGATATTTTATTGTGTATTTTTTTTTCACTTTTGCCAGAATGTAGATACGTATAAAATTTGTAGTTTTACTGACTTCCCTTTCATTTGACCGCTTTCCATCTGGTGGACCATCCGACCGTGTACCTTGCTAGGCAATAAAAAAATTACATGAAAAGAGTGTATTTTACTTTTTTTAAGGCTTTAAAAATTAGATTAAGATGTGTGTGACTCCAGTATTATGTTTATTTTTGATAAGCGCCTGACTAGGTTCAATCGCAGTGTCTTTAACAAAGCTCGTGAGTTGAAACGGAAAAACGACTGGAAGTTCCTTTGGACGCGGGATGGAAAGATTTACGCCCGACGTGAGTAGGGAGATAAAGCTATGAGACTCCGTGATGTGAGGGACCTGGAGAGGGTTTTTGGGGTGGATCATATTCGCTCGATAGTGTCAGTATAAGAATAGCATGTTCATATTATTTGTTATTACTTTTTGTTTTTATCTGTTTATTTTTTATACTGGATCGGTTTGGCATTGCCGTGATTTGAGCCATTTTATTTATTATTATATTAGACGAGACTTGGACGCGACGTACCTTTATGATTTGTTTTCCCGACGTTTCGGTAGGGTTACACCCACCGTGGTCACGAGAACGTAAAGGTACACTCAGCCCTTAGGTACAGCGTGGTGGCGGGGACCAGTTGGTAAATATAGTGGACCTACATGATGGGTGTAGAACACGGGTGCAAATGCTGAAAGCACGAATAACGATACATGTTGTGTTTCTCACGCCTTATGTTTATTTTTTGTTTACTTATATATCTTGTTTGAAATTTACTGTTTTTTTACAACTTCATCAAATAGAATACGAAAAAGCTTTTAAACCTTTAAAAGCCACAATTAATTTATATTTGGGCTCCGTAAGTATGACCATGTCTGGGTGTATCGAATCAGGCTGGGTTGGCTCCCAATCCGACTTCGCCGGAATGGTCGTCTCGTCTCTCTCCTGTACTGTGTGCTGTTTGGGAAATCATCACCGGAGTATCTCAGCAATCTCTTTACGTTCACGTCCGACACGCTGAGCCGCTCTTTGCGCTCTTGTCGTGATAGGATGCTGGAGATGCCTGCCCATGCAACGGACTTCTACCATAAATCGTTTGCGGTGCAGGCGGCTGGACTCTGGAACGCGTTGCCCCGCGACATTAGAAGTGCGAAATCACTGCACACATTTTAAAATAAAATAAAGCAGCAGTATCTAATGTCTGTAGTGGGGTAATTGTGTGTGCTGTGGTTCTGGGTTTTTGTCTGGTTTTTATCCTTTATTTATGGATCTGTGGGTATGTTGTTGTGGAGATGTATGTATTTTTTTTTTGTTCTAAGTGATGCTTTTGTGTGCACTACCTTTCTTTTGTTATAATCCTGTGCCTCTCCATACCAAGGTTGTCTAGAAGAGATCACATTAGTGAAAAGACCGCCTTTTGTACTATCAACCATATTTTTTGTATCTGTACTTGTGTTCTCTGAGTTTTGTATTGTATTGTATTGTAATAACATTTCCTAAAATCATCCGACGAAAAGGTGACAATAGTCACAGTGGCTCTTTCCTTCCAAAGGATCCGATGTGGAGTAAAGGTTTTGCCAAGTAAAAATTATAGCCGCTTTATTTCATGGAATTTCTAGAAAAGTTGTTGAACCTAACTGTAGGTATGTGTCATTTATGTATGATATTTTATTTTGTATTTTTTTTTTCACTTTTGCCAGAATGTAGATACGTATAAAATTTGTAGTTTTACTGACTTCCCTTTCATTTGACCGCTTTCCATCTGGTGGACCATCCGACCGTGTGCCTTGCTAGGCAATAAAAAAATTACATGAAAAGAGTGTATTTTACTTTTTTTAAGGCTTTAAAAATTAGATTAAGATGTGTGTGACTCCAGTATTATGTTTATTTTTGATAAGCGCCTGACTAGGTTCAATCGCAGTGTCTTTAACAAAGCTCGTGAGTTGAAACGGAAAAACGACTGGAAGTTCCTTTGGACGCGGGATGGAAAGATTTACACCCGACGTGAGTAGGGAGATAAAGCTATGAGACTCCGTGATGTGAGGGACCTGGAGAGGGTTTTTGGGGTGGATCATATTCGCTCGATAGTGTCAGTATAAGAATAGCATGTTCATATTATTTGTTATTACTTTTTGTTTTTATCTGTTTATTTTTTATACTGGATCGGTTTGGCATTGCCGTGATTTGAGCCATTTTATTTATTATTATATTAGACGAGACTTGGACGCGACGTACCTTTATGATTTGTTTTCCCGACGTTTCGGTAGGGTTACACCCACCGTGGTCACGAGAACGTAAAGGTACGTCGCGTCCAAGTCCCGTCTAATATAATAATATGTGTAAAGAACGCGAGTTTAGTTTGAAACAAATAAATGCCATTTTATTTTCCTACATGTCGTATTTTATTCTATTTACACCACTTAAAACTACACATAAAGAACAATCCACTCCACAAACAATTAGTCAACGCGGCCACGTGTTATTCGCCACCATTGCCGTTTTTTTCGTATGTCATAGTTATACGTATTGAATGAACAAATAAATTGATTATTAATATTAATTTGACATGTTTATTATTATTATTTGAAGTCTATATTATAATTAAAATTCAATATCAGGCATAAGGTTAGGTTAGGGCTGTTTAACGCGGGATCATTAGAAACGCGGCACGACGAGTTTATTGTCGCGATGGATCGCCACTGTGTGGACATAATGGCAGTGAATGAGACGTGGTTACGTTCGGGGGAAGAAGCGCGGGCGCCCGTTGTCTCGTCCTATCGGCTGATGCACACGCCGAGACCGGCGGGGGTGCGCGGCCGGGGGGGAGGCGTTGGTTCCTACGTTAAGCGGGGCCTAAACGTTCGCGTATTGCAAACTCCTCACGCACCGCTAGTCGAACAAATGTGGCAAAAAACTGGTCGTGGGAACAGCATATCGGCCGCCGTGGCAAAATGCAGATAGTTTTATTGACGCGCTGTCAAATACAGTTTAAAGTCTTGCCTGGTGTGACAATATTATATATTGGGCGACTTTAACGTAAATATGTTAAATTGCAGTAATGTAAATTTCAATAAAATTAATGAACTTTTATATAGCTATAAATTGTCACAGTGTATCAGGGAGCCAACTCATTTTACCAGTCACAGTGAAACGCTGATAGATTTGGTTTGCACCGACGTAGTGGGGGCTACAGTGACGGTGGACTACGTGAGGGAGCTCAGTAGTCATGCCTTTCTCGTATGCGAACTGAACATTAGGCAATCAAAGCCTTAGCCATATCTCAAACTGTGTAGGAGCTTGCGGAGCGCTGACATAAACAATTTAAATAAATTTTTATCAATAATTAATTGGGGAGTAATCGAATTGTTACCAACAGTAGATGGGATGTTGGAATGTTTTAATAAGCATATCATGAAACTTTTTGATTTGTTGGTACCTGTTAGGAAGATTAAAATTGTGCACCACCAACATCCGTGGATTACATACAACATCAAACTAATGATGAAGAAAGCTCGTGATGATGCACAGAAGAGGGCGCGGGCAACAGGCCAGGAATCGCATATTGATTATTATAAGGACTTGAAACGTAGCGTCGAACAAGCAATTTGTAGGGAAAAAAGCGTACTTTGACCAGTACGTCAACAAGCAGTGGAGTAACCCTAAGGTTATGTGGAAGCACATAAATCAGAATGTGCATCTCGGAAACGAGATAAACTCTGGAGTAGGGGCTCTTGGGACGCCAGACGCTTTAAATTAACATTTTTTAAGGTTCCGGGTGATTCACAGACTCCATTGTCGCAGTTGCCGTACTTTGAACAGAATTGTAGTGTGACTGGTTCTTTCAGGTTGCGCCAGGTTGAGCAGTGGGAAGTGCTTAAGGTTATCTGGTCACTGAAATCCAATGCTGTAGGAGCGGATGGTATTTCATTGGACATGTTACTGATGACCTTATCACATACGTTGCCGGTTATTATTAGCATAATAAATAAGTCGATTGAGAGTGGTAAATTTCCGAGATCTTGGAAGCAAGCGATCATAAAACCCATTCCAAAAAAATCGTGCAAACAAACACTAAACGATCTTAGGCCTGTGAGTATTCTTCCATGTGCTTCGAAAGTCCTGGAGAAAATTGTAGCGGAACATTGAGACTATACTTAGATGCAAACGGGATCGTTCCCGAGTATCAGTCTGGGCGTAGGAGGGGTCACAGCACTGCGACGGCTATGCTGCGAGTGGTGCATGATATCTTGACGGCAAGGGATACGGGTGAGGTGACTGTGCTACATTACTTGATTTTTCAAAAGCATTTGATTGTGTCAATGTTCCTTTGCTTGTAGCGAAACTGCATTATTACGGTTTTAGTGAGGCTGCAATCGACTGGTTTCGTAGTTATTTTACAGAGAGGGAACAATTTGTGTAGGTGGGGGATGATAGTAGGTCCACAATAAGGTCGGGAACAAGGCAATTGCTCAGAGGGGTGCCACAAGGCTCGATTTTAGGACCAATTCTATTTGCTGAAAATTGATGACCTGCTCCATCATTTTAGAGAGCAAGGAGGTTACCGCTATAGGCCTGTAATTTGGATGGGTCTGAAATGTCAACTTTCTTGGGTATCGGATGCACATGGGCTAGCTTCCACAAAGACGGCACCATTCCAGAGGTGTAGGACAGCTTGAATAGGCGCTTTAACACGGTAGACAACTCGGAAGCATAAGTTTTGAGAACGATAGCCGGAATGCCATCAGGTCCACTAAACTTCCGGCTGTCTAGGGAGAGAAGCACACGTCTTGATTTTTTGGGTGAAACAAACCTCGGGCATGATGTCCTCACACCGTGAGATGTTAGGCGGTGCAGCTCCCCCATCATCCAGAGTTGAGTTATGAGCAAAGAGATTACCCAAGAGATCGGCTTCCTCCTTTGCTGAGTGGGCCAATTGGTAATCCGGCTTGCGCAAAAATGGAAAGGCGCTCGTACAAAAGTTTCCCTAGAGAGCTTTGGAGAGAGACCAAAAAGCACGGCTCCGCCGGGGTAGCTAGTTAGTTTCTCTCCAATTCCGCCGATGAATTTAAATTTTGCTCTGGCCATTACCCTCTTTGTAGACATCGATACAGCATTGTACTTTTTCCTCAAAATGTGGGTGTTAGGGTCCTTTTGGGCCCAAGCCACTGTCCAGGCACGAAAAGCATACTGCTTGAGGTGAGTTGCCTCAGGGCTAGGCCTGTCGTACCAGGGCTGACTCTTGCCGCCAATGCGGACTACAGAGGACGGAATAAATTACTCCATTCCCTGCAGTATGACATCAGCTACAGCGGCAGCACTGATGTTGGTGTCATTTAAGGAAAAACTAAGCTGTATCCACGGGTACGGAGCAAAGAGTTCTCGCAATTCATCCCAGTCTGCTGAACCATAATGCCATACCTTGCGTGACCCATTAGCGGATACTACACACACGATATATATCGTGATTCACGCAGGATCACGATATTTATCGAGTGTGTAGCCTAGAGTATCACGAATCGTGATACGGATCACAGGATTTCCGAAAATCCAGAAATCTACGATCCGTATCAACTATCGTGCGATATAAATCGAGCGTCTAGTATCTAGTCGATATTTATCACGACATTTCTGTCAAACTGACAGATAAATAACGTAATTTCAAATTGATTTTCATTGTTTGTGTTTATTTTCAAGCTGCTGTGGCCACTATGGACCTGGACAGTTACTATAAAAGTATAAAAAGTCAACAAGATCCTCATCTTCATAATTTTTCTCATTTTTTTCTCTTCACGCGTCTTTTTAATCCTAATGCTTATACTATAGCAACGCTAGCTTTATCAGTCATTTTGGTAAAAATACGTAAAAATCGTAAATATACACCAGCGACGCGTCAAAAATGCTTCTTTTTAGGCTAGGCATTGGCAACATAGTCTATTCAGCCATCAAAATGAATGAAAGAATGCACAGACTAATGAAAATATCGACGATTCTTATCGTGTGTGTAGGGTCGACTTGCGATCCAAAAAATTACTCGATATGGATCACGATACGTATCACGATATATATCGTGTGTGTAGTATCCGCCATTGGGGTGAGCCCGTTCGGGTATAGCAAGAGGCGCCTCGGAACGGACCAGGCAGTGGTCTGATGACCCAAGAGGGGCATCGACGGACACCTGATAACCGTCTAGGTAGGTGGTGTGCAAAAGGTCTAAAGAAGAAAAATAAGTAAAAAAGTGTCACGGCCCACAACATCCGGTAAGTAGGTGGGTTCTGACACCAGTTGCGTGAGACCATAAGGTAGGGAAAATTCATGGGCCGGGTTAGTAGGACGGCTTGACCCTAGCTACTCAGTGTGGCTAACCGTTAAAGTCTCCTAGGACTACCAACTCGGCTGAAGGATACCGCTGAAAGACTTTGTAGAAAAACCGATATGTCTCACCTACGCCGTGACGGGTGTTGTATAGGCATGCGTAGACACGGGATAGACCACCCTGTTCTACGCACACTCATTCCACAGATTCAGACCTATCGGCACAGTTAATATTTGATTATGGCGGTAACAGTACCTGCAATGAATAATTATTGTTACTATACGACTAAATAATTATAAAACCAAAAACGATGTGCAATAGTTGTGGCAGCCCTATATAGCCTGCACTGTTTTAGAACAGTGCAACAATAACGATACAATGTATTTTCTCTCACTGAATAATGTACAAGCTAGCCACTTGTAAGACAGTCATACTAAATGGCGACATTATTACTGATATAGTATTCAACCACAATAATGACAACTGTAATGAATATCCCACCTTACAGTGGCATTTATAAGTCCTACTAGAAGTAATTTCTGCCAAGACCATATCATACTCAAAAGTAAGAACGAATCACACTTGTTTATAGTCCAGTCCTCCTTTATTGATCACGAAACACTATTTACACCTGCAGCAAGCAATATAAACAAAAATCTAAATACCCTAATAAAACAATAAATAAATGGATTTTAATAATTTGGAAAAATCAGTAATTAATTAAGACTTTAGTCAATTAGACAATGATCAAATTCAAATATAGTTGCAAATACATTAGTTAAAGCTAATTGGGATGGCATAAGTCTTAAATTTAAAATCATACGTTTGTCACATAGTCTTGTAAGGTAATTAAGATGCCATGCATAAAAAATTGAAACTTCCCCTAACAATGAAATTCTCAAAAATACTTATCGGAGATACAGGATTTTTGTAGCAACCTACTTAAAAGTATAAAAAGAAATTACGAAATAAAAACGAATAAGCATTGCGAACGGTAACAGCAGGAATCTTGGGGAAGTAATTAAAGAAACAGCCAATTTAGCGTCTTCCAATGACTCCGCCCATAAGTTTATTTCGGAGAGTCCTTACTCAATAAACTTTTTTTTGTATTCATTTCTTTAAGGACTTTTATACATAATGTATTGTACATGTCAGCCCTATTGTACCCTAATACAAAATATCTAATAATGCTGATCGCTAATACAGCTGATCGCTGATCTCGTAAGGTGACTACTGATTGTATTACTAAAAAACATATGTCAATTATGGGAAAGGTATCTTCTCCCTGTTAAAATGGTGAGTTATGGTAAATGAAGTACACAAGTGTCCCATATACCTCATGGGTATAAAAAACATAAATTCACTGACACAAACAAACGAGATTATAAAAATCCAGAGCAGCGTCTGAAGCTGGACTACACAGGATCGACTGAGGTATACCAGTATTGCATAGATTCAGCTTTTATTTATTTATTAGTTCATTTCACAGTTTAACAGCAATGAAATACATATAAAATATGGGTACATTATGGTTGAATGCCAATGACTGCATTTTAAAATTTGTTATGTAGCCACTAAGCAGCTTAGCAGATAGATACCCAAATTGACGAACAAAAAGAACAATAAAAAAGAAGAATAAAACAAGGTATATACATGTACACTGGCGTGTGTGTGTTAGTGTGTTTGAGTGTTTGTGTGTGTGTGTGTGTGTTTTTGTGTGTTTGTATGTGTGTGTGTGTTTTCCTAAATAAAATAAAAATAAAAATAAATCCCCATCACTGCGATCGGAGATATCCCAAAACGCCTTTTGTAAACTGTACACGGCTCAAATAAAAAATTTCGAGAGTAGTGAAGACGTGCCCTTCGTAAAGGTCTATGGCCCTGTTAATCGGAGAGCCTAAATCGTAACCGCTGCGCACGCGGCGGTGGTCGAGCAGGCGCGGCCAGCGGCCACCGAGGCGCGCGCGGGGCGAGCCCGCGCTTAGGAACACCCATGACAACAATTGTGGACTATCTACTCCACAATTAATTAAGTCGTGTAGAAGTCTCAAGTCAGCCATGAGGCGCCTGTCCTCCAATGAATTCAATTTATGTATTTCCATACCAGCCTCATAATCGCAAGCCACTGTGCGAGACAAGGTGTTTAGTTTATTAACAAAAGATTAAGCTTAACATTCTAAGCTTTAATCGTCTCCTCAGTTACTTTTTCTCCCCTTCATTCAGAACGCACTGCATCAACAAATGTTGTACGTCCTCAATACTACCACATGCATCACAATTAGGGGAAGGGACCTTACCCATAAGGAACGCAAACTTATTACTTGGGTAATGTCCGGAGCGCAATCTCATTGCCAACTTAATGTATTTTCTAGAAATTTGCAAACCATCAAACCACGGTCTACAAGATGGCTGACCTTGTAGAGATTTATACCAAATACCCTTATCTTTTGACATCTCATGAAAATATGTTACCTAATTCTCAAAGTTGAATTTACGGAACACCCCAAGGCATTCATAATAATCGGGTAGAACAGAAAGCTCTTCCCCTTGAGTTACTCCAACCTTCGCTAGGCGATCAGCTGGATCATTACCTTACACGCCAAAGTGCGACGGCACCCACTGCAAACGCAACTGCCCTCCACATGCAGTAAACACAAAAATCTTCCTTAATATATCATATGCAACGGATAAGCCTCTACAGCGACCGAGCACAGCACACCGAGCTATATGTTGTAGGGCAGACTTGGAATCTGAGAAAATTACGCACGTCATCCAGTTATTTCGTGCAATATACGAAAGGGATTCTAAAATTGCAATGAGTTCCGCCGTCATAACTGATGCTTCATTTCTATTTATAAAACTTTTGCTATAACCAGAATAACTATCATAATAATATGCCGCTCCATGAACTGACCCGCTCTTGGAACCATCAGAGAAAATCTTATGCCAATCATGAAATATTAGGAACAACTCTCTGATTACATCAAACTTAATATTACTAGATACATACAATCTCTTGGGTTGAGCAATACTTTCAAGATAAGCATTAACTATGCTATGTATATCAATTGCTGACACCCAAATATCTAAACTAAACATACCCAAAAGATCACATTAATGAAATATTTTTGTTTCTATTCTAGCAAAGACTTTCACAAGAAAAGTCTTATTCTTTGTCATCTAATAATTACTGGAACAGAGTGAGCTTAACCTTTTAATGCAAAGTAATACTATTTGACCATGATTGTGCTTTTAACACAAATAAAATGCTAGCAATTGCTTTATAAAATTCCACACAAACACAACTCACTTTCCATTACGTGAATGGGAGTACTTTTCACAAAACCACCCATAATTCTTAAAGCTTGATTTTGTAATCTATCCAACTTTATAAGATGACTTTTCGGCCTGCCTGATGGCAAACAGTCACCGCAGCCTATGGACGTTTGCAATACCAGGGGCATCACCCACGCGTTGCCGACCCCGTAAAATCCTTTTTACCCTTTCTTGAAGAACTCCATTTTGTACTCTCCAGGGAAAACCTCTCCAGGTAGTTCATTCCACAACCTTAGTGTGCGTGGGAAAAAGTTCCTTTGGAACCGCACTGTTCGCGACCAATTTGGCTCCTAGGTGTGAGGATGAACAGTCGGATGAATGTTGGTGGCGAGCGGTGCGATTTATTTATTTATGTAAAAGAACTTTACAGTATAACAGTATAGATGATAGAATGTAGCTGTGGGGATCATGTCATACAGTTCTTCAGAACAAACACTGTTGTACTAGCGGTAGAACACACAAAGGGAAGTGAAATCCCTCCGCTGACTCAGCGGCTCAATACCACTCGTAATTCTCACAGCGCGCTTTTGGATCGAGTCCAAGGACCATCTTATATGCCGGTGCTCCCGCCCATAGATGGGAGCAATAGTTCAAATGGGGTCTGACTTGAGCCTTATATAGGAGAAGTCGTTGCCCCGGCGTGAAGTATTGCTTCGATCTCTTAGCACACCTAGCTTTTTAGATGCGAGCTTGACCTTTTCTTCCAGATGACTGAGAAACTGGACGTTACTGAAGATGTCGACACCAAGGATATTATATGTATGCTCTTAGAGATGGTAAGCCGTGTATCCTGGAACTGAGGAGCTACATCGAATGGAGTTTTCTTGGCAGTGAACACGAATACTTGTGTCTTAGTGGGGTTAAATTGGACTAGATTTAGTCGTCCCCAATCGGAGATATTTGATAAAGTACTCTCGATTTTAGACACAAGTACTTCGCGACTTTCTTCCACTATGGCACGAGGGATATTAGCACGACCCGTATAAGAGGCGTCTCCAGTACTGTCATCCGCATAGCAATGAAAGCCGTCAATGGACAGCATATCATTGATATGAAGGAGGAACAGAGTTGGAGACAGCACGGAGCCTTTCGAGACACCAGCGATAATATCCAAGCTATTGGAGCAACAGCCGTCAACTACGGCTTTGATGCATCTGCTGGACAAAAAGCTAGTTGATGTTATCAACTAGCTTTTTAGTATGATGGTAACTTCGATAGAAGACCCCTATGCCAGACCCGATCAAACGCCGACCCGGCCAACTGCCATTGCCTCACCTTGACTCTCAACAGCTAAAACCCAACGGTTTGTTAGGTACACTAGAAGATCACCCGTTGAGCGACAAAGTTGAAATTCAGGTACCGTTAGGTTTACGCAGTGGTAGAAAGGACGACTGACTAAAATTTCCCTCGACAGCTTTGGCGAGCGACCAGAAAGCCCGGCTACCAGAAGGATAGCTCGTGAGTCGGTCGCCAATTCTGCTAACAAAGGCAAACTTTGCTCTGGCGATTGCTCACTTGCTGTTCCTCGAGGCAGCATTTAACTTTTGCTTTGCATCAGCAATATTCGTGTCCCGATTGAGACGGGCCGTGGTCCAAGCTTCGTACGCAGATTGCTTCGCTCGTCGAGCCTCTCTGGCCGGTTAAACCACGGTCGTCTCCGTGCACCAGCAGCCACTAGCGGGTTAGGAATGAAGCATTCCATACCCGCTAAGATGGTCTCGGCGACTGCGGTGGCACAGGTATCAGGATCATCCGATGCAAAGCAGAGCTGCCTCCACGGGTACGATGCGTAAAATTCACGCAATCCATCCCAGTCTGCTGACTTATAGTGCCAAACGCGACGCCATCCACTGGGCCCGGGAGAGTCGGATAGTGTACAAGGCACTATGTGCGCACAAGGCAGTGATCCGACGAGCCAAGAGGCGCATTCACGGAGATGGAGTACCCACTGGGGCGCGTAGTCAGCAGAAGGTCCAGCAAGGAGCTTGTATGGTCCTCAACATCTGGGATTCTGGTTGAAGATTGAATCAATTGTGAGAGATCATAGACCAGAGCAAATTCGTGAGCAAACCTCTACGCATACTTAGTGGACCAAGAACCGAGCCACTCCGTATGGTGGGCATTAAAATCTCCTAAAACCACTAACTCGGCGGAAGGATACTGCTCAAAAACTTCATCAGTCGTCACCTTCAGGTACTCAAAAAGTTGTTTTGTGTCCAAGTCACCGCCATAAGACCTGCATATTGGTTCGTAGATACGGGTGTGGCCACCGTTATCCACACAAACCCACATAAGCGATAGGTCTCTATCTTCAAGTCCGTGTAGACGGCGGCAACAGATAACCTCCCGAATGAACATACACACCCCGGCACGACGCACAAAATTATGTTAGAGCTTGTGCCCGGGGTATGTTAGGTATGATGTATCAGCCGGGCAGGATATCTGTGTCTCCGTCAGAAAAAGAAGGGCCGGCTGCGCAGACTCAAGATGTTCATGGACTGCGTTGATGTTGCTGTGAAGACCCCTGATATTGCAAAAGTCCACCTTCAGAGTGGATGCCGCTGTAAAATCAATTTTCTTTTTTTTCTTGGTCATCTTTGGGGGGGGGGAATTAAAAGTTTAAAGGGGAAACGTTCTCTGGCAGCAAATAGGCAAAGGGCCTGTCATGACTGCCACGGAGATTGGCAAGTATGCGGTCTGCTAGCGCGGCGGGCGGAAGGGCCCCTAGTCCCCCCCTGACATAACATCCAAGTCCACACATCCAAGTCTCCTCCTCCGGCACGTACATTACGCCAGGGACTTTTCGAGAGACTGGCAGCTCAGCCTCCCAGGGTGGAGATTATGTATTCCCTGGGTTCGGAAGCCCGTTCAGCCTGCGTGGGGCCAGCGGACAGCCGTTTCACAAGGTCTCCCTGACCGCCGCGCTAACACACCGCCCCCGCTCAGCCACGTAACATCGAGAATGAGAGGACGGCCCCTCCATTGCCAAAGCCACTGTTCCCCAAGGAGCACTGGAAACCTTACTCACCGGCAGAAACACAACACTATTAAAATAGTGTTGTTTAGCTGCTGTATTCTGTAAGGTGGAGGTACTTCCCCAGTCGGCCTACCTATCGTTTTAATACGTTTAGCAATCCATCCAGTTCACGGCTTTATACATATATTATGAAACATCCTGTATATAAGCATGCCAGAGGTAGGATATTAGAATTTATAAATAACGGCTTACAGAACTCATATGGTGCTATATTATAAATAGCTCTTACACATTTTTTTGAGCTAAGAAAACCTTGTCGACATCCGTACTATTGCCCCAGGTAATAATCCCGTATCGCAATATTGAGTGAACATACCCAAAATATGCTGATTTGCAAGTTGCTATACTTGATAAGCGTTTTAATTTGTATATGTGATAAGCAAATCTATTAATTTTTGTACAAATATTCTCTACATGTTGTTTCCAATTCAGTGTTTTGTCAATAATCACACCTAAAAATTGTATATATTCTGCTTCCCTGAGATTTTGTCTGTTATAATTAATATTCCAATTAACGATGTCATTTTTTAAATTATTAAAATTTATATAATATGTCTTTTATAGGTTGACTTGCAATTTATTTTGCGTTATCCAATTTACTATTAAGTTCAATGTATTATTTATATCGTTCGTATGTGCTTCTAAATTGTTATTTTTTACTTGTAGTCACTGTCAATGCAATATTATCAGCATACAAAATACATTTATGATGTGTCACTTTAGGAAGCTCATAAATATAAATTAAGAAAAGAAAAGGACCCAGTACACTTCCCTGTGGAACCCCTGCTATAGTATTTTTAAAACAAGACCTCGTTGTTCTGACAGTTTTGTTACAGTCAAGGCAAGTCAAGTATTACTCAACCCAAGAGATGGTATGTATCTAGTAATATTAAGTTTGAGGTAATCAGAGAGTTGTTCCTAAAGTTTCATAATTGGCATAAGATTTTCTCTGATGGATGAGCGGGTCAGTTCTTGTAGCGGCATATTATGATAGTTATACTAGTTATGGCGAAAGTTTTATAAATAGAATTGAAGCATCAGTTATGACGGAGGAACTTATTGCATTTTCGTGCAATTGCAAATGAAGTGCGTGATTTTCTCAGATTCCAAGTCTGACCTACAGCATATAGCTCGGTGTGCTGTGGGTCGCTGTAGAGGTTTATCCGTTGCATATGATATATTAAGGAAGATTTTTGAGTTTACTGCATGTTGATGGCAGTTGCGTTTGCAGTGGGTGCAGTCGCACTTTGGCGTGTATGGTAATGAAACAGCTAATCGCCTAGCGAAGGTTGGAGTAACTCAAGGGGAAGAGCTTTCTGTTCTACCCGATTATTCTGAATGCCTTGGGGTGGGGTGAGAAATGGGGTGGAAAACAAAATTATTATACAATACTTACTTCTCCCTAAAATATAATCAACGCAAGTTAATTACAGTAGCTGTATTTAAAACTCTTAAACTCAATTTTTTACTGCGCTTGTCTCAGTCGGAATCGGTATGGATGGACTTAACTCCCCCTTATACTTTGTTCGGCGACGCATACATTTAGACTGGCCTCGAACAAGTTCTCCATTGTGCAAGTTTCAGGACACGCCGAGCACGACATGATTTCCATCTTTGAAATAAGAGAATTGATGGCAAGATAATTACGAAATTAGTGCTGCAGATGAAAGTATTCCATTCATAAAATTTTGTACCAGCATATCATCCAATTTTACTCCAAGCCATAAATGTTGTGACTTCATCGATGAAGAATCGTCCGCTTCATGTATGAGGTGGATAAAAGGGTATAAGCGAAAGAACAACAAGTGGAGCTACTTACGTCATTGACACCTGATTTTCTTATAAACGATAAGCCATCTTTTACATCTTCCAATAATTTACTTGAACAAGATTTTACTTTACCAGAACCTTACTTTTTTTTTTACTATAGAGATAGTTATTTAAAAAAGAGAGATAGCGCGCCCGGAGAGGATCTAATAACCAATTCAATGAAAAATCGTGTTCCTTTAGTTCTGAAAGAATTCATTCTAAAACGTTTAATATCATATTAAATACTGGAGATGTGCCTAATCAGTGGCGCGATATCCAATGGTCTAATTTCACCATTGATTTTTAATATTGTTACAAACAGAGTATTTACAGATCTTGTTCATGTTATCGTGTTACAATATGCCGATGATTTCATTTTATATGTTAGTAACAAAAGTGTAACTGTTTGCCAAGAACTTATACAACTGGCGTCAAATACTATAGTTGAAGCACTTCTTGACGTAGGTTTGGAAATTGATAAGCAAATCTATTAACTTTTGTACAAATATTCTCTACATGTTGTTTCCAATTCAGTTTTTTGTCAATAATCACACCTAAAAATTGTATATGTCGTCGCGTAAAGGAAAGGGGTGTATCAGGATCATTGTCATCAGGGTGGTGATATCAGTATTAGATCGTATTCGTCCAGATAAATTAAAGAAAAGGTTAACATTTACTCCACTGTATTTATTCCATTTCATTTTTGCACATAACTTATAATTTCACTAGAATTCAGAGCAGTATTACAAATGTAGGCAGTTGAGGTAATTTACTTTCTTATTTCATAGGTGATTTTAAAATTACTTTATTTTTAAACGTAAATAACACTTTCTATAAACGAACTTCAAACGTAAACAAACGAAATGTGGAGACAGTTTCAAGACGCGTCACTCCTCAGCGGCGGTCGCGCCAAGAATGGCCGCCACTCGGCCCGAGTCGTGCCGTCGAGACTCAGTCAGCACGCCCCACCAGAGGGCGCACTCCCACTTCCGTTTTCATCGTCATGAGTCCGTACTATTGACCACATTATTCCATACTATTGACCGCGATCCGTCGCGGCCGTCCTGCTGTACACACGTCCACGTGTGTTATCTGAAACATGAATACCATAGCACAGTACTATATTCGCTCGGTCACTTCTGACCACAACACATCACCCAAATAAGTCTTATGAATCATGTGATTGGATCTATCACGACTGCATTAACCCACCAAATTTCTTTCATTCTTTCTTTTCTTCTTCACATAAAACATACGTCCATTATCATTTATCATACTAAACTTCTGTAGATTGAGAGATAACAACATCATCTTGTACACAAATTATTCTTTATAAGTTGCCGACATAAATTCAGCTACAACTTCAGTTCATTAGAGAGGCGTGACAAGGTATAACACCAGACTATGAACCGTATCACAATTACCACCAATGAAGAAGGTTTAATCATCGTCACCAGTGTTTTCCCCTTGATGCTCTTTTTTTTTTTTTTTTTTATTATTATTTTTACATTTTCTATAAACACTTATACTACTACAATTACGTAAAAACCAAGGAGGTTTGTACCCGTAACATAGCAATGAGTCTTATCTTAATAACATAAATGTGTTGTGGCAACATTATTATTTCTAGGTCATTATATCTAGGTCTAAGTTAGTCTTTGAGTAAAACTGACGTAACTACGACAAAATGTAAATAAGCAAAAAAAGTACGTATTAAAATTTCATAAGTTTGTTGTAGTAGGCTGATTCCCAGGTTAAGAACCTCGTGACTGCATTTCTAATCATACTTTTAGCGTTTCGAGTTCTCGGGCAAAGTGTATTTTTAGTTTATTCTTAATGTTTAGTTCTGTTATTGAGTGAATTAAATCGGAGGGTAGGTTGTTTATAAAACGCGGCACGAGGTACGCTGCTGTCCTCTCACCGTAGGCATTGTTCGCCGTCGGCGCAACCAGCTGGCGCTGAGTCACCGCCCGCGTGCACATAGGATGATTCAAAACTGTCTTCAGATTCTCATTGAAAAATTGCTCCTTTAACAGACAATATTTGACTTTGGAGTGTACACGTAAGATATTACAATGTTGAAATATTTTGAATTCATCGTCTTTATATTTATTTTTTATTGTAGGTGAAACAATTGTTTTCAAAATTTTTAGCTGTAGTTTGTATATTTGATCAAGGTAAGTCTTGTACGTACGACCATAGCTACTGAGCCCATAGTGGATGTAAGACTCCGCTAGCGCATTGTAAAGCAATAACTTAATTTTATAGGGAATTCTTTTTCTAAGTGTAGTAATAATTGCTAAGAATTGCCTCAATTTATTACAGACGTGTTCAACATGCTGGAACCAGTTAAATTTTTTATCAATTATTACACCAAGATAAGTCTGAGCGTCCACTATTTCCAGATAAGGACAACCACAAACCCCGCTCCGCAAGGTATGTAAACAACTATGGTTATGGGCCACTAAACCTCTAATATTGATTGTCTTTAGGTGCGGCGACTTAATTAGTAATAACTTTGTTTTTAGTGGATTTATTACGAGGCCGGCATCATGGCACCATTCTGTCAGGGCATTGAAGTCCGCCTGGAGAAATTCGAGCGCCTTGGCAGGATCTTTGTCCGCGATTACAAGGCACGTGTCATCAGCAAATTGGTAACACGTACTGTTCCTTAGGCATAAGTGCATTTCGTTTACATAAGTTAAAAAGTGCAGAGGCCCTAAAACTGATCCCTGAGCGGTACCTTGCGTTACTGTAGGTGTCATCCACTTTGACGGTGAATTTTCTGTTATTCAGGTAGTTCGCACACAATCGAAGTAAGGGGCCACGAACTCCGCAGCTGTCCAACCTGGAAACTAGCTGTTTATGGTCTAGCGTATCAAATGCACGTGAGAAGCCAATGAATAGAGCCAACACAGTCATATTTTTTGTGGTTTAAATATTCATTGACCTCATCAGTAAACTTGGACAACAATTCCACAGCGCTCCTCCCAGGCTGAAACCCAAACTGATTCTGGTATATTACATTGTGGGTTTTATAAAAAGTATGTATTTGTTCGCATACGTATTTCTCGACGACTTTGTCAATTGTAGACAGCAGCGTAATGGGGCGATAATTTGAAAAATCGTTTCGCTTACCTTTCTTAAACACAGGTCTGACACAACCTACCTTTAGCGGATCCGGATAAACTCCCGTTTTAATACTGCTATTAATTAAATTGGCTATAGCCACCGAAATTTTTTCGCCTATCATTTTTACGTCGGAGACTTTAATATTGTCAGGACCTGGAGCCTTATTTTCGCTTAATTTTTTAATAATTTTATATACTTTGTCCCTTGATGCTTTCCTAAAGAGAATACTTGCATTTGTAGGTTGGCAGTACATTTTAGAATCAATTAATTGTATGTTACATTTGGGAATTATATCTTTAACTGCGTTGTCGAACCCGACCGCGAAATGTTCAGTAATATCCGTGAGAGTTAGGCCTTGTGCATCAAAGGCTCTGTGTATTGCGGCATCAATGGACAATGTTACTCTTCCTAACATTTGATTTACTATTTGGTATACTTTTTTTGAATTTTTGTTATTAGTATTTAGTTGGTTAATATAGTAATTATTGCGTTTATGTTCTAAAATTGTATGTATTTTATTTCGTATTTTATTATATTCTAGTCTTATGGTGGGATCATAACTTTTATTCCAAGATCTATACAATTTGTCTCGTTTCTTGCAAATTTCCAAGACATTGCTGTCCATCCAAGGAACTCTAAATCGATTGTTAAATTTTTTTGTAGCTTTCAAGCTTTGTTGAAGCAAAGCACTCTCCTTAGTCTTCTGAAAAGAAGTAGAAATGAAGCCATAGATATCATCTGGGGAATCCATGTCTCCTGTTTGCTCCCATCTAACCTTATTTAACTCGCTGTGCAAAATATCAAAATCAAGTCGTTGTTTCGCAACATCCCGTATACGCGCAACCGGCGCATCATCCATGCACGCAAACAAAATGCCACGATGGTCAGCCAGTACGACATCCAGCACTGCGGAATACGGATGAAGTGTGGGGGATCGTGAAAAAATATGGTCAATGCAAGATTGTGTTATAATGTTTTGCTTAACTTCGATTCTAGTGAAATTCGATATTCCACACATCAAACCATGTTCGCTAAATGTGTCGAGATATGATTCCTTGTATGACGAGCTTGACCTTAGGTCGATGTTTGTATCGCCGATTAAAAGCAAGTTTCGCTTCGTGTCGTAGTTAGAAATGCAGTCACGCAGCTCCCTTATAAAAACATTTTTATCTGTGGATGGTGGCCTGTATGTAGCAAATACAACTATGTCTTGACAAGAGTTAATTTTTAGAGTGCATATTAAGTTTTCAAAGGTAATTGTATTATAATTGGTTACAGTGCACTTGAAATGGTCACGTACATATATTATTATACCACCGCCTCGCTTGTTTAAGCGTAGTTGCCAGTACATATTGTAGCCAGTTAAGTTGTACAATTTAATAACATTATTCGTAATACCTACTTCAGTGAGCACAATTATGTCTAACGGATACTTACAACTATGGATAGTTTCTTGCAATTTTGTAAAATTTTTCGTTATTGATCTGATATTGAAATGCAAACATGAGATAGCTAAATTACTATAAACAGGTAGTTGTTTAAAAAAATGATTTGTTGAATTACAATGTAATAGTTCATGAACTTGCATATTCATAGATGGTAATAGATAGGTTTAAATTACCAAGTAAAGGTGAAAGGTAACAATTACAGTTTAGATGGTACGGTAACTACTGGGACAGAGGCCTTGTTCTTTATTAGGCTTATATCCTGCATGGAACGGATATAGTATATCTTGCTATCCTTGGTTTCTCTAACGCACACTTTCCCGTCTTTATACCAAATAAACAGAAACGACTCACCTAACTGGACTTTTGAGTTATACAGCAGTGATTTCATGCTTTTTGTTAGAGCTTCTCTTACGTAAACTTTGTCGCTAGCCTTATCACCTTCTACCTCCGGCAATAACAGTCCTACGGTAAGGCCTTTTGCCCTGCTTGCATCCACCCACTGCTTCCTGCTCGCCTTGGACTTCATCTCTATAAGTACAGGTCCAGGCCTCTCCTTGGTCCCAGGTAGGCGATGAGACAGTTCCACATCCTGGGCACTTACATTTAACTTTTCAGCAATGTCACCTATTACTTTTGGTATGTCTTTCGGTGCTATTTCTGGTAATCCAGCTACCTCCAACATAGACGATAGACTTTTTTGTTCTGCACTATTCACACCTTGTTCCAGTACAGTAATTCTCAGCTCCAAATTTTTGTTTTTATTTTGTAGATCCTGATTTTTGTTAACAAGTTCCTTTATTATGATATCTTGTTGTTTAATTGACTGCTCTATAGTACTAATTTGACCGCTCAAGAAGTCCAGAGACGTCTCAAGTTGGCCGAATTCCACGCGAAAGGTCTTCTTCAGCTCCCGGCTTATGTCCATGACTAGCTTCTTTGTGTCGATAACTTGTCCCTTTGGAGTACTTTCGTTATCAGATTCAGAAACCTCGCCGTCATCTTCAGGAATTACAAATGAAGTCCTACGACTAAAATTTTTTAGACAGTCTTCGCAGCTCCATTCGACACCCGAGGAGTTTCGCAGGGTGATCAGCTGCTTGTTGGAAAGCTTGGAGCATGCCGAATCCGCGTGAACGATCTTTTCGCACCTGCTACATTCCAGACCTGGTGATTTCTTGGTAATACTCTTATTACATTTAGCGCATTTTTTATTGTTGGCCATAGCGGGTATTATTAATTTTTTATCTGCAATTGCACACATCCTTCGCCAATAGCGTTTCGACGACGATTCAGCTTCTTGCTGAGTGGGAAACAAGCCCCAATCACAGAGCTCGCGTATCGTCCCCGACGTCCATTATTGTAGGTACTTAGATTCACTACAAAAATGTGACATACCTACATCAAATTTTCAGTACTCAGCAAAAGACCCAATGTTACTTCGAGTGGGATCGAAACACTCCTTCATTAAATGCCATATGATTTTTGGTCATCCGTTAGCGCCATTCTAATTTTAAAAGAATAAGTAATGTTACCATACAGGAGAAATGACACACAGGCGACGAACCACCACACGACGGACGCCATCAGTCGGGCCGCCACGCAATCAGGCCGCCACGCAACCGGGCCGCCACGCAACACAAGCGAAATACAGCCAAGCAGGCAGGATGCCACACAGGCGGGATGCCACACAGGCGGGAGCCACACAGGCGGGAGACACACAGGCGGGAGCCACACAAGCGGGAGCCACACAACCGGGAGCCACACAGGCGGGAGCCACACAGGCGGGACAAATAAATAGAAGTCGATATATCAGCTCAGTAATGTTCATTCGTCATATTTTTGAAACCAGTAGGTACTTAACGACTGTAGTAGTACCTCTATCTATAATATAGGGCACCACTGTAGTAGCCGTACTTATATACCTGTGCGTAGGTATCAACTGTTAGACTATACAGTATACTTTTCAATATGAAATTGCTAAAATCATAAGGTAAGTAACATTAACACGCTTCACTAATAGCTGTCTATAGATTCTCAGCTCGTGGTCAATTCTTCGACCAAATCTGTACTATGTCAGTGATAGGTAACAGTCTATCTGCTATCATAACCCGTAATAACTGTCTACGAGTTACACAACAAGTAATCGTCACAGATCCAAACAACTGTTCACGGTGTCATCTCTACAAAAACAACATTATTTCTACTGCCCAATATCAAAACTAAATCAGAAGTTTAATAATTAGAAGCTCTCACGTCTATTCGATACGCCAGTTATAGGTAACAACAGTCCATTTGTTGCCACACCAAAACTAAACAAGCAATAATCATCATCATCGATTTTAACTGTTCGAACGAGTATACTCTATCTAGACTTTACGTTACGTTTAAGCTCCCATTTTGAAACCATTTTACAATGTTTGTAATAACGAAGGCATCCCATATCAAGCCGCCTTCTAAAAAAATTACAAAATAAAATTTGCTATCTACAGCCACAACATCCGAGACTTTCGGGGCTCTTAGCCCAATGAGTCACACACATGACTCCCAGGTCACTCCAAATCAGCCAAATAAATCTGGATGTTTGACCTCAACAACAATTCAGGTACTTAAAAACTTGTACTGGCAGAAGGATATGAAATCTCACCATTGCTTACACTGTCTAATCTTACTGGCACAACAACAGAACTCAAAATAGTTACTTTATATCAGTAATCAAGGAAATTTCAGTACTCGAAGCTAAAAATAATTTATAAAACCGGCTATTGAACTATCACCAAAATATCTGGACTTTCTCATCATCGTTATCGTTCAACACTTTCTCACAAAGCTTAAAACAACTACCTTCTATTAGCTACGCCCCCATAGCCTCCATCAGGCCGTTAAGCAACCATAAAACTCTCCCATAGGCTCCATTAGCCGACCATCACTGATAAAACACGATCACCTTCATCCGATGATGCAACAAAATTTGAGAAAACAAAGCGATCACATAAATCTCATAAAAACCGCGGCTCGATAGTCGTCACGTATTGGGTTAGCGTCTTAGATTGATCCGTCTAACAAAATCTTTATCCAGGTCAAACTAAGTCACATTAACTTAGTACACATGGTTTTCGGTCGAACTAAGTCACAGGTTTATCTTTAGTTACTCAAAACATAATTCGAAATTATCTACAGTCAATCAGTTCACTTACTCGTGTTTACTTTTTTTTCGTTATATAACTTGATACTAATATAAAATTACGTTACTAACCAAACTACCTTTTTTTTGTAGTATTAAAAGAAACGTATATCGGTGATCCCATTTTTACCGCGGATATCTTATCTCTCTATTCTACAACATTGGGAAACTACGACCACAATAACAAACATTATACTGAAATATGGAAGTTTCCGAATGAAAAACAGGGGGCAATGGCGTTTGTCTGGATTCTTACCTTCGTAACTACTTATTTTTTTAATATTATGGATACGGACTGGCCCCAATGCTTCGGAAGGTTTTTTTCCTTCGGTAGGGTTTGATTTATATATAGTTTCCAATACGAATTATACACATAAACCCGCATTTTTATTGGGAGCGGGTCCTTTCTGTTATTTTACTCTTGTCATGTCATTTGATGTCAAGTGGGAAATTTTTAATAGTCAAAGGAGATTTTAATTTTTTTGTGCCTCTCTTATTCTAGATAACTGCTGGATCCAATTCCTCATCAGGTCGGCATGTATTATATTCTTGGCTGTCGAACACCAGACCGTCCGAAAATTAATATGGACCATTTCGGGAACTGGCTGGTTGACTATGACTACTGGCCAACAAGATCTTATCTTCCTTTGTGCCAAATGGTTCCAGAAGGTTTTTAAACGAGGACCCGAGCCTTCAGTAGAGGAAGCAGAGAGGGATTCAGTTTAGTTTTGTTTTCCCAGCCTTCGGCCTTGGAGGTGAATAGATTATAACGTGATGTTACTATGAGAATTTAAATCGCCAAAATTATTATGTGTGCAGTATAAATCTAAAGTATATGCTACGATGCATCAAATTCTATCTCCGAAGACCCAGTTCAAAGAATATGCACCTAGTCGCATGAACCAACTCCTATAAAAATCCCAAGCTGACGTAGTCGCTTAACCAGTTCGCAAACCGGTACTTTCGGTCTGCGTTGAAAAGTGAAATAAGTGTTCCCGCCCGGACAAAAGGTTATGTGCACAATTTCTTCCAGCCAACCTTAGACCCTATGAAAGGAGATCTAAAGAGGGGTGGATGCAATATTGATCACTTATAACTAAATTACTTTTATTTTACAGGTATTAATTAACTTAAACAATAGACATTCATTTATGTATAATTTTGAACATAGCAAATATATATATAGATATTAATATAATATATACTATATTCATACTATATAGATAAATAAAAAAATATAATACTATACATATATATAATAAAGCTCTATTAACTGCTGAGAAAGTGCTTCTTTAGAAGTTCTTTGAAGCTGAATTGTGTACGAGCATTGTGAATGTCGTCTGGCAGAGAATTCCACAGGCGCGCAGCATAAACTCGAAAGGATTTTCCATAGGCAGCCGAGCTATAAGTAGGAATTGCCAGTTGGAGTTCTCTACGAGGGCGCAAACGAGGATCCGCCGATAGACAGAATTCAAACATCTCGCGGACGTACAGAGGGGCTGTGGGATTAACAAGAATGGTGAATAATAATCCTAGTATGTGGCACTCTCTCCTTCGCCGCATAGGCAGCCACTTCAATTTGGTTCTGTATTCAGACACGTGGTCAAATTTACGAAGCTCATAAACATATCTAATACAGAGATTCTGCAACCGCTCCAGCCTAGACAGAAGTTCCTCCGTGGGATCCAAGCAGGCCACGTCCCCATAATCCAACAATGGAAGGATGAGTGAAATCACCAACAGAAGCTTAGTTTCCACAGGCAAAAAATATTGTAACCTCTTAAGAGAGTGAAATGAGTAAAATACCCTGCGGCTAACCTCACCGATGTGCGTAGACCAGGACAGAGTCTGGTCGAATGGAACTCCCAAGTTTTTGAAGGATTCCTGGAACTCTATGATTTTGCCATCAAAAATTAACCTTGGCAGAGCAATACCCTTCAATTTTGTAATAAAATGTTGGCTACCTATTACAATAGCTTGGGACTTGGAGGCATTGACCTTCAGACCAAACTCCTTAGCCCAGCACTCAATTCGGTAAAGATCCCTGTTGAGCATCTCAATGGCACCATTCAGGTTTGACAGAGGAGCCGATGTATAATTGTAGATCGTCTGCATAAAGGTGAAAGGAGGAGGTCAAGGAAGAAGTAATTCAATTAATGAAAAGAGAAAAAAGGATAGGCGAGAGAATTCCACCCTGGGGTACTCCAGCTGCAATTGGACACCAATTAGAACGGCTATCATCAACCTTTACCAATTGGACCCGATCCCGTAAGTACGAGCGAAACTAGCAGAGAGTGGTCTCGGACATATTAAATGTTCTGAGCACAGCCAGCAACATATCATAGTCGACCGTGTCAAAGGCGCAACTAAAATCAAGAAGAGCTAGTACAGTTAGCTCCTTCCTCTCGATGTTTAATCTTATCAAAGCCCACTCCATCATCCCCAGTCGCCTTAGATTTGATAGTCTTCAGCAAACCCAACACCTACCCCTCCGATATCTGCCCCAGGGTTAATGAACCGTTACCAATTACCCGTTTGTTGTCGAGCTCTGCAAGGGTGCGGCTCTTGGTTTCTGGATCTATGACTGGTGATTTCGAGCAGAAATGGTGATTTAAGCTATTTAAATCTAACCCTGAGGGACCAGTCAGCTTTTCCCCCCCTTCTCCCAAAGATCGCAAAAAACTCCAAAGCCTCAAGGGCGGGCACTCGTTAATGGTGTTATGTATGTGGTTCCGCTTGGCCGCGCGACACAAGCGATTACATGAGTTGCGTAATGTTATATAGGTCTCCTCGTTACGAGGGGACGGATCATGCCGAAACCTTAACTTGGCCCTATCCCTCTTAGCCATTAAGGCTTTAATCTCCGGTGAAAGCCAGGGTGCGGGAAAGTGCGTCACCCTCACTGGCATGACAGGTGCATGTTTATCATACACTGCCAAAAGTATCAAGTTTAATGCCTCAACCTTTGCGTCCACACTATCAACAGAGAAGACCGAGCCCCAGTCCGCCTTCTGCATATCCTCAACTTCCGAAGTAAAAGAACCTTATGCCTCTTCTTTGGTGGACGAATTTTAAAGGACGCAAAAATTAAGTCATGGGCGGAGAAGGCGGCCGCTGCAAACTGACCATATGAGTGTAGACTTCTATTCTATTCTCTTCTCTTCTATTCTCCGCGGGTAGTAGTACCCGCGGAGAATATGTGATTATTAAATCGAGGAGTGATGGTGGACCATTATGGGGGAAATGAGTTGGCCCGAGAGGCAAGAAATGAAGATCAAATGAATTCAGAAGTGAGAGGAGATTTTTCGAACGAGCATCACTCCTCACCAAACAGATGTTAAAATCCCCCATTAAAATCGTGTGGTCATACTGGGGACGCAGATCTGATAGCAAACATTCCAGGCTGGCAAAGTAGTCAACATGCGAGTCAGGGCTGTAGACAACACCCAATAAAACCTTGGTATGATGTAAGGTGACTTCCAGGAACAAGTGTTCAGCCGTATTGTATACTGACTGAACTATCAATGCTTTTAAATGCAACCTTAAGAAAGTGCTTCTAGTTTATCAGAAAAGTATTCCGCTTGGTGGTCGCGCCATTCCATGTTACTTGGCAACATCTTGGCAATGATAAATGAAATTATCATTTAAATATAGATATATGAATTATTTATTTATCAAAGTATGTATATTCGTTCTATATAAAATATGCCAACGCCTACATAGTGTTTGATTAATTAATTATATTTCGTTAAAACACATTAACTTTGTCCTTGTTTACACATATACTTTAATGTAATTACGTATATACTCCTATTTCATTTATTAATTTATTTTATATATGCTGTGTACTTCATGCAGGTCTCCGTACCGTCAAGATCCCACTGAAAATCAGCGCTGCAGCATTTGTTTTAGCTAATGCTGAGCTGGGGTCTTTTTTTGGCATCGCATTGGTCCATGATTTGTTGTGTTTGTGTGTTTGTACCTACTTTATTATTTTTGTTTAGTATTGAAGTATTCTAAAATTTTCATATTATGTAAACGCTTATGGATTTTTGTGAAGTCAAAATAAATCATGTCTATGTCTATGTCTATGAAGGTGATTGTGAAATTATTCTACAAGAAATGTCGCCGCGCAGATAAATAGCGACCCCCCCACCACCGACCATTCTCGCACTCCCACCGAGGTCCCTAGTATACGCTCTGTCATTTCTAATCAGCTTGAAGCCAGGGAGAGGGTATAAAGCTGACGGCAAAGACTGCTTTAGGAATGACTCTGAAACCAACAAGGCGTGAACATTTTGATTAGAGAATGTTGCACATAGGTCCATGTAGTGAGCTGCAACACTCTGGGCGTTAATATGGACTACGTTAAAGTTCTTTTTGAAAGGAGACCTTTATATTCTCACTCAGAGATGGCCCATCGGAGCTGTCGTCACCTGTACTAAAACGTGAGATATCAGAAGAAGACGAGATATACGAGAAGAATTCGTCATCTGAATCAATACTTTGCATATTAGACATAGAGCTTAATATAAATAAATGTAGTACAATAAAGTAATATAAATAAAATACCTATTACCTAGATAGAATTAGAAATTGCTATTTATCTACCAACTTTCCGGATCGTCGCCGGTAACTCATAATAATACATATTATCTCAATGCACACGACACGTGCGAACAAAGAAGAGAAAAAAGAAACCGCTTATAAAAATTATTTTGCGGCCATGCACAGACTTAAAATAAAAATATAATACTATAAAATCGGTGGCTGTATAGGCTCATGACTTTTGGAAAAAATGAAAAGAAAAATAAAGTCACTATAGTTGTCACTGTAA
Source organism: Blastobasis lacticolella (assembly GCA_905147135.1). Taxonomy (NCBI): domain Eukaryota; kingdom Metazoa; phylum Arthropoda; class Insecta; order Lepidoptera; family Blastobasidae; genus Blastobasis; species Blastobasis lacticolella. The sequence continues at coordinate 3,959,955 of LR990062.1, read as the reverse complement.
TAGAATTAGCAAGATCTAAACAACAATTTGCAACAAAAATCCACCCGATATAATTTGGCCAAAGAAGATAATCGGATTCGTTTTATACCACCCACAACTAAATTGTGAGAAAGCAAATGATCACTACCCAATAGCCAATTCAAAGATAAAATAAAAATAAAGGTGTATTATTAGCAAAATGTTTTACATACTAAACAAAGATACAACGATACAACACAAAAAAACTAAACTATGGCTAAAGAAAAGCAGTTCTACATACATATAACAACAGCGAATGCGAAATAGCTACGTTTGACAGAATTAAGCATAATTCAAAAGAAGCATTACATAAAAGGTAAGGGATTAATTTGGTTTCAGCAAAGCAATGATAAATTAACAAACAAGTACATACCTATAAAGTAACCTATAATTAAATTTACTTCTTGATTTTAGGTTTCAATGGCAGTGCCTTGCGGCTGCGGGTGCTCGAACTAGCTGTCTTGGATTTCCCTTCGCTGGACTGCCCTCCACTGGACTTCACCTTACTGGACTTCGCTGAAGCAGCATCTGTGGCTATGGGGGATGCAATTTCACCGGGCTTGATTTTGGGATCCTTCTCCAAGAAAATCTGCAATTCAGCCATCGATACTATCCTGCTGTGTGATCCATCTGCCCCAACCACCACTATTTTGCCATCGCTGGTCCAGCAACGTTCTACGCCGAGCACTTAGCGTGCAGCCAATACACATAATGCCTCACACTGGTCAGAAATTCGGACAATGTGATCCCAGTGCCCTTGAGCTTTCTCTTTGAAGACCAAACTTCATACCGTGTCTGCGGGTCATCGAACCGAATCAGAATTGGTCGAGGCTTATCTGGCTCAGTAGTTCTCCCAAGCCTGAAGTACGCAGAGAAGGACAATGCAGTGGCCTTTGTCACCTGAAGCGAAGTCATGCAGAGTTTGGCCACCCTTGTGGAGAGGTCCTCTTCTACTTCCTCGGATAGTCCATGTAATAAAAGTACATTAGCCCGGGACCTCATCTCCATACTATCTAAGGTCCGCACTACAAACTCCATCTGCCTTTGAAAATCAGTAAGGAATTTCAAAATGAGTGCTTTCAAATCATTGTAATTCATGGGCATGGAATCCTGGTTACCATTTCTTGTCGGAGCGGGTTCAGGTTGTGGTTGAGTTTTGTATGATTCTTCAAACTCAGCCATCTTCGGAGTCTTGTTTGGACCAGCATGCGGAGTACACGTGCGCCCGCGCCTCCGTCTCGGCCGAGCGCAACCCTCAAGGTCACAAAAAATTTACGACCTGCCCTTTGTCTCGAGCACAATTTGCGTCGCGCTTACTAAATGTTTTCGCATAGAATTAGTTTAAGTGAAATCTAAAGTTTAAGCTAATCTTAACTTTGTGTCAGAAAATTTGTTGTAGTAGTACCTAGAGTTAGAAGTGATAGTGATAATGAGTGAATCGGACTCTAATGGACACGAGCAATCTAACAATCGCGCATCTACAGTGCAATATCTGGTTCCGTCTCGTATCTACATGATCAAACCTGACCTGAAATCAACAGAGATTCCCAGTGGTCCCAGTACCTAGCTCCATGGTGGAACTATCTACTTACACTATCCATCCTGTAATCTAGTGAGAGCGTTCCTATTATTTTTCTAGCGCCCCAACCTATTGATATCGGTGTTTAAGGTACACATAGTAACAATTTGATATTACTATATTATCTTGGGACTCTATTCATAGAATTAAGCACTTGATATAAGTTGGTGTACAGAAGACAGCACCTCAACCTACCCTGTTTAGAGTTTGAACCGTCTCCGGTCTGCACACGCCTCCATAGCGATGCTATCTGATTTTATACTAGGCGGGTAGGCTGATGTTCTGGTAGTTGTACCTATTTAAACATAGTTTTACCAGCCAGCTTTTAGCAGCAGCGTGACATCTGCTCTGGCTGCACGTTACCTTGTGCAAATTTAATTTATTTTCAGTTAATTATAGCTTTTTAGTAACAAAGAAAGATTTTATAAGACAAATATAATTGGCGTTTAGAGGGATGCATATATCTCAAACTAAAAGTAACACGAATTAATCTGACTATGCAAATATCGATCCTTTTTAATTATATCCTGTGCCGTCCAATACCGCTATAGGTTACTCATATTTTAACTAATTGCCTATCAAGCTTTCTCCACAGCTGTACCAATCCACAATAATACGTACGAAAACTTGCGCTCCACAATACAGCAAAACTACTACCTACTTTGCAACGCATTGTATAACATTAAAAAACCGTACACCATAACCATAACTAAAGAATCGGGTCTTCCGCGAAACACAATAAACACAGGAAAGAAATCGACAAAAAATTGTTAAAGAGCTCTGACCGGGCACTTGAAATCAATAAACGCACATTTGTAGACTGGATAAAAAACTATTGCCTGACCATTTCCATGAACAAAGCCACTGCAACATCTGGCGCACCGAACATGGCAAACGAAAAACAGACGTCAATAAGACAGTCGATGATCAAACAAATGAAGACTTCACATAGTATTTTATCACTAGGCAGTGCGTCCAGACTTAGCGACATACGCAGCGAATAACAGGAAAAGACAGACTCTGCTCAGCTTTTCTATTAATATTAAAACAAAATGCGGACATAGAAAACCAATAGTTAATCCTTCGACGATGATAGATTTCTTCGTACAGAAAACGAATAAGCTTCGAACTGCATTCACAACCACTGCAATAAGAACCATAATGCTAACCTCACAAGGGCCTCAACATAGTACAAACTAAAAGCCAACTTTATATTGAAGAAACTATACGTAATAATCCAGTTAGGACATCATTTGACGACTTTCTTATAAGACCGATCTATAGACAACCACATGTTCACTCTCGAGCGGGTACTGCATTCCAATTGGAGAGCGGGCACCAAAAAATAGTTTACAGTCCTCGATAGCTATGACTTCATTAAAGACCCAATAAGTGTAATGCACGAACGTGCGAAAGGTAGGTATTTACCACTCGTAATACTGACCAACACGGGAACATTAACTGAATGTTTCGGATAAGCTATCAGGGACCGGATATCGAGAGACAACATAAACTTTCGGCTATTGGACATCGACAAACAACACAAGAATAATAGCTGACAGCCGCTGAGTGGCCGATTTCGACATTACACCGGAACAAAGGAATAGCTCTAAGTTTATAGTACCTGCCGTGAGCAGGACACCGACTGAGAGACAACATTAAAAGAATGGCTGAATGTTACGGGTATACTACGGGCGACATGTTGGGGCAACATTAAGAAAACCAGCTATGCATTGTCTAAAATAGGATGATAATTTTGACAGCTCACTAATTGTTGGTCTTTGGCGCACGCCTATGAAGTTTTGTGTTTTTTTCGGTAAAATGTACTACGGAAAATGTCGTACTTCATAGACAGGCCCCGCCCCTTTAGTGAAGTGCCACGAATAACGAATACCAACAGACAATCGAAAATCGATATTGATATAATATAATCGAATATTTAAAATTAACATTTAGGTAACCTTATTATTTTTTGTAACTAAACTCTTATTCTTTGTTTGGATTTCACCTTAAGAGACCTTTCACAACAACAATTTCGAGTCGCGCGTATTCTACGTAATAGGATGACTGACCGAATAGAAATACGCACGTGTCATAATCGTCGTTGTAGAAGGGTTTTTAATGTCGTATTAATAAATTATTAATTCAGAAGAAAATAAATAGTTTATTTTGTATAATTCTTATAGCATAACCATGCAACTATCGGTTCCAAGTTCTATGAGAATGATAATCGATAATCGAATAGATTCATTAACGATTTTACACAACCACATCCCTACTGCGATCTGTCAAAATTATCATCCTATTTTAGACAAGGTATAAAAAGTACGGGTACACTACGTTACTTGGAAAGTTACGGGTATTCTGCTGCGATAAGACAAGAATTCAAGAGACGACATAATAAGGACGGTTGAAGGTCACGAGTTCGCTGTTTACGGCAGGGTAGCGAAGGAACATTAAGAAGAATAGCAGAAAGACAAGAGTCTAAGAATTGCTAATAATGTAGGCCGTTTGCGACAGGACTTTGATGGATAACATAAGAAGAATAGCCAAAAAATACAGGTACGCTGCTTGCGACAGGACATCAGTAGAACATAAAAGAAGAATTGCCGAAGGTTACGGGTACGCAGATTATGACAGAACATCGAAGGAAAATTAAGAAAAATAGCAGAAAGACAAGAGTTGAAGAACAGCTGATATGGTAGGCAGGTTGCGACAGGACTTCAATGGACACCATAAGAAGAATAGCCAAAAATTACGGGTACGCTGCCTGCAACGGGACATCGAAGGAAAATTAAGCAGCAGAAAGATAAGAGTTGAAGAATAGCTGATAGTGTAGCCGGGTTGCGACAGGACTTCGATGGACAACATAAGAAGAATAGCCAAATATTACGGGTACGCTGCTTGCAAGAGGACATCAAAAGAAAATTGAGAAGAATAACAGAAAGACAAGAGTTCAAGAATAGCTTATAGTGTCAACGGGTTGTGACAGGACTTCGATGGACACATAAGAAGAATAGCCTAAATTTACGGATACGCTGCTTGCGACGGACATCGAAGGAAAATCAAGAAGAACAGCAAAAAGACAAGAGTTCAAGAATAGCTGGTAGTGTAGGCATGCTGCGACAGGACCTCGATGGACAACATAAGAAGAAAAACCGAAAATTTCTGGTATGCTGCTTGCAAGAGGACATCGAAAGAAAATTAAGAAGAATAGCAGAAAGACAAGAGTTAAAGAATAGCTGATCGTGTGGGCGGGTTGCGACAGGACTTCGACGGACAACATGAGAAGACTAGCCGAAAAGTACGGATACGCTGCCTGCGACAGGACGAAATATAAGAAGATAAGCTGAAGGTCACGGGTACGCAGATTACGGCGGGACATCAAAAGACAACAAATCACGAAGATCAAACCAGCAGAGCTCTCCGAGGGACCAATTACAGCAGCCAATATCCTTCCTTTATATATTACACATCAAGTATAGTATCTTTCCTCCCTCATACTGGCTCGATGTATGAATTCTTGTCGGCTCTCCAACTCCTATCGCTCCCATCCTGACTGCGAAAGCCCTACATTCCTCTTCGCATCTACGTGCGCACTGGTATCTCGGGCTGGAGGTAGCGCAAATCAGTTAGAGAACGAAGTGAAGTATCGCTTAAAATAAAAAATTCCAACGTCTGATACGGTATCCGGAGTACACCAGCTCTTTGGGTGAGAACCGTGCCATCTGCTGGGCTTGGTTGCTCAAAATACAAGTACAGGCGACGGAACTACTGATGATGGATTCTCGCTGATATGACCTACATACACCCTTGCAGAAGCATTTCTGGCTGGTGTTGTACCTGGAACGGAACGGAACGGATTCTTCAAACTCAGCCATCTTCTCTTTGAAGAACTTAGTCGTCTCCTCCAGGCTCTTCCGTAGGTGTGCAATGCTGTCCATTGTGAGTGCTTCAAATTTGTGTTAAAGTGTTGGAATTGTGAAAAATTTTACCGGCAGTGATGAATATGACTTAGTTTAACACATTTAAGCGCAGAATGTACTAATACTATTTTTATATATTTTTAGAAGCTCAATCTATCCTCCTATGTCCTATTTTGGTTTCAGTCTTATCTTGGGAGTCGCACGCAGCGGGTCTGCTTGAATGAGGCTAACTCAAACTGGTGTGATCTCGTTGCGGGCGTACCCCAGGGTGGCGTCCTTTCCTCTATTCTTTTTTCTGTCTTCATAAATATTATTACTTCGGTTATCCCTTGTGGTTTCTATCTCTACGCCGATGATTTGCAACTCTACCATCATTTCAGTATCGATGATACTGAAAATGGTATCAAGTATTTCAACTCAGTGCTGGCCAATATCTCTAAATAGGCAAAAGACTACGGCTTACATGTTAACCCTAATAAATCAAAAGTGATATTTATAGGTAGCACCTACATCCACAAGCATATCCGTGATGGCTCAGTGCCTTCTATTATTTATGACGGATTGGTTATTCCATATACCAAAATTGCGGGGAATTTGGGGGTGGTTTTTGAATCTAACCTGTCGCCGATGGCCCAGGTCAACAACGTGAGCAAGAAAATTCACCACACTATACACTCTCTCAAACGTCTTCAATATTCCCTTCCTTTAAACACCAAAATATCCATTGTCCAAACTCTAATACTCCACATTCTGGATTGTGCTGACTCCTGCTATCTCGATGCTACTGAAGAGCTGTTGAGTGAGCTTGAACGCCTTCAAAATCTCGGCATTCGCTTTATCTTTGGCTTACGCAAGTATGACCACATCTCCCAATTTCGGTTTCAGCTCAAGTGGCTTCCGATACGCCTTCGCAGAAATATCCATATCCTTTGTCATCCTTACAATATCCTTTATAATCCTCGTGCTCCTACCTATCTCCGTGACCGGTTTAGTTTTTCCCGTTCTTAAAACCTACCCTGTCGCTCAAGCATCAGTGATTGAGAGGGCGCCACCCTCGGGTAAACATACTTGTCTGTATTACTCTTTGTTTAAAATGTTTTTATTACTTATTTAATCAAGATATTGTTGTAACTTGTGTAAATGTGGTGCAAACAATATGTGAAAGTGTTGTTAAAACTTTGGAACAAGTATAAACTGTTATAATTATTACTCATAAGTGGAAAAAATTTATATTTACAAACACAATAATAATCTGAGAACAGTGTAAAAAAGTGTGCAGATTCTAAATATTTATACGGAACGAGTAAATTTATTTAATAAAATAACTATTTTCATTCATAAAATTACAAATAATCAAACAAAGACACAGTGAATTGAGTGAAGTGCACACTACCGCCAACTATTATCAATATATAAAATTACGCTTGCTTTATATACAGCAGATGCACTAAATGCGGTATTTCACAACTCAGAGCATAGCCTCAATAGCTCGGAGCGGAAACTCCCAACTTGAATCGTATGTCCAGGGTTCGATCCTGGTCCCCGGCAATATTATAATAGTATATATTCTTTTTTCTTTCTATATTCTTATTATTATTTGAATTGACATTTAGAATTAATATAATTAACAATAAACATGACAACGCGCAGAATGCATGTCTTAAAGCTGGAAGATCAACTAAAAGAAGCTCTCACAGATTTAAAATTTTCGAAACAAAAAATTCAGCAATTACTACAGGAAAGAGAAGATAGCGAACCGGAAATTCAGGTGGTGAACTCGAGGAACCAAAATTTAAAAGAACAATTGGCAGAGCTTGACATTCAGTTAGAGGATTTTAGGGCGCAGCGTGACGAACTGAGGGCCATAGTCGACTCCTTCAAGGAATGTGGTGAACAACACATTGGGTTACTGGACTGCAACACGAACCTCGAGCGGGAATTACAAGCCGCACACCGGGTCATCGAGCAACTTGAATTAGAAATAAGGGAGTTAAAAGTATCTTCTACACAAAACTTATATAAAGAGCTATTAGGTAAATCGAACAAGAATAATGTCATACTCAATGGGAAAAAACGTAAACAGAAATATAAACATAAAAAAGTGCAAACATTAAAAAAATTATTACCTACTCAAAATTTGAAATTACAGAAAAAATTATATTCAATTAGAATGGAGCTACACCGTTGCACCGATAAAATAAAAAGAAATCAGTCTACTTACCTTCAAGAGTCACTAAATTTTCAGCAGAAATTTTGTGATATGGAAAACGAATTAAAGTCTACTATGTTACAATATGAAAACTCACAAAAATTAATAGCTGAATACTCGGAATCAATGAGCCAATTACTTATCGATTTGAAAGATAACGAGAGCAAATTTAACTCTCTAATAGAAAACCAAACTTGCATTTGTGAATGTACTCACACTACGTTAGAAGATAAGTCACAAGTGAGGCGACACCTAGTACACAGTCCATTGGCCGCGTCAGTGGCGCCGCCTGTGTTGCCGCACCAGAGTTTTCTCTACCCGTGGGGGCGCAACCATTAATGCCAATCTCCGTGGTGTCACCACCACCAAATGTAAATTCGTTTGTTAGTACGCGTAGTAAAACTGTTTTGATAACAGATATTTTTGGACGAAATCTAGGACATGAATTGTCATTGTATGCGTGTAACGATGTAATAAATTACTGCTATCCGAATATATCATTAAGATGTCTGACATTAAAAATTAAAACAATGCAATTCAATCAAAATGACACTTTAATCATATCTTTATGTGATACATTGTGTTGCTCAAAACAGGATTTATGTCGTTTATATGATATGTTGAATAACATTAGAAGTATTGGTAAAATTATACTGTGTTCGTTTCCGTATTCTGAAAGCTACGGTACTGTACAAAATAACAACATTTATTATTTCAATATTTTAATTTTTAACTTGACCTGTCATAGCGACAAAATCTCATTTTTTGACGTAAATAAATTTATTCGACATTTTGTATATTATGGACATCGTATTTATTTGACTTATAAGGAAAAGAAATTCATTGCTAGATTATTAGCATTTAACATTTTTATTTCTGACATTGTACCTAAATCAATTGACATCATTAATTCTTCAATAGGTACTTCTCTTACAAATATGACTTTAAACAACATTATTTGACAAAGTTTAACCACTGCTATAAAATTAATACAATTGATACAAAACTAAAAGACAAAAATTTAATGTATATCTTTCATCAAAATGTTCAAAGTTTGTCTTCAAAAGCCTTGGAAATAGAATTATTTTTAGAAAAATTTGATTATAATGTAGTCTGTTTCACTGAACACTGGTTAAAGGATTTCGAAATACAATGCCTTTTGTATGAAAATTATGTAACAGTTAGCTCATTTTGTAGAAAAGCCACTTTACATGGTGGCTCTTTAATACTTGTACGTAAACATATTAAAGCTAAGGAACGCAAGGACATTGTAAGGCTGTCAGTGGAACGCTGCGTTGAATTGTCTTGTGTAGAGTTGGATGGGCAAATTATAGTGTGTGTTTACAGACCCCCAAATTGCAGTAACTATAACACATTTGTATCGGTATTGGAAGAAGTATTACAAGTAATTTCGAAATCTAAGAAACAGTTGTTTGTCAGTGGGGATTTTAATATAAATATACTGGATAAAAATAATAAGACAAATGATTTCTTAAATCTTTTTAAATCATTTAACCTTATGAACCTATTTCACGAACCTACAAGGATTACATCGTGTACCTCATCTTGTTTGGATAATATATTTTCAAATTGTAATATAACCGAACATTCAATAATAAAAAATATACACTCAGATCATTTAGGGCAATTAATCTCACTGCCTTGCAGAGTAGTTCCAAAACAAATACAAATTAAAGTAAGGCCTGTATCAGAAAATCAACTTCAAACTTTCAAAGAGACCACCTTAAGTGACCTATCTGAACTGCCAATTGATGTTACCAACGCAAACAAATTTTATGGTAATTTTTTTCAAATGTTGCAAAGAAACTTTGAAAATACTTTCCCCGTAAAAACAATTAATATAAATTCCAAGACTAAATTTAGTGATTGGGCAACACCAGTAATCCGCATAAGTAGAGGTACCAGTAAGAGGTAAAAGCAATTTATAAAAAGTTATGGTCTAAATGAACATGTTCGGAGGTATTCAAAGTTATTTAAATTGGTTTGCAAAACTGCAAAAGCTAATTATTTAAGGAATCAAATTAAAATATCTGGAAACAAAATCAAAACTACTTGGAACATAATAAATAAGGAAACTGGTAGAATAAAGAGCCACGAAAATGAATATTGCTTGGTGGGCCAAAACGGCAAGATAACAAGTAATATAGGGGTTGCTGAGGAGTTCGAAAGATTTTTTACAGAAATTCCTTATAAAACTACACAAGCCTTATGCTCATCACCTCATAGAGCAATGGATTTTTTAGAAAAAAATGTGCCAACTTGCAATGAATCATTTAAATTTACATATTATGTTACGCCTTACATAGTCATAAAAACCTTCAATGAATTAAAGGTTAAATCCACTGAAGATATATGGGGTATGTCTACAAAAGTTATTAAATCTGTGATAATCCCCTACCTTGCTTCAATATTTAATAAGTGCATTGACGAAGGAGTTTTTCCGGATTTAATGAAGCTCGCTAAGGTAGTTCCTATTTTTAAAGCAGGTTGTATCACCTGGCAATTTTAGGCCTATATCAGTATTACCAGGGTTTAGTAAGATATTTGAGAAGATAATTCTTAACCAAATGCTGATGCACTTTAATATCAATGGATTGTTTCATGATCACCAATTTGGATTTACCAAAGGTCGCTCAACTACTGATGCAGGTGCAACACTAATCAAATATATTTTTGAGGCTTGGGAGGAAGCCGAGGATGCCATTGGGATTTTCTGCGACCTATCTAAGGCTTTCGATTGTGTGGAGCACGAAACATTATTACTAAAGCTTCAGCACTACGGTATTAAAGATAAAGCGCTAAATGTATTAAGATCTTATTTGACAAGTAGGCTCCAGAAAATTCAAATAAATAGAGTTAATTTTTCAGGCTCACTTATAGAAATGGGAGTTACTCAAGGATCTATTTTGGGCCCATTTCTCTTCTTAATCTACATAAATGATTTACCATTCACAGTTCAAAATATCCTAAGGATTATATTATTTGCAGATGACACATCTTTGATATTTAGAGTCAAGAGGTGCAAGCCGGACATTGCTAGGGTAAATGAGGCACTCGAGTTAATGCATAGTTGGTTCACAGAGAATAACTTGGTGCTAAATGCAAAAAAAACTAAATGCATACATTTCAAACTGCCAAATGTGAATAGTGTAGTAAATAATATAAAAATTGATAATGAGGTTATTAAACTAGTTGATTCCACAGTGTTTTTAGGTCTGACAATAGATGCTAAATTACAATGGGGCCCCCACTTAGGAAATTTGGCTAATAGACTAAGCTCAGCTGCATACGCTGTAAAAAAAATTCGTCAGCTAACAGATATTTCTACGGCTAGGCTCGTTTATTTTGGCTACTTCCACTGTTTGCTAACATATGGTATCCTACTGTGGGGTCATGCTGCGGATTCGGAGTCGATTTTCGTATTGCAAAAAAGAGCAATAAGAGCTATCTATGGATTGCATACTAGAGACTCACTAAGAGAATTATTTAAGGAAATTAATGTTATGACCATACCTAGCCTGTACTGTGATGGTTCGTCGCCTAAATGAATCTATCTTGAGCAACGGTCACCCGATGAGGTGGTCCCGATGCTAAATGTATGGTCAAGCTATTCACGTTCAATGGATGAAACGATCCTAGGTCGATCTAGTCACTCATTACATGTCATGAAACCTAACGTGGTCATGCGCCTTGCGCATAACATGAAGCGGTCTCACCGTCGTATGTGAGTCCAATATAAAATGGGTGAACAAAGACCGTCAACGATAGTCTATTTAACTTTATGAGATTCGGGTTTGATGATTGGTTTATAAATGCCTTAAACTGTGATGTTAATCGCTCTCTAGTGTTTATGTAAGATGAGATGACAGAAACTTGCAATAAAACTCCACTACGTCAATGGCAATGATTCGAGTGATATAATAAAAATATAATCTAATATAAGACAGCAAGTTGAGCCCCCTGAAGTGGGTCATAAAGGAGCCAGTCCCCTAGCTGAACCTTTGTCCAGACTAGGACCTTTTAATGTGTTCCTGCCTCCTTTCACGTGCTCCAAAGGGTTGCCACGATGGAGGGTGTCGATGCTTTCTTGATCCCCAAGGTTCCCTAAGCTTGCCTTGGCCTGGCAAGATAACTAGGTATATTCCATGATATACCGCTGTCATTCTTTGTAACCCCGTAAGGTTATCATATACATATATTCAAATCATCTCCACTCTTCATCCGAAAATGGGGCCCCTGTATATGCTTTTTATCAATTTAGGATCCTTTGGACAGCTTTTTCCCTACGTTTTACGAGATGAAGGATCGCAACAACTGTGGTGTCCCAATCTTACTGAATATAGCACCAACTAGGGTGAACCAACAAAAAATTATTGGTTTAATCTAATTATCAAAACTCGAATGCCATGCGTTGAATTGCAAGAATTTACGTGGATATTTCTTATTGAATTCCTCTTAAGAAAATTACTTTATTTAAGGCATTTAAGTACCATTAGTTCTGAAAGAAGTTACTTAGGCATCTCAATCATTAGGTCTGGATGATTACAGTCAACTTGGAATGTAATTTATTGAAAATTAGTCAAGGTGTGCGGGAATATGAATTAAAGTCACAGGTAGAGTTTAAAGTATAGATATACGTTTATTTACTTAATTGTGACTCTACGATTAGAGGGAACAAGCGGTACCTAACACGGAATGGTAGAGTCACCAACCGCTCTAAGAGGTGCAGCGAAGGGCTTATTTTAAGTGTTGCAAACCGCACCAGGTGTAGGCTTTTTATATCGGACGGCCCTACTCGTCACGAAAACAAAATTAAAGAAATAAATATTTGGGGAATCAAGCGGTACCTAACACGGGTTTGGAGAGTCACCAACCGCTGTAAGAAGATGCTTCTAAGGCTTATTTAAAGTGTCGCGAACCGCACTCGGTGTAGGCTTCTTTATACCGGACGGCCCTACCCATAACACGAGCGAGAGAGAAAAAAAATAATAATAGAAGAACTAATAAGTTCTAGGAGTTTAAATCTTAAAGTCCTTAACATGCCATCTAGCACAAGATCCACAAGGATCTTCCAAAAGATAAACCAAAGATGAGAGCTTCTGAATTACCTTACGTCTAATAAAGCGGGGGGCTAACTTTTTAGAAAAGTATGAACCAGCATCACTAATCACATAGTTTTTACGCCATACAATATCACCTACGTTAAATTCTTTAAAAGTTCGTCTCGTATTATAATGAGACGCATTCTTTATATGAGCACTATGCAGAGCAACCTGAACCCTGTCAAAAGATGTGCCAAAGTACCAATATTTTCAGCATAAGTATCTCTAGGTAAAAATATCAGCTCATCTATATTGCTTACTTGAGCGTATAGAGAACCACAAGTAATGATCTCACGACCAAACACAAGAAAAGCTGGGGAATATCCAGTAACAGAATTAACTGAATTGTTCATGGCCGATTGGACAACCGGAAGAAAAGTATCCCAGCTGCGATGATCGCTACCGACCAGAGAAGCTAAGGCGGTAATAATGGTTTTGTTATATCTTTCAGTAGGATTCACTTGCGGGCAATAATTAGGAGTGAAAGAAGCGAACGGAATTTTATATTTTCCGATCAGATCGTGGAACTGACGTGATTGAAACTGAGAACCATTATCCATAATAATAGTCTGCGGGACACCATGTGTCAGAAATACAAGTTACTCCAAGATCTTAATGATAGCAGCTGCTGTGGCCTTTTTAAGTGGGAAAAGAAGAGAAAATTTTGTGAAACAGCAATTTACTACAAGAATATGCTGACTTCTTAAACGGGTCATTGGCAAGGGCCCAATTAAATCAAGAGAAATGCATTGAAATGGCCTGGAACAGATCCTAGGCTTACCCATCAACCCATAAGGAGAATGATTGGTGTGCTTATAAGCAAGACACGACTCGCATGAGGAGACGTAGCGGGCCACATCCTTAAACATTCCCGGCCAGGAATATAATAGTGTTAATTTCTTATATGTTTTAAAAACTCCTAGGTGTGGTACCGCAGGCAAACCATGACACTCTTTAATAAGACTCTCCCTTTCGTCAGGATGTGGAATCTGCTTCCAAAGAAAATCATTCGTTAAAGAACATGGGCTACGTAAATAGTGAAATAATTTGTCTTGAGTGATTCTATAATCAGGAAAACGTTCCGGTTCATTACGACATCCAAGTAAAAGTTTATTGAACTTTGTAAGTGCAAGAGGCTGGTTCGCGTCCACAGCTACCGGAGCTACCGGTAAACAAACAACCTCATTTTCAGGGAAACGAGATAAATAATCTGGTACTATATTATCCTTTCCTTTTTTATGTTTAAGTACGAAATTGAAACAAGAAAGACGTAGAGACCATCGCGCTAATCTTCCCGTAGGATTAGATAGATTGAGAAACCATTTTAGAGCTGCATGATCAGTGAAAACAGTAAACTGTTTGCCATTGTCTAGATAACAACGCCAATGTTCCAGTGCGAAGATGACAGCGAGAGTTTCCCTTTCAGTCGCGGAATAATTCTGTTCATGAATATTCAGAGATTTGCTCATGTAAGCAATAACAACCTCTGAACTATCGCGCATTTGAGTAAGCATAGCGCCAATACCTAAATTCGATGCATCGCAATGCACATTAAATGGCAGGTCAAAATCAGGACTAGCCAAGATTGGAGTAGACATCAAAAGATTCTTCAACTTCAGAAAAGCCGCCTGGGCCTCAGGGGTCCATAGAAACTTTGGCGCGTTCTTCCCCGATGAAGAAAGTTTGTTTAAGGGAGCCATTAAAGTACTAAAATTAGGTATAAACCTACGAAACCAACTGCACATACCATGAAATTGTCTTATCTGTTTTTTAGTAGATGGAGGGGAAAATTCCACAATCGCACGGATTTTATCAGGATCAGCAAGTAAGCCATTTTTATTTACAACAAACCCAAGATATTTAAGTTCATTCATAAAAAACTGACTTTTTCCAAAATTAATAGTTAATTTCGCATATGAGAGTTTATCGAGAACCCTTAGTAGTAAGGAAATATGTTCTTCGAAACTAGAACTAATAATGATGATGTCATCAACATAGCAAAATACTTTATTTTCAAATTCTGGCGTGAAAAGAGTATCCATTAATCGTTGCTGAGTAGCCGGTGCATTAGTAAGACCGAATGGCATTACTACAAAACGGTACATCCCCCTACCAGGTACATAAAAAGCGGTCTTATCCCTATCGGGTTCATGTAAAGGAATCTCCCAGAAAGCTTTCGCAATATCAATACTAGATAAATATCTAGCATCCTTTAGGTTATCTAAAATTTCATTTACATAAGGCAATCTGTACGCATCCTGACGAGTAACAGAATTAAGTTTCCTACTATCAACACAAAAACGCCAGGAACCGTCCCTTTTAGGTGTTATGAGTACAGGAGATAACCACGGACTTTCGCATTTCTCAATGACCTTTAACGATAACATCGTATCGACTTCCTGAATTAAAGCCTTCTGTTTAATTGGGGATAGTCTATAACAACGTTGTCGGAAGGGAATCACCTGTATCGATTCTATGAGAAATTAAATCAGTGCGACCAAGCACACCCTTCTTTTCTAATGAAATATCCTGAAAACGCGATATAATGTTATCGACCACGTATTTTTTATCCGTGGTAAGTGTAGAGTAAGGAAGAACTTTAGGATCAATATCCATAGAGTGACAATTCACTAAAGGTAAGAAAGAAGAAACTAAGTTCTTTGGAAAAAGGTTAAATTGCCTCCAGAAATCAATTCCGAGTATCAAAGATGGATAAATATCCGGAAATACGTGAGCTTTGATAATACAAACGCGATTATTAAAACAAATTGGTAAATCAAAATAACCAATTGATTCTAGTTTAGCATTATTAGCAGTGGATACATAAATAAAATTCGACTTGATTAAAGGGTATCCTAATTTTAAAATATTAATATGAGAATGATTTCCTAAAATTGAAATAGAGCTTCCACTATCAAGGAGACCAGAAAAATGAACGTTATTAATAGAAACATCCACGAACGGTCTGTTTTGATCAGACTCATTTTGGAAGTGGACTGTAGTAATTTTATTGCAATAAAAGAAATTACGGATTTTAGCAAGCCAATTACGCCAATCGTTAAAGCAATATTTAATCAAGTCTTTATTTAGTTTTTTTCATTAGAGGTAGAAAGACAATTTTTTTTGCATTCCGGGCACTCAGGTTGTCTAACTCCTTTAAGGCCACAACCAAAACAAATTAAAAATTTAGGTTGAGGACAGGAGAATAATTTGTGGCCATTAACTCTACAACGAACGCAAAATTCGTGAGCGTTAAATTTGCTTGTAGAAGTTACATTTACTTGGAAATTACCTTTATTTTGGTAATTATGTTGAGTAAATTTAGAACCATTATTAAAAGGTTGCTTATAAGTAGATCGTTTATTATTAGCTTGATTATCAGGTTCAGAGTTATAATTAAACTCACTAAATAGTTGAGGATAGTCCGTTTTTTTAGGTTCATGAAAATTCTTGTCTCTATCAACAAGCTTCTCATACTTCTGACCTGACGAGATTAGGGAATTAATTGTGGTGATGTCGAATAGAGCAAAAAAAACTGAATAACAAGGTCGAATATTCCGAAGTAAAATCGTAAGTTGATCTGATTCAGATAATTTTTTATCAAGACGCGAAAACATTTCGTACATGATTGAGATATAAATAATGATCGTCTCATCCTCGCCCTGAGTGCGAGAGTTAATTGTCGAAAGTAGTTTATGATCGAAGTCTTTATTGCTAAAATCTTGTATTAACAATTTTGAAAGTTTATCCCAAGTAAATTCTAATTCGTTATGCTTATGAAAACGGAGCCAATGGAGTGCCTTGCCCGTAAAAATCTCAAATGCATTGTCGAGCAGCCGCTCATGAGATAAATTTCGCGATATGCGAAATTCTTCCAATTTTTGTAAGAATGCCTTCGGGCAAGTTTCGCCCGAATAAGACAATTTTTTAATATCATTAGTTATTGATGACATATGAACAACCGGAGGTTGAACAGTGTGTAAAGTATTAACCGGTTCAGAAGACTGAGGAACATTTACCGGGGCCGCGGGAGTTTGCTCCACCGCCCGTGTTGCTACGATCGTCGAGTGGTGAATCGGATCAAAAAAGGTTTGCTCTATTTCGCCCATAAGCGAAGTAAATTTGGATTCACAAAGACCAAAGGTTAATTTGAGACTTTCTACTTTAGACATTAGTGAAGGGGAGCAACCATCATAGTCTAGGCGCTCGAATCTATAAAATAAGTGATTTAGGTAGGTTCTAATTTTATTTGAGGTAACCGAAGTAAACCTCTTTTGGAGAGAGTTAAGTCTCTCTTCTACATAGAGTAAAACTGACTCTATCTGAGCAATATCCTCATCTAGAGACAAAGTCGACTCAATTACATCAGCCGAAAAAGTCTTAGAAATGAGAAGAATTTGTTTTTTTAGTCCAAATAAATCTAAAGCGGGCGTTTCTAAACGTATTCTCACTTCGTATTCTAATTCGTTCTTGTTTAAGAGTATGAAGTTAATAGGACGAGCCATGATTACTTATTCAAAAGCCAAATATTAGTGCCAAAATACAGAAATACTTTCTATCTACTTTAGAGACAGTGCTTGTCTTGCTTTAGAATTTAGAGAAATATATAGTTAGATATATAGTAGTTATGTTAGCACCGCCAGAGGGTTTCCCTGGGACCCGATGCCAACGTAATAGAATTGTGTGTATAATGTTATGATGGTTAGCACCGCCAGAGGGTAGCCCTGGGACCGATGCCAACGTAGTAAGATGTTATGCAAGCTAGCACCGCCAGAGTGTAGCCCTGGAACCGATGCCAACGTAGTATAGATGTAAGTATAATGGTATGTTAAGAGTGTTGAGTATGAATATTAATATATATATTTAAAGATTTTATTTACGCATTTACGCAAAATAATTCATAGTGAATTAATATATTACTAGTATAACTATTTACTTCTGGACTGAAATACCACGTATGAAGGCGCCAAACTGTAACGTAACGAACTGCCTAGCAGTGGGTCAGGTTCAGTTGTAAAATAAGGAATGCTCTGTTAGAGGTCAGTAGCAAGCTATTTTATGAGAGATTAATTGGAGGTCGGTAGCCGACCCCTTGAGCAAAGAAAACAAAAGAATCAGGGTAGTGGGTATGTATTCAGTCCATCTGTAATCTATTTAAAACAAGGAATTTATCAAAAATAATCTACAAAAGCACAAACGTTATAAAAAAGAGTTTGTCCACATAACCTTCTGTCCGGGCTGGCGCACTTATTTCACTTTTCAACGCAGACCGAAAGTACCGGTTTGTGAACTGGTTGAGCGACTACGTCAGCTTGGGATTCTTATAGGAGTTGGTGGTTCATGCGACTAGGTGCATATCCTTTGAACTGGGTCTTCGGAGATAGAATTTGATGCTTCATAGCATATACTTTTTAGATTTATACTGCACACATAATAACTTTTGGCGATTTATTATCTCAAGGTAACGTCACGTTATAAACTATTCACCTCCAAGGCCGAAGGCTGGGAAAACAAAACTAAACTGAATCCCTCTCTGCTTCCTCTACTGAAGGCTCGGGTCCTCGTTTAAAAACCTTCTGGAACCATTTGGCACAAAGGAAGATAAGATCTTGTTGGCCAGTAGTCCTAGTCAACCAGCCAGTTCCCGAAATGGTCCATATTAATTTTCGGACGGTCTGGTGTTCGACAGCCAAGAATATAATTCATGCCGACCTGATGAGGAATTGGATCCAGCAGTTATCTAGAATAAGAGAGGCACAAAAAAGATTAAAATCTCCTTTGACTATTAAAAATTTCCACTTGTCATCAAATGACATGACAAGAGTAAAATAACAGAAAGAACCCGCTCTCAATAAAAATGCGGATTTATGTGTATAATTCGTATTGGAAACTGTATATAAATCAAACCCTATCGAATGCAACTTCCGAAGCATTGGGGCCCGTCCGGATCCATAATATTTAAAAAACAAGAAGTTACGAAGGTAAGAATCCAGACACACGCCATTGCCCCCTGCTTTTCATTCGGAAACCATCATTACTTTTATCATTTGGGTGTCTATATATAAACAGAACATTCCCCAAAATCTATTATAATCAAAACATTAATAGAACGTAGTAATCAACATAGCCTGATATACAGAATAAACTTAATTTTCCAGGGAGGAATTATGGACAATCAGAGCCTGAAGGGCCAAATCCAAAGATACCCATAAAAAGTGACAAATTGAAAATAAAAAGCATCAACATGCTACACAAAAATGTGTCTAATAGTCCTAATAACCGTAAGTATTAACACAAGTCAAAGCAAAACCCTATATTCTATTATATTCAATTTAAATTAAACACATTAGTAAAAACGTAGTTACATCAAATACAGAATTAACATATTTTCCAGGAAATAATGATTGACAATCAGAGCCTGAAGGGCCAGATCCAAAGATGCCCATAATAAACTAATAAAGGTGGAAAAATTAAGAATAAAAGTGTCAACGTGTTGAAAACAACGTTTAAACAGGAGTCCTCATAACCGTAAGTATTGCATAAGGCAAAGTAAGATCCTACAAGCCTCAGGTTGAGGCAATCACGGGTCGCCCATTTGCTCAAATTCGTACGTGGCTCACGCGCAGCTAGCCACCGATTGTCGGTTTTCTGTCCATGTTCAAAGGTATCTCGGCGTGCGTGCCTCGCGACTTTGGACGTGACTACGAATGCGCGCGTATTGTTTATTGACACTTGACAACTTTAATATTGTCATGTCAATTACAAAAAAAAAAAAAAAAAAATAAATAAATTGTTTGGAAAACTTATATACTATACAACATGGTGAGAAGAAAAAAGCGTTATGGGATCGAAAAAACTAAAATTATTTTAACAATCCCATCAATTATGATAAAAGCAGCATCAGCATTTTATTTGTGCGGCGCATTTGTGGCTCGCCGCGAGCACGTTGCCTCAACGAACAAACAAATGCGCAGCTAAGCAGCCTCACCGCGCGCGGTGAGCATCTCGCCGCGCGCGGCGAGCATGCCTCGGGCTGAGCCGCTCTAATTCGTACGCACCTTTAGATTGTAAAGTAAAGACCATTCGTAGACATACATGTCCGAGACGTCACTGAAACGACATTGGAGCTCTAGTGCAGTTTTAGCTCCAATAAAGTGGTCTCATTGCCTTTGCACAATGAACCGGTCCATACATAGAAGTCTTTGCTGGCAGCACTACATTACTTTAAAACTCAAATATAATATTCCTATCTGTAAACAAACTGACACTTCAGCTGTCACATCGACCAGACATTGTTTTTTTTATGTTTAAGTTATCATGTGGTATCACAGTGATATTTCCAGTATTTTACAGTGTGGGGCGTTTATTTTCGAAACAAGTACAAAAACATAAAAGCGGTACGAAAACAGTAATATTTTGAGTTTATCAAGTATGTATGGCCGAGTTTAGAGCAGATAAGTTGCTGTTTGATTTGGAAGATGTACAGCAAAGATTGTAACGGTACGTAACATGTATTCAGGTCGATTTTGAAAATATTGAAAGAAATGTGATCTTTTGGAAATCATTTGAATTTAAGTGAAATTAATGTATTTTGTAGTACTTATTGTTTACTTTTATTATAGGTTACAAAATTAACCGACAAAATATTATGGTAGCTTTGTTCGTTTTGTACTTTTGATATTTGTCGTTTGACAGTATCTAGATCTATAACCAGGCACAGTGCAATGTACCTAAGGCTATTCGGTGCTGGTGAAATGAAACCCTGCTGACCCTCGGTCAGAGAAACTTGAGAAATCTATTTTTAATTTGGGAAATCGTAGTAAATCATTATCACTGGCTGGTCAAACAGTGACACAGAGAGACAGAACATTGCTAAGAGATTGACATTACAACGTTATCAGTGTTACGGTTAATAAATTAATAAGAAAATGTACAAGAATATTATTTCTATATCCAACACTTCCCTTAAACTTATTATTCCAGCAATTTATCTATATTGTGACAGTTGAAGTAGGTACTTACTCAGTTTGACATTAGGATTGTTTAGACATTGATTAAAACATTCATGTATCTAATAAAACTCCCATTTGTTCCATTTGCTTCGACTTGACATTATGTCAATTTTTCTTTCCGTATATGTTACCTATTTATGTTCAATAATTATTTTCTATTACGTAGTGGGTTTATTGAAAAAAAAAATGAATTATGTTTTTATTTTATACTTTTCGATTACAATATTTAAATTTCTAAAATTTTCATTTAAATGTGCACTAAATTACACCGTCTTTTAGGTGGTTTGATTTAAATTATATTAGGGAATTATCAAATTATATACCGATTGTTTCAAAAGAAACATCAGGTCCTCGGAGCTCCAGTAACATGTGGAGAGTTCAAAACATTGCGCGTGTTAGATATAAGGTATTTTAGTATGTTTTAATTGGTATTAAATATCGTTATTAATAATAATTAATATTTCAAAATACTTTTGTAAACATTTTACCAACTTCAGAACGAAGTGTGGTGTTTCTGAACCATTGTTTGTCTTTGATCAGTTAAGTACTGTTTATGAGAAACTTCCTTAATTAATTATGTGATAAATTTATAATAATGTTCAAAGTATTGTAATACATTACCTTCGCTGTATCTCTTAGAGCGGTTGGTGACTCTACAATCCCGTGTAAGGTACCGCTTATCCACTTGTACATTCTTCTCGTTGTGGATGCTACGAGCGCCCGTAAAAGAGATCAACTATTGAATCCTATTTGCGGTCATCGTGTATTTCACAGATATATATTATAACGTATTTCTTGATTACACAGAACATTCGAATCTGTGAGTCACCCTTTTTATTTATTCTTATTTATATTTATCCTAACGTATTTATTTAATGTTTATTCAAAATATTTTTAAGTCGGAAAAGTCTTACTTATTTTAAATGATTGAAGTTTTCCTACTTCCTTAGATTTGAGCGCACGGTTGTGACCGAGCCATGTTTCTTTATGAATAATAAAACTTTACTATTTTCTTATTAAAATAATTACTTTTAACTGTTAAGTTGGGATGTTAGAAAAAAAATATTTAAACAAATTACGAATTTTATGTTACTTGAATTTCATATTCAAATTTCATTCTTATTGTATGTAAGCCATTACAATTTTTTTTTCTTCTCCTATTAACTAACAATCAAACTCTTACAATTACTGAACGCTTCCTTATCGGTCTTGTCTTTTCTTTTCTTCTTGTTTTCTTTTATTTCTGCAAATATTTAAAGATTTTAAATTTTTTTCTTTTTATAAGGGTTGTTCCCACATTAATGTTTTTTTACTTTGGTTGTAACTAAGGATTTTCTACATATTACCCATATTTATTTAACTCCCTCTACACTTTAACCCCTCTAAAGGGTTAGGGTTCTTTATTTTGCTTAAACTACTCTAAAGGATTAGGGTTCTTTGTCATGCTTTAACCCCTCTAAAGGGTTAGGGTTCCTCCTATACTTTAACCCCTCTAAAGGGTTAGGGTTGTCTCTATGCTTTAACCTCTCTAAAAGGTTAGGGTTGTCTATATACTTTAACCTCTCTAAAAGGTTAGGGTTCTCTTAATATACTCCAACCCCTCTAAAAGGTTAGGGTTCTCTTAATATACTCTAACCCCTCTAAAAGGTTAGGGTTCCTTTAATATACTCTAACCCCTCTAAAAGGTTAGGGTTCTCTTACCCCTCTAAAGGGTTAGGGTGTTCTTGTTTACTTTATCCCTCTAAAGGGTTTGGGTAAACTCTTATCACTCAAAGTGATGTAGGAATTACTGGGAGCGGCTGACAACTCCTTAAATAAGCCATTGTTTTAACTTACTGACAAAATTTATAAACCTTACTTGTACTTAAGTTGCAAAAAATTTTCTTTATAGGATCAAATTTTTTTTTTCCGAGTTTTTGGGGTAATATGTAGGATCTTACTTTGCCTTATGCAATACTTACGGTTATGAGGACTCCTGTTTAAACGTTGTTTTCAACACGTTGACACTTTTATTCTTAATTTTTCCACCTTTATTAGTTTATTATGGGCATCTTTGGATCTGGCCCTTCAGGCTCTGATTGTCAATCATTATTTCCTGGAAAATATGTTAATTCTGTATTTGATGTAACTACGTTTTTACTAATGTGTTTAATTTAAATTGAATATAATAGAATATAGGGTTTTGCTTTGACTTGTGTTAATACTTACGGTTATTAGGACTATTAGACACATTTTTGTGTAGCATGTTGATGCTTTTTATTTTCAATTTGTCACTTTTTATGGGTATCTTTGGTTTTGGCCCTTCAGGCTCTGATTGTCCATAATTCCTCCCTGGAAAATTAAGTTTATTCTGTATATCAGACTATGTTGATTACTACGTTCTATTAATGTTTTGATTATAATAGATTTTGGGGAATGTTCTTTTGATATATAGACACCCAAATGATAAAAGTAATGATGGTTTCCGAATGAAAAGCAGGGGGCAATGGCGTGTGTCTGGATTCTTACCTTCGTAACTTCTTGTTTTTTAAATATTATGGATCCGGACGGGCCCCAATGCTTCGGAAGTTGCATTCGATAGGGTTTGATTTATATACAGTTTCCAATACGAATTATACACATAAATCCGCATTTTTATTGAGAGCGGGTTCTTTCTGTTTTTTTACTCTTGTCATGTCATTTGATGACAAGTGGAAATTTTTAATAGTCAAAGGAGATTTTAATCTTTTTTGTGCCTCTCTTATTCTAGATACCTGCTGGATCCAATTCCTCATCAGGTCGGCATGTATTATATTCTTGGCTGTCGAACACCAGACCGTCCGAAAATTAATATGGACCATTTCGGGAACTGGCTGGTTGACTATGACTACTGGCCAACAAGATCTTATCTTCCTTTGTGCCAAATGGTTCCAGAAGGTTTTTAAACGAGGACCCGAGCCTTCAGTAGAGGAAGCAGAGAGGGATTCAGTTTAGTTTTGTTTTCCCAGCCTTCGGCCTTGGAGGTGAATAGTTTATAACGTGACGTTACCTTGAGATAATAAATCGCCAAAAGTTATTATGTGTGCAGTATAAATCTAAAAAGTATATGCTATGAAGCATCAAATTCTATCTCCGAAGACCCAGTTCTAAGGATATGCACCTAGTCGCATGAACCACCAACTCCTATAAGAATCCCAAGCTGACGTAGTCGCTCAACCAGTTCACAAACCGGTACTTTCGGTCTGCGTTGAAAAGT
This sequence comes from Blastobasis lacticolella, assembly GCA_905147135.1. Lineage (NCBI taxonomy): Eukaryota > Metazoa > Arthropoda > Insecta > Lepidoptera > Blastobasidae > Blastobasis > Blastobasis lacticolella. The sequence goes on along the minus strand of LR990062.1, from coordinate 3,935,853 downwards.
GAAATAAGTGCGCCAGCCCGGACAGAAGGTTATGTGGACAAACTCTTTTTTATAACGTTTGTGCTTTTGTAGATTATTTTTGATAAATTCCTTGTTTTAAATAGATTACAGATGGACTGGATACATACCCACTACCCTGATTCTTTTGTTTTCTTTGCTCAAGGGGTCGGCTACCGACCTCCAATTAATCTCTCATAAAATAGCTTGCTACTGACCTCTAACAGAGCATTCCTTATTTTACAACTGAACCTGACCCACTGCTAGGCAGTTCGTTACGTTACAGGCTGCCTCTAATTAGTACGCACCTTAAGAATGATGAATTGCGTAGAAAACACATGCATTAATTCCGATAAGCTGCAACCAAAAACAACAAAGGAGTATCTTTTTTCCGTAAAGTATAACACCGTGGATTTAGTTCTGACCATTAAATGTGGGTAGAACAGAAAAAATACTTATTACTGTAATATGTTTAGTACAGCATAACCCGAAACGGACTAATATTTAGAACAAGCGCCATAGTTACTTCTGTTCAGCTTGAAAATAGCTATCCAACGACGTATTACACATAGCTATTGGAATGGTTACCACTGTCCATACAAATTCTTGTACTCGTTAACAATGTTATATCTGGCGGCTTGACAAGATTGTTGACAAACCTATTCGATCCGGTGGCCAAAACCGGAACTAAGTGTTGCCGTTTTGAAATGTAATGTCAATGCCAACAACAGCGATGCTGTCACCCGGTCAGACATTTTTGTGGCACTGTAGACGGCGCTGTTTTATTGACTACGGTAACCGTCAGAGTTATTTGTTTATTTTTTTATTTTTTTAATAGTTTATTGCACACAAAAATGGTAACAAAGATATGGCAAATATATACATGACACAAAAGGCACTACTTATTTCTAAAAAGAAATTTCTTACAGCAGGCCTACAGCAAAGAGAACGTTATTACGTTACGTGAGTTATTTGTTCGTTCAACCGCATCAAGATGTATATCTCTATGGTTGCTAGTGTCAGCAAGAGCAGTAGTAGGTAAATGTACTTGGAACCCACAATCATCCGTCGAAACCGTCGGGTTTTCTCTCTTAAGTTTACGTTTATTTATGTATCTTGGCCCAAAGCCTGAGATAGTCAAAACAATTCGCCATTACAATTTTTTCGTCGCCAATTAATATCTCGAATACCCCAAATGGCGATAAATAGCCTACATTGGCAACACTTTGTTGGCGCGACGCCGGCAGTGCCGGACTAAGTCCATCAGAGGCCCGGGGCGGACAACCTTTATAAGGCCCCCATTTTAAGAAGTTTTATGTAATTTTACAAGCTTTTTATTCAGTTCACATTTGTATGTTTAAGTGTTTTTATTTATTTAGTTAAAATTACTTCTTTGGCGGAGGGGGTCCTCGACCCTGATCTTAATTCTGTTTGAATAGTGATACGGGGATAGCTACGCCCCTGTCACAACTCCGAACCACCTCTTCGATATGTTCTAAGCATATTTTAAAGCCTTGTATAGGGTTTGATCAATGCGTAGACGTTTGGAGGCGCCCCCCTGGACCAGAGGCCCGGGGCGGGCCGCCTTTCCCGCTTTGTTTGTTAGTCCACCCCTGGCGGCGCGATGCCGGCGTGGCGTGACTTCGGTGCGAGCGCGGTGTGAAAGTTGCTAGCAACTATAGCGCGGCGCGATAGTTGCTAGGCAACTATAGCGCGGTGCGAGCGCGGCGTGATAGTTGCCTAGGCAACGCGCCAGCATCGCGCCGCGCCAGAGCCACGCTCGCGCCGAGCTTTGTGTGTGGCAAGGCCTTTAGTCATGACGGAATACCCATAGAAACTTGGAAAACTATGGGGACCCGAAGCGTACTCTTTGATCGTAGCCACGGGGCTTAAACCTGACGCGTTGCGCGTAAATATTATAACGCCAATCTATAAAGGAAATGGCAGTGTGCAGGAGTGCGGCAACTATCGAGATATTAAACTCATGAGCTACACAACGAAGCAACTCGAACGTATTATAGACCAGAGACTTCGCCAGGAATGTTACTTGTCAGAATGTCAATACAGCTTCAGGCAAGGCTGCAGCACCATGGATCCAATGTTTGCCCTCAGAGTCTCATTGCAGTAGGTATCAACCTCTGCATTACGCATTTCTCGACCTGCAGACGGCTTTCGACAGGATCCCTCGTGAGATTATCTGGTGGGATCTGAGGTCAAAGTCTGTGCCCGAAGCGTACATTATTTTTATACAAGATATGTATGCCAATACTGGAGCCGTCGTCAAAACCATCGCATGTCATACTAATCCCTTTCCAATTACTGAAGGTGTTCACCAGGGTTCCGGTTTGAGCTCTTACTTGTTTTGCATTATGCTCGATGCCCTCTCAGCGGAAATTCAGGACATGCCTCCTTGGCTTATGAAGTACGCTGATGACATTGTACTGGTGAGCAAGCTTAGGCAGGATCTTGAGACCAGAGTAAACAAGTGGAAGGATGTGCTTAAAAACGGTGGTTTTAAGTTGGATGTCGCCAAAACGGAGTATATGGCCAGCTGCAGCGTAGATCCCGAAATCAACCTAGTAGGTAACGAAGCTGTCAACAGAACAAATAAATCCAAATACCTCGGATGCGTGATGCACGAGTCCGGCGATATCGGCCCCGACGTCAAGTCCCGAATCTCTGCAGCTTGGGCCAAATGGCGGGAACTAACGGCAGTTACGTGTGATCCTAAAATCCCTGTAAAGCTCAAGGGCCTTATATACAAGGGTATAATTAGACCGGTGATGCTCTGTGGCTGCGAGACTAGCGCTGACGAAACACGTTCGCGAACTCCACGCCAACGAAATAAAAATGCTGCGGTGGATGTGTGGGACTACGGGATTCGATCGAGTACGTAACAAGTACATCCGTAGCAGCCTTGGTGCGAGGGATATCGCAGATAAGATCGAGGAGGCTCGTCTGTGCTGGTTTGGTCACGTGTTGCGTAAGCCTCAGGGATACGTGGAAAATAGGTGCCTGAAACTGCCGGTAATAGGAAAGAGGCCCCGTGGGCGACCCAAGAAGCGATGAATTGACATCGCTGAGTCGAATGCGAGAGCCAACAGCTTACGACGAGAGGATGCCGAAGACCTAGCGAAGTGGAGAAGATTGAGTAGAAAAGCGGACCCTGGCAAAGGCCGGGACAAGCGCTAGGACGACGATGATGATTTCCTTTGGTACCATTCACACAAATAAGTATTCACATAATTTTTCAAAAAACCATTATCAAGTTTGTAAGTAAACTATTAGTCTCACTTAAAGCGTTTTGCACTTGAATGATAGTAAATTATATGTACTACAACTATCTTGTAGTTACTTTTATCATAGAATTAGCGATTTTATCAATAAATTGCTCCGGATGGAGCAAACTATTGATAAAATCGCAAAAACTTAAAATTGTAAATTTTCGGGAGAAATGGACCACATTTGAAGACACATAACTTGGTCACTATAAATTTTATAGAGCTGCGTTTCAGCTTAAATTGTGGCAAATATAAAGAACTTATGCTAAAAGCTATTTAACATTATTAGTACAAAAATACATTGTTTTTTATTTTTAGACCAAAAAGTGAAAAATTCCCAGCATTTCGCTGTTTTTCACGTATTACGCAGGAAGAACAATTTCATTTGCTTGTAAAATGTAATTTCGCAATCTCTTTAGGGGTCCAAATAAAATACCAGAAATGCAGCATTACATCGCGCTTTGCGTTTTAAGGCAATTTTTTTGTAAGATTTGACTGACCTAATGTGTTATTTTTGTTCAACAAAATTGTTCTAATGTACAATAAAAATATAATTTAATAGGATGTAAGTATCTGTGATACCTAAAATACTTGAAGCGCTATTTAACTAATATTAGTTAATAACATTAATACTGCTAAACGAATTTAGAAAAATTTTTTCCGTGTTGTAGCTTATATCCCAGAATAATAAATAGGCTACACATAACGCGGCAATACGGCATAATTGAATTTTATGCGGACGAAGTCGCGAGTAAAAGCTAGTGCAATGGATATTAAATTATTTAATTAATTCTTAAATAAACTTTAGCAGTGTCATACATTCCATTGTGTTAAGCCTTGTAAAATATATTTTCATATAGTCATCATCATCATATCAGCCATAAGCCCACTGCCGGCCAAAGGCCTCAAGCAAATATCTCCATAAACGTCCACGTTGTGGGAGGTCTACCCCCACTGCTTCTACCGATTCATGATCGCCACTCCGAATATTACTGCTCAATCGGCTATCTGTTCTGCAAGTTATGCGCATAAAGTATTTGTTTTATGTACTACGGCAGACAAAACAGAAAATATAACGCTGGCCACGTGATCGAAAGTGGTCACCACCGCCTATGGACATCAGCAACAACAGGGGCGATCCTTAATGGCATTGCCCGCCACTAAGGAGACCTTTAATACACCTATAGTATATTCATGTAATAAATACACTATGATACATTACAGATAAAATCAAGATTGAAATAATTTTATAAGAAACAAAAATGTTTTACTTTAAAGGGGATATGTGTCAATTGATAAGTGAGGCCTAATTAAAAAAATATATAATGCGTTTTAAAGGCCTTATGAGTGTTTCAGCTAATGAAAGTTTTAAAGTATTTTTAAGGTATTTTTATGAATAAGACCGTTAGTGTTTAATTGAATGTAGATTAAAAAAAATTACAATTTTTATGTTATTAAAATATATAATTACTACTTTTTATATAAAAAAACATATCTAGGATGATTGTGGTCCGCAACGAGAAGGACATCGTGACATTGACTTATCAACAAAAAATTAAAATATTTATCTGCGTATACAGACGGGAGATCTGAATGAACAGAAACTTTGACTTCTTTCAACAAATGATAGAAGTTAAATTTATTGTAATAGTAAAAATAATATCGCCGTATTTAGTGAATTCAACGGCTTGTAATAAGCCAATTTAATTTAGTAACGATACACTAAACACTCTGAAATAATTATCTTATTCCTAATAATTTTAGAGTAGTGTAAGTATTATACGTAACGAACGATATGTCCAGAATATCATTACCAGTGGTCAAACTCTGTCAAGCCCGCTACGAATCCGCCCCGATTATTTTCATTTGAACCGAACGAACAGAGTGGATGTGAGTTTCACTAAAATATCGCGTCCGAAACGTCGAGATTCTCGGTAGCCTTGGCGTCAGAGACATCGCAGATAAGCTGCAAGAAAGCCGCAAGAAGAAAGAAGAAGATGCCTTTGATAGTATGGTCACATCTTGCGTAGATCGGCCAATTTCGTAGGGAACAAATATTAGGCCATGTCACCTTCACCAAAACACGGATTGGCCCAAGAAGCGATGGCTAGACGTCGCTTAGAAAGTCATGCTTTCTAACAAACTCACTACCAAAAATACCGAAGACCGAACGAAGTGGACCAAGAAGAGTAGATAGGTGGATCCCGGGCCCGTGCACGTGCACAACCGGGATATAACGATATAATGATGAGACTGGCCAAGGTTCATCATAATTACAGCCCATAACAGTCCACTGCAGGATTTAGGGCCTCTCCCACGAAAGAGGAGATCACTGCCATAAACCCCACGCTTGGCAGGCGGGTTGGAGATCGCAGTGTTTAAATATAACAAAGAAAAATGCTTCTGCCCATTTTCCAGACTACAAAGACTCTTAATCTGTTGCCTCGGAAATATTACTCGCCTTGTGCGACACCCATGAGTGTAAGGGGTTGGTGCTATTCTACTCTGCCGGACACCACACGGCCACCACGTGGCCAATGTTATGCAATGTAAAATGTAAGAACCAGAAATCAAGTGCCAGGTCTCACACTTATATACATCAGTGAATGTTCTGTGCAAATGAGGTCGATAAATATTATAGAGATTCGTATTGTAAGCTGGTGCACTTTCTTTTTATGATGTAGCAATAGAAAGCAAATCTATTTCAGAACCAGACGACAATGAATGTGCCTTTCTCCCATCACTTACTTAGTTTTAAAGGACTCCTTATACTTTTAAGTGACAGATTTTTCATGATGATTGTTCACTTCACGGTCTATACTTACTTACTTCGCTGGCTCAGCGACCCGAAGTGGATCTTAACCTCCGACACAAGGATTAGCCATTGGGCCCTATTCTGCACCATTTGTTTCCAGATCGTCATCTGGTGTTCTTATGTCTTTCCGAACTTCGTCCATCCATTTCGTTGTTATAATTGACAACGGTCCTGCGACGTGCTGTTTTGAGGTCAGACCCTATTAGTCGTACGACCATGGTCGCACGACCGTTGCCAATCAGGACAGCGCCTAAGGGTCAAAAAATAAATATCGCTTACTGTATAAGGCAATTATACAGTAAGCGATATTTATTTGTATTAAGTGTGTGAGTAATTTAAAATTTTTGTATTACGCTTTATCTCGTTATAAACATCTTTTTTTTTGTCGAGACCCACAAAACGTTGTTCGGCTAATACACAGCCTGGTACGAAAAAAAATTTCACATCCTAGAGGATGCAAAAATGCCGGAAGCATGGCACAGATGCATAGTGATATTGTTCTTCAAGATAGTTGATAATAAACAAAAAATGTTCTTAAAGAACTTCAGACCAACATCGCTGCTGACCCATGTGTATAAGCTGTTTTCGAGAGTCATTACGAATCATCTCGCTCGCAGGTTTGATGACTTCCAGCCAGTATAACAGGCCGTTATGCTTGGCGTTTGTGGACTATGAGAAAACCTTCGATTCGATCGAAACTTGGGCGGTGCCCCAGTCTCTACAGCGGTGCCAAATTGACTATCGATATATCGAAGCATTGAAGTGTTTGTACGAAAACGCCACTATGTCAGTTCGTCTCCTGAACAAGAACGCAGAGCGTATTCAGCAGCAGAGGTGTTAGACAAGGTGATGTCATATCACCGAAGTTGTTCACCGCTGCACTGGAGGATATCTTTAGGCTTCTGGACTGGGACAGACTTGACATCAATATTGACGGTGAGTACCACACTCTGTAGTGCCAATAAGTGCTCATTGAGTAAGTCTTAAAATGAACATGGACAAGACGATAATTATGTCAAATGTCCATATTGTCCCTACTCCAGTGACAGTTGGAGGCACTTCGCTTGAAGTTGTTGGCGACTAAACATACCGAGTACAATTAATCCAGCTAGGTAGATCCAATTTCAAGAAAGAGGTCAATCAATGAATCCAACTCAGTTTATCAGCGTTCGGGATACTACGCTATATATATGTTCGTCCCAATTACCGCACTATCTCAAGACAAAGGTCTTTGACCAATGTGTGTTGCCAGTGATGACCTACGTAACAGAAACGTGGCCACTCAAAAATTTTATTTCTGCAAGTCTGTGCACGGGCAGACCAACGTTTTGTGGGTCTCCTAAACGTCTATTTATCACTATTATACGTATTATCACTACAAAGTGGATTTCTTTTTGTACTCGATGACGTAGGATAACCTACGGCGCATTTGGAGCGCATTCGCAAGTTTTGGTTGACTCTTAAATACTTGAAGTATGCACTACAAGTAAAAGAGTAATCATCATCATCAATATTTAAGGGTATTATTCTTGTCGCTTGAGCAATCGGGTATTAAGGCTGGGCCACACAGAGGCGATAATTCAATTAAGAACTGTGGGATCTAATCAAGGCCTTTATATTAATCAGAAAACTGAGTTTGAAACCGTTCAATACTTGAATTTCAAAAATTTGTGCTATTTTCTAAATAGAATGTAAGTATTAGCAGTCTTACGGTTCCTACCAGTCCGTATACTAGACAAGTTACATTACATAAATATTCTAGGCATAAATACTCTCGTGGACATAATTTTTTCCTAGTGTGGAATAGTTATTAGTTATTAGGTACCATACGTCGAAGAAATCACGACAAGCCCGCCTGTTGGTCATACTTTCTACCTTTAATATGTGTGTGTTTGTTTAAATGGGGCAAATTATTATCCTTCATTCATTCAAAGAAAATATTTAGTTTTTCTTAGGCCCGGATTATAACAAGCGTCTCCTATTTTTCGAATTTTTCTAAATTTCTAATGCGCGCGCCGACGCAAGTTGCGTCGTTGACGCAATTATTTAATTTAGTATGTCATTAGCAAATATTTAAATTATAGATAAGCATTTATATTTTTATAATTGTGCTTAATAATTGATATATTAATGTTATATTAGGACTTTACATTGTTAATTTATTGCGAGCCGCTTTTGCTTGACTATTATAATGCGTACGGCTAAGGAGTGGAATGCGTTGCCTGCGAGTGTGTTCCCTGATCAATATAATTTGGATACCATCAAGGCTAGAGTGAATAGGCTGTTCCTAGACAGGCATGCTCAATCATCGGCCGCATCGTCACTTACCACCAGGTGAGGTGGCGGTCAAATGCCTGGCTAGTAAGGTAATAAAATATATATTATTATTAGTTGTATTATTTGATTATTTCTTTATTTTCTAATATTTTATTTGTCTCGATGTAAGGACCTAGGACCAATAGAATCAGAGTTATAACAGCTTTAAGTTTAACTGCCGTCATTCGAAATGTAGATCTCGACGAGTACTATCATTTATCTTTAGAAACTAGTCTTCTAGGTATAATGGTTTCCGAGATTTAGCACTTTTGAATTTGACAGCTGTCACTCGAAATGTATATCTAGACGAGTGCTTTCATACTTCTTTAGGAACTAGTGTTCTAAGACCAATAGTTTCCGCGTAGTAGGATAGTAACTTTGGGCTGGACCTGGTCTAGCCCCAGGCTAAACAGAGTCAATTCTTGACCCAGGTCAAATTCATGTATTCACGAAAACTGACGGCGATAGACTGATACTGCCTATCCGCATATTTTTTACCTCCTCATCCAACCTACCTTTATTCCTTTTTTTATGAGTTTTTCGCGAGCAAGCAAGCAATAAAGCGATACACATTAATTTGTCGTCGTCCATTTCAACCCGTCAACCTTTCCCGGCAAGCGCTTGATAACGACTGAATAAATTTTTTTATAATATCCGATAGGTGTTCCGGTAGGGCCCGGCCCTGACTGGCCCTGACCTTTTCTGAAGGTCTGTGCCCGCACAAAAGCAGGGCTTTTACATCAACAGGGCAAGGAGTTTATATACTGAAAAATGAGTTTGGGTAGAGACCGCGAGACTGGCTATCATATAGTGTTATATCCAAAGAGTTATATACCCCGTATAGTAACTCTATGGGCTATCCATAATAGAGCCTAACCCCACACAGGCGTGGGCAATGCGGTCGCGTACTATTGGACTGAATGCGACCGCGGACAGACCATCATCATGTCTGCCAAAAGACACCCACTGCTTAGCAGTTACCTCCCTCCGAGATCTCCACAAGATCTTGTCCTGTGCAAGGGTCGCCTCTAGATATTTTGTTAATACAAAATATCCTGTCCCTAATTTCCAAGCCAAGCCAAGGTCTGCCGTGTTGACGGACGTGTGGTGAGAGTATTATATATAAATCTTTGGATGAGATTCATTTTCTTATGGGCACCATTACTTTCCATTATTAGTACTCCTGTGTAGTCCTCCATGCTCCTGGTACTTTGTGCAGTTCATATTACACGCAATATAGTTACTCTTGTAAAAGTAAGTACTGAGCCTCACCGCGTTATGTATCTCCTCTGCACTGCTTAGTCACTTGTAGCGGCGCCGGCGCACAATAGCTCGCGTTAATGCAGAGCGCGCAGCCGTGTAACTCGCCTGCGCGTGAGCGCCACTCGCCGATCACGCGATCGTAACTTGGCTTTGTAAACAACAATTGTTTTTCACTGGGTTTTTTCGGCTGGCCGTGTGGTGTCCGGCAGAGTAGAATAGCACCAACCCTTTACACTCATGGGTATCGTACAAGGTGACTAATGTTTTCGAGGTAAAAGATCAAGAGTCTCCATAGTCTGGAAAATGGGCAGCAGCATTTTTCATTGTTATATTTAAACACTGCGATCTCCAACGCGCCTGCCAAAAGTGGAGATTATGGCAATAACCTCCCCTTTCGTGAGAGAGGCCCTTAGTCCTGCATTGGACTGTTACGGGCTGTGATGATGAAATATATAAATATATTATATTATGGATTGCAAGTGGAAAGATAATGCTCTTTTATCTTTTTTAAAAATACCGAGTGAGGGACTGTTACGAACAGTATGCGGCAGCGAGTTCCGTAGCCACATGAACAGTAAATGAGTTAGTATATCATTCGGAGTTTCAATTTTCAATTTCAATTTCAAAATTTTTATTTAACATAGGTACATTAAAAATACACTTATTGAAAGTCATAAAAAATAAAAAAATACAAATAAAAAATACAAAATACATTATATTCTACTTATGCAATAATGCGTCGCGCGCTGCACCATTCCCGACCATCACCTACTATTAGAGGTCAGTGGATCAAACCCATCGATGCGTGAGTTTATATGTTTGTGGTCATGCCTCACATCACCATGCTAGACCAACAAAAAAAAAAACTGTCAATTAGAAGTGTCGGTGAATGACGCCCCCCACGAAAACAGTATATACAAATTAAATAAATATATAAACATTACACAATGTAGTAATCGTGTTCACTCATTACTAGTGTATACATTGGAAAACAAATTTTCAGTAAGTACCCGATTTACCATTAAAAGATATTATAAAATAGTTTATACTTATGTAATATAATTTCATTTATCTATGTCATGTTACTTTGTTTTAGATTTCAATTTTATGAATTCAATTGAAAATATTACTTATATTGAATCAAATTATGTTAGGAATATAAATATGAAATATTATAAGAATGTCAGTAATTAGGATTAAGATTAATGAAAATGTAAAACATTATTCACACAATACCCATTCATTTCAGGTTACACAAGAGTATCCTGCAAATTGTATTCGGAAGGAATAAAAGTACTTAAATTAAGAATTGCTTAGCTGAGTTGGGGGCATCTTAATATCAGACCAAGCTGCTTCATCCGACAGATAATCACTTGATTTGTAATAAGCTTTACTATACAAGACATTTTTAATTACTGTTTTAAATTTATGTATCGGTAAGTTGATTACTTCGTTGGGCAGTTTGTTAAAGAAGTCAATGCTTAAACTTACAAAAGATTTCTTAACCTTACTTAACCTAGATCTGTATACTAGCAATTTATTTTTATTTCTAGTATGTCTATTATGAATGTCAGAGTTTTTTAAATAGTTGTCCAAATTTTTTCTTACATAAACTAGATTCTCATAGATGTACTGTGATGGGACGCTAATAATTCAAATTCATAAAACATTACCCTCCTTCTGTCGTAGTCGGGTAAAAACCATTGGCGTCATTCGAACGTTTAAATTTGCTAAACACCGACATGTGACACTAACTTGAAATTCCGAAAACCAAAACCAATTTGACACACGATATTATGTTAGTTTGAATGAGCAATAAATTCCCAAAAAGGTCGAGCTTAATCACAAGGGTCACACTTGTAAGTGTGAGAAAAAATAAAAGTTCGCATTCCAAAATGTCCAATAAATTCACGCTGAGATATCGATGTAAAGACAATACCAAGAAAACGAACAAGCTAGCCTAAGAATAAAAAAAAACCTATCATAAAAACAAGGGTTTCAAATACTACATTTAAAGAAACCTGTATTCTAAGTCTTATGACTTAGGGATGCTTTTCAAATATGATATTACGCGGCAAACCCTTGACCACTTTCAGGTACGAGTCCAGGCAGTTGACGCTACCAAAAATGGTGGCCAACTTAAATGCGCGATAGCTATTGGCTGATCTGAAGAGACGCAATCGCGGGAAGCGACGGGATTGGCAGATTGCACTCCCACCACGAAGGATGATGCGCAGGCGTCGATTGCCATCCATAACAACCAAAACACCAAACAACACAAGCAAAGAAGAACCTTATGTTAATTAGCGTAGATACTAAGATTGTAATTAGTAATTCATCTCTATTATAATTAAGTCAGCGAGACGAATCACGGGGTAGAGGGATAGGACTTCTTATTTCGGAGCGGAACGAGGCGGCTGGACGAGCAGTAAAGCATTTTATTGAGATCAGATCTTAAAGTCTAATAATGTAAAATTATATTAAACTTTGATTTACTAATAAATTAGAGTCAGTGTATATTAGCAGCGGCGACAAAAGTTAAGTTGATACCTTTTATGTTTATGTAAATGGTTTAGGTATTAATTGAATCAATCTGATTAATTTCATCTATAAATCTCATCAATTTCCATTTGTATTCTCACTAGTAGAGATTCGATTAACATAGTTTAACTTAACCAAGATGGAAAGTAAAAGTTACCCAATCGATTGACATTTACATTCAATTTTAACTGTAATTATTAGAGCACGGTAATATTTGAACAAAATATACCGAAGCCTATGTCTATCATCATCAAATCAAGTAATAAATGTATCTGATATATCTCTATACGAGATCATTATACTATTGTTTGACGTTAACTCGTCCCTGCGTGAAATATTCGTAATGTGGTATTATTTGAATAAAATGATACCAAACCTACCTATGTCTAATCTGCGACGGTTGGGAGGTTGTAATGTACTTACATTGAAATCATCATCAATGACGAATACTCCAAGATATATATTGTTTGAGTATATTCTACATAAATGTATGATTAACTATTATTTATTTATAGAACTGAACTAGGTGTTCAGACCCCAATTAATTGACGAAAGGTTCTTTAAGATGGCTTAATGGACTAGTCAATACCATCTAATGGCTTAAACCCACGGTTTATTCATAATGTTCTTAGACCAAAAGGCGTATGGGCTGTCCCAGCTTATACGACTAGTCTAATCAACGAATATAATCTATATTATTATTAGGCCAAAAGGCGTGTGAGTTGATCAATCCCCACATGACTAGCCTAATACTGACTACCTGTTGGTAACGCGCAGCGTTAATGAGTCGAATACTTTACTGATAAGTTAGCATTTATATCGACTAATTGTTTCACATTAATTGACTTAATTATGCTTATGTTCGATTATATGTTTTAACTTTGCAAACCAAGTATGACGCTTTGACTTTTGATTATGTTAATGCAAATATTTGATTTGAACAGATAGTTGTTTAAATAGTATTATTTTTAATATTAATTACTTAGTTAATTAATCATAATTAGTCTTAATTGGGCGGAATGGTTTTTTCGTACTAAGGACATTTTTTTCCATTCCAATAGGTATTTGGCCCTAGGAAACGTGTCCTTAGCATCACGGATTTCATAATTATTTTCTAATCTAGAAATCCCTGGTGAAAATCACAAAATAATTTCAATCGTAGAGTCACAATTAAGTAAATAAACGTATATCTATACTTTAAACTCTACCTGTGACTTTAATTCATATTCCCGCACACCTTGACTAATTTTCAATCAATTACATTCCAAGTTGACTGTAATCATCCAGACCTAATGATTGAGATGCCTAAGTAACTTCTTTCAGAACTAATGGTACTTAAATGCCTTAAATAAAGTAATTTTCTTAAGAGGAATTCAATAAGAAATATCCACGTATGGCATTCGAGTTTTGATAATTAGATTAAACCAATAATTTTTTGTTGGTTCACCCTAGTTGGTGCTATATTCAGTAAGATTGGGACACCACAGTTGTGGCGATCCTTCATCTCGTAAAACGTAGGGAAAAAGCTGTCCAAAGGATCCTAAATTGATAAAAAGCATATACAGGGGCCCCATTTTCGGATGAAGAGTGGAGATGATTTGAATATATGTATATGATAACCTTACGGGGTTACAAAGAATGACAGCGGTATATCATGGAATATACCTAGTTATCTTGCCAGGCCAAGGCAAGCTTAGGGAACCTTGGGGATCAAGAAAGCATCGACACCCTCCATCGTGGCAACCCTTTGGAGCACGTGAAAGGAGGCAGGAACACATTAAAAGGTCCTAGTCTGGACAAAGGTTCAGCCAGGGGACTGGCTCCTTTATGACCCACTTCAGGGGGCTCAACTTGCTGTCTTATATTAGATTATATTTTTATTATATCACTCGAATCATTGCCATTGACGTAGTGGAGTTTTATTGCAAGTTTCTGTCATCTCATCTTACATAAACACTAGAGAGCGATTAACATCACAGTTTAAGGCATTTATAAACCAATCATCAAACCCGAATCTCATAAAGTTAAATAGACTATCGTTGACGGTCTTTGTTCACCCATTTTATATTGGACTCACATACGACGGTGAGACCGCTTCATGTTATGCGCAAGGCGCATGACCACGTTAAGTTTCATGACATGTAATGAGTGACTAGATCGACCTAGGATCGTTTCATCCATTGAACGTGAATAGCTTGACCATACATTTAGCATCGGGACCACCTCATCGGGTGACCGTTGCTCCAGATAGATTCATTTAGGCGACGAACCATCACAGTACAGGCTAGGTATGGTCATAACATTAATTTCCTTAAATAATTCTCTTAGTGAGTCTCTAGTATGCAATCCATAGATAGCTCTTATTGCTCTTTTTTGCAATACGAAAATCGACTCCGAATCCGCAGCATGACCCCACAGTAGGATACTACCATATGTTAGCAAACAGTGGAAGTAGCCAAAATAAACGAGCCTAGCCGTAGAAATATCTGTTAGCTGACGAATTTTTTTTACAGCGTATGCAGCTGAGCTTAGTCTATTAGCCAAATTTCCTAAGTGGGGGCCCCATTGTAATTTAGCATCTATTGTCAGACCTAAAAACACTGTGGAATCAACTAGTTTAATAACCTCATTATCAATTTTTATATTATTTACTACACTATTCACATTTGGCAGTTTGAAATGTATGCATTTAGTTTTTTTTGCATTTAGCACCAAGTTATTCTCTGTGAACCAACTATGCATTAACTCGAGTGCCTCATTTACCCTAGCAATGTCCGGCTTGCACCTCTTGACTCTAAATATCAAAGATGTGTCATCTGCAAATAATATAATCCTTAGGATATTTTGAACTGTGAATGGTAAATCATTTATGTAGATTAAGAAGAGAAATGGGCCCAAAATAGATCCTTGAGGAACTCCCATTTCTATAAGTGAGCCTGAAAAATTAACTCTATTTATTTGAATTTTCTGGAGCCTACTTGTCAAATAAGATCTTAATACATTTAGCACTTTATCTTTAATACCGTAGTGCTGAAGCTTTAGTAATAATGTTTCGTGCTCCACACAATCGAAAGCCTTAGATAGGTCGCAGAAAATCCCAATGGCATCCTCGGCTTCCTCCCAAGCCTCAAAAATATATTTGATTAGTGTTGCACCTGCATCAGTAGTTGAGCGACCTTTGGTAAATCCAAATTGGTGATCATGAAACAATCCATTGATATTAAAGTGCATCAGCATTTGGTTAAGAATTATCTTCTCAAATATCTTACTAAACCCTGGTAATACTGATATAGGCCTAAAATTGCCAGGTGATACAACCTGCTTTAAAAATAGGAACTACCTTAGCGAGCTTCATTAAATCCGGAAAAACTCCTTCGTTAATGCACTTATTAAATATTGAAGCAAGGTAGGGGATTATCACAGATTTAATAACTTTTGTAGACATACCCCATATATCTTCAGTGGATTTAACCTTAAATTCATTGAAGGTTTTTATGACTATGTAAGGCGTAACATAATATGTAAATTTAAATGATTCATTGCAAGTTGGCACATTTTTTTCTAAAAAATCCATTGCTCTATGAGGTGATGAGCATAAGGCTTGTGTAGTTTTATAAGGAATTTCTGTAAAAAATCTTTCGAACTCCTCAGCAACCCCTATATTACTTGTTATCTTGCCGTTTTGGCCCACCAAGCAATATTCATTTTCGTGGCTCTTTATTCTACCAGTTTCCTTATTTATTATGTTCCAAGTAGTTTTGATTTTGTTTCCAGATATTTTAATTTGATTCCTTAAATAATTAGCTTTTGCAGTTTTGCAAACCAATTTAAATAACTTTGAATACCTCCGAACATGTTCATTTAGACCATAACTTTTTATAAATTGCTTTTACCTCTTACTGGTACCTCTACTTATGCGGATTACTGGTGTTGCCCAATCACTAAATTTAGTCTTGGAATTTATATTAATTGTTTTTACGGGGAAAGTATTTTCAAAGTTTCTTTGCAACATTTGAAAAAAATTACCATAAAATTTGTTTGCGTTGGTAACATCAATTGGCAGTTCAGATAGGTCACTTAAGGTGGTCTCTTTGAAAGTTTGAAGTTGATTTTCTGATACAGGCCTTACTTTAATTTGTATTTGTTTTGGAACTACTCTGCAAGGCAGTGAGATTAATTGCCCTAAATGATCTGAGTGTATATTTTTTATTATTGAATGTTCGGTTATATTACAATTTGAAAATATATTATCCAAACAAGATGAGGTACACGATGTAATCCTTGTAGGTTCGTGAAATAGGTTCATAAGGTTAAATGATTTAAAAAGATTTAAGAAATCATTTGTCTTATTATTTTTATCCAGTATATTTATATTAAAATCCCCACTGACAAACAACTGTTTCTTAGATTTCGAAATTACTTGTAATACTTCTTCCAATACCGATACAAATGTGTTATAGTTACTGCAATTTGGGGGTCTGTAAACACACACTATAATTTGCCCATCCAACTCTACACAAGACAATTCAACGCAGCGTTCCACTGACAGCCTTACAATGTCCTTGCGTTCCTTAGCTTTAATATGTTTACGTACAAGTATTAAAGAGCCACCATGTAAAGTGGCTTTTCTACAAAATGAGCTAACTGTTACATAATTTTCATACAAAAGGCATTGTATTTCGAAATCCTTTAACCAGTGTTCAGTGAAACAGACTACATTATAATCAAATTTTTCTAAAAATAATTCTATTTCCAAGGCTTTTGAAGACAAACTTTGAACATTTTGATGAAAGATATACATTAAATTTTTGTCTTTTAGTTTTGTATCAATTGTATTAATTTTATAGCAGTGGTTAAACTTTGTCAAATAATGTTGTTTAAAGTCATATTTGTAAGAGAAGTACCTATTGAAGAATTAATGATGTCAATTGATTTAGGTACAATGTCAGAATTAAAAATGTTAAATGCTAATAATCTAGCAATAAATTTCTTTTCCTTATAAGTCAAATAAATACGATGTCCATAATATACAAAATGTCGAATAAATTTATTTACGTCAAAAAATGAGATTTTGTCGCTATGACAGATCAAGTTAAAAATTAAATTATTGAAATAATAAATGTTGTTATTTTGTACAGTACCGTAGCTTTCAGAATACGGAAACGAACACAGTATAATTTTACCAATACTTCTAATGTTATTCAACATATCATATAAACGACATAAATCCTGTTTTGAGCAACACAATGTATCACATAAAGATATGATTAAAGTGTCATTTTGATTGAATTGCATTGTTTTAATTTTTAATGTCAGACATCTTAATGATATATTCGGATAGCAGTAATTAATTACATCGTTACACGCATACAATGATAATTCATGTCCTAGATTTCGTCCAAAAATATCTGTTATCAAAACAGTTTTACTACGCGTACTAACAAACGAATTTACATTTGGTGGTGGTGACACCACGGAGATTGGCATTAATGGTTGCGCCCCCACGGGTAGAGAAAACTCCGGTGCGGCAACACAGGCGGCGCCACTGACGCGGCCAATGGACTGTGTACTAGGTGTCGCCTCACTTGTGACTTATCTTCTAACGTAGTGTGAGTACATTCACAAATGCAAGTTTGGTTTTCTATTAGAGAGTTAAATTTGCTCTCGTTATCTTTTAAATCGATAAGTAATTGGCTCATTGATTCCGAGTATTCAGCTATTAATTTTTGTGAGTTTTCATATTGTAACATAGTAGACTTTAATTCGTTTTCCATATCACAAAATTTCTGCTGAAAATTTAGTGACTCTTGAAGGTAAGTAGACTGATTTCTTTTTATTTTATCGGTGCAACGGTGTAGCTCCATTCTAATTGAATATAATTTTTTCTGTAATTTCAAATTTTGAGTAGGTAATAATTTTTTTAATGTTTGCACTTTTTTTATGTTTATATTTCTGTTTACGTTTTTTCCCATTGAGTATGACATTATTCTTGTTCGATTTACCTAATAGCTCTTTATATAAGTTTTGTGTAGAAGATACTTTTAACTCCCTTATTTCTAATTCAAGTTGCTCGATGACCCGGTGTGCGGCTTGTAATTCCCGCTCGAGGTTCGTGTTGCAGTCCAGTAACCCAATGTGTTGTTCACCACATTCCTTGAAGGAGTCGACTATGGCCCTCAGTTCGTCACGCTGCGCCCTAAAATCCTCTAACTGAATGTCAAGCTCTGCCAATTGTTCTTTTAAATTTTGGTTCCTCGAGTTCACCACCTGAATTTCCGGTTCGCTATCTTCTCTTTCCTGTAGTAATTGCTGAATTTTTTGTTTCGAAAATTTTAAATCTGTGAGAGCTTCTTTTAGTTGATCTTCCAGCTTTAAGACATGCATTCTGCGCGTTGTCATGTTTATTGTTAATTATATTAATTCTAAATGTCAATTCAAATAATAATAAGAATATAGAAAGAAAAAAGAATATATACTATTATAATATTGCCGGGGACCAGGATCGAACCCTGGACATACGATTCAAGTTGGGAGTTTCCGCTCCGAGCTATTGAGGCTATGCTCTGAGTTGTGAAATACCGCGTTTAGTGCATCTGCTGTATATAAAGCAAGCGTAATTTTATATATTGATAATAGTTGGCGGTAGTGTGCACTTCACTC
Organism: Blastobasis lacticolella; assembly: GCA_905147135.1. Taxonomy (NCBI): domain Eukaryota; kingdom Metazoa; phylum Arthropoda; class Insecta; order Lepidoptera; family Blastobasidae; genus Blastobasis; species Blastobasis lacticolella. The sequence continues at coordinate 3,916,980 of LR990062.1, read as the reverse complement.
AATTCACTGTGTCTTTGTTTGATTATTTGTAATTTTATGAATGAAAATAGTTATTTTATTAAATAAATTTACTCGTTCCGTATAAATATTTAGAATCTGCACACTTTTTTACACTGTTCTCAGATTATTATTGTGTTTGTAAATATAAATTTTTTCCACTTATGAGTAATAATTATAACAGTTTATACTTGTTCCAAAGTTTTAACAACACTTTCACATATTGTTTGCACCACATTTACACAAGTTACAACAATATCTTGATTAAATAAGTAATAAAAACATTTTAAACAAAGAGTAATACAGACAAGTATGTTTACCCGAGGGTGGCGCCCTCTCAATCACTGATGCTTGAGCGACAGGGTAGGTTTTAAGAACGGGAAAAACTAAACCGGTCACGGAGATAGGTAGGAGCACGAGGATTATAAAGGATATTGTAAGGATGACAAAGGATATGGATATTTCTGCGAAGGCGTATCGGAAGCCACTTGAGCTGAAACCGAAATTGGGAGATGTGGTCATACTTGCGTAAGCCAAAGATAAAGCGAATGCCGAGATTTTGAAGGCGTTCAAGCTCACTCAACAGCTCTTCAGTAGCATCGAGATAGCAGGAGTCAGCACAATCCAGAATGTGGAGTATTAGAGTTTGGACAATGGATATTTTGGTGTTTAAAGGAAGGGAATATTGAAGACGTTTGAGAGAGTGTATAGTGTGGTGAATTTTCTTGCTCACGTTGTTGACCTGGGCCATCGACGACAGGTTAGATTCAAAAACCACCCCCAAATTCCCGGCAATTTTGGTATATGGAATAACCAATCCGTCATAAATAATAGAAGGCACTGAGCCATCACGGATATGCTTGTGGATGTAGGTGCTACCTATAAATATCACTTTTGATTTATTAGGGTTAACATGTAAGCCGTAGTCTTTTGCCTATTTAGAGATATTGGCCAGCACTGAGTTGAAATACTTGATACCATTTTCAGTATCATCGACACTGAAATGATGGTAGAGTTGCAAATCATCGGCGTAGAGATAGAAACCACAAGGGATAACCGAAGTAATAATATTTATGAAGACAGAAAAACGAATAGAGGAAAGGACGCCACCCTGGGGTACGCCCGCAACGAGATCACACCAGTTTGAGTTAGCCTCATTCAAGCAGACCCGCTGCGTGCGACTCCCAAGATAAGACTGAAACCAAAATAGGACATAGGAGGATAGATTGAGCTTCTAAAAATATATAAAAATAGTATTAGTACATTCTGCGCTTAAATGTGTTAAACTAAGTCATATTCATCACTGCCGGTAAAATTTTTCACAATTCCAACACTTTAACACAAATTTGAAGCACTCACAATGGACAGCATTGCACACCTACGGAAGAGCCTGGAGGAGACGACTAAGTTCTTCAAAGAGAAGATGGCTGAGTTTGAAGAATCCGTTCCGTTCCGTTCCGTTCCGTTCCAGGTACAACACCAGCCAGAAATGCTTCTGCAAGGGTGTATGTAGGTCATATCAGCGAGAACCAAGTATGGCGTCGCCATCATCAGTAGTTCCGTCGCCTGTACTTGTATTTTGAGCAACCAAGCCCAGCAGATGGCACGGTTCTCACCCAAAGAGCTGGTGTACTCCGGATACCGTATCAGACGTTGGAATTTTTTATTTTAAGCGATACTTCACTTCGTTCTCTAACTGATTTGCGCTACCTCCAGCCCGAGATACCAGTGCGCACGTAGATGCGAAGAGGAATGTAGGGCTTTCGCAGTCAGGATGGGAGCGATAGGAGTTGGAGAGCCGACAAGAATTCATACATCGAGCCAGTATGAGGGAGGAAAGATACTATACTTGATGTGTAATATATAAAGGAAGGATATTGGCTGCTGTAATTGGTCCCTCGGAGAGCTCTGCTGGTTTGATCTTCGTGATTTGTTGTCTTTTGATGTCCCGCCGTAATCTGCGTACCCGTGACCTTCAGCTTATCTTCTTATATTTCGTCCTGTCGCAGGCAGCGTATCCGTACTTTTCGGCTAGTCTTCTCATGTTGTCCGTCGAAGTCCTGTCGCAACCCGCCCACACGATCAGCTATTCTTTAACTCTTGTCTTTCTGCTATTCTTCTTAATTTTCTTTCGATGTCCTCTTGCAAGCAGCATACCAGAAATTTTCGGTTTTTCTTCTTATGTTGTCCATCGAGGTCCTGTCGCAGCATGCCTACACTACCAGCTATTCTTGAACTCTTGTCTTTTTGCTGTTCTTCTTGATTTTCCTTCGATGTCCGTCGCAAGCAGCGTATCCGTAAATTTAGGCTATTCTTCTTATGTGTCCATCGAAGTCCTGTCACAACCCGTTGACACTATAAGCTATTCTTGAACTCTTGTCTTTCTGTTATTCTTCTCAATTTTCTTTTGATGTCCTCTTGCAAGCAGCGTACCCGTAATATTTGGCTATTCTTCTTATGTTGTACATCGAAGTCCTGTCGCAACCCGGCTACACTATCAGCTATTCTTCAACTCTTATCTTTCTGCTGCTTAATTTTCCTTCGATGTCCCGTTGCAGGCAGCGTACCCGTAATTTTTGGCTATTCTTCTTATGGTGTCCATTGAAGTCCTGTCGCAACCTGCCTACCATATCAGCTGTTCTTCAACTCTTGTCTTTCTGCTATTTTTCTTAATTTTCCTTCGATGTTCTGTCATAATCTGCGTACCCGTAACCTTCGGCAATTCTTCTTTTATGTTCTACTGATGTCCTGTCGCAAGCAGCGTACCTGTATTTTTTGGCTATTCTTCTTATGTTATCCATCAAAGTCCTGTCGCAAACGGCCTACATTATTAGCAATTCTTAGACTCTTGTCTTTCTGCTATTCTTCTTAATGTTCCTTCGCTACCCTGCCGTAAACAGCGAACTCGTGACCTTCAACCGTCCTTATTATGTCGTCTCTTGAATTCTTGTCTTATCGCAGCAGAATACCCGTAACTTTCCAAGTAACGTAGTGTACCCGTACTTTTTATACCTTGTCTAAAATAGGATGATAATTTTGACAGATCGCAGTAGGGATGTGGTTGTGTAAAATCGTTAATGAATCTATTCGATTATCGATTATCATTCTCATAGAACTTGGAACCGATAGTTGCATGGTTATGCTATAAGAATTATACAAAATAAACTATTTATTTTCTTCTGAATTAATAATTTATTAATACGACATTAAAAACCCTTCTACAACGACGATTATGACACGTGCGTATTTCTATTCGGTCAGTCATCCTATTACGTAGAATACGCGCGACTCGAAATTGTTGTTGTGAAAGGTCTCTTAAGGTGAAATCCAAACAAAGAATAAGAGTTTAGTTACAAAAAATAATAAGGTTACCTAAATGTTAATTTTAAATATTCGATTATATTATATCAATATCGATTGTCGATTGTCTGTTGGTATTCGTTATTCGTGGCACTACACTAAAGGGGCGGGGCCTGTCTATGAAGTACGACATTTTCCGTAGTACATTTTACCGAAAAAAACACAAAACTTCATAGGCGTGCGCCAAAGACCAACAATTAGTGAGCTGTCAAAATTATCATCCTATTTTAGACAATGCATAGCTGGTTTTCTTAATGTTGCCCCAACATGTCGCCCGTAGCATACCCGTAACATTCAGCCATTCTTTTAATGGACATGGACTGCTCCATCTTCAAACAATGGGTCCACGTGCATCACGCTAAAAATAAGAAATGACGATGTGAAGACTAAAAATTATTATTAAGACTTAAGCATGACTTAAAGCCATTTTTACGTAAATTTTATTGTTATATTTTTTATTTTTTATTATTAATTTGTGATATGGGTGTAATTCGTTACTTTGCCTGAAATAAAGAAGATTTATTTATTTTTTATTTAATGTTGTCTCTCAGTCGGTGTCCTGCTCACGGCAGGTACTATAAACTTAGAGCTATTCCTTTGTTCCGGTGTAATGTCGAAATCGGCCACTCAGCGGCTGTCAGCTATTATTCTTGTGTTGTTTGTCGATGTCCAATAGCCGAGAGTTTATGTTGTCTCTCGATATCCGGTCCCTGATAGCTTATCCGAAACATTCAGTTAATGTTCCCGTGTTGGTCAGTATTACGAGTGGTAAATACGTACCTTCCGCACGTTCGTGCATTACACTTATTGGGTCTTTAATGAAGTCATAGCTATCGAGGACTGTAAACTATTTTTTGGTGCCCGCTCTCCAATTGGAATGCAGTACCCGCTCGAGAGTGAACATGTGGTTGTCTATAGATCGGTCTTATAAGAAAGTCGTCAAATAATGTCCTAACTGGATTATTACGTATAGTTTCTTCAATATAAAGTTGGCTTTTAGTTTGTACTATGTTGAGGCCCTTGTGAGGTTAGCATTATGGTTCTTATTGCAGTGGTTGTGAATGCAGTTCGAAGCTTATTCGTTTTCTGTACGAAGAAATCTATCATCGTCGAAGGATTAACTATTGGTTTTCTATATCCGCATTTTGTTTTAATATTAATAGAAAAGCTGAGCAGAGTCTGTCTTTTCCTGTTATTCGCTGCGTATGTCGCTAAGTCTGGACGCACTGCCTAGTGATAAAATATTAGGTGAATGTCTACATTTGTTTGATCATCGACTGTCTTATTGACGTCTGTTTTTCGTTTGCCATGTTCGGTGCGCCAGATGTTGCAGTGGCTTTGTTCATGGAAATGGTCAGGCAATAGTTTTTTATCCAGTCTACAAATGTGCGTTTATTGATTTCAAGTGCCCGGTCAGAACTCTTTAACAATTTTTGTCAATTTCTTTCCTGTGTTTATTGCGTTTCGCGGAAGACCCGATTCTTTAGTTATGGTTATGGTGTCCGGTTTTTTAAAGTTATATAATGCGTTGCAAAGTAGGTAGTAGTTTTGCTGTATTGTGGAGCGCAAGTTTTCGTACGTATTATTGTGGATTGGTACAGCTGTGGAGAAAGCTTGATAGGCAATTAGTTAAAATATGAGTAACCTATAGCGGTATTGGACGGCACAGGATATAATTAAAAAGGATAGATATTTGCATAGTCAGATTAATTCGTGTTACTTTTAGTTTGAGATATATGCATCCCTCTAAACGCCAATTATATTTGTCTTATAAAATCTTTCTTTGTGACTAAAAAGCTATAATTAACTGAAAATAAATTAAATTTGCACAAGGTAACGTGCAGCCAGAGCAGATGTCACGCTGCTGCTAAAAGCTGGCTGGTAAAACTATGTTTAAATAGGTACAACTACCAGAACATCAGCCTACCCGCCTAGTATAAAATCAGATAGCATCGCTATGGAGGCGTGTGCAGACCGGAGACGGTTCAAACTCTAAACAGGGTAGGTTGAGGTGCTGTCTTCTGTACACCAACTTATATCAAGTGCTTAATTCTATGAATAGAGTCCCAAGATAATATAGTAATATCAAATTGTTACTTTGTGTACCTTAAACACCGATATCAATAGGTTGGGGCGCTAGAAAAATAATAGGAACGCTCTCACTAGATTACAGGATGGATAGTGTAAGTAGATAGTTCCACCATGGAGCTAGGTACTGGGACCACTGGGAATCTCTGTTGATTTCAGGTCAGGTTTGATCATGTAGATACGAGACGGAACCAGATATTGCACTGTAGATGCGCGATTGTTAGATTGCTCGTGTCCATTAGAGTCCGATTCACTCATTATCACTATCACTTCTAACTCTAGGTACTACTACAACAAATTTTCTGACACAAAGTTAAGATTAGCTTAAACTTTAGATTTCACTTAAACTAATTCTATGCGAAAACATTTAGTAAGCGCGACGCAAATTGTGCTCGAGACAGAGGGCAGGTCGTAAATTTTTTGTGACCTTGAGGGTTGCGCTCGGCCGAGACGGAGGCGCGGGCGCACGTGTACTCCGCATGCCGGTCCAAACAAGACTCCGAAGATGGCTGAGTTTGAAGAATCATACAAAACTCAACCACAACCTGAACCCGCTCCGACAAGAAATGGTAACCAGGATTCCATGCCCATGAATTACAATGATTTGAAAGCACTCATTTTGAAATTCCTTACTGATTTTCAAAGGCAGATGGAGTTTGTAGTGCGGACCTTAGATAGTATGGAGATGAGGTCCCGGGCTAATGTACTATTATTACATGGACTATCCGAGGAAGTAGAAGAAGACCTCTCCACAAGGGTGGCCAAACTCTGCATGACTTCGCTTCAGGTGACAAAGGCCACTGCATTTTCCTTCTCTGCGTACTTCAGGCTTGGGAGAACTACTGAGCCAGATAAGCCTCGACCAATTCTGATTCGGTTCGATGACCCGCAGACACGGTATGAAGTTTGGTCTTCAAAGAGAAAGCTCAAGGGCACTGGGATCACATTGTCCGAATTTCTGACCAGTGTGAGGCATTCTGTGTATTGGCTGCACGCTAAGTGCTCGGCGTAGAACGTTGCTGGACCAGCGATGGCAAAATAGTGGTGGTTGGGGCAGATGGATCACACAGCAGGATAGTATCGATGGCTGAATTGCAGATTTTCTTGGAAAAGGATCCCAAAATCAAGCCCGGTGAATTTGCATCCCCCATAGCCACAGATGCTGCTTCAGCGAAGTCCAGTAAGGTGAAGTCCAGTGGAGGGCAGTCCAGCGAAGGGAAATCCAAGACAGCTAGTTCGAGCACCCGCAGCCGCAAGGCATTGCCATTGAAACCTAAAATCAAGAAGTAAATTTAATTATAGGTTACTTTATAGGTATGTACTTGTTTGTTAATTTATCATTGCTTTGCTGAAACCAAATTAATCCCTTACCTTTTATGTAATGCTTCTTTTGAATTATGCTTAATTCTGTCAAACGTAGCTCTTTCGCATTCGCTGTTATTATATGTATGTAGAACTGCTTTTCTTTAGCCATAGTTTAGTTTTTTTGTGTTGTATCGTTGTATCTTTGTTTAGTATGTAAAACATTTTGCCAATAATACACCTTTATTTTTATTTTTTCTTTGAATTGGCTATTGGGTAGTGATCATTTGCTTTCTCACAATTTAGTTGTGGGTGGTATAAAACGAATCCGATTATCTTCTTTGGCCAAATTATATCGGGTGGATTTTTGTTGCAAATTGTTGTTTAGATCTTGCTAATTCTATTACAGTGACAACTATAGTGACTTTATTTTTCTTTTCATTTTTTCCAAAAGTCATGAGCCTATACAGCCACCGATTTTATAGTATTATATTTTTATTTTAAGTCTGTGCATGGCCGCAAAATAATTTTTATAAGCGGTTTCTTTTTTCTCTTCTTTGTTCGCACGTGTCGTGTGCATTGAGATAATATGTATTATTATCAGTTACCGGCGACGATCCGGAAAGTTGGTAGATAAATAGCAATTTCTAATTCTATCTAGGTAATAGGTATTTTATTTATATTACTTTATTGTACTACATTTATTTATATTAAGCTCTATGTCTAATACGCAAAGTATTGATTCAGATGACGAATTCTTCTCGTATATCTCGTCTTCTTCTGATATCTCACGTTTTAGTACAGGTGACGACAGCTCCGATGGGCCATCTCTGAGTGAGAATATAAAGGTCTCCTTTCAAAAAGAACTTTAACGTAGTCCATATTAACGCCCAGAGTGTTGCAGCTCACTACATGGACCTATGTGCAACATTCTCTAATCAAAATGTTCACGCCTTGTTGGTTTCAGAGTCATTCCTAAAGCAGTCTTTGCCGTCAGCTTTATACCCTCTCCCTGGCTTCAAGCTGATTAGAAATGACAGAGCGTATACTAGGGACCTCGGTGGGAGTGCGAGAATGGTCGGTGGTGGGGGGGTCGCTATTTATCTGCGCGGCGACATTTCTTGTAGAATAATTTCACAATCACCTTCATAGACATAGACATAGACATGATTTATTTTGACTTCACAAAAATCCATAAGCGTTTACATAATATGAAAATTTTAGAATACTTCAATACTAAACAAAAATAATAAAGTAGGTACAAACACACAAACACAACAAATCATGGACCAATGCGATGCCAAAAAAAGACCCCAGCTCAGCATTAGCTAAAACAAATGCTGCAGCGCTGATTTTCAGTGGGATCTTGACGGTACGGAGACCTGCATGAAGTACACAGCATATATAAAATAAATTAATAAATGAAATAGGAGTATATACGTAATTACATTAAAGTATATGTGTAAACAAGGACAAAGTTAATGTGTTTTAACGAAATATAATTAATTAATCAAACACTATGTAGGCGTTGGTATATTTTATATAGAACGAATATACATACTTTGATAAATAAATAATTCATATATCTATATTTAAATGATAATTTCATTTATCATTGCCAAGATGTTGCCAAGTAACATGGAATGGCGCGACCACCAAGCGGAATACTTTTCTGATAAATTAGAAGCACTTTCTTAAGGTTGCATTTAAAAGCATTGATAGTTCAGTCAGTATACAATACGGCTGAACACTTGTTCCTGGAAGTCACCTTACATCATACCAAGGTTTTATTGGGTGTTGTCTACAGCCCTGACTCGCATGTTGACTACTTTGCCAGCCTGGAATGTTTGCTATCAGATCTGCGTCCCCAGTATGACCACACGATTGTAATGGGGGATTTTAACATCTGTTTGGTGAGGAGTGATGCTCGTTCGAAAAATCTCCTCTCACTTCTGAATTCACTTGATCTTCATTTCTTGCCTCTCGGGCCAACTCATTTCCCCCATAATGGTCCACCATCACTCCTCGATTTAATAATCACATATTCTCCGCGGGTAGTAGACTCATATGGTCAGTTTGCAGCGGCCGCCTTCTCCGCCCATGACTTAATTTATGCGTCCTTTAAAATTCGTCCACCAAAGAAGAGGCATAAGGTTCTTTTACTTCGGAAGTTGAGGATATGCAGAAGGCGGACTGGGGCTCGGTCTTCTCTGTTGATAGTGTGGACGCAAAGGTTGAGGCATTAAACTTGATACTTTTGGCAGTGTATGATAAACATGCACCTGTCATGCCAGTGAGGGTGACGCACTTTCCCGCACCCTGGCTTTCACCGGAGATTAAAGCCTTAATGGCTAAGAGGGATAGGGCCAAGTTAAGGTTTCGGCATGATCCGTCCCCTCGTAACGGGGAGACCTATATAACATTACGCAACTCATGTAATCGCTTGTGTCGCGTGGCCAAGCGGAACCACATACATAACACCATTAACGAGTGCCCGCCCTTGAGGCTTTGGAGTTTTTTGCGATCTTTGGGAGAAGGGGGGGAAAAGCTGACTGGTCCCTCAGGGTTAGATTTAAATAGCTTAAATCACCATTTCTGCTCGAAATCACCAGTCATAGATCCAGAAACCAAGAGCCGCACCCTTGCAGAGCTCGACAACAAACGGGTAATTGGTAACGGTTCATTAACCCTGGGGCAGATATCGGAGGGGGAGGTGTTGGGTTTGCTGAAGACTATCAAATCTAAGGCGACTGGGGATGATGGAGTGGGCTTTGATAAGATTAAACATCGAGAGGAAGGAGCTAACTGTACTAGCTCTTCTTGATTTTAGTTGCGCCTTTGACACGGTCGACTATGATATGTTGCTGGCTGTGCTCAGAACATTTAATATGTCCGAGACCACTCTCTGCTAGTTTCGCTCGTACTTGCGGGATCGGGTCCAATTGGTAAAGGTTGATGATAGCCGTTCTAATTGGTGTCCAATTGCAGCTGGAGTACCCCAGGGTGGAATTCTCTCGCCTATCCTTTTTTCTCTTTTCATTAATGGAATTACTTCTTCCTTGACCTCCTCCTTTCACCTTTATGCAGACGATCTGCAATAATACATATCGGCTCCTCTGTCAAACCTGAATGGTGCCATTGAGATGCTCAACAGGGATCTTTACCGAATTGAGTGCTGGGCTAAGGAGTTTGGTCTGAAGGTCAATGCCTCCAAGTCCCAAGCTATTGTAATAGGTAGCCAACATTTTATTACAAAATTGAAGGGTATTGCTCTGCAAAGGTTAATTTTTGATGGCAAAATCATAGAGTTCCAGGAATCCTTCAAAAACTTGGAAGTTCCATTCGACCAGACTCTGTCCTGGTCTACGCACATCGGTGAGGTTAGCCGCAGGGTATTTTACTCATTTCACTCTCTTAAGAGGTTACAATATTTTTTGCCTGTGGAAACTAAGCTTCTGTTGGTGAATTCACTCATCCTTCCATTGTTGGATTATGGGGACGTGGCCTGCTTGGATCCCACGGAGGAACTTCTGTCTAGGCTGGAGCGGTTGCAGAATCTCTGTATTAGATATGTTTATGGGCTTCGTAAATTTGACCACGTGTCTGAATACAGAACCAAATTGAAGTGGCTGCCTATGCGGCGAAGGAGAGAGTGCCACATACTAGGATTATTATTCACCATTCTTGTTAATCCCACAGCCCCTCTGTACCTCCGCGAGATGTTTGAATTCTGTCTATCGGCGGATCCTCGTTTGCGCCCTCGTAGAGAACTCCAACTGGCAATTCCTACTTATAGCTCGGCTGCCTATGGAAAATCCTTTCGAGTTTATGCTGCGCGCCTGTGGAATTCTCTGCCAGACGACATTCACAATGCTCGTACACAATTCAGCTTCAAAGAACATCTAAAGAAGCACTTTCTCAGCAGTTAATAGAGCTTTATTATATATATGTATAGTATTATATTTTTTTATTTATCTATATAGTATGAATATAGTATATATTATATTAATATCTATATATATATTTGCTATGTTCAAAATTATACATAAATGAATGTCTATTGTTTAAGTTAATTAATACCTGTAATTTTTTTTTTTATGTGACTTAGCAGACAAACAGGCAAGCGGGCCACCTAATGGAAAGCGGTCACCGCCGCCTATGGACATCAGCAACACCAGGGGAGTCACCAATGCGTTGCCCGCCTCTAAAGAGACCTCTAATATACCTCTTGAACGAAATAAAAATAAATAAAAGTAATTTAGTTATAAGTGATCAATATTGCATCCACCCCTCTTTAGATCTCCTTTCATAGGGTCTAAGGTTGGCTGGAAGAAATTGTGCACATAACCTTCTGTCCGGGCGGGAACACTTATTTCACTTTTCAACGCAGACCGAAAGTACCGGTTTGCGAACTGGTTAAGCGACTACGTCAGCTTGGGATTTTTATAGGAGTTGGTTCATGCGACTAGGTGCATATTCTTAGAACTGGGTCTTCGGAGATAGAATTTGATGCATCGTAGCATATACTTTAGATTTATACTGCACACATAATAATTTTGGCGATTTAAATTCTCATAGTAACATCACGTTATAATCTATTCACCTCCATGGCCGAAGGCTGGGAAAGCTCTGACCAAATCCCTCTCTGCATTCTCTATTGAAGGCTCGGGTCCTTGTTTAAACACCTTCTAGAACCATTTGGCACAAATGAAGATAATGTCTTGTTAGCCAGTAGTCATAGTCAACCAGCCAGTTCCTGAAATGGTCCATTTAAATTTTCGGACGGTCTGGTGTTCGACAGCCAAGAATATAATTCATGCCGACCTGATGAGGAATTGGATCCAGCAGTTATCTAGAATAAGAGAGGCACAAAAAAATTAAAATCTCCTTTGACTATTAAATATTTCCCACTTGACATCAAATGACATGACAAGAGTAAAATAACAGAAAGGACCCGCTCCCAATAAAAATGCGGGTTTATGTGTATAATTCGTATTGGAAACTAACTATTGGCCAGTCCGTATCCATAATATTTAAAAAACAAGAAGTTACGAAGGTAAGAATCCAGACACACGCCATTGCCCCCTGTTTTTCATTCGAAAACTTCCATATTTCAGTATAATGTTTGTTATTGTGGTCGTAGTTTCCCAATGTTGTAGAATAGAGAGATAAGATATCCGCGGTAAAAATGGGATCAGCGATATACGTTTCTTTTAATACTACAAAAAAAAGGTAGTTTGGTTAGTAACGTAATTTTATATTAGTATCAAGTTATATAACGAAAAAAAAGTAAACACGAGTAAGTGAACTGATTGACTGTAGATAATTTCGAATTATGTTTTGAGTAACTAAAGATAAACCTGTGACTTAGTTCGACCGAAAACCATGTGTACTAAGTTAATGTGACTTAGTTTGACCTGGATAAAGATTTTGTTAGACGGATCAATCTAAGACGCTAACCCAATACGAGACGACTATCGAGCCGCGGTTTTTATGAGATTTATGTGATCGCTTTGTTTCCTCAAATTTTGTTGCATCATCGGATGAAGGTGATCGTGTTTTATCAGTGATGGTGGGCTAATGGAGCCTATGGGAGAGTTTTATGGTTGCTTAACGGCCTGATGGAGGCTATGGGGGCGTAGCTAATAGAAGGTAGTTGTTTTAAGCTTTGTGAGAAAGTGTTGAACGATAACGATGATGAGAAAGTCCAGATATTTTGGTGATAGTTCAATAGCCGGTTTTATAAATTATTTTTAGCTTCGAGTACTGAAATTTCCTTGATTACTGATATAAAGTAACTATTTTGAGTTCTGTTGTTGTGCCAGTAAGATTAGACAGTGTAAGCAATGGTGAGATTTCATATCCTTCTGCCAGTACAAGTTTTTAAGTACCTGAATTGTTGTTGAGGTCAAACATCCAGATTTATTTGGCTGATTTGGAGTGACCTGGGAGTCATGTGTGTGACTCATTGGGCTAAGAGCCCCGAAAGTCTCGGATGTTGTGGCTGTAGATAGCAAATTTTATTTTGTAATTTTTTTAGAAGGCGGCTTGATATGATGCCTTTGTTATTACAAACATTGTAAAATGGTTTCAAAATGGGAGCTTAAACGTAACGTAAAGTCTAGATAGAGTATACTCGTTCGAACAGTTAAAATCGATGACGATGATTATTGCTTGTTTAGTTTTGGTGTGGCAACAAATGGACTGTTGTTACCTATAACTGGCGTATCAAATAGACGCGAGAGCTTCTAATTATTAAACTTCTGATTTAGTTTTGATATTGGGCAGTAGAAATAATGTTGTTTTTGTAGAGATGACACCGTGAACAGTTGTTTGGATCTGTGACGATTACTTGTTGTGTAACTCGTAGACAGTTATTACGGGTTATGATAGCAGATAGACTGTTACGTATCACTGACATAGTACAGATTTGGTCGTAGAATTGACCACGAGCTGAGAATCTATAGACAGCTATTAGTGAAGCGTGTTAATGTTACTACCTTATGATTTTAGCAATTTCATATTGAAAAGTATACTGTATAGTCTAACAGTTGATACCTACGCACAGGTATATAAGTACGGCTACTACAGTGGTGCCCCTATATTATAGATAGAGGTACTACTACAGTCGTTAAGTACCTACTGGTTTCAAAAATATGACGAATGAACATTACTGAGCTGATATGTCGACTTCTATTTATTTGTCCCGCCTGTGTGGCTCCCGCCTGTGTGGCTCCCGCTTGTGTGGCTCCCGCCTGTGTGGCTCCCGCCTGTGTGGCTCCCGCCTGTGTGGCATCCCGCCTGTGTGGCATCCTGCCTGCTTGGCATTTCGCCTGTGTGACATAGTCTGTGTGACATAGTCTGTGTGACATTTAGTCTGTGTGACATTTAGTCTGTGTGGCATTTAGCCTGTGAGGCATTTCGCCGGTGTGGCATTTTTATGTGTGGCATTTCGCCTCTCTGAAATTTACACTTGTGTGACATCTTACCTGTATCGTGCTATGGCAGACGTGACACAGGATATATGATGAATAAACTCATAGTTTGACGATTAGAGTGGCACTGACCAGAGTGACACCCAACCTGTGTGGCACCTAGTCTGTGTGGTATTTCGCTTGTGTTGCGTGGCGGCCTGGTTGCGTGGCGGCCTGATTGCGTGGCGGCCTGATTGCGTGGCGGCCCGACTGATGGCGTCCGTCGTTTGGTGGTTCGTCGCCTGTGTGTCATTTCTCCTGTATGGTAACATTACTTATTCTTTTAAAATTAGGATGGCGCTGACGGATGACCAAAAATCATATGGCATTTAATGAAGGAGTGTTTCGATCCCACTCGAAGTAACATTGGGTCTTTTGCTGAGTACTGAAAATTTTATTTGCTTGGCATTTCGCCTGTGTGACATAGTCTGTGTGACATAGTCTGTGTGACATTTAGTCTGTGTGACATTTAGTCTGTGTGACATTTAGTCTGTGTGGCATTTAGCCTGTGAGGCATTTCGCCGGTGTGGCATTTTTATGTGTGGCATTTCGCCTCTCTGAAATTTACACTTGTGTGACATCTTACCTGTATCGTGCTATGGCAGACGTGACACAGGATATATGATGAATAAACTCATAGTTTGACGATTAGAGTGGCACTGACCAGAGTGACACCCAACCTGTGTGGCACCTAGTCTGTGTGGTATTTCGCTTGTGTTGCGTGGCGGCCTGGTTGCGTGGCGGCCTGATTGCGTGGCGGCCTGATTGCGTGGCGGCCCGACTGATGGCGTCCGTCGTTTGGTGGTTCGTCGCCTGTGTGTCATTTCTCCTGTATGGTAACATTACTTATTCTTTTAAAAATAGGGTGGCGCTGACGGATGACCAAAAATCATATGGCATTTAATGAAGGAGTGTTTCGATCCCACTCGAAGTAACATTGGGTCTTTTGCTGAGTACTGAAAATTTTATGTAGGTATGTCACATATTTGTAGTGAATCTAAGTACCTACAATAATGGACGTCGGGGACGATACGCGAGCTCTGTGATTGGGGCTTGTTTCCCACTCAGCAAGAAGCTGAATCGTCGTCGATACGCTATTGGCGAAGGTTGTGTGCAATTGCAGATAAAAAATTAATAATACCCACTATGGCTAACAATTAAAAATGCGCTAAATGTAATAAGAGTATTACCAAGAAATCACCAGGTCTGGAATGTAGCAGGTGCGAAAAGATCGTTCACGCGGATTCGGCATGCTCCAAGCTTTCCAACAAGCAGCTGATCACCCTGCGAAACTCCTCGGGTGTCGAATGGAGCTGCGAAGACTGTCTAAAAAATTTTAGTCGTAGGACTTCATTTGTAATTCCTGAAGATGACGGCGAGGTTTCTGAATCTGATAACGAAAGTACTCCAAAGGGACAAGTTATCGACACAAAGAAGCTAGTCATGGACATAAGCCGGGAGCTGAAGAAGACCTTTCGCGTGGAATTCGGCCAACTTGAGACGTCTCTGGACTTCTTGAGCGGTCAAATTAGTACTATAGAGCAGTCAATTAAACAACAAGATATCATAATAAAGGAACTTGTTAACAAAAATCAGGATCTACAAAATAAAAACAAAAATTTGGAGCTGAGAATTACTGTACTGGAACAAGGTGTGAATAGTGCAGAACAAAAAAGTCTATCGTCTATGTTGGAGGTAGCTGGATCACCAGAAATAGCACCGAAAGACATACCAAAAGTAATAGGTGACATTGCTGAAAAGTTAAATGTAAGTGCCCAGGATGTGGAACTGTCTCATCGCCTACCTGGGACCAAGAAGAGACCTGGACCTGTACTTATAGAGATGAAGTCCAAGGCGAGCAGGAAGCAGTGGGTGGATGCAAGCAGGGAAAAAGGCCTTACCGTAGGACTGTTATTGCCGGAGGTAGAAGGTGATAAGGCTAGCGACAAAGTTTACGTAAGAGAAGCTCTAACAAAAAGCATGAAATCACTGCTGTATAACTCAAAAGTCCAGTTAGGTGAGTCGTTTCTGTTTATTTGGTATAAAGACGGGAAAGTGTGCGTTAGAGAAACCAAGGATAGCAAGATATACTATATCCGTTCCATGCAGGATATAAGCCTAATAAAGAACAAGGCCTCTGTCCCAGTAGTTACCGTACCATCTAAACTGTAATTGTTACCTTTCACCTTTACTTGGTAATTTAAACCTATCTATTACCATCTATGAATATGCAAGTTCATGAACTATTACATTGTAATTCAACAAATCATTTTTTTAAACAACTACCTGTTTATAGTAATTTAGCTATCTCATGTTTGCATTTCAATATCAGATCAATAACGAAAAATTTTACAAAATTGCAAGAAACTATCCATAGTTGTAAGTATCCGTTAGACATAATTGTGCTCACTGAAGTAGGTATTACGAATAATGTTATTAAATTGTACAACTTAACTGGCTACAATATGTACTGGCAACTACGCTTAAACAAGCGAGGCGGTGGTATAATAATATATGTACGTGACCATTTCAAGTGCACTGTAACCAATTATAATACAATTACCTTTGAAAACTTAATATGCACTCTAAAAATTAACTCTTGTCAAGACATAGTTGTATTTGCTACATACAGGCCACCATCCACAGATAAAAATGTTTTTATAAGGGAGCTGCGTGACTGCATTTCTAACTACGACACGAAGCGAAACTTGCTTTTAATCGGCGATACAAACATCGACCTAAGGTCAAGCTCGTCATACAAGGAATCATATCTCGACACATTTAGCGAACATGGTTTGATGTGTGGAATATCGAATTTCACTAGAATCGAAGTTAAGCAAAACATTATAACACAATCTTGCATTGACCATATTTTTTCACGATCCCCCACACTTCATTCGTATTCCGCAGTGCTGGATGTCGTACTGGCTGACCATCGTGGCATTTTGTTTGCGTGCATGGATGATGCGCCGGTTGCGCGTATACGGGATGTTGCGAAACAACGACTTGATTTTGATATTTTGCACAGCGAGTTAAATAAGGTTAGATGGGAGCAAACAGGAGACATGGATTCCCCAGATGATATCTATGGCTTCATTTCTACTTCTTTTCAGAAGACTAAGGAGAGTGCTTTGCTTCAACAAAGCTTGAAAGCTACAAAAAAATTTAACAATCGATTTAGAGTTCCTTGGATGGACAGCAATGTCTTGGAAATTTGCAAGAAACGAGACAAATTGTATAGATCTTGGAATAAAAGTTATGATCCCACCATAAGACTAGAATATAATAAAATACGAAATAAAATACATACAATTTTAGAACATAAACGCAATAATTACTATATTAACCAACTAAATACTAATTACAAAAATTCAAAAAAAGTATACCAAATAGTAAATCAAATGTTAGGAAGAGTAACATTGTCCATTGATGCCGCAATACACAGAGCCTTTGATGCACAAGGCCTAACTCTCACGGATATTACTGAACATTTCGCGGTCGGGTTCGACAACGCAGTTAAAGATATAATTCCCAAATGTAACATACAATTAATTGATTCTAAAATGTACTGCCAACCTACAAATGCAAGTATTCTCTTTAGGAAAGCATCAAGGGACAAAGTATATAAAATTATTAAAAAATTAAGCGAAAATAAGGCTCCAGGTCCTGACAATATTAAAGTCTCCGACGTAAAAATGATAGGCGAAAAAATTTCGGTGGCTATAGCCAATTTAATTAATAGCAGTATTAAAACGGGAGTTTATCCGGATCCGCTAAAGGTAGGTTGTGTCAGACCTGTGTTTAAGAAAGGTAAGCGAAACGATTTTTCAAATTATCGCCCCATTACGCTGCTGTCTACAATTGACAAAGTCGTCGAGAAATACGTATGCGAACAAATACATACTTTTTATAAAACCTACAATGTAATATACCAGAATCAGTTTGGGTTTCAGCCTGGGAGGAGCGCTGTGGAGTTGTTGTCCAAGTTTACTGATGAGGTCAATGAATATTTAAACCACAAAAAATATGACTGTGTTGGCTCTATTCATTGGCTTCTCACGTGCATTTGATACGCTAGACCATAAACAGCTAGTTTCCAGGTTGGACAGCTGCGGAGTTCGTGGCCCCTTACTTCGATTGTGTGCGAACTACCTGAATAACAGAAAATTCACCGTCAAAGTGGATGACACCTACAGTAACGCAAGGTACCGCTCAGGGATCAGTCTTAGGGCCTCTGCACTTTTTAACTTATGTAAACGAAATGCACTTATGCCTAAGGAACAGTACGTGTTACTAATTTGCTGATGACACGTGCCTTGTAATCGCGGACAAAGATCCTGCCAAGGCGCTCGAATTTCTCCAGGCGGACTTCAATGCCCTGACAGAATGGTGCCATGATGCCGGCCTCGTAATAAATCCACTAAAAACCAAGTTATTACTAATTAAGTCGCCGCACCTAAAGACAATCAATATTAGAGGTTTAGTGGCCCATAACCATAGTTGTTTACATACCTTGCGGAGCGGGGTTTGTGGTTGTCCTTATCTGGAAATAGTGGACGCTCGGGCTTAATGCCTGTATCGCATAAATGCTGACACGGAACGATGTGCGGTAATGAGACCGTACATATTCCCGGGCCAGACAGATTAAGATGAGATAAAACTAGTTGATGTATAAAATAATGATTGAATTAAAATAAAAAACATTAAACAGACTGTTCTTGGAAAATATCATTGAATTTTCTTAATATAGGAGTTGTAGTCTGCTTCATGTTGCGTCCGCTGCTTCTTGTCGGCGGTCGCGGGGCGGCGCGGGGCGAGGGGGCGCGTGGAGGTGGCGCCCGCGGCTCGCGCGCTGATGGTGTTGATTCTCGTTGAGCTGTGTCCACGCTTCGACATCTTGACTTCAGTCGATTTATTATTAGAATCCCAGCAATGGTGATAATGACTCCGAAGACGATATAAATCATGACGTAATGGTGTACATCATGCGTAGATATTCCACTTGACAGGATTTCAGCACTCGTCTCTTTTAATTTCTGTATTTTGTTATCAATGACTGAAGCTTCTTGTGCAAGTTCCATCTGTGATTTGCTTGAGTAAATCATTTGTGGGATTGATATGTTAATTATGTGGTTTATTGGTGATATTGTAGGAGTATAAAAATCTGGAGACATTCGAACCCCACTAATATGTGGTTTATGAGGATAAATCTTGAAGGTTTCTGTCTTGATAATACATCCATGACCTACATTAATGAGGCCATTTCCGGATAATTGATGCGCTGTCATTTGATCTGGACACATTACTCTTAGTTGACATTGTTTACAACATGAGTATATGTAGGTATTTATTGAGAAGCTGTCCAGCCATGTATCTTTACATGTAACTTTCTTGATCAGACATTATTGATGCTCCAACTCGCATAAATTTTTGTCACTTTTCATTTCATATTCTGGTTTTTGACTGTGACAATAATAAGTCTCCGAGTATACTGTATAAGCTCGGACGTCAATCTCGTTCATTGGAATAAACGAATCTCTCTTGATGTTCATAGCGATGTAATCTGATATCGGAACTAGCTTGATTATTAGTTCGCCTTGAAAATGTTTCGGGATAGAAATTATTTTTAAAATCTCGTAAGATTCTCTGCTAATCAATGGTATTTTCATTTCAAATAGAAGAATATCTGATAATGATCTTGTTTTTATCTTGATAAGACTGTACAGTTTACGTAAATCTGTGTGAATGTTTTCAATTGGTAACGAAACTTCTTTAGGTAACTTGCTTGATATAATACTCAACTCGGCTATCAGCTGTTCCGGCGTAAGCAAGTGTAAGTTGAAACGCCCTTGATATATATCAGTAACCGTATCTAGTAAGGTACGCTTTTGCGTTTGTAAATTGTTGAGTACGTTGCTTGCGATAATGGACCCAATTGCGAAGTCATTAGCAATGTTGTTTGTTTGTTCCGTATTTTTCAAGGTCATTATAGCTCTTTCTAATGTATTTATATGTTGATTTATAGTCTTATGTTGTTGATCCATAAGTTTTTCTGTTCGCTTCAAAAGATTATTTTCAGACTCCACTATTGATGTCTGGTTTCTCCAGAGGGTCATGATATGCCTTTGGTTCTCTTGCAGTAATTTGATATCTTTTTCATACTGTTCCGCGAATCTCTCGTCTAATACTCCGAAGAGGCTGTTCGCGAGATATCCAATGCCGTTGACAAGCCCTCTCCTGCGCCGACGTCGTCTAGCCGGCTGCGCGCGGAATTGCTGACTCAGGAACAGCTGGTTGTAGTGCTCGAGTTCCTCGTAGCCGTGACGTAACTGAATTAAGATTGCGTTGCAGTGTGTTTGCTCTCTTAGTATAGTGCATGCTTTATCGAGCATTGCAATGTAGTTTTGAAGGGCCTTATTTCCTTGCCAATAAGGTTCCATTTGATAATAAACAACTAATTTCCATTCGTCGTTTATAAGTTGCATGTTGGAAAGTTTATCAAAAAATAAACTTTGATTGAGTTTGAACTTGGTGATATTGATAGTGGCTTCAGTGTTTGATAAAATCATCATAAACAGCATTAATGTTGCTAGTAATGATGTGAAGAATGAAGGTTTGTTTTTCGGTTTGTGGACGCTCTTTGTCGGTCCGGCTGCGGTGTCCATGTTTTCTTGTTTATTTGCGTCGATGTCTTCGCAGCTTGTTAGTATTGATAGTTTTGTAATGGGACGTTTCATGTGTCTGCTCTTTGTTTTTAGGGTAACCACACGAACGAGGCCATCTTTCCCCGGGTGTAATTCGGCAACTCTGCCCATTATCCACTTGCCTGGGGGCAGGTTCTCTTCATGGACGAGAACTACATCATCGATCTTGATATTTTGTTTCGGATATTTCCATTTTGACCTTGATGTCAATGTAATTGCGGGTCCACTTGTTAGGACTTTGGAGGATTTTGACTTTGATGTCAATGTAATTACGGGTCCACTTGTTAGGACTTTGGAGGATTTTAACCTTGATGTCAATGTAATTACTGGTCCACTTGTTAGGGCTTTGGTGGATTTTGACCTTGATGTCAATGTAATTACGGGTCCACTTGTTGAATTTGGAGGATTTTGACCTTGATGTCAATGTAATTACAGGTCCACTTGTTAGGATTTGGAGGATTTTGACTTTGATGTCAATGTAATTACGGGTCCACTTGTTAGGACTTTGGAGGATTTTGACTTTGATGTCAATGTAATTACTGGTCCAACTGTTAGGGCTTTGGAGGATTTTGACCTTGATGTCAATTTATTACGGGTCCACTTGTTAGGACTTTGGAGGAATTTGACCTTGCTGTCAATGTAATTACGGGTCCACTTGTTAGGACTTTAGAGGATTTAGACCTTGCTGTCAATGTAATTACGGGTCCACTTGTTAGGACTTTGGAGGTTTTTGACCTTGCCGTCAATGTAATTACGGGTCCACTTGTTAGGACTTTGGAGGATTTTGACCTTGCTGTCAATGTAATTACGGGTCCACTTGTTAGGATTTGGAGGATTTTGACTTTGATGTCAATGTAATTACGGGTCCACTTGTTAGGACTTTGGAGGATTTTGACTTTGATGTCAATGTAATTACTGGTCCAACTGTTAGGGCTTTGGAGGATTTTGACCTTGATGTCAATTTATTACGGGTCCACTTGTTAGGACTTTGGAGGAATTTGACCTTGCTGTCAATGTAATTACGGGTCCACTTGTTAGGACTTTAGAGGATTTAGACCTTGCTGTCAATGTAATTACGGGTCCACTTGTTAGGACTTTGGAGGTTTTTGACCTTGCCGTCAATGTAATTACGGGTCCACTTGTTAGGACTTTGGAGGATTTTGACCTTGCTGTCAATGTAATTACGGGTCCACTTGTTAGGACTTTGGAGGATTTTGACTTTGATGTCAATGTAATTACTGGTCCAACTGTTAGGGCTTTGGAGGATTTTGACCTTGATGTCAATTTATTACGGGTCCACTTGTTAGGACTTTGGAGGAATTTGACCTTGCTGTCAATGTAATTACGGGTCCACTTGTTAGGACTTTAGAGGATTTAGACCTTGCTGTCAATGTAATTACGGGTCCACTTGTTAGGACTTTGGAGGTTTTTGACCTTGCCGTCAATGTAATTACGGGTCCACTTGTTAGGACTTTGGAGGGTTTTGACCTTGCTGTCAATGTCATTACGGGTCCACTTGTTAGGACTTTGGAGGATTTCGACCTTGCTGTCAATGTAATTACGGGTCCACTTGTTAGGACTTTGGAGGATTTTGACCTTGCTGTCAATGTAATTACGGGTCCACTTGTTAGGACTTTGGAGGTTTTTGACCTTGCTGTCAATGTAATTACGGGTCCACTTGTTAGGACTTTGTTTAATTAATATTTTTTTGGTTCTTGTAACTCTGATAGAGTGAGCGTTGGAGTTTTCTCTCTGGCTTGATTTTTCATGATAAATCTTCTAACCCATGCTAGGATTCGCACGAGCTTTTTAAATGAACTATATTTATTTATAAGCTCATTTATTATATTTTGTGCTTTTTGGGTGACAACCGTGACTTGTTTACGCGGTTGTAATTCTTCATTTGTAGTATATACAGGATGTTCTTGTTTTGTTTGTTCGTAGGTGGACAACCACGCTGGTCCTTGCCACCATAGTGGATGTTGCTGCAGTTGGCTCGCTGTCAATCCTCTAGGTGCGCAGTCAGCAGGTCTCAGATGATTTGATGTACTGCCAACAGTCTGCGGGCACTGTATTGGTTATCTCGCGAACTCTGTTGGACACGAATGGTTTCCAGCGGTCCGGATTTCCTTGTAGCCATCCCAATACTGCCATTGAGTCTACCCAACCATAAATAATTATGTTTTCGGTGGCTAATAATGCTTGTTTGACTTTTTCCATAAGTCTGCTTAGAAGTAGAGCACCACATAACTCTAATCTTGGCAAAGTTACTGTTTTCTTCGCCGGGACGACTCTTGATTTCGCCGTAATTAATATTGTTTCCGCGTGGCCTGATTTTAATACCTTGCTGTATATGACACACGCGTATGCCTTTTGTGACGCGTCGCAGTAGCCATGTAACTCGATCCTGCACGAGGCGGCAGTACCGAGCCACCGTGGTATTTGAACTTGATTTATGTATTTTATTTCTGTTTTAATCTTGAGCCATTCTTGAACGATTTCATCGGGAAGTATGTCATCCCAATTCTTGTTTGTTTTCCATACTTGTTGGAAAAATATTTTTATTTTAGTGGAGAAGGGGGTGAGCCACCCCAGCGGGTCAAATAATCTTGATATTGCCGCTAATATTCTTCTTTTTGTGTTTTCCATGTTTGCCTTGTCAACATGATATTGGAACACAAAAATATCTTGAGCGGGGTTCCAATATAACCCGAGGGTCTTGGAAGATTCTGATGACTTGAAATTATAAGTGACTTGTTCTTGTTGTTGGATCTCTTGTAGTAGTTCTTTTCTATTGGAACTCCATTTTCTTAAGTTCATGCCTCCAGCTGACATGAGATTAATTAGGTCTTGTTTTAGCTTGAGCGCTGACTCTAATGTATCTGAGCCATGAATTAAATCGTCCATGTAGAAACGATTTTCGAGTATATGAGCGGCTTCTGGGTATTTGTGCCTTTCATCATTTGCCAGTTGACGTAATGTCATCATTGCGAGGTAAGGCGCAGCTTTGGTGCCGTAAGTCACCGTGGTTAATTGATATTCTTGCAGTAAGTCGTGGTGGTTATCTCTCCATATAATCTTTTGTAACGCTTGATCGTCTTCGTGGACCCATATTTGCCGATACATTTTTTCTATGTCGGCTGTGAAGGCGACTTGATACTGCCTCCAACTCATGATGAGTGTTAAAAGGTCCTTTTGTAGGTATAGGCCTTTGTACATACAATCATTTAGACTCGTTCCATTTGATGTTGTTTCCGATCCATTGAAAACGACGCGGGTCTTAGTAGTAGTGGACTCCTCGCGCAGCACGCAATGGTGAGGTAAGTAGCATTGTGGAATCGCATTACTTGTCGCTAACCAAGGTGCCGCCGATTTCATGTGACGTAATCGTTGATACTCGTGTATGAAGGCTTTATATTCTTGCTCTATATTTTTATTTTTCTGGAATTTTCGTTCTAGGGACCTGAACTGTGCCACAGCTTTATGTTTTGATTGTCCCAATTGATTGATGGTGGATTTGAGCGGTAGTCGAACTTGGTATATTCCATCGCTCAATCTTGAGGTCGTTGACTTATAGTACTCGATACAATAATTTTCTTCGGTTGAAAATTGCGAATCTTCGGGAATGTCTTCTATTTCCCAATATTTGTGTATTTCTTCCATATTATTTAACGTCACGTTGCATTGTAAGCTTGGTATTTTTCCGAACAAAATCCACCCGAGTTGCGTTTGCTGTGCGACCGGTGTCTTATTGCTGACTTTGTACATTCCATTTATTATTATGTTCGCGTAAACATCCGCTCCCAATAACACGTCAATCGGCTTGCTTTTATTGAAGTTTGGATCGGCTAATGTAATCTCTTATAGGAAGTCCCATGATGGTCTCACGAAAGATGCGTTGGGTAGGTTGTTGGTCAGGCTGTTCATGATGTATGCGTTCGTGTTGAACTCATAGTCGCCGGCCGTGGAGGCACATGAGATGTTAATTCTTCCTGTACAGGTGTTATTTTTGGTACCGATGCCAGTGATGATGCCTCTGCATTTAGTTTGACGTAAGCCCAGCACTTGCGCTGCGTTAGTGGTGATAAGGGAGACTTGAGAGCCTTGGTCTACGAGAGCACGCATGATTCTGTACTCTCCGTTTGCTCCTTGTATTTTAATTAAGGCTGTCGCCAAAAGTATTTCTGAATTATCTCCTTGTTGAGATACATATGTTCTTGATTCATATCTTTAGTTATTTTGTGTAGTTGGTTGTGACCATGGTGTCACTTCGTTCGTAGTCTGTGTAAAAGCGGCATGCAGTAATGTATTATGACACCCGTTACAATCGTGACATCGTTTTTCTGACTTGCACGGCTTGCCTTCGTGATAATGTAGGCAATTAGTGCATAAGTTAAAGCTCATAATTGCATTTCGCTTCTGAGTTGGTGTCATTTCTAGGAATCGCTTGCAAAAATAAATTCTATGTTCTTGACTTTTACAAACGAGACATTTGCGTTCGTTCGAAACAGCCTTGTTGCTGGAGTATTGCTTCATATTATATGGTTTATGGAATAATCCTGGTTTCTTCTGATTACTTTCTTGTTTACGACGACTTGTTTCCATCGTAATAAATCTATTTTCCAGGAATTTTAAAAATTCTGACAACACGGGCAGTTCTCTTGGGTGTTTCAATGCTTCTAGGTATACATTATGCGATTCAGCGTCTAGTTTTTGTACTAAAATGTATACTAGAATGTCGCCTTGTCTATCCTCCAAGGATTCTTCACTCGCCCACGAAGTTAAAGGTGGTTGCTGCACTTTCGGAGTTGATGGCTTTAATTCTTGGGGCAACTTCGTAGTTGATGGATTTTCTTGTTGCGGCAGGTTCGAAGTTAATGGACCACTGATGGTTGGTGTTGTCTTCGAAACGTATTCTTTCGCTTCGCGGTACTAGTTGAAAGTTTGCTTGTAATAATTATTGGTGAAATAATATTGTCACTTGATAAGAGTGTTTGTAGTTTTTCATGATTGGTTTCATATTCCACCCAGTAACTGTCGAGAGTCTCAATGCGTCTCTTTATGAGGTCCGGAGTCTTGCGTGATGGACCATCTTTTTTGAAATTGATTAATAAGGTTTTAATTCCCTCTGCAATCGTGGTCTGCTGGTAGAGGTAATCGGATGCTTCCATTTTATGATTTTCTTGTTCTTGTTATAATATTCACTTGTTTGAATATTGTTTATGTGAAAGGACTCACTTGAACTTTTTGAACTTGACTTGCTAACTTGAGATTTTTTGTTATTTAGTTAATTTCCTTGTTTCAATTGATTTTCTTGATAATCTTGATTTAATATATTTTTCTTTGTTTTGATAAAAATATCTTAAATTTCTTGATACATGCTTGGTTTTCTTGATTTTTTCAATTATTTTGTGTAATTTGAATTTGCTTGTTTTATTCTTGATTTTCAATCACCTTGAATGGATTGATTTTTCTTGTATTTTTTTTTGTTTCTTCAATTAGCTTGAGCGAATTGAATTTTTTCTTGAATATTGTTTGATTTAATCAATTATCTTGAGTGAATTGATTTTTCTTGATACTTGCTTGGTTTTCTTGATTTAATCAATTATTTTGTGTAAATTGAATTTGCTTGTTTTATTCTTGATTTTCAATCCCCTTGAATGGATTGATTTTTCTTGTATTTTTTCTTATTTCTTCAATTACCTTGAGCGATTGATTTAATCAATTATCTTGAGTGAATTGATTTTTCTTGATACTTGCTTGTTCTTGTTCATTAAGTATTTATTTATGCATTCACGAATCACGTACAGCGCCTTTTCAAATTTAGTCGGTGAGACCCGCTGGTGGGAGGCCGACCAATCCGATCGCAATCAATTCGCAAATCACACAAAAAAACACTTAAATCCGGCTCGAAGGACCATAAACATGTACAGGCTCTTGTTAGCTCTGCACAGTGTTGTAGATGATATCTTGATATGATGAATAAAACTTGTATATTATGGAAACAGATTTTATTTGAGTCCTTAGTACGTGAGTACACTGTCTGATGGTATGTAGTGCACTGGCTAGCGTACGGGCTTAATGCCTGTATCGCATAAATGCTGACACGGAACGATGTGCGGTAATGAGACCGTACAACCATTTGAAAACGCAGATTGAATATCACACCTTGTAAGACTATCCATACAAGACTGGGCGCCTTTCCAAAACCAACAGTAAAAGCAGATCATATTTATTATTTTCTATAATCCATTCAATACGCTTGCCCAGGTTTGAATGAAGTATCTTGCATGTACAGCTAATTAATTATATAGGTCTCAGCTTCGGATCAGAATTGGGTTCATTACCACTCGGATATCGCGCCACTGATTAGGCACATCTCCAGTATTTAATATGATATTAAACGTTTTAGAATGAATTCTTTCAGAACTAAAGGAACACGATTTTTCATTGAATAGGTTATTAGATCCTCTCCGGGCGCGCTATCTCTCTTTTTTAAATAACTATCTCTATAGTAAAAAAAAAAGTAAGGTTCTGGTAAAGTAAAATCTTGTTCAAGTAAATTATTGGAAGATGTAAAAGATGGCTTATCGTTTATAAGAAAATCAGGTGTCAATGACGTAAGTAGCTCCACTTGTTGTTCTTTCGCTTATACCCTTTTATCCACCTCATACATGAAGCGGACGATTCTTCATCGATGAAGTCACAACATTTATGGCTTGGAGTAAATTTGGATGATATGCTAGTACAAAATTTTATGAATGGAATACTTTCATCTGCAGCACTAATTTCGTAATTATCTTGCCATCAATTCTCTTATTTCAAAGATGGAAATCATCTCGTGCTCGGCGTGTCCTGAAACTTGCACAATGGAGAACTTGTTCGAGGCCAGTCTAAATGATGTATGCGTCGCCGAACAAAGTATAAGGGGGAGTTAAGTCCATCCATACCGATTCCGACTGAGACAAGCGCAGTAAAAATTGAGTTTAAGAGTTTTAAATACAGCTACTGTAATTAACTTGCGTTGATTATATTTGAGGGAGAAGTAAGTATTGTATAATAATTTTGTTTCCCACCCCATTTCTCACCCCACCCCAAGGCATTCAGAATAATCGGGTAGAACAGAAAGCTCTTCCCCTTGAGTTACTCCAACCTTCGCTAGGCGATTAGCTGTTTCATTACCATACACGCCAAAGTGCGACTGCACCCACTGCAAACGCAACTGCCCTCAACATGCAGTAAACTCAAAAATCTTCCTTAATATATCATATGCAACGGATAAACCTCTACAGCAACCCACAGCACACCGAGCTATATGCTGTAGGCCAGACTTGGAATCTGAGAAAATCACGCACTTCATTTGCAATTGCACGAAATTGCAATAAGTTCCTCCGTCATAACTGATGCTTCAATTCTATTTATAAAACTTTCGCCATAACTAGTATAACTATCATAATATGCCGCTACAAGAACTGACCCGCTCATCCATCAGAGAAAATCTTATGCCAATTATGAAACTTTAGGATCAACTCTCTGATTACCTCAAACTTAATATTACTAGATACATACCATCTCTTGGGTTGAGTAATACTTGACTTGCCTTAACTGTAACAAAACTGTCACAACAACGTGGTCTTGTTTTAAAAATACTATAGCAGGGGTTCCACAGGGAAGTGTACTGGGTCCTTTTCTTTTCTTAATTTATATTTATGAGCTTCCTAAAGTGACACATCATAAATGTATTTTGTATGCTGATAATATTGCATTGACAGTGACTACAAGTAAAAAATAACAATTTAGAAGCACATACGAACGATATAAATAATACATTGAACTTAATAGTAAATTGGATAACGCAAAATAAATTGCAAGTCAACCTAAAAAAGACATATTATATCAATTTTAATAATTTAAAAAATGACATCGTTAATTGGAATATTAATTATAACAGACAAAATCTCAGGGAAGCAGAATATATACAATTTTTAGGTGTGATTATTGACAAAACACTGAATTGGAAACAACATGTAGAGAATATTTGTACAAAAATTAATAGATTTGCTTATCCCATATACAAATTAAAACGCTTATCAAGTATAGCAACTTGCAAATCAGCATATTTTGGGTATGTTCACTCAATATTGCGATACGGGATTATTACCTGGGGCAATAGTACGGATATCGACAAGGTTTTCTTAGCTCAAAAAAATGTGTAAGAGCTATTTATAATATAGCACCATATGAGTTCTGTAAGCCGTTATTTATAAATTCTAATATCCTACCTCTGGCATGCTTATATACAGGATGTTTCATAATATATGTATAAAGCCGTGAACTGGATGGATTGCTAAACGTATTAAAACGATAGGTAGGCCGACTGGGGAAGTACCTCCACCTTACAGAATACAGCAGCTAAACAACACTATTTTAATAGTGTTGTGTTTCTGCCGGTGAGTAAGGTTTCCAGTGCTCCTTGGGGAACAGTGGCTTTGGCAATGGAGGGCCGTCCTCTCATTCTCACTGTTACGTGGCTGAGCGGGGGCGGTGTGTTAGCGCGGCGGTCAGGGAGACCTAGTAAAACGGCTGTCCGCTGGCCCCACGCAGGCTGAACGGGCTTCCGAACCCAGGGAATACATAATCTCCACCCTGGGAGGCTGAGCTGCCAGTCTCGCGAAAAGTCCCTGGCGTAATGTACGTGCCGGAGGAGGAGACTTGGATGTGTGGACTTGGATGTTACGTCAGGGGGGGACTAGGGGCCCTTCCGCCCGCCTCGCTAGCAGACCGCATACTTGCCAATCTCCGTGGCAGTCATGACAGGCCCTTTGCCTATTTGCTGCCAGAGAACGTTTCCCCTTTAAACTTTTAATTCCCCCCCCCCCCCCAAAGATGACCAAGAAAAAAAAGAAAATTGATTTTACAGCGGCATCCACTCTGAAGGTGGACTTTTGCAATATCAGGGGTCTTCACAGCAACATCAACGCAGTCCATGAACACCTTGAGTCTGCGCAGCCGGCCCTTCTTTTTCTGACGGAGACACAGATATCCTGCCCGGCTGATACATCATACCTAACATACCCCGGGCACAAGCTCTAACATAATTTTGTGCGTCGTGCCGGGGTGTGTATGTTCATTCGGGAGGTTATCTGTTGCCGCCGTCTACACGGCCTTGAAGATAGAGACCTATCGCTTATGTGGGTTTGTGTGGATAACGGTGGCCACACCCGTATCTACGCACCCCTATGCAGGTCTTATGGCGGTGACTTGGACACAAAACGACTTTTTGAGTACCTGAAGGTGACGACTGATGAAGTTTTTGAGCAGTATCCTTCCGCCGAGTTAGTGGTTTTAGGAGATTTTAATGCCCACCATACGGAGTGGCTCGGTTCTTGGTCCACTAAGTATGCGGAGAGGTTTGCTCACGAATTTGCTCTGGTCTATGATCTCTCACAATTGATTCAATCTTCAACCAGAATCCCAGATGTTGAGGACCATACAAGCTCCTTGCTGGACCTTCTGCTGACTACGCGCCCCAGTGGGTACTCCATCTCCGTGAATGCGCCTCTTGGCTCGTCGGATCACTGCCTTGTGCGCACATAGTGCCTTGTACACTATCCGACTCTCCCGGGCCCAGTGGATGGCGTCGCGTTTGGCACTATTAGTCAGCAGACTGGGATGGATTGCGTGAATTTTACGCATCGTACCCGTGGAGGCAGCTCTGCTTTGCATCGGATGATCTTGATACCCGTGCCACCGCAGTCGCCGAGACCATCTTAGCGGGTATGGACTGCTTCATTCCTAACCCGCTAGTGGCTGCTGGTGCACGGAGACGACCGTGGTTTAACCGGCCAGAGAGGCTCGACGAGCGAAGCAATCTGCGTACGAAGCTTGGACCACGGCTCGTCTCAATCGGGACACGAATATTGCTGATGCAAAGCAAAAGATAAATGCTGCCTCGAGGAACAGCAAGTGAGCAATCGCCAGAGCAAAGTTTGCCTTTGTTAGCAGAATTGGCGACCGACTCACGAGCTATATTTCTGGTAGCCGGGCTTTCTGGTCGCTCGCCAAAGCTGTCGAGGGAAATTTTAGTCAGTCGTCCTTTCTACCACTGCGTAAACCTAACGGTACCTGAATTTCAACTTTGTCGCTCAACGGGTGATCTTCTAGTGTACCTAACAAACCGTTGGGTTTTAGCTGTTGAGAGTCAAGGTGAGGCAATGGCAGTTGGCCGGGTCGGCGTTTGATCGGGTCTGGCATAGGGGTCTTCTGTCGAAGTTACCATCATACTAAAAAGCTAGTTGATAACATCAACTAGCTTTTTGTCCAGCAGATGCATCAAAGCCGTAGTTGACGGCTGTTGCTCCAATAGCTTGGATATTATCGCTGGTGTCTCGAAAGGCTCCGTGCTGTCTCCAACTCTGTTCCTCCTTCATATTAATGATATGCTGTCCATTGACGGCTTTCATTGCTATGCGGATGACAGTACTGGAGACGCCTCTTATACGGGTCGTGCTAATATCCCTCGTGCCATAGTGGAGGAAAGTCGCGAAGTACTTGTGTCTAAAATCGAGAGTACTTTATCAAATATCTCCGATTGGGGACGACTAAATCTAGTCCAATTTAACCCCACTAAGACACAAGTATTCGTGTTCACTGCCAAGAAAACTCCATTCGATGTAGCTCCTCAGTTCCAGGATACACGGCTTACCATCTCTAAGAGCATACATATAATATCCTTGGTGTCGACATCTACAGTAACGTCCAGTTTCTCAGTCATCTGGAAGAAAAGGTCAAGCTCGCATCTAAAAAGCTAGGTGTGCTAAGAGATCGAAGCAATACTTCACGCCGGGGCAACGACTTCTCCTAAATAAGGCTCAAGTCAGACCCCATTTGAACTATTGCTCCCATCTATGGGCGGGAGCACCGGCATATCAGATGGTCCTTGGACTCGATCCAAAAGCGCGCTGTGAGAATTACGAGTGGTATTGAGCCGCTGAGTCAGCGGAGGGATTTCGCCTCCCTTTGTGTGTTCTACCGCTAGTACAACAGTGTTTGTTCTGAAGAACTGTATGACATGATCCCCACAGCTACATTCTATCATCTATACTGTTATACTGTAAAGTTCTTTTAAATAAATAAATAAATCGCACCGCTCGCCACCAACATTCATCCGACTGTTCATCCTCACACCTTGGAGCCAAATTGGTCGCGAACAGTGCGGTTCCAAAGGAACTTTTTCCCACGCACACTAAGGTTGTGGAATGAACTACCTGGAGAGGTTTTCCCTGGAGAATACAAAATGGAGTTCTTCAAGAAAGGGTAAAAAGGATTTTACGGGGTCGGCAACGCGTGGGTGATGCCCCTGGTATTGCAAACGTCCATAGGCTGCGGTGACTGTTTGCCATCAGGCAGGCCGTAATCTTGTTTGCCACCTTTGTGGTACAAAAAAAATGGTATAATTATTTTTTTCGTGCTTGGAATAGTCAGCGAGAAAATGACTATCGAACTTTTTCTTTTTCAATGTCGATAATAACATTTTGAAAACGAAAGACCGCATCTCTAGAAATCAGTTGTAATAGGTCACTCAAGTTCATAATCAGGGTAATCAACCGAAGAATACAATTTTACCAGTTACAGATAGGATATAGGTTTTGTCCCTTTAAGTCTTTTCTACCTACCGTTTCATATGAGTTTTAAAATTCAATCTAAAGATCACTACGGTCAATACCTCAAGTGGCTGGTTAATAAACTTATTATCACAAGCAGCTCGTGAGCAGTCCGGCACAAAAACATGACATTTCGATGTTTGTTCCTACTTTAATTTATTCGTTTGTTTTTTTGGCTTCAACACAATTTTCATACTTTATTTTCATATTTATTCATAAATAGTAATATTCACATGTTATTTTTATATAACTAGAAGCATATATTGGTAAATATATGTCTAGGTACAATTATTAATTATATTCAATTACTTAAATTTGATTTTTATGATATATTATATTGAATTATATTATATAATTAGGTCAACGCATTCTTGTTTAAAAAAATAAAACATTGAAACCAAGGTTTCATGACTGGGTCAACGATTTTATGTTTGTAAAGAACTCTGTAAATGAGTATGGGGCCATATCAACCAGTAGGCGTTTGAGTTTCTTAGCGGATACCTTGTCCGAGGTGGCATCCTTTATGTCACAGGGTAAGGAATTGTAGACCTTAGGACCTATTATATGCAGGGAAGCATTTGTTTTTGTTAATCTCCTTGGGGGAATAAATAAGTGGTGGCGATACCTTGTTTTAAAATTATGCTGTTGACCGTTTGTAGGGTATGCAGTTAAGTTTTTTCTGACTAGATTGGCGATCTGGTAGATATAAACGCCGGGAAGAGTGAGGATTTTTAAAGTTCTAATTATCCTGAGCTGGATGGTCAATCGGTTTTCTGCCAGACGTACTGCGCGTTTTTGGAATTCGAAAGATTCTCTCACGATCAGCACACTGTCCCCACAAATCGACACCGTAAGTAAGTACGGAATGGAAATAACCGTAGTATGCCATCATAACGTTTTGTGTTGTGAGGGTGTGCTTGAGCCTAGATATATAGATATAGCCTGTATAAAATACAGGGTTAACATAATTGTATTATTTTTCTGACATTTTCATTGACATTAACTTTATTCTGTTTCGGTTTCTGTTTGACTAAATCCAATACAATTATGATATTAATATTCACCTGACACAATAATTTTCTTTTATCTATTTTCTTTTCTTTTTTCTAGGCCTGAGAGGTTAGGAATGCGGTCAGGTACATAAGTCGTTATTGTATTGTTGACTCTTCGTTGCGGCCAATATATCCATACATTAAATTACACATTACACTAAACACGTATTTACACTCCACATGTTGTATTTATCTATTTAAAACGTCTTCGTCCGTGCCTCACTCAGCAGGTCTCACTGAAAACCAGCACCCTGGTCTCCGCCAGGGCATGAAGCTGAGTGAGGTCCCTTTTACACACCACACCACATACACATGCAACGGCTCTGTTCTTCAATTTTCTATTATTCATATACAGGGTGTTTCATAATACATGTATAAAGCCGTGAACTGGATGGAGTGCTAAACGTATTAAAACTATAGGTACAATTATTTTTTTCGTGCGTGGAATAGTAAGCGAGAAAATGACTATCGAACTTTTACCTTTTCAATGTCGATAATCGACATTTTGAAAACGAAAGACCGCATCTCTAGAAATCAGTTGTAAAAGGTCACTCAAGTTCATAGTACTAGGCGCAATGATATTAAGGAGATCTAAATTAGCCGTTTTGTATTTTTTGGTTTGAGGGTTCTGTACAAATAAATATTGTAATTTTAATTTAATAGGTTCCTTTATAGTTTTTTCGAAAGTGCACCACCACCTAACTAATAGCAAAGTAGTCTAATGCAAATTACTGTGGCATATTAATGTAGCAAACTCTAATTAATGTAGCATATTTGTCTTTATAAGTTTGCTTTCTCATGTCATGCCTGTCAGTCATGTTTCAGTGTCGCAAAGGTAATCGTACCTATCTGCTATGAGATTTTTCAGTAACTACACACACATATTTTTGTATTAAATAAAACAAATAAAATACCTTAGTGTAATGAATGAAACATAAATAAAACAGTAGAGAGTGGAGTTTAAGACAGAACCCTCCACTAATGTGGGGAAGGCTTAAACTCTCAGAGGACTGTTATGTTAAAATTCGTACGATTTCACGAATATTTCTCATCAACAAAAATTAACTAAATGAATCTTAGTTGACGGAGCTATACCTGTAAATATCCCATGCTTCACCCAGTTGGAGAACCTAGGCAGGGGCGCAACGATACGGGGTCCCAAATCGTTTGTAAGCAAAAATAAGTACTGTTATCCTCAATTTCAGTTAAACCCTATTTCCCGGAAAAAAAAAATTCTTTAGTGATTTTCAGACCAGGGTCGGGGCCCCCTCCGCCAAAGATGCAAATGAAATCAAGTGATACAATCCGTTTTCGTTCCCCTTTCGCTTAGAGATAATTAACATTTTTAATAAAAAACAACAACTTAGAGCCCCTCACGCGCACTCACTCATTACTTCATTGAAATTGTGTAAAAATGCACCTATAGCAAAAATGAGAAAAATCTTGATCTCATGTACAACATATTCAGCACTATCGGTGAGATCATAAGATTTAAGAAACTCCTTACACTGTTCATTGCTTAACGGGTCAGATGGACCTGGCTCATAATAAAATCGTTTTGGCCCACACGATTTTCGAATTTGACTGTTTTTAAGTTAATCGTGAAAACTTTATAGCCAAAATGTCAGAAATAGAGCTCGCACGCTCATTAATTAATTGTTTGCGAAGTTAATTTTATTATAAACCAGATGTCAGAAATGTCTACATCGTATAGTCCATTTACTGATTTTATGTTATTCGCGCAAGTATTCTGAAGGGTTAGTTTGTGAAAATATCGAGCTCGCTACGCTCGCTTATTCAACAAATTATGATATTTTTATATTTATCACGCAAGGTTTTAATATACCAAAGTCAAGGGCCAATTTACAAAAATTCCGATGTCCACCCCGGCCTTTAAGGAGATTCTTGTCATACAAACTACCAACATAAAACATTAACAAATTATACACCTAAATCTTCCTCAATAGACAAAGTAATTCCACTTTGTCAATTGGTGAAAACCGCATGAAAATCCGTTCAGTAGTTTTTGAGTTTATCGCGAACAGGCAGACAGACGCGGTGTGGAACTTTCTTTCATACACATGTTATTCTTACTATTAAGGTGATTCAACGCCCATACTAAATTTCTCTCGATATTCTTTCATTTGTTCGAGTGTTTAGTGATTGTATTATGATTTCTACTCTTAGTAAATGTATTCAATGGTGCGCAAAGTGGTATTCTTTTCAAAAGCAGTTAAATCGAAAAAAGCACAAATCGCCGCTTGATGGCGTTGTTTTGTGATTTAATTATTTTTCTTTTTCATTGCTTTGTTTTACATTATTAACATGTGGAAATCTATTTCGCGCACACTTGAACATATTTTCTAATAGCCAATTGCACAAAAACGTTACATAAAAATTGTATGATAATCGTACCGCCTTAACACGCGAATGGCTTGGATTTAAGTTACTCATTAGCATCCCTTGTAGCCGTGTGGTGACCGGTAGAGTAAAATAGCACCAACCCCTTACACTCGTGGGTGTCGTACAAGGCGACTAACGTTTAGAGGCAAAATATCTAGTCTCCATAAACTGGAAAATGGGCAGCAGCGTTTTTCATTGTTATGTTTGCAACACTGCAATCTCCAACCCGCCTGCCAAGCGTGGAGATTATGGCAATAACCTCCCCTTTTGCGGGAGAGGCCCAAAGTCCTGTAGTGGACTGTTATGGGCTGTGATGATGATGATGATGATCCCTTGTAGTTGGGGGTACTAACTATGGGGCCCCAGACAGCTATTGATACGGGGCCCCTGGAAGGCAAGCAACGCCACTGAACCTAGGTCACCTAGGTGAAACACGGACCCAAACACAATTTTAGTAATTACTGTCTGTACAAATTACCCGATAAAATAGTGGTAAGCAAATGTATTCCATCACCGACATCATAAGGATTATTATTAGTCCACTGTTGGACTTGTTTGAGCCTCACTTTATTAAATAAACACAATCAACATTACGGTGCATCTACCAGGAGAACATAAGAGGCGAAATAAGTACGACCCCTAACACGCGGATCCCTAAAGCCAGTGTTACCAGCAGTAGTTTCCAAAAAAGTACGTCTGGGCTCTTAAAATAGTACGAAAATGGCTAAAAAGTTACGATTTCTTCTTATTATCTTCTATATTTTATCGGCCTTGGGGGGGGGGGGGGGGGGGTGACTTTTAGTCAATTAATGACGTTATTTTGTTGCCGGTGGCTAAAATCAACCCTTCCTTCCCATTATTTTTCAGTATTTTGCGCACAGGAAAGGTGAAGTGACTACCCCCCTCAGTTAAATTCAGCATTTTGTAAAAACGTACTAAATAGTACGATGTGGAGCAAAGTACGCTAAAGGTACGACAGTCGGCCAAATAGTACGTAAATCGTACTAAAGGGTACGATCTGGCAACGCTGCCTAAAGCGCTGCCTGCTGCCACGCCTCCCGCCTCGCCTCCCGCCACCCGCCGCCGTCGCGGGAAATACCCCGCCACGAGGCCCATGTGTCGACACGCCGGAGTTTTGGCAGTGTGCGTGCTGCACTTGGGTGTGTCGTTTGATTGAACCGCTGACGCCGACAGCGTGGCTTCTTGTGTTAAAATGTACCTATTTTCGAGTCGTGTTCGTTTATTCGGTTTTTAGCTTTTCGCGTGATCGGTGTGATTGTTTGTTGCGTTGTATGTATAGGATACCTAAGTACCGTGAAAATAATTGTGATAAGACCGTAAACGATATGAATGAATGAATGATTTATTGCTTCAGGTACCAATATTAACGTAGTCTTGTTTGTGTACAATGTTCAACAGTTTAAGTATTGTGATAATCATTATTCTGTGCATGAGTGCAACCAAGCAGTAGGCCAAAGACCATGTTACCTACCTACTTACGTATTGCATAGCAACCAGTGCATGCTGTAGTGTTGTGTATCTGTGTGTATGAGTGTATTTACCTATCGGTCATCGAGCCACAAGAAAGCAAGAAAGTGTGGTTAACTGCGCTGGCACCTGACACTGTTTGTTTCCATAAAATAACGTTTAAAAGGTACGTACCTACATGCTTTAAAGGTCTAGGTGCTAGCTAGACTAGGAGACGCTACCTACCACCTAATAGTGACGTTAGAAGCGCAACCGCCGCGCTCGGTTCTTTTCCGACGGGAAATAGGTAAAAGACAACGCATTTATCTTTTCATAAAAACATGTAGATATTTAGTGGAACCTGTCTGTAATGTGTTTCACCAAAACTAGATTCATAAGTGGTTCCCTAGGTACGTATGTACTTAGATGAGGGAACCGTGTTAGTAGGTACCTAGTACTTACCTATCTGTGTAGAGCCATTTTGTCAATTGAACGAATCCCGTTTTAGTGTAGTAGATATCTACTTTAGTACGTAGCTGACTATGTTTATTTTTATTTAGTTTAAGTACCTGCGGCAGTCCACACCGCTGGTCCGGCTGTCTTCCAGACTGATTAACATGTTTTGTTTTTTATTTACGTAGGTTCCTACCTACCTAACCTACTTAGATACTGTTTTTAGGCCTTTAGTTAATAAGTACTTAAGTATTATGATTTTAATTCTTATTTTACTTTTGTTGTGCTGGGGTGGTTTGTTCTGTTAGGTACCTACCTAGTAGAAATCATCTCGGTGTTAATGACCTGGTTTTGCTCTCGCGCACGAGGGCCTGGGGTCCGCCTTGACCATGATCCAGGATTTCGCATTTCTGGTCATTACGTCTGACAGTCCTGAATCCTGCCTGACCCTGCTACCAGGGGAACCTGATTACCTGACCAGATTAAAATCATGGTTAGACATTCAGTTGCCTAAATGTGCAGGTTTCATCACGATGTTTTCCGTCAGAAAAGGTCACTGGTACGTGGCGGCAGCGGGTGTCGAACCCGGTACCTCTCGCGTACGACTCGGATACCGTAACCTTAGGCCACCGACGACGCTCCGACTATTTAAGCATACCTACCTATTGAAAATAATTAGTGTAGGTAAGTTCCTAGTTACTTTGGTAGAGATTATTCATGGAGATAAGTAGGTAACATTTAGTTCGGCGCCTGGTAGCAAAATGTAGGAGGTTCGTTTGTTTTGTTATGAATGGCGCGAGGTTATTAAACCCGTCTTTATGGTGTGTACACACTCAACTTACGCCAACGAAGCGTTGTCGGCCGATTTGGATTTCTAAGCTCCAATAGGTAATTGTATTTCGTGGTCAAGCAAACGATCTTTGGGAGTTTTCGGAACCTATTCGGGCTCGTAATCGCACGTTTGTTCGTTGGCCTTCGGTATCCGCCCAAGCTGCGTTTGGTCGATTGCTTCTATCCGTTTGATGTTACCGCCACGCTGCGCTGCGGATCGCCGGCCGGCACACGCCAACGGTGCGTGTGTACGTAGCATTAGGCTCCTGGTACTAGGCTTAAGGAGGTTGCTCTTTTTTCATAGGGGTCGCACGTGGTTATTAAACTTCTCCTTCTAGGATCATCAACTTGAAATAGAGCTGCGCATCAACGTAGTCGATATGGTTATTTTTCTTTAAAAACGAAGATTTTTATAAAAATTAAAATTCAATGTCTGGATAATATGAAGTCGCCAGTGTACTCTTTTCAAGCTATACATTAACACCCTTTCGGCTTTATACATGTATTATGAAACACCCTGTATATTTGTCTAGTTGCTGTTTCCTCATTTGATGTTGTTTGTTATTAATTTTGTTTGTGCATTTTTATGTCACTTATTCTTAATACTTTTTTTTTTAATTTTTTGTTTTACGGGTCTTGAGTCGAGCCACTGACCTCAAAAAATACCTATTTGGAGGTCAGTGATTCAACACCTTTGAGCCATTTGTTATGTGTTTGTGGTGTTATTGTTTGTAAATAAATGTTTTCTATTCTATTCTATTCTAGATAACGCGAAGCACGCAGAGGACAGTCACAGTACAAGTAGTGTCAATGTGTGACGTCCACGTTAGGCCAGCGTCAATGGTGAATTCTAAGTGCCGCACCTGGTCAAATTGAGGAACGGGTACACCGTTTACGGCAACGTCCAATTCATGAACTCTGGTTTTTCTTAATTGAAAATGCACAATGTTAATCTTTTAAATATTTAAGCGCATGCTATAAATGATAGTTGAATCATTGCCTCGTTCAAACGTTGTTTTAGAAGTTCAAAGTCCTCCGCGACTACTATGACGCAGGTGTCATCCGCGAACACAACACATTCACACTCTGAACAGATTATTCCCCATTACCGATCCCTGGGGAACGGCTGCGGCACCGATAGATTATATATCTGATTTCCTCTTGATTGCCAAGGAACGACTCCATTAGTTTGAGGGAGTTACCAGTCAGACCATACTTTTCCAGTTTTACTAGGAGTAAATTGTGGTCAAACATCTCGAAGGCGCGCGACTGCCGACCACCCTCCAGATGGGCCATTACTTTGGTGGTGACGTTACGCGCAGCATCGGTAGTGGACACTCCCCTACGGTACGCATATTGTTGTTGATTTAAAAGGTTATTAGTTGTAAAAAAAATCATCAGAGACATGCTTAGTAATTGTTCGTATACTTTAGACAGGACCGGGATTAGCGATATTGGTCTAACATGTTTAGACAGATGCATTTCACCTTTGCGTTTATATATAGGTTGGACTTTTACCATCTTGAGTGAGTCAGGGTGTAAATCTTGTGTTAAGCATTTGTTAAATAGTTCTAGTAGAAGTGATATTACCACGGGGGCAAGATAGTCAATAACAAAGGTGGACATGTCGTTGATATCTTGGGAATGTTTACGTTTTATACTTTTCAAGGCAGTTAACATCTGTTCCAATGAAAATGTATCAAATTGAAAAGTGGCTTGATTAACATCTCGTAGGTAAAACGATAGATAATGCATCATCCACGCATGGTCGCATTATACTGCTATTGTTTACATGTATGTAGTACTGGTTGAGTCGCTCGGCGGCGACACAGCGCGCGCGGCGCGGCAGTCGCCCGCCGACCGGCTCACCAGCACGTCCAGTGCGCTATTCCTGCTGCACGACTTGCATATCTTCGACACAATGTTCGCACCTAGGTACGTAGTCGACAAACTAATTGCGAAAACACAATACACATTAATAGGCAAAAAAGTCACTGCTTGATTTCGCATCTGCGTTTTATCTTCTATTGTACTAGGCAGTCATGACTGAAACAGGTGGACTACGTACGGGATACTGATATCACAGGGTTGTTCACATTCACAAGATTTTAATATTTTTAAAACATTTGTTTGACAGCAAGAGTACAGGATATTGTTCTTACACTTTATGGCCTATTTTTTCACACAGTCTACATCCTTGTAGAACTTTTCCGCCAGCTCCGAAATAAAGAAAGACGTCATTTCAGTACCTATCTAATAGTAATTATTAAATTCTACTCATGTATGAATTCAAGAAGGTGAATATTCAATTTGAAAAACTGAAAAAATGAAAGGTATGGTCAGCAGACCCGGTTTTACCATTTAGTCAATTAACTAGTAACAGACGCTACGATTTGCTTTGAGCTGTCCAACCATCAGTTGCAGACGATACTAATCCTTACGAAGTAAGCAAAATAAATCAGCTTTTGGGTTAATACGGATGCGCGGGTCGGACGTTCGACCAAGGACGGCATGCCCGCGCATCCGTATTCCGCACTCAAAAGCGACTTTTTTATCCTGCGTAAGGATTAGTATCAACTGCAACTAACGGTCGGTTGGCTCCAGAAAAAGGGGAACGTCTGTTACTAGTTTTTAGTGTCAACAACGCTAAAGAAACAAACATGTACCTAGTGGCCTAGTGGCAGTACAATTACTTGTTTCATGCTACGCAGTGATAGTCTACCTGAAGGCAAGCGGTAACCGTCGCCCATAACAAAATGCAGAACAGCAGATGCGTTGTCACTGTTAGGACTAAGATGAAATACGTCACGCCTGTATTTGCGCTGGCTTATTTTATGGACACCCCACCCCCACCATACTAGGCGGAATATTTAGGAGATCTAAATTATCCATTTTGTATATTTTGGTTTGAGGGTTCTGTGCAAAAAAAATATTGTAATCAATTCTGATTTTTATTCAAAAGGTTCATTCATAGTTTTTACGAAAGTGTATCACCACTTAATTAACTCTAATTAATGTAACAACTTTGCTTTTACGAGTTTGCTTTCTCATGTCATGTCTGTCAGTCATGTTTCAGTGTCGCGTACCTATAAATTTAACGAACATTTCTTATCAACTAAAATTAACTAAATGATTATTTGTTGATGGAGCTATACCTGTAAATATCCCATGCTTCACCCAATTGGAGAACCTAGGTCACCTAGGTGGAGCACCGACCGAAACCCAATTTTCAAAATTACTTTCTAGTTTACTGTCATTGTACCAAACTACCCGATAAAATAGTGGTAAGCAAATGTAGTCGATCACCGTCATCATAAGGATTATTATTAGCCCACTGTTGGACTCGCTTGAGCCTCACTTTATCAAATAAATGAAATCAACATTATGGTGCATTTACCAAGAGAACATAAAACGAGAGAACATAAAAGGTGAAATAAGTAAGACCACTAAAACACAGATCCCTAAATAGGAATCCTTTTGCGCGTCGTTGCCGCCGACAAACGCCGTGCCGTCAAGGTCGAGGCGCACCGGAGCTGTGGCGGTGCCTTTGACAACAAAATAGAAACTGAAAACTAAAAATAGAAAACTAGGGCGTGCCGTTCTTTATTTTGTGGTTTGACCCACGGCGGTTTCGGTTTTTAGCTTTTCGCGTCATCGTTGCGTTGTAGTTGTAGGGTACCTAAGTACCTACTGTAAGGATAACTGTGATAAGAGTGTTAACAATATGAATGAATGAATGATTTATTGCTTCAGGTACCAGTATTTACATAGTCTTGTCTGTGTTCAGCGTTTAACAGTTTAAGTATTGTGATAATCATTATTCTGTGCATGAATGCAAGCTAGCAGTAGGCCAAACACCATGCTACCTACCTACTTACGTATTGCATAGTAACCAGAGCCTGCGTAGTGTTGTGTATCTGTGTGTATGCAGTGTACCGTCCTACCTACGCTACAATACGAGTGCTAGCTTACTTGATAGTTAATACCTATCAGTCATCCGAGCCACAAGAAAGCAAGAAGACCTTTACAAAGGTACGTACCTACATGCTTTAAAGGTCTAGGTTCTAGCTACACTTTAAGAGACGCTACCTAGCTAAAACCTAATCGTAACGTTAGGAGTTCTTTTCCGACGGGAAATAGGTAGAAAAGACAACGCTTTCAATTCGTGATCAATTTTGACATGTAACAATGGTTACCAATAAATAAACTTGAACTTGAACTTGAACTTTTATCTGTTCATAAAAACATGTAGGTATTAAGTAAAACCTGTCTGTAATCTGTTTTAACAAAACTAGTCTCATAAGTGGTTCCCTACGCTACGTAGGTCCCTAGATGAGTGAACCATTTTAGTAGGACATAGTACCTACTTACTTATGTCGAACGATTTTATCAATTGAACGAATTCTGTTTCAGTTAAGTTTTAATCTTAAGTAGGTTTTTCAAGAACGTCGGTGGCCGGGCGGTTGAGTATCCGACTCGTAAGCGGGAGGTACCGGGTTCGAATCCCGCTGCGGCAATGTACCAATGACTGTTTTCTGAGTTATGTACATTAGTTGAATTCTAATGAAACATCGCGATAAAACCTGCAAATTCTGGCTCCGCGACCCTGCTACCAGGTTCCCCTGGTAGCAGGTTTACGGAGGTCAGATGGTAGTCGCTCCACTGTAATTACCTGATCCCCGATACCGATTTTTTTAACAATGTTTATTTTTATTTAGTAATTTAGGTAATAATTTGTTCTGGTGTTTAGGTAGCTAGGAAGGTACAGCAGTCCACACAGCGGCTCCAGCTGTCTCACAGACTGATGGACAATTTGTTTTGTTTTTTACTTACGCAGGTACCTACCTACCACCTATGTTATGCTGGGGTGGTTTGTCTTGTTAGGTAAGTACCTAGTAAAAATATTTTTGTGCACGAAGCCCGTGCACAAAATTATTTTCCGGGCCCGTGGTCCGCCTTGACCATGGTCCATGATCTAGGATTTGGCAGATTATCATCACAGCCCGTAACAGTCCACTGCAGGACTGAGGGCCTCTTCCACGAAAGGGGAGGTTATTGCCTTAATCTCCACACCTGGCAGGCGGATTGGACATCGCAGTGTTTAAATATAACAATGGAAAATGCCGCTGCCCATTTTCCAGACTACGAAGACTTGATATTTTGCCTCGAAAGCATTAGTCGCCTTGTACGACACTCATGAGTGTAAATAGTTGGTGCTATTCTTCTCTGCCGGACACCACACGGCCACCGGACAGATTGGCAGATTAATAAATAATAAATAAATAAATAAATAATCGTGGACAAATTCACACAGCGCCATCTAGCCCCAAACTAAGCAAAGCTTGTGCTATGGGTGCTAGCTAACTGGTATACTACTTATATACTTTTTTTTTAAATACATACTTATTATACATAGATCACCCAGACCCGTATCAGAAATAAAAATTCATCATTTAAATTTCTGCCCGGCGGGAATCGAACCCGGGACCTCTTGCGTGGCTGACTGGCATGTAATTAGGTAATTTATTGCAGTGGAGCGACTGCCATCTGACATTCCTGGCTCCTTACCCTGCTATTAAGGGAATCTGACTAGATTCGATCATGGTTACTTACACATTCAGTCGCCTGAATGTGTAGGTTTCATCACGATGATTTCCCTCACCGTAAAAGCATCGGTTAGTATTCAACTAATGTGCATAACTTAGAAAAGAGTTATTAGTACATGGCGGCAGTGGGATTCGAACCCGGTACCTCTCGCATACGAGTTGGATACCGTAACCTTAGGCCACCGACGCTCCAACTATTTAAGCATACCTAGCTACCAATTGAAAATAATTAGTGTAGGTAAGTTGCTAGTTAATTTGGGTAGAGCTTATTCATATAGATAAGTAGGTAACATTTAGTTCGACGCCTGCTAGTATTATGAAGGAGGTCGGTTTGTTTTGATATGGATGGCACGAGGTTATCAAATTCCTCCTTATGGTGTGTACACACTCAACGTACGCCAACAAAGGGCTGTTGGCCGAATTCTTTGGACTTCTAAAGTCCAATACATGCATTTCGTGGTCAAGCAAACGATCTTTGGGAGTTTTGGGAACCGATTAGGGCTCGTATTTGCTCGTTTGTTCGTTGGCCTTCGGTATCCGCCCAAACTGCGTTTGGATGATTGCTTCTATCCGTTTGATGTTACCGCCACGCTGCACTTCGGATTGCCGTCCGGCAAACGCCAACCAACAATCGCTGGCCAAAACGGGTGCGCGTCACACATCGCCCGGTGTGTACGCAGCATTAGGATCCTGGTAGTTGGTTGGCTGGTTAAGGAGGTTGCTTTGTTTTGATAGGGGTCGCACGTGGTTGTTAAACTGCTTCTTTTATGATCATCAACTTGAAATAGAGCTGCGCTTTAACGTAGTCGATATGGTTATTTATCTTTAAAAATGAATATTTTTTTATAAAAATTAAAATTTAATGTCCAGATAATATTAAGTGGCCAGTGTACTCTTTGAAAGCTATACTTTAAAACTCTTTCGGCTTTA
Source organism: Blastobasis lacticolella (assembly GCA_905147135.1). Classification (NCBI taxonomy): domain Eukaryota; kingdom Metazoa; phylum Arthropoda; class Insecta; order Lepidoptera; family Blastobasidae; genus Blastobasis; species Blastobasis lacticolella. The sequence continues at coordinate 3,872,150 of LR990062.1, read as the reverse complement.
TACATGTATTAAGTAACAACCTGTATATTAGAGACATTTTATTTTGTAAAATGTAACAAGGAGCTATTTAAAACCTCAAAGGAAATGTACCAGTCATGCTCAAATAATAGTAATGAATACTTAGTTCTTAAAAAAATCCTATTATATGTATGTACAAATTTATAATAAAATACCAATAGACATAAGAGAATTACTGTTACAGAAATTCAAACGAGCTCTGTACAAGTGGTTGGTGCAGCACGACTTTTATACCGTTAAAGCATTTTTTAATATAAGTGACCCAGTTAGTAACTATTTTCTAAGTAAATTATATATACAAAATGTTTGCATACCACTTTCTTTGACTAAATATGAAAATAAATGTTGTACTTTATGACCTGTAATATATGTACCATATTTAAGGCAGTTAAATGAAATTGAAAGGGAAATTATTAACTGAGCAACTTGTGGGTAAATGCATCATTCCCTCTGTTGTTCATCCTCACTATCATCATCATCGTCTTAACGTTATGTTCCGGTTGAGCCCCGGTGCGGCACGCCTGTATTATTCGATACTCGGTAAATATATTTTTTGTTATCAAAGATACTAGTGTCATTAACACTAATACAGGGCACTAAGGTACATAATTAGCTTTCTGAGGGCTGAGTGTAAGTTTAGTTTGAACTTTACTATGTATAAATGTATAATGCCTTGTTGGCACGTAAATGAAGATTTTTTTCATAGTAATTTCCACTTTAACGCAAACGCGATAGTAAAGTAAAGTTTAAGCAAAGCTTACACTCAGCCTTCAGGTACGGCGTGGTGGCGGGGACCAGTTGGTAAATATAGTGGACCTACATGATGGGTGCAGAACACGGGTGTGAATGCCAAAAGCACAAATAACGATAGCGCAAAGACGATTGCTCGAAAACTTGAATGCGCGATGGTTCATTTGTACAAAAAGTCAATTCCGCGAAAGCTTCAAAGAGTGAACGTTCAGTTGTGCGACAATTCATTTGCACGATAGCTTAAAAGCGCGATGTTTTCATTGAGCGAATTATCAGTTGCGCGAATCAATATTATAAACTATTATATTACCTATTAAAAATTATTATTATATTATATTATACATAATATAAAGACGGCTGATCGCTTTGTTTATACTGGATAAACTCAAACACACATAACCGATTATAATAAATTCTCTCACCTATAGAAAGCAACAAAGTGTAAGTAATTGGGAATAATCTATGAAAATAGTGGAAACATTTTGAAAATTATTTCACTAATAGTAAGCTACATTACTACCATTACTCCCAAGTGACATAGGCCGCTTTTCTTCTCGAAAAACTGTATAGAGTACCTACCGCGTGATAGTTGAATGTTTACAAAGATCCGAACTGTGCGCAGGCAAAATCGATTACACATAAATATATAGATTCCACAAAACAGATTAAAAACTGCTATAAAGAGTATCATATTAATACTTTTGCTTCTCGCAGCAGACGATTCGCTAAATTAAAACATCGCGCTTTTAAGCATTGTGCAATTAAATTGTCGCACAACTGAACGTTCGCTCTTTGAAGCTTTCGCGGAATTGATTTCTCGCACAAATGAACCAAGCTTTCGCACCCGACGATTCTACACCCTATATAATAGTTATTATTATCAATATTTCGCAAACAATTTCTTCTGGTTTAAAGGGGGTGAGTATTTGTAGATAACTAAGACATATTACCGGATTAGGTATTTCCTCCTACATATCACCGGTGGCGGCACAAGATTTTCTTACAAATGTTCAATTTTTATTAAGCCATTAATATCAAATGTTGTTAAAATCATCGTAGGGGCCTACTCTACGAATAAGGGCGCAATGGCCTTTATGTTTCTTGTTTACTTATATTTCTTATTTGAAATTTACTGTATTTTATATCAACTTCATTAAATAGAATACGAAAAAGCTTTTATTTACGCTCATAGCGTAATGTTCCAATTTCACATTCGAAAACAGTCGTTTAAGGATACACTTTTTTCACGCCAGACTATAAAATATTAAAAAATTACTTGTCGGAACAGCATTTCCCATACTAATTTCATTACAGCTGTATCGTAAAATAACTTTTCATTATGCAACACTTTCATTTTTAAAATTTTTGTCTGAGAAATGTAGGCTGAATACCTAGATGTCTTTAACGAATTCAAAATTTAAATTTACCATTTTATATTTCTGTGTCATTATTTTCCCGCTAATCATAATATTTTTTCTAATTGTTGTAATTTTTGTTTGTGAATGTTTTTTTCCTATTTGAAGTCAATAAATAGATAAATGAGAAAGTACTAACGTGAATTTCCCGCCGCTTGATATCCTCGACGCGTAGATACAACAGAACTGACGCGCAGCTTAAGTTGAGAAAATTATAGGTCGAGCTTGTCTAAGCTGAAATGACGCGCCCCACTACTTAATCATTTGATTTCGATGTGTTTGTGCAAATATTAATAACGACACTTCATCTGTGTGGGAACGTCGACAAATGAATTGAAAGACGCGTGCTGCTACGTTTGAGTCTCACCGGTAACTGAATGACCAATTACAACGGCATTTGTATATGTATTGCGTCAATATTTTAAATTTGGTGGTGTGCGTTAATGCGATAGTGAGGCGCGTCATTTCAGCTTAGACGAGCTCTACGACATTTTAACATAAAAATATGAGTGTATATAAAGTAGCGTATGCAACTGCATATGATTAGGTATTAAAACATGTTTGAATATCCCCTTTTATATGACAGTTGCATAAACTACTATTAAAACTTTAAAGTAAAGATATAAAAAGCCACAATTACATTTCCTAAAATCATCCGAAGAGTTACCACAACAGTCACAGTGGCTCTTTCCTTCCAAAGGATCCGATGTAAGGTAGAAAGGTTAGCCAAGAAATTTCTAGAAAAGTTGTTAACCGTAACTGTAGGTATGTGTCATTTATGTATGATATTTTTTATTTTCACTTTTGCCAGAATGTACGTATAAAATTTATAGTTTTACTTATTTCCCTTTCATTTTACCGCTTTCCATCTGGTGGACCGTCCGTCCATGTGCCTAGCTAGGCAATAAAAAAATTACATGAAACAACTGTATTTTACATATTTTATGGCTTTAAAAATGAGATTAAGATGAGTGTTTTGTGAGAATTAAGTTTCTTTTCGATAAGATTAAAAGGTAATAGAAAGTATATGGCAATGTTGTTAACTATTGTATAAGTAGATATTAGATTAAAATTCATTTTGAATTACTATTTTGAGCAATATATAAGTAAGGAGGTGTGTTAAATCGATAATCGATATCGTATTGAATGCAGTACCTAGTAGGTACGGTACTTTTATATATATAGTTTGGTCCCCGTTCCGTTTATGTGTAGGTACCGGTTGGCTACATTGATTTAACCTTGCTTTTTTTCTGTCATAGCGCTCGTAGGAGTTATAAGAAATGTTATTCGTGTTCTCAAATAGAACAGTGATCACATGTGAATCCGAATATTTATTTACTTTTGTATGGTAGCAAACACGTGGTTTAAAAATAAAAAATGGTTATATGTTGAAAAGAAATGTAGCGACATCTATCGCTCCACTAGGGAAACTCAACGATACTCACATTACGAGTACACGAACACAAGGTTGGCAAGCATCCGCACATAGATGGCGCTAACAATCCTACATCGCGCTAGAGAAATGTGCCAACTTCCACGGCATATATACAACTTCCGACGATCAACTGTCGGGCCCTTGGTCCCCTGGTCACAACACCCGGCCAGGTGGGTAATTACCCTTTTCTACCATCTCCCAATCTTCGCTTGCCAACATTGGCGGCAACATTATCCTGCACCGCCAAAGTGGTGACCCCGACGTGATTCTTACGTCTTCCCTACCTGACTCCCGCACACAGCAGTCACAGCCTTGACCATAGTCGGCACAACGCGTGCTTCCTGGTCGTTCACCTGCGGCATCTCCACTGTCCCCACCCAGTCTCGACTCACTGCAGACTTGGGAACAGCATCGCTTCGGCACAGCTCACAGCGCAACCTCACGCCAGAGCTACGCCATTGCTCACCGCATCGCCAGACTGACTACGCTTCATACGTCAGCTTCAGCGTTTCTCGCTTCGGTATCGACCTCCAGTCTCCGGGGGGAGTACTGTAGCGACATCTATCGCTCCACTAGGGAAACTCAACGATACTCACATTACGAGTACACGAACACAAGGTTGGCAAGCATCCGCACATAGATGGCGCTAACAATCCTACATCGCGCTAGAGAAATGTGCCAACTTCCACGGCATATATACAACTTCCGACGATCAACTGTCGGACCCTTGGTCCCCTGGTCACAACACTCGGCCAGGTGGGTAATTACCCTTTCCTCCCATCTCACCATCTTCGCTTGCCAACATTGGCGGCTTCCATTATTCTGTACCGCCAAAGAAACATTAAAAGTGAGAATAATGACTCGTCAGTAAAAATCGAATACGTAGTTGACGCGATGGCGACGAAAAGCGATATAAACGTACAAATATTCGACGTGGCAGACTATTGCAACTGGCAATTACGTATACTGAAGTTCCTACAGTACAAAAAGTGCAAAGACGTGGTAATGACAGCAAAAACTACCACCGACAGTGATAGCTGGGACGATCGCGATGTCCAGTCAACAAACTATATTTACAGTGCAAATTCCAACATACTTTAAAATACATTTATTTACACACACATAAGAAACAATACCACACGATAAGTACTGTATTCTTCCAAAAGTTTACAAAATATATTTTATACTAAACACTAATATTTTCTATTTACTACACGTACTTATTCAATTTTATTATATTGATGTTTATATCTTATGCTTGGTCGACTTTCTTGCCTGATGTCGGTCAGCCTCACAGGCAGTGAGTGTTGGGCCTGGCAGGTCAAGGCATATAGTAACCGTTTATCAGGATCACCGGTATAGGTGATGCCAGTGACAAAAAATATTATCGGGATTACCGGTAAAGGAGAGGCCGGTGATGGTTACCAATAATAATTATGGAATTTAAAAAAGCGTAAATGCATTACTGATGATTTCATTGACTTAATAACGTAATGACTATTGGACTTATTTACAATGTTAAATAAAAAAAGCTGAAGTGCAATAAAAAAAATTATTATTAGTTATTAGTTATTTATTTATCAATAATGGTACAAAAATATGGAATGCTATATAAAAAAAACCGAAAATGCACAGGTTATTTATCAAATGTTATATAAAAAGTTGATTATGTGACGAATATAAAACATACATAATATTTATAATAAACTTTTGTATGTACACGTTGTACACGTGGAAATAACACAGCATAACCGATACAACAGGCACAACATATATTTTTAATTTTATGGTCAACCTATGTAAACTTAGGATGATTGAAAATTAATTGTTATCAAGATGATAACATTTTCTATGTCAATGGAATTTACAGTATCTTGTTTGTTTACCTACTGTTATTCTAATCTGCTTTGTAAAGAAATATGATGATATTACTATAATAATATAATAGTTTACGTTATTAATTATTTTCACAATTTCATCACAATGTTTAAGTACTTCGAGAACGAAGCACATGTCAGTATGGCCGTGTTATATTATATGGTATTATAGTCTATTTGTAATTGTTATTTAAAAGTAAAACTATCGTAATTAATAATACATAATACATAATAATACATAATACACAATACACAATACATAATATTGCCAAATAAAATTATAATCATTTCTGAACGAATGTACGAGATTCCTGAACGATGTTTAATCTTTGAGCACATTCAGTACTAATTAACTAAAAGTTAGGTTTCTAAATATTTAATGTATCTTATAATTATTAAAAATAGTTTTACGAACTATTTCGATGATTTTGGTTATTATCTTTGCACAATATTTCATAGTTAATTAGAATTATTATAACGTGATGTCATTGGTTGAAATGTAACGGCTTCTGATTTCCGTTTAAATGTTGGGTATATAAACCCAGTCGAGATACTGGGAGGGGCTTTTGCTCCAGACCCAACTTGCATTGTATTATTGTTGCTTTATGTTAGTTTTATTTATTTATATAATCGGATATTTATTGAATCATACGTAATACCACTGTCCCATTTTTTAAGGGTAAAATATGTATTTAGCCATGTTTTAATATGTTCAGAATATACAGGATGATTCAGGAGACGTGAGCAGGATCAACCCTATGGATTCAATTAACTATAATCCCTCATACTGGTATTTGTGTGATTAACGTATCTTTTTTAAATGTAAAAAACTAAATTTTTAATTTAGCACGACAAGCATGGTCACTCTACAATTATAATACTTCTGTCAAGTACCGATTCTCATCGCTTTGTCTAGTCAATGTCAAATCAAATTCAAATTGATTGTCAGCAGATAACACGTCGATATAGTTACTTTTAAAATGTCGTATGTCAACTGACAACAGTCTACTTATTTTCGAAACATCGTATTTTCCTCAAGTGTAATTAATACCTAGTGCAACATTACTTAAAATAAATAAAACGTATGATAACTGCATGGTAAACATTTTAATTGTACAATAAAACTAAATAAAACGTTGAAACAAAATTAAAACGAACTTCTTTCAAGTGAAATAAGGAACTAACTTTACGTAATTTAAAATAATTATTGAAATTTTAAAAGTTGCTCAAAATGTGAGCCGTCTTGTTGTAAACACAACTCCGCCCGTCGCCTATGATGATTGTTAAGTCTCTGTAGACCAAAATTGTTTGCTTTGACCGTGTCAAAAGCTGCTATAATTCGCTGCCGTAGTTCCTGCACGGTGGTACTTTCGCGTTCGTAAACATGATTTTTGATATCACCCCAAAGAAAAGAATCTAGTGGAGTTAGATCAGGGCTATGCGCTAGGGTGTCCCGTCCATGTATGAGAAAAAAAATATTTCAAGCTACACAATCGCAAGATTCAAGAGGTATCAAAATTTGCGTAATTTTACACAAATTAAGAAAAATGTAAAAATATTTTAATTATGTGTAATCTTGAGGGCTCTAACGAACTTTGAAATTACGGGAATATTAAATTTTTACAGAATTTTTTCACTTGCTTAAAATAATACAAATGCAAGCTTATTTTATACTAAAATATTAAAATTAAAGAAATATAGCATAAAAAACAGAATAATCAAAATAGAGCATATAATCAATAGAACATTTTTTATTTAAGATTGCTTGTTATTGAGTCAAAAATTATGGATTTCTGTTCATATTCCAATGAAGCCATCTCAAGCATTAGCGTCAGTAACACAGTAACATTATGTAAGGCCTCTGTTATTACAGATTGTAAATAACAAGGATAGTCAACAATTTCCTAGCTTCCATCTTTTGCCATGATTTGAAAGTCGTCATTGGAAAGATGCTGAAGAATCGGCGGTGCAGTGAATAACTGGCGTTGCGGAATTCCCTGTCACACAATAATTTATGTGTAATCTTCAACAGATAAGTTAATTTTTATAGTTTAAATATTCTGATTTTAGTGCTACTTTCATATTTTCTAGCTTTCACTATTATTAAGTTAAATCTTTGGTAGCAGATCGCATCGATAAACATTATCTGTCACAGAGCTTAGCTACTTTGTTAGTTGGCTTTGCTTAATGTTTTCTTAAAGTCGGTGGTGTCTCTCTCGAGGTCGTTTATGTCGGGGATGCCTTTGGTATCGAACATATTTCTGAGGAAGTTTCACGCACTAATCACAATTTGCAGAAACAGAATCGGTCTCTTAAGAGGCTTCAATTTGCTTATGCTGTCTTTTTATCAATCAAGTCCTTTATTTTTAATCAATACTATTCATTACCATTTTCCTAACATTAAACTTCTTGCATTGATGAGAACTTCCTTAGGTTTCAAGCTCAAATACAAACATTCAAGTAATACAAACATACAAGATTCATATGAAGTACACTTAAGAAGTCTAAAAGCTTCTTAGATTCTTAGTTTTTGAAACTAGACATAATTTCGTTAGCTTATGCGGTATCTTTTTAAATTAAGGAAGGAATCCATCCACTTTTCGTGGTCAAACGATTTCAGGAATTAGATAATTTGGCCATATTTTCGACTAGCATTTTTGCCCGCATCTTCGTCTGCGTAAAATTAGATTAGATCGTTCTGGACTCGTTCCCGTGGTAACCACATTGAATCTTGGTGAGAACTATAGCCTATGTAACCCCCTGATAAGCAGTGCAGCTTTCTATAGGAAAAATAATTTTTAAATCGTAGTAAGTAGTAATTTTTGAGCTTATCAATACAAACAAACAATAAAATCATTTCTCTTTATTATATTAGTATAGATTAGAATGGAGGCTTTGGTCCAAATATTGTTGATATTTCCTGAAACAGTCTCATAAGTATTACTGAATTGGATATATTCTTTCTATTATCGGTACTTCCATTTCAGGTCGTTCTTGACTAATAACCGATCGTCTACTTCTTAGTATGTTCTCAATATAGCGGAAGTGCCTCACGACGTCTCGAACTTATTATTCAAATAAAGTCACAAAATCTACTTTTACACTGTATCGCAACTACAGTGTAAAAGCAGTACTTTAAATTCGTAAAATTACTTTGGATTCGAAAAAACACTAGCGAATAAAGTCCACAAGCCACAAAGTCCTCGAAACAAGTTGAATTTGCAAGTACCAATCTGCAAATAATTTGCAGAATTTGCAGCAAATTCGAGGTCGCCGATAACATATTGTTGCATAAAAATCTAAATATTATGTTTGTATTACACCTTAATAAAATAATAAGTAAATATTTTTCATATTTACGTTTAAAATAGAATAGCGAAATATTACCTTAAATTTGTAAATTATTCAAAACTTTGGCAATCTGTAGAACTCTAAAGGTACAGTTTCATTTGGTTTATAAAGTTAAATTTAAGTAATCTACGAATAATTACGCAACTTTTGACAAGTCTTGAGTTAAGAAAAACAAAAAAGAGATATAATGTAAAGCTCAAATCTGGAGTAGCGAAATATCATAATTTTTTAGAACTTCAAAGATCGATAGAACCCTAAAGATCAAATTTTATTTTATTACTTTTATTATTATGGTAATCTGGTATCAATTACGTAAATTTTAAGAGGTCTTGCTTTAAGAAAATCCAAGAAAAAAAATTTCGGGACACCCTACTATGCGCTGGCCAAGGGACTGGCCCACCGCGTCCAATCCATCGATCCGGAAAATGATCGTTCAAATTACTTCAAATAATCACGGACACGATGTTCAAAATGTGCCAGTGCCCCATCGTGCTGATAATTGCTTGAAATTGTTGTAGTTATTTTTGTTATAGACATTTAATCTTAAATAATGAATTTCTTATTTGTATTTTTGACATATGATTGTGTAATTTACCAATATTGACATATATTTCATTTATTATTTTAAGTAATATTTCATCTCCTGGGTAATTTATTAATTAGAGGAAATTCTTATCTATATTTTATATAAAACTTCGGATTATTAATTTATTTATTGACATTTCACATTTTTAAATAAGTTTTACAATTATGTAATTTTTTACAATATTGTATTCATTTTGACGATCTCTTTTATATATATATGGTGATAAATGTAATATTATTATGTAAACTGTAGAGCTGTGTGCTTTTTCTCTGAGATTTCTATGGAACTAACTATCTCGTCTAGTCGTTCTAGAAAATCTACTGGGTCTCCTGTGGTGTCAAACGTCATCTCACATTCGGCTAGTATCCGGTTCAATACGTTGATTTCTGACATTGTGGGCGTTTGTAATTCGCGGGATTCTTCGAATTCTTGATCTTCTTGTAATTGTTTCGCGGCGGGTAAGTTTCTTTTTTCGGTTTTTGACATAACAATGTATTAACTTAACTAATTAATATTATCTAGTAACTTTTAGCTATGCTTTATTTCAGACCGTTCCGGTACTGTGAAATAAAATACAACCGGGTTTATTATATGTTAGCTATTCGGTTATTTCATACGGATCGGAACCAGGATGGTAGGCAATATCGGCAATTACTTCAGACGGCTTAACGGTATTTATCTCGGACGGTAATAATCGGTATTTTAACTGTGTTTGCCTACTCCTATAGTCCCTACTATTCGGATATTTTATTAAATAACCTTCTATTTTAAGCGGTGTAAGATCCCCTTTCTTTTTATGTGACTGGCGTGTGTCTGGACACCGCGGTCTAGTTTTGCCTCGAGTTTCGCTTGTGCGATAACTTGCTCGTTAGTCGAAAGTAAAAATCTAGACTTTTACGTTGGACGCCAATTGTGACGGGGTGGCGACTCGGAGGGAGCTGGCCACTGTCGCCACGGGTCTGTTTAAACCCCAGATGGGTTGCTCTCTTTGGGAATGAGGGGTCTTACTCAGTGAAAATAACGATAGGATTGATTTACAACTTACGTTTATTAACTTACTAACATATTAACATATGGTAACTAGCTTAAGCCACTTAGTCTTGTGGACAATGCCTAAATACTTAACTAACCGGGTAACACCAGCGGTTCTACCGCGGGTGTTACCCGGGTTCCCCGTTACATTTCTCTCCCTAACGGATACGGATCTAGACGGTTCCCGACCCACCGACGTTCATTTACCACGGGGCGATCACGACGGAGCGGATAGTTTCTCCCGTATTCTAAGTCGCGACTGATAAGGTAATTTCCCCGGACGCGTTTACTATACGGAAATTTAACGAGCGCGGATTGAGGGCTAGCGCGGGTTAAGTCCTATCCCTAATTATCCCGGTCTCGGTTTGACTACGCGGGTTGAGCCTAAGTCCTAGTCTAGTTCGGATCCCCCCTCTAAGCCAAACTGTCTACTCGGCGACCCCAAGCCGACAGTCAATATACCTGGTTAGGTCCCTTCCTCCGGGATCACCAGTTCCTAATTTCCCAGTCGTTCCCTATCCCCCACCTAATCCCCCCCTAAGCCCAATTGTCTACTCGGCGACCCCAAGCCGACAGTCAAGATACCTGGTTGGACCCCTTCCTCCGGGATCACCAGTACCTCGTCGTCTCGGCAACCCCAAGCCGACGGAAACTATATACTCAAAAACCGGATGCGAACCTAAGGCCAATACCGTTAGAACTGACTTCACACCCTGGTCTCGAGCCTCTTGAGTGGACATCGGGTGCGGGTCGTTAGCGCGATGCAGAGTCGGTCGTCCCGGGGTCTGCCGTTGTTTCATCGGTCCGTCCCGTTAGCGCGATGCAGGATCGTGCACCGATGACGCGGCCTTGCTGCTGAGCGTGGGAGGGGCGGTGTAACGCTTCGTTACAAGAGTAATAAATAAATCTAAATCTAATACAAATTTGACGATGGTGCAATGGTACATCATCCAAAAGGATCAGAATCATGTCTCTTAGCATTTCCAAGAAGGCATCACCATTAAGTCCTCCTTCAATATAATGAGGTCCAATGATGGTATCATTTATTACCTATGCCAGCCCAAACTTTCCCATGTAACTTTGTTTGCTATGTTTGCCTATCCTATAATATAATAACTTATCTAATATGTGTGTTTAAATATGCTTATCCTTACCTGAATAAATAGCTATTCATATTTAACTAATATGGCCTATTTTTATTTCATTAAGCTCCACCCTTAAGGCGCATTTTCATTGGTCGATAAATCGGTCGCTAGCCCGAATTCGGGGACTTCTCGCATGCGGGCTAACGACCAATGAAATTCATCAATCGATAACTCGGTCGATACAAAGTATTCGGGGACTCCCTCATAGCACCTCGGTCATTAGACGTCATCAGTCAACACGGTTCATTCGCACCTTGCATGCGGACGCTAACGACCAATGTAAACGGTTCCCCGCACGCGGGCCCTATGGCATGCGTTACAGAAATCTCCCGTACCCCGCATACGGGCGCTAACGACCAATGAAAATGCGCCTTTAGTTTTCGATAAAATACTAGGCCACCATCATTAATATCTTCTAAATACTTAAATGAACACCCGAGATCTAGGCACTCTATACACCCTTTCTAACAAGTGCGAGAATATGCTTGTACATGTCTATACTACAAGATAGGTAAAGCAATAAGAGAAGAGAAAAAAACTTCAAAGGAAAACAAAATTCAAGTTGAAATGAAAATAATACCTTAGCGAATAACCTTCTTTCTATCACGCTGACTTTTCTTTATAGACGCATCTGAATACTTTTTCGGTGCACAGGCTTGAGGCTGAGCTGCTGTTGAAGACGTGCTAATGTTAGGCAGCCGGGGACTTGCAATGTCTCCTGTAGGGTTGGTGTCTTCTTTGGGATGTTCCGCTATGAGAGCGTCCAACTCCGCCACAGTGAATACCGCCCAAAGGAAGCTTCACAACAACATTGCCCCTGAGGTCCAGACACGGCTCATATTGAAGTGATGACGAGCCGTTAAGAAGATTGTCTGACGAGTATTCGTTAGAAACTCATGAAAAACATAGCCAGTGCCTTTGAGTTTGGTTTTATTAGATCACGCAGCAGCACGAACAGTGAAATCCGCAAAACGAACCAAGATCGGACGGGTGCCAGTTTTATTCTCCGATTGACGTCCCAACCGATGGCAGGAGCGAGTAGACTGTGGAGACACATTGATTAATTGTAATTGGTGCTGTCATACACTGACCACAGTGGTGGCAATCCTCTTTTTCTTGGATACCGCTGAAGAGGAGGTATTTCCTTCTATGTCTAGACTCGATATCATCAACAATATGCAGGATCTTTCTTTGCTTTATGTAATACTTACGGTTCTGAGGACTTCTGTTTAAACGTTGTTTTCAACATGTTGACACTTTTATTCTCAATTTTTCCACCTTTATTAGTTTATTATGGGCATCTTTGGGTCTGGCCCTTCAGGCTCTGATTGCTCATCATTCTTTCCTGGAAAATATGTTAATTCTGTATTTGATGTAAGTACGTTTTTACTAATGTGTTTAATTTAAATATAATATAATAGTATGTAGGGTTTTGCCTTGACTTACGGTTAGTACTTACGGTTATTAGGACTTTTAGAAACATTTTTGTGTAGCACGTTGATGCTTTTTATTTTCAATTTGTTATATTTATTAGTTTTTATGGGTATCTTTGGATTTGGCCCTTCAGGCTCTAATTGCTCATCATTCCTCCCTGGAAAATTAAGTTTATTCTGTATATCAGACTATGTTGATTACTACGTTCTACTAATGTTTTGATTCTAATAGATTTTGGGGAATGACCTTTTGATATATAGACTCCCAAATTATTAAAGTAATTATAGTTTCCGAATGAAAACAGGGGGCAATGGCGTGTGTCTAGATTCTTACCTTCGCAACTTCTTGTTTTTTAAATATTATGGATCCCGACGGGCCCCAATGTCTCAGAAGGGTTTTTTCTTCATTTGGGTTTGATTTATATGTAGTTTCCAATACGAATTATACACATAAACCGGCATTTTTATTTGGAGCGGGTCCCTTTTTTTTTACGCTGGACTTGTTATATGTTGTCATTGGGCAATATTTTTATACTCAAAGGAGATTTTAATATTTTTTGTGCTCATCTTATTCTAGGTAACTGCTGGACCCAATCCCTTATCATGACTGCATGAATTATATCCTGGGCCGTCAAGCACGAGACCGTCCGAAAATTAATATCATCCATTTCGGGAACTGGCTGGCTGACCACGACCACTTTATCTTCTTTTGTGCCAAATCGTTCTCGAACGCGTTTGAGCGAGGACCCGAGCCTTCGATAGAGAATGCAGCGGAGGTTTTTGCAGAATATTCCCGGCCTTTGGACTGGAAGGTTGTCTATAACGTAACCTGGAGTTACCTATTTAACTACTCGACCACAGCCGCGGACAGACGTGTTGTCTGAATCATCCGTACGAATTATTATTTAATAACAATAAAAGTGTAGAATCTGTGTCAACCTGTGTCAGCACGTTACAGACAGTGAATAAGTATAGTGCAGTTAATGTGTGTAGACTATGCAAAAGACAAACATATGCAATTAAATAAAAATGGATAGTCCATTTGCTAATAGAAATATGAGGATTTTACGTAGTCCTCCACCGGAACGACATCATGTAGAGTCAGCCCCAGCGTCTTCGGAGCCCCCAGCCGCGAGTTCTGCCCCGGCCTGCGAAGTTGTCTCGACTGCTGAGATATCCGGCTGGCTTTCATCCATTGAACAATGCCTTAACGAGATATGTGTAATATCGAGTGAAGGTAAGTTGAACTCAGAGCAAAAACTAAAAATCAGCAGCATAAGTAGAAATATTATGGGTGGAGTGTCCCAGCTGGCAGTTCAGTACCAATCAATCAAGCAGAAACATATGTCAGGACTTTCATTGATTAAAAATCTGAGTAGGCAAGAACTTACAAATGATTTAATATCAGACCTCAAACAAAGCTTTATGTCAGCCCAAAAATCACCATCGAATCCCTCCTTTGCCGACATAGTAAGAACTAGTAATAATGCAGCGATACGCCCATCTACTACCAGAAGCATTGCTATATACCCAGCGGACACAAATAAAACCAGTGATGAGACCAAAAAGTTAGTACAGGACCTTGTAAAACCTGAAGAACTAAAATTACACGTAAGAGGGCTGAGAAAAACTAAAAACGGGGGTGTAATTATTAGCACAGACCGTAAAGAGGACCTTGACAAGCTAAAGAAATCGCAGACTTTGATTTCTTCAGGTCTTAAGCTGGAAGAGACATCCAAAAAACGGCCTAGAATAATCGTCCTTAATATTCCTACAAATATGACCGAAAAAGAAGTGGTCCAGTGCATCTTCGAACAGAATATTATGGACAAGCACCCTAGTTTCGACAAGGATAAGTTCTACAGCTCAATAAAATTGAGTCATAAATCCGGTAGGAAGGACGCCTCAACGTGTAATTTTATTATAGAACTCACAGGAGAACTTAGAAGGATGATCATTGAACAAGGACGTGTTTTTATAAACTGGTCATCTTGCCCTGTACGCGACTACACCCTGCTGACTCGGTGTTACAACTGCCATCAGTATGGTCACTCTGCAAAACACTGCCGAGACACGACCCCCATTTGTGGTCACTGTGGGGATTCAGGACATACAATAAAGGAGTGTCCCAAAACAACAGAACCAGCAAAGTGCGCCACATGCGCACGATATAAAAAACCAGCCAGCCATAAAACCGGCGATGTATCGTGCCCCGCAAAGAAGAGCGCTGAGGTAAGGTATGTCAGCTTCATCGATTATGAGGGCGCCTAGAGCGCCGCACTACTCTACTGCTGTAGCACTAAATTAAAATGGGTAATGCTACAAAAACCATAGTAGACGATATTGATTCGGCATTTAAGTACAAATCTATTCAATGTGACCCGGATAAGTGTTCATCAATAATAAATAAAAGCGAACATAACTTAAATATTTTAGTACAGAATATACGAAGTTTAAACTGTAATTTCGATGGAATGTTGGCTCTGCATCGTAATATTAATTTAGATGTAGATATTATAGTCCTAACGGAATGCTGGTTATCCTCGGCTCCCACTATCCCTCAGATAGATAGTTATAACTCCTATGTCAGTGAATCTAGCAACGTACTCCAAAATGACGGTGTAGCACTTTTCATTAAAGCGGACTGTACTAATGTTACGGTCGAGGAACCCGACATAGCTGACGCAAATTGCCTAATAGCTAAAATCGGTAATGATATAGTTATTGTGGCTATATATCGCTCACCGTCATACAGAAATATTGACAACTTCTTACGATCGCTAGGTACAATACTATCTACCCTGACGTCATTTAAGAATGTGTTTGTTGTAGGTGACATAAATATTGACATAAAAACTGGAAATCTTGACAGAAATTCGCCTGAGTACCTAACCCAGATGGCATACCATGGCTTTATCCCTACCCATCTTTACCCTACTAGAGGACCAAACTGCCTAGACCATGTACTGGCCAAAAGTACCCTTCCATTAAAAAGTTTCATATTAAACAGCACTCTTACAGATCACAGTACAGTGTTACTAAGTGTACAAAAGAAGGTCAGTAGGTCTTATGCCGTGTCTTTTAGTAGGAATCAAAATAATGCAGCAATTGCAAGTGACCTAGAAAATCTAGACACTACTTGCATTTATAGCACGAACGACGCAAACGAAGCAACTCAATATTTTATTGCGGCATTGCAAAATATTATAGAAAAGAACACGACGACTACTATTTTACCTCAACGCAAGAAATTAATTAAGCCATGGTTAACCCCTGGCCTGTTAAGATGCATAAGAAATCGTGACAGTCTCCATAAAAAATTAACCAAAGACCCTAACAATCCAATCCTAAAAACTACCTATCACAGATATAGAAATTTTTGTAACAATTTACTAAAGAAATTAAAAAGACAATATGAGAAATTTCAAATAGAGAATGCAGGTCAAGATAAAAAGAGGTTATGGCAGGCAATTAAAAACATAACAAACACGCACACAACTACAACATCGCCGCGAGCACTAATTGCTGACTCCGCTACTGCAAGTCAGAACATAAACTTAGTTAACAACTTTTTCGCTAGTATCGGGAAGACTCTAGCTGAAAAAATAAAGGTAAATAGCTCGTCCACAACCAGACCGACATGCACTACAACCCAAATTCCCAAGTTAAACTCTTTCGTATTAATGGACGCCGACGAAAATGAAGTGGAAAGTATCATTATGACCTTAAGAAATGACTGTGCTAGTGGTATTGACAACATTCCCTGTTCTTTTATTAAACTGCATAAAAAACATCTAATTGCGCCTATGACCTACATATTTAACCTTTGCCTTTCAACCGGTGTTTTCCCTAAAGTTCTAAAAAAAGCTCTAATTAAGCCCATTCACAAAAAAGGGGACAAGAGCTGTGTCAATAACTACAGACCCATCACCCTACTGCCATCTATATCGAAAATACTAGAAAGAATAATCTATAAGAGACTCGTACAATACTTGGAATGCAATCAACTACTAGCATCGTCGCAATATGGATTTCGATCAGGACGTTCTACTAACGACGCGGTCGACAATCTCACTGATTACCTTGTGAGGCAACTCGACTCCCAAAAAAAGTGTTTAGCTATATTTTTAGACCTTGCCAAAGCTTTTGACACGGTAACAATCCCTATTCTTCTCGACAAACTTCAAATCCTGGGAATACGAGGGCTTCCCCATCGCCTGATAAAAGACTATCTCACTGATAGAACTCAACGTGTTTCTATTGACAATATAATTAGCGAGGAACTCCCCACCGAATACGGTATTCCCCAAGGAAGTATCATGGGTCCGATATTGTTCCTAATTTATGTTAACGAATTATGTTCACTCCCTCTTACTAATGGTAGAATAATTACATACGCTGACGATACTGCCCTACTTTTTAGCGACAATAGTTGGACCGAAGTTTTCAGACAAGCGCAAGAGGGTTTCTACTCAGTATCCCGATGGCTCAAGAATAATGCACTTACACTAAATACCGACAAGACCAAGTACATGACTTTCTCTTATAATTCCTCTACCCAGCCTCCAGTAAACATGTATAATATTGTTGCTCATTCCTGTCTAACGACCGACCCGCTCAAACAAAATAGTACTTGCTCCTGTCCTAAAATTAGCTCTACCAAGTCAATGACATATCTAGGCGTAATTATTGACCAACATTTAAATTTTAAGTTGCATATTGAAGCCCTTACTACAAGAATGCGTAAACTAATATACGTCTTCAAAAACCTTAGACATGCTGCCAATGAGGCTTTACGAAGATCCGTTTACCTTGCGCTGTGCCAATCTTTACTTCTATACTGCATTACAACATGGGGTGGCACACATAAAACAACTATTATTGACTTGGAAAGAGCACAAAGAGCTATCTTAAAAGTTAGTACCTTCCGACCCTTCCGCTATCCAACGACCCAATTGCTACATGAATGTGACGTTCTTTCAGTTCGTCAATTATTCATTTTGCAAACGGTTATAAAAAAACACTCCCTAGTGCCCTTCAATCCCGAAACCAGTCATAGACGTGCGGACATGGTGTGCAACTATGAATTATTCCGCACACAGCACTCCCACAGGTTTTTCTGTTTCCTTGGCACTTATCTTTATAACAAATTAAATCGCAACCTAAGTATCCACCTTAGGAATAAATTTAATTGCAAATTAACTATCATAGATTGGTTAAAAGGTAAGTCCTACGAGGAGACAGAGAAAATTCTGGAAGTTATTAGTTAACTATAAACATAGTACGTAAGTTTTAGTACTTCAAACTTATCCTACTGTACCCTATTCATACAATTTAACCACTTTATTGTTACACAAAATACATGTAAGAATTAACCTATATATTAAGACCTACTAACCTGGATGCCTAAGATACAAGTAAATCATTTACTTAGTTTAGGTGTCCAAACTATCAATAACTAGAATTAAGTACCTATTATTATTTGTGCAAGAGTTGCAAATATGTAGCCTTTATTTTATTTGTACCCATTTACTATAAGTAGGTATGCTGTAATTTTTAACTAACTTGTAATTTCTGATTAATTTTATTTGAATAAATAAATTTATTATTTATTATTATTATTTCGTCATAAAAAATAATTACTAGAAGATCGTCTCAAACCAATATATGCACATGGGTTGCATCAAATCATAATCTGAAGCTTCACACCAATAAATGCACATAGTTGCATAAATTTTCCTCCCCGTAAAATCCAAGCTGATGTCCAGCCAGTTTCCAAATTGTTCTTCTCGGCCAGACTAAACTTTATCGCGAGTGAAATACGTATTCCAGTCCGGACAAGGTTACGTGAATATGACTCTTTTCTAACTGTTGTGCTTTACTAGTGTTTTTGATAACTTAAATTGTTGTAGATAGCTTTCGGACCGAATAATCATACCCACTACCCCGATTCTTTTGTTTTCTTTGTTCAAGGGATCGGCTACCTTCGGTTAGTATCTCTCATAAAATAAGCTTGCTACTGACCTCTAACTGAGCATTCCTTTCTACAACTGAACCTGACCCACTGCTAGCCAGTTCGTTACGTTACAAGTTCCAGTCAACACATCAACCTGACTTTGTAGGGCAGATAGTACTTGCATAACAAGATCCATGAAGGCCTGAAAACTTCCCGTTACCTTCTCACTAGGCGGCAAGGAGGCAGTATTGAGCTAAGCCTGGAATTCGCTCATCTTCAGAGAAAACATAGCTTTGAGAGCCTTTTGGTTTTCTGCTACTTCTTGCACAGTCGCCATGAAGCCAAAAGTTGAAGATAATGTGCAGTGTACAGCCAAAGAGCTGTGATGATACTGGTAGTGAGGTTATGTCACCGGCAGGATAGCAACTCATTCTGTTAATACCGTGTGTAAGTTGTTGCAAACAATATAACGTGTAATTTAGCACTCACTTAGCTTAATAAATGAAATTGTACACAAATAACTACAAAGTATATAATATTAAAAGTCAAATATAGACCACTAGTAGTATTATTATTAGAGGCCTACTGCCAAAAATTGTCGCACAACTGAACGTTCGCTTTTTGAAGCTTTCGCGGAATTGATTTTTCGCACAAATTAACCATCGCGCATTCAAGCTTTCGGGCAATCGTCTTCGCGCTATCGTTGTTCGTGCTTTCGGCATTCGTACCCGTGTTCTACACCCCTACAAAAGGGCGCAAATTAAAGCGGCTTTATTCCATGGAATTTCTAGAAAAGTTGTTAACCCTAACTATAGGTATGTGTCGTTTATGGATGATATTTTTTTTTTTTCACTTTTGTCAGGTTGTACGTATTTTATTTACTTTTTATTTTATTTATTTATACAAATTGGAAAATATGAACGTTTAACAATGTGTTATTATAATCGATATATGGGTGATCATTGGGTGAAGGACATCTTAAAGCAACAAAATTTCACTTACTCAGTTATAACTCTCACTCAGCAATGAAACTAAAAAACATAAATGTATATGCATGTCTCGGTTGCAATATTGTTTGCACGCTGATGCCTACGCCACACTACACATTCTTTCTTTTGTTTGCTTGCGAAGGTAGACGCAAGCACAATAACATAAAACACTAAACGAACTATCCACATTGATAATGAAAATGAAAATGAAAATGTATTTATTAAATTAGGATTACGTTAATTAATCTCTTTTCAAAAGTCAAAAATCTATCGGAAAACAAAGGGAATACACTTTCCTCACATTCTTTATAATTTGCCTAATTACGTAAACTTATTGTAACTGTGTTGTATTTATGCTCCTAGGTATATAACTCTCAAATGATAACCACAGTGCTCGGATAAACCTAGTATCTGGTTTTTGATGCACTGTATAATTCTTGTATTTATTTATACAAAAAAACTGGTTGTTGTTTATGTAAATGACTTACCGTACTTTGTGAAAGATACCCATGAAATTGTCTTGTTCGCGGGCGATACATCTTTAGTGTGTAAAGTAAAAAGACAACAATTAAAATATGAAGACGTGAACAAGGCTATTGCAGAAGTGGTAAACTAGTTTACGGTTAATAATTTATTACTGAATGGCAAGAAGACAAAATGTTTAAAATTCTCTTTGTCAAATGTTAAATCAGTGCCCACTAATGTACTAATAAAAGAAAATTTGAGTCTCGCTGATTCTACAGTATTTTTAGGCTTTACTCTGGATAATAAATTGCAATGGGGTCCTCACATTGATAAATTGGCGAAAAGGTTAAGTTCTGCAGCATATGCTGTAAAGAAAATACGGGGTATTTCTGACGAGGCTACAGCAAGATTAGTTTACTTTAGTTATTTCCACAGTATTATTTCCTATGGCATACTGCTGTGGGGACACGCTGCCGACTGGCACAATGTATTTGTATTGCAGAAAAGGGCTATTCGCGCAGTTTATCAATTGAGACCTAGAACTTCACTAAGAGATAAATTCAGGTATATTGATATAATGACAATTTGCCGTCACAATATATATATTAATGTATGTTCAAAAAATTTACACTTATTTAAGAAGAATAGTGATGTTCATAATATTAATACGAGAAATAAAGATAAGCTTGTTGCTGGTGCTTGTCGTCAGCCAAAGTCCACAAATCATTTATGGGTCAATGTGTACGCTTTTATAATAAGGTTCCAACATATATTCAGAATTTACCATTGAATAAATTTCAAGTCGCTATAGAAAACAAATTATGTCAAAAAAGTTATTATAGTATATTTGAATATGTAAATGACAAAATTCCATGGGACTGAACTGCTGTTCTATACAGGTATTTACTTTTAAGATAGTATATAGAACAAATAATGTATTAGTACATAAGACATGTTTAAAAAAAAAAGAATTAACGTAGGCCCTGTGGGTTTCTTGCCGTTTCTTTCCCCCATGGAGAACCACCTTGAAAGCGGCGTTAATTTTCCTTCCTCTCCCACACATGGTGTCTCCTGTCTGCGCTAGGGTAGGGGTAGGGTAGTAGTTAGAGTAGGGGTAGGGTAGGGTAGGGTAGGAGTAAGATAGCGGTAAGGTAGTATGGGGTGGGGTAGGGGTAAGATAGTGGTAGGGTCGGGGTAAGATAGTGGTAGGGTAGGGGTAAGGTAGTGGTAGGGTAGGGTTAAGGCAATGGTAGGGTAGGGTAGGGGTAAGGTAGCGATAGGGTAGGGATAGGATAGAGTAGGGTGGGAGCGAGTACCTATCACATGCAGCATGTGTGATGCACGCTCACTTAAATGTCTGTCTGGCGGTGGCGTGGGGCCGGGTCGCTCTTTTCCCTCAAATATGGTTGAATTGGACGATGGCTGGGCCCTGCGTTATACTCGTGAACGGGTGCTGCCTTGGTGGACTGGCTTACTCTTGCTGTAGTTTTAGGTGGTTTTTCTTAATTATACTAGACATACCTATATAATATAATATAGCGTTCCGGCTCTGCCTGGCATTGTCGAGCACGGTTCGGTCATGGTTGGCGAGGGATACGTTTATCTTCGACCATAGGGCGGTCAGCGTGTCACTGTATGTTTCCTTCCTACTTTCCTACCCCCCTCCTTTTTGACGATTGAAAGAGATATTTAATGTCCTAATCAATAAAGAAATTTTGAATATGAATTTGAAAAATTTGAATTAGTGTATAGGACAAGGCCTGAGTCATGGGACCACTTACATAGCATTGTAAAATCGTGCTGCAGTCGGTTTAACGCTTCTTGTGGATCTTTTTCGGCCGCCATAAGACATGTATCATCCGCAAATTGATAGATCTCGCACTTCTTAACTGTGATTACACATATATGTAAGATAATGTAGTGGTCCCATAACCGAGCCCTGTGCCTTGCCTTCTGTGACCATCACCTGATCACTCATGGCGTCGCTAACCCTTACACGATACACCCGACTCTGTAGATAGTTTTGACACCATTCAAGCAATTCACCTCTGACATCACAGTCATCCAGTCTTGAAATAAGCACATCGTGACGAAGAGTGTCGAACTGTTATCCGGGATTATCCGGGAGTCTTTTTAAAAAGAAAAGATATTTGAACACTGTGAAATTTATTTAAAAAAGTAGTTTACATGGAATTATTTAATTCAATTATATATTGAATTAATTAAAAGGGGCAAGTGCTCTTTGTGAAGATCTGCGATAGACTGACGCTTTCGCGGAGTCGTCGAAGCTCCATGCATAATCCGCTGACAATGCATAGGAATGCAGGGTCTGCACTACTCTTAACATTTCTAGGATATAACAGCTCCCCCTTTTTAAGAGGAAACTTACTGAAGGTGAGTTTCCGTAGATTAGCCGATACGTAGTCGAGGTTGATCTGTTGTATCAGAATTCATTTCAATTTCATTAATATTAGTAGATCTTTTAGATCTGGAAAATATCGTTGAGTGCTTGCCCTTTTTATATACGTATACAAATATTACAATAAAAATTATAACTATGGATAAAACGCTTAAAATAGGGAAACTAATATGATTGACAATGCTAGGGGCTTCAATAGGTTCTAGATTTCTGGATATTTGATCGGTAGTTACTTTAAAATCTTTTAAGTTATCTAAATTTACACTTTTAATTTTGGAAATTTTAATGTTTACACTAATTTTGTTAAAACTGTGAAAATTACAACAAGTGTCATTTATTATATTAAAGTCTGATGATACAATTGGTATGTTTAGTTTTGGATATACTTTAGTGACTAATTTAATATTTTTATGGAAAGCTACACATTTAGACGGAATATGGAGGACACCTGTGCCTGATATTACAATTTCTGATACATTATGATTACATTCGATAGACAGTTTTGTGGGTTTTGACTGAACAAAAACCCATTTGTTGTTCATTAACCTATGCCAGATGTCTACTTCACCAACAATAAACTTATAGGGACAAATTTCAGGAAGCGAGGTCAAAGCTTTTGTAATAATTTCGGTTTCACAGGAGGGATTACTGAGTACAGTGTAAACGTCGGTTGTTTCACAAAGGTAAGTCTTAGTAGGTATAACTTTACAAACATTAAGATCTTTAAGATAAGTATATGACAATTTATCATTAGA
The DNA here is from genome assembly GCA_905147135.1 of Blastobasis lacticolella. Lineage (NCBI taxonomy): Eukaryota > Metazoa > Arthropoda > Insecta > Lepidoptera > Blastobasidae > Blastobasis > Blastobasis lacticolella. Next base: position 3,848,524 of record LR990062.1, on the reverse strand, counting down.
AAGAGCTAAGAATTCTTCAGAAGGGACAATCATGACGAAGGAGTTTAATTTACCATTATTGTGTGGAGTTGGCAAAGGTATGTTCTTATAAATATTAAACTCTTGTAAACTAACCAAAGGTAACTTAACTATAAACATAAGTTTATTATTTATATAATAGCAGGTCAAGTCTGCCGTATTCATCAATACATGGATATTGTTAATATCTAAATTGACAGGAAAATCCTTATACTTAGGTACTATTTTTAAATTATTAACAATGTCATTATACATCTGTCCTGGGGTGAGTATAGAAGGATGCAATATATTACCTTTAATCAATAAAATTGAATTTAATAAATCTTCAACTTTAAAGGATATGGTGAGTAGATTAGAGTGTAAAATATTAATAACGTTATTAAACTTAACTGTAAAACTAACAACATCTATGGTTTTCGATACATTCTTAATAGAAAAAGATAATTGATCAATGGCATTATACAGTTTTGCTTCGTTGGTATACAGTTCATGTATAGATTTATTTACATTGTATATAGCGGATTGTGACACCATAATTGTCTTCTTGATAGAGTCCGCTAGAATTACGTCGTTATTGTGAAGTAATTGAATCGCATTTTCGTAGTTATTGGCATCATCTTCGTCTAAAGTGCCAAAGATGTGCTTTAAGACAGTGCCTATTCCGCCAAACCACGCGGATCTTTTAGAAATACTGTTAGAAATTATATGAGAAATAGATTTAAAATTTCTTTTGGCATCGTTAAAAAGAACTTCTAATGGTTGTAATAAATTTTGACAAAGACTGTTATCTATTTCACTATCCTCACGACATTGATATCGGATGGTGTCAAACATTCCGTGAATATTTTCTAAATGATTTTCTATTGGGAATACATCAACTGGAATAACGATATGAAATTCATCATTTACAATTCTCAGAGTACCGACAGGGTCGAAGAGTATACCAGGACTCTTCGTGATGTGTTCGATATATTGACCATCGTCACGTGCCGAAGTGATATTAAAAAATGCAGCAATTCTGAAATATGACATTGATATAATTATATTGTTATCTAATTTATTCTTACGTGCTACTAGATTTTGACTTATCATCTATTTGGACATTAACTTCGGCTAATTTAACCTCATCATAGTGGTATTTTACGTGTCTCCTGTTCATTAGCAAGGTAAGTGTGTTATTGCCATTGATTTTAATCACCTTGTAGGGACCCTTCCATACTGGAGATAATGCTTTACGTAGGCGTAGGTGGTTCTTGACGTAAACCATGTCTCCTGTTTTATATTTAGCTGGACTCGACCGTCTGTCATAATAATTCTTTGATGTTAATTTTGACTTTAGGATATTTTCGATGGCTTTCTCTCTTGAAAATTGCAGTCTTTGTTGTAAAACACGAACATAATCACTATATGTTGAATCTAGAGTAGTTTCATAAACCGACGAAGGAATAAAAGGTTTATGCCCAAACAATAATTCATAGGGAGTATAATTAGTTGTACTATGGATAGTAGTATTATATGTAAGCATGGCCGTGTAGACGTAACGGGGCCAATTACTTTGGCTTTCATTAACAAAGGACTTAAGGTATTCTTTCAGGGTCGAATGACTCCTTTCCAGAGCACCTTGTGTTTGTGGATGGTAGGGAGTTGACCAAAGTTGTTTTATTTTGAGAAAGTTGCAAGTTTGCTTGAATAGCTCAGCTGTAAAATTAGTGCCCTGATCTGTCAAGATAGTTTTTGGAATCCCAAATTGGGATATGAAATGGATTAGGCACTCGGCGGTCTCTTCTGCTGTCGCATTTGGCATTGGGTAACCGGCGGAGTATTTAGTAAGATCGTCCTGGATAGTTAAGATATATTTTAGTTTATTACCTCCGGCTTCAGGCAAAGGCCCTACAATATCTAATGCAATCCGTTGAAAAGGTTGTGTTGAAGTCGTAGTTATCTGCATTGGAGCTCGGTTAGCTTTTCTTAATGCCTTGTTCGTTTGGCATTGCTCACATTTACGTACATAGTTCTCTATGTCACTGCGCATATGGCGCCAATAGTACCTTTCTTGGATTCTACTAAGCATTCTGTTACTGCCTAAGTGTCCGGAAATAGGTATATCATGATTTTCCTTGAGCAATCTTGTAATTTCACTAGTACTAGGATATATTATGATATTTTTATATATATGTACAGTTATTCCTGTATTGTGGAATAAGTACATAATAATATTATATATTTTTATGAAATTGTGAGCGTCAAATTGATTTCGGAAATCGCTTATAGCAACTTCTATTAAGTTTTTAGATAATAATTCCGTTTTCAGGTTTTTGAGACTAATAAAGAGATTTTCATAGCTACTATTATCAAAATAGTGGACTTTTACAAAAAGAAGGAAATAATTAATGTTGTCTTTTTCGAATGATAAAAATGAGTGTAATGGTCTATCCTTGGAAAGTTCTTCTTTAGATATTAGACTATTGGCAATAATTTCTGGCACATAATGATTAGACTCATCAAGATCTACAGACGTAGGTATAATTATATTTTTTATATCAGTTTTCAATAGGTTTTCATTATGTTCTTCAATTTTGGCATTTGAATTAAATGTTTTACTATTCAGTGTTTTCAGGCATTTGGAGTATGTTTCATTTTCACTATCGCTACGTGGGGGAGACAGGGGAATTGGATCAAAGTCATCAGGGATCTCGAAATCTTCAGGGATATCGAACCCACTGGGTAGGTTAAGGAGTTCAGGTAAGTCTATTAAACAAGGGCTTTCAGGATTCATAGGCAGGACATCGGTATTATCAAAGGTAGGATCACCAACAGCGGTTTCATTAGGAGCTACTTCAACTCCGGGCAGGACAGGAACGGAATCTTTGTGATTAATTTCATCAGTAGGTGTTCCATCTTGGACAGGATTTACGGGGTATCTAGATAGAGCGTCAGCATTCGAGTTTGATTTACCTTTTTTATATTCAATCTCATAATCATACTCTTCGAGCTTTAGCCTCCATCGGATCAACTTTGATCCTGGATCTTTGTGGTTAAAAAGCCACTTAAGGGGCTTATGATCAGTCATTATTTTAAATCTGCGACCATAAAGGTACGGTCGGAATGATTTGGTACCAAAGATGATGGCCAAACATTCTTTTTCTGTTACGCTATAATTTTGTTCTGCTTTATTTAGCGTCCTGGATGCAAAAGCGATTGGGCGATCTTTACCTACTTCACCTTGTGATAGTATTGCAGAAATTGCATAGTTTGATGCGTCACAGGTGAGTATAAAAGGAACAGTAAAATCAGGATAACTTAAAATGGGTGAAGTTATTAAATTATTTTTCAACTGTTCAAATGCAAGTTGTTGTTGGTTGTTCCAGACAAATGGGGTATCCTTTTTTAATAGGGAAGTCAGTGGTTTAGCTATCTTTGAAAAATCCTGGATGAACCTGCGATAATATGAAACTAACCCTAAAAATGATTTTATGTCTTTTTGGCACTTAGGAACGGGAAATTGGCTCACTGCCTTGACTTTATCGGGATTGGGTTTCAACCCTTGTTCACTAATTGTATGACCTAAGTAAGACACTTCTTTGCGAAGGAACTCGCATTTGTCTGGTTGTAATTTCAGGTTAAATTTTCTCAGCCGCTCAAAAACATCAGATAATTTACTGATATGTGATTTTAAATCAAAAGAATAAATAACAATATCATCGAGGTAAACAAAGCATTGCATTCCTTGAAGACCTGAGAGGACTGTATTCATCAACCTTTGGAAGGTTGCTGGAGCATTTTTCAGCCCAAAAGGCATTCGAGTAAATTCAAAATGTCCTCCAGGGACACTAAATGCTGTTTTTGGCCTATCTTGTGGGGCTACTTCAATTTGATGGAAACCTGACGCAAGATCAAGCGTCGAGAAATATTTACTTTTACCCAGCTGATCAAGAATTTCGTTGATTTGAGGTATAGGGTAGCTCTCTCCTATAGTAATGTCGTTGAGCTTCCTGTAATCTATTACGATGCGCCACTTTCTCTTCCCTGACGCATCTAGTTTTTTTGAGACGATCCAAATGGGTGAGGACCATGGAGAAATAGAAGGTTGAATTATTTTATCGTTCAACATTTTTCCAATTTGGGATTTTACTTCTTCTTTGTGAATTTCGGGGAATCTGTAAGATTTTACGTTGACAGGCATGGAGGAACTGGTAGAAATTTCGTGTTGAATTTCGCTAGTTGATGAAAGATGTTCATCTGTTAAATGAAATATATCGGAATATTCAGCGCAAGTGTCTAAGAGAGAGCTTTTCTCTTCATTATTTAGATGCGATGTACGTAGTAAATTCAAAACTTCTTCTGTTCTTTCGGAAGAGCTCCTTTCAGGACATCTTAAATACAAGTTTTCTTCTTCTACCGGGGATATAGTCAGTAGAAGATTAGCGCTGATAGGTATAGGATTTTCAGAAACGTTAAGAACAGAAACGTTGATTCTATTATTAGGTTTTACCTTGACTACACAGTTGGATACCAACAGAGAATCAGAAACATGTTGGTCTAATATAATGCCCTCTTGTAATTCTGGATTTTTAACTGTACATTCAATGACCGTTTCTGTACGTGGCTGAATAATGTAGACTGGTTCGTTAAATGATAGTTTTATTTTATGTTCATCTATTTCTAAAGAACCTACGTTATAATTTATTTTGCAACCGTATTGCATTAAAAGGTCAGTTCCGATGATACCGTCATAAGGTAAGTTAATATTTTCGAATATATGAAATTTGTGAGTAATCTTAAGTTTTGGATCTAAATGAAGTTTTAAATCAAAGGAACCGAGGCTTTTGATGGATTCATCTTTAGTGTCAATTCCTTTTACAGCAATTTTGTCATCGTCAAGTTCTGGCATAGTCGTTAAGCTTTGTCGTTTCAGCACACAAACGGATGCACCAGAATCTATCAAAAAGGTAAGAGGATTTTCACTGAATGAAGCATCGACTTTAATATGAGGTAAGTACTTTTCTCTTAATATTATTTCATAGACTTGATTAGGATTTAGGTTATTATCTATGTCACTTTTCTGTTTCAGGAGACCGCGAGTTTGGGGCCGGCTACCCTGTCCATGGGTCGGTGAGGAGAGACCACGAGTTTGGGGCTGGCTACCCTGTCCATGGGTCGGTGAGGAGAGACCACGAGTTTGGGGCTGGCTACCCTGTCCATGGGTCGGTGAGGAGAGACCACGAGTTTGGGGCTGGCTACCCTGTCCATGGGTCGGTGAGGAGAGACCACGAGTTTGGGGCTGGCTACCCTGTCCATGGGTCGGTGAGGAGAGACCACGAGTTTGGGGCTGGTTACCCTGTCCATGGGTCAGTTGACTGGTAGAATAATTATTTTTTTGTTGAATAGTGCCGACATGGTTCAGTGGACGTCCCGTGCGACACCTTGACGGGACACTTAGTAGTTTAAATTATTATTTTCGAATTGGTTTTGGTCAGGACTTTGACTTTGGTCTTCTTCAAGGAAGGTTACTTGAGGATTATATCTTGGTCTAAAGTTCGAAGTGGAAGGTTGAGCAGGGGTGAATGGTTGGCTACTGTTGTTAAATTTTTTGTTATTATATTCGCGAAGCCTGCAATTTTCAAGGATATGGCCTACCTTCTTGCAATATCGGCAGAATGGCTGGTCCCTAGACTGATTTACATTGCCATTCGTGTTGGTGTAGGTTGGCCTGGATGGAGGTCTTTGATTGTGGACTACAGGGTTAGATGTTTTTGGTCTAAAGTTATTAAAATTATTGTTATTTTTGAAAGAAAACTGTTGTATCTTTTCTTCAGATATGGCATGATTTATTGCCTCATTAAGATTCTTAGGGTCACGGCATCTGACAATATTCGACAGCCGAGGGTGTAGTCCCAGGGTAAATGTGTGGAGAGCTAACTCTTCCATGGCGGCCAACCTACCTGCGAGTTCACTTTTCTTTGAGTTGGAAATTGTAACCTCTGTTAACAGTTTGGATAAACATGTCTCGATACGCAACGAGAACTGATTGACCGATTCGTTGCTCTGTTGTTTACATTCTTGCAAATCGGTAAGTAAATGAGCATAGTGTTTGCGTTCTCCAAATTGGGTTTTTAGGAATTCCTTGAGAGTGTTCCAACTATCGAATTCTTTAATAGAGCTAGCGCTCTCCGCTTTATCCTCTAATTGGCTAAGAATAAATTTAAAAATTATATCTTCCTGTTGTGGAGACGCAAGAGAGATAGCGTTATCACAATTAGTTAAAAACGCATTTAGCTTATTGCGAGAGCCGTCAAACGGCTTTATGAATTTAAGGATAACGCTTAAGGGAATTTCTTGTTCCTTCATCTCCTTTTTCGGATCTTTAGACATTTTATATACGATTTAAAAGACTGCACGAAACTTAAAATCAATCTCAAAGAATAGCCAATGTGTTAGGTATAAAGTATTAATTAATTGAATAGAAACTGAACGCCTTAAATTATTTCCTAGAAAACATAGGGTCACTGGAACTGGCGAGGCGACGCGTCGTCGGGAACGCGTGGGCTTATGTTTAGTCTAGACGGCGACGGTCTCGGCGTTGCGATAGGAATGCACTGATAATTAATTGTATTAGTTCACTCACAGGAAAAGTAGTTTAATGTCACGCATTATGATGGTATTCTTGAATGTCAGGATCGAAAGCTCAGGAAATGGATTCTCGCAGATAGCAGGAATACGCAGATAGCGTCGGTTTTCAGCACCTGGCACGGTGGATAGCTTTTCGTGTAGAAAATGTGAATGGAAGGATAGAGTCTACCGCACTTTACACTTGATTTCACTTTGACACTTTTATTTTACACTTTTGTCTTGGGTTTACTTTGGACACCCTTTACTTTGAGGCGTACCGGGATAAACTTAGGTATCCTTTAGCGCTGCCACCAATGTTATCCGGGATTATCCGGGAGTCTTTTTAAAAAGAAAATATATTTGAACACTGTGAAATTTATTTAAAAAAGTAGTTTACATGGAATTATTTAATTCAATTATATATTGAATTAATTAAAAGGGGCAAGTGCTCTTTGTGAAGATCTGCGATAGACTGACGCTTTCGCGGAGTCGTCGAAGCTCCATGCATAATCCGCTGACAATGCATAGGAATGCAGGGTCTGCACTACTCTTAACATTTCTAGGATATAACAGAACGCTTTGCTGTATTCGATGAATACAACCATTACGTGCTTCTTTTCATCTAGATGTCTGTCGATGTTGTTGGTAAACAACGACAGAAATTGCGTAGTGCTTTTACCCGGTTGGAACCCAAACTTTCTGTTATCGAGTATAACATGGTCGCGGAAGAAATTATAAAATAGTTTCGCTCAGTACTTCTAAATTATATTATCTATTGTGGGTAGTATTTTGTACGCTTTGCTGTATGTATAGCTTTTTGTAATTTATGAGTTTTACCCACTTTCTTTTACATTTTATTGCTTCAAATACGTAAAGTAAACAAACAGGCAATATTTCGTCGTGTCAAGTGAATTTGTCTTTATCTATCACTGTCACTACACTCAATGTCAATGTCACTGCCAATACGCATTTGAGTTTTTTTTTTTTACCGGCCTGGACTCATTTCTCATTCCTCTTTTTTATGTTTCTTTTTACCAGTCCCGGCACAAAAAGTTTGTAAGCTCAATAATATTCGACTTTTGTAAGCTTAATCTGGTAAATCCCAATAATAATTTTGATTCAACTTATTGTTTCATTAGAATTTTATTTTCTTATTGTGGTTTTTTAGTTAAGTATTGGTTATTACTTGTGATTAGTCATATCACAGTCACTAGTCGACCGGCAGGTCGCGATCTTGAATTTGTTCAAACCCCTATTTTAATAGTTTTTAAAACCGTTCATTTAGTTATAGCTTACCGGAATATTATATTTATTTTGAATACCCACCAACACATAATAAATCTACATAACATATCTATATTTGTGTGGCATGTCCGATACTGAGGGCTCCTTTTACTCCGCCTATTCGTCTCCTAATTCGTCTTTCCACTCAATTTATAACAATATATCTGTCTCTTTGCGTAACATTTTCACAAATAGCAGCTCGCTAAACGTTTGTCATTTGAATGCCCAGAGTATCCCACAACATTATTCAGATCTTGTGGAGGCTTTCTCGTCAGTCCCCGTACATGCTTTACTCATTTCCGAGTCATGGTTGAAGCCATCTTTGCCCTCCACTTCATTCGGTCTTCCTGGGTACGTCCTCATACGCAACGATCGCATTGGGAAACGTGGAGGTGGTGTCGCAATTTATTTGCGTGCGGATATACCATATAAAATTATGGCTTCCTCATGCCCTACTTACTCGGCTGCTCCTGAATACCTAATCTTGGAAGCTAAGGTCAGGGGCGTCAGACTCGCCCTAGGAGTAATTTATTGTCCACCCAGCATTGATTATTTCTCACAGCTTGACTCACTTCTAGTGTCTGTCTCTTCGGAGAATTTGCATGCGATAGTGATGGGTGATTTTAACACTGATCTCTGCACGCCTAGTCTCAGAAGCCGGAAGCTTATCTCTTTGGTTGAGTCAGCTAACCTTCGCGTGCTCCCTCTTCAACCCACTCACACAAATTTTGAGTCTCCTGATACCTGGCTTGACCTCATACTTGCCTCCTCTTGCGCATTGGCCACTAATCATGGTCAAATGTCAGCACCGGGGTTTTCCAGGCACGACCTTATTTAAGTAAGTAAGTAAAAACTCTTTATTGCACACACAAAAAATTATACATTACAAGAAATAAGAAAAACAATTTATATGCGCGCAAAGGCGGCCTTATCGCTTTAAGGGATCTCTTCCAGACAACCTTTGGGAAGAGGTAAGTTATCACAGTATCTCATAGTAGTGCAAGAGCAAATAAGGGGAAAAAACTAAAAGATGTGCTTACACATGTCATCATAAATAAATATATAAAGAGAATACTATAAATATATTATTATTAAACTATGGATAAACATAATTCTATACAATAAACATAATTTTATATACACAATAAAATAACTATATAATTATAGTTATATAGTATGTTTGCAATAATTTGCAAACAAACAGTTTTTGAGAGGAAATATTCGTGTACCTTCTTTTTGAAGATGGGTAACGATGTACTGTGACGTCACAAACAAATACGTATTTGTCGTGGCAAAGCATCCCACAGGTGGGTAGATTGGATTGTAAAATATTCCTTATAATAACCCGACCGCGTAAAAGGGGCTCTGAAGAGATTGTCAGATTTGGACCGGAGACCGCGGTCGTGTTCAGCACCAAGAAACTGAAACCGCTCGGACAAATATCCCGGTGTAAATGGATTGTGGAGGACATTATAAACTAATGTGAGTGCATGTGCATCCCTTCGGAACCTGACCGGAAGCCACCCTAACTGAGTACGGAAATCTGAGACGTGGTCGAACTTGCGCAGCCCGAATATGAACTTGATGCAGAGATTTTGTAGACGCTGAAGCTTATTGAGCAGGTCCTCATTGAGATCTAAGTAGCAGGTATCCGCATAATCCAAAATGGGCGCAAGCTCGACTTTAGTCTTAAACGGCAACAGGTTCTTCCACCGCTTCAGCGCTCCAGCCGCAGCAAACATCTTCCGACTCACCTACGACACTTGCGGTGCCCAGCGTACTGTCGAAGTAAACCCCCAGATTCCTAACAGTAATACAGTAATTAAAAAGTAGTGGCGTATTATCGAACATGACTGGTGGGAGATCGTCCAAGCTAAACCGAGCCAGCTGCTTAGTTCCACCAATAATAATTACTTGAGATTTACTTGGATTTACCGTAAGGCTATGCCTACGACTCCAATCAAGTATCGCCGCCAGGTCGCAGTTAATCTTAGCAATGCCTGCAGCAATATCATCAACTGGTACCTGTGTATAGACTTGTAGATCATCCGCGTATAGGTGATACTGGCACTTAAGGACAGGGGTAAGGAAATTTATAAATATGTAAAATAGGAGAGGCGACAGGACTCCGCCCTGGGGCACACCAGCCGCGACATCGCAAAAGGAAGACACTCCTCCATCATAACGGATACACTGTCTTCGTCCGTATAGGTAGCTCCGAAACCACTCCACCGCTACAGGAGACACCCCAAGTGACTGTAACATCGCAATAAGAATATCGAAATCTACCGTATTAAAGGCGTTACTAAAATCAAGTAGTGCGAGGATGGTGACCTGTTGATTTGACATTCCCAAGCGGATGTTATCAGACACCTTAACAAGAGCAGTCACTGTACTGTGCCCCGGACGGAAGCCAGATTGGAGAGGACTGAGGAGGGAATTAATGTTTAGAAATGAACACAGTTGTTGGTGTACAAGACGTTCCAAGACCTTAGAAAGCAATGGCAGGATAGAGATCGGACGGTACTGGGAAGGAGAAACAGGGTTGCTGGATTTTGGGATCGGGATAACTTATTTACTTGGAGTTCAACATCAAACAGCCTAAACCTAAACCGGTGACTATTAATCTGCGCAGTTTTAGGGGCATGGACTTGGATGCGCTTGGGGTGGATGCGGCAAGTCTGGATTGGAGTGCGTGTCTTGCTGCATCATCCATTGATGAGAAGATATATATTTTCAACGAAGCCATTTTGTCTTTATTTGATACGCATGCACCCAAACGTACTGTAAGGATAAGGCATCCGCCGAGCCCTTGGATTACTGAAGGGGTTCGCATGGCCATGCTCAAGCGGAACAAGGCCTTTCGTAGGTTTAAAGCGGATCGTACTGAGTCGAACTGGTTATCATATAAATACGCACGCAATCTGAGAAATAAAATTGTTAGAAACGAGAAACGCCGCTACTTCCACAAAAGCCTGACTGATTCCTTCGCCGCTAATATATGGAAATTTCTCAAGACGGTTGGGGTTGGCAAGCCACGGGCTCCAGAGCAGAAGCTGCCTTTTTGTCCTGACGTCCTAAATCGACATTTTTCTGCTACACCTCAATTGGATAAGGACATTAAGGCGGATACTATCGGTTTTGTTGCTTCTCTGCCTGGGCCTTCAGTTTAGTCCTTTGAATTTTGCGCGGTTTCTGAGGATGAAGTCAGGAAAACTCTGATATCCGTTCAATCTAAGGCAGTGGGATGCGATGGGGTAGGCAGGGATATGATCTTTCACATTTTTAATTCTGTCCTTTCATTATTAACACATATTATCAACTTTTCACTCTCTACTTACTCCTTTCCTAATCTTTGGCGTAAGGCATTGGTCATTCCACTTCCCAAAATCTCCTCTCCTACTTCGTTAAATCATCTTAGACCTATTTCTATTCTACCCTATCTGTCGAAAATTCTCGAGGCCATTGTCCACAAACAATTGTCATCCTTTGTGCTCTCCAATGATCTGATAAGTCCGTTCCAGTCCGGTTTCCGACCTGGACATAGTACGGCTACTGCTCTACTTAAGGTTACCGAAGATATGAGGGAGAGTATGGAGAACACTAAATTGTCAATCCTTGTTTTAATTGATTTTTCCAATGCCTTTAACAACGTAGATCATGACATCCTGTTTGCTGTCTTATCGCATCTCGGTGTGTCGTCCGCGGTTGTTGATTGGTTCACCTCGTATCTTCGCGGTCGTCAACAGGCGGTTGCGGCTGATGGGTTAACGTCTAGCTGGTGTACCCTTGAGACGGGTGTCCCGCAGGGTGGTATCCTTTCGCCCCTTCTTTTTTCAATTTTTATTAACTAACTTACTCGTGATCTCAGCTGCTCGTATCACCTGTATGCTGACGATTTGCAGATATATGCGGACACGGAGGCTGCTAATATCTCTGATGCGGTGTCTGCTCTTGTCAAGGATCTCGATGCTGTCCAGAATTGGGCTTCCAAGTTCGGTATCTCGGTTAATCCCTCTAAGTGCCAAGCCGTTATTCTGGGTAGCCCGTATCAAATTAAACGCCTCGACATTTCCCGGGTTCCTCCAATCCATTTCAACGGTGTGATTGTCTATGCTGACGTATGTTGCTCTGACATTAACCAAGATTTCCTCCTAAAGCTGGAACGTCTTCAGAACAACTGCATCAGATTCATTTTCGGCCTGCGCAAGTACGATCACATTTCCGAATTTCGTGCCAAGCTTAAGTGGCTGCCCATCCGCCAACGCCGTAATTTAAGAATGCTATCTCTACTTCATTCCATCTTATTTGATCCAGCCACCCCCAACTACCTTAAAACTAAATTCAAGTTGTAATGTTTACTGTTAATATAAATAAAAGATTTGGAGAAACTAAGATTATTTTATATTCAGAATTAATAATCTTTCTTGTTTTACAAAATCCTCAATCTGGCAGCTGATAAAGACAACCTTCATACTTTTTCATCTCACTCAACCATAGATATCTACAACATGTCCCCCTTAAGTTTTTACAAATTGAAAAAATAATTATTAGTAGATATAACACCAATAAGCTAAAAACTAAACAACTCTTCTTTCCTCACAAAAAAAAATAGTAGATTTAACACCAATAAACTAAAACAACTCTTCTTCCTTCACAAAATAAATAAATAAAAATACTCTTACTCATAACAAAATTTACTTAAAATTGTAAACTGAACACTTAAACCACACAACCAAACCATCAGATTATTGAGATCGAATATGATAAGAAGTTCTCGTGTAAATAGAACCTTCAACATCCTTCACATCATAAGACCTAAAACCATTTATCTTTATAATTTTACCCATAACCCATTTATTAAGTAACGGATTTTTCTTAAACCATATAGTCTGTTCCAGCACAAAACTTCTTTCTGGCCTCACAGTTCTATTATAATACTCTTCATTTCTAACCCTTACTTTGTCAAAGGTTGATTTAACATCATTATTTAACTTTGGTACTAAGTAATCACCAATAACTGATAATTTCGTTTTTAAATTCCTATTCATCATCAACTGTGACGGTGAAAATGGTGTACCAGATACCAGAGATGATCTGTACTGGAGTAAAGCAATTCTGAAATCCGTGTTGTCATCATTACATTTTGTTATACCTTGTCTAAAATAGGATGATAATTTTGACAACTCACAGTAAGGATGGGGTAATGTAAAATCGTTAATGAATCTATTCGATTATCGATTATCATTCTCATAGAACTTGGAATCGATAGTTGCATGGGTATTCAGTACATGTTATACAAAATAAACTATTTATTTTATTTTGAAATAATAATTTATTAATACGACATTAAAAACCCTTCCACAACGACGATTTCGACCCGTGCGTATCACTATTCGGTCAGTCATCCTATTACGTTGAATACGCGCGACTCGAATTCGTTGTTGTAAAAGGTCTCTTAGGGTGAAATCCAAACAAGGAATAAGAGTTTAGTTACAAAAAATAATAAGGTTACCTAAATATTAATTTTAAATACTCGATTATATTATATCAATACCGATTTTCGAATGTCTGTTGTTATTCGTTATTCGTGACACTTCACTAAAGGGGCGGGGCCTGTCTATGAAGTACGACATTTTCCGTAGTACATTTACCGAAAAAAAAACACGAAACTTCATAGGCGTGCGCCAAAGACCAACAATTTGTGAGCTGTCAAAATTATCATCCTATTTTAGACAAAGTATAGCTCAAAACTCAAACTCAAACTCAAACTCAAATACGTTTATTCAGTTTAGGTTTTTACAAACACTTATGAACGTCACAATTATAATATAAAATGAATACTAGGCACCACAGCACCATCGAGCGGACAACGGTTACTTGGATAGTATTAGGGCCATATAAAAAAGAAAACAAAAAATAGGCAGCCAAAGATTACATTCTTTGTCCACGACACTGTGACATTGACAGTCACGTAATGTCATTTGATATGTCACCCCGCCACCGAGCGCATTGATGATGCCGCTCGCCTGTATTGTGATTAACTAGTACAAATCTCACTAATTACTAAATATGCAAATATATACTGAATTGAGTGAGTTAAAAACAAACAATAACGTACCCTATGGTAAGTACATACTCCATTACGATAAGTACAATGCAAAGAAATGTATACAATGCAGTCACAATATCAGTTTAGTAACCTAACTTTCTCTTTATAGGTTATTTCATACAAAATTAATTACTCGACAATACAGTAATTCAAGCAGAAAACACTAATGAATACAGAGTACAATGAAATACAAAAAGCTGGAACATATAATTCCCTCAAAATACGCATTTATGGTGAAAGTGAAATGACTGCTGGTAAGTATCATGTAATATGTCATGTATTTAAGTATTATGTCATGTAAGTATAATGAGGTCAATAGTTTATTTAAATTAATTAAAACAACATACCTACTGCATGTATTAATATTATTATGTAAATATCATTGAATATAGTCCCTGTTATTAAATTCCTAATTATCATTTCAGCTCACGCTAGGATAATGTCCAGGGATTTTTGTCCTCGATGAAGTCACCAATTTTATAGTATGATTTCTTAAGTAGTTTGCTCTTAAGCCAAGATTTGTACTTATGAAGAGGCAATTCCTGGATGTCCTGCGGTAATTTGTTATAAAAAAGAACACAGTGGCCAACAAATGAAGACTTCACTTTTGTCAGTCTGAAGCGTTCAGTGACCAACCTGTTTCTGTGTCTGGTATTGTAATTATGAGTATCTGAATTTTTATTATAATTAAAGTTATTTTTATATATGTAAATAAGGTTGAAATATATGTACTGACATGCTACGGTTAAAATATTAATTTCTTTAAAAATATCTCTCAATGAGACCCGAGGACCCAAACTGTATATGGATCTGATTGCCCGTTTTTGCAAGATAAAGATATCTTGGATATCAGCTGCCGAACCCCATAGCATTAATCCATAGGCCATTATGCTATGAAAATAGCTGAAGTATACTGTTCTCGCTGTTTCAATATCAGTGAGACTTTTAATTCTTTTAATTGCATAAATTGCAGAACTCAATCTATTACTTAGTGTAGCAAGCTGATGTTTCCATTGTAGTTTCTGATCCAAAGTAAAACCGAGGAAAACTGTGGAATCAGAAAATGTTAAAATATTTTTGTCTAAAACAAGATCAAACTTATCCACCTTCACATTAGGCATCTGAAAAAGCACACACTTTGTCTTTTTTGGGTTCAGATATAAATTATTGATTTCAAACCATTCATGCAACTGCGAAAGAGTCCCATTTACGTCGTCATAATTGTTTTTATTTCTGTCAACCTTAAATACTAAAGAAGTGTCATCCGCAAATAGGACTATCTCACAGAGCTTATTTAAAAAGAAAGGCAAGTCATTGATGTACGTTAAAAACAGGAAAGGCCCCAAAATAGAACCTTGTGGCACTCCCATATCCACAGGACATCCATTAGATATGGAATCATTAACTTTTACCTTTTGTACTCTGTCATTTAAATATGATTTTAGAAGGAAAAGAGCATTGCCATTTATGCCATAGTGCATCAACTTCTTTAGCAGGGTGTCATGATGAACACAATCAAATGCTTTGGAAAGATCACAAAAAATCCCAATAGCATTCTGTGATCTCTCCCAAGCACTGTAGATGTGTTTAATTAATTCGACACCTGCATCAACTGTTGATCGGCCTTTAGTGAAACCAAACTGACTTTTATGAAATAGACCATGTGATGTAAAGTGAGCAAGTAACTGCTTCAGAACAATTTTTTCAAAGATCTTGCTCAGTACTGGTAAGACTGATATTGGCCTAAAGTTAGAAGGGTCTGTTTTTTCACCATTTTTATAGAGAGGCACTATTTTACTAAGCTTCATTAGACTGGGAAAAGATCCCTCATCCACACTACTGTTAAAAATGAGTGCGAGCTGTGGAGCTATACTCTTTATTATACTCTTAATCACACAGACTGACATGCCCCAAATATCTTTAGTCTTTTTCATGTTTAGGGAGCTGAAAGCTTTTAATATGTCGTTTTCAGTTATATGCTCAAATTTAAAATCAGTTGTACACTTAGGGACATGGTCTTGTATTAATTGTTCTGCTAAGTTAGTGGAAGAGCGAAGATTACTTGTTGTATTGCAGGCAATGCTTGAGAAATACTCATTAAAGCAATTTGCTATTTCTTGGTCATTTTTTATGACGTTGTTGTTTATGTGCAATTCAAAATGACGATCATGGTTTATGACTTTGCCTGTTTCATTATTTATAATTTGCCAGGTGGCTTTTACTTTATTACTAGCTTCATTTAATTTAGCTTCAATGAAAATAGCTTTTGCATTCTGACAAACTCTTTTGAACATTTTGGAATATGTCCTTACATACAATGCAACACTTTCGGATTTATTATGGGACTTTATGCTATATAATTCATATAGTCTTATTCGGCTTTTGTAGATACCTGGGGTAGCCCAATCACAAAATTTGACCTTATTACACTTTTTAAATTCTTTTATTTTAAATATATTTTGGAATTCCAAATTTATTTCATTAAGCATTGTACTGTAAAGGTGATTTGAAGTATTCGATTCTGAAATGAATGAGGCCATTTTTTTGTCAATGTTTGCTGAAAATGATTTCAGCCGCTTTTTAGTGATGAGTCTGCATTTAATTATATGTGGTTTCAATACTATTTTTGCGGGCAACTCTACACCTATTCCAAAATGATCAGATCCAAGACAATTCAGGACAAACCTGTTGGATACCTCACAATCACAAAACATATTATCAAGACAAGTTGATGACGATTTAGTGACTCTAGTGGGTTCCAAAAATTCGTTTCTGAGTTGAAAAGATCCGAACAACGATATCAATCTCTTGCATCGAGAAGAATCGTCCAACATATTAATGTTAAAGTCTCCACATACCATGACGTATTTCTTACTACTAGTAACTTTTATTAGAACCTCTTCCATAATTTCCTCAAAATTTACGAAGTCACCAGAAGGAGGTCTGTAGATGCACACAATTATGTAAGATGGCAATTCTATGCAGGATAATTCAATCGTTTGTTCAACAGATAGTCCGGTTATGTCCTTGCGCTCTTTGTATTTTAAACAATCTTTTACCATAATTAGGGAGCCACCATGTATTGCTCTCTGTCGCATGTAACTGCTAGCAATAATGTAACCACCAAATTTAGGACATATAGACGTCGTAGTGAGCCAGTGCTCGGTTATGCATAGAATATTGACATTGTTATAATCTAAAAACAAACTTAATTCTAATGATTTGCTAGCCAACCCTTGAATATTTTGATGTATTAAATTGAGATGATTATGCTTTAGTTTTAAGCAGGGTTTGGCTATTGTCGTAGGTATTAGTTTAAATTTGTACTCAGTGTACATGGCTCTGTAATTGATTCACTATTTAATGTAATGTCACTATTTAAAGTAATGTCACTATTTAATGTAATGTCACTTAATGTAATGTCACTATTTAATGTATTGTCAATAGAATTATATGTAATGTTACTTTGAAAAATATTATAGGCTAGTAATCTAGCGAATATTAGCTTTTCTTTGATTGGGATATATACATATTGTTTGTAATACACACAATGTGCAACAAATTTATTTATGTCAAAGAGATAAACTTTGTCACTATGACTGGTCAGCTTGTGCAATAAATTATTTAAATAATAAATATAATTATTTTGCTTATGGTTAAAGGACCTGGAATATGGTAAGGTACAAATTATTACTTTTCCTATGTTTTGAATACTATTTAAAATGTTATAAAAATTAATGACGTCATACTTTTTATAAATTAAACTATCACCTAATGCTACAATTAATGTGTCAGAACAGTTAAATTTATTTTTCTTAATTTGCATTCCTAACGTGGGTAATGATGTGCCCGGATAGCAGTTATTTACCACGTCATTAGAGGTATATTTTGACAAAATAGGCCCGAGATTACGACCCATTATATCCGAATATACAATTGTTCTAGCACGCACAATGTGTTTTACAGTGGCGGTTGGATTACACTGCACGGTAGAACGCATATGTCTCACCGGTGGTTCCACCCGCGTGTCAGTGCACTCGCTCCTCAATATGTTATTTTCTGTAGGTATTGAGCTGTCTTCTCGAGTACAGTCACAAAAACCACAGTATTGGCGTGCACACAATGAGTTAAACTTTTCCTCATTATATTTTATATCTTTTAGTAAGAGATTCATGGAGTCTGAGTATTCACAAATTAATTTTTGGGACAAATTGTACTGGTGTAGAGTGTTTTGTAAGTCTGCCTCTAAATCATTAAGTTTTAATTGTAAGTTTGATGTGTCGATTTTATACCTATTCTGACCTTCACGTATAATGTCAGTATAATGTTGTAGCTCATTTTTCACGGTGGAAATTTCTTTGTTTAATTTAATATTTTTGCTAATAAGTTTTTTATAGTTACCTTTATTTTTATTACACCTTTTACCCTTTTTTTGAAGTTTGAATGCCTTAATCTTAGATTCCCTAACATAATTAATATTATCACTTAAAACGAGTTCATTATACAGTGATTGTGTACATGAGGACTGAAGTTGACGCTTTTCTTTTTCGAATTGGTCAATAACCCGCTGTGCAGTCTGCAGTTCGTGCTCGAGGAACGTGACGCGGTCGAGAGTGGTCATGTGGTGGTCGCTGCACTCGTGAAAAGACTCCAACATAGCCTGGAGTTCATCACGCTGCCCTCTCATGTCTTCAAGCTGGATGTCGAGCTCAGCGAGTTGATTCTTCAACTCCTGGTTTTTCTTATTCACGATCAGAATTTCTGTCTCGCTGTCTTCCCTTTCTTGTAGCAATTCATGGATTTTCTCTCTTGCATATTTCAAATCGACCAGTGCTTCTTTTAATTGGTCCTCCAATTTGATTGCGAACATTCGCCGTGTAGTCATTATATAGGTAATGTCAGGAAAAAAATGTCAAAATAATGAGAGTACAATTGGTGAATGTCATGGAAGAAAAATAAAATAAAAACAAAATGTTATGTGCAAGGATCGAACCCTTGACCTTATGGACTAAACAGTTCTTGTCCAAGTTGCACTATTTCCCAACACACTACTACAACTTTAAGATGAACGGTGAATAATCGTATGTCTTACGCCGTCTATGCAGTGCATATCAATTTTATTTAGTAGGATTATAGTATGTGGGTAAAACAAAGTCCCTTGGTCTTTCTTCACTTTATACACTTTTATGAATTAAACTAAGTCACTTTTTTGTTTTACACTAAATATTCCGTTTAATTTTGCATTATTTACTGTATTATTACAGTTTCCGTACTATATAGGTATCTACTTAAAATTTTAGAATCGACGAGCCGTAGTCAGTAACACCATCACTTTAATTTGCACTTTTTTGGTTTTAAATATGGTTTTAACTCAAGATAACATTTACACTAACTTATCACTGTTGTATTGACTGGTATTAGCTATGACTATAACAATATTTAAGTTTAAACAATTTTAGCGAATTTTAAATACGGACTCGATATATACGAGAGGGTGGCGCCCTCTATCATAGCATATATCATAGCATATATCATATCATAGCATATATATAGCATCTTTCTAGCAACCTGAACTCCACGTTCTGCCATTCCATTGGACTGCGGATATCTAGGACTTGAATAAACAAATTTAAACCCCCACTCAGACGCAAATTTTCGGCATTGCACAGAATCAAAGGGATTATGATCGGCTACAACTTCCAAAGGAATACCGAAACATGTAAATACATCAATTAATGCATTAATTATGCTACCCGCTGTCTTACTGCTCAACAATTTAACATCTAACCATTTCGACATGTAGTCATATAAAACAAGATAACTCCTTCTTTTAAAATCCATGATATCAATACCAATCTTTGAAAATGGTAAATCGGGTACTTCATGAGACAAAAGAGGTTCTTTCACATTATTATTTTGAAAAGTTTGGCAAATAAAACATTTTTTAACAAAAGCTTCTATATGATGATCGATTTGTGGCCAATAATACAAATTTCGAGAATTTTGTTTCATTTTTGTGATGCCAATGTGACCCTCATGCATTTTCTTTAGTAAAATTAATCTAAGAGATTTTGGAATCAACAACCTGTCATTTAAAAACAATAACTGCCGATCCATAGATATTTCATGTCTAAACTTAAAATAATGTCTGACGTTATCAGGAACTTTTTGAAATTTCTCCGGCCACCCATTCTTAGTAAACTCCATTACTTTACTTAATTCTTCATCACTAACACCCGGTTTCTGAAACGCTTGTCAAATCATTGATTAGCTAACAGACTGTCACATTTAACAAGCTGTTAAATCACCGTGGGTTTCTGAAAGGCCAATCAATCTATTGTTAGCTAATCGACCATTAACAAGAGATTAATTTTTTCGTCTGGCTACCCCTGCTAAAATCAGTCACATTCATTCACTCATATATGTTTTGTTTCTGTCTAACGCATTAATTTGTCTCTGTCCCTAGCGGACTTTTGATAGCGGCGGGATATTCAACTTTTAGATGAAACTGATAGCGACTGTATAGTTTTCGTGTAAATAAAAATCAAATATTATAAATAAAAATATACAGAGCGAGAAAAGAGAAAATATAACAATATTTATGTTATAGGCTCACGGGTTCCAGTGGATCAGTAATACCATCATCATCATCTTTAGGCAGTTAGGTGGGTCCCGGTCCACTGCTGAATACAGGCTTCCCACGACTTACACTCTGGTCGACTCTGTTATCTTGCATCCATCGGCTCCCTAGGACCTTAAAGAGGTCGTCCGTCCATCTCTTGGGAGGCCATCCAGAGAAAGCCACTCAACAACATCCGCCCAATCGGCTATCGATTCTGTGAGTTTCTCCCAAGAATCCCATTAGTTAAATCCTGGTTCAAGTCCTGGACACGGGCCGGTTCGTGGTTCAGGTCCAGGTCCTGGCCCCGGATCAGGTCCTGGTTCAGGTCCAGGTCCTGGCTTCGGACCAGGTCCTGGTTCAGGTCTAGGTACTGGCCCCGGACCAGGTACTGGTTCAGGTCCAGGTACTGGACCCGGATCACTTCGTGGTTCAGGTCCAGGTCCTGGCTTCGGACCAGGTCTTGGCCCCACACCAGGTCCTGGATCAGGTTCAGGCCCTGGCCCCGGACCAGCTCCTAGTTCAGGTCCAGGTCCTGGACCCTGACATGTCCGTGGTTCAGGTCCTGGTCCTGGTTCAGGTCCATGTCCTGGCCCCGAACCAGGTCCTGGTCCAGCTAATGTTTATGGTCTATGTGCTGGCACTGGTGTAGGTCCTGGTTCTGGTTCAAGCTCAAATTGATATCATGGTTGCAGTTTTGGTCATGATCCTGGACCAGAACCTGGACCCTAGACCTGGACTTTGCCTTGGACCAAAACTAGGACCTGGACCAGGGCCAGGACCAAGACCTAGACCAAGAAAATCGGATATAATTTCTTTTGACAATCGGTTAATTGGTCGATTTTCGCCAATTAAAATAACACGGCGATAACATACAGTTAACATGAGAAAAAGCTTTCCGGAAACTCAAAATTACATTAATCAGCCGTTAATTGGAGATTTGACAATCCGTTGACAAGCTGTTAACAAGCCGTCAATTGGCCCTTTCAGAAACCCAAACTGCATTTAATCAGTGTTTAACAAGCTGTTACGTAATTTTTGCGTTGACAAGCGTTTCAGAAACCGGGTGTAAGTGTTTCATTTACCAACTCTTTAAATTGTTTATCCGTGCATTGTAAATAAGATGCCAGACCAATACAGTGAATCACCTCATATAAATAAGACTGATCTTCATCTACTTCCATTAAATAAGAGCGAGATAGTAAATCTGCTATATACATTAGACGTCCCTTTAAATACTTAAATTTCACATCGTACTTCAATAGTTTTAATTTTAATCTTTGCAATTTCATGTATACCTTTTTTTAATAAACTTTCAAGTGGTTTATGATCATTTAAAACAGTACAAGATTTTCCGTAAATATAATAATGAAATTTCTTTGTTGCCCAAACAATACTTAATAACTCCTTTTCAATTTGTGAAAATTTTTTTTCTGCACTTGTAAGACTCCTAGATACATAACTTACAGGCCTGCCATTCTGCATCTAACAACATCCCAGACCATCTTTACTTGCATCACATTGCAAGGTTATTGATAATAACGGATCAAAATTTTGCAGAACTGGCGCCTTACTGACACATTTTTTAATATTACAGAACGCATTTTCATGAACATCAGTCCAAATCCATGGTACATCTTTTTTTAGCAACGAATTTAAAGGTGCTGCCAAATCTGCTAACTTATTAATGTAAACTCTTAAATAATTCACCATTCCCAAAAATATTTGCAATTATTTTTTGTTAGTAGGACTTTTAATATTATTTACTGCTTTAACTCTATCGGTGTCTATTTTCATTCCTTCACTTGAGAAAACATGCCCAAAATATTTAACTTCGTTTAACTTATACTGAAATTTTCTTAAATTGAATCGTACGTTGCATTTCTTAGCCCTTTCCAAGACACATTTCAAAACTAAGTCATGTTCCTCTTCATTTTCACCACAAATCAACAGATCATCACAGTAAACTACGACTCCAGGTATGTCAGCGAATGCCCTTTCACTGTACTTTTGAAAAATCTCAGGTGCAACTGATAAACCAAAATACATTCTTAAAAACTTATAACACCCAAATGGTGAACTAAATGTGCAATAATCTGTTGAATTTGCCGCCAGTTTAATATTGTAAAAACCATCCGATAAATCCAAAACTGAAAAAACTTTCTTATTACTTAATTTCGCAACAATTTCCTCTAGGGTTGGTATCAAATGACATTCTCTTATCAACACCTTATTCAACTCTCTGGGATCTAAACAGATCCTTAAACTGCCGTCATTTTTTTCAATAATAACAAGATTACTAACAAAAGATTTAGGATGTTCGACTTTCTCAATAATCTGACCTTCCATAAGACTTTTTAATTTCCTGCTGAGACGTTCCATCAAGGAATGAGGTACTCTCCTGGGTGGTTTAACAAAAGGTTGAGCTCCCGGTTGGATGTGCAGTTCAAGTTCGTCTTCAAATTGACCAACTCCCTGAAACATATCAGAATACTTCTTAACAATAGATTCTTTCTCATTTGCTTTAATACTGTTAATATTAATATATTTTAATATTTTTAATTCGATTAATGAACTAAGGCCTAAAATTGGTCGAACGTTTTGCTTAATAATTATGAATTCAGTTTCAATACTTTCATCATTTAATATTATTTTCAAGGTTTTTGTTCCCAACGGTAGAATTTTTGTACCCCCAAATGCTTCTAAAACAATTTTTGTCTCAGACCAATTAGGATTCTCATCATGGACAATTTTTTTAAGATTATTAATTGACAATACATTCACCTGTGCCCCAGTATCACACTTAAACATCACTCGTTTATTATTATTTATATTTAATTCAACTCCCCAGTCTTCCACATTGCTATAATTCTTTCCCACTGAATGGCATACTTTAACTAGTCACAAATTTTCTTCAACATTATCATCCGATCCATGCGACTCTCCTAGTACCTGCACTTTCTTTTGGTTACAACCTTTAGCAAAATGGTTCAGCTTTTTACAGTTGGAACAAACTCTACCAAAAGCTGGACATTGCCTAGGACCATGTTCCTGCTTGCACTTTAAACATAAGTAGAAACCTTTATTGTAATTTGGATTTTTAACAATATTTTTATACTTAGCTTCATTTTTCGGCCATTTTCTCACTTCAAACGCATCCACAGCAGGTACTACCTCCTTCTTAATGGCCTTCGCATGAACACGCGATAATTCGGCTGCTCTGCATCTCTCAACAGCATTCTCCAAAGTCAAATTCCCAACTGCCAATAACTTTTCCTGCAAGTTCTTGTTTGAAATTCCTATGATGATTTTGTCCCTTAGCATTCTTGATTCAAGCTCCTTGTAGTTACAGGCTTTCACCAACTTCGTCAAATCACCATAAAAAGAATCAAAACTTTCATCATCTTCTTGCTTTCGCATGTTGAAATTAAATGTCGTCATTACTTCATTACTCTTCCTCTTGAAATATGTGTCGAATTCTTCAATCACATCTTGAAGTTCTTACGGATCGTAAGATTTTTTTAACAAATTAAAGAAAAGATCTTGCGCTTCTTGCCCAATGGCGTTGAGCAAGATGGCCCCTTTTCTGACTTCTGTAACCTTTTCCAAACCTGCAGCAGCCAAGTAAACAGTGAAGTGCTGTTTAAATTGATTCCATTGCAGCAGCTGGTCTTGCACTGGACCCAATCTGTTGAACATATTTTCTTGTTTGATTTCACCGTCCGACTTTAACGAAAATATTTTTCACGTTATAATATTTCTTGATCATTGTTCGATCAACGACTGCGCCATGTAATGTTGACTGTTAATATAAATAAAAGATTTGGAGAAACTAAGATTATTTTATATTCAGAATTAATAATCTTTCTTGTTTTACAAAATCCTCAAACTGGCAGCTGACAACCTTCATACTTTTTCATCTCACTCAACCATAGATATCTACAACACAAGTTTCTCTCTGACACCCACGACCGTGACCTTCGCTCCTCGAGTAACCTATTATTAAATCTTCCTCTTCACCGTACTTGTTTTATTTCTAATTCTTTTGTACTGAGGGCTGTAAGGCTCTGGAATGAACTCCCTCCCGATCTTAGATTGCACTCCAGCAAATACTCATTTAAGAAAGCTGTTCGTGAGTATTACCTCAATGATCTTTAGTGTTGGGGCTCACGAGTTTGTCTCCGATCTCCCCCATGTTTGACTGAGCTTTTGGTTTTGTGTCTCCTTTACTTGTGCAGTATATGTATGGTTATTTATTCTTGCTATATTACCCACTCACTAACGTTTATTTCTAGC
The DNA here is from genome assembly GCA_905147135.1 of Blastobasis lacticolella. Classification (NCBI taxonomy): domain Eukaryota; kingdom Metazoa; phylum Arthropoda; class Insecta; order Lepidoptera; family Blastobasidae; genus Blastobasis; species Blastobasis lacticolella. Next base: position 3,823,586 of record LR990062.1, on the reverse strand, counting down.
TTTATTATATTTATATAACTTATTTTCAGTTATCTATCTATTTATCTGTACTGTTATCTCTGGTTCGGCTACCCCTCCTCCATCTTGTTTAGTAGCTTCTCTTGCACCGCCTTACTTTTTCTTTATCCTTAGTAGTAGTAGTAGATAAGGCTATTTTAGCTTTAAGTCCGCCTTTGTACTATTTTGTGCATGAAGATTTAATAAATAAATAAATCTTGTTGACTTTTTATACTTTTATTATCACTGTCTAGGTCCATAGTGGCCACAGCGGCTTGAAAATCAACACAAACTATGAAAATAAATTTGAAATTACGTTATTCATCTGTCATTTTGACAGAAATGTCGTGATAAATATCGAATAGATACTAGACGCTCGATATATATCGCACGATAGTTGATACGGATCGTAGATTTCTGGATTTTCGGAAATCCTGTGATCCGTATCACGATTCGTGATACTCCAAGCTACACACTCGATGAATATCGTGATCCTGCGTGTATCACGATAAATATCGTGTGTAGTATCCGCCATACATACACAAGATTGGATCATGGTTATTCATTCAGTCAGTTTCATCACGATGTTTTCACTCACTGATTGGTAATATATAGTGAAATAAAGATCAACATAAGGCCAGCTCCAAGTAAAATAGCAAGATGGAAAAAATGGGATGTGTATAACATGACTTTTAATCAGAACCTAAATAATCTGAAAATGTCGAAAGATCTCGTTACAAAGTCGTCCCTTGCATCTGCCCTTGTAGTTTTTGCATTTTTGGAACTACATCTCTTGCAGCAATAAGTTACCTACTGTCAAACTGAGTACCCACTGCATTATGGTGGAAGATTGAGAATAAGGGGAACCATTGAAAATTGAAATAAGAGACTGGTATATATTCACTCTTATTAATTTATTAATAGCAACACTGATGCACGGAACGATGTAATGTCAAACTGTTATCTGGCTACTGATTCTTTCTCTGTTCGACCAGCGACCTTGATAATCTTAATAATATAATAGTTTTCAAAGTTCCTTGGTCCTGGGTTTCGTTTTTGCTTTCATTGCGAAAATAAATGTCTATCACAGTAAAAATCTAGAAATATACACATATCAACTTAAACATAACAACAACAAAACAACGGCAATGTCCAGATAAAGTGACAGCTGAAGTCAGTTTGACCACAGATAGGTATAGAATATTTGAGTTTGACAGTAATTTAGTGTGGCCAATTTAGGCGAGAGCATTTTCCCAAAACATTCTTTTCACGACTTTCTTGCCAAACTATACTGAATGTTTACAAGAAAGACTGACAAGGACAGCTTATGCCTAGATTATTGCCATATCCACACTTAATAATTTTTGCTACTGCAACTCAATACGGACTTATCGTGGTCCTATTATCACTTTTTTTCTAACCATTGAGTGTCGTAAGGGATACATATCTAAGTCTTGGAATCATATATAAGTCTTGGAAGCAAGCAATTAATTTCTTATTAAAAAGTAAAACTCTTCCATATTTAAGTCAAGTCTATTCTAAATTATGTAAAACATTCACATCATCGTTTAAACGAATATAAAAAGCCCATTGGACATTAGGTACGCCTAAAATCGCAATATCTAGAGGGTACTTCCTCAACGTTACCGGTTCTGCCAGAGAAAAAAAAAACTGAAACTAGTTTGTTTTTCTTTAACTGTCAAATTGAATAGTTTATCGTTTTTACAACCATGAAAATCTTGATTATCGTATTTCTTGTCAATCGGTAGACATACAGGCAAGCAGGCCACCGGATGGAAAGAGGTTACCGCTATCTAACTTTGACTAATAAACAGTGACTAATAAACTAATATTACAACGCCATCTGTTGAAGAAATTGAACACTACCTACAAATGTATGGTGTTGCAAAACCCGTACAGAGGACGAAGTGTATCAATAAACTAAGAACTTACATCTGATCGGTAGTCATAGAGGGAGCTATTACATATATACCATAATGTCCAGCCCTAAAACAAAAGTATGTGTAAGGTGTAATAAAGAAATAAGTACAAACAAGCACGTAACTTGCTGTTTATGTAAACAGATTTATGATTTAGACTGTGGGGTGGTAGCAATTAAGCGTTTTAACTTAATGACTAAGGAAAACAAGGCGAAATGGAGGTGCCAAGCGTGTTTAGGATATCCAAAACACCCAGAAATTAAATCTAAATGTCCAAATAATAATAGCGCTAGTACTTCGAGAGATATTGCAAAGCAACCAACTTCAGACATCAATAATTGCACCCCAATTCAAAAGGAGAACCCGCGAGAGATATTATTAAATAGTAATGAGACAAAATTTGTTACAACAAGAACGAAAATCTACCCAGCACCATTAGAAATTTCTAACACCAGTGTAAACTGTAATTCGCCGCTCCAAAAACTTAACAGTAGTCTACCGAACTTAAGCACAAACGAGAAATCAGTGGACGAATCAATTTTCTCCACAAAAAGTCTAGATCTGTCTACAAATATAAAATCTCATGAAATCCGCGATCTTAAAAATGAAATAGAGCAGCTTAAATCACAGTTAGAAACTACGCAAAATGAACTTGAAAATACAATTATACAGAATAACAACTATATCAGGCAAATTAATAAGTTAAAATTGGAAATAGATGCCTTAAAAGAGCTGTGCAGAAGTTCGAAGGGTTCAAAAAAGCAGCTTCTGTCTAACCGTAAAGAAATAATTCGTTGACTCGATCTAACGGAGTACCTAAATACATCAGCAACTGCTAGCAACTCTACACTAATTAGTTCTATAAAAGCTAAAAATAATACAGAAATAGGTGACAATTTGGGACAGGAGGTATCTACAACAGAGAGAAAGAAGAACATTTTCATTGTAGGAGGACTGCAGTGCAGGAGTCTTTCTGGCGCTCTTTCAAAATCAAGATTAAACACTAGATATGAAAAGTACCATATTACCTCTACGGTAAAGCCAGAGGCTTCGTCGGAGGAAATATTAAAAAGTTGCAGCTTATACGAAATTTCTTCTGACGATGTTCTAATATTATCTGTAGGCGAACATGACGAGAACTAAGTAATAATAAAATAATTAAAAATTGTAAAAATATCGGTAGGACCACCTGGGATGTCATAAAGAGTCAGACAGATGAGAGAAAATCGGTTCAGTATATTGATAAAATATGTGAAGGGGAGGACATTCTTATAGACCCATTTACAATAGCAAACGGATTTAATAATTATTTTGTTAGTGTTTCAAATCAAACGGAAAATGATACACTAAATCATAACATAAAACCGTCTATAATACATCCTCAAATTAGGGATACCATATTTGCTAAACCGATTGATAGCCTAGATCTACGCAGGATGGTAATGTCGCTTATTTATACCAATTCTGAAGGATACGACAGTATAAGTACTAAAGTAGTTAAGGCTTGTTTAAATGAAATCAGTAGCATCTTAATTCACCTTCTAAACCTTTCACTAGAAACAGGCTACTTTCCGGAAAAACTAAAAATATCGGTAATAAAACCATTGCATAAAAAAGGGAATAAAAGGGATATGGGAAATTACAGGCCTGTTACTTTGATTCCTATTTTCTTAAAAATCTTTGAAAAAATGATTCATTTAAGAATAATGGGATTTTTAGAAAAACATAAGGTGCTTAAAGATGAACAATTCGGATTTCGAAAACGGAAATCAACAACACAAGCCACATTTGAGTTAGTGGATTATATACTTCAGAGCAGAAATAAAGGGGACTATACTACAATAATATTTCTTGACCTAACAAATTTAGCATTTGATATGGTGCGACATGACATTCTTTTAAACAAACTAGAAAATTATGGCATTAGAGGAGCAGTCTTGAAATGGATGAAATCGTATCTCACGAACAGAAAACAATGCGTAGAAATTGACAGGCTAGGTCCTGATAAATTAAGTAGAACTAACAGGTCTGATTTCAAGACTAATATTGCAGGTGTGCCACAAGGAAGTGTACTAGGACCCCTACTCTTTTTAATATACAGGGTGTTTCATAATACATGTATAAAGCCGTGAACTGGATGGAGTGCTATACAAATTAAAACGATAAGTACAATTATTTTTTTCGTGCGTGGAATAGTTACCGAGAAAATGACTATCGAACTTTTTCTTTTTCAATGTCGATAATCACATTTTGAAAACAAAAGACCGCATCTCTAGAAATCAGTTGTAATAGATCACTCAAGTTCATAATCAGGTCAATCAACTGAATAATACAATTTTACCAGTTACAGATAGGATATAGGTTTTGTCCCTTTAAGTCTTTTCTACCTACCGTTTCATATGAGTTTTAAAATTCAATCTAAAGATCACTACGATCAATACCTCAAGTGGCTGGTTAATTAAATTATTATTACAAGCAGCTCGTGAGCAGTCCGGCACAAAAACAAGACATTTCGATGTTTGTTTCTACTTTAATTTATTTGTTTTTTTTTACCTTCAACACAATGTTGCACCTAGGTACATAGTCTTCAAACTAATTGCGAAAACACAATAAACATTAATAGGTAAAAAAGTTACAGCTTGATTTCGCGTCTGCGCCATATCTTCTATTGTACTAGGCAGTCATGACTGAAGCATGTGGACTATGTACGGGATACTGATATCACAGGGTGTCCATAAAGTACATTCACTAGATATTAATATTTTTGGAAAGTGCAGCAAAACTACACGATATTGTTGTTATTATTATTATTATTATTAATCATTTATTTCAGACCATACAAATATTATTTTTAATATTTGTCGAGGAAGTCAGTTGCACTTCTCTAGCACGATGTAGGAACAGTCAGCGCCATCTATATGTAGATGCTTGCCAACTTGTAATGTAAGTATTGTTAAGTTTCCCTATTGAAGCGATAGGTGTAGCTACACTTATTTAACCACTTAGGCTAGGAGTTACTTATAAGACATGACAATGATATATACTTTCGAACTGCATAATATTTACCTGTAACGTGATTCTCTCGAAAACTAGGATAATAGGAAAGTAAGGAAGAGTACACCCACGCTACGCCGACAACGGTTACGGATGGCACAACCGATCCGTACCCGATATTTCCAGGCAGTGTCAGACCACATCCTATAATGCCAGGAATAGCCAGACCGCGCCAGATCATTCCATCCGCACTGCAGCCAAAGCAGAGCAGGCGCCCCCATTTTCCACTTCGGTTCGGAACCCTAGGAGCTGTAGCAGCACCATAAGTGACAGTGTTATGTGTGTAAACTTTAAGCTGTTGTAATGACTCGTTAAGATTTGGCAACGGTACTGTTATCGGCCAATATATATTTCTAATGTATCCGGAGACCACGTACTTTTTTATTGCCAAGGGAGTCACAGGGTCCCCCTGATGGAAAATGACCTCCGACGACCAGTAATAATAGTAAGAACTCTGATAACCAAACAATTTATTTTAGAATTTACATACAATAAAATTACAATGTTTAGGGTATTTAGATGGTAACTTAAATCTTCCTACCTTTAAAAAGACACGACGATGTATTTAATATTATATTTCACAATTTACCAGGATTTTTTATTGTGCAGCCATTGTTTATAATATGTCATGTTATGGGATGTTTGTTTTACGTTAGCGTGATATTTGAATTACTCAAAGCGCCATTTATGAGTAGGTACATTAACTACCTAATGTTTTACCAACACTCTACAAACTAAAGAAATACAGTTTCTTTACATAAATATAAAATGCGGCAAAGAACGTGTCAAGGTTATTGAAAACGAAAATTAGAAATTTCAATTATTCAATAATTTATCGCTATAATGACATCAGCTCCAAACAAAGCGATAATAATGTTCCGATTACTATTTTTACCGCTATAAAACGAGAGTTAATGAAATAAATGTTTATCCTCAGATACAAAATGCCGAATATGCTGTATATTGTGATCTGAGTAAAAAATTTAAGCAATCAATATGAATTTCATAATATTTCCTTGTCTTGTTGTGATAGTAACTGTGATCCAATTCCAGGATGTCAATTCGGTAAGCGGATACAATTTCTTTTTTCGGGACTTAGAAACAAAAAAGTTTTGACGTCTAAATCACACTGTAACATTATGAGTAGTACCAAGTCAGGAAACTGGATCGTAACGAAAATGTCTATATAGGGTAGACTGTAGAATTGGGCTAAGCTCTCCGACACTCTTCAATATTTACATGGACGACCTGATTCATGTAGTACAATAACATCAGTTACGCTGACGACATGGTGCTACTGAGCCCTCACAATCAGTGCTATCAGGAAATAGACAGCAATATGCGAAGCTTATGCGGAGGCCCATGGCCTCATATATAATCCCAAAAAAATGCAAAATATTAATTTTCATATCGGGTACAAAAACGTCGTCTAGCCGTCAAGCTATCGCGTCTTGAGCCGTGCCCGACGGGGGCGACATGGCCAGACACTTGTTCCCCACATAACTTGCCGGTCTGCGCAAGACGTGGCCATACCATCGAAGGCGGCATTCATGCAGCTTATCTGCGATGTCACGGACGCTAAGGCTACCCCGGATGTGGGCATATCGAATGCGATCCTTATCCTTATAGATCTGTCCCTTCAGCATTATCGGCATTTTGGGGTCACAAATGACACCTGTTACATCGAGCTATTTGGCCCAAGCCGCTGATATTTATTTATTTATTTAACCTTTTATTGCGCACAAAGAAAGTTACAATAATATGAACATAAAGATAGCAATCACAAAAGGTACCGCTTATTTCTAAAAAGAAATGTCTTACAGCAGACCTACCGAAGAGAGAGGGCTAGAATAGAGAGGCAGATATGACGTGCACCCAAATACATAATATAATTGAATTACATCAGGGTGGTGATATCGATAGCTATTCGTGCAGATAAATGAAAGAAAAGGTTCACATTTACTCCACTGTATTTATTCCAATTCATTTTTGCACATCACTTATAATTTCACTTGAAATCAGAGCAGTATCACATTGTAGGCAGTTGAGGTAATTAACTTTCTTATGTCAAAGGTGATTTTAGAATTACTTTATTTTCAAACGGCGGTGGTCGCGCCAAGAATGGCCGCCACTCCGCCCGAGTCGTGCCGTCGAGACTCTGTCAGCACGCCCCACCAGAGGGCGCACTCCCACTTCCGTTTTCTTCGTCATGAGTCCGTACTATTAACCACATGAGTCCGTACTAATGACCGCATCCGTCACGGCCGTCCTGCTATACACACGTCCTCGTGTGTTATCTGAAACATGAAAACCATAGCACAGTACCATATTCGCTCGGTCACTTCTGACCACAACACATCACCCAAGTAAGTCTTATGAATCATGTGATTGTATCTATCACGACTGCATTAACCCACCAATACTTAAGTAACTGCCATTTGTATACACATAAAACATACATACATTATCATTTACCATACTAAACTTCCGTAGATTGAGAGAGACTTGAGAGAACAACATCATCTCGTACACAAATTATTCTTTATAAATTGCCGACATAAATTCAGCTACGGTTTATTAGAGAGGCATGACAGGACACAAGACTATGAACCGTATCACAATTACTACCAATGAAACCAGTGTTTTCCCCTCGCTCCAATCACAAAGCTCGCGTATTGTCCCCGACCTCCATTACTGTAGGCACTTAGATTCACTACAAATATGTGACATACCTACGTACAATTATCAGTACTCAGCAAAAGACCCAATGTTACTTCGAGTGTGATCGAAACACTCCTTCATTAAATGCCATATGATTTTTGGTCATCCGTCAGCGCCATCCTATTTTAAAAATAAGAGTAATGTTACCATACAGGAGAAATGACAAAGGCGAACCACCACACTGACGAACGCTATCTGGCGGGCAGCCACGCAACCGGGCCGGCACGCAACTGGACACAAGCGAAATACCACACAGACTAGGTGCCACACAGACTGGGTGTCACTCTGGTCAGTGCCACTCTAATCGTCAAACTATGAGTCTATTAATTATTTATCCTGTATCACGTCTGCCATAGCACGATACAGGTAAGATGTCACATAAGGGTAAATGGCACAGAGGCGAAATGCCACACAGGAAAATACCACACCAGCGGAATGCCTCACAGGCTAAATGCCACACAGACTAAATGTCACACAGACTTTATGTCACACAGGCGCAATGCCAAACAGGCGGGATGCCACACAGGCGGGATGCCACACAGGCGAGATGCCACACAGGCGAGATGCCACACAGGCGGGATGCCACACAGGCGGAATGCTACACAGGTGGGTGCCACAGAGGCGGGAGCCACACAGGCGGGAGCCACACAGGCGGGAGCCACACAGGCGGGAGCCACACAGGCGGGAGCCACACAGGCGGGAGCCACACAGGCGGGAGCCACACGGGCGGGAGCCACACAGGCGGAACAAATAAATAGAAGTTCATAAACATTGCCAACATATCAGCTCAGTGTTGTTCATTCGTCACATTTTTCAAACCAGTAGGTACTTTTAGACAATAGTAATACCTCCATCTATAATATAGGGGCACCACTGTAGTAGCCGTGCTTATATAACCTGTGCGTAGGTATCTACTGTTAGACTATACAGTATACTTTTCAAAATGAAATTGCTAAAATCATGAAGTAGTAACTTTAACACGCTTTACTTCACTAATAGCTGTCTATAGACTCTCAGCTACGGTCTACGAGTTACACAGCAAGTAGTCGTCACAAACCCGAACAATTGTTCACGGTGATACAAAAACAACATTATCTCTACTGCTCAATATCACAACTAAATCAGGAGTTTAATAATAGCTCTCCCGTCTATCTGATACGCCAGTCATGGGTTACAGCAGTCCATCTGTTACAACACCAAAACTAAACAAGTAATAATCATCATCAACGATTTTAACTGTTCGAACTAGTATACTCTATCTAGATTATATATACATTTTGAAACGATTTAACAATGTTTGTAATAATGAAGGTGTCCCATATCCAGCCGCTTTCTAAAAAAAATTACAACATTCAATTTGCCATCTACAGCCACAACATCGAGACTTTTGGGGCTCTCAGCCCAATGAGTCACACACATGAGTCCCAGGCCACTCCAAGTCAGCCAAATAAATCAGGATGTTTGACTTCAACAACAGTTCAGGTACTTCTAAACTTGTACTGGCAGAAGGATATAAAATCTCACCATTGCTTACACTACCTCATCTTACTGGTCCAACAACAGAACTCGAAAAAGTTACTTAATATCGGTAATCAAGGAAATTTCAGTACTCGAAGCTAAAGTTAATTTATAAAACCGACTTCTCAACAATCACCAAAATATCTGGACATTCAACATTTTCTCACAAAGCTTGAAACAACTACCTTCTATAAAAGTCACGCTCCCATAGCCTCCATCAGGCCGGTAAGCAAGCATAAAACTCTCCCATAGGCTCCATCAGCCCACCATCATTGATAAAACACGACCACCTCCTTCCGATGATGCAACAAATTTTGAGAAAACAAAACTATCACATAAATCTTATAAAAACTTCGGCTCGATAGTCGTCACATATTGAGTTAGTTTCTTATATAGATCCGTCTAACAAAGTCTTTATCCAGGTCAAACTAAGTCACATTAACATAGCACAAATGGTCGGTCGAACTAAGTCACAGGTTTATCTTTAGTTACTCAAAACATAATTCAAAATTATCTACCGTCAATCAGTTCACTTACTCGTATTTACTTATTTTCGATTAATAACTTGATACCAACATAAAATTAAATTACTAACCAAACAACCCTTTTTTTTTAATTTTCTGAAATGTATATGGGTGATCCCATTGTTGCCGCGGATATCTTTTATATCATTGGAAAACTACGACCACAATAACAAACATTATACTGAAATATGGAAAATTTCGTTCGAATGGCTCCGGTTAAATGTAAACAAACACGCTTTCAATTTTGCTCCTTTTTTTTCGATACATGTTGGCATGTTGTCCCGCTCGCATAGAAATCGCGGAGATCTGTACTGGGTCATTATTGAAATTTTGCACATTCGAAGCCTATCCTATCTCTAAGACACAACATCCTAAAGTACACCAGCTAATTGTTCCACAAACTCACTGTTACGGCATCCCTGCCACACTGTTTTATCTACTGTATTATCAAATATTTACTTAATCAGCAATCTGTAACGACTTATGGTGATGGGAAAAGTCGAAAGCAAGTCGAGACCCAGAGGCCGAAGTCCGAAGAGATGGGTGGACCAAATATCATAACAATACATTCGTCAACGTCGTATTACATCAGGCGACTGATCAAAACCGATGAGACATGCAGTTGACAAACTCCGATGATGACACGATCCTCAGCAGTGAGGCAACGATCAAGAAGAAGAAGTCAATCAGCAGCAGCACCACCATAACGATGCTTACGTACTCAATTTATAAAAATAATAGGACTATGCTTTTAAGTATTTCTTATTCTTGTTTTCCGATAACTGACGTGATGTTGGTAATACGTAAAATCATAGCGTACCATGTTTCAAGATGGTAAAGTAATCTCAGATTAAATGTCACTATTTTACTTTAAACACTGTGTATTGTAACATTGGGAGGGACTTAACATAAATTACTATTTTTGTGGAGTGATTTTTTTTTCTTAGTAACATTCTATCAGACAGCCCACATTAATAGACATAGGTACTCGCAAAGCTAACATTTATTAAACTCGGCAGTAGTTTTTGACATCTATACCAACAATTTGTAACACTGTAGGTAACTGACGTTGTTTTTGTTTTGTTTACATTCTTTAAATATACAAATAAACCTGCCCTTCTCTCTACTAAGGGCATCAATAGTGTTTCAGTCAGAATACTTTTCTGAATTATCAAACTATAACTCCTAAAATCCGCTAGGGAGCCTCTTTTCAGCACAGGTTTTTATCAAATTATGTAAAGGACTCACCAGATAGAGGAATATCACATCATTTCTCAGTCATGTACGCTACACTCGCAGATTGTCTACCATCGTCCCATGTTGAAACATGCACGTTGAGGCTACCAGTCCAGCGTTGCATTGCAATGTTGTTCTCGACGGTGAAGCGAACCGTTGTACACCATTGTTATGCAATAGAAGAAAATAAATGAATTAGTAAAACTTAAAAAATAAAAAAATAATACACACCGTTTTTAATCGTTTCATTGAATTTTATCTGCAGAAATCTAAGCAAATAATTTAATTGTGGTGTCAAACCACACTGCTAAATGAATCTAAATCTAAGCATTTACTTTAAAGTCATTGAATAAACTTTAGCTGGCTAATGTAGAACTACGCAAATGATTGAACTAACACTATTTTTTTTATACAGAGGAACATATTTTGAATTTCGCAAAAACAAAGAAACCATACCAAAGTGCCGTCCATAGTAATTTTCACTCGATTTTTAATAATGGTGTCAATATCCCAGTGGTGCTCTCGAAGGCCCGGGGTCTGCCTTGACCATGGCCCATTTGGTACAGATGATTTGTTGTTTACTTTATAAATCCCCCAATCTCTCTGACGAAGTCTTTGTCTTATATCTCGGGGTGTTTGGACTCTTGGCTGCGCTTTGAACGTGTTTAATCATCTTATATTTTGATGTAGGCAACTCAACTGGATCGAGTAATCACTTTCCTTTTACTATTACGCTTCCACGAAGCGTATCTGCATTTTCTTTGTCTCTTTTCATCATACCATCTCTTGGGCGTTACGTTCGTCATCACCGCTTCTGATGTCGTCGCGTGAAGGAAAGGGGTGTATCAGGATCATTGTCATCAGGGTGGTGATATCGATAGCTATTCGTGCAGATAAATTAAAGAAAAGGTTCACATTTACTCCACCGTATTTATTCCAATTTATTTTTGCATATCACTTATAATTTCACTTGAAATCAGAGCAGTATCACAATGTAGGCAGTTGAGGTAATTAACTTTCTTATGTCAAAGGTGAATTTAGAATTACTTTATTTTCAAACGTAAATAACACTTTATATAAACGAACTTCAAACGTAAACAAACGAAATGTGGAGACAGTTTCAAGACGCGTCACTCCTCGGCGGCGGTCGCGCCAAGAATGGCCGCCACTCTACCAAAGTTTTATTTAATTATCGATTTTTTAGTTCGTAGAAAGAAAAATTCGAAAAAATGAACATTTGTAGGGCTATAACTTTGCTGCTATTGGTGATGCGAAAAAAATGATCAAATCTTTTTTGTTGGATTTTGAACGCACTACAATTTTGCCATTTAACATTTTTCGCTAGCTCTTACCGTATAGCTAGAAAATCCAAAAAACCGAAAATTTGAACTTCAAAGCTCTGTAGAAAATCAACTATTGAAGATAAAAATTTGACTCCATGGAACTTTTAGTAGTAAATTTAATACTAAAAAAGATCCATTTATTTATATTCATAAAAATAAATTTTTAACACCTTACAGGGCAAAAAAGTGTCAAAAAAAATGTTTACCATGTTATTTAAACGGGAAAACTTAAAGTTCGATGGAGAACCTTTTAAAATTGGAATTTTGAGCTACGCTTTTGACAGGATCTTTGTTTGGGTATGTTCTGTGATATTTTGGGATGAGAGCAAGAAAAAAAAATACAGTCATTTTTTGGCACACCCTAATATATATATATATAGTAGTATAGTAGTATATAATAAATAACACAAATACTAAATAAATACTTATAAATATATAATATTATGGATTGCAAGTGGAAAGATAATGCTCTTTTAATCTTATTTTAAAAATACCGAGTGAGGTACTGTTACAAACGGTATGCGGCAGCGAGTTCCATAGCCTAGCCGCATGAACAGTAAATGATTTAGTATAGCATTGGGAATGATGAGGGGGAATGGAGAGGAGTGTCCTGACGCTTGAGCGACAGGGTAGGTTTTGATATTCGGACCTTGACGTCGCTATTGATCCCCGGTTGTCCCCATTGGACCTGATCCTCTCACTTGATTTCATCTTCGCCTATGCGCACGGGTAGAGGATCTGCACTGTTACAGGCCATGTACTATGTCTTCGCCACATTAGTCTTCATTGCTGATCTCAAGTGCCTTCTTCCACTTTTTTACTCGTTGGACTAGTCGCCCCTTGTCAGAGTCTGTCAACGCGATATCATCAGCATACACGAGCAGTCATGGAGGTACCTCATGATAATCTCGGATGCTGTCTGACAATTTGTCTAATATCACGTTGAACAGAAGTGGGCTGAGCACAGATACCTGGTGTACCCCAACGGTAATCGGGAACGAGTCGGTGTCACCAACGCGGTCCTAACTATGGAACCGGAATCGTGGAAAATGTCTGGGATAACGTCAATATGGGCCTCAGGTATGGACTTGGACCGTAACGCCCACCATATCATCTCCCGAGGTATACAGTGTAAGGCCTTTTACATGTCCAGAAATAGGAAATACAGGGGCGTGTTCCTTAATCTATATACCTTTATGAGATATCTCAGGGCAAATACGGGGTCCATGCTCCCACAACCCGGCCGAAATCCATACTAACACCCCATCGGTTCTGAGAGTACCTATACGATGCGTTCGAAGAGCTTCATGGTGTGAGACATCAATTTTATACCGCGGTAGTTGGTGCACCCCCGCACCGAGCCCTTACCCTTATAGACTGGAGTAATAATACTTAGCCTCTATTGGTCGGGAATCTTCCCGGTGAGGAGAATGCGGTTATAAAGTTCGGTAAGGATGCTCACATCACGAGAGCCCATCGATTTTCATGCTTCTATAAGGACTCCATCGGGACAGACAGCTTTGGGATTCTTCATGCGGCGAAGAGCTGACTCGACTTCCACAGGGGTTATTGGTGGTACAAGTCCTTGGTTTCGAGGGAGGTCCGGTTACTGCACCTCTTTGTGCTGCTTGTTGAGCAGCTCGTGGAATTACGAGCGCCATCTCTTCTTTACCGCGCGGTCATCGCATAAAATGTTACCGCTAGGGTAATTAATTACACAGCGGCACGTATTCGTAGAATTCAGTGAAATATGTTAAGATTGCGAAAGTATTTGATAACACAGTTTTGGCCCACCCTATATAACGTCACGATTGTTTTGGTGATATTTGATCGTGAATTACAGCTATGTTATTCGGGATTACCTACCTACTGCACAAAACATCTAAATGTAACCACAGTTAAATGAAAGATAATCAATATAGATAAATCGGAGAGCGTCGGTGGCCGAGCGGTTAGGGTATCGGACTCGTAAACGAGAGGTATCGGGTTCGAATATTACTGCGGCCATGTACCAATGACTTCTTCTAAGTTATGTACATTAGTTGAACACTAGCCGTAGCTCTTACGGTGAGGGAAATCTTCGCGCTATGATCCAATCTGGTCAGGTTCCCCTGGTAGCAGGGTTACGGGGGTTAAATGGCAGTTACTCCACTGTAATTGCCTGATCTGCCTCAGTCAGGTCAGCCAGGCTTGGAACCCGGGCGCTCGTGCGTGACAGCGCAACCGGGACCTTAACGCCAAGATGATTTATTTAGTTAATATAGATCAATCGATGTTTTGTCGGTTGTTTTTAAATTTGCGCAATATAAAACCATAAGGCATTTTGTATATATTATTTTTATTGTGATCATTCGTCACAGACTTAACGTTGACATAGTAAAAAATCCGGACATGACGTGTCGTGCCACTTGCAGTTTACGATCCTGTAATTGGCTGTCATAATATGCGTGCAAAAGTGGGCTTTCTGATATTAAAAACACATTACAAAGTTAAATTTTTTCCCCATACAATTTGTATTTAATGTCAACTGCCATAATAACTATATTTAGATTTTTTCGTAAAGCTAAGAACTGTAAGTATTTGTTTACTATTAAAAATAAAACAATTACCTGCCCACAATCCATTTTTTTATTAACTAAAAGATGTAAATAAACGTATTAAATATATTGTGTACCTGCCTCGATCCAATGAAAAAGAAAAAAAAAATATTGCGTTCACGTGGAGTCTTACTATTAGTGTTTCGGCCGGGTTGTGGGACCATAGACCCCGTATTAGCCCTGAGAACAGACAGTAAAGCCTACCAGATCATCTCACGAATGTCATAGTCAAAAGCTTTCTGCATGTCTAAAAACAGGAAATGCAAGGTGTTCTTTAATCCGAAATCTCTGTTTTCTGGGCGAATACGGTGTCCACAGTCCTACACCCTGGCCGACACTCATATGGACACTTAGCCGCACACTCCTGTCGTATCCGAGAGTCCACAATGCGTTCAAAGAGATTCATGGTGATCACATCGATGCAGGTGATGTAACAACATCACCTTTATACCTCGGCAACTGCTATACTCCCGCGCCGTTCTCTTACCTTTGAAGACTGGAGTAATTATACTCAGTCTCCATTGGTAAGATACTAGTGAGGAGAACGTAATAATAAAGGTCGATAAGGATGATCACACAATGAGAGCGCATCAATAAGGATTCGATCGGGTTCGACGGCTTTTTCATTCGACATGCAGCGAGGTAGCGTCTCAACTTCCTTTGGCATTATTGGTGGCACAAGTTCTTGACTCGGAGGGACACTTTATGTTGGAATTAAAGCCCTAAAGAAGGACCATAAAGCCTAACCGACTTAACACAGGAGTAGGGCGATAATGTTTTGCGGCGAACTCATTTTTCTGAGCTGAGTACATAGACACTGACCGACTCAAAATTCAAAATTTCTTCATTGCTTAGGACATTAAATATCTTTTTCAATCGTCAAAAAGAAGGAAGGTAGGAAAGTAGGAAGGAAACACACAGTGACACGATAACCGCCCTATGGCCGCAGCAAACCCACCCCACGCCAACCACGACCGGACCGTGCTCGACAATACCAGGTAGAGCCGGACCGCGCTAGATATATTGTATAGGTATGTCTGGTATAACTAAGAAAAAACACCTAAAACTACAGCAAGAGTAAGCCAGTCCACCAAGGCAGCACCCTTTCACGAGTATAACGCAGGGCCCATCCATCGTCCAATTCGGTTGAATTGACTATGGTTATATGTGAGGGAAAAGAGCGACCTGGCCCCCACGCCACCGCCAGACTGACTTTTAAGTGAGTGCATCGTGCATCGCTACCCTACTGCTACCTTACCCCTACTCTATCCTAACATTGCCTTAACCCTACCCTACCACTATCTTACCCCTACCCTACCCTATCACTACCTTATCTCTACCCTACCCCTACTCTAACTATTACCCTACCCCTACCCTACCGCAGACAGGTGACACCATGTGTGGGAAAGGAAGGAAAATTAACGCCGCTTCAAGGTGGTTCTCCGTGGGGGAAAGAAACGACAAGAAACCCACAGAGCCTACTTGAATATTTTTTTTTTGAAACATGTCTTATGTACTAATACATTATTTGTCCTATATACTATCTTAAAAGTAAATGTGTATAAAACAGCAGTTCAGTCCCATGGACTTTTGTCATTTATATATTCAGTTATATATTCAGTGATTCAGTTGATTTATACTATAATAACTTTTTTGACATAATTTGTTTTTTATATTGGTTTTAAATTTATTAAATGGTAAATTCTGAATATCTGTTGGAACCTTTTTATAAAAGCGAACACATTGACCCATAAATTAAATGACCCCATTTGTGGAATGCTGTCGAGGTGAAAAAAAATATCGTGAGAACCGTCACATTCAGATGACCGCATGTAAAACCAAGATCCAATCTGCGGGTCAAGCCAAAATACAAATTAATGATAGCCGCAGAGTCGCGACTCCACTGCGACTGATGATTAGACCCCGTCGACTACATTCGCTCGGGTTCACAGAACTGCGCTACGAGCGCCGTCATGAACATGCATCTTGCTAGACCTACTGGTCAGGTTTCCCTGTTAACAGGGTTCACGGAGGTCATAATATGGCAGTCGCTACAACGTAATTATCTGATCTGGGAAATCTTGGATCACGGTCAAAGTGGAGCACGGGCGCGAGAGCATAACCGTGATATAATTTGAGCCAACATGATAATTTTTAAAATCATGGCGTCAATATCAACCCCAGATCAGACCCAGATCTTCAGATCTCTCTTACACATTACATAGGGAAATACATTATTTCAGTTTTGTTTGATGATATAAAATTAATATAAATTATTTTCTTGTTACAAATAGGCTGGCTTATTTGATGTATCCGTGAGTAACATTATTTTACCGGGATTACGCTAAATTACAAATGGAAACCATTATTAGTTTCACACCCGTTTTCACTAAACTGGAATAAAGCATTACCTAACTAGGAAACTCTGACCTATCTACACTCTTATCTTACAAACACCAATTACGCAAACAAACCAATTAGCTAAGGCCATTTCATGAAGATAAGAGTGCCCTATTCGCGATGTAATGTTGGTAAACTGTCTCTACAGTCGCTGACGGCGTCGCTGTTGTTGACAACAAAGTGACATTTCAAAATGGCGACACATAATTATAATTTAAGCCACCGGGTCGGATAAGTCTGCTTTGGGAAACAGAACGCAACTGTAATTTTAGGAGATGGCTAACGACTAAGCGCCGTCCAATCCACTTTCCAACTTTAAGACATGTAAAACACTTTACAACCTAACGGCCAGAGCTATTTCCTAGCGGTTGGTGAAACGTATCTTTGATACGAGTGAGGCCAAGGATTGCCAGGTTAAAGTGGCAGCGGGAAAGGCACATAGCTCGCAGAAGAGATGGCCGATGGGCAGTAAAATTTTCGAGTGGTGACCACATACAGGAAGTCGCAGCGTGGGTAGACCTTCCACAAGGTGGACCGACGACCTGGTAAAGCTTGCAGGTACCGTATGCGGAAGGTAAAGGACCGGCCTTTGTCGAGATCTCTGCGGGAGGCCTATGCCCAGCAGCGGGCGTCTTTCGGCTGATATGATGATGATGATGGTGAGGCCAAGGTGCGAAAGTTAGGCGACAAAAATTTCCTTCGACAGCGTCTGTTAACTTGACGTTCAGTTGCTCAAAAGTTATTGCGACATGTACTTATTTATACTCATTTTAATTTTAATAATAAATCCAATGTGAAGAGTATTGGTTCTATTAATTCGATATGCTCGAGCAGTTTACTTGTAACATAATATTTATTTTAAAGGGAAAATATTAATAAATTGTGATTATTTATTTTAAATATAGAAAGTGAGTAATAATAATTTTAAATTTTTGTTATTCAAAGTGTTAGTTAAGATGTGATAGCATACCTAGTGGCACTCACAGAAATGAAACAAAAACAGAATCCATGTTACCTTAAAGAGATGTGGTGCATGCAAAGTGTGACAATCTCCTTTGTTGTACATGACATACACTCATCGGGTCTTACAACGCGCCGCCATTTCGTAACGTTTCGTTCGGACATATAACCCCCAACCAAGTATATATTTACTTCAATATTTCTTCAACTACAGAATCGATTTTTATTAAACAACCAGCATAGAAATCAGTCCATCCGTTCGGGTCTATGACAGACATAGCAACATAGCCACAGATACACACGCCGACAACAGACCAGGGGAGGGTCTATGTCCAGCAGTGGACGTTCAATAACTGTGATGATGATTATGGTGTCAAAATGGGGCATAACACAACTCGTTGTACTGACGGCAGGATAATCTTTCACATCTTTCTCGAAGAACTCCATGTTACAATACAGGGAATATATTATCTAGTAGTGTTTCTGATAAATTTCTGTAGGAATCCAGTTTAAGGGTCCAACTGGGCTACCATTTTTTTTAATAATTTTACTAATCTAAAGAAATCTCTGAAACCGTGACGTATCAAATAAAATATTGTAGATATGAACGTGAACTAACAGGATATTTACTAAAAAATATATATATTTGTGACTAATTCGCAGATCTTTTTGTGAAAATAAGAACAAAGTATAATGTTATACTCTGATTATTTTAAAGAAGCCATTTGTCCTAAAAGTGCAAGCAATGTTTTCAATAGGGCAAGTATGGCACTCGATTTTGAGTTCAACACTAGCACTATGTCAGCAAGGCGTTTGTTAAGTAACAAGTTTTTCATTAAGCAATGAGCGTTTTCTAAAATTGTAAAGCAAAAATATAAAGTTTATCTATTTGATTTGAATTTGATATACTAATGTAGTTTGTAAGTTATTATTGTTTTTTTTTACTAACTCAAATATGGAAATATTGTCTAAATTTATATATTAAATAAATTTATTTCATTTTTATTTATTTATCTTACAGATATTGATTATGTACTTATAGAAAGATAGACCGATTTCTGTCATTTTTATGTTAAAAATGACAGAAGACTTTAAAAAAATAAAGTGTGCACTCAGCACACTTTATTTTTTTGTTGTGTTGTAGTATCTGTGTTACTTTGATACCTATCTGTGGAGACCTATAATTGCCATTCTATTTCTTATATGAATAACTATTGTATTTTAAAGCTGTTGGTCTTCCTAATAAATAAAATAAATAAAAATATTGCTAAAGCCTTTTAGTTCACGTTGAAAATTTTCAATCTAGAATGCGAAAAAATTTCGTGAAATTTCAAAGAAACGATGTTTATATAGTCAAGAAATATTTCTCGACCAAGTAATATATGTTACAACGTTAATATCTGCAATAATTGACACCGATTTTACCTGAATAATTAGGGTTTCGCAAATTTCATTGAATAAAGTAATAATTTCTACCGAAAAAAAATATAGTGCACACGATCGAACGAAATATGTAAATCGTAATTAAGAACCTTACGTCAGATATAATAAATATAATATAATAATATAAATAATATAATTAATAATCATGCACTTTGTTCTCTTTATCAGCGTCCAAGGGCCCAGGATTTGTATCAGGCTTTGTATGTAGGTAAGAACAAAACTCCTTGCGCGGCAGCAAAAATTTTATTAGCCGGAGGTCCTTAGGCGCTGTCCTAATTGGCAACGATCGTGCGACCATGGTCGTACGACGGACGTTGCCTGACCAATCGGAAACCTCAAATTGCTGATTAAGACAGCGCCTCAGTCTAAATATTCAGAAAATAATATTTGCTAAGATAAAATGACAATCATCTGAGCTGCCCATATTCTGGTTGTGCTTTCGCATGCAAGGGCCAGAAGACGGCCTTAACAATTGTCCAGTATTTGGCAGTTCAGGTAATTACAGTGGAGCGAATAAAGGCGTGTCGCTCGTACACTCAAGAGTCGAAGCGACGTCGAGGTACGGGCGCACAACCGGCACTTCTTCCGCTTCTACCTTTCCATTGGCATTATATGGTAGTCGGCTCATAATAAAGACTTGAGGCTATGGCGCAGCAGTGGCATGGTGGCGACGCGGCGAAGACGCTAAAAAGTCGAGGTCAGGGCGCGTCATGAGCCCACACTGTCTTGTTATTTTTTAGACAGCGAGTCACTGGTCACTGCCGCTTATGGACATCAGCAACACTATAGGCACCATCAATTGCCCACCTCCAAAGAGAGTCCTTATTATTTCTTTGAGCACAATCATTTGCTAAATAAATAACAAGAATCTCTTACAGAAAGAAGAATGAATAGTATGCAATTTGACCAAGATCCAGTGGGAATTACAGGTATCCCAAATGCTCAACATCAATTGGAAAGACAAGGGATTCCAGATGCAGATCTTGACCAAGATCCAGTGGGAATAACAGGTATCCCATATTTACAATATCAAATAGGAAGACAAGGGATTCCAGATGCAGATCTTGATCAAAATCCATTGGGAAGGCAAGGAATCCCAGGTTCAGAAAGAAGACATAATGCTGATCAAATTGATCGATATTCAGTGGGAATAACAGGTAACCCATATATTCAAGTTCCATTGGGAAGGCAAGGGATCCCAGATGCAGATCTTGACCAAAATCCAGTAGGAAGACAAGGGATCCCAGATGCAGAAAGAAGACATAATAGTGATCGAACTAAACCAGATTCAGTGGGAATAAAAGGTATCCCATATTTACAAGATACATTGGGAAGACAAGGGATCCCAGATGCAGATCTTGACCAAGATCCAGTGGGAATAACAGGTATCCCATACTTACAATATCAAATAGGAAGACAAGGGATTCCAGATGCAGATCTTGACCAAGATTCAGTGGGAAGACAAGGGATCCCAGATGCAGAAAGAAGACATAATGCTGATCGAATTGATCGATATTCAGTGAAAATAACAGGTAACCCAAATATTCAAGATCAATTGGGAAGGCAAGGGATCCCAGATGCAGATCTTGACCAAAATTCAGTGGGAAGACAGGGGATCCCAGATGCAGATCTAGACCAAAATCCAGTGGGAAGACAAGGAATCCCAGATGCAGAAAGAAGACATAATGCTGATCGAATATACCAAGATTCAGTGGGAATAACAGGTATCCCATATATACAATATCAACTGGGAAGGCAAGGGATCCCAGATGCAGATCTTGACCAAAATCCAGTGGGAAGACAAGGAATCCCAGATGCAGAAAGAAGACATAATGCTGATCGAATTGATCGATATTCAGTGAAAATAACAGGTAACCCAAATATTCAAGATCAATTGGGAAGGCAAGGGATCCCAGATGCAGATCTTGACCAAAATTCAGTGGGAAGACAGGGGATCCCAGATGCAGATCTAGACCAAAATTCAGTGGGAAGACAAGGAATCCCAGATGCAGAAAGAAGACATAATGCTGATCGAATTGATCGATATTCAGTGAAAATAACAGGTAACCCAAATATTCAAGATCAATTGGGAAGGCAAGGGATCCCAGATGCAGATCTTGACCAAAATTCAGTGGGAAGACTGGGGATCCCAGATGCAGATCTTGACCAAAATCTAGTAGGAAGACAAGGGATACCAGATGCAGATCTTGATCAAAATCCATTGGGAAGGCAAGGAATCCCAGGTGCAGAAAGAAGACATAATGCTGATCAAATTGATCGATATTCAGTGGGAATAACAGGTAACCCATATATTCAAGATCAATTGGGAAGGCAAGGGATCCCAGATGCAGATCTTGACCAAAATCCAGTGGGAAGACAGGGGATCCCAGATGCAGATCTTGACCAAAATCCAGTGGGAAGACAGGGGATCCCAGATGCAGATCTTGACCAAAATCCAGTGGGAAGACAGGGGATCCCAGATGCAGATCTTGACCAAAATCCAGTAGGAAGGCAAGGGATACCAGATGCAGAAAGAAGACATAATGGTGATCGAATATACCCAGATTCAGTGGGAATAACAGGTATCCCATATTTACAAGATCCATTGGGAAGACAAGGGATCCCAGATGCAGATCTAGACCAAGATCCAGTGGGAATAACAGGTATTCCATATTTGCAATATCATATAGGAAGACAAGGGATCCCAGATGCAGATCTTGACCAAGATTAAGTGGGAATAACAGGTATCCCATATACAGAAAGAAGAAGAATGTGAAATAACAAGGATCGCGTATTGATGAAACGAATAAAAAAATCACTTTCAATATCTGCCTTTTATTTCTTATCTTTCTGAGACTAGCGATTTTTACATTTATCAGATGCAATCGTTTTGAGTCAATTCGAACGAGAGAGACGGTTTTTAGGCCACTCAGTGACAAACGAGCAGATATCTTACCTGATGGAAAGAAATAACTGTCGCCATGCATGGCTATCAAGCTTTCTCGCGATATAGCTCTCGCCGCGAGAGTGGCTCTGTTTCCTTCTTCCAATACTAAGATGAAAGAGATTGCAGTGTTTACGTCGCGCCTATTCTCGGTTATTACGTGCCAGAGCATACTTGTGCTAGCTGTGCAGGACTCCTCAGGGGCTGTCCTAATTGGAAACGGTCTTGCGATCATGGTCGCTAAAATACAAAAGGGCGCATTTGACAAATATGAAAAATGCAATAAATAATAAAAGGTATAAAATCTGTGAATTATATAAATATAATATTTTTTTTTACCTTGCTGTCCCTGAAATAATAAACTAAGTAATATGAAAATGAAAATAAAACAGGAATTAGCACAAAGTTTAAAAACTTATTTGAATTTTTTATAAAATAATAATATTTAATTTAATATTTCGGTTTTACATTTATTGATAATTTTATTAATATTTAGTAGTAGTCGTTTCAACTTAGCGAATTTATATTAATTTCAAGACAAAAAGGCGCAAGTGATCGAATTCTGTTATTTTTTCTTAATATTTATAAATTTAAATTATTCATTGCTTTGCATTTACCATCAAATGCGTTTTTTCTTTTATTTCTTTTTCAGTCACATTGAAAAAAGTTTAATTACATCGTTTTATAACTATAAATTTTAAACATATTAATAGAACTGAATAGCTATTATCACTAAATTTTAATTAATGATAAATAAGTAGTAGAACCTAAAAAAAAAAGAAGGATCGTAATCCTTATTTTCGTGCTTTTATCCCCGTCATTTGGGGTCGGCACAGTGTGTTTTCTTTCTCCTTTCATCCTTATCCGCTATCATCTCCATGCTGAAGAAAAATATTATAATAAATAGACATAATTACCACTTATGTCATTTACGCCTTTTTATCTACGTAAATGACACAAATATTTGATTTAAAATGATAAATAATATATGGTGTTATTGTCAGTTACGACCTCTTCGTCTAAGTTGCATCAAAAGCGTCTTTGTATCTTCAGAATACTATTATAGACTATATATTTGATATACTAAACTAAACAATGGATTTTGAAGTTGATCCATTGAAATGTCAATTCATCGTTATAAAAAAAATCAGCATCTGCATATATTGTCTTTAAGTCCAAAGGTAAATATTTCTCATTTTTGTAAACATTGTCAGTTGCGCCCTTTCTTCTTATGACGGCAAAATAGGAGACCTCAAATCCACCCGTCACACGACCATGGGCGTACGACCATTGGCAATTAGGACAGTGCCTCCGACTTTACGGAGTCCTACCACTCGTAAAGATAAGATACATATTGTCCGCTACAACCGATCGATATTCGACGTCGATATTTCTTTTTACCATAATGTCCGAATCTTCCTACTTATATTGTGACATAGGATAGCCCTTGTTTACACGAACTCACACCGTTAAAGACTATTGCTACTATAATACTTGCTGCATACAGATAGACGTCTTTATTGGTCAGTTACTTTTGCTTACTCGATGATTTCACAAGCAGGAGCTGCGCGTCATGGAAATAACGATGGTGCAGTGAATGTGATGTGTAGAGTTTCACACAAAGATCGCGTCCGAAACAGCCATTTTCGTGGTAGTTTTAACGTCCGTGACATGAGTGCTAATAAACTCACCACCAAGTATGCCGATGACCGAACGAAGTATGTACGGAAGAGCAGTTAGTCGGACCCCATATAATACATAATGTATGAAAGTATCGCTTTTGGAACCTTGTGGTCACCTTCCAGCTCCATCGTCAAAATCTGGCTAACTTCCAGAACCAGTGTTGGTCTAAGAAAATCCAACTAGTCTAAACTCACTAGAATTGCATTATTTTATTGGGTTCCTTTATCCACCTTCCATCTCCACCATCAGATCAGTTTACATGCGTATGAATTTTTTTAATATGATCGAATACCAAGCAGTGGGTCAAATACTAGGTGTCCAAAAATATGTTGGTGGTTTGGATCCACAATTCCCAAATATTAAGTCCTTGCCAATGCTTTACCAATAAAATTATCGTTTTGTATGACGAAATTGACGGAAACGAAAATTTTCATACAAACCAAGTTTTTAATTTCTTTTAAATGGCTAATCCGATTACTATGGATCTTTGTAGGTATAATAAGACAACATTAAGCTAACAGGTGTATACTCTTTTTCTTTGATTTCAATATGCACGCCATGCTCGGCTGACTATGACTCTATTTAATGTTTTCCATGAATTTCTACGTAAACCATCATATTATTAATTACCATCTATACCCAACATATAAACACCAATATAGAGTGAAAAGGCTCTAAGTGCCTTGTTCCATTAAGACCAATATTTGACCCACTTGCCGGTAATCAATTGAAATCAATATAATTTATTTTAGACCAAAACGCTGAAAGTGGCTGCCAGAAAAAAAAAATTGTGATAGAGAATACAAGACCTAACATTTTTACTATGGCGCCATACCTGTGCGCCTACCACCACCACTATGTACCACTGGGCATACAGTATTAAACGTTATTCTAATAGTCTATTACAACCGGCCGGCCGGTCTGAGCCTCTGAGGTCTGAAGCTCACGAAGGCGGCTCTCTTTATCTGCAATGTCACTGACGGCGAAACTCCACACTTCCACACTCCACGTAGCTTCTGTTTGTAAATCAACAAGTAAGCAAAACTGATTTACTAATGAAGACTTTCGTCTGTACACAACAAGATAAATAGTAACAATGGTGTTGAACGTGTGTAAGTTGAGTTCGTGTACACATGGATTGTCTTAGCTATGTCACAATATGAGGAGGAAGATTTGAACGTATGGTAAAAAAATATCGTCATCGCACTCGTGCAGTACTAAGTGAAGGAGTGTGCGGGAGTGCGGGGTGTCCCCCCCTCCACGCGTACTGCATACCGCGATTGCCACGTCAATCTTTTTGTCAAAAGCACCACGTTAAGGATTTAGAGCCGTACAGACGTTTTCACGAGCGTGGAGGGCGCACAACCTCGGAACTTTGCAGATGTCCTGGACGACGGTGGCCACTTTCCATTAGGAGGGCTGTCCACCCGTGTGTCTCCCTAGGCAATGAAATAAAGCTGAGTCTCAAAATATCTTTCATTGTTTAATTTTAATTTAAAGATGTAAAACCTAAAAACACTCCTTATATACGGCAGAAGTGAATGGAATGATCGGGCAAGGAAGACCGAGACGCACTTATCACATTAAATCGATGTTATTTGATAGAAATGTCTGGTCTAGAGTATCCTAAACGACTTATGACCTAAAAAATTTGTCAGAACTGTTGCAAGTGGAACAATAAGCAGTTTTCCAGTAGGTGTTGTCAGTTGGTTTCAAAAAGCGTAAATATGACGTTCCTACAATTTTGGGCACCCTATTTTCAAATCTGTATGAGGCAATGATGTCATGCAGCCAACTAATATTACTTAAAAATAAAAAGTTAATTAATATAAACATAGCAAAAGTTTATTAACATTAAAGGTTGAAAAAATTTAAAAGAATATATTTATGGAACATAGTGCCTACGTAAGTAGGCATACTAGGCATTTTAATACAAACCTTTTTTTAATATTTGAATTACCTTCATTCTTGATCCTAGCGACCATGAAACGAACTGGCTCAGTCAAATTTATGTTTATTGTTGCAATAATTAATTAAAACCTCTAAATTTCCAGTACATCGCACCCAGTGTTTATATCCTCTTTGCTAAGTACCTATTACAAGCAATCATCAATTATCAAAATGGTTAGGGCACCATCTAAAGAGTGATTGGGAACGCTTCAGATACCTATTGGAAAACTGCTCATTATGTTACACAGTCACCTGAATTGAAGGTTTTATCTCTCACCGTAAAATTATCGGTTAGGTAGTGATCAGTACTCGGAGGGTATCGCTTTTGTTCATTATTAATTGTTTAAACTTTTGCTGGTAATTCTTCGAAAAATAATACAACGTTCTCAGTGATGTAATTATAATTGGAACATAATAACATTTTTATTTACGCTTTCATTTAACGTAAAAACGTAAGAACTCATTAAGTATAGTTATTTCATCATAACACATACATGAAACATTGTTAATTTTCAATTATTTCGCAACATTAGTTACAAGTTCACTTATTATACTTAGCTTGTAATTGATTAATTTTATTGTAGCTAACCAATTAAGTTGTTTGTATTTCTAACAAATTATAGGTTGTCTTGTAAATCCTTAATTTGTAGTCATTTATATTACGAAGTTAAGCCGTATAGAAACTAAGGTGGCCTAATGGCTAGCAGGCCTGCCTCGTAAGCGAGAGGTACCGAGTTTGATCCCCAGTGTCGCTATGTACCACAACTCCGATGCACCGCCTTGTATTTCTTCAGAGTTACCTATATTAGTTGAACACTAACTGATGCTCAGTCATACATACATAACGCCAAGCCTTTTTCCCGCAGGGGTATTCAGAGATCACATTGTTCCTACTTGCTACAGTCCTGACAAACTCTCGCTTCTTCCACATTCATCAACCTTTACATACATGCTCGTCGGCTTAAGATACCCTTGACTAAACACATACACATATATAAAGCTCACGCCTCATTCCTACAGATGGGGTAAGCAGAGACTATGCTCTGCACAGACCGCTACTTTGCTCAGTCCTGACTCCAACAACTCCCTAGCTTCGCATATATCCACAATTCTTTTCATACATCTCCTTTTATTCTTGTTACTTCGGACCCTAACTTATTTGAGAACAACTTTAACTTTGGACTTAACGTTTCTTCAAAATATCTCCTATTCTATCCTGACACGTACGTATCGGACTTGTCATTCCATTACTTTCATTCATTTCTGCTACATGTCTCTATTTCGTAAATCTCCTCTCATTCATCCAATTCGAACAATTCAGCATTTCTTTCTTTATCCTAGTCGCTACATCTTCTTTCACTCCAGCACTTTCCCTTAGTACATCATCATCATCATCAACCGAGCAGTCAAACCCGCTTACGCCAGGTCCGCTTTCCTACTTTTTCTTCTCCACTTTGCCAGATCTTGGGCATCATGGGATAGCTAAAACCTACAAATATTATCCTGTAGAGGTAAAGAAAAACAGAGCACCTAAACATGAAGACGGAAAAGTATGCGAGGCGAGAATCCCTAGCGGTAGTCAGTGGCAGCTATAAAGGCGTCAAGGAGAACAAGTTATTAGTCGCTACACGCAAGATCTTCCGAAAAAATTCTGGGGCCAACACAGGGGGAGGACGGCATGTGGAAGAGGAGAAAATACGAAGAGGTAAAACAGCTTATTTCCGAACCCAATATTCTGGGAGAGATCAAGGCCGCAAGACTTCGCTAGCTTGGCCACGTGGAGAGGATGGGGGAGGATCGCGCCGTAAGGAGAGCATATGTGGGTCGGCCGAGCGGACGTCGACCGGTCGGGTGACCCAGATATCGCTAGATGGATGAAGTCCTGAAAGACCTGCACGCACTAGGAATCCTCGATTAGCAGGAGATCGCGCAGGATTGGGAGAGGCGGCGATCGCTGGTGTCGGAGGCCAATATCCACTTTGGGTCACTGAGCCAGCGCAGTAAGTAAGTAAGTAAGAGGTAAAGCGTCAGTCAGAGTAGCGCCGGCTTTAAATATTTGTATATTGTCCGCAAAACACAAAACTCTGATGAATGAAGACAGCTTTCTATGCCGTTCAAGAAAATGATGAATTATAAATGTCCAAGCAAAGAACCTTGTGGTACCCCGCTAGAGACCCAGACAACCCAGCTAGAAACGTCCACGACAGCTTGGCTCCGATTCAGTTAATAGGATGAGTACCACCTCTGCAAATCCCTACTGATTTTTGACCTTTTATGACTTTCAATAAGTGTATCTTGAATGTACCAATATTGAATAAAAAAAATTTGAATTTGAATTTTACCACAATCAAAAGCTTTCTAAGTAGTATGTCGTGCCGAATACGCCCAAATGCTTTGTTGTAGTTAGTATTTAAAACGTCCTTGGTATATAAAACGACCACCTGGACCCCACTTTCCATTGCTTCAGTTAAAAAGCATGTGTGACCAATGCAATAACATTTGCCACTTAATTAGGTACACAAAACACATTAGTTTGCTGCTAATGATAGTTAATCGTTTCTGTACGAAACCACAGTACAGAAACGAGCAGTAAGTCATATCATAAAATGCTACGTCCTCGATAATCCACCTACCTCCACGGGAAGTAAAAAAATTTTTAAATTCGTGTAAAACTCAATATAGAAAACAAATTATGAAATATATCTTTAAGATAAATATTCAAGATTCTTATAAATTCGTCGATTGGGGGGAGGAGGCTGATATTTTCAATATAGAGTGATCGCTAACACCATACAACCGAAACCGCTAGTAATAGAAGCTTGAAGATGTGCATGAAAGGTTCGTTATATTACGAAAACGAGCATCAATAAGGAATTTGCGGAAATTCATCCCCTAAGAAGTGAAAGTTTGTATAAAACTATTTTCTACTTTATTCTAAATATTCTACAAAACAAATTTAATGAAAGACGGAATTCAATTAAATCCCCACCCTTGTAGGTGGTGGACCTACTTCACTCACTTAAGGTTAATTTTTTTGAAAACGTGAGCTTGGAAAGGATTTTGGCATGTTCTCGCGGAAACGGATAGAAAAGGCATTGGGTATGAAATGAACGGAAAAAATTCGAGATCAGAAGCTAGTTATAATACAAAACGCTTTGGATAGTAAATAATAAAACATATGATAAGGAAAAAATCCCTGTTTGGCCGCTTGCTATTCACTTTCCTCTATCATCATGTAATATTCTGGTGGTTTTCCAAATAAATAAATTAAGTATGAATTTTCATATTTATTATTTACAACTTAAACATTACACACAAACAACATAGAATAAGATATTAAAGCCTACCTAACAAAAAAAACTAAATTACTCAAAAAAAATACAAGGCTCATTTCGGTAATTTAAATAAAGTTGAATCACCGTTCATTTTTAACACTGTGGCCATAATGTTGTATGTTCTATCTTATCATAATAATAATCTTAAACATATGTCGTATTAATTATTTTTGCCAGTATAAAAACGCCAGGCAATGCATTTGTAAACATGTTCCACCCTTTTTTGTTCGGAATTTTCTGGCTTGTTAAAAATTGAACATCATGGATTGGTTACATAATTTCTTTTTTGTAATTTTGCTGCTTGCAGTAATTCCAATCCCAGGCGTCTATTCAGTAAGTGTTTACTTTCCACCATACAATTCATGTATATTGTAAAATGGGTATAACATAACTGTCCGCCTTGAGCCTCATATTTGTACGCTTTGCATTTTTCGCTCATTGCGTAAACTAATTTTTTTTCTGCTTGGTTCTGGGTACCATACTCTTTTTGGAGTGCCACTGGTCTAGTGGCAGCGTTCTTGCCAGACCGATAACCAAGGTTAAGCAATGTTCGTAATGTCCTTAAACTGTATGGGTGATCGTGTCGTACAGTCGTTAGGTTAGATTAGGTTAGTGCCTCCTTATACCGTTGGCGAAACGAGGTTGACCAAAGTCTTCTGCTGGGGACCCGGAGACTGGTTGAACAGCTTAAAGACCCGTGACGTCATTTATTTTTAGTTTTTATTTTTGTTTCTACTTCTTCTACTGTATTTTTTTTTTTTTAATCGTTCTTGTCAAAAGCTGGGGTCCAAATTTTTTTGGTATTTGGCTGTAATTTTTTCATGTAATTTTGTTTCACTTATCGTTATTTTCGTATAATCATTTCTTCGAGCATCGGTGGTCTAGTGGTTAAGGTACCATTGACTCGGAAGCGAGAGGTACCCAGCTGGCAGCCAGCGACACCGTTGCATCGGGTCTCCCTGGCCGCCAAGCCAACTTGCCACGCCTCACTAACCACGTGAAACTTAAAAGCACAGGCGGGACCAGGGACCGTCCATCCCACAACATTCAAAAAGGAGGAGAACTGGCTGTTACGGGCTACATTCGGAACACACCTAATGGTGCTTTGTGATTGCGTCACTGGCGGGAGGGTGGTCGCTAACCAGTCGGGAAACCCACACCACCATTCAATCCTCAGTTTCACCCTCTTAGAGGACAAATTTCCATAAACGATGGATCACATTTATCTTTTTTCTTTAAGATTTTACATTTTCGATGCAAACTTCCACCCCTATTTCATAAATAATAAACTTTTGTGCAAAATTGAGTTTAGCGGTTTCTGCCTACATTTTTATACACTAAGTGGCCTAGAACCTAGGCCTAGAGACTCTCTAGAGTATTGGTATTTTTCTGAAAAGATTCTAGTTAACAAAAACCTATGCATTACACACAATAAGAGTTTAAAGTTACGATTCCTAGTCAGTGATTATTGCATAACGATATTATCGCTAACATTGTCAGTTTAGTGGTACAGGGCATAAGATAATATCATCCGACACAACCCATAAAATGTCAACGAGACGTTCCGAGTACCTCTGAATAAGTACAATGCAGAATGAACTCAATCGAGTTGAGTGGAACTATTGTTTTCTCTGCATAATATTGAATCTACGATTACGTTTGTTAGAAATAAAGAAAAAGTTAAGTTTTGATTTTAATTAGTTGGGAGCATAATGATTCAATTACTGGTGACCTATAGAGCCTCCGTTTATAATATTTACCTCGGCTGTAGGCCACACACGGTATATTATGTAGATTAATATTAATAATTAATATAACTATGTATAAAAGCTATGTGATACACATTTACGATTAACTACCATCGTTGTTGCATCCTGTCCGTCCTGTGTCGTGTCCCGGATATTTAGAGGTAGGTAATCCACTTCGTTTGTGAAACCCTTGGTGTTGCCATAGGCAGTTTTGACCACTTTCCGTCAGGTGGCCCGATTGCATATTTGGTTCCAGATTGACATAAAAAAAAATATTTTTCTAGGACGAGTCTGTAAGTACTTTTTTACAAAGAAAATAGCAAATGTACAAATCTTTTCCCTTTACAATATTAGTGTTTTAGAGTTCTTTGTAAGCTGAAGGATATTGTAACGTGGTGGCTAGAATTAAAATTGGTTTAGACACATGGAGAGGATGAATGAAAGACGGCTTGCGAAAGGAATTTCACAAGCGAGCCAGCGAATGCCAATGGAAGGGTTAGTAGAGTGCGTCCGAGAAGGAAATTCTAATCAAATAAATGACTTTCTCCAACAAAGGCATGTCAAGAATACCCACAACTGGTGTAAATGCATTAGATGATGTATGAATATGGAAGAAGCGACAGAGATGTGTCAAGTATAATATCTGCCTACCCCTACGGAATACGGGCGTGAGTGTGTATGTATGTATTCTTAGGAAGCGTCCAAATCTCGCGAATGTGCGACAACGGCTCGCAATGAGAGATTTTCAATTTGTCAGTTATAGAAAAAAAGCTTTATCTTCTTGAAAATAGATGGCGCTGTACTGAACTCTTGTATTTTGTGTCTAAAGCAATGTAAAATGGCTAGCCCATGTTTAAGTTAAAACTTAACAGCTAAAAAAATCCAAACAATCCATCATTCGATATTATTGGTCCTTGTGTCTTAGGTTTGACATATTAGCACTGAATTGCGCCATCTATTGACGATAAGAAAAAATTGTTTTTTATGTCATTTTGAAAGCCTCTTAGACTAATAAAAGTTTCCCGCTAATATGTAAACCAAAATGAAGTCATTGGTATTATTTTGTTTGTCATCGCAATCATTTAACTTTTTCTCAGGTGGGCATCGACGATAACGTGCCAGTGTTGCCTAGAAGACGTCTCCAGCTGCCTCCGGTTGTAAGTACCCACAAATTGTTGTAACAAAATGTTTGCATAGAATTTTATATTTTACTAGCCGTTCTCAGCAGCTTTCGTCAGCCCGCAGTTCGGATATCTGAAAACAATCAACTTTTTCGCGAAAACCTACTTCTTTGCGGAATAAAAAGTAGCCTATGCTTCTCAGTAATAATGTAGCGTTCTACAAGTCAAATATTTTTTTATATTGATCCAGTCATTTATGAGTTTATTCATTACAAACAAAAATTCAAATTTACAAATCATTTTTATTTGAAATATTAGAGTTCGTTGTAATCTTAAGGATGTTGTTATGTTGTGACTAGAATTAAAAGAGGTATGCTGAGGTGGTTTGGGTACGTGGAGAGGAAAGGTACTCGAATGGAAAGAGAGATGGATATTACTCGGTGTAGTACATCGATATTGAACAAGGCACAGACAGGCTTACGAAAGGCTTATCTATCGAGCGAATGTGAATGGACGGGTTTGTAGTGTATGCTGAATAAGGACAAACTAATCAAATAAATCCATTTCACAATTTTAGAATATCAAAAATTGTGTCAGATTAATGTAATCTATCGAGTTCTGTCGAACTATTATTTCTAGCTGTCGGCAAATCCCACGCCACGCGCCACTTGTGCACGGCGCTCGAGCCGTTACTGCAACTGCTAATTCGCGACGTGTTTGCGAAATCGGGCGCTCCCATAGAGTAATAATCTCCCCGCTAGACTGTAAACCAAAACGAAGTCATGTGTGTTCCTTGTCAGCTACGTTGATATCATTTTGTTTAAAATCACAATCATTTATCTTTAATTGTTCTCAGCTAAGCATCGACGATAACGTGCCAGTGCTGCCTAAAAGACGTGTCCAGCTGCCTCCGGTTGTAAGTACCCACAACTATCACTATCTTCATCATATCAGCCAGAAGACGCCAAGACACTGTTGGGCATAGACCTACCGCAAAGGTCTCCACAACGGCCGGTCCTGTGCCTTTCGTATCCAGCTGGTACCTGCGATCTTTACCAGGTCGTCGGTCTACCTTGTGGGCGGCCTACCCACGCTGCGTCTACCAGTACGTAGTCGCCACTCGAGAACTTAACTGCCCCATCGGCCATCTGTTGTTCGAGCTATGTGCCCTGCCCCCTGACACTTCAGTCTGGCAATCCTTAGAGCTATGTCGGTGACCTGGTTCGCTGGCGGATCTCCTTATTTCTGATTGGTAGTATTGAGGCGGCGTATGGTACTAAAACCTTTTCGGAATCTGGCTTGTTTGCATTATCTTCAAATGTTCTCAGGTGGGCATCGACGATGACGTGCCAGTGTTACCTAGTAGACGTGGTAAATGGCCTCGCAGTCCTTCTGTCCAGCTGCCTCCGGTTGTGAGTACCCACAATTGTTGTAACAAAATGTTTGCATAGAATACTGGCAGCCAGACCATAATTTAGCAAAAGTAAACTTATCTGCGAAATCTCTCAATTTTTAGTTTTAAAATACTTAAACATTAATAAAGGAGCAGAAGTAGATGATACCTTCTGTCTTAATTTCTAATTTGTCAGCGGAACTAGCCCTTCCTTTAACAATAATTTTTAACAAGTCGTTAAATGAATGTTGCTTCTCTATTATTTAAAAAAAGGCTTTAATTACTCCAATTCCAAAAGGCGGAAATAAGCACGTAGTAAAAAATTATAGGCTTATATCTAAATTATGCGTTTCTGTAACAGTATTCGAAAAACTCATTACTAATTCCCTGTCCACATCTATGTACCACCATCGGCACAGCAGCATGGGTTTATCTGCGGTAGAAGTATTGATTCCAATATGATTTCTTACACGGACTTTGTATTGAATGCTATAGATTCAGGTTGTCAGGTAGATGCTATTCATACCGACTTTTCTAAAGCATTCGATAAAATTAACCACAACGTACTTATTAGAAGGCTATTGGAAATCGTTATACATGGCAACTTGTTAAAATGGATTTCGTCTTATATAAGCAACCGTAGCCATTCTGTCGCGCTGAAGGGATTTCGTTCGAGATTCCTTAAAATCCCTTCCGGAATCAGGGCTCGCACCTTGGACCTTATTGTTTATTTTGTATATTAATAACATGCATACTTGTTTCATGAACTCACATAATTTGCTATAGTAGATGTCACAAAAAAAACTAAATAATTAAAGGTGTTGAAGACTGTCGCAACTTGTCAACAATCTAGACAAGTGTCACACGATTAGCTTTACACGTAGGCATGATCCTATTACATTTGACTGTATGACAAGGAAATTAACCGCGTGTCTCAATCCGGGACCTGGGAGTGAACTTGGACTATAAAATGCAATTTAATGCTCATATTGACCATATTGTTAGGCATAAAAGCTTGGATTAATCGTACGCATAGGAAAACCATTTAAGCTTACAAAAACCTTAAAGACGCTCTACTATTCCTATGTCCGCAGTCAGTTGGAAATTGTAAGCACAGTTTGGGGCCCACAATATACCGTCCATAAAGCCAGAATAGAAAAAGTACAAAATAAATTCTTAAACTTATTAAATTATCGGACAGGCCACAATTTCACAGATTATGAAGCAAATGCAATTAGACATTTAAGTCCCTGGAAACTAGACGTATTTATTTAAATGCAATATTTGTGTATAAAATTATAAACAATTTGGTTAATTCCAAATCGCTATTGAAAAAAATTATATTTAGAATACCTCCACCTTCCTCACGTACCATTGCTACTTTTTATATCCCACCCTTTCGAACAAATTATGCCAAGAATACTTGCTTTAGACGTTCTTGTGATTGTTATAATAAATGTTTAGGCAGTGTTGACATTTTCGCGGCGGGTATATCTCTTTATAGAAAGAGAGTACACGAACTGTTGTTATAAGCATATACATCTTGAATAGCAATCAGCAATAGGCAACCGGCGCCTAAACATGATCTTGTTGGGTGCTATTGCGCAGATTAATGTTTATTGATAATCATTTTATTAAAAATCAATATTTCTTGCGCTGTATAAGCTCGATATAGATGAAAAATTTATCAGAATTATGGAACTGTAAGTCTGTTGATATGTTTTGTTTATGTGTAATACTTGTGTAAGGCTGTTTGTTCTCCTCAATAAATAAATAAAAATGAAATTAAAATAAAATATTATATTATATTTTACTAGCCGTTCTCAGCAGCTTTGGCGAGAATGCAGTTCGGATCAACGACAACAAACTCAAAACGGCAAACAATCAAGTTTTCCGCGGAAATCAATTTATTTTCCGAAATAAATGTTACTCAGTAATAATATAGCGTTCTACAAGTGAAACTATTTTGTGTACTGATCCAGTATTTTTTTAGTTTATCCATTACAAACATAAATACAAATTACAGACGTGTTCGCGAAATCGGGTGCTCCCTTAGAGTAATAGTCTCCCGCTAGATTGTAAACTAAAACATAACACAAGCTTTGCTTATTTTGGAGCTAGATGGCGCTGTATGAATTTGTCCACGAATATTTATTTATTTATTTATTATTTATTAAACAAAGTCATGTCTGTTCCTTATCAGCTACATTGGCATTATTTTGTTTAATGGCAATCTTTAAATGTTTTCAGGTAAGCATCAATAATGGCGTGCCAGTGTTACCAAGTAGACGTGGTAAATGGCCTCGCAGTCCTTCTGTCCAGCTGCCTCCCGTTGTAAGTACCCACATATGTTGTAACAAAATGTTTGCATAGATATATTTTCAAGCCGCTCTCAGCAGCTTTCGCCAGTCTGCAGTTCGGATCAACAACAAACTCAAAACGGTGAACAATCAACTTTTCCGGAATAAAAAGTAGCCTATGTTACTCAGTAATAATATAGTACATCGAGAGTGAAAAAAGTGACGGACAGGCTTACGAAAGGCTTATCTATCGAGCGAATGTGAATGGACGGATTGGTAGTGTATGCTGGAAAAGGACAAACTGATTAAGTAAATCCATTTCACTATTTTAGAATATTCGAAATCATGTCAGATTAACGTAATCAATCGAGTTCTTTCGAACTATTCGCGTTCTAGCTGTCGGAAAATCAGTAGCAACGCCCTGCTCCCGCGCGGTGCTCGAGCCGTTGCTGCAACTGCGTATTCGCGACGTGGTCGTAATAGTCTCCCGGTAGACTGTAAACCAAAACGAAGTCATGTCTATTATTTGTCAGCTACGTTGGTATTATTTTGTTTGTAATCGCAATCATTTATCGTCAATTGTTCTCAGGTGGGCATCGACGATAACGTGCCAGTGTTACCTAGTAGACGTGGTAAATGGCCTCGCAGTCCTTCTGTACAGCTGCCTCCCGTTGTAAGTACCCACATTTGTTGTAAGAAAATGTTTGCATATAATGTTGTATTTTACTAGCCGTTCTCAGCAGCTTCAGCACGCATGTAAATAATCAACTTACAAGCTAGAAAGTTTTATTTTCCCAGAACAACAAATAATAAGCCTACGTTACTCAGTGTTAATGTAGCATTCAATTAGTGAAAGAATTTACTAGTACACAATAATATGTACTCATTTAGTACATACTTACTAGCACGACCTCATTCCGCCGGCCCCTTTCTGCCATAGGGAGACGCGATCCGGGCGAGCGCTTCATTCTTATGTCGTGGATCTTACAGTTATCCGCACGAGCCGCTTTGGCTCAACCTTTATAATGCGTTCGGCTGAGAAATGGAACGCGTTGCCTGCGAGTGTGCTCCCTGATCAATATAATCTGGATGCCTTTATGGCTAGAGTGAATAGACTGTTCCAAGACGGGCATGCTTCATCTTCGGCCGCATCGTCACTTACCAACAGATGAGATGGCGGTAAAATGCCTGTCTTGTCAAATTTATAAAAAAGAAAGGTTTTACCTTTACAGTTTAAAAAGTACCTAAAATTATTTGAATTCTGTCTTATTCGAAATATGAAAAAAATTAAACTTAACTGAGGCTGAACAAATATTGTATTATGTATTTCGGGGGTGCTTTGTATACGGGCGCGAGTGTGTATGTATGTATTCTTAAATTAAGAAAAGTCTACCACTAGACTCTTTACCAAAACTAAGTTCATGACCGTTTTTTGTCACCTACTTTGTTATTGTTTTGTTTATCATCGCAGTCATTTAGCTTAAATTTCCCTCAGGGGGTTATCGAGGATTACGAGCCAGTGTTGCCTAAACGACGTGAGCAATGGCCTCCTCACTACCTTCCTTCTCTCCAGGTGCATCCCCAAGTAAGTACCCACATTTGTTGTAACAAAATGTTTTCTTAGAATTGTTTTTTTATGTACTAGTCGATATACAGAATCAACTTTCCCGTAGGAACCTCTTATTTTCCCAGGATAAATTTTATCATCATATCAGCCGAAAGACGCCCATTGGTGAGCCCATCTCCGAGAGATCTTCACAAATGCCGATCGTGTGCCTTCCGCCTCCAGCTGGTACCAGAAATCCTTACCATGTCATCGATCCAACTTTTGGGTTTTGTTTATCATCGCAATAATTTAGCTTAAATTTCTCTTAGGGGATTATCGAAGATTACGAGCCAGTGTTGCCTAAAAGACGTGATCAATGGCCTCCTCACTACCTTCCTTCTCTACAGGTGCATCCCCAAGTAAGTACCCACATTTGTTGTGACAAAATTCTGATTTCTGCAAACAATCAACTTTCCCGCAGGACCTCTTATTTTTCCGGGATAAATTTCATCATCATATCAGCCGAAAAACGCCCACTGGTGGGTATAGGCCTCTCCAAAAGATCTCCACAAATGCCGATCCTGTGCCTTCCGCATCCAGCTGGTCCTGAAGTCCTTACCAGTTCCACTTTGAGGGAGGCCTACCCACGCCCTAATATAGAGTACAGATAGGCAATAATTTGTCGGAAACCGTATGTTGTCCAGATGACGCAGCTTCATGTGGGCTTTTCGGTCCTTGGTCATAATTGGAACCCAACACAACCACTTTGTTTTATTACTCTTTTTGCAACTACGAAAGCATAAATATCGGGTACCTACTGCTATTATTATCAGCCCATAAGGCGCTGTCCTAACTGGCAACGTTTGTGTGACCATGGTCGTGACCTACAGTCGTACGACCTTTGCCAATTAGAACAACGGGGAGTATTTCCAAAAATCCTATAATAAATAATACACCTTGGTGCAATATTGTAAGCTTCTGGACCCGATTTGGCTCTGCGTTGTCGCACAGATTCTGTCTACAGTTTTGTATATTAATATTCATAATTAATATATAACTTATATTTATTTCTACGGAGCATCCGCGAGAGGCACTAGGTTCGAATCCCACTGCCACCATGAACCAGTGATATTTGATATAATGATACGCTCTACTGTAATTACCTGATCTGCCAAATACGAAATTTTGGTCAAGTAGCACACTCTCGTGCACGAAAGCACAACCGGGACATTAACGCTCAACTCAACGGGTGCAAATGCATTAGAAGATGTATGAATGTGGAAGGGGTAAAAAGATGTGTCAGCTATAATATCTGCCAACCCATATGGGATACACGCGTGATGTATTCTTAGGGAGCATCCGCATCTCGCGAATGTGCAGTAGCAGCAACGGCTCGCGATGATGACGATGTATTATTGAATAAGTGCGTCACTTCATCATTCGTCCAC
Source organism: Blastobasis lacticolella (assembly GCA_905147135.1). Lineage (NCBI taxonomy): Eukaryota > Metazoa > Arthropoda > Insecta > Lepidoptera > Blastobasidae > Blastobasis > Blastobasis lacticolella. The sequence goes on along the minus strand of LR990062.1, from coordinate 3,784,385 downwards.
CACTCAGGGATCCCTCAAGGCACGCAATTTATATCGGTCCCAAGTTTTGGTCCTCAGGTCCGCAGATCATCGCCACCCTACTATACCGAATACTGGTGTAGGAAATTTAGAATTGAGATCCTTGCACACATTTGAATATTGAGTTATCTCTGGATAAGCTCGTTAAATGATACCTTTTTATTCCCATAGATTTTTGAGATTTGATAGGAGATTAATTAATCTTATTAAAAGTTCCTACACAATTTTAGTCTTTGAACTAAGTATATTTGAAGTGAGGATCTCCATAGATCAATATCGGAAAACCATTTAGCAATCACTTAACTTAAATTTTTCTCAAGGACACATCGAAGATTACGAGCCAGTGTTTCCTAGTAGACGTGGTAAATGGCCTTAACGTCCTTCTGTCCAGCTGCCTTCCGTTGTAAATACCCACATTTGTTGAAACAAAATGTTTTTTTTTTGTTATTCAGTCCAAAATTGTAAAACAGTATAATTTATCCTAGTGGATACTTTATTGCCTTAAGTGCCTTAACTAGCTTTGTAATATTATGAATGTAAAGCAGTATGTTTTGCTACAAAAGAAAAAATTTTTTTGACTTTATTGCACTTAACGGATCACCGTAGAAAACAAACAATATATAAACTCCATTTATACATATATATTTTTCTTATTCTATACATACAGCTAATGGAAATCTTAAAAGGAATTACTCTTAACTGACACTGAATAAATATTGGGGTGGTTAGAATACGGGCGTGAGTGTGTATGTACGAATGTATTTTCAGAGTAAAAAGAGCCTTACATAAGATTATAAACCAAAACGAAGTTCATGACCCACTTTCCATCAGGTGGCCCGCTTGCCTGTTTGTCTGCCGTATAACATAAAAAAAAATGACTTTTTTTTGTCACCTACTTTATTTATTTATTTAACAATTTATTGCACACAATAAAGAAATACAGAGATATAACATAGATATAACTGACACAACAGGCACTACTTATTTCTAAAAGAAATTTCTTCCAGCAGGCCTACAGAAAGGAAATGTTTACTTTGTTTTTACTTTGTTTATCATCACAATCATTTATCTTAAATTTCTCTCAGGAGGTCATCGAAGATTACGAGCCAGTGTTGCCTAGTAGACGTGGTAAATGGCCTCGCAGTCCTTCTGTCCAGCTGCCTCCCGTAGTAAGTACCCACATTTGTTGTAACAAAATGTTTGCATATAATATTATATTGTACTAGCCGTTCTCAGCAGCTTTCGCCAGCTTGCAGTTCGGATCTCTGTAAACAATCTAAATAAAAATAATAAGTAAGTACCAGAGGAAATTTAGAAATTACTCCTGAATGAATTTAAGTCATGTATTAAGAAAAAGTTACTGAGGAATGCATATTATAGAGTTAAATTGGACCAACCGTTCAGGTTATGTCTGCAACCTAAAATGAGTATTGTTAATTTCATTAATTAATTATAATTATACTTTGACCTTCATATCTTTACATAATTTCAATTTAATCATTTAAGTAATTATTTAATATAGTACACAATTGACATATTATTATGTAATAGCAATAATAGATATATTGAGTTATCTGTCTATCAATAAGAAATTAATATGCAATTGACATTATATAATATTAATCTATACTAATATTATAAAGAGGAAATGTTTGATTTTTTGTTTGTTTGTTTGTTTGTTTGTATTGAATAGGCTTCGAAACTACTGGACCGATTTCAAAAATTCTTTCACCGTTAGGAAGCTACACTATCCGCGGGTGACATAGGCTATATTATATTTTCTAAAAAATTACGGATCATTAATAAAACTCCAATAATGTAACCCAAGGTGTAAAAAAATACCCAAAAAATTCCTTACATCGCGTGCGCTGCGAAAACTACTGATGATAGAACAAAATAATGTACTACGACTTTGCAGAACACATCATTATCTACAAAAGGTGTCGCGACAGTATATGTCTAACTATTATAGTTATGTCACAATAAGTGTTCTTTTATTTTCAAAATTTAATTGAAATGCCGCCGCTAAAAACGCTCTTTATTTGTACCTTGGTATTAATCCTTATCAAAATAAATTACTTCATATTCACGACTGCTTCAATACCTTTATATAACTTTTTGAATTATTCAATTCAGACATTCCATTCGAAAGATATCACGAGTTTAAAAATGTGAATACTAAAAAAAGTCGCGTGTTCGCCGTTCAGTCCGCTCGGCTTTCTAGGCAGCACGGGGTACGTACGGGAGTCAATGTCAAGAAATACGGCCGTCAGGAGCCTGGTCGCCCCCTTCCCTTTAATATGGTTGAGGAGACGGTTGGAACTTTTGTGATCGTAATATGGTGTCCTTTTGTAACGGGACACTACTCAGTACATACTTAAGTATAATAGAATTACTTCATATTATAAAACGAAGTCCCACGCCGTGTCTTACTGTCAGTCTGTACGCGATAAACTCAAGAACTACTGAACGGATTTTCATGCGGTATTCACACACAGACTACATAGTGCGGTTTTAGACAACGTGATTCATGACGAAGGTTCAGGTGTATAATTTGTTAAGGTTTACTACCCATGCGAAGCCGGGGCGGGCCGCTAGTTATGGATATATTAAGAAATTTACGAATTTATGAATATTGGAAAACAGGTTAAACTTACATATTCTTTTATGTTGTCCAACACGTGGTAGATGCGTGAATCCAAGGTCTTAAATTTATTTATTTATTTATTTAAAACTTTATATATGGAAATAAACCACACACTGGCTACTGTGCCATATAGTAGCACAACAATGGGGAGTAATGCCTGGAATGTGTAAATAAACAAATTTACTATAAATAGTATAAAGTATCTTTATTTTTAATATATGTATGTATACTATGTATAGTATTTATTATAATATAATATATGTTTATTCTATCTTGATGTAGTTAGTATTGTATTTAGGTAAGTTACAATCTATCATCACGCTTTATAAAGCACCTACTTACTCACTTTCTGCATTGTCTACTGGTTGACTGGAAGATAAAGCCTTAATGGCTTTAAGTCCGCCAATTGTATTATTGTACGCCAATTACTCCCCATTGTTGTGCCACTATATGGCACAGTAGCCAGTGTGTGGTTTATTTCCTTGTCATAAATTATCTATAAAATATTGTACAGTCTTGAAATTTAATGAAATTGTATATTCTTGAAGTTTGTAAATACTTACCCAAAGTATATCACGGTTATGATTTGGTTCCCATGGTTATTGGGTCACACTGGCCAATGAGCACTTGACATACCTGGTACGTTCCAGTCTCCGCTAGGAGTATTTTTTTTCCCGCATGGTATCAGTCAAATGACTAGCTCGAGTCGACGATGCCATTGTATACTATTTATATTGACTGTATATTGACATTCATAAGTGTAGTAACACCCAAACTGAATAAAAATTATTTGATTTGATTTGATTGATTGAATCAACTTTCCCGCGGAAACCTCTTTCTTTACCGGGATAAAAAGTAGCCTATGTTACTCAGTAATAATATAGCGTTCTGTAAGGAAAATATTTTTTTAAAGCTATTTATTCAATTTTGAGTTTATTTATTACTAACTAAAATACTATTGTTATAAATATTTTCCAATTATCATATTAGTGTGTTCTAATGTTGTGACTAAACTTGAAACAGGTATACTGAGGTATCTATCGAGCCAATGTCAATGGAAGGGTTGGCAGAGTGTACTGATGAAGGACAAGCTGATCAAATAAATCCATTTCAATATTTTAGAATGTTAAGAATTGTGTTTGATTAACGCCTAGCTGTCGGAAAATCCCCCGCAACGCGCCGCTCGGGAGCTCGAGCCGTTGCTGTAACTGCATATTTCCGACTCGAAATCTGGCGCTTCCTTGGAGTTATAGTTTCCCACTAGACTGTAAACCAAAACGAAGTCATGTCTGTTCCTTGTCAACTACGTTAGTATTATTTTGTTTGTCATCGCAATCATTTAGCATCAATTTCTCTCTCAAATTCTCAGGTGGCCATCGACGCTGACGTGCCAGTGTTGCCTAGTAGACGTGGAAAATGGCCTGATCACTACCTTCCTCTCCAGGTGCATCCCCAAGTAAGTACTCACATTTGTTGTAACAAAATGTTTCCTTCGAGTTTTTTTATTTATTTACAAGCCTATAACTATACACAATCAACGTTCCCACAGGAAACTCTTATTTTCACGGGATAAATTTTATCATCATATCAGGCGAAAGAGGCCTCTCCGAGAGATCTCCACAAATGCCGATCCTGTGCCTTCCGCATCCAGCTGGTACCCGAAGTAATTACCAGGTCGTCGGCCCACCTTGTAGGAGACCTACCCACGCACTAATATAGAGTACAGATAGGCAATAATTTGTCGAAAACCGTATGTTCAGCTGACGCAGCGTCAGCTGGGCTTCTCGGTCCTTGGTCATAATTGGAACCCAACACAACCTCTTTGTTTTATTACTCTTTTTGCAACTGCGAAAGCATTAATATCGGGTACCTACTACTATTATTATCAGCCCATAAGGCGCTGTCCTAATTGGCAACGGTTGTGTGACTATGGTCGTAAGACGGACGTCGCGCGACCATTTGAAGACGTCTAAATCTTCTGTCGCACGATCTATGGTCGTACAGCCTTTGCCAATTAAAACAGCGCCGGTGGTCTCCTATTGGTCGAGCGACGTCCATCGTACGACCATGGTCACCTGACCGTTGCCAATTAGGACAACTTCCTTCCTTCCTTCCAACAGAAAGGCCTTACTGTCATCTTTGTCGTATTCACGTCGTGCGTGTCCCGGGTATTTATTGAAAGGTTGATAATGAGTTTGTGTAAACTAATTAATATCGTACTTAGTACGTCAAAAACAATTTGGTTATTGAAAGGTTAAGGTAAGGTTGTCAAATAAACAAATCAGACATCAAAGACGTATATACAGTTCGCAGAAACAAAGAAAATAATAAATCGAGCAATACGCCAACTATCGTGGAGACATCTTTTACACTTCTGAAAAACGAAGTAGGTACTGCAAGCCTGCGAGACATTTAACACCACTCAAAAAAGCTAAATTATGTGCAAAACATCTTGGACTGCGACAATCGGAGGATAGTCCCGCGTTTATTAGTGAACAACTTACTGCAAAAGCTGCACGCTTTCATTTCCTGGCACGAGATCTTGTCAAAAAGTAAGAAGTACTGTCTTTGAAAAGTAAGGAGTATAAATACTGCTGGACAGCTTACGGCAGAGTCTATTTGCGGAAGGAAGACAATTCACCGGTGATACAAATAAAAAACGAAGCTTAAATACACGATTTAATTATGAAAAATAACTATTTTCAAAATGTTTCCATTATAATTTCTGTTATTATATAAAATTTAATGTTCCTGAGTGGATTGTAATATCACTCTGCTATATACAATATTTCAATTAAAAAATCACACTCACCATAAACACACTTCAACATACTCACTCATAAATTCTAATTCTAACACATTATCACACTTCTAACTTTATCGTTACGTGTATCCTATTTGCTTATTTAATCCGAATAAAACTGAATAATGATTGTATCAATATCAAATTACTCATGGTATAACAATAAATAGTCAAACACAGTAATAAATAGTCAAACACAGATTAGTAGAAAATGTTGTAAATATTACCCTACTCCAAATACCTACACAGAAACAATTAAACTATTGAAATTATACCACTACACCTAGTTACTTTTATTAAATACGCATAACAACTACTGTACTTAAAACTTTAAAAGACATAGACACCACGACGGTAGCTTATGCAATACAGTGTAATATTCAAGACCTCTCTAATTTTCTGAATTTGAATGCTTAGAGGTCTTGAGAAGAAGATGAGTGAAACTCCGTATACAAGTGTAGAATGGATATATTTACAGAAAATGTGTCTAAGTATATTTACAAATACTGGTGTGCCGGCCAATTGCTCGAGCGAAGGACAGCACATCAAAGGAAGCTCGGCGCATACAGTGGCGACAACAGCGTGTGGCGAACTCCGGTGGTCTACTGAAGCTGCGCTGGGACTCCGTGGCGTGAAGCAAAATGAAAGACAAGTCGTTCTTTTCAGAACGCAATCCTGAGTTTCATGACCCAATACGCTCTCTGTAGCTAAATACGCTTTCGTTCTATTTATTGTAGAACACAAGTTTCATTGTCTTTTATACGAATACTTTAGGTAGCCACAAATATATCGGACTTCACCATAATTTCGCAGAATATTAGAAGCATTTATCGTAATTTTGACGACTTTCTAGTAATGCTCACCGATCTTGACTTTAGTGTTGATGTGATTGTCTTGACTGAATGCCGTCTAGACAAAAACAAACAAATCCCGCAAATAACGAATTATTCGGCTGTTGCAACTTCGTTCAATCAAAACCAAAATGACGGAGTCGTTATGTACGTAAGAGATAAACTCGGAGCAAACACTAAAGAAGTCAAACTAAAACACGCATCTTGTATCCAGACCACAATCCTAAATCAGACAATTCTAGGAATCTATCGCTCTCCCTCGCAATGCAATGTTATCGATTTTATTATGTTGCTGAACTCTCGCCTAGAAACTATTACAACGTCTGATAGCATAATAATTACCTGATCCATTAACATAAATCTGATTCCCAGACCTAAAGCATCTTCTAATGAAGTAAATAATATAATCAATTATCTTGATATGCTTTCGATACACGGATTACTTCCTGGACACATTCTGTCTACCAGACAACAAACTTGTCTGGATCATTCTATTCTACATACAAGGAAAACAAAATTTTCGGCTTCCATAGCAGTACTGAATACTACCATGTCAGACCACTTAACTATTTTCCTTGGCTTATCTAAATCAAAGCCAGTTAACAAACGTCAAAAATAAATCTTCATTACGGATTATGATAAAGCCTACGGCAATGTCCTGCAAGCAAATCTAGGAAACCTTTTACAGTGTCATGACCCAGAGCAAGTTACAGAACAGCTAATACATAAGCTAAATGAGGCATTAAATATAGCAAAATCTATAAAAATATTTTCTAGTAAGCACCGTCTCATGAAACCGTGGGTTACTCCTGGTCTACTACGCTGCATAAGAAGCAGGAACAACATGCAACTTAATTTAAAAGCAGACCCACATAATGAGGTTCTGAAAATAACTTTTACGAGGTACCGTAATTATTGTAATAAATTAATAAAATAGGAAATAAAGGAAATCCTTCATATATGCATTAATAAGATGTAATTATCATAATTGTTGCATTCCCATCGTGTCCCGAGTATTTAGAGATTTGTAATGCATTTTTAAATGCCCAGATTTTAGGAGAGAATTGCTCTCGCGCCCGATAAGCGATAAAAGGCGCTACAAAGATACTGCCATCTCTCATCATCGCATTGAAAGAAGGAAACAAACGCTCTCTCGCGGCGCGAGCTGTGTCGCGGACACATGTGATAGCCGTGCTTGTATTGCTATTGTCCATAGGCAGTTTTGACCACTTTCCATCACTTAGCCCGCTTGTTTGCTGGTCTATCGATTGACATAAAACAATTTCTTTTTCAAGGATCCTTCGGTAAGTACTTTTTTTAAAAAGACAATGTTTTGCATTATAGGAACTCTTGAACGGTTCATAGACTTTATTTCCAACTAAAGTTTACATGCGTTGAAATTTAAAAAAGACATTGAAAGGCGATATATTCTTGGCTGAGTTCTAATGAATCCGCGGAGGTCCGCGGTTGAGGCCGCAGCCGTGGACAGCGCGAGTCACGGATCAAAATTCAAAGTTCTTCTTTATTGAGTAGGACATTACATATCTCTTTCAATTGTCAAAGATTGTCAATTGTTTCTGGGTAGGAAAGTAGGAAGGAAACACACTGTGACATGTTGGCAACCCCAGGACCAGAGCACATCCGTCATCCACCCCACGCTATACCGCCCCACCACCATCCACACAACGGCCGGACCGTGTCACCGTGACCGTGATCACGTGACCCTTCGTATTTCCAATAGACAACGCCTGCTGTCTGAATGGGATGGGGGGTAAGTGGGCTGAGTTGACCAATATTGGAGTCGACCGCCGGCTTTATCCAAGTAGTAGAAAGACACGTTTTCAGTTCGTCGTATCTAGTCACTGCTAGCAGAATACCACAGCTCGCCATCATAATAAAGTATCCAGCCCTACGTAGCCACTTCAACTAAGAAGATGATGCTACTGCCACTTCAGATTGAATATTATTTTTAATTCAATGTGAAGTATTATTAATAACATGTCTCTTTTATAATAGGAGGTTATCGAGCCTTATGTGTATCCCATAAAGGTAAGTCTCATCACAGTCTCACTTGTCATCATCAACAGCTCACCGCAGTCCCATTGCTACTATCTAGAGGTCTTTCCCGAGGTGCCTTTGCTTAACTGTTTCTTACTGATATTAACTGTTTTGTAGTTGTGTAGTAGTAGTATTATGTTTTTATATGAGGAATGGAAATCTATATATCTCATTACGACCGGCTCTTTATTTTGCGCATCCAGTCACTGCCAGCCGTTTTGCGGTAGTAGCACCATCTAGACACATGACGTCGCATATTATATTTGCTTAAACATGGCTTCCGCTCCAGAACAGGTCTATCCCAAAGGTTGCACCTGTGCTTGGACAGATCAATCAGATTTACCTTTCACGTCCCAGAGTCTCGATGTCTGGGTCACAAAGGCACATTAGCATTTCATTATGAAATTATATATATATATACTAAAATTATACTTATCTAAAGTATATACCTACTATAAGTACTTACATAAAATGAGAGACACTATCAATACCTACCAAATCCGATGTTAGAAAGCCACTGTCCCGGAAAACACTTATCCCAATTCTTTTTCATGCTCCAGAAAGTAAGTTTTTTTATTTGTTTATTTTATTTTATTTGTCATCGCAATCTTTAATTATTCTCACCTTAATAATATTAATATTTTTTAAATTATTATTCTAAGGTAGTGGAGTATGCGCCAGTGGTGCCTAGTACACGTGGTAAATGGCCTCGCAAGCCTTCCGCCCAGCTGTCTTCACCCTATGTAAGTACCCACATTTGTTGTAACTAAATATTTGCTTTGAATTATAAATTTTATATGCAGTCATGGTCAGAGGTCATTGTTATTAATAAATAAATAAAAAATAAATATTCGTGGACAAATTCACACAGCGCCATCTAGCCCCAAACTAAGCAAAGCTTGTACTATGGGTGCTAGATAACTGATATACTAATTAAATACTTTTTTTTTTTTTTTTTTTAAATACATACTTATTATACATAGAACACCCAGACCCGTCACAGAAATTAAAATTCATCATTTCAATTGGTTACTATATATTATCAGCTCATAACTATTATCATTATTATCATCATTGAGACGTGGATAATGCATTTATGAACCCTGCCTTTGCTATAGGCAGCTTTGACCAATCCAATCAAGTGCCCCGCGTGCCTGTTCAGTCGATTGATCTTAAACAATTTATTTTTCAAGAATGAGTCAGTAAGTACTATTTTTAATATTCAAAAGACAATTAATAATATATCATTATTTCGATCGTCACATTCGTAGACACGTCCAGCTCTTCGCATCTAGTCACTGCTAGCGGGTTGGCGCTGATCGTCGTCTAGCCCATAATATAATAACAAAATTACAGGAAAGTAAATTTAACAGGTCTATTCAAACATTGTGGGCAAAGGCGGCCTTATCTACAAGCGATCTTTTCCAGGCAACCCTTGTCTAGAAAGAGAAAAATATACAAATCAGTCAGACAAACAACAAAAATAGCATAGCAAGCATTAATCATCTTTACATCTTCTGCATGTCAACTAATTAAAAAAAAATCAAACGGAGAGAAGATGGGCATGCAACTTGGTTTTAAAAGTTGCAAGTGACTTTGCGTGGCGAATATCCTATGGCAACTCGTTCCACAAATGAGCAGCCCTTTCTGTAAACGAGTCCTCAAAGTACTGAGAGTGTGTAAAAGGTGCCCTCAACGTATTGTCAAAAGTAGAGCGCATGTCCCGGACCTGGTCCACCCAATACTCATCTTGGCGTTAATATCCCTTCAATATTCTTGTCCAAACATTCCAGACCACTCGTAAATTGTTGACACCATGTTGCACTTAACGGATCACCGTAGAAAGCTAACAATAAACGCCATTTACATATATTATTATTTAATATATAAAAAATACCGTCACAGGTCCCTAAACTGTCTCAGTTATTATCAGCTCATCATCATAGGTGGATACCTAACGCATTTGTGTAACCCCTGGTGTTACAATTGTCCATAGGCATCTTTGACCAATTTCCATCAGGTGGCTCGCTTGCGTGTTGGTCTACCGATTGACACAAAACAATTTATGTTTCAAGGATGAGTCAGTAAGTACTTTTTTAATATTCAAAAGATTAATAAAATATCTTAATATCGATCATCATGCATGAGTCGACTGCAGGCTTTACTAAATTAACACAATTTCCTTGTCAAGGATGAGTCAGTAAGTACTTTTTTAATATTCAAACGATAAATAAAATATCATAATATAATCTGTAGAATGTGTTTATGTGAATCAGTTCTTTGCATCTATTCAATTCTGGCCGGTTTGCGCAGATCGTCGTTACATCTAAAAGAAAAATCTAGCCACATGAAGATCTACAAATTTTATTGTTTGGTCAAACATTATATAGGAGCTACGTCATGTTTGACCAAACATTATCTTCAACGAAGAAAAACATGATACCAGTTCTACGACAGATGTGGCCAACCTACTGCTACTTTAGTTTGAATATTATTATGATATATACTTAACTAAGCTAAGATTAATAACTTGTCTTTTAAATAGGACGAGGATGTTCATCTAACTGCGTATCCCCTGAAGGTAAGTGAACATCGCCGCTTATTATCAGCTAAATGTTTAGGTCCCTCCCAAGGCACTCCACTGTAGTTTTGCGAAGATCTTACCCTTGTCTAGAAACAGGACGTCGCATACCTCTACTCCAGAATACGTCCCTTACCGTTATCATTTCCTAAGACTCTTTACAAGTTCTGCAAAAGTGACGACGACGACGGTGGTCGCTTTCCACTAGGAAGACCGTCTGTCCCTTAGCAATAAAGATGCAGTATATAAAGTTCAGCCCATAACTAGACTGTGACGATGCAGTCATTAGTCATAGATCGATTCATTCAGAGAAGACGCATCGTCATGAAACCATGACCACTCTGACAAGAACGACTGAGGAGGAGTTATTTGTAGACAGCAAACGCCTTCTCTAATTTTAGAAATATCCGAGTGGTCGCAAGACACATGAATTTTGGCAATACCTATGTGATCGAAATGCATTGCCTTCTGACGATAGTAGTAGTACATCTGAATACTTGCCCATCATATATACTTGCTCTATACTGATAATAATGTAATGTTAATGATAATGTTGTAAATATATCCTATTGCTAGAAGAGGGCGACATTTAATTCGAATATTAGGCGGTTGGGTTGCGCGTCAGATAAGTTACATAAAAAGGCGTCAAATAGGCCGCTGCTGTGAAGTGAGGTCTCCAGGATTGTCAGATAGGTGTTCCGGTACTCAATTCTCAATTTATTTTTCACCTAAATAATATAATTTTATGAAAAGATTATAACAATTTCGAGAATTCCTAAAATTTTGATTGTATATAAAACAATATAAAAATTTCACATACTTCCAAATTTCGCCTTCCAAAACACTAGAGTGGTCTATGGAAATGCAGCTCTGGAGTTGTCTATGGAAACGTACGGTGATGCGGATCCGCCACGGAGCCACGCGCGTGGATGCGTTATCCGTATAGCACCGTACGGTGTTGCGTGAAATGTGCCAATCGCCTTAATAATATTTTTCAAGTCAGTCAAATTCCTTGTTATGACTTTTATGAATGACGTTCTATGACAGATAAAAGACATGGCATAAGTTGCCATACAGAGATTCTTATTTTTTTTTATTATAAAGCGATTCGGTCTTAGCATAGTCATATTATACCACCGTTTTCTTTGTTACCGCGACGTGGCATCGCGCGGTGCGCCGCGACGTGGCATCGCGCGGTGCGCCGCGCAGTGCACTGCACCGCATATGTGGACGTCGGGCCTAAGTCTAAGCTATTTGCAATAGATTTTCAAGTTTTATCAGTGTCTTAGGGCGCAACCATAATGTACCAAACATTGCTATTTTTCTTTATTTGTCAACTACTTTTTTTTTTATTTGGTTTGTCTTCGCAATCATTAAGCTTTAATTATTCTCAGGTGGTCATCGACGATAACGTCAAAGTGGTGGCGCGCTCCGACCGTGATTGGCCTCGCCGACCTTCTGCCAAGCTGCCTCCCAATGTAAGCATCCATATTAACTATTACAACAATAACAATATGTTTGCTGTAAATTTTTTGTGCGTATTTAATTTTAACTGTAAGAAAGTACAAGTTAACACTTCAAATAATATATTTGTTCTTCACTTGTCAGCTTCGCGTAAGTAATACCTAATGAATGATTCGTCTTTATTAGTAAATTATTTGTTATACACGACACTATAGCATATAGCTCCAAAACATGTTACTAGATGGCGCTGCAGGGTTTCTGCATTGCGGTAACGCTTGTGCCCTAACGATTTTATACTACCTAACTGTGGTTGATGGTTAATGTCTTTTCTAACATTTACTTACCAGTATTTTTGAACAACAATATACGTGTTGTACTACCAGTGCGTTTTACGTTTACTTCGTTTTATTGAGCACCTTTGCCCCAGTGTAGTTTCAGAAGTACATTCTTAATTATTCGTGTTAGGTTTTTATTATATAAAATGTGTCCATCCCACAGAGTTGTCCGGTTTGTCCAGCGGACGACGTTCGTCAATTACAAATATTGAAGCCAAATGTAATCCTACAAAATTGAAGATTGGACACTTCAGTGTTTTGATTTAAATTATTTAAATAAACTGTTTCAACTTAAATAGTTTTATATTACTTTTTAACGACTCAGCATTACACTCGTTAATTGCCAACTTGTAAGTGCGATGGATCAAGTGGTCGGCGACCGGTCAGACGTCCCAAGTATCGCAGGAGTGACGAAGTGGAAAGAGACTTGTTGGAACTCCGGGATGACTTTTGGCAGGAGGTGGCACAGGACAGGACAGAATAGAATGAAACATTTTAGTGTCGTAGGCCAAGACTCATTTTGGATCGTTGCGTAAGCATAGTAAGTAAGTACGAGTAAGTAAGTGTGATAGACCGACCTATCAAAAAATATATATAAATAGAAAACGACAAACGATACTTGTAGGAACATCTATCGCTCCAATAGGGAAGCTCAACGATGCTCACATTGCGAGTTCACATTCACGGGGTTGGCAAGTGTCCGCACATGGATGGCGCTGACCGTCCTACATCGCACTAGAGATAGTGCCAACTTCCGTGGCATATATACAACTTCCGACAATCAACTGTCGGACCCTTGGACCCTTGGTCACAACACCGCGCCAGGTGGGTTATTAACCTTTTCCACATTCTCCATCTTCGCTTGCCAACATTAGCGGCTGCCTTATCCCTACACCGCCAAAGTGGAGACCCTGACGTTACCCTTACGTCTTCCCTAACTGACTCTGCCCACAGCAGTACAGCCCTTAACCACAGACGGCACGGACGCTTGCTTCCTGGTTGTTCACCTGCGGCCTCTCACTGTCCCCACCCGGTCTCGATGCACTGTAGACATGGGAACAGCATCGTTTCGGCACAGCTCACAGTGCAACTTCACGCAAGAGCTTCGCCATGGCTCACCGCATCACCAGACTAACTACGCCACATATGTCAACTTCAGCGTTTCTCGCTTCGGTATCGACTTCCAGTCTATGGATGCTCAACGATGCTCACATTGCGAGTTCACGAACACGGGGTTGGCAAGCGTCCGCACAGAGATAGTGCCAACTTCCGTGACATATATACAACTTCCGACGATCAATTATCGGACCTTTGATGCCTTGGTCACAACACCCGGCCAGGTGGGTAATTACTCTTTCCACCTTTTCCATCTTCGCTTGCCAATATTGGCGGCTGCCTTATCCCTTCACCGACAAAATAAAGATAAAAATTATTTCGTTGAAGTATACAAAGAAATCTTAATAAATTGATATATTTAAGGAGAGTGTTTCCCGAGCACACTCCATACAAACGTACGTCAATTAGATTTTGTAGGAGTGGTACAGAAACCGATGTTTGTAGTGAAAAAAAATAAAAGTTGGATGTATGGAAATCTTAAGTCGAAAATCTGTCACATCATAAGCATAGGTATTGGTTTCTGGATCACGTCTACAAAATTGAATTAGCTTTGATAGCATAATATTGAAAATATGTTAAATCTACGTTTGTATGGAGCGCGCTCGGACAACACTCCTTTAAATTTTTTTGTTTTGTATTTATTAATATAAATACAAATATGTATAAACTTAAAACTACCAAACGAAACAAAAATTTCACACAAAAAATAAATAACATAAACAACTGATTCTAGATCGCTGCCAAGCGGAAGCGTTTCCAGAATGCTGGCGGCGCTACCTCGTTGAATAGCCAAACTAATACGTTCTCCGAGGTACGCGCCAGCACGACGATCTAAGGTTGCCTCATTTTTATGAAATATAAATTCATCTTTATATATCTGTGGAGGTTTTTCTGTTGAAATCCGAGTGGTTCGGCACTTTGAGATGTCGGCGTCGTAGCTCACGAACAGATGAACCGATTTGGATGCGGTTTTCTCTATTTAAAAGACAAATTAATCGAGATGATTCTTAATTTATTAGTAGAAAAAAAAATTACTTTCGTTAATAGATTGTGAATTCGTTAGTATGTACGAAATAATGAGAAAAATAATACAGAAACTGATTTGGTCATAGAGAAAGAATTTACGAATGTACTTTAGTGGCATACGACCGAGAGGTATCGAATCTATCGTATGAGTATAAATAACGGAAGAAAAGACTTACCTAGGGGTAAAATCAATGCACAAAGAAGGATATTGTTCTCGATACACGTTAATCCGCATAAAGGCCTTGATGTCATAGCAAACGTCCATAGGCTGCGGTGACTGCTTACCATCAGGCAGGCCGCATCATTTGCCACCTTGATGGTAAAAAAATTAAATAAAAGAATATTGATAGTCGAAACAGCTGCAATGGCGGGCATCGAACGTGCGGCGGGGGGCTGACTCCTCATGGTGGCGTTTTGGAGGCGGGCTACGCAGCATCCTCATATTCTATTACATGGACTATAATTTTTTTATTAAACACAAGAATCATGGTTTATGCAATATGCACTACACTCCATTTAGACACTGTTACAAATGTGCTGATACAGGTGACACATATTACACTTTTGACAGATGATATAGCGTCAGCGTTCGCAGCCCAAACGAGAACTGAAAGTAATACAAATATTAATCTTCTGCAATACTGTTGTAAAATGCAACACGAATGAAATAATAAAATATTGCATGTTGCCTGTGTATACGCTCGTATGTAAGCTAAGTAGTTTTTCTAAGAATACACGTTGTTCACAGAATACCAATTGCTTTTTATAACTGTATCTTGAACGTATTGTGGAATTGCTAGAACGCCTTGCATAAGTCATGAAATTGCGTACAGTTAGGTATATATTTTACGGGTCGGTTAGCTACCCAGCTACCCTATACATGCACATTTTCGCTCCGCTGTTTAGTTTCTGAATTCGAGCCAATTCAAGCCAACAAAGCGTTGAAATATTTTATTAACATTCATTCACGGATTAGCGATCCGGGCGAGCGCTTCATCCTTATGTCGTCGATCTTCCAGCTATACGCACGAACCGCTTTGACTCGACTTTTATAATGCGTACGGCTAAGGAATGGAACGCGTTGCCTGCGGGTGTGTTCCCTGATCAATATAATTTGGATGCCTTTGATCTAAAGTGAATAGGCCATGTTCCAAGACGGGCATGCTTCATCTCCGGCCGCATCATCACTTACCAACAGGTGAGATGGCGGTCAAATGCCTGCCAAGTCTGTTATAAAAAAAAACTTGCGTCACTGAGAATTAACTAGGCACCTCTTGCTTACGACTCGGACCAGTGGGCCACCCGTTAAGACACCGACGCTCATAGACGCTAAAATCGGTCATAGACGCTCGTAGGCGCAAAGCACCTCCTGATGGATGACGATCGGCGAGGGCTTCATTCTTATGTAGTGGATCTTCCAGCTAGCACGAGCTGCTTTAGTTCAACCTTTATAATGTGTACGACCAAGGAATGGAACGCATTACCCGCAAGTGTATTCCCTGATCAATATAATCTTGACGCCTTCAAGGCCAGAGTGAATAGGTCGTTCCGAGATAGACATGCTCCATCATCGGCCGCATCATCCACTTCAACGATATGTTATGCTGATGACATCACGATTGTTGACCGACACCTTTCTAGTGCGAGCAGAGATGGAATCCAGTCTTGTCGAGAGGCCATGGTCGAACGTTTTCACTTGGCATTGCGGACTATCTTTGGTTTGGGCGATGCCAATCTTTTAAGTTTAACGTAACGAAAACTCAAGCCCAAGACTGTACGGGATGTATCGGTACTCTCTTTGCCTGAACCATGCATGGAACTTAAACTTTGAACGTTATATTGAGTCTGCAACTAAGAAGCTTGGTGTACTAACGAGGGTTAGGCGGTATTTTAAGCTGAAGCAGCTTCTCCTAATTTATCAAACTCAAATTAGTATGGAGCTACCGATGGGATGAATCTGCAAAATACCTAACGGCAGCGTCAAACTCCACTGTGCCGAAAGGCTCAGTGGTGACGTTGAGTTAAAGCTGCATAGCCTAGAACATCTACGGCTGATTGAACAAGAAATTGTTAATATTTTACTGGAAATATTTCGTTGAGTGTGCATTGGCATCGACTGATACCTCTCCGTTAATTGGCCGTGTGGTGTCCGGCAGAGTAGAATAGCATCAACCCCTTACACTCATGGGTGTCGTACAAGGCGACTAATGTTTTCGAGGCAACAGATCAAGAGTCTCCGTAGTTATGAAAATGGGCGGCAGCATTTTCCATTGTTATCTCCAACCCGCCTGCCAAGCGTGGAGATTATGGCAATAACCTCCCCTTTCGTGGGAGAGGCCCTAAGTCCTGCAGTGGACTGTTACGGGCTGTGATGATGATACCTCTCTCCTCTTCCATCTTCAGGGTACTTGACCTGGGTTGGAAATCCATACGATACATGTGGTCGATTTTCCACCTATTCGCGCCAAATGTTTCGCTTCTCCATTTATTATGAGAACTGCGAAGGAATGAAAACGGATCTACAGGCCCCCGAGCCCAGATTGTATACCGATGTAACTTGGATGACAATGTATTAATATGGTACCATGGAGCATGTCTGATGATGGAGTCGGATGGTGGTCATAGGAACTAATGGACGTAACTCCATTGTATTTGAGCTCTTTGGAATGGTCTTGATAAGTAAGTTCTACCGCGTGATTAAAACTTGTTTAAAAAAATATTTTTAATTTGACAACTTATTTCCAGAAGCAAGCGGATCACCTGATGAAAAATTATCACACAGCCTACACCCGGGAGTCACGAATGCGTTGCCGGCCGGCGATAGGTATAGATTCGTTTCTTGGAGGTTTCAATTCTATCCGATTTAAGATTATTTTTTGACGTCAGAATCAGAATCAGAAATCATTTATTGTATTTATTGTTGCAATAAATATTTATGGTTAAGGAGCGACATGTACATTTACAGTTTGTGCCATTAAAAGTTAATTACTGTTTGATGAATAATTAACGGTTACAACACGGAAACATGGCTTCGATAATTGCGCAATTCACAAAACTATAAAACGGGAAGTCGTTTCTTAATTTCGTTTCCGGAATAATTTAACTTTATTTCTAACAGGAGTATGAATTTAAAGATTTGTATTATGTTATTGCTGTTTGTGTCAGTAGTGGCGGCGTTTAGATTTAAACGCTACCGTTCAGTATTACGAGGAGTGAGTCGCATATTTATAAATAATACTCTTCTTTCATTTTGCTTTGATTATTGTTGCTGAGGTCCTCCTTAACCTTGATCTATGATTTTGTAGATCACAGTAGGGGCGCATGCCATCTCCATGACCAAGTTATGGGAAACCTATCCAGATTGGATCACGGTGACACATTCAGTATCCAGAATTGAGGATGTGTTAGAATTTGCAGGTTCCAGGTTAATTGCTTTCCCTCAACGTTAGAGCATCAATTACTTAAGTCATTGGTACATGGCGGCATTAGTTATCGATCACGGTACCTATAGCTTACGAGGTTGACCCGCAAGCCATTACCCCACCAACGCTCTGTAAATCATATATTTAAATAGTCCTTTCAACAAAAACTCTCTTTGTCATATTGTCCATATTGTCGTTAGTTATTGGGATCAACGGCGATCATTTTTCAGGAAAAAGTTAATCATTATTCCCATTATCAGTCTACATTGTTACATGTGTGGTTGTTTGTACAATAAACAAGTATGAAATTTTATGGAAGGAACTAAAAATTTCGAAAAGACGACAACAAAACGAAACAAACAGCAGAAATAAAAAATATATGTTGCTACTCAAAATATACATTAAAGTTGGATGAAGATCTCACTGAATTGACTTATGCCCTGCACCATGTCGCTCCTAAGACATCTTGGGTCTGAGCAAAATAAGAATAATGGTAGAACATATTACGGAATATTTAGACTTTATATATGAGTTTGAATATGAGAAACTCCAATACTCCATGGGTTGGAAATTTGATATTCATAATAAAGAAACATGTAAGAAGTTGATGGGTTTGTAGGAATTTTGGATCGCATTGCATGCAAATTTACTCACAAGGTCAATCAACAAACGAGATAAATGACAAATTCTTTGATCTTAAACCGTACAAGTACTTAGTCACAAAAACCTAGTGACTATGGGGGATGACAATGTATCAATGCTCAAACGTCGTTCAGAAGAAGACGTGTTAATGAAGACCTTTACGAAAAACGAGGGGAAATGGATTTTGGAGTTTGCGTAAGTACACAACTTAACTAGGCTGGTTAACAGTGTTTTAAAGAAAAATAAAAGAAGACTTGGGGTTGGATATACATAGGTACGGGAAAAAAATCAAGCAAGGTAATAGACATACCTGCAGCACTACTAAAACACAGAGATACGTTATTAATTGAAAAATACAAGTCACATAGGAACACAATTAGCGACACTTAGTAAAGCAAAAAAGAAATCATAAAAAGTTAAGAAACAAAACAGAATAGAACCTATTAAAATCTAAATATTACCTATATTTAATAAAAAGAGAGGCCAATGGGAAGGAATACGACGTATAGATTCGTTTCTTGGAGGTTTCAATTCTATCCGATTTAAGATTATTTTTTTACGTCAGAATCAGAATCAGAAATCATTTATTGTATCATTTATGAAAAGGAATGAATTGTGAAAATGCAAAAGAAGGCACAACAACAAATCACCTTACCATCAAGAACTACACAGAAGTTTCTGAATCCTAAGAGAAACGGAATTGCAGAAACTTCCATTATTTCCAATAAGATTCCTTGCGAATAGCAGGAAGAACTATAAATAGCTATAGATTCTTTGCAAGACAAGAAAGCCCCAGAACCAGATGACATAACTAACGAGATCTCAACATAAACAACGTCAGTTTTTGCACCCGCATATTACTGTCCTAATGTAAGGCAGTCAAACATGGCCTTTAATACACAACGGTGTGCAGACCACACAATAAGAGGAAAGGAAAAACTGAGTGATGATCCAGAGAATAGAAAGAAAGAGAAGTAAACCACATAAACGCTGGAAAGATGAACTTAAGGATGTAGCTGGAAATACTTAGACTAGAGTTACCATTGACAGATTGGAATGGAAGAGATTGCAAAAGGCTTTTGCCGACCTCCAAACGCCCGTTTGCTAGAAGAAACGAACAAAGCTAAAATTTTAGAATAACCAAATATTCATGCATGTTATATTTTATGTGGATCCGTTATAATTGCGATGCAAAAAAAAAATTAGGTCATGTATATGTAGCCAATACTTTTTTAATCAATAATTTTATTTCAGCGAGCACCATCAGTAAGTACTTTAATTATGCAATATTTATCTGTATTTTAGCTGTGTCTGGTATCTATGTGTGTGTGTATTGTGTGTAAATAAATGTTTTCTATTCTATTTCTATTTCTATTTCATTAGTTTAACAGTACTTAAACTAAACAATATTTATCTGTGTTGTCATTGTAATTACACAGGGAGTAAGTACACCATGCTACGCTTTCTAGTAAAACCTGGTTCTAGGGTTTAACGTAACATTTAAGGGGTGCCAACCATTTCCCGAGACTACAATTATACTGTACCTGCTTTTAAAACTTGCTTGCTTACCTGCTCTTGCAACTTCAGAATATAACTCACTACCCTTCTAGTCATTTAATCCTTTTAGGTACTTAGCTGTTATACAATGTTCACAATGCATGGGGTGGTTCCTGTGCTATCACATATTCTTTATTTTTAGATAAAACATTTACTGGCAGTTTTGAGGTAACACTGTCCATGTGCATCCAAAAAGGGCGACAGATCAGTCCCATAGAATTATCGGCCCATAGCTATTTTACCTACCTTCTCTCTAAGGTAATTACTTATTTCCTTACATATCTAGAAAAACATGACCTACAGAGCGACCGCCAATATGCTTTCAGGCATCGGGTACCTCACAGATCGCTAGGCTTTAGCTTTCGAGAGTTTTGACTAGGCACTGACCGTCAAGTGTTGGGGTCGTACACCGGAATCCCGTACCAAAAACTTGCCTTTAATATACCGTTATTCATTTTAAAAAAAAAACTGGATTTTTGGTATTTAATAAAAAGATTTACGTGTTAGAATCAATTTTTTATTTAAGATTTTTATCCTAGTTAAAACGTTTGTAACTAATTTATGTTCCAACTGAGGTAGCTCTGGCTTTAGGCTGGGGCTGATTTTATTAAAGGGTAAAAAGTTATTAAAGGGTCCACCTGGTATTACAAACGTCAATAAAATGTGGTAACTGATAACATCACAAATGTAGCTAATGACATTCAGGAATTTGTGGTGCAAAATCAGTTTTGTAGACCCGTGGATGAATTCAGTTCCCTCTACAAATTAAAAACAATACCTGTTCGTAGTATTAGTCGGTATACTCAGATGACTACATAATGTACCTTCTCTACAGTGTGTAAGTAACACCTGTTCAATTTTAAAATATATTATACCTACACAAGAAGCACTTAATTTATTCTGTTTGTACACTTTTGAATAATTTTGTCACGCAAGCAAGATATTGTTGTAGATTACTTAAGAAGAAAAATCGTCCTTATCCTATCCGCAAAGCCATCAAGCGTATTCACATAGCTACACTATAATACTTGTCTAAGTAAAGTAGCTTTACTATGCATTCTCACAGTGCTCGTTGGCGGCTCTGGTAGCTAAATATATGCTCTGCGTCCAATAGGATTTTATAATTGATCGCTCCCAACTATGTGTTCATTTTGACAGACAGATAGTGCCGATCGCCACTCAAGTATTTTGACAGTTGGAACCCCGTGCGTTCACGCGCACTGTAAAACCTCATAGAATCATTTCTGATAGAGGTGAAAGATACTATCATATAAACAAACGTTATTACTTTTATGAAAAGACTTCATGTTACTTTGATTTGTCACAGATAGTTATTGCTGCTGCCTGTATACATTTCGGCCATATTTTTATGTAAAATTTAAAACATTTTTACATTCAGGGAGGCGTAAGTAATTTTTGATTAACACTGTTTTCTCCACTATTACAAATTATCCTGCATGGTAGCAGTGGACACCAGACCAGGGATACGAGGGAAATAGGTGTCTAAATCATCCGGTACCAAGAAAAAGGTCCCGCGGAAGGCCCAGAAGCGATGGATTGACATCGCCGAGTCGGAAGTGAGAGCCAATTACTTATGCAATGCCCAAGAAGGAGCGAAATAGAGGAGAATGATCCGGAAAGCGGACCCTGGGGAGGTCGGAACTGACCGCTCGGATGATGATGATGATCCTGTATAGCAGCAGTATTTAGCACCAACACCTTAGACTCATAATGAATTATTATAGTTATTACTTTTATGAAAATACTTTATGTTACTTTGATTTGTCACAGATGGTTATTGCTGCTGCCTGTATACATTTCGGCCATATTTTTATGTAAAATTTTAAAACATTTTTACATTCAGGGAGGTGTAAGTAATTTTTGATTAACACTGTTTTCTTTACTATTACAAATTATCCTGCATGGTAGCAGTGGACACCAGACCAAGGATACGTCGGAAATAGGTGTCGTAAATCATCCGGTACCAGGAAAAAGGTCCCGCGGAAGGCCCAGAAGCGATGGATTGACATCGCCGAGTCGGAAGTGAGAGCCAATTACTTACGCGATGCCCAAGACCGGGCGAAATGGAGGAGAATGATCCGGAAAGCGGACCCTGGGGAGGCCGGAACTGACCGCTCGGATGATGATGATGATCCTGTATAGCAGCAGTATTTAGCAACACCTTCGTCTCATAATGAATTCTTTACTTCATTGAAGTATCTTGGTAGACCAGCTCTTTTGTTGATTTCAATCGAGTAGAAAACAGACAGCAGTTTTTCCTGTTGCGTATTTTAAACACTGCAAAACTCAATCAGCTGGTCAGGAATACCCGTACAGTATTGTAATGTTATCGTGGTATCTTTGTATAGTGCGTAAGTATAAAATATATTCCAATGCATTGGTATAGGGTACAACAAATAAGCTCGATTCTTCTTCTTATCGTGTCGATGGACTAAACTCTGACTTAAACTTTATTCGCCCAGTAAAGTAAAGTGTTTAGCAAAATAACTACAGTGAGTAAGTATAGTGGTGTAATACGATCAGACACCTCCGCCCAGGGTCCTATCGACCTCTCGGTCATACGGACCGCGTCAGACCTAATGACGGGTGATGCGCACGCTTACTTACCGGTGGCTTGGGCGTGCGCACTTACTTCTTGACACCCACATATCCAGTTGTTTCATATGCACTCTCCCTTAGCGGGTTGACGTCACAATACACACTCCTACTTGTTCGATCGGACAGTAGAGAGTTAACTTGGATTGCAAGCTGCCTTGCAAATAGATCCAAACTGAATCGCTTCATATTTTTTTGTGGCAAGTGCATCCTTCGTACGCCCGCTCAACCCCCTGCACTTTATACTTGCCTTGAGTATGGAGAGAATTTTATGCAAAATTGCACAAATGTGTTGATTTTGCTTGTCCATTTCGACAGATATTTTATCCTAAGCTATGCAACGGATTTTGATGCGGTTTCCGCCATCATTTTGTAATATTCGAGAAAATTAAAAACACCCTACCGAAGCCGGGGCAGGTCGCTGGTTGCTTATAATTATACGAGACGCAAGCTGGGTAAATCTAGTAGTATGTAGGGCCCTATAATGCGCGATCGATATTGACTAGGTAACTTTATTTTGGATTTTTGCAAAATATTTTATTCATTGCCTAGGCAAACCCGGCATTACATAGAATGACTGGAGGTATTCTACACAATGACTGAATATTTTGCCGGTAACACACCTATCGACCCTTTTTTTGCGTCATGGTTTACATCATTTTTTTATTCCTTCTTTTATACAGGGAAGCGTAAGTGGTTTATTGATGATTTACACTAAAGTTTTCTGAACCATATCAAACATAACGTCATGTCTTTTACCCGAATATGTAGACAGAGACTACTTTGCTTTACTTGCTTGTTTGTCCTGAGAAACCCCCTTCGCTTCTTCTACATGTTTAAACTATAACGTACACATAAACGTATGCTAACATCGGTGCTCAATAGCTCCTATTGAGCACCGATGTATGGAGACAGCTACAATTTTGCGTCGAGCTATGCCACTTGGCATGGCCAAACTCGACCGAGTCCAAAAACCTGTTAGCCAGGGGGAGGGGGTCAAAAAGCCGAACTCCTACCGAACGAAAAAGAAATCTAGTGACCACATTTGACATACAAAACCGATTTTGGTGTCGGTTTCGAATATATCGATGACGCCAATTCATTGAGCTCAACATTATTGTACGTAAAAATTACGTAACGGCTTAAATTATGTACATCCAGTGTTAAAAAAATACAACCAGACGCCTGGGTGTTCTATGTATAATAAGTATATATTTAAAAGTATTTAAGTAGTATATCAGTTATCTAGCACCCATAGCGCAAGCTTTGCTTAGTTTGGGGCTAGATGGCGCTGTGTGAACTTATCCACGAATATTTATATACTTTCAGATTTTGGTTTGGAAGATGATATAAAAAAATACTTACTAAAAGCCCATTTAATGTAGATTATAAAAACATATTAGTTTTATACTTATTAATTTTGCCCTTGGTAGGGAAAAAAACATAGTCAATAAAAGAAATTTTTTGCTGTACACCGAAAGCTCCATACCCATTTCCATTCGAAATACTTAGGTTCTCTCAATTCAGGCTCTTTCAATTCAAATGGATAAATTTTATTTTATGCATCTAGCGGAAATTATGTTCTATCGACTATGATATTTCTTCCCCCTTTAGTCTACCGTAAAAATGATTGTAATTAGTTTTGTTACACCATCATTAATTTACAACAGGGAGGCGTAAGTATATATACTTATATTAATTGTCAGAAGACAATAAAAAAAAAAAATTACAGTTTTGATCGGAATTTAAAAAAAATCGGCTATGCTATGTCGTAACACACGGCCGTTAGTTTTAAGAGGAGTATCCCCCGAGCGCGCTCCATAAATTTTATTTCAGCCAGTACATACAACAATTACATGCGTTGTCCATATATCTTAAAATAATTTACTTAATTTCTCGTTTTTGTAATCCCAATAATAAGCCGGCATAAGCATTGCATCATGACCTATAGGTTTTTTCACAAAAGATAATTTTCGTTCCGGAAGGCTCGGAAGTCAGTCTTGATACAACGAGGGCATCTCGTCTATGTTGACAGCTGTCTTCCCGTCGTCCTTTACATAATAAAAATAATCAATCACTCGCAATTTTCGAATTATCTCTTGTATCGCCTGTTTCGCATCGTCCGCACACAAACTAATTAGTATATTATTACTGTTACACGCAAGTGCGTAAGTACTTTATCTGCATTAAACTTACATATTAATATTTTTTGATTCAGGAAAAGTTAGACGCATACAACTATTGCTTATGTTTTCGGACTTCGATCTCTAGCTGGTATATCGCTCGTAAGGTTTAGTTTAGGTTAACTTATTATTTGTTGTTTGCTATTTATTTAAGAACGTAAGTATCCAATATTTTTGTCTTATATTTTTCGCGATTGACTAATATGTTTAAAATTTTTATAATTTATTTTTTAATTAATAATTCATTTTTATGGGCAATCATTGGTTACGACATTGTATTTTTTCATGTTTTAAAATTGGTCTATAAAAGAATACAAATATCTACCTATTAATAGCTGTCAAGCAGGACACACACAAATCTTTTCAATTCTATACCACAGTAACGTAAATTTATGTGTTTTTTTTTTAAGTGTGTAAGTAGTATTATCATTCTGTATAATAAGTTTAAACAAGTAAATAAGTTTTTAGAAAACCAATGTCTGGAAATAACCAATGCTATATCATAACTAGCCTAATTCTTTCAGAAATATGCCAGAAACAACATTTAATGTCACCAAAGTCTCCTTTTCTATGTGAATAAGTTTTTGTTTTGGTGGCCTACTTGTCTGTTTGTCTGCTGTATTACGTATTATTAATGTAATACGGCAGACAAACAGGCAAGCAGGCCACCTGATGGTGCGTGGTCACCGCTGCCTATGGACATCAGCAACACCAGGGGCGCTACCAATGCGTTGCCCGCCTCTAAGAAGACCTCCAATATACCTCTTGAACGATCCCATGTCCATCAAAATTGCCCATGTGTCCGTATATTTTTGTAACAGTGTTCATAATGGTATTTAGTAATTGAAAACTGTTTGAATCAATGCAAGCGATTCATAAATAGAGCCCTAGGACATCAACAACCAGGCATACGTAGACATTGTAGCCCTGTAACTGATTAAATGTTACTGTCATATTTAAGTGTGTAAGTAGTAATTTATAGCTTTTAATATAATAGCGATATTCGTACTGTCTCAATGACATCACATCTTTAAATTGTGCTTAAAATAGTTAAATATTGATTTTCAACTGATTAGACACCCAGATACTATCTAGAGTACACAAACTATAACCTCTTACACTTACAGGGGAGAAAAAAATTATATTGTCTAGTCATTTTTATTTACAGTCTGTTTATAGTTGGGAATAAAGCAGTTTCTTACGTCATGGGCGGCATATTAGACTCTGAGCGTAGCGAAGGATTCTAGTGAAGTCCTGGGCGACTACCCAACTAGCGAGTGAAATTAAATTTATTACCTGATGCAGAGTCCAGCGAACGAAAGGAAGGAAGGTGACCCTTCCTACTCTTCTTTTCAGAAAGTATTCTGTGAGACAGTAAACATAGAGGACTATTTAAATAAGCATATAGATAGTTACTAATTTAAAACATAAATTATAAATTAACATTAATACATTAAAAATATTCTGATTCTTAAATCCTGCATTTTTACTTTTTTTTCGGTGTCCTGCCTGTGTTCTCTAAAGTAACCAGGAGGTGCAAAATTGCATTTTCGAATAAATTCGCTTTACAATGCCCGTATTCAAATCACTTAAATCCCTTGGATAACTTTATTTCCATGTGGATATAATGCCTTACTTTATGTTGACTTTTTGTGACATATCTACCTAGCTGACCATTATTATTTTTTTCATTTACATTTATTTTCCTTTTATAGGGTCCTGTAACGAAACAATAGGTTCCTTTCCCTAAATGAATAAACTAACATGTAACTTCGTTATTACAAATTCAAGAATGTGAGTAAATTTTAATTGGCAGTATTGTGTCCGGCAGAGTAGAATAGCACCAAACCCTTATCAATTATTTGGCAGATCAGACCTCCGTGACCCAGTGAACAGAGGATGATGAACAGATTGGATCATGGTGACACATGCAATCGCCTGAATGCGCAGGTTTCTTCGCGATGTTTTTCCTCACTGTAAAAGCATCGGTTAGTACTACAACTAATGTACATTACTCAAAAAAGAGTAAATGGTTCATGGCGGCAGTGGGGTTCGAACCGAGTACCTCGGAGTACGAGTTATATATAAATACTCTCCAGAAGGATCCTAAGGACCTAATCTAAGATATTTTTTTATTTATTAAAGCTTTATGCTCTAAAGGTATATTGGTTAACCCTTATTATGAAAAAGTGAATATAAAAAATTACGATATGTGGAAAACAGTAATAAAGTTAACTTTAATGTCAATTTTATTATGTTTATTACCCTGTTAAAACTAAAAGTATGTTATTTTTTATGTAAGTGCGTAAGTATTTCACTACATGAACCTTTTTTCTATGACTTATATCTACTTTTAAATTAGTAACTTGCCAATCAAGCTAAACTTCTTTGCTTCGCAGTTTAATAAATGCATCTAATACATTAAAAGTTTGTAAACTTCTCTTAAAATACCTCTTTTTATTTGTTATCAGCTTTGTCTCCTTAACCAGATATAATTTTATGATATAGGCAGTTTTAAAAGAAACGACATTTTAGTAAGTTAGCTTAATGTTTTTTGATTATTCCAACGAAGTTTCATTGAAACCGGATGAGCCGTTTTCGTTGCAATTGAAAAATTCGCTTGTTCGAAAATTACAGTTTCGGTCTCTTTCTCCATACAAAACGGAGATTTTATATGTAAATATCTGATAGTCTAGTCTAGAATGAATGAATAAATGAGTGGTGATAAACCAAAAGGCAGGTTCAGGAGTGAATGAAATAAAATAAATGCTATGGAAGGGAAAGATTAAGACGCAGAGCTCGTCTAGTCTAAAATGACGCGACCCACTACTTAGTTAGTTGATTTCGATGTGTGAGTGCAAATATTGATAACGACACTTCATCTGTGTGGGAGCCAATGAAGGACGCGTGCTCCTACGTTTGAATTTCACCGGCAATTGAATGACCAATTACAACGGCATTTGAACATGTATTGCGTCCGTATATTAAACTTGCTTGTGTGCGTTAATGCGATAGTGGGGCGCGTCATTTTAGATTAGACGACCTCTACCTACATATTACGAATCGAAGATATTTCAAAGATAGGTCAATAGTAGGTACGCTAACCAACGAGCATGTATGAAAAAAAGTATTAATGTGAAAGAAGTGGGAGAGGTTTGTCAGAACCTAGCAAGTAGAAAAATGTGGTCACGGTAAAGGAATAACCTAAGGCTGACTAATCATGACTAATTAAAATAAAGCATTTTAAATGACCAATTAAAGTGTGCAACATCAGGCAACTCATATTACTGCGATTTAAAATTATGATATAGTGTAGTAGGTGAGATGACAGTCAAATTCCTGGCTAGTATAATAATTATATAAAAAAAACTTTTTCGGTAAAAATACGCATTAATTTAACCTGATTTTTATATGCAGGGCGTAAGTAAAATAGTTCTTTTATAGAGTAAAATAAGTATAATAATTGAATTCGAAAAAATTTCGTATCATTTAATATTTAAGTAGAACATATGTGACAAAGCACATTAATTTGAAATATTGCGATATTCATTTTCCAGCGTGTAAGTTTGATTTTAAATTTCCATATATGAGCTAATATAATACAGATTATACACCTAGGGGATAAACCACTGTCTTACGTTATATTATATCGTAAGACAGTGACAGTGCAGAGTCCAGAATGAAGCGAGGGGTTCAAGCCACCAAAGACTTGACAGACTTTATAGGCCTACTCTACTTTTGTTACCGTCTATGAGACAATCAAATCTATACTCGGAAATAAAATTCAATATCAAAAGTGTAAACAAATTGCCTAAATTAAAAATAAACCCTAGGACTCAATTATTTGTTAAATAGTATATGTAATTGTATTCTTACCTACTTTACAAAGTGAATTTAAAGATGATATCGCCTCTTAATGTAGATTTTGTTTTATTCACTGAAAGTTAATTGAAAGTGACACTTTAATTTAAAGTGTGTAAGTATAACACAATTCTAACTTTATGTAATGTAGTATCTTTTTTTCAATCGAATGAACTAAAAAGAGTCAATAAAAACATATGCTGGGCAGAACTCTGCTCGGAGATATCTGTGATTTTTTGTTAAATGATTTAACGAATGACTCTCTATTATTACATTACGAATTTGTCGAAAAATTAAGCAATAAAAATACATTTACTTCCCTAAAGCCTGCAGTAAGTACTCGGTTTTAAATCTAAGATTCTCATACCGTATTTGTTCCTTTTGTTTTATTTTATTTCTCCAGATATTCGTCTATTGTTAAACAGTTCCCAACTGTTTGCAATAAATAATATAACATTATCTACATTCATCTTCAGCATTAAAATAATAATAAAATAAAAACGATATTTATTTTTTAATTATCATTAGGCTTGCATTTGACCTCAACTCACCTGATGGAAAGCGACGATGAGGTCGAAGATGTAACATGCGTGCCTAGGAGATACCTATTCACTCTTGATTTGAAGACCCCAAGGTTATACTTATCGGGGAACAATGTCTCAGGCAGAGAGTCATCAAGATAGAGAGATCTATGTCAGTTTCTAGTGCACCCACACGGGATATTTGTACCATATCTTAAAATCGGGGTATGAGAGTAATTCACCCAAATGCACCCAGCGACGGACACAAAGCAACACACAATGCAATGCCCAAGGTATATGAAACAACTTTTGATAAATATGTGAACATCGTGTAAACAGAAGTAAATATACACTAAGTCAATCCCTGTATTACGTAATAACTGCGACATATTCCATATATTAAGGCGGTAAGTGAAATCTTCAAGTAAAGTCTTCATTTATTTATTATTAAAAATATTCTTTTAAATTTAAAATACCAATATGTAAATATATAATCATGTACATACCACGGACCTGACAAAAATACGGACGCATCTTCACTGAAATCATGAGAAAAGCATAAAAATGGTCACCCATTTATGTGCGTAGTTTGACACTATCGCTTTCGTGACACTGCGGTACAATATTAAACATAATGGCGGCGGTTTGTAAGACTTGTTGTATCTGTGTCAGTGTGTAGGTCAACAAAATAAATTGTCAAGAAATTGCCATACCTTGCATGCTTCACTTCTCTTTAGTGTAGAATGGCGTCCGTACTTTCTTCAGGATCGTCGTTAAGACAATATCAGAAACATTTCATCGGCTGAGAATACGTTACACAGCAAGGTGTGATCTTTACAAAAGTAACTTAGGTAAATCAATGAATGAGCGACCGCAACGAGCTTGGTGACAAGTAAGTAATTTCTCTTCTAAAAAGTTGGAGTGATTGTTAAAATTGAGCGAACGAAGTGAGCTCGGAATTAATCTGAGTCGGGGATTAGGTCACCGACTTTCCTCTTACTTTGTTAAAATGTTCGTGTTTAGTGACATCACATATAGGTAATTGAAAATGATAAAAATTTGTCATTTAATTTATTTATGAAATGTATGTCCCAATGAACACTGCCAATGTCCATACGTACACAGTAAATTAATATTTTAAAAAGAAAGTGAATACAAATAGAGGAAACAAAAATAAATATACTGCGTCACGAGAACAAACTTTTCACTGACTAAACAAAATAATATTGCAAAATGCTGTATTAAAAGAACGTAAGTATTTAATTAATCAAAGGACTAACATGTATGCAGTTTTAATTAAACGTTTCTGGCGGTGAAGGATAATGTTGCCGCCAATGTTGGCAAGCGAAGATGGTGAGAAGGTAGAAAAGGGTAATTACCCACCTGGCCGGGTGTTGTGACCAGGGGACCAAGGGCCCGACAGTTGATCGTCGGAAGTTGTATATATGCCATGGAAGTTGGCACATTTCTCTTGCGCGATGCAGGACGGTTAGCGCCATCTATGTGCGGATGCTTGCCAACCTTGTGTTCGTGTACTCGTAATGTAAGTATCGTTGAGTTTCCCTAGTGGAGCGATAGATGTCGCTAAAGTACTCCCCCCGGAGACTGGAGGTCGATACCGAAGCGAGAAACGCTGAGAAGCTGACGTATGAAGCGTAGTCAGTCTGGCGATGCGGTGAGCAATGGCGTAGCTCTGGCGTGAGGTTGCGCTGTGAGCTGTGCCGAAGCGATGCTGTTCCCAAGTCTGCAGTGAGTCGAGACTGGGTGGGGACAGTGGAGATGCCGCAGGTGAACGACCAGGAAGCACGCGTTGTGCCGACTATGGTCAAGGCTGTGACTGCTGCGTGCGGGAGTCAGGTAGGGAAGACGTAAGGATCAAGTCGGGGTCACCACTTTGGCGGTGCAGGATAAGATAGCCGCCAATGTTTGCAAGCGGAGATGGAGGGAAGGTAGAAAAGGGTAATTACCCACCTGGCCGGGTGTTGTGACCAGGGGACCAAGGGCCCGACAGTTGATCGTCGGAAGTTGTATATATGCCATGGAAGTTGGCACATTTCTCTTGCGCGATGCAGGACGGTTAGCGCCATCTATGTGCGGATGCTTGCCAACCTTGTATTCGTGTACTCGTAATGTGAGTATCGTTGAGTTTCCCTAGTGGAGCGATAGATGTTGCTACACGTTTAAAGAAATAGTTTCTCGCGCGTTTAGCATTAAACAGGCAAGTTATTAATATCAAAAGTTAATGACTTAATAAAAATTTGGAACCGATTTATACATATATTAATATATATGTATACTGAATTTTAGTTTTGAAGGATATATTTACTACTTAGATATAAAAGTAAACCTTTGTTGGAGCCTTTGTTACGAGATGTCGTTAACATCATAAAGACTACTTGCTATGATTCATAGAACTGTAAGCAATACAACTTAAAGCATGTCGCACTCTTATAGCGAAGAAGTTATAAGATATTTATAATTAAAATTCTTATGATTATTTACACCCTGTAAACATCATAAAAGGTGAATAATGTAATTGTGGTTTTTGCGTCGTCAATAATGTAATTGATTGAAAATACGTCAATGAAATTCCTAATGCGCAATGCTCAGATGAACTACCTTATTATAAATGGTTATGTTGATGATATTTTAGTCATTAATTAATCGATGGCAATTCATATGTACATTATTTGCTCCATCAGAACAATAACCTAATTAACTCACATAGACCGATACTTTAATTGGGTTATAGAAACAATATACTAATGATTTTTCAAATGATTTTAATCGAACGCTGTAGCTGGATGACAGCTTTATTCGTCAAGTTGACATCTGACACTGGTTCCGATAATAAATTTGACTATACAGAGAATTGTTTCTTTTATCAAATATAATTTCTTTACTGTGTTCGACCACGTACTATCTTTCTATTGGTAACAGACTCAAAAATGTAATTTTATTGCTCCTTAGTAACACATCTCCGAATGCATAAGGAATAAAATTTTGTATTCATTCTCTATGAAGTTCAAGGCGTTCTAACATAATGCATGTTTAGTAATATTTAAATGACGTAGGTTGAGTAAGGTTATTCAGGTCACACAGGCATTGACTTCCAAATCCAGATTATTTTTTGTCATGTTGTTGAGGTATGGTAAAAAATGTTTTGTCAGTTGAACAAAAATAAGAAACAGAACCTTGAACTGATCGAGATAGCTAAGCAACAATATAAAAATAAGAAGTACGAGCTGGTCATCATGTGTGCACGGGAGCGGTTTGTTGAGGATACAGTGCAAATGGCTCTCTTGTAATTGGGTAAGTCCTCGTCCTTTGTTTTTATTAATCACACTTTCGATTATGCTAATAGTACTTCAGTCAAGAGTTAACGATAGGTTTTCAGAAAATTTGAATAGACCATTTGCATATAATGTCATTGGAACAGTGATCATTTTCAAATTTGGGGCACGAAGACGATTATTGTCTGATCATACGTAGATTTTACTAAAAAACTAGTATATATATAAAAATTTGTACTTTACAATACTAGGTTGATTTACTATTACCTAGAGAGTTGCTGTTAGGTTAATATACGGTCAGAAGCATCGTCCTATTTTAAAACTTAGTGCGTCAACGATTGGACTAGCTAATTCAATTTGGATTAATTAATTCATTGGGGAATTAACTGTGCCGGTAACGAGTGAGGATTGACTTTTTAATGTATAACAATTAAAATCATGAACTGCAGGTAGCTAATTAATTTGTGTTAATGGTTGGACATCTGCGTAGGGTTTCATGAGGTTATAAAAGGCTTTTTACTATAAAATAATATTAGTTTACAAACAACCGCCTTGGAAGGAATAGTTTTTACCAGTTATTGTGCATTTTTTTTTTATTCTAACAGAATACGCTCGGCAGAAAAAGCCTGCACCCCAACTATGAATACCAAAGAGTTTCTTTACTTTATGGACCAAGCCAATCTACAAACTCGTATAGTGAAGGAATTTAACTATATAATTTCGGAGCAAGAAGAATAGCAGAAAGGCTATATTCCATTGGCGCATTACTTTTGTCGTAAGAAGCTCGATGATAAAGCAAACCTGGAACCAAGCTTCCCGGACGGTTACAATACCCACCGGAAATTCTTGTGCATCAAAAATCCATCTGTGAAAGACCGTGACGTGTTTTGGCAGGCAGTGTGGGACATTAAAGTCCGTATAATAGTGATAACGTGTCAGCTGATCGATGAGGTCTATCAGTATTGGTCTCCGAAAGAACGTTACACTTTAGTGAGTAAGAAATTTAGTGTTAAGATTTGGAAGATTATAATCTTCCCTCACTATACTTTAACTGCCTTAAGTTTAAATCAATTTGGACACAAGTGTAAGCAAAGCCGTCCAATTTTCCACTATCAGTATACTGCTTGGCAGGGAAAGGGAAAAATTTGACCATCAACCAGACGCCTTTGTAGAGTTTTATAACTTTGTCAATCAAATGTATGCAAAATTGAAGAATCAAGTAGCTCATAAGGCATTTCCTCCTATGCTGGTGCATTCTATAGAGAATAGTGACAGTTCTGATGTTTTGCGCGTTAGATATGTGTGTAAACTAATTAAAAGCTACAGGAATGGCTGCCACATACCCTCAAAAAAATGCGACAGCAAATATTGGGGTCCTTTTGCCGCTCTGATCTCCATGCATTATCCTGCCAATTGGTCAAAGCATATATTGATAACTATTAGCCAATCAGGCTTTAATATAAGCTCTGTCTTTTCAATTTTTAAAGCTAATTTGACAGATTATAAAGTTTATAATGTATGTTCAAGTTTAAAATAATTGTTAAGTCTGAATGAGTCGCTTTCCTTATGAGTCATGGACCAATGCTATAATTAAGATAAGTATTGTAATTCCTTTTAGAATGTAAGTATAATTAAATTAAAGTTAACATAAACTTTAACTCAAATCTGTTTCCTAGAAATTCGTACCCACTGCGATAAGATTATTTATAAACAATGCAATAAAATACAGGTTATTACTTATCACTTAATACTATGTAATAGACTTATCAGTAGTATGTCGCGACCCGGTAGTGTCATCCATCCTCTAACTAACTGAATATAAGCGCCAGTTGATAGATACTTGGCTACAGTCTCTCTCGACACCTTATTATATACAGCTCCATTGTTGAAAAATTAAAAATGAATCTACTAGTAAGAGTGAGTGACCAAAAACCAGTTGCTGTGAGTGAAAACGAATTTAGAAGCAGAAAAAATCAACCCAATTACCTAGAAACTATCAGGTTGGAGCATAATTACATCATGGCACAGCCACTAATTGGAACGTGTGAGCACTTTTCAAAGCCAGAAAATAAAACGAAAAATCGTTACTTCAACGTCCCCTGCTATGACAGAGCTCGGGTGAAGATTACGCCTAAGGAAGGTGGTACTGATTACATCCATGCCAATTATATTGATCATTATTGAAGACCGAAAAAGTATATAGCGACCCAGGGACCTCTCAAAGGAACAGTTCACCAATTTTGGCAAATGGTCTGGGAGCATAATTCCCCGATCATTGTCATGCTAACAGACCCCCAAGTTCATTAACTTCCCCATTGGGAAGAAAAATGTGCTCCATACTGGAATACTATTGGTAGCAAACGAGAGAATTTTGAAACTCATGAGTTTAAAATCCGAACAGTGATGGAGACCAAGCTCACATCAGGATATATCAAGTCAGTGTTTGATGTTTATAACTCCACCACCGACGAAAGAAGATTGATTCTACATTTCCGGTTTGTAGGTTGGCCAGATTCTGGATTACCTTCCAACACTAAGTCGTTTATAAACCTTATTTTGACGGTAAATAACCAATATCGAGATGTTTAAAAAAATGCAGTGACTGGAATATCACCTGGACCTATTATTGTTCACTGCAGTGCTGGGATCGGAAGAACAGGAACTTCTTGCGCTATAGACTCTTGTATCTATCAACTACTCAGTACCAAAGAAGTCTCAGAACCCGAAATTGTAATGCACATACGCAAACAGCGGTATTTAAGTATTATAGCTGTGGAACAATATGTATTTATTCACCATGTTCTGCATGACTTCTTGAAGTTGTTTGATACTTTGTCTATTATAAGGCAATTGTTATCTGAGCATTGACTGATGTACTTTACACGTTTGTTTAGATTATTTTATAAGGTTTAGAAAGTACATTATATTAAATAAGTTTGATTGTGAAATAAAAGCTGAACCAATATTGTATTTAGAAGTAATATCATAAATATAATTAGAATGTAAGTCTTACTTAATTAATAAAAATTATTTACATTACATTCGATTGTTTAAATAACCTTTGAAAAAATCAGTAATTAGATTGACACTTGTAAAGTCGATGTACAAATTTTGCATGGGCAGAAAACAGACATCCTTTGGTTAACCAGTACCTAAAGTTCTTATCAACGAATACTGTGAGAAACCAACCCGTAACTATGATTCACATTGGGTACTTCCGATAGGAATTTACACTGTAATTTCTATGAAACAAAATTATGCCCTTACCTTTCGTTTTATTTTAGACTATCAGCTTAGCAACCAAATGAAAAGAATACCCATATTGTATTGCCATTCTAAAGTAAAATATAGATCAAAGATGGCCTACAGAACCTTTGCATTGTTAAACCAATCTCAGTACCTAGATATTATAAACAAGCATTCTGAAATGACGCAACTCATTGTGGTTTAATATTACTTGAAGACCATAAATGAGTAAATAAAGTTAATGACTAATTATCGTAATATTAATCACGATGAAATAAACCTTGTAAAACAACTAACTGTTAAATGATAACGCGGTTGTTTGTATAATTTCTCAAACCTCAAACTATGCCTACACTTACCACGCTCACAAGCTGAATGTTATGATAAGGGACCCTATAAAGCGCTAACTGACGTTGATTTATTGTTATTATTATAAAGTCAACCGTTGTAGTAACACTTCTACATCTCAACAAGTGAAGGATTTTTATTTTCTGCCATGAATTTGAAGCTACTAACATTTCTTGAAGCTACTAAATTTGTGCAACGAGCTCACCATCCGGAACACTTGAATTGGATCTTTCAAGAACATTCCAACATTATTGCAATACCGATAAGTGGAACCTGTGAAAAATCTCGCATTATCGTCCAACTGAGTAGCCCCGAAGAACCATCACAGCCGACCTGTGTCTTGAAAGACTTCATAGGTATCGAAGAGAATGCGCAACTATGTGCAACATTACTACATCAAGACGATTTCAAGTCTCGTTCACATCCCGACTGGAGAGAAAAGAACGATATATCATTTCAAGTTTTTAGATTGGCCAGAAAACAGAGCTTCTGAAGTAAAATCGTTTCTTGACTTCTTGTTAGCGGTTAATAAGCAACACCAAAAACTTTTCTTAGAGAAATTGGCTACCGGGCAGTCGTCGCTAGGCCCAATTGTTGTCTAAGGAATGGCGGGTGTGGGAAGAACTGTGACCTTCTGTGCTGTAGATTACTGTCTGTATCAGCTAATAAAGACGGCAATGGTATCAATACCATCAGTAGTAGGTACTAGGTATAAGGATGCAGAGAAATTTTGGATATTTATCTAAAACCCAATATCTTTTTGTACATTATGCTTGATTTTACTTCATAAGTACCATTATGAGATCTAACAGTAAAATGTTTTTAGAACTACGTACACATTTTACAGAGAAAGACGCACTCTTAATGAATCTTAAAATAGATGAAATAGAATACATGTAGTTAATGACAAAATTAATATTTTGTTTATTTTAAGTTTATAATAAATATTCATTACTGTTAGAATTATTTTATCACTTTTTATTTAACTATCGAGCGATAGTTATTCCCAACTACTGAGTACCAAAAAATATAAATATTTGTACGTAAAAATACAAATCCGCTCATTATTTCATTGCCCAATCTCAAAAATGTATTTAATACACACACGGGATATCACTGTTAGGAGAAATAGAATTTTGAGTTCAAATACTCTAGGTAAGAACCATAAGTCAATGATCATAGTTTCCGTGAGCACTAAACTCAAACCGTGACACCGATTTAGAAAACTGAAGCAGGAAAATGACTCAAATAACTTATAAATAGTTTGATCTAAAAGATTTTATTTTAGAGCTACCGTCTGAAGTTGCGAGAGATAATATCTAACCTAAGTCTGATCCCGACTAGGGAAAACCCTGATTGCTAAATAATAGGAAGATAAAAACGTTACTAAGCGGCAAATATCTTAAAGAAAACAAGGCCTAAATAAATCACATTTCAAGGGTTTTAAGCATGCTGATTAAGGTACAATTTCGCAGTTAAAAAAAAACATTTTTTTAAATAACAATTTTTTTGGTTTTGAATTTAAACTTTCGACATCAAAATCATCCCTGTACACAGCAAGGTGTGATCTATACAAAAGTAACTTAGGTAAATCAATTAATGCAACGAGCTTGGTGACAAGTAAGTAATTTCTCTTCTAAAAAGTTGGAGTGATTGATAAAATTGAGGGAACGAAGTGAGCTCGGAATTTTTCTGAGTCGGGGCTTAGGTCACAGACTTTCCTCTTACTTTGTTAAAATGTTCGTGTTTAGTGACATCACATATAATTGAAAAAGATAAAAAATTGTCATTTAATTTATTTATGAAATGTATGTCCCAATGAACACTGCCAATGTCCATACGTACACAGTAAACTAATATTTTAAAAAGAAAGTGAATACAAATAGAGGAAATAAAAATAAATATACTGCGTCACGAGAACTAACATTTTACTGACTAAACAAAATAATATTGCAAAATGCTGTATTAAAAGAACGTAAGTATTTAATTAATCAAAGGACTAACATGTATGCAGTTTTAATTAAACGTTTAAAGAAATAGTTTCTCGCGCGTTTAGCAGTAACAAAGCGTTGATTGCATTTGAAACACATGATACAAACCTACCATTAAACATAGTTACAGAAAATGTAAACAAAAAAGTGCATTTACCTGTATGCCGTAGCTGTAATGCGTAACATAGTGAAGTAAAATCAATAAGGACAGTAACGATTAGAATTTATTGATAGACAGTAAATAATCATCTTAGCGTTAATGTCCTGGAGCCCGGGGTACGCTTTGCCGGGGTAATCCAGGATTTGGCAGATCAGGTATTTACAGTGGAGCGACTGCCATCTGACCTCCATGACCCTGTGAACAGGGGAACCTGACCAGATGGGATCGCATTGAATCGCCTGAATGTGTAGGTTACATTACAACTATTCAAATGTTTTTTTGAACAACCGTTCGTCGAAAAATATTTTATCGAACAAGCGTTCACCGTACCCAAAAACTACAAACTCATGTTGTTGTCCTATTCATCTAAAAAGTGGGTAAGTATTGTCTTGAAATTTCATTTAGTCTCGTTTCATCAATACGCGAAAAGTAGATGAAATTTTGTACAATTGATCTTTAGGCCATAATATGAATCAATTGAATCCTTTCATATTATGGCCTAAAGTTTATTAGTTCATATTAGGGCCTAAATCGATTCATTTTAGAAAAAAAAATCTTTATTTGTCAAATGAATGAATTATTAACGCTTAATTGCATAATCAAAAGAATGCAATGGGTACTTATAATTAACAGCAGGAGAAGCAACAGGTGGCCTTATTGTTTAAAGCAGTTTCTTTCAGGCAACCTTAATGGGTAGATAACAGTCGACAGAAGTGCAAGATAAGGAAATAAACTGAGAGTAAGCCCTAGCAACCTAATACCTATATTGGTGTAATTTTAAATAATACTAATAAAACTATAGATTTTATATACCTAGAATAATACTATAAATACGTATTTAAACACAGAATAGCAAAAGTAAGGTTTATCTGGAATGAAATACAACAAACATATAAGGTACCCAACAAGAACTATGAGAAGCAATAGACTTGAAGAAGCTTTATGGCTTTATGAGCTTTATCCAGTCATTTAAAAGATGGTGCAGTTTTGGCTAGGCGGATGCCCACAGGCAAGGAGTTCCACAGTCTAATCGACTGGATAGTAAAGGATTTGGAATAGAATTTCGATGAGTGACGGAGGAGTAAGAACATATTAAGGAGTATAAGAGGAGGCATATTAAGAAGTAAATTATCAGAAGAGCGGAGGGGAAGAGAATGAGAGGAAGATAGAAACTGGATACGTTCTTGAGGGTGGATGGGGTAATGGGATTGAATAGTACCGAATATAAAAGGGAAAGCATGTGAAGGTGAGGGTCCCTACGTAAGCGGACCGACAGCCACTTGAGCTGCTTATGGTACTCCGACACATGATCGTATTTACGTAAACCGAATATAAACCTAACACACGATTTGGAGGCGCTCACCTTTGCCGTACTGCTCAGCCGTCATGTCAGGGTGATTAGCAGCAATCTGCATAATCAAGGATGAGGTGTAGGAGACCCTGAGCAAGCGCAATCTTCGTTGAAGTGGGTAGAAAGTTTCGCAGTCGTTTAAGTGATTTCGAGGCAGCGTAGATTTTAGAGCGTCGCCCTTATCGGCGTGAGGTGGGTGTGGTAAGGCTCTGTGGCGGCAACATTTCACTGTATTTTCTTCCTACTTTCCTATCCCCGTCCTTGATGACGATTGGAAAAAATGTTTAATATCCTACGAAATAAAAAACAACTTTTTAATTGAAACTTCACTGAAAACATTGTTTTCCTAATCTATGTGCAACCACTGGGCGTGTGGTGTCCGGCAGAGTAGAATAGCATCAACAGCATGGCCTTTGCATTGTAAAATGATATTTTTCTCATTACTGTATTTCTTTTTAATTGCAATAAAGAGTTTACATACATACATACATACATAATAATAACCCCTTCCGTGGAAGAGGCCCTAAGTCCTGCAGTAGACTGTTATGGGTTATGATGATGATGAAGTACATTAAATGGTTAAGTATAGGTTTATTACAAAGCTAGGCCATAGGATCACTCAATTAATACTGATCCGTAATATTCTTTTTACAAATTTTTTTATTTTTATGCTGCTGGTCAAATTGATTCGTATGGTCTATAGATAAATCATCCTTGCTTATAATACCTAACAGCTCGTATTTTTATTAATTTCGTTTCGTACCGGTAGGAGTACTACATTAATTCTTTTGCCAATTCTTATATATTTAATTTATTTAGAATAATTCAATTTTATAAATATTGTAAAATTTTATAAAGATTATAAGTAGTAATTTTTATTTTTTGTGTGTACTAAAATTATATTGTCTTTATCAGACTACTGCGTGAATGATGCATAATCGTGATACATACCTTTTTTAAATTAATTAATTGCAATTAAAAATTAATTATTTGAGGTACTATATATATATATATATATATATATATATATATATATATATATATATTTTATCATACTAGGTATGTGGTTAGACTTATTCGCAAATAAATATTTCTAACTGCTTGAGTAAATACTTTTTAGTAGTAAATAATTTAAGTACTTCTTGGGTTCATTCGTTTATAAAGGATCGTGTAAGTACAATATTTGTTTCTTTTACCGGTCTTTAGATCGACGATATAAGACTGCAAAGTAACACTTCTGTAATATATGTTAGGTATATGTCGACACGAACTATTTAGTAGTGTCTTAGGCTGATGTGGTGCTCGAATACTCCTGAAGTGGTATCATTTTCACCAGATCAGAATCTGCTAATGGAATTTCAGGACCATAGACCACTTAAAAATACTTGAAATCGAATCTGAAACTGATGTCCAATAGTCGATTGATCTTCATACAAACGGATTTCAGGCAAAACAGTATTTTTATTTTTTTCCAGCCTGTTGGTGCTGCCAAGCCAAACGTACGTAATAAGTTATTCATTCTAAATAAATATTAACAAAAAGAAATATGGGTGTGTTTGTCATGATAAACTTTGAAAATAGAAAACTAATTAAATTATCTACAGGCTACAGTTTAAAATGGAGGTTGAAACGTGTATTTAGGACAGTTGGAAAATTCACAGTCATTTCACGCTGACCAAATTGCTGAACAAAAAGAAGCCAAATAACAATATCGGTTATTACAGTACTTTGAAGAGAAAAGTCATCATCATTATACATATCAGTCTTCGGACATGAGAGCTAGCGCACCTGTCTCTTCGCGGCTCTTCCTCTTCAGTCTTCATATACCCAATGCCAATGTTTAGTATCCATATCTCTCCATACTGAATGGTCCTAGGCTTTCCGTATCCAATCCTTCCCAGAACTTGGGACAGATCTTAGGTCCATCTTGCCGGCTGTTTTCCCATATTCTTGCGCCCGCTTCATGGTCTCCACTTCAGGAATCTCCTACACCACCTTCCGTCTGATCTATGGCATATGTGTTCTGCCCATTTCCCCCTTTCGTTTGGTTTGTGGTATGTCGGTGAATAGAGTAGAATAGAATAGAATATATTTTATTGCGTAAAATGTGGTTTACAGTAGATCTTAATTTACATTTTCACACAGGTTCACACAATTTGCCAAAATCTGGCATGCAATAATTTATAAAAACATACATCGATAACGTAAAAATAATAATTATAATGTCAGTTTTAACAATTAAATCATAAAATCCCAATAAATAACTACTTAACCAAAAAAAAAATCTCAATACTTACAGAATGAAATAATTTGATAAAAAATAGAAAATAAAATAATATGTCATTGTACTTATTTACTAATAATACCTATTATATGTCAAGCGTGTTATATGTGAGCTTTGTTCTTCTCCGGATTCCCGGATATCCGCAGCTAATTAATTCCGGCTTATTGGCGACTAATATCATTGGTCCACATTCTGTGTGCTCTGCTCTATTCGAGGGTGTTAGCGCTGTCTCCACTCCAAGCACAGGCTGCGGTGACAGCTTACCATCAGACAGGCAGTAAGCTTGTTAGTCACGTTAGTGGAAAAAAATGTTTTTCTCGCCGAACCACTGTTATCCATCTTGCTTTGTGGTCTTGCCAATCTCCACCACTGGTACACCACCTTCCTCTTTTCTCTGATCCGCTCATTTCTTTTAGGATACATTAGAAATACAATTGAAATGGAATTTGTTCTCGCCGTCGCTTTCTGGATCAGTATTTTCTCAGCAATCTTTTTTGTTATGATGGTGATGTCCAATCCGCACTTGTAGTTTAGCCATGATATGAGGTAGATAATGTATTGGCTACAAATGTAAGAAGAAGTAGGTACCTGCAGTCCGTAGATATATGTTCGGTAAATTAATAAGTCCAACACTTGCAGGTACACTGTTATTTATTGCGTAAGCACACAAAGT
Organism: Blastobasis lacticolella; assembly: GCA_905147135.1. NCBI lineage: Eukaryota > Metazoa > Arthropoda > Insecta > Lepidoptera > Blastobasidae > Blastobasis > Blastobasis lacticolella. Next base: position 3,741,338 of record LR990062.1, on the reverse strand, counting down.
TTAGAAGGAGTGAAGAACAGCAAAGTCCACAAGCACAAGAAGAATAAATAATAGTAATAGCTAGGATAATAAGCAATAATCATAGAATTGTGCAAAAGCGCGTATCGCGCATAAGCCAGCGGTGGGACTAAGCGACGTGGACTCGGCGCGGTCGAGATAAGAGTTTGACTGCTATGCACGCGCGCCGCGGACAACGCGCTCGCTTAGCTATAGGTAGACTGTTACGTCTTTCGCTCGACTAGGAATTCAAGAAGTCGATAATCCATATCGATAGATATCGACAAACTGGTACTCATCGATATCGAGTGTAAATAAATATTGGAATAGAATGTAAATATAAATACTGTAAATAATATTATATAAGTGTATGTATTTAGTAGGTATACTATGTGAGATCTGTTGTAAATAAATAAACATTCTATCAAATTTAACAGATATTAATATATTTATATAATGTGAATGTGTGTGTATGTGTGTGGGGGTAGCCCACAGTAGAACACACTGGTTGAAGACTTTAGGTTTCTGTTGTTGGGAAATCTTTTTTGACTAAAAGATACCACAAGCTGCCCATGCTTCAGCTATGCGTCGCTCAACTTTTTTTTTAATAAGTCTAGCCAGGCATTTGGCCGCCATCTCACCTGGCGGCGAGTGACGATACAGCCCAAGACGGAGCATGCCTGTCTAGAAACAGCCTATTCACTCTAGCCTTGAAGGCGTCCAGACCTTCAGCTATTTGTTCTGACAATCCTACAGTGGTTTTATGGCCTAGATAATTTTTTGTGATCGACGACTTCTACAGGCATTCGGTGGGTTTTCGCCTCATCTATGTTGGTAATAAGCATTTTATAATGTTTTTTTAGTTTATGATAATTTTTTCCTGAATATTATTAAAGTTTCTGGTTTCGAAACGGTATAAACGGGCTGTGTGTTGTCCGGCAGAGTAGAATAGCACCAACCTCTTACACTCGTGGGTGTCGTCCAAGGCGACTAATGTTTTCGAGGCAAAAGATCTAGAATCTCCGTAGACTGGAAAATGGGCAGCAGCATTTTCCATTGTCGGGCTGTAAGGACTTGACAGTGCTTATAGAGACATTCTGTGGGAAAAAGAAAGGGTCTTGAATGGGCAACTTTTAAGACTGCTCTCTGTGCACGTTCTGCTATTAATAGATGGGTTTTAGCCGCTCCACCCCAAGCAGTGATGCAATATGATAGCAGTGACTGGCATAAGGCGAAATAAACCATTCTCAATATTTTTGAGTCGGCAATATGGCGCAATTTATTGAAAACGTAAATTACCCTACGAACTTTACCAGCCAGGTGTAAAATGTGTGGCAGGAAGTTTAGATTGTTATCAATGTGTACTCCAAGATATTTAACTGAGTTTACTATATCGATCTTCGGGCAACCACAACTTATACTAGCAGTATTTAAGTTATCGGCGAACGATAGTATTTTGCCTTGTTGTAGATTAAGGTTGCACAGGTCAATGATATAAGCCAAAAAGAGAGTAGGGCCCAATATACTGCCCTGTGGAACACCGAATTGAACAGGTAAGTCATTGCTGACAATATAATCAATGGTGACACATTGAGATCGATTCATTAGATAATTTTCCAATAAAGTAAGCTGAGTCACACCCAAACAGTCCAGTTTGTTTATCAAAGTTTGCATTGAAATAGTGTCAAATGCCTTGGCTAGATCTAGAAAGATAGCCACGCACCTTTCACCTCTGTCCAAAGATGAGGATACGTGATTGGTTAGAGTTAGAACAGCATCCTCAATGGATTTACCAGAACGAAAACCAAGCTGACTGGTTGAGATTGGAAGAAATACCATCCCATCCCACAGCACAGTCGCTGCGCAGAGAGTCAATGATACGCATGACCTCGCACTCGTCAGTCCTCATCAAAACAAAAGAGTCTCTACTGTGGATGTCACTAACAATGGGAGGTTCAGTCATCCATGGCTTTAGTGGTCTTATTCGTCTAGGGATTTTATCTTTAGAGGTATTAGCAGCAATACAAGACCGTATCGAGTTTATAAAATATGTAGCTGCTAAATTAGCATTGTCATATTCATATACAGAGGCAAAGTTAAAGCTATCCAGGGCGATCCCTAGACCCCCGGCGTTGATTTTGGACCGATATTTTGGCAGATCAATGCTTTTCTTTAGTGCAAGGCAGAGCATTACGGCGTCATGATCAGTAATAGCAGTGTGTATTACCAAGGTCATAGTAGGAAAGGTAGTTTTGGTGATCGTGTGATCAAGGCAGGTCAGATTGTGTGTTGGTAAGCTATGGGTGTGTATTGGCCGTGTGGTGTCCGGCAGAGTAAAATAGCATCAACCCCTTACGCTTATGGGTGTCGTACAAGGCGACTAATGTTTTCGAGACAAAAGATCAAGAGTCTCCGTAGTCTGGAAAATGGGCAGCAGCATTTTCCATTGTTATATTTAAACACTGCGATCTCCAACCCGCCTGTCAAGCGTGGAGATTATGGCAATAATCTCCCCTTTCGTGGGAGAGGCCCTAAGTCCTGCAGTGGACTGTTATGGGCTGTGATGGAAGCTATGGGTTGGTAGGAGGCCATGCATGGCAATAAGGTTTAAGTATGCTTCCGATTTCGGGTCGTGGGTTTTTATGTCAATGTTGATGTCACCTGTTATAATAATGTTTTTGTATGAAGCACAAGTAGTTAGAATCGTGTTCATCGATTCAATAAAACGATCGACTTGGCGGAATGCACATGGGCGGTATATTGCCAGAACAGCGGTATCACGATCCAGTTTAATTAGCAAGCAGCTAGCATCCGTTAAGGAGGGTTCTTGAATTGCTACATTGCACAATTTGCTGTTGACATAAACCACCACGCCATCATTTTGGTTATGTTGTTTGCTAGAGCTGTGCATGGAGTATCCTTGTAGTTGGGGAATATTTGGTGTACCCATTAGCCAACACTCAGTAAGTACGATGACATCGACCTCAATTTCCAATACTGACAAAAATTATTCGAAAGCCGAAAAGTTAGCCCTGCGTATATTTTGGGAAATAATCTTAAGCGATTTATTAAATTCGCTCCCTATCAATGCCCGACATTCGCTTGGGAAACAGGTACTAGATTCGGGAACTTCTGTGTTATCGATATCATATAATAAATCATTTATTGCATTGAATTTTTATTTTTATTTTTGTGCATAACACATGGCATTGACGACAAACGACAGTCTACCGCGTGATCCGAGCCTTCTCCACACAAGCGGAGGGCATTGCCATAGGTATTCCTCACGCAAACATTTATGTGTTTAAAGAGGTAAGTATTTAGCAGAGGGACGGTTTGGGAGGTAATTATAGCATTGTTGTAATTAGAATAACAAACTAGACAGGCAAAAAATAGTGTGGGCCGGGGAGAAAGTGTAAAGTGCAATGACATCTCAAGCAAATAGTTTAAGAGTACTTTATTTGTGTGATAAATTAGACGTTTGGCACTAGTGAGAATGGGGTTTGCTGTAGATGTATTGGTTCGCTGTAAGTAAGTGTAAGTAAGTGGAGTGTGTGATATGTCAAGTAATACTAGATGTGACGGATAGTCGATTAATTCCATCTTTGTAATAGGCGACTTGTAAGTAGCGTGTGAGATTGAATTGTAGGTGGTATGTAAGAGGCGTATTTTTTGTGTGTAGCGATATATTGTAGTGTGTAGGGATTGTTTAAAAGTAGGTGCATTATAGGTATACTGTGTTGGGTGTGTTGGTAATTACAGAGCTTACAAACGTTCCTTTTATAAAAAAATAACAGTATGGTTAAATAAAAATAACAACATTTCCTAATGGAGGTTAATGTAATATAACATGCAATGAAATATTCTATGGAAACAATTGGTCACATCGACATAGTGTCTTGGACCTTTAAATCATGGAGCTGAGACTCATTCGTGACCATTATGATCTTGCTTTCGTCTTCTTTCCGCAAGAGGACTCTTGAGTTTTGGGTCCAGCAATATTTATAGGTGCCCTTGGCCATGACTCTTGCCTGATAGAAGAGTTTCCGATCTTTATAATCTATCTAGACAATCTATCTATGGTCTAATTTTAGACCGGTGTCCATCCTGCCCGTTTTCAGTAAAATCTTTGAAAAAATAATGTTAAGTCAAATGATTGTGCACTTTAACAGTAATAAATTATTTCATCAACAACAATATGGCTTCACGAAAGGCCGCAATACTATAGAAGCTGGTATTAGCCTCATTCAACAAATTTTTGGCGCATGGGAAGAACATCATAATGCAGTAGGTGGTTTTTGCGATTTGTCTAAAGCATTTGATTGTGTAAATCATTCAACACTTTTACTAAAATTAAAACATTACGGTTTTACGCATGATAGTCTTGAAATGATGAAATCATACTTAGATGGTAGAGTTCAAAAAGTAAATGTAAATGGCGAGTTATCTGCGGGTAGGGAAGTGAGCATTGGAGTGCCACAAGGATCTATATTAGGGCTGTTTCTCTTTCTTGTATATATAAATGACCTTCCATACATGGTGCAGAACATTGCTGGTATAGTCTTGTTTGCTGACGACGAAAGATAATAATATAGACGAAGTAAACTGTATTCTTCAGAATGTGCTTTATTGGTTTACGATTAATAACTTAGTCTTAAACTCTAAAAAAACAAAATGCGTTCATTTTTGCCTCCCTAATGTACAAAGTAATCAATGTAATGTTATATTAGATAATAAGCAACTTGAGTTGGTAGAGAAAACTACTTTCTTAGGCGTTAATATAGATTCAAAAATACGTTGGGGCTCACATATTGAATCATTGGCTAGTAGGTTAAGTTCGGCTGCATTTGCCGTGTGGCGAATAAGGAGGCTAACGGATGTGAATACAGCTAGATTAGTTTATTATAGTTATTTTCATAGTATTATGTCATACAGCATCATACTATGGGGCAAGTGTGCTGATAGTGACATCATTTTCAAACCACAAAAGCGAGCTATAAGAGCAATATATGGATTACGTCGACGTGATTCGCTCAAAGAATTGTTTAAAGAAATTGATGTATTGACTTTCTCAAGTCAATATATATTTGATAATATTATGTATGTTAGAAAGCATGTGGGAGTAAGTGTATAGAAATTAAAGAAATATGAAAAATAAATCCATGTATATTATTGCAAATAACATACTAAATAGACAGCAATAGATCGAGAGGACATATTTTGTTAAATTAAGCAATTTACTTAGAATTAGCAAAATACAGACAAATTCACAATCATTAAAATTGTTATATCTAATGAAAGCAAATAGAACATAGAAATAATGCGAATTATACGATTAATCAAGATTACCTGAGGAAGACAGCTCAGAGCACTGGTGGTGCCGTGTCCGCAGTCGGACAACGTCTGACCTGTCGAGAGCGATGGCCGCATTCTTATATACTGCGGTGTACCCGCATGTGTAGTTTTTAATTTAAGAACACTACCGACATTTTATAAAAATGAAGACAAATAAAATAATAATCTTATTTCCCACAAGCATATTACCCAATTTGCTAAAAATACTGATATTCATAATGTCAATTTAAGAAACAAAAATAAACTGGTTACACCGTTGTTCAGACTTAGTAAAGTAAATTCATCTTTCATGGGTAACTGTATAAGATTTTATAATCATATTCCTGAATGTATTATTAATTTGCCTGAATCACAATTTAAAGAAAAAGTGAAAACAACTTTAATGAAAAAAGCCTTTTATAAAATTGATGAATATATCAATGACAAAAATGTATGGTGTACTACTAGCTCTTCGAAATAGGAAGATATTTATAAATTTACAATTTTCTAAATTGGGTGAGGATGATTTGATGTGGAATAGTCATCGAATAGCAAATATTTTTTAAATGTGTACGGCATTGGCAGCGCATGCTCACTTAAAAGTCTGCCTGGTGGTGGCGTGGGGGTCGGGTCTTTCTCTTCCCTCAAATATGGTTGAATTGGACGATGGCTGGGCCCTGCGTCATGCTCGTGAACGGGTGCTGCCTTGATGGACTGGCCTGCTTTTGCTGTGCCATTTTTATTTTTATCTTTAGTTATCTTGACCGATTTGTAGAGGTTTACATCATATTCCAATCAAGACAGGCTCACTCAAATTAAATTGACAAATGTATCAATGCAATGTTATCATATTTAAATGTACCTGTGGGTTTCTTGCCGTTTCTTTTTCCCACAGATGGTCATTTATCTAACTGAAGCGGCATACTAACAGACAGACGACATTCTTTTTACTTATTTGTTCCGAGCTCAGGGGGCGACGCGGGTAGGCCGGCTGGTGCATGCGGGTGTGAGCACCGGCGGGCTAGCTGGGGCCGGGCGCGCGCCGCACATGATTCGCCTAGGCGGTTATATGCGTGGCGCGTATCGGTGCCCGGTGTCTCGCCGGAGTAAGCCCTCGTACGCGCTGATCGGTCTGCATGCGTCGCCCCCTATCTGGATGAGCTCGATAACTTCCCTTTGTTTTCCGTTAGATTTTTGACTTTTGAAAAGAGATTAATTAACGTAATCCTAATTCAATAATTCAATAAATACTTTTTCATTTTCATATTCATTTTCAAAACCAAGCAACGTATAATACAACTTTGTGCTTAGGTGTAATCTAACATAAATTAAGGCTCCGTCGAAAGACGGGTGTCGGGTACACTGAAAGTCTTGCGTAACTCATTATTAAAACAAATTTACATGAAAAGTAATATATTTTCTGTATCGAAGTATTTTCATTCGGTCAAACCATTTTTAAAAACATGAGGTCATGTTTTTCACGTGCTGGTTGAAAGCAATCACGGCCTCCTCTGGCCACATAAACGTAAAACCTCTTTTTGATTTTTGGTAAAATAAAGAAGTCGCTTGTCAAAAATGACGTTGTCTTGTTCACGGTGTGCGCCGAAGAATCGTCATGGTGCAATAGTATGCAAATTGTCGGTCGTTTATCCCTAACTTCTTCAAAAAAACTGGGCTAACAAATGGTGGTGTATTAACTGTATTTTGTTCTTCCAGTGGGATCGTGCAGAGAGGACCTGGGAGAAATAACGCAATTATTTTTTGTCATAGCTTCTCGCCTGCCTCAATTTTGTTGGTTTGTTGTCGCCTTCGAACACCCATACAGAAGACTGTCGCTTTCTTTCCGGCATGCATAATATATATTGTTTCATTTTATCTCCTGACACAAAGTTATACACAACATTTGAACGTCCGTGATCGTACTTTAACAATTTTTTTTACTCCAGTCCGTTTTTTTTCTGGGGTGAGTTAATGAGAAATCCCTCGGCAACATAGTTTTCTAACTTTTAAATGTTGATTTTGAATTTTGGCTCCTACAAATCCCAAAATATCCTTGTATCTCCTCATAGCTGATGGGTACGCCGGATTTTTTTAATTAGTTGCCTGATTGTAGCCATATTTTTCCCAATGATCGCAGTTGAGGGCCTACCTTCACTAATTTCATCATGGAGAGAAACACTGGTCAAATGAGGTGCTTCCCTTTAAAAACATTTTAATGGTGCAGTCTTGCGGAGACAGTTAACCTAAAGAATCATCGCCATAAATTTTTCGTGTTAATTCCATATTTGCTACACTGACGACGATCTTCAACTTTTGATAAAATGTAATTGACAATTATATTTTATCACAAGTTGAAGTTTATCGTATTTCAATTATATCAAACCCTATTTGAGCAGTGTTCCCGCCAATTTCTTTTAAATCAATAATTAAGTTTCTTATGTTTTAAAAAATATAACAATCGAAATTCAAACATTAACGAGCAGCCTTTCTTCTAGAACATTCAGTGTGCTTTATGCACCACCTGGAGTATTTTTTTCCAATGGCTCTATGTTTAAGTTGGACATGGGTGTTCTGTGTGTCTGTCTGTGGCATCACAGATCCCGAACGGATGGTTTGATTTCGGTGGGTTTTCTTCATTTAAAAACCAGTTAAAATCGAGCTGGTTCTTCGCTTTAATAAAAAGAATCAGTAATTTCACGATTTCAGAGTTGGTGCCATAGTAAAAGTAGTTTGTTAGCACGAGCGCATGTGTACCCCTTGGTATCAAGAATTCATTTAAAGTCAGCATATATAAACTCTGAGAAAAATGTACCTATATTGCCTTTTATTATTTATTTAGGGTCTTATTACAATAATAGTGTAAAATTTTTATGAAGTAATCGGTATGTCATTACAATTATATATTCACTATAAATAAATCCGTAAAAGGCTTAGATTTTAATAAAAATTTTAGTCTGGCATACTGGGAGTATGCCAGACAGTTTAAATTTTTCACTTCTAAGACCACAACCTTTTAGAATGCAAAGTTCATCAGCTGAGTGTTCCCAAGTGTCAATGACCTCTCGGCCAGCTGGAGGATCATTTACTTTTTATTTTATTTTATTTTATTTATTTCCATACAGTTTAACAGCAATAAAATTTAGTTATAATTGTACAATTCAAAGTTGCAATGCCAATAACAAAACTGCGGTTTAAAATTTTGAAAATCAAACCATATTGCAGTCCAGCAGGTATAGCTCCTACCGTTCCATTTATGTGTTACATTAGATATTTATGACGTAAAAATAAAAATACAGAAACAGAAATAGAAATAGAAATGCAGGCCTATCCCATGCGACCTGTTTGTGCGTGTGTGTGTGTGTGTGTGTGTGTGTGTGTTTGAGTGTGTGTGTGTGTGTGTGGGTGGGTGGGTGTGTGTGTGTGTGCGTACGTGTGTCGTGTGTCATGTGTCACTCGGACCGAAGTTCTTGCTGCACTCCCCTAACAAACTGAGCCCGCCGAAGTAGAAATATATCGACCGTACGGGAGAAGCGGGCTTCATACACATCAATAGCTCTATTGATGGGTGAGCCCAGGGCGTAGCCGCTACGTACTCGACCATAGTCCAGCAGGCGAGGCCAGCGACCTCCTCGACGCGCGCGCGCATCCCCCGCACAGAACGAAATCCGGGACAGCAAATCTGGACTATCCACCTCGCCGTGAAGTACATCGCGCAGAAACCTAATATCCGCAATCAAACGCCTATCCTCTAGGGAAAACATTTTGTATTTATTCAGGCACTCCTCATATCCTAATCGTTCGCACCCAGCAATGTAATTAAAACGCCTAAGGAACGCTTTCTGTATGGACTCCAATCTACCACGGTGGTTCGCGTAAATTGGAGACCACACAGGCGACGCATACTCAAGTACACTCCTAACATATGCGTAGTAAAGAATTTTAAATGCTGCAGCTGAGTTAAGAGGCTTACACGCTCTATATATGAAGCCCAACATTTTCACCGCTTTAACAGCGATGTGCTCATATTGTGCAATAAAATTCAATTTATAATCAAGAATTACACCTAGATCCCGGACTTGGTGTACCCTATCAATTACGCTACCGTCCAACTTATAGGAGTAGGCGTCTGTACTCCTCTGTCTAGTAAAAGAGATCGTTTGACATTTCTTGACGTTTAGCTGGAGACCATTCCGGGAACAGTACTCAGAGACTCTATCCAGGTCCTCTTGTAGTAATGTGCAGTCCGTAGGATGCTTAATAGGCATAAAAATTTTGGTATCGTCTGCATACATAAGAAACGATGCATGTCGAAAGCATTGTGCATAATCAAATAGACAAACATTAAACAGTAATGGACCCAGGTGTGAGCCCTGGGGTACTCCGGAGGGAATGGTAGCAAACTGAGAGCGGTAACACCCAAGCCTGACAGCCTGACTTCTGTTGCGAAGGTATGACTCAAACCACCGCAGCAGATCACCGTGTACCCCGACTTGTTCAAGCTTATTTAAAATCGTGTCGTGGCAAAGTCTATCAAAACATTTTGAATAGTCGGTGTAAACGACATCAACCCGGCGGCCCCCATCCATATGCCTGGCAACAGTGTCGACAAATTCGGCTAAGTTAGTGAGAGTTGATCTCTTGCGCATAAATCCATGTTGGGCGTTCGGAACACTGCGCGCGACGACGGGATATACCTGATCATAAACAATCAACTCAAACAATTTGCTAAAAACTGTTAGAATGGACACAGGGCGGTATTGCTCCGCCAATGCTCTAGAACCACCTTTATGGATTGGCACTAAAAATGCTTGCTTCCATAAAGTCGGGAAAACACCCTCTGATAGAGAGCGCTTAAACAGAATAAATAGGGGAAAAGCTAAGCAGGCGGCACATTCGCGTACAAAAATAGGAGGGATATCATCGCAGCCTGCTCCCTTAGCCACATTTAATTTTAACAGGTATTTCAAGATAAGCTTGGGTGTTAATGCAATTTGACCGATACATCCTACTGGGTTGGGGACCGATGGCGCCGAAGCGGCAGTTATATTTGTCGTAGGGTTAGTGTACACGGACTGAAAATAATCCAAAAATATTTCACACATCTCCGGCCCGTTACAACCAACACGGGTTTCGTATCTAACCCGAGCGGGTAGTCCGTGGTCGCTTTTTAGGCTTTTTGCATATCTCCAAAACTTTTTAGGGTCCTTGGTTATAGACTCGCAACATTGAGTTTTATATTTTAACCAGCAAGCGCGCTGCATACGTTTGTGCCTGGAACGTAACAAAGAAAATGTTTCATAATCGACACTGTTACCTGTTCGCTTCCATAAAGAGTGATATTTGTTCTTTTCCCTAATTATATGTACCAAAGCGCCAGAGAACCAGACAGGGTAACCCTCAGGATTACCAAAAAAGAAGGGTACGTATTTATCTATTAAAGCACTAAGCGTTGTATTTAAAAGGAGGGTTGCTTCGTCTAATGATTTGTTATTTAGTACAGTGTTCCAATCAATAGCAGATAATTCTTGACAAATAGCAGGATAATCGGCCTTTTTAAATTTATAAATTTTTCTGGGTGGCATTCTTAGAGCTGTGTAACTTATGTTGATTGCTTCCAACACAAGTGCCGGGTGATGGGGCCAGTCCTCGCGAGTTAGTGGATTTGGAGCGCGCCTTACAGCTAAATCGGTGTTGGAAAAAACAATATCCAAATACCGCCCGTTTCCGTTAGGTATGCCACTGTACTGAGATAACCCTAAAGAGAAAACGGTATTAAAAAAGTCAATTTGGCGTTCACCCGTTATGCCGCTTGGATCGAGACGAACGCTATTCTGCAGTCGATTCCAAATAACATTCGGCAAATTAAAATCACCTATCAAAATATAATGGGCATCCGACGTACAATGGGCCTCCAAGTACGCGGCTAACCGACATAATAGTTCGTCACGCGCCATACCGGCTCCCGGTAAGTACACACAAATAATATGTGTATCCAAGTTTGAATGAAGCGCGCGCGCGGCTATAATCACGTGAACGATTTCTAGGTCCCACGGTCCTCGCGAAGACGACGAGAGGGGCGCGACGCGCCGCGCCGCGAGGGAGCGGCGCGTGAGCACCAGGACCCCCCCGCCCACCGCCCGCGCCGCCGCGCGGACGCCCCCACCCCCGTCGCCACTAGGACGGTCCCTGCGATGTACATCGTACCGTGAATCGCTAACTTCGGGATCATAAACTCCTTCGGTCAGCCACGTTTCGCAAATACCGATAACGTCATAGTCATTGCTCAATAGACCTTGCCTAAATTCAGTTGTTTTCCCTCTTATGCTACGCGAATTTTGCAAGTAGATAGTTAACGGCGCCATAGGATGTATTTATAGATATTTAGCTTAAAATCGAGATTATAAAATATATAGGCACAATGTCTAGGCGAGTCCGGTACCAGTGGCGGTGAACAATATTGGTTAAGACTGTTGTTTATCAAACGAGTGCGTGCAGCAGTAGAAATCAGTTCATGAGTGTTTGTGTTTAGTGTGAATGAGTAGTGAAGGGATAAGTAGTACCGACATATCGTACATATAACACTTGTGGGGAAATGCGTATTATGCAAATAAACTAGTCCATTATTGGTGTTTGAGTAACCAATGGTCGATAAAGTTATTTTCCGGTGATTTTTAAAGAAGTCAACTGGGATTTTTTTTCTATACGTAGGGCCGGATAGTTGTTTTCTTGACGAATAAATATTTTCCCATTTCGCGTCCAACAGTACCGAAACCCCAACTCCTTGGTTCTTAACTTCGTTTCCTTTAACAATGCTTTGTTGGCCGCAGTTAGGTGCTCGTTGACATGGATTTGGTTCGGGTCGCCCGGTATACCAATCTCGTTCGTCTTAATGCCCCTGTTCTTCCGTACGGCAGTTAGAACTTCATCTCGCTTATTTAGACTGTGGAATTTTATTATAATAGGTTTAGGAAGTCCGCTATTATTTCGAGTAGGGATTCTCGAGGCGGAGATAATGTCAGTGCACGTCAGTGGGATCCCAACGGCCTTAGCAATTGACACCATAATGTCACTGACCACCTCCGACTTACGCTCAGGAACACCGAAGACCTCAAGGTTGTGTAGTCGATCCCTCTGCTCCATGCCATTTATCGTGGTCTGAAGCTCCTCAATTGTGGACCTAAGCACAGTGACGTCCTCCTTCACCTTCTTCACATCCTTCATCTCCGATTTGATCGCATTGATGTCCCGGACGGTGTCATCATACAGCAAGCTATACTTATTAAGCGACTCGATCATGCTGTTATATTGTTGGATTATAGCTTCCTGTTTCTCTAACAACCTTCTACTATTTTCGCCTAGTTTAGTGTCGATTAGTGTGGACAGTTGGGCGATCAGCCGCTCGTTGTTGTCAGAAATAGCCTGCTGTAGGTCCGCTTGCGATGATTGTACCAGGACGGGTGAAGCCACAGCATCCGTAGTTTTTGTAGGTTCCAACTGGGTGGGCGGGGCGGAAATGTCCGATGGAGCGGCAGGTGCTGATACATCCGATTGAGCAGATGTACTGATGGTAGCCTGAGTAGGTGTTGTAGTGGCGGGATCTGATCGACTTGTTTGTGGTTGAGTATTAGGTGTTGGACGCACTGGCGTACTGTCAGATTTCCTCTCCTTCGGTTGCGTGCAAACAGGACATCTCCACGCCGACTTTTGCTTGGCCGTAATTTTTATGTACGCCGACCTAGCTATACCGAGGCACTCATAGTGGTACGTGTTTGCACATTTCTCCACAGAGCACTTTAGGTATTCCGAGTACGTGATAGCTTGTTTGCATGCAGTACAATTATTAGGCATGTTGACGATACCTGTGTATACGCGCTCGTAGGTAAAAATATACGTCTAGTCCGGGTCTTCTAATCACTAGCGGCGGCGGCGTTGCGTCACAGAGATAAGGGGCGCAAGCAACAGTCACAGATATGCGGTGTGTATAAGGTCCACAATTCCACGCACTAGCGGTCGAACAATCACCACAATGTTATAACGGTATGTCAAAGCTAGCACCATCACAATTTTCACAACAAACGCGATGTCTATTGTTCCCAATAACAAATAACCAAACAAAATATAGTTCAAATATAAATTTTATGCAATTTGTTTTAATAAAAATGCAGAATTTACTTAGATTTAAAAATAAACAGCAGGAGCAAAAACGTAAAGATGTTGGTAGTTAAAATTTTTTGACGTATGATTTACATTTGCGTATTTTAGAGTACTCTAAAATATTTTACACTATTATTGTATTATGTATAAAGTTTGATTTCCCTATCTATTTATATATAGTCGCCCTACGTTGTTTCTTTTTAAAGTGGCGTGACAATGACGAACAGGTCAAATCAGCTAAATAAATACATAAACACACACAAACACACAACACCCACATACACATACAAAAAAAAGTTTTTTTTAGTATTACCGTTATTGAAATACTGAGTAGATACCTACTTAAATAAATAATAAATAATCCGCTGTAGGCTGGGTATTCATCCCCACTACGTAGACCTTCTGTTGGTTACGCGAAGTTTCTAAAAAACGTTTCTCGCTCGTACGCTTGAGATCCAGCCACAGTATTTTCTTTGGACTATATTAGAGGTCTCTTCAGAGGCGGGCAACGCATTGGTAACGGCCGGCCCGTTCGCCTGTTTGTCTGCCGTATAACATAAAAAAAAGGAATATGGTTTAGAAGAGCGGGCACACCTAACACAGGCAAGTGCGCGCGTGGATGCGTTTTCCACGCGCGTTCGTGCGGATACGTAGTTTTTTGTCTTTGACACATTTGACACGCGTGCTCTGTAGTCAATATTGCCATGTAATACGTACTGAATTTAGTGCTGAATCCAAAGAGATAGTATATATTAGCTGAATCCACGGGCTGTAACTAATAAAATGTACAAAATATCTAATGCTTTGTGGGGGAATTTTCTGATTGTTCAATGCAATAATAAAAGCCTAAGCCAATAGTGTCATGTACCAAAGCTTTAGTATCTACATACCGACAAGGAATACATCATAAACGTGGCATAAAAAGGAACTAACATTCCGCTTATTTGAATTTGCTTGATTTCCATAGAAACCGATGACAGCTCAAAGAACTTTATGTCACGCACTAACGCACGTCACGCACACCCGTACGGTGCTGCATTCCAGTGTGCGAATCACCTAAATAATAATGAGCCATGACTGACAAGGACAGATTATCCAATCGTTATTGCCATATCCACACTTTTTAATTTCTACCACTGCGGTGTCGATTCGGACTTAGCGTGGTCCTATTATACATGTTATAATAAGTTCGTTAAGGTGGCCCGTTTGTCTTTTGTTTGACGACGTGAGTTGACAGTTGGATAACATCCGGTCTGCCACGCAGAGGTCCCGGATTCGATTCCCGGCCGAGTAGAAATTAAAATGTATTTTAATTTCTGTTACGGGTCTGAGTTAACACTCATGACAACAATATGTTTAATAAGTATGTATTTAAAAGTAAGTATATAAATAGTTTATCAGTCATCTAGCACCCATAAGCCTAAACAACTTTTGCCATGGCATCATCTCTGAAATAGTGAAAACAAAATCAGCTGTTTCTTACAAAATTTAAAAAGAATTCTGCCAAAATGTATAAAACCGCTCATGGTGAGATGGCGGTCAAATGCCTGTCTAATATAAAAGTTACTCTTTTTTCGCGGTA
Source organism: Blastobasis lacticolella (assembly GCA_905147135.1). Lineage (NCBI taxonomy): Eukaryota > Metazoa > Arthropoda > Insecta > Lepidoptera > Blastobasidae > Blastobasis > Blastobasis lacticolella. The sequence continues at coordinate 3,726,271 of LR990062.1, read as the reverse complement.
TTGGTATCATAGTAAAGTTGTTTAACTTTTTATCGTGAGCACATGCATACAGCATACCTCTTGGTATCATGAATTTAAAGTCAGCCTGTATATCAGACATTACAAAACGCTCCGTATTTAAAATTTGCTGCATTCGCTTGTTTGCCTTCATCTAAATAATGATAAATTGATGTTACTTTAAAAAGAGTGTAAGTACAAATTTATGCCTACATCATAAGTTATGTTTAACATTATATTCGCCAAACTTTGTGACGGATCTTCTATCTTCGTTTTCAAGGTTCACTTGCTACAAATTTCCATAGATGGCGCGCTCTAACGACTGACGACATTATCATAATCCATTTGCTGTATGGCATTGATATTTATCTTTATTTCGATGAAATTTATTTTAGATCAATTAATTTAACGGTTGTTGAATGTCAGTGCTTCTTGGCTCCTCCAGTGCTCCTCAACTTTATAAAATTTATTAATCGATTTTTGGTTGACTGGAAGTAAAGCTGTGTAACTTTATGTACGCCTTTGTACGTCATCGTCCATGAAGTTTAAATAAATAAACTTTGGGTTGAATAGTAGCACTTTGCCACACACGCGGGCCAAACCCAGGCCGGGCCGAAACGACTGAACAATCATTCTGAGACTCGCACTGCAACACAACCCTAATTAGAAACGTTATAAATGCAAAAGTTTGCCCTATCTCGCTTTTATGTATCAAATAACCTTATTGTTCTATTTTGAAAAGGGAGTAAGTATCCATCTACGTATTGGTAATAATGTAATATTATATTAATGCTGTGTAACTTTATGTACGCCTTTAAACGTCATCGTCCATGAAGTTTAAATAAATAAATAAACTTTAGGTTGAATAGTAGCACTTTTAGGGTAGAATGGTAGCACTTTAGCACAATATTAAATAATAAGTAGCGGTTAAACGCTATCTAATTTGTTCTGGAGCAATTAATGATGACAGTTACATATAATATGTGCTACTCTTACCTAAAGTTTATTTAATTATTTAAACTATGATTTGTCATACAACTACAACAATAGCGTATAGTAAAAAGATTATAACAATTTTAGAGTCTTTAGAGCGCGCCATCTATGTGAATTTTTGAGAAGCTATTCTTAAAAACGTTTTATTAGATAAGTTTCATATAAAAGCTGCGTGTGGAAGCTTTGACCCCCGAAAATGTCGAATTCGAGATGTCACAGCGCGAGAATTAGGCCCCAGATTGATACACAGTAATACTCGTATACCGTAGCCGTGCCTACGCAACACAGTAGTTCCTGAATTTAATCCCCTTTTTACCGACTACGACAGATGGAGGGTTATTTTAGAGCCCGGCTTAATGAATTTTATTATATTAGGTGTTGTTAGATTCGTCTTGTTCGGGCGAGCGACACTGGGTGCATTAAAATTTTAAAAGTTGAAAATGGCGGATTTTAGGTGCCATATAGTGACCAACAAAAATATTTTTTCTTTTGTTCTAAGTATTTTTTTCTTCAATATTATTCATCACTTTAAAGGGAGTAAGTATCTACTTACTTTATTTCTACCTCCTATTAAAAAACTGTAAGATAGCCGCGTGTATACATTGAAGGTATTCCAGAAATAACAGTCGGGATAGGGTACTAAGTTTTTTTGTAATTTTTATCACGCAGAAACGTTGAACGGATTTTGACGGGCCTTTCAGCTTGGTAGCTTGTAGTGCATCTAATTCGGGTAGGTAGAGCAAACTGGAATAGATACAGCTTGATCTCTCCGTAGCCGTCTCCGAGGCGGCTGGATAGACGGCATCGGCGGAAACCTGAAAAGTAGTATCAGTAGCGTCGGGTACGTATGTAAAAAAAGGCCTACCGAAGCTTAAGAATGCTTATTACGGAGGCCGGCAAGAGTCCCGTGAGTATCGGGGGCAAAAGTGGCGTTAGAAAATAGGATTTGGATTTACCTCTCGCTTACGAGCTGGATACTCAACCGCCCGGCTACCGACGCTCTACGTATTTAATACTTTAATATTCGTTAAAAATTAGAAATATTTTACTAAAATTGAAATATTAAGGGCGACTTGCACCAAATTCTTAATCGCATTTATGCTTACACAATATTTCATGCAAAATGATTTTAACCTTATTCTTAAATGTGTTTAAGAATTTGGTGCAAGCTGGGCTAAGTATTGTGTTCATCATTTAAAAGGGAGTAAGTATCTACCTACTTTATCTATACCTACTATTAAAAATCTATAAGATAGCCGTGTATGTACATTGAAGGTATTCCAGAAATAACAGTCGGGGTACTATGATTTTTTGGAATCTTAACTATAAAAAATTTAATATTACACTCATTAACTTTGTATTCTATATGTTGATGGATAGTAAAATAAATAATCATCTTAGCTTAATGTCCCGGTTGTGCTCTCGAGGACGAGGCCCGCCTTGACCATGATCCAAGATTTGGCGTTCAGGTAATTACAGTGAGGCGACTACCATCTGACCTCCGTGACTCTGCTACCAGGGCAACCTGACCGGATTGGATCATGGTTACAAATTCAGTTGCCTGAATTTGCAGGTTTCGTCATGATGTTGATGGATAGTATCATGGCGGAAATTATGTGGACGGCTTAGAAAGTCAGACGAATCAAAGGAGGGATTTGCTCAGTTGTCTTTTATACCTCTAGTGAGCGATTGTTTGCATCTTGCATTGTTAGAAACTTCAATATATAGAATTCTGAAGCCGAAAGTGAGTAGATGCTTCCAGCTCTACTGATCATTTTTGGATGTAACTGTTACTATGTCTATGTAAATGTCTAAAAGGGATTCACACAGAACAAAAAAATATAATGGTATTTATTTTTATTTATTTTAAAAGGGAGTAAGTACCTACTTTTTTGTTTATATTTTAGATATTTAACTAAGTCGGTAGAAAATCGCAATTTCGGGGGCCCTATTTTTAAAACCGTTCGCATCCACGATAGCACTCGCGTGAGCTACGTACGTAGCTTACGTAGCTTATGTAGGCTTAGGTTTGCCCAGCTGGCAGTGTAGAGAGCTATTCTCGGAGTTTCTCTACGTGATAAGATCAGAAATAAATATCCGTAGCAGAACTAATTTCATCGACACAGACTCGTTATTAATTTATTAATTTAAGTGAATATTAATTTTAGAAGGAAGTAAGTATCTACCTAATTTATGCCTTTGTAAAATAACTAGCTGTCCTGCCCCCGCCGCGAAATCATTCGCGTATTGTCCTACTATATAAATCCATACCATCCTTCCTCTTGAATCACTCTTAGCTATTGTTGAAAACATAAAATCCGTTGCGTTGTTTAAAAGGTCTAAGAGTACATACATACGTATACGTACATACATACAGAGGGACAGACGGCAACAAGCGACTTTGTTTTATACTATGTATAGGTAAATAGGTGAAGCGAGTGGTGTCATGGACGTAATCGTGACATGCGACTTACAGCCTGTCAAAATAGAGTTGGCCGTGGTCACAGATGGAACAACTGTTTTTTTATATCAACGCTATTTGACATGGATGTATGACAGGAGCGCCCTCAATTTTTGTCACCTCTTTTTATGACAATCTTTACCTATCACGTGTGTGAAAGAAGTACGCGTATGTATCTAATTAGCATACGAATACAAATCGAATAACTCAAAAACTCGCTTTTCAGTTACATTATAATCACCAAAAAAATACACGTTTTGTAGGTCTCCTAAATGTCTACAATCGCTACAAAGTGGAATTTTTCTTGTACTCGATGACGAAGGATAATCTACGGCACCCTCTTGCAAATCTTGAATTGACGTTCTTCGTTTCTTGAATTGAGGTTTCTGATTGTAAGCCGGCGACTGTCAGTCAGCATCGTAATTGGCTAAAATAATATTTACTTAATATTACCTTAATTTCAAAAGGGTAGTAGTGTAAGTAAAAATATTTTTTCCGTCAATTTATCTGTGTTTTACTTGTTTTTTTATTGTTATTTATTCTATGAATATTTTATATAATAATAAACGTTGTTTTATTATTATATTTATTTATTTATGTAACATTCATCATCCCCGATTCTCCGTGAATTTTCCGAATTCTGTGAGCGGAATTCTATGAAATGTGACAGATCGTGGTGAAGTTTTTATAGCAAAGCTCAATTTTATATTGCTACATTTTGTCGTTGCTATCAAGAGATAAATCATTCAGGAGAGTGCTCAGTCGATTCGGCTCGGTCTGGTCTTGAACCCGCGGCCTGAAACGCCTGATTCCTCGAAACTTTTTAAGAATCCTGTCAAAAATTCTATTAAGAAAATGTTTTTCCTCGACTGTCCTAAAACCACTATTAAGAACATTTACAACAGCTTAACCAAACGCTTACAAAAAAAAAAAATTTTAATACATCAGTGGTTTCGGCCCTCGGGCCAAAACCAGGCCGAGCCAAAACGCCTGAACACTCATTCAGAGAGTCGCACTGCAGCACAACCCTAATAAGAAACGTTGTAAATGTAAAAGTTTGTCCTATATGGATTTTATGTATTAATTAACCTTATTGTTCTATCTTAAAAAGGGAGTAAGTATCGATCTAAGTATTAGTAATAATATTACATTATCGGTATGTCATTTCAAATACATTCCAAATAGAAGAACCGTAATTTTATACAGTTCCAGTTTTGACCACCGGTTCAAATAAGTTTGTGATACTGTACTGGAATTGGCTAAAATAATAATATTAATTATGTCGTTAATTTGAAAAGAGCGTAAGTACAACCATTATTTTTGTCATTCGTCATCGTATACTCAGGATCGCCCCGCTGAAATCAATCTTTATATAATTGTGTTTTAATGTTTCATTATACATATTGCATATAGCTGTTTACCTAAACAAATTTGTAAATAATAATGTATGTATTTTATAATTATTCTATAATTGTGCACGTCGTATCTGCATCATCTTAGCTCCGTATCTGTATCTCCCTTCTGTAGGCCAGCTGGAAGATGGTGCTGATTTTTCCTACTTTTTAACCATACTCTTTCGGTGTTGCCAATGTGATTTAAAACAATATTGATCTTTTCATAAAGAAAATTTAAATTAAAAACCGTTCGAATCGAGGCAAGCAATTCAAAAATTTAGCCCCAGGCGCTGTATTTTTAAACCGTTTGAAATGTAGGTATGCGAAGTATCTATATATGTCAACATGTCGCAATTTACCACGAGTGCGAAAGAGATATGTAGCTAATTCGCATACGAACAGCGCTGGCCGCCCTTTTTAAATACTAGTGCGTGTTGTGAGCCCCTTCAAAGGCTCCCCTCCCCATTCACCCCTCCTCCCTCCCCCGTCACCCTTCCCCCACGGAACTGTAAAAACCACAGTGACTTTTTCGATGTTATACCAAATATATTTACATCACGAACAATCCTTTTCATGTAGTGAGTTTTACTATGAATGTTAAATTTCTATTATTATAGAACTGGGTAAGTCATTCAGCTCTTTCTCTATCGATTGTAAATCATTTTACCTAAAAAACATTTTACGGGACTTAGCCCGGCTTGCACCAACTTCTTAAAATTTGGTGCAAGCCGCAATATTAATAAAAATATAAGACAACTTATGTAATGTTGATAATTATACTTATTTTATTTGAAAAGGGAGGTGTAAGTACAAGATAACTATCGTCCATACATCCACATTGTCCTCACATTGCAATCATCTGAGTATTGATTAATCGGTGTTTAAGCCCAGGCGAGTTGTATGCCCGTTTGTCACCGCAGCATAAGAAAATATCCCAAACTAATGTATATCATCAATTTTTATTACAGGGTGGACCAGTAAGTAATTAACGTATTAATGACGACATGCTTTATTACTCTTTATGGCGAGGCGGCCATTTTCTTGATAAGTCAATTTAGAGGAACGTCATTTTCTGGGTTAGTCATCTTCCCAGTAGATAAATTTCGAGAGACGTCATTTTGTGGGTTTGTCATTTTCTCAGTTGGTCAATTTCGAGTGACGTCATTTTCTGGGTTTGTCATTTTCTTAGTAGGTCTATTTCGAGGGATGCAATTTTCTGGTATAGTCATCTTTTTACATTGCGTAGAGGAAATTAATGTGACTTAAGTTTTTGTATTGATTTAAAAAGGGAGTAAGTACAAATTTATAATATTATACAGCGAGGGCACAACCGGAATATTGACGCCAAGATGGTTTTAATTTTATTTATTTATTATTTATTTTATAGTTAATTTTTATGTATTATTTAATAACAATAAATACCGGCATTTTAAAAGGGTGTAAGTACCTATACATTATAATAAGAATAACCACGCATTTCGAAGGTCAACCTCGATTCGCCAACGGTACTAGAAGGTACACCTAACGAGCGGCGAGCTCGTTGCGGTGCTGAACGTTCGACTTGCTGCAAAGTACGAAACGTTCACCAATCTAGTTCCCGGACTCTGCGTGCGTTGCTTAACTTTGGTTATCGGTCTCGCAAGAACGCTATACAGGGTTGCTTCACTGATACGAAGTGTGCCAAACCCTTAACTTATTTTATGTTATACGGCAACAGGCAACAGGTTAACAGGCAAGCGGGTCACGTGATGGAAACATCAGCAACACCAGGGGCGCTACCGTTCTTTCGAACCTTCGCATGGACACAAACAGAGGGTCGACATATTGTGGATGAGGAGATACCCAACCCGCGGCGAATAGTGCAAAGACAGAATTGTCACCAGATCAAAATGTTCCTCGGAACACTTCCCATTATACACCCGGTATAACACACACAGGGAGCCAAAGTCGGTCAACCAGTGTACAATGAACCTATGTGCCAAATTAATTCCAAAAGGGTGTAAGTATAAACTTACTACTACTATTGACTCATACTAGTAACAGACACTCGATACTAATCCTAACACTGTACAAAATAAAGTCGCTTTTCGATTAATTCGGATGCACGGCCAGACGTCCGACCATGTCCCCCGCACCCAAAAGCAACTGACGGTTGGCCGGCTCTAGCCAAAACAGAATGTCTATTTCTAGTTTTAATACTACTTTAGTGCTAACATTGCAAAATTTGTTATTGTTTCACGCAAGAACGTCTCAATGATTTTTTATAAAACTTTCGTAAGCTGTAACACATTTTTGCTTTTTTATATATTGTTAGGTTCAGTAATGAGAACACTTGTAATTTTCAACTTGTACTTTTTTTTATACTGATTTATAATACAATTGACGCGTGCGTTCTTAATGATAACTCAACCAGGAGTTCTTCGCCTCATCTCTCTTCTCTCGTAGCATTGGAATGATTACGACGTAGGGCTAGCATCACGGCGTAGCAGATAACGTCATGGCGTAGTGCTACACAAGACTTTTTCTCTTTTTCTTCATATAATAAATATATGTATGATTATAAAAATTATATGTGCGAGTTTTAATGTAGGTAAATACAGTTATTTTCGTATAATTTCGACAAGGGTGTAAGTATAATCTGAATGTATAGTACAATAATCGCGGAAAGAAAAATGCCTGACAAATATTTCTGAACCGTTTTAATGAACCAAGAAGAACTACTTATGTATCTCGATTTACTTGAATTGATTTACTTTCAAAGAAAAAAGACCGCATCCAAATTGGTCCATCCAGTAGCTACAACGCCACAGTCCGACACAGATACACAAGTCACTTGGTCATCTTGGCGTTAATATGCGAGGGCCGTGGGTCCGCCTACCTCGTGCCCTCCGTGAATAGATAAAAAAAGGAATCATAGTTACACATCCAGTCGCCTGAATGTGCATGATTCATCCCGATGTTTTCCCTCGCCGTTAAGCATCGTTTAGTGATACATAACACAGAAAAGAGTCATTAAATAAATAAAAAATAAATACATTACATTATTGATACATTGCCGCACTGGGGTTTGGACCCGGTACATTGGGGTACGAGTCAGAACCCTTAACCATTAGGCCACCGACGCTCAGCTATTATTTGTACCTAACGCAGAAGCCAAGATGTTACTGAGGCCCGGAGAGAGCAGTTTGGTCAGCATCTCGACCCTTTGAGTTCTTGATAGAAAAAATCAAAAGAAGAACAAACTGCCAAACAACTTGTTATAAATGAAATAAGAAAATTAATCATCTTGGCGTTCTGCTGGTGCTCTCGCTCACGTATCCTCGGAGTCCGCCTTGACCATGAACCGTGGAGCGCCTGCCATCTGACCATGACCCTGTTAGAACCTAACTAGATTGGATCAGTCAGAGGTTTTCCATGGAGAGTACAACATGGAGTTCTTCAAGGAAGGGGTTAAAAGGTTTTTACGGGGTCGACAACGCGTGAGTGATGCCCCTGGTATTGCAAACGTCCATAGGCTGCGGTGACTGCTTACCATCAGGCAGGTCGTAAGCTTGTTTGCCACCTTAGTGGTATAAAAAAAGTCATCTGAATGTATGGTAACCAAAATAAAACTTGTTATAAATGAAATAACCATATTAATTTGAATAGGGGGTAAGTACCTACAACTGATATTTGTGCTAAGAAACGATTTGTTTGTGGGTTGTTACCTGTCCAACTCTGCGACTTCTGAATAGTTTTCGAAAATTCTTTCACTACTAGAGGCCATTTCCATATAATATGGACGTATATCCTCCCTTTACACCATCAATGGATGGTGATAAAGTAAATACAGAACGACAATAAACGATTATTAAAACTTCATACACAAAATGGTACATGGCGGACTTAAAGTTAAAATAGCCTTATCTACCAGTCAACCAAGAGATAGTAAGTTTAGGTAGACGGTACAAGAGAAGTTACGCGACAAAATGGAGGAATATATTGGAAATACCAAACTAACATGTATTTTCAAAGTTTGAATTTTCATACTATTATACGTACAAATACAGTAAGCTTTCAAGAAGTACCAAATACTGTACCGATTTACGGCCTTGATATTTGCGTAAAGCAGATTTTAAGGAATATTCACTCTCACTTGGAACGTAATTGGTCATGAACTGTGCGGTTCCAAAGGAAGTAAGGAAGGAAGGAGTGGGAGTTGTGAAATGAACTCCCTGGAGAAGTTTTCCCTGGAGAGTACAACATGGAGTTCTTCAAGAAAGGAATTAAAAGGATTTTACGGGGTTGGTAGCACGTGAGTGATGCCCCTGGTATTGCAAACGTCCATAGGCTATAACTTATTAGAATCAAGCTCGTGGTACCTAAGCTTGTTTGCCACCTTACTGGTATAAAAAAAATTGTAAAGTCCAAAATGATCTAATTATAATATGTGGATGTACAAACTGTTTGTTGTGATAATTTGAAAAGGGTGTAAGTAGACATTTAATTTAAGTTTATCTCAATGTTAGAATTTAATGTCGGAGGCCAAGACTCATTATGGGTCTCTGATGTCATAACACTGTGCTGCGACGTCGCAACGCAGACATCTACGACGTCGCAACGCAGACATCTACGACGTCGTACAACGCATTCTGCAGAGCCGTTTTCAAGAACAGCTTCTCAAAAATGCACCTAGATGGCGCGCTCTAACGACTCAAACATTATAATAATCTTTTGTTATAGTTTTATGGCAAACCATATGTGTGACTTTCATATTTCATTGCCTCGTTAAAGTAATATATCCAAAACAAATTGCATTGAAAAAAAGATTAATATCAATACCATACTGCAAAGATATTGTGTTAATGTTTAAGTCGTTAGAGCACGCCATCTACAAGAATTTATCGGAAGTCAGTTTTGAAAACAGCTCATTATCCGATGTGCTGCCGCACCGTACAAATCTGCGATGCGATGACGACGCGCTACCGTTCAGTCAGTGTTCACACTTCGAACAAGATGACTATCAGCTAATTACGAATCCGATTACTTCATTTCTTTAATTTGTACATAGGCTGCGGAGACTGACCATTAGGCAGGCCGTTAGCTTGTTTGACACCTAAGAAATATAAAAAAATAATAGAGGAACGTCCCGTGCCACAAGTCCCAAACCCCAAACTATACGTCTTGACTGTTCCATGTCCTTTCTTTTGGATATTGCCTGGTAAACTGAAGTCATGGTCGTTGTCTTCTTGTACAGTCAGATGCAGAATGAATAGGGGTCTATTCAAAACATACATTACATTGTAGTATTTAAAATTTTAAGATATGAAGTAGGGCGCTTAACCTAAAGGATCGGAATGGAAAATTGTGTTTAAATTGGAATAGCCAGTTTTTATTGGCTTTGGGTTTGGTTATACACAAAATGATGACCTTAGGTTATAGCGGCTTATAAATAACCTACAGATTATTCTAACACAAGGGTTACTAGGGTAGGTAGGTAAGGTAGTGTGATCGATAAAGCATACGAGTAAATTATGTTAACAGCTAACAGTCCTGTGGAGCCTCGACCCAAATCGAAAAGGGGCGTCCCCGGAAGCTGCTGGCCAAAACTGAGAAATATATTTATTTATTTTATTTTATTTAACAGTTTATTGTGCACAATAACATTTATACAATATTGACATAAGGAAAACAACACAACAGGTACAGCTGTTACAACATGTATGGTTGGAGGGTCAATTCTCTCTGCAGATAACTGAACGATGTCTTTGCGCATTACGGTGTGACGCCGTTTTGGCGATGCGATAGCGCAACGCAGTGTTTTGGTCTCTTCATAAATGTAAGATCTTACGGACTGACTGACGATGCAAAGCATAGTTCTAGTCTCGGAAGAACTAGCTGGAATTGAGTAGGACACATAAGCCGATATGTACATGTGATTTTATAAAATGGGTCTTGTAGAGTTAGACGCTGTCCAAATTGGCAACGATCATGCGACCATGGTCATGCGACGGGCGGTTTTGAGCTCTCCTATTGGTCGGCTGACTTCCGTCGAACGTCGTTCCGTCGCTAACTAGAACAGCACCTTAGGCTTGACTTATCATGAAATCTGATTACTATCTAAGAATGACAGCATGATGAGCTTCAGAAATTTGGCAACCAATTTTATACACAGTATGGTTTTTGGGGTTCTTATATGACCATGTCGAGCTTCAGCTAAATTATAATCACGAAGCTGATGTGATTTGTTCAATAGTAAGCAACTGCTTCATTTTTGTATGAAGTAGTATAAGTATGATTGAACGCATAAAATGTAGCAATAATGTAGGTTCCGCGGGAACGGATCCGGAACGTACTAACCGAATTTTACGCGGACGAAGCCAAGGGAAAAGCACATATTTTATTAAACAAGAAACTGTTTTATTAAATTCGAGTAATCCGTTTTAAGGGCTGGGTAAGTAGTCATACAACTCATCTTCTAGTAGAATTAAAAAGTAAACGCTTGAAAAACATAACCCTCCTTTTTCTCCTCCTTCCAACTAACGCAGTTGGGTAATAAGTTGACTGACATATCAATGGATGGATCAGCTGCAAAATCTTTAGGAGTTTTCACCCGGTAAAAAAACCGCGGTAGAAACAAATAGTTCTCAAGTAGCTTTAATTTTCTATCGTAATTTCTGAAATGCATTGTTTTTTACTTCGAATCATCAGCCTGGGGTAAGTTAATTTAAAATATCAAATTAGGCCCGGAGCTCACCTTGCCCATGATCAAAGATTTAGCAGATGAGGTAATTACAGTAGAGCGACTGTCGTTAGACCTTAGTGATAATGTTAACAAGGGAACCTAATTATATTGGATCATGGTTATATATTCAGTAGGTTTCCTTACTATGTTTTTTTTTATCCCTCACCGTAAGAGCATCGGTTAGCGTTCGACTGTATGTAATGTACATGACTCTGAAAAAGTCATTGGTAGGTACATGGCGGCACTGGGGTTCGAACCCGGTACCTCTTGCTTCCGACCCGGCTCCGCTAACCATTAAGCTACCAACGCTCTCTGTTTACCGCTATTAATAACAGCACCGCCGTCATAGGATACTGAAGCCCACCAGGAAGGCTATCACTGTGACATCTCAAATTCGACGTTTTCCCTAGTCAAAAAACTGTATTAAAGCTCACTAAAATTGATCATCGATAATTTTTTTGGCTGCAATAAACATTTAATGACATTATTGTAGCTAGAAAAATGTTGAATTCGGTCACAGCTCGAGAACTGGTCCCTGACCATTATACCACTAGAGATTGGTAACACGGTACGGTCAATTCAACCAACTCAATAAGCCGTTTTCAAGGCTCGCTTCCCTTAAATAATAATAGATGGCGCACTCTAACGACTGCCGACATTTTCATCATCTATTGGCTGTATAGTATTGATATTTATTTCTTTGCAATTCATTTTAGATCTATTAATTTAAAGGGTCTTGAATGCCAGTCCTCCTTGCGACATGACTTTATACATTTTAAAGAATATTAATCTAAACTTTATGTCTGCCTTTGTACCTCATCGTCCATGAAGTTTAACTAAATAAATAAATTTTAGGTTAGCCTGGTATCACTTTAGCAAATATTTAATGATAACTAGTATTTTAACGCGGTTTAATTTGTTGCGATATAACCACAATAATAGCCCCATATAGTCAAAAGATTTTATTAATGTTTGAGCGAAATAAAACGTTTCAATTATACAAATTTTAATAATTTCCAGCCAAAAAAGGTTTGTATAAGTTTTTGTTCTACAGTACTGGCTATTCTTTATTTCTAAAGGAGGATTAGCTTTCAGTTTAAGTTTCACCTGCAGTATTTCACTATCATGGATTCTGCATGAAAAGCAAGTCAAAATGATTATTTAAATAATCTGTGATTTTAATTTTTTTATTAAATAACATGTTTTTATACCAAACTTAAGTAGTATCCCGGTCGGCAGATACTTTCGACCTAGACAAAATAGTGATTTTAATGAAATTTTAGGAGCTCAGGAATAGTGTGCGGTGTGTCAGTAATTTAAGTTTTCGACCTCGAGGATTACCTTGACATATTTGGTCATCAGTAACTGTCTCAGAAGTTATGAAAAAGTAAAGTAAAACTAAGTATCAAAGTTGTCGTGTTGTCATACAACTTCATCATCATCATCATCATCTTGGCGTCATGTCCCGGTTGCGCCCCCGCGCAGCACGCGAGGGCCCAGGGTCCGCCTTCCTGCTATTTTAGCCCACTTCGCTCGGTCTTCGGTATCCCTAGTGGTGAGCTTATTGGCACGAATATCGTTCTTGACTACGTCAAGCCATCGCTTCTTGGGCTGGCCTCTCCTTCCCGTGAACGGCGGGGACGGCATGGCCAGACACTTGTTCCCCACATAACTTGCCGGTCAGCGCAAGCCGTGTCCATACCATCGAAGGCGGCACTCTTACAGCTTATCTGCGATGTCACGGACGCCAAGGCTACACCTAATGTAGGCGTTTCGAACTCGATCCTTCCGTGAAACTCCACACATCCACCGCAGCATCTTCATTTCCATGACGCGGAGCTCCTGCTTGTGTCGCTCTAATAGGGGCCAAGTCTCGCTACCGTAAAGGAGAGCAGGTCTAATGATGGTCTTATAGACCTGTCCCTTCAACTGTATCGGCATTTTGGGGTCACAAATGACACCTGTTACCTTCCGCCATTTGGCCCAAGCAGCGGATATTCGGGCCTTGACGTCGCCATCGATGTCCCCGGTTGAGCTAAGCACAGATTACCCAAGTATCTGACCTGATCCATGCACTTGACTTCCTCATCGCCTATGCGCACGGGTATGGGATCTGCACTGTTGCAGGCCATGTACTTTGTCTTCGCCACATTTATCTTTAGACCGCCGTTCTCAATGCCTCCTTCCACTTTTTTACGCGTTGGATTAGTCGCCCCTTGTCAAAGTCTGTCAGCGCGATATCGTCAGCATACATGAGCAGCCATGGAGGTACTTCATGATAATCTCGGATGCTGATGACAATACGTCTAATATCACGTTGAACAGAAGTGAGCTGAGCACAGAGCCCTGGTGTACCCCGGTAATCGGGAAAGGTTTGGTGTCACCAACGGCAGTCCTTACTATGGAATCGGAATCGTGGTACATGTCTCGGATAATGTTAATATAGGCCTCAGGTATGGACTTGGACCGCAACGCCCACCATATATATCATCTTCCGAGGGATACAGTCAAAAGCTTTCTTCATGTCCAGAAACAGAAAATGCAGGGATGTGTTCTTTGATCTGTATCCCTCCATGAGGGTTCTCAGGGCAAATACGGGGTCCATGGTCCCGCAGCTCGGCCGAAACCCATAGTGACACTCCGAGATTGTACACTCCCGTCGGATCCGAGAGTCCACAATGCGCTTGCCCTTATAGACTGGAGTAATAATACTCAGCCTCCATTGATGGGGTTGTCTTCCCGGTGAGGAGAATGCAGTTATAAAGGTCGGCAAGGATGCTCACACCACGAGAGCCCATCGATTTCCATGCCTCAATAGGGACTCCATCAGGTCCGACGGCTTTCTTGCTTTACTTAAAGCCGCCTCGACTTCCTCAGGCGTTATCGGTGGCACGAGTCCTTGGTTCCGAGGGAGGTCCGGGGGCTGCACCTCTTTGTGCTGCTTCTTGAGCAGCTCGTGGAAGTACGAGCGCCATCTCTCCTTCACCGCGCGGTCATCGCATAACAGGTTACCGCTAGGATCATTAACACAGCGGCACGTGGAAATGTCCTGTGCCGCTTTAACCTTCGATCGTGCCAACTTGTATATGAGTTTCTGCCCCTCAGACGATTCCAACTTATCGTACAAAGGACGTAAGTGGTCTCGTCTGGCTCTGGCTACCGCTCGTTTGCAGGCACGTTTGGCATCCCTGTACGCAGCGTGGTCTTCAGGAGATCTGGACGCTTGCCACTTTTTAAAGAGAGCTTTCTTCAGCCTGGTTTCCCTCTGGACTGTATCGTTCCACCACCAGGTCTCCTTGTCAAGCCTGCGACCACCCCTAGACACACCCAGCACCGTCCGCGCTGCCCGTGCGATAGCTGACTGAGTTCTGTCCCAGAGTTGTTGGACGGGTTCACCGTCTATCGCAACGCTTAGGTCGATGACAGCAGCGGCGAACTCATGGGACTTGGTTCCTTCAACCATCCACCACCGGGTTTGGCGTCGGCACTGCTCCTGGTATTTTCCTCGGGGCTTAACGCGCAGGTCCATCACAAGGACCCGGTGCTGGGCAGTGAGACTCTCTCCGGGTATAGCTTTTCAGATGGCTACTTTGCCAATATTGTCTCTCCGTGTAAGAAAGTAATCGATCTGGGTGGCACTCCTCCCACTCTTGTAGGTGATCAGATGTTCGGATTTCTTTTTAAAAAACGTGTTTACAATGGCCAAATCGGCAGCCGCAAACGTCCGAAGAATTTCTTCCCCTTCAGCGTTACGGCACCCAAAACCAAAACCGCCATGAACACGGCCAAACTCCTCACACTTCTCACCCACATGACCGTTCAGATCGCCACCCACAACAATACCCTGTGACAACGGAATGTTTCGCAGTACTTCTCCGAATTGCTCCCAGAACAGCGCTTTATCCACATCGCTGCAACTGACCTGTGGAGCGTAGGCGCTTATCAAGTTGGTCACGACCCTTTCGACAAGCACTCCTACAACCATAAGGCGGTCGCTTATACGCTTCACATCCAAGACGCTGTCCCGAAACTCCTCAGAGAGCACTACCCCCACGCCGTTGTCCCCACTCGGAGAGCCCATGTATATCAGCTTGTAGCCGTTCCCGATGTTGCGGGACCTGTTGCCTCTCCAACGAGTCTCCTGCACGAATGCCACTGCCACCCTCCGCCTGGCGAGCACATCGGCCAGCTCACGCACCCGTCCGGTAGCGTGCCAAGGTTCCACGAGGCGAAGCGGACCTTTCTGTGGGCTAGCGTCTTTAACGTAGGTACGTTAAGTATTATAAAGTAGGTACTTATTGATTGTGAAATGTGGTAAGAAGCAAGGTCTTACAGCATAAGTAAAGGATAAAAATTAATATTGGTAATTTAATATACATGTATATTTTTTCATACAATTTCCTTAGAAAAGGATATTGGGTCTACCACCACAACCGAGACTGTTTTGCTCGTAAACGGTTGGGAATTTGAAAAAGTACTGTAGAGTTGTAGAGAATTTTATGTTGAAAACCTTAGTGTAAAGCATATTTTTCTATAGGCTGCCGGTTTCGAGTTATAGGGGAAAAATTAAAAAGTCTGTAGTTATAGCAAGATATTTCTGTAATCATTTGAAAAGATTGTAAGTATATGTTTATATTTCCATCTAATGTGTAGTTTAGTATATTTTATTAGTTAGTATATTTTACTCATCTATTTAAAATTAAAATTAGGAGAAGGAGGAGCGAATTACGTGTCTAGATTTATCGGTTGTGGTGAACCATAGACAAAAGGGAGAAGCTAAAACTCCTAATAAAGATTGAATCAATTATGGAGTCCTGCGAAATAACGTGTGATATCATATCCACCAATTTATTAATGTAAGAGTAAAGGCATTTCAACCCCACTTGGTCTTTTAACAGGGTATTGATAGGGTTAGGAAATCTCACCATAATTCGCATAAATCAGCAACTCTTTATGATCTGTCAAAACGGATCACTTCTATGAAAGTACGAGATTTTGACCTGTGACGTCATTGTATAAAGGTATCCAATTTACACCTTTTTATCATTTTACTTGATTTAAATATTATAAATAAGATGTTTTCATTTATTTTCTTGTACGGAATGCTGGTTCTACTTGAAGCTATTTAATCATACCTGGTTTTATGATTAAAATTGAATCTGGTCAAATCCCAAATTACGCGATGTGAGTTATTAATTCCCGGCATATAAATTGGACATAGAGACATAGAAGGAGCCTACTTACAGCTGAAGTCACAATCTATGTTGTCTTTGATGATCTCAATGTACAGTCGAGTTCATTATTATGTGAGCATTGCCAAGGCTTCAAATATAAATGTACATGGAAGGGTACTTATATATCTGAGCAGATGTACATATGTTTGATTGATGAATCTGCTCAGATATATAAGTACCCTTCCATATACATTTATATTTGAAGCCTTGGTAATGCTCACATATTAATGAACTCGACTGTACTAGCTTTTATTTATTTATTTATTTATAACTCTTTATTGTACATACAAAGACAGTAAAACATAGTAACAGTAAGACAATATAGTACAAAGGCGGTAGCTTTGTGTAGGAGTTATTTTTATAGAGTTGAGACAGATTAACAGTGTACTTTGTACAGGCCGAGGCTCCATCTATGCTCTGTGTCCCAGATTCCACAATCAAAGTCCCGGGACTTCTTGATTTTTCCCGTCAAAAATTAACTTGTACTCAGAATCAAAATGACGACCAAGATGATGACGAATGATTGACGACCTGAGTGATTCAGTGGTCAATATCTGGTCAACAGTGGTCTGCCACGCAATCATAACACAAGCTTTGCTAGATGGCGTTGTGTGAATTTGTCCACGATTATTTTTTTATTTTTTTATTATTTTTTACGAGATGCTTAAATTAAAAGGAAATGAACGATGGGATCCTAGGAGACAATGCAAATCCAAAATTCAGGACCTGGGGTCCTATTTTTGAATCGCTCGCCGTGTTTCGAACGATTTTCAGTTTTGATTTACGGCATGAAAAATGCGATATTTTGATGTAGGTATGACGTGATGCTATTTTCACATTTTTTTTAACCATACTCTTTCGGTACTGCCAATGTGATTTAAAAATAATGAATTTTTCATGCCAAAAATCAAAATGGAATACCGTTCGAGGCAAGCGATTCAAAAATAGACCCGCTGAATCCCTCGATTTTTTTATGTTACGTAAGACAAACAGGCAAGCGGGCCACTTGGTGGAAAGTGGTCACTGCCGCCTATGGACATCAGCAACACCAGGGGAGTCACCAATGCGTTGCCCGACTCTGAAGATACCTCTAATATACCTCGAATTATGAGCTGTATATCATCTCTGCGTCTTGTCAGGCGGCTGGCGCTCTTTCTGCAGCTTTTAGCGCCATAGCCCCAAACATTGTAGACTTTAACAATATTATAGTCGTCGACAAAATCTCTTCGACAAATCCCACTCACATTATATTGAAGAAAACATTCAAAATTTCATTTCGGTTTCTGACCGTCTCCTCCAAATTAATAAACTCATAGCCTATACTATAATTTAGCATATGTAAACTAACGTTTGTCGTTGAACGTAGTAGCGACCTGGCGAAAGTAGTTCCTTATTTCACCATTTTACAGAAAGTTGGTGAAAACGTAATATATGCCTTTTTGTACAGTCAGTTCCCTCACTTATGTCACTAGGCATACTCGTGGTCTTGTATGCCCATCGTTGACTGCACCAAATAGCTACATTAAGATTGTAATAACCTTATCATATTTTAAAAGATTATGAATAACAGTTGTTTCCATATTGAAATAACATTTTAATAATATATTTCAACTAGTGGACCCGGCGGATAACACCTACTCTACACCTACCCTACACCTAACCTGCACGAACCCTACACGTATCCTGCACCTACCCTACAACTATTCTACACCTACCCTACACTGACGGCGGGAAGCTACTTTGTTTTTATTCTATTTATCGACATAGGTGATGCAGTCTAAACTCTGGTGGCATATAATGTAGGGAACAGACTGTACAAAAATTGACATACGTTTCCTTTTAAATAGAGGCATGCCGAGAAAATGGGACAAGTAAGTAATCACGGTTCTTACGGATGGGTGTCCGACAGCAGGAGCATTCCAAATGCTCGGGTTTTTAAGGTGTTGTTAGATTTGGAAACCTTTCAAACTGTGAATTGTATAATGCAAGACCATACATGCATGACCACCTTAAGAATCATCAGAATCATATTTCTTTGCACTGCTGTGCTGTGCAATTGCTAAAAGATTTTTATAGCATTCATGAATTCATTTATTATTAAATTTTTACAAAAAATACCCTGGGAATACCTTTGGGTATTAGGTATATAGCAAACTGATTTTGGCTGAAGATGCTACAAATGCCGTGAATGTTGCTGTAGCTGCAAAGGGAATTTTTCTTGGCGTGGTAATGCACTTGTACTGTACCTATAGAGCGCGCGCGAGTTCATGTCCATCGGGTCCGACCGTCTAACTCGAACGGATTTTACATCGCCATCTCATTCCCTCAAATCGCAACCGAGTGAGATGGCGACATGTCGAGCCTTCAATAATTGCTACACGAATTATTTACGCCGTCGTACCGATGGACATGAACTCGCGCGAGGTATATATACTACTATATAGGCTACTAGTTTTCAGTTTTATCATGGTGGACAATACCTACCTATAAAGTTGTGAATTTCAACCTACGTTTTCATTTCATAACTCTTTATTGCACAAAACACATTAGGAACATAGTCACAATACAAAGTACAAAGGCGGGCTTAGTTTTGACACACCACAGGTGACATTTTACATATTTGCAAGGAAAACAGTATTATTCCTTACTATATCCGACTCAGCGATGTCGCCAACGGGGCCTCTTTCCTGATACCGACAGGTTCAGGCACCTATTTCCCACTTACGTAACACGTGACCAAACCAGCGCAGGTGAGCCTCCTCGATGTCATCTGCGATATCCCTGACGCTAAATGTGACCCGTCCTAATGCGAAATGTTTTTTTTTTACTTTACTAGCCAGGCATTTGACCGCCACCTCACCTGGTGGTAAGTGACGATGCGGTCGATGATGGAGCATGCCTGTCTAGGAACAGCCTATTCACTCTAGCCTTGAAGGCATCCAGATTATATTGATCAGGGAACACACTCGCAGGCAACGCATTCCACTCCTTAGCCGTACGCATTATAAAAGTCGAGCCAAAGCGGCTCGTGCGAACGAAATGTTTGATTCATGAACACTGCGCTCGAATTAAAAAAACTTAATAATCAACATCTTGGCGTTAATGTCCCCGGTGTGCTCTCGTGCACGAGTCAAAGGGGTGCGCCGTGACCATGATCCAGAATTTTGCAGATCAGATAATTACAGTGGAGCGATTGATCTCTGACCCCCGGGACCCTGTTAACAGGGGAACATGACCATGAATGGACGGACTGGATCATGGTTACACATTTAGTTCGCAGAATGTGCAGGTTTCATTACGGTGTTTTCCCTCACCGTATACTGCTATTACAAATTAGAATTATTTTTATCGATATATATTCTAAATTTTTTTTTATGAAACTGAAGGAACCAGAGGAACAAAGAGGACAGCTGACGATATTTGTTGCTCAGAACGTAAGTTTACTAAGTTCTTATGTTTACTAAGTTCATCCAGAAAATAAAGTATACTGACGGAGCCGTTATAATTTTGTAGAGAGATTGTATTAAAAACACTGAATACAGGATATTGTTAATACATATTATTATATTAGACGGGACTTGGACGCGACGTACCTTTATGATTTGTTTTCCCGACGTTTCGGTAGGGTTACACCCACCGTGGTCACGAGACGACTGCCGTGGGAGGTGACAGCTGCGGCGATGTGCTAGTAGACTCCTACCCTCACATAAAATTGTCAATTTGTTGTTGATTCGGAACTGCACGACACACAACACTCACGATATCCACGGATGCGTCCGACGATAACTCTTGTGTCTTACGGTTATTTATTTTGCACACCACTGGATTCCACGACGCCGTAAGCTTATATCCATCTTCCCGATTGAAAGTTTTGTACTTTTTAATTTCAATCGCTTCCCGAACCATACGTGGATAATATTGCCGGTCAGTGGCGAGGACATTAGGCGCATGCAGTTCTATCCAGTGGTTTGGGCCTGAGTTGAGCAGGTGGTCTGCTATGGCAGATTTATTCGTCTGGTGGTTTTTAACTGCAGCTATATGCTCTTTGACCCTTTCGGCAATCGAACGTTTAGTTTGGCCAATGTATGAGCTTCCACAGCTACAGTCAATCTTATAGACACCTGGCGTCTGATACGGGATCACATCCTTTGGCGTACGCAGCAGGTTCGCTACCTTGAGGTGCGGGACGTCACCGCAGCTGTCACCTCCCACGGCAGTCGTCTCGTGACCACGGTGGGTGTAACCCTACCGAAACGTCGGGAAAACAAATCATAAAGGTACGTCGCGTCCAAGTCCCGTCTAATATAATAATATGTGTAAAGAACGCGAGTTTAGTTTGAAACAAATATTGTTAATACATTTTCTAGGAGCCTTTAGGATCACTTTGTTGTCAGTCCATCCGTGTGGCTCTGTGCAAAACTGAGCAGCATCAAAACCCAGAAACCTACTTTCAGAAGAACTAGAGGTCTATGCAGCTGAAGTAGGTAAAGAAAAAATCTGAAAACTTTAAATTTTTAGTACATCATACAAAACAAGTATAACCTAAATTCCTACCATCCGCCTGCCTCCTAAATAACTTTTTTGCGGTTGGTAAACTGCACGTCATAAGAAAAGGTTTTTTTTGCTACCGCAAGTAAAATCTACTTTAATTATTTGAGCAAATGAAAATATTTCTGTCGAAATGTTTTATATTTTTTTAATTCGGTCGGAGCCCTTCTAATACTTCCCCGGCTTTTCCGTCTAAAATTACCTCAACAGTTTGTTTTCTGTTATCCAGACACGAAACAGAGAATTCGTAAATATATTTTTTGTAATCCATAATTTAATAGTGTGATAAGAAAATTCATCTCTAACGACATCGAACGCCTTTATTAGATCGCAGAGTATCTGCCCCATTAACTTAACAGCAGTGTAGATGTAACAAAACAGTATACAGTCAAAGTTAGAATACGGCAGAGTAAAATAGTCCATTCCCTTAACTGAAAAAAGGTTCACTTCCGGAAACCAGCACCATCTTTTAGTATGTTGTTAAGTTTGTTATTCTGAAAAAAAAAACAGCCGGGAGACAATCTCTACACTGCGTGGTTCGCCAGCTGTGACGTCTTCAACATGACCGCCGCGCCGTTTTCAAATTTGCATTTAAAACGAGTGTATTGCACTTGGAATGATGAGTGGGGTATCAAAAGACGCAAAATTAAAAGGACTACAATATTATCTCTACACACTACCGTCTGATAATTTTTTTTTTTGGTTATAATACTGTTTTTATTTATTTACATCTTAACCGATAACTTAAGAGCAAAATAATGTACTAAGAAAATAAATTAACATTATAAAGCTATACAAAACTATTTTTATAATCTCAATCGGTTAATATAGAAGCGAGATATTGTAATTTTACATAGCAACGGGCACCATTTTAAGCGCCATACGATTGTTTTAATTTGCGTAAATTGCGTGAATTAATGACTTTATCAATGAATATAAGCAATGAATTTAGGAAATGTGTATGTAAAATAAACGTATTATTAAATCTACGTATTACATTACATTAAGTATAGATCGGGTTTATCCTTGCATGCGAAAGAAGTGTTGAGTTTAGTTCGTATTTCACGCACCGACATTTTGTGCACCACTCTTTGCACTTGCAAGACAGTTCTTTGCCATTGACGCTAGCATCAGGTAGTGTCTTCTATAACCGTTGTTATTATTTTGCCATCCCCAACTGCATGGATCCAGTACTTTGGGGCCTTTATCGGGCGACAGTGGGTCCAAATTTGGGTCTGGTCTCTTTTTACATGTTAGAGTGCGTCTTGCGTTGGAAAAATATTCATCCATTGTGTCACTTGTGAACCACAAATTCCTTAATTTACGTTAACTCGTGACTAATTTAAGCAAGCAAAACTAAAAGATAACTGCAAGATGACGATTGGCACAGGAGCCTCTCGGTCAAGATAATAGTCAAGCGGGACTTGATGAACGCTGTAACAGGACGCATCAGGAACATTGCCTGTCAGCTTCTTTCTGCCTCTGGCCAGCCAATACCCGTTCTAGAGGAGATGTCGGTCACGATTTATGTAGGCGTGTCAGCGTACATTCAAAAGGTCATCGTGCCGGAAATTATGGACAACTGCATCTTGGGCCTAGAATTCATAAAGAAACATAACTCCAAGATCGATGTCACTGATGGAATTTTTAAGTGTGGTAATGAGGAGACACTTGACACTTCACACTAGGAGGAACCACTGGAAAAGTAACTTGCCTGAATAAAATTATAGTACCTGCACGAGCACAGGCTCAAGTAAAGGTAAAGTTGCAATCTATCAATATACTCGTATATCTATAATCTAATAATCTATAATCTTGCAATATTGACATAACGGATTCTCTTTCAGGACCGCTATTATTTACATATTTACATTTTTATTTGTTTTTTTTTTTTTCAATTTAATTTAATTTAATTACTTTAATTTGCATTGATATTGAAATTTTAATTTTGTATTTTCTGACATTTAATTATTTTACTTTTTATTGACATCTATTTATTGAATTTATAATTTCATATTCGCTGACAATTCATTGTTTAAATTTTAAATTACATTTATTTATTGAATTTTCAATTCGTTTATTTAAATGTGTACCTAATATTTAGTATGCAAAGAGGCACATCATGGAGCCACTATTTGTATAAGACCACCTTTATGTTACCTAGGATGACTAATAAATGGTTTGATATTTTATTTTATTTATTTATTTATTTCACAGTCAGTTTATTGATATATATTGATATCAAGGCGTGATTGCTTACTTCTGTAAGTAGTTGTCGAGATCAAAGAGGAACCACTGTGTAACCAGGAGAGAACTCTTGGATGTGGAAAAGACACAAAAACATTTCAGCAAGTATCTTGCTGACAGGCAGTTCGTACTCCGTAATGATCACGCTGTCTTGAAGTGGCTGCTACAATTTAAAAACTCAGAAGAACAGGTTCGAGCAGATCCAATCGAAAAACAATATCTAATGTTACCATTCTCTAAAACAACATGACTTACACGCTAAGACGCTACTATTCTAGGTAAGTATTTACTATGAATTCAAATCGGTGACAGAGAAAAATTAATATATCTCACATGTTTATTATCTGATTGCAATTATAATTTTTTTTGTATAGCTCTTCTTGACTAAGACGACTGGTGAACACCAAGGACTCGCAGA
Source organism: Blastobasis lacticolella (assembly GCA_905147135.1). NCBI lineage: Eukaryota > Metazoa > Arthropoda > Insecta > Lepidoptera > Blastobasidae > Blastobasis > Blastobasis lacticolella. Next base: position 3,702,255 of record LR990062.1, on the reverse strand, counting down.
TGGTTCTATGGCCTTGTTTCTTCTCATTATCGCGGCGAATCCTCCACCAGTACACATCGATTTGGCTCGTTCTTTCTTACTATCCGATTGCAACTTTAACTTTACTTGAGCCTGTGCTCGTGCAGGTACTATAATTTCATTTCGGCATATTAATTTCCCAGTGGTTCCTCCTAGTGTGAAGTGTCAAGTATCTCCTCATTACCACACTTAAAAACTCCATCAGTGACATCGATTTTGCAGTTATGTTTCTTCATGAATTCTATGCCCAATATGCAGTTGTCTATAATTTCCGGCACGAAGACCTTTTGAATGTACGCTGACACGCCTACATACATCGTGACCGACATCTCCTCTAGGACGGGTATTGGCTGGCCGGAGGCAGAAAGGAGCTGGCTGGCAATGTTCCCGATGCGTCCTGTTACAGCGTTTATCAAGTCCCGCTTGACTATGGTCCTGACCTAGAGGCTCCTGTGCCAATCGTCATCTTGTAGGTTGCTTTGGTGCACATTTTCTCTAACTGTGTTACCGGTAATCTGTTACTTAAGTATGACTCAACAAGTTTCAGAGAATTTCCTCTTATGCCATATATAAATAATTTTTCTAGTAGCAGTTTATGATTGACGTGGTCGAAAGCTTTAGTCATGTCCATGTAGACTGCAGCAACAGGACACCTTTTATCTATACATACGTGTATCTTGTTTAAAAAATCGTGTATGGCCATGTGAATAGTTTTGTTTCTCCTGAAGCCCTTTTGTTCTTTGCAAAAGATATAATACTTTTCAAATATAAGTAATTATAAATCCCTTTTTCATCATTTTGGAAAATACGGATATGAGTGTTATCGGTCTATAATCATTTATATTGCTTTTAACACCTTTTCTTGTATATTGGCTTAATAATAGTCAGTTTTAGTTTGTCGGGAAAAACTCCGCACTCTATAAAATTGTTAATAATATGACTTAGAATTGGTGAGATAAGGTCAAGGCTTTACTTGTTCTGTATTAAAGTCGTTAAAAGCTTGTGCTATTTTTCGAGGGCTATTTATTAAATTATTCTTGTAATTTACTTCATCTATACCTTCATTAGGAAATTTAGTTTTAAGAGTTTATAATTTTCCAAGTTGCCTTTGTCTTATTTCTAGCGCTTTGAATATTGTAGTTGTTACGAGCTTATTATGTTCATTTTATTATTTTACTAAGCCTTTTGTAAAATTTGAATTTATATTTATTGAGGTCAGCCGGTGTTTTACTGTACTTCCACAGCAACGCTCTTTTACGTTGACTACACCTTATAATTCCGGTCGAGATCCATTTTGGCCTCACTCGGGTTGATGATCTGACTTTAATTATTGGGAAGCAAAGATCATACAATAATTTTAATGTTTCGTAGAATCGGTTATATGCTACATTTGGGTCTCTTATTTTATACACATCGCTGAACCCTAACGATCCTAGTACATTATTGTGCTCTAAAGTTATCGGTTAAGTTGTAAAAAATAAAAACGGTATCACTTTTTGGAAAATTTTAATATTATCTTGAATATCTCTGAAACCATTATATTTACACGATTGTATGTAAAGATAATATTGTAGTACTGTTTATGCTGCGTCGGGTAATATCATCCAAGTGCAATATAGTGAAGGATGGGCGGACTCGTTTTTAAATGCAAATTTCAAAACGCGGCAGCGATCATGTTGGTGACTTCACAGCTGGAGAACCAAGCAGTGTAGAGATTGTCTCTCGGCTGTTTTTTATTCAGAATATCATACTTAACAACACACTAAAAGATGGTGCTGGTTTCCGGAAGTAACGTATCCGGGCCATATTTGAAGCTAAGGGAAGGGACTTAAATTGCACCAACCCCAAACACTCGTGGGTGTCGTACAAGGCGACTAATGCTTTCGAGACAAAAGATCTAGAGTCCCCGTAGGGTGTAAAATAGGTAGCAGCTTTTTCCATTGTTATATTTATAACACTGTGATCTCCAACCCGCCTGCCAAGCCTGGCGATTATGGCAATAACCCCTTTCGTGGAAGAGGTCCTAATTCCTGCAGTTTACTGTTTTGGGTTGTGTTGATGATGCAGTCAATTGTGGTGTTTTGGCTTTTTCCGTGCGTCAACACAATCTGAAAAAGGTCGATTCTCCAGAACCTCGTTCGTCTTTGGAAATTCCCATGCAAAAAACTAAACTATGCAAAAAGCAATCTATGTAAGTCGCGAAAAGATGAAGGGAGCACATCTATAATAATATTAATATACTAATAGATACTACTATATAATTACAGTATTAGTACTCCGTGTCGCGGCTGAACCGATACAAAAGTATATACCGTGCAAAACAAACTTGTCTGACCCGGTGACAGCTAACAGCGTCGCTGTTGGTGGAATTGGCATGACATTTTAAAATGGGCACACTTAGTTCCAGCGTTGGCAACCAGATCAGATAAGTTTGTGGCACTGTATTATGTTAACATTCGCATTTTAAGAAACAAACAATTTTTCAGGTATTACTGTGACAGGAGGATGGGCGGACAAAGGTGGCTCAATAGTTGATTCCAGAATAAACAATTTAATAATGACATCGATGTTTTACTAAGAGTTAAAGCCGCCCGATTGGGGAAGTAGGTACCTCCACCTTACAGAATACCGCAGCCAAACAATACTATTTTAAATAGTATTGTAATCCTGTCGGTGTGTAAGACTTCCAGGGCCCCATGGTGGGCAACGCTTTGACGCTACCCCCGATGTTGTTAATGTCTGTAGGCAGCGGTGACCACTTTCCATCATATAATTCTGGCCTCAGACCAAATAAGAAATAAACAGAGAATCCAGTGGACAAGATACTGACGCACGCAAAACTACGCCTCGCTGACACGGTCCCACGCACACATTGACAAAATACACGTTGGCCGATTGACAAAAAAACTATGCGTTGGCACACATTGGTAAACACACATCACACACATAGAGAAATTTAGAAATCACCCGTGCGAAGCCGAAACGGATTGCTAAAAGAACCATGAAAGCCGAGTGCGCCTGTTTAAATATTTTGAGCAATAAAACTATGCTGTCATATTCGTCGATCAGTGCATTCAAGATTTCAGTAGGCACTGGTTATTTTCGTATCCAACGCAGATATCGCGCTAAACACGATAAAAACAGGCAGGTACATAGGTATACACCACTATTTTATGTAAAATAACTCAAACAGTTAGCGATAAAACATTACGTATAGCGATTACTACGAATACTATAACCTGGTAGTAGGTACTTAGATACCTATAAAATAATGAGCAACGAAAAGTTATCTGCAGTTGAACTCATATGTTGCAAGGGAGCCTCGCGCTACCGGTTGCCATGACATGGAATGGAATGGAAAGCGCATGCGTTGACCAACCACTTTACTCACTCATTCATAGACTAAAGTAAAATTAAACTAAAACTTGAACAACTCTTACACTAGTAACAGACGCTCCAATTAGGCTAAACTCGTTCAACCGTCAGTTGCAGTCGATACTAATCCTTACGAGTACAAAAAAAAATCGCTTTTGGATTAATCCCGATGCGCTCGAGCCGACCTTGATAGGACGTCCGATCACGTCCCCCGCACCCAAAAGCGACTTTATTTTATACTGCGTAAGGATTAGCATCAACTGTAACTGACGCTTGGTCGGTTTCAGCCAAAACACCAGTTGACACCTGAAATGACTTAAATCTTCCTAACAAGAATAAGCATTGCAACAACCTTCTCTGAAAGCTAAACTTGAAAAATCACTCTAAAGGCGCTAAGAGGGGTGAAAGTGCTGCCACTTTAGAAAAGAAATCCGTTATCGCTAACCACAATAACTATCAAAAATCTGCTCAACTCAATATCTAGAAATATAAATAGGTATACTATTTTTAGTATAACAATTTTCACAAATACCGTCTTAGTTAAGCACTTACTTGCACCTACCCTTACACCGTTGCCCTAGTTCTATAGAACCTATACATTTGCCCAATAGGACCACTTTTGACGGTAGATCTCGACTTTCTAAAACGTCACCTATGAGAGTTCTGTGGCGCAATAGCCCTCATGAACATAAGAAACAAACGAAAGTGTTCCTCTGTAGCCAATTTCAACTGACCCTCGCTATCTACCTGAGTTCCAAGCAGCTCCAACACAGCATTCGACAACGTCAGTTGTTGCACCAGTATCACTGTAAATGGGGTGTACTCCATCAGTGCAGCAGAGTCCTGAAATATGATAGTATGTTAGTATGATAATATGATAGTAATACGGTCGTGGGTGGACGGGGTGATAGTAAGTACGGCTAAACAAAATGTTAGACGGGGACTACAACAAAATGCATTATTTTGCATTGTTTTCCTGTATAGCTTTTGTTTGTCACATAGGGAAACCTCAACCTGGCAATCGCAGATACCATGTAACTGTGTATCCTATGGCAGTGTAATGGCATATTTAAGCACGCTCTGTCGACCATAGGACAGATCGCTAATGATAGCAAACAATACCTTTCAATTATTATAGACTAGTGGACCCGGCGCGACTTCGTTCGCGTACACCTACTTTACCCCTACCTATCCTTTTTTTCTCGCTGATAAATCTTTCTCATGAATCACACTATATATTGTTGAAAACAGCATTAAAATCCGTTGCGTAGTTTAAAAGATCGAAGTGTACATAGGGACAGACTAGCGACCTGCCCCAGCTTGATACGGGTGTTCACGGGGTTTCTCTCAATATACGTGTATATAAACCTTCGGCAAGAAAGTCGCAATAAGAAAACCGCATCAAAATCCGTTGCATGGGTTTGATAGAGACAGGTAGACGCGGAAAGCGACTTTATTGTATGCTAACTTTTGTTCACGACTTCGTCCGCGTGAAAATCGTTTTTAGAGCAGTTTATCTTTTTCCCAAGTGTCCATTTTAGAAGACCTCCCTAATGTATGAAAGCTAGTACTATGGAGAGGTCAAGTTGTATCTCTGGTTCTATCCAACTGAATTAGATGAAACATGGCCTAGGTTTTAAGTTGGGCCCCAAACTACCAAACTGTGAAAACCCCATCAAAATCCGTATGGGGTTATTTCCATATTTCTTATCGTTTAGTTGGTCTATTATGGTTCTACATCAGGTGTTCCAGTTTCCAAAACCAATTATACCCTATATGTTGACCGTTCTTAATAGCTAGACAACAAGAAAGTTTCATTCAAATCAGTTTAGTCGTTCCGCAGATTAGCGTGTACAAACAGACAAAGAGAATTTGAATACTATTTCTTCATCGCCCAAAACGACCTTTTTGTAAATATATTCAATGTACAGTTGCACTTTTTTTACTGTTTTATTATATATACAGACTCTCTCGTTTCTCTCAATATGCATGTATTCCCATGAACCTTCGGCTAGAAGTTCTCGATAGAGAAAACAGCATCAAAATTCAATGCTTGGTTTAGATGGCGACAGACAGACAGATTTGATTTTATACTACGTAAGGACTACGCAATCTTTTTGCTGTAGGCCAGCTGGAAGAAATTTCTTTATAGAAACAGGTAGTGCCCTTTGTGTCATATATGCATTTGCCTTGAATCTGTTACCGTTATTGTGTAGGTGTACAATAAACTATTAAAAAAATAAGAAATTAAAAATAAGGACAATGATACATACATAGACATGTACGGGGGTACATAGACAGTGAAAAACACCACAATGTTTCGTTTCAATTCGCCTTCGTGCTCCATTTTTGGAATATAGCACCGATATGTTTCATAACAGGTGTGGCAAGGCAAAAATCATTAGTAGCTGGGCAGCAGCGCATTGTTTTATATTTTTAACACTGCGTTTTAAAACTCGCCAAGCATGAAGATCTGGCAAAACCTACCACCGATGTAGAGAGGCATAGTCATGGGTGGTTAATGTATTTTTTTTTATTAATAATAGGCTTGCATTTGACCTCAACTCACCTGATGTAAAGCGACGATGAGGTCGAAGATGTAGCATGCGTGCCTAGAAGATACCTAGTCACTCTTGATTTGAAGACCCCAAGGTTATACTTATCGGGGAACAATGACTCAGGTAGAGAGTTCCAGTCCTTTGCAGTGCGCATAAGAAAAGTGGATGCAAAACGCTTAGTACGAGAAGGTGGGACATCTACCATAAATGGATGACGATATTTTGTCCCCCTCGTTGTTCGATAGAAATGTAAAGTAAAACAAGCTTATTCCACTCAGACATACGTGTGATGTGTGTCATACTCGAAGTCTTTTCTCTGCACTACAACATGGGGTTCTTCAAAAGGCATGTTTACAGATACCACAATGGCCGGCACCGCATCCGCTCCCCATAGGTTGCTGATGTCCTGGACGACGGTGGACTTTGCATCAGGTGGACCGTCCGTCCATTTGCCGTACTCGGCAATAAAAAAGATCTGGGCTACAATCCTGAACAATTTCATCAAATCCGTTCAGCATTTTTTGCGTGAAAGACTGAAATATTTGAAGGTATTATAGGTAAATAAATGAATTATTAATAATTTTAATAATTTTTTTTCTATTATTATTATTTTAGGCTATCCAGGCATTAAACCGCCATCTCACCATCATAGGACGAGTTTTTCGAAATGGGATAAATTTATTTATCATTGGTTGATTAGTTTGAAGATCGTAAAGGGCCATTTAAAATTTTAGTATTTTTTACTAACAGATATCCACGCATTTTCACAAAGTTTCGCATATATAACATTAGTAGGAAGGATTGTGGACTAAAAGACCTGACTATCGTCGTATTGGGCGAACTATACCAACCTAGTTGTTATTCACACCATGTTACCAATCAATACTTGCGCCATCGTCACGTAGTATGATCAGATTAGATATCGGGTAATTATCATGGCAACTATACCTAGCTAAGTATATACCAGACATAACGAGTAATACATCGTTATAGCCTCCGACGGACTTCGCACCAAACGAAACATAGATAAAAAATAATCATCTTGGCGTTAATGTCCCGGTTGTACTCTCGTGCACGAGGGCTCGGGGTCCGCCGTGACCATGATTCAGGATTTGGCAGATCAGGTAATTACAGTGGAGCGACTACCATCTGACCTCCATGACCCTGCTACCAGGGGAACCTGACCAGATTGGATCATGGTAACACATCCAGTCGCCTGAAGGTGCAGGTTTCATCACGATATTTTCCCTCACCGTAAGAGCTTCGCTTAGTATTCAACTAATGTACATCACTCATAAAAGAGTTATTGGTATATGGCCGTAGCTGGATTCGAACCCAGTACCTCTCGCTTACGAGTCGGATACCCTAACCGCTCGGCCACCGACGCTCCGGAAGGAAACATAGATACTGACCATTTTTTCATACTGTCATGCTGTCGTCACTTACAAGGATAAGGTCAAAGGGATAATAACACCACGAGAGAGACATTTTATAGTGCAAATGTTCTAGACGACGACGACCGCGGAACATCAGGTGTGCCGCCCTAGCAATAAAAGCAATTATTTCCATAGAAATATATATAGAAGTCTTTGATTATTTCATGTAGTTGTGTTGGACGAAATATACGAGTAAACTATTAAGACGCGGCTGATATCAAACAATATTTTAGTACTTGTACGCCCGTGTATCATCAGCTTAGAACACCAATGTTTCACTTAACTTTCTGTGTCACGGATTGGCGTGAATATAAAAATCCATTTCAAAAAGAGAAACCAGTAACTGTGTATCAAGCTGGGCCTGGTGCCGCTGAAAACGCCAAGTGGCGCAATTACACGAGTCTTGGTGAAGATCACATAATTAGGCTTTTTATCGTGAAAAGCCTTAGGTCGTAAAGACCAGGCTCCCACTTACACCCTATTGCACTCATAAAAAATGAATAGACCAGAAGGCTGGCTTTGTACAGTGAATTAGCCTCGCCATCCATCGGGGCAATGCGACCTGCGTTCTGGGTACCTTCCCTAATACCGTGGACCTAAGAAAAAATTTCTACGTGTACTTAGTTGTCTTTTGTAAATTTGTATTTAATATTTTGTTAGGATTGTATTAATATTTATTATTGCTTATCATATCATCATCATCACAGCCCATAACAGTCCACTGCAGGAATTAGGGCCTCTTCCACGAAAGGGGAGGTTATTGCCATAATCTCCACGCTTGGCAGGCGGGTTGGAGATCGCAGTGTTTAAATATAAAAATTTAAAATGCTGCTGCCCATTTTCCAGACTACGGAGACTCTTGATCATTTGCCTCGAAAACATTAGTCGCCTTGTACGACACCCATGAGTGTATGGGGTTGGTGCTATTCTACTCTACCGGACACCACACGGCCAATCATATCATACGTCTTGTTAAATAAACGTTGTTATTGCATGGAAAGACTTGACGACAAAGCTTGCCGTTATTGGATGTTTAAGGCATCGAACGCAGAGATTACCATCATTATACATCTATAGATATACATACATACACACATACGCTCAAAAAACATAACCCTCCAATCGCAGTCGGGTAACAATCAGGACCATCAGACACACTCCTTTTTTACTCCTACAGTTTCCATAGAACATAAAAGAAATCCCGATGTTTACAAGCGATTTACACACAAGTGAGTACTTATATTGACGCCGGTGGCAGCTGTGAAAGTGGAACAAACAGACTCACTTTCGTATTTATGTTGTTTGTAGTACACTCACACGTACAGTTTACGAAATTCGACTGAATTTCAACATAGCTTTATCGAATATTAATCACTATACTACACGATGTTTCACGCTAAGAATTAAGGCTGGCGCTCCTTAATCAAATAAAATATAATAATGATGTTGGCATTAATGACCCGGTTGTGCTCTCCCGGACGAGGGCCCGGACTCCGCCATCACCATGATCCAGGGTTTGGCAAATCGGATTATAACAGTGAAGCGACTGCCATCTGACCTCCATGACGCGTACCATATGGGACCATGGTTACACATTCAGTCACCTGAATGTGCAGGTTTTATCACGATGTTTTCCCTCACCGTAAGTGCATCGGTTAGTGTTCAACTAAAGTAACCTAGAAAAGAGTCATTAGTACGTGGCGACAGTGGGCTGCGAACCCGGTATATCTCGCTTGTGAGTCGGATACCATACCACTAGGCCAATAACGCTCAAGCGCTCTAATGCTCTCCAATAAAATACGTATTTGAAATAGGAGATTAGATTACGCTCAGAACCTTTAAATTCACATCTCTAAGTACCCTTTCTTAGCGGTATTAATAGATGTCGCTGAAGTATTTTCTACTAGCTTTATTCGATTGTAACATTCTAGACCCGTTTACACGGGAACCACATTGATTTTGGGATGAATAGACTATACGCTTTTCTGAGCTAAGTTACATTGTTGCCAAATTTTATCAAATTCATTGTTTAATTTTACTTATTACTTACTATATAAGTATACTTATTTATTTATTTATTTTTTATTTAACAGTTTATTGTGCACAGGAAATACATAGCGAATAACAGGCAAAGTAATAAATGGCACAACAGGCGCTACTTATTTCTAAAAGAAATCTCTTCCAGCAGGCGTTCGGAAGCGTGATGTGATCATGAGACGCTGATAGGACGTTCACAATATTACCTATCTCTAAATAGGCATATATATGAAGTATATTCATTCTACTTACACACATAAATATCTACAAATATATACATACACATACATACATACATATCGATACTATGTATATACTACATACAGACATTATCTACAACTTAGGAGTACTCTGTGATAGATAAAACTGCTTTACAAAATGAAAATTTTACTTTTTGAAAATGGCAATAGACTGGCTGTCACGCACTTCGTGCGGAAGAGGATTCCAAAACCTTGCCGCATGAACAGTGAAGGAGTAGGAATAGAAATCGGAATGATGAATAGGAATTGCCAATGAGGATCTTACACTGTATCGACAGGGTTTATCTTGTGGACTTGAGGAATGGAATTGTTCACGGAGATATGAAGGAGCAGAAAGGTTGTGAAGGATATTGTAGAGGGTGAATAGGATATGAGCATTCCTTCGCAAGCGGATAGGTAGCCACTTAAGCTGAGATCGATAGCTAGATACATGGTCGCCGTGTGGTGACCGGTAGAGTAGAATAGCACCAACCCCTTACACTCGTGGGTGTCGTACAAGGCGACTAACGTTTAGAGGCAAAATATCTAGTCTCCATAAACTGGAAAATGGGCAGCAGCGTTTTTCATTGTTATGTTTGCAACACTGCGATCTCCAACCCGCCTGCCAAGCGTGGAGATTATGGCAATAACCTCCCCTTTTGCGGGAGAGGCCCAAAGTCCTGTAGTGGACTGTTATGGGCTGTGATGATGTGATGATGATACATGGTCATATTAACGCAGGCCATAGACGAAACGGATACATAGATTTTGGAGACGTCATCATATATATCAGCCAGAAGACGCCCACTGCTGGCCTCCCCCAGAGATCTCCACACTGATGATGCTTTCTGAAACCAGCTGGAATGTATACTTAGTTCAGTTTACTTCTTCCCTGAAATTAATATTGTATAATAATTATTAAAATGTTTACCTTGGAAACAATTGGGCGCGGAGCATTTTGACACTCTCTAGGGCCACATTGTTTTCATTGTCAACGTTTGAACGACGCCACATTACGGGCGGCACCGCCTAGGAAACCGTGCCGTGCTCAAAGTATTGTGTGGCCATGGTGGCTATTGTGTCACTGTACTACGGCTACAATGTTAGTGGGAGGTTGCGCCATACGTTAATCAGCTGTCGCATTCTATTCTATTCACGGAAGTATTTTCGCTTCGTGTGAACCTTTTTTTTATCATACGGTAGGCAAACAGGCTGGCCTGATGGAAAATGGTCACTGCTGCCTAGGGACATTAGCAACATCGAAGGTATCGCCTTCTGCCGATCTGACCTCTGTTACCCTGCTACCAGAGGAACCCGACAAGATCACAACGACCAGTCGCCTAAATGTGCAGGTTTCATCACGAGTCCAAATAACTCAGAAAAGAGTCATTGGTACATAGCCGCAGTGGGATTCGAACCCGTTCTAGGATACTATCTATATTTTTATATGGATACTATTTTTTGACACCGAATTAAGTTGAAATCTCCTATATTTTTCTTGAAAATGTTTGTCAACCCTAGTCGTGGCATTAAATTGTAATAAGTAGTTTAGTGTTGTTGTTGTTGTAGAGCGATTAACTTGTGTTATTTACTGTAAATGTTAGGTTAATATATGACTTACCATTGTTATCCTATGAATGCAACTTACTTATAAGATCTAGTCGTATGTCTGTATCTGTACCTAGCAGAATAAAATAAAATATTGGGTCCATACCTATGACATATGCGTTCTTTTACACATTTGCTCAAATATTTTTAAATGTACACAACATATCACTTGTTTTTGAAAATAGAACATGGTTAGATGCCAGTAAGTCCCTAAAATTTAATATAAAATGTCTTTTATAAGGATTTGAAAATGCACTTTTAATTTGTCGTCAGTTTTGCCTCTTTATCCAGATGTAATTTTAAGATAAGGAAATTTATCAAAATGACGTGGTATTCACCAGTTAGCCTGTTGTCTGATTATACCTATAACGTTCATTAATCGTATTGGCCATTTCCAAGAAGTTGTAAAATGTGCTTGTAAAATTTCATAGGTAAGGACCTAATAAATAAATAAAATGGTACCTATTTTTTGGCTGCGGTATTCTGTAAGGTAGCGGTACGATTCTTCACCAGTCGAGTGGCACCAATCCGAACGGGATGGCCTGCCATGCCCTACCTCCCAGAAAGCAAAGGAGCAAACGCAAAGCATTGGTATCTCGACCTCATCCAAAATCCCTGTCCTACCTATTAGACTACCTAGAGAGGTTTCCCCTGGAGAGTACAACATGGAGTTCTTCAAGAAAGAGGTGAAACGATTTTTACAGGGTCGGCAACGCGAGGGTGATGCTCCTGGAGTCTGGTATCGCAAACGTCTATAGGCTGCGGTGACTGCTTACCATCAGGCAGACCATAAGCTTGTTTCCCAACTGGGCGGTATAAAAAAAATTAGACATGAAATCTCCACATAAAACTATTATCAACTAATCAATCTCAACGGTCATGTGACTGCGCCCAGGTAGTGTAGTGGCGAGCGCGACCTAGCTGCCAGTGCTGCCAGGTCAGTTTGTGTGTTGGGCGCTAGATCAGTCCAAAAAAAGCGCTAGATTCTGTTAAACTGGTGTGATTTAAAGCGCTAGATTTTTACAATTAGGAGGTAAAAGTTACGTTCTACAACCATAGTGTTTTACTAACCAAGAAATTAATTAGTTGACTTCTACTAGAGCGGCACAAACAGGAGCTCCTTGCGCTCGCTCAGTCAGTGGTTTATGTAACGTACTTATATCATTTTCGAACCAGGTCTTTTGGCAGTGGTAACCACTTCTCATCAGGTGGCCCGCTTGCCTGTTTGCCTACCATATCTCATTAAAAAAACGGTATATTTTTGGTATTCAACAACTATTTCGATTAGCTACTTTTGCCGGTAGGAGTCAAATATTTTAAATTCGAGTTGATTACTCTGAGATTCCGCTAGATCAGGCGCCGAAAGCGCTAAAACGGCAGCACTGTGCGCGAGCGCAGCCGAAGGTCACCCGGCCCCCCCACCGCCGGTTCCCACGCCCCCCTCCCCCTCCCCCCTGCCCCCGCTAACCCGCAGCCTCGCCTGCCCACCGATGAACACCTGCGGTTAGGTATCATCACTTTCAATTTTGTATTTCATTGTACCTATGTATGGTTGTGGTAATCGATCAGTGTATTTTTGTTGAGGTTGCCAAGGCAGTGTTAGCACATTTGCTTGTCCTCTGTACAGATTAGCAGGATTATTGTACCTAGATATTTCCTAGGCTGCCTGAGTATGACAAAGTAGTGTCTATTTTGATCGCCGCTGTAGATTCTCACTAGACAGGTGCTAGATCCGGCAGAGTAGAATAACACCAGCCCCTTACACTCGTGGGTGTCGTACAAGGCGACTAATGTTTCCGAGCTAAAAATCTAGAGCCTCCGTAGGTTGGAAAATGGGCAGCAGCGTTTTCCATTGATATATTTATCATCTTGCGATCTCCAACCAACTTGCCAAGTGTGGATATTATGGCAATAACCTCCCCTTTCGTGGGAGAGGCCCTAAGTTCTGCAATTATAGGCTGTGATAATGAATACGTATAATAAATATGCACTAACATAATATATTAAATTGACCTACTAACACCGATGCCTAAGATACAGGTAAATCGCTTACTTAGTTTAGGCATATAGTTAATGATAAATATAGCACGTATCTTCTTAATTTACTTAGCTTCAATAACTTTGGTTGTAAATTATTACATTATAAGATTTATCGTCGGACGTATCCGTGGACATCGTGAGTGATGTGTGCGTGAAGTTCCGAATGAACAACAAACTACGATCTAATTCTCGCGCTGTGATATCTCGAATTGTACAATTTTTCTGGCTACATAATATCTCCATTATTAATGACAATGAAATGTCTATAGCAGCCCAAATTTTTTTTCTCTTTTATCATCGACCGTCGTATATTGTCAAAGATCAACTTCAGTCACGTTTAAATACAGTTTGTTGGTTAGAGGAAATGTCGAAAATGAGCAACGCGAGAATCGCCCCCTGATAGATATATGTATGTGAGGATAAGGCGCCTAGCCGCGTCCATGTGAGGGTAGGAGTCTACCAGCACATCACCGCAGCTGTCACCTCTCCACTGCAGTCTTCTCGTGATCACGGTGGGTATAACCCTATATAATATATACAAGTCACAAAGATATCATGATAGAAAGATATCAAAGTCACAAGTTATGAAAATTTATAATAGTGTCGTAGATAATAACATCATCCAAAATACATAAAAATAAAAACAACTAAATAGCGTAACGTAAAATGTCAAACAACAAGGTCACGAAGATCAGATGGCAGTCGCACCACTGTTATTATCTGATCTGCCAAATCCTGGATCATGGTCAAGGCGGACCCCGGGCCCTCGACCTCGAGAGTACAACCGACACATGAACGCCAAGATGATGATGTAATTTTAGACTTAAATTTCTGGAAAAAGTTATTTATTTATTTATACACTTCATTTACAATCATGCTGCCTAATCAAAAGGACTTCGGCTACCTGTGTGTGTTCTATGTGCTGTACAATTGGGAGTGGTCTGAGGAACTTTTCGATATGGCGCCCACAGCACAATTCCGCCATCGCACCACCACCTAGTACTAAACCCTATTTTGGTCACCACGCGAAGGTTCGAAATAACGTTTCTTACTCGTACGATTCGGATGTGGAATAAGCTCCGTCGGATCGTTGAAGAGGTCTCTTCAGAGGCGGGTAACGTTGCTGATGCCCATAGGCGGCGGTGACCACTTTCCATCAGGTGAACATAAGGAAGAATGGGGTCGTCCCATAAATTACTAATTCAACCCTACAGTATTCAGTGAACATAACGCGGTGTATTTTGAAAACACAGATAGAAGCCTCCATTTTATATCAAGTATACCGGCGGGAACCATAAAACGCCAAGGATAAAAGCAAACAGGTAGATTAGTGTCATCTAGGGTTGCCAACCCTACTATTATCTTAAATTCTAGTTCTTCACCTACTATTATTTTAAAATTTTAATATAGTAGGCGAAACTACCATATTTTATCAGCAAACTTGCTTATCAGTATCACTTACCGTAGCACGGGCTGTGTCCTGAATTTTAATGTTAAGAATTCAGAAATATCTCAATTAAACACCATCCTGGACCAGCTTACTTACCGAAGATCAATTTTATACTGAATATATTTTATTAAAAATACTATATATTTTTTAATGAATTCCCTATCTACTATATTTTTATGGCTACTAAATTCGAAAATACTTTTTTTTTACCACTAAGGTGGCAAACAAGCTTACAGCCTGCCTGATAAGCAGTCACCGCAGCCTATGGACGTTTGCAATACCAGGGGCATCACCCATGCGTTGCCGACCCCGTAAAAACCTTTCCAAGCCTTTCTTGAAGAACTCCATGTTGTACCCTCCAGGGAAAACCTGTCCAGGTAGTTCATTTATTTGGTCTTTAAAAATTAGGCAACCCTAGTGTCACCGCTATTACAGTACGTGCAAAGGCTGCGACGCCGATAGCCGCTCGCCACAATGGCCGTAAAACTACTTACTCACTATTATCGTATAGCTGATTGTACGCGGCACACACAGACACACACGAACACGTAAACAGGCACAAAATCCGCGGTGATTAAGCAACGTAAACATTGCGGCGCGCTCGTTCAGTACATTTTGTCTACAGATAAAGCAGGATCGTATTACTATGTGGCGTTACTGTTTGCTACTGTCGGGGTTCCGTGACCCACGTGAAAATTTAAAATAATGTAACAATCATTATTTCAGACTTAGTCCATACTTGTACAATGGATAATTTATTAAAAAAGACAGACAAAAATAATTAACAAAATAAAAAAACTAAAAAAAAAGTATGAAAACTAAAACTAATGAAATAAATAATCGTGGACCAAAGTAAGCAAAGCTTGTGTTATGGGTGCTAAATAAACTACTTATATACTTAAATACATACTTATTATACATAGAACACCCAGACCCGTAACAGAAATTAAAATTATTCATTTCAATTTCTGCCCGGCCGGGAATCGAACCCGGGACCCCTTGCGTGGCAGACCGACCATGTTGACCACTAAACGACTCAGGTCGTCCCCTAAATAAATCCTTGTAAATTAAACCCTTTTTACCATAATTAACCTTTTTGCCGGGTGATCAACGTCACGGCTATATGGACGTGGTTATATTTCAGAATGGTGTTGGCGCATCCACGCACTCAGATTCTAAAAAAATTCTAAGAAATTGCTTTTTTTATTGGGCTAGCCAGGCATTTGATTATGATTTAGCGAGACATCGTAAGCCTTTAGCATCGCTCGTCTGTCAGTTCATCGTCCCACTAATAATAAAAATACGAAAGTTTGTGTTTGTTAAATAAAGTCTCTTCACGCATAAACGAATCAAAGGATTTGGATACAATTTAGTATTCTATTTAGAACATTACTATGTACCAAGTATATTATAATTCTAATTAACGAATCAGGCAATGGCCAATCAGGCATTCCCGCCGAAATTAAATACTGAATCATCTAACTGACAGAAAAACATCGAAAATCTCTCTTATTTCCTAAACTGCTAAACTGATTTTAATGAAACAAATCTTAGAACTATCTCAATAAAACTGGCCTCAAACAAATAGAACCACATCGATATCGCTCTATTCGTTCGGGGGCTGCAATGCTAGACACACATTCATACATA
The DNA here is from genome assembly GCA_905147135.1 of Blastobasis lacticolella. Taxonomy (NCBI): domain Eukaryota; kingdom Metazoa; phylum Arthropoda; class Insecta; order Lepidoptera; family Blastobasidae; genus Blastobasis; species Blastobasis lacticolella. The sequence goes on along the minus strand of LR990062.1, from coordinate 3,685,844 downwards.
CCCTTACATAGTTACACAGAACACACCTCATACATGAAACAACCCTCTTCATTCGACGGGACCTCTTTCCGAGAGTCCGACCCGCGCTTGCCATTTTTTTTTTTGCATTATGAAGAGGTTAGACATACCGATAATTATTATCAATTTGTTCTCATGTTGCGGATGCAGCATAGCGGAAGTGCCAAGCTGATTACCGTAGCATCCGACATTAATTATGGCCAACATGTGCCGACAGCGACCACCAATGTTTTTATACACAGATAAATATACAAGCTTACGAATATTATCTCTCGTGCGAATGTGATTCGGAGAGTCGGTAGAGGGCGGCCGACAAGGGCATATACTGATAGATAAATTATGTGCTCCAGAAAGGGTAGGTCAGGAGTTCCCTCAATGGGCGTAAATGCATGAAAATATGTATGAATGTGGAAGAAGCGAAAGAGGTGTGTCAGGTGAGGTAGGAGGTGGGTTTGCAAAGATTACACTGGCGACTTCATAATCAATATTATCCTGTTATCCGGACACAGAATTTTAATTTAATGTATGGAGGCGCTTACGCCTACAGAGTTAAAGATATTTTTCACATCCATCTTCAGCATCATCAGGTAGGTTAATGTAGTATATTTACTTTAATTTAAAGTGATGTGATGGTGCTGGTGGTGGATTAGATGGTAAAAATGAAGCCACAAAATGTTCACTCACTTTTAGTTTTTATTCAAACTGAATAGGTACCTATACCGATACAGAATACAGTACACACAATGAAAGTCTGAACAAGCACAGAAGGAGAAATTAGAAGCGATGGAAAACAGTTTTAGAAATAGGAAGTACAGAAAATGGATTACGTATAAAAGTAGGTACGTGGGCGGTGCACAGAGTGACATGCGTCTCGCGTCTCTTATGGCTGCGGACTGCCGACCGGACCGACCCGCGTTCGCGGCGTAGGAGCCGGTAGATGTGATTTTGCGACTACCGCCACGCGTGTCACAAAATCGTCTACTAACAAAAGTAGTTGGTCTGTCCGGTGTACGTCCTTTTATGTTACACTATTATAATACTATTGTAATGCTTATCATATTATATTATACTATACATATTATTTATTTCTATTTTACAATCTTATATTTAGTTTATTATCAGATTAAATATATAAAATAAATACTAATACGTAGTTACACTACATCACCCCCCTCCAGAGACCGGGCTACGGGCGATAATAGTCCGGAAATTTTACCTTACGCCCTGACCGAGTTCTGATGACTTGCTCTTCAGTATTAGGTAGGCTCCGGTCATCCGTGTGTGTCATGTGAGTATGTGTGGGTGAAGTGTGTGTGTTAGGTGTTAACGTGACAGGTGTATAAAGTATGTCACTGGTGCGTAATGTGTAGGCCGGTTTTATGCGGTCAATCGACACTGTGGTGCTCTTACCGTTGACAAGAATGGTGAAGATCTTGTCACCGCGCTGGAGAACTTCGAAGGGACCGGTATAAGCAGGTTTCAAGGACCCGCCAACAGTGCAGTCACGCAAAAATACGTGAGTACATGTGGCTAAGTCCTTGAATACGAATGCGGAACGCCTTCCGCTATGGCGAGATGCTGGAGATGGCTGCAAGCTTTGGATGATACCCCGAAGTCTTGACGTAAACAAAGTCAAGTCAACGGTACCATCCTCAGCTGCTGTGTCAAAAAATCCGCCAGGTAGGCGCAGAGGTTCGCCGTAAACCAGCTCCGCGGACGTTGTTTGGAGGTCCTCCTTGAACGCACTCCTTATTCCCAGCAACACTGGTGCAAGGGAGTCAACCCAGTTAACAGTCCCGTGGCAGATTATGGCAGCTTTCAGCTGCCGATGAAACCTCTCCACGAGTCCGTTGCAGGCAGGATGATATGCCGTAGTTCGGCGATGCTGAAATCCCGCAATTTTCGAGAGCTGCTCGAACAATGCAGACTCGAATTGTCGACCACGGTCCGTGACAATGTCTGTAGGACAACCGAATCGTGAAATCCACCCACTCATCAAGGCTTTCGCCACTGTCTCTGCCGTGATGTCCGCAAGTGGAATTGCCTCAGGCCAACGCGTAAAGCGGTCGATTGCCGTGAGACAGTACCGAAAACCTTGCGAGACAGGTAACGGCCCGACCAGGTCTATGTGGACAAACTTAAACCTGGCTGCTGGAAGTTTGAAGGAACCGAGGGGTGCAGAGACATGCCGGGTGACCTTTGAGCGTTGGCACGCTAAGCAGGCTCGAACCCACTCCCTGCAGTCCCTTCGCACGCCTGGCCATACATAACTCTCTGAAACCAATCTTGCCGTGGCGTTGGCACCAGGGTGGCTCAGTGCATGTAGGCTGTCGAAAATCTGTCGACGAAAGGGCAGTGGGACGTAAGGTCTGGGAGTGCCGGCGCTGTCATCGCAATAAATTTGCGTCTGGGAACCCGGGCACGATACCTTCACCAAGCGTAGCGACGTGGTCCCCTCGATGAGGTTGTTAAGCTCGCCGTCAGCACGCTGAGCTGCCGCTAGATGCTCCAAGGAAACCGGCTGAACCACTTCGTCGACTCGGGAAAGGGCATCTGCTACCACATTGTCCTTACCGGATATATGACGGATGTCCGTCGTGAACTGCGCTATCAGGTCCAGATGTCGAAATTGCCTTGGGGAGCAGTTCTCCTTTCGGTTATGGAAGGCAAAGACAATAGGTTTGTGATCAGTATAGATCACAAAGTGCCTAGCCTCAACCATATGCCGAAAGTACTTCACGCTCTCGTAGATGGCAAGCAGTTCTCGATCGTAAGGTGAGTACTTCCGCTGGGAAGGACTGAGCTTACGAGAGAAGAATGCGAGGGGCTGAAAAGTACCATCGGCGGCTAGCTGCTGAAGAACTGCTCCAATGGCTGTGTCCGAAGCATCTGTGACTAGAGCAAGCTTCGCGTCGTACCTCGGGTGAGCCAGCAAGGCGGCCTGACTGAGACCTTCTTTGCAGGCTTCAAATGACCGAAGACGTTCACCAGCAATGCTGACCGGATGCGATCCCTTCACCGATCCGAGGAGAAGCTCGTTCAATGGCGCCTGGTGTTGAGCAGCACCTGGAATAAACCTACGGTAAAAGTTTACCATACCCAGGAACCTACGTAGCTCCCTTACCGTTTTGGGAACTGGAAATTCCCTGATGGCTTGGACCTTCGACGGCAGTGGAGTTGTCCCCTCAGCCGAAATGTGGTAACCTAAAAACGTGACCTCGGAGGCCCCGAAAACGCACTTGGCGGTATTTACCACCATGCCGTAGGCCTTGAGTCTGGTGAATAGCTGGTGGAGGTGTTCCTCATGGGTCTGTTTATCCTTGGAAAAGACCAAAAAGTCATCCAAGTAGGCGTACGTGAAATCCAGGCCCCGCAGCATCTCGTCGACGAACCGCTGGAACGTCTGGCCGGCGTTACGAAGCCCAAACGTCATGTAAGGGAATTCGTACAGCCCAAACGGTGTGGTGATGGCGGTCTTGGCGATGTCGTCGACGTGCACGGGGATCTGGTTATATGCCTTAACCAAATCGATGGTGGAAAACACACTGCAACCTGCAAGACTATGGGAGAAATCATGAATGTGCTTAATCGGGTACTTGTCAGGCACGGTTCTGGCATTGAGCATACGGTAGTCGCCACAGGGACGCCAACCGTTGTCCTTCTTAGGCGCGAGATGAAGAGGCGACGCCCAAGGAGAATCTGATGGCCGACAAGTGCCATTTTTGAGCATGGCCTCAAACTCAGACCTCGCTATTAATAACTTGTCAGGTGCCAGTCTACGGGGTGTGCCAGAAACAGGTGGGCCGGGTGTGGTACGGATGTAGTGTACAGTGTTGTGACGTGTTGTGCGATGAATACCGGGTGGACGAGTGACTTCTGGGTATTTGGCTAGTATGTCATGATACACAGAATGACCAGATACTACCTTCACCGAAGAAACATCATCAGTATTACGTGCAAGCAACCCCGTGGTCGTGAGCGTTGTACTACTGTCTATAAGGCGCTGGTTACGGATATCAACAACCAGGTTGTAGTGCGACAAAAAATCTACACCAATTATCGCTTTGGTTACATCGGCGACAATAAACCGCCACGTAAAGTCGCGGCGTAAGCCTAGGTTTAGCACCAAATGAATGTAACCGTAGGTGTTGATAACCGTACCATTCGCCGCACACAACTCATAATTCGTTCTAGGACGAGTACCTTTAACACTAGATCTCGGAAACACGCACAAATCGCTACCAGTGTCCACTAAAAACTGCACAGCAGATTGTCTGTCCGTCACAAATAAGCGACCGGTGCTTGGGCAGCCGTCGGCCGCCATTATCGACCGCCCAGAGCGTTTCCCGCGTAGTCGCAGGGTTTTACGCACTTCCTTGCGTTACTGCCGTGCTTGGAATGATACCAGCAGACGGGATACTGCCTGTAGTTGGACTGGGACCGCGTAGATGCCGAACGCCCACGCCGGCGATTATCCGACTTGCTCCTGGCTCGCGAACGCGACAACCTGTCGACCTGCACTGTCAGAGCCGCTACTTGCCGAATAAGCTGAGCTATCTCGCCTGATGCCGACGAGCTGGTAACTGGAGCTGGTGCTGCAGAGAGCAGCGGTTTCGCCTGCGCTGCTGACACTTGTGGAACCGGTGCTACTATGTCCATTATCTGGTCCGCTAACTCGGCAACTTCCTCCAGTGTCGCCTTGGCCTGAGACGCGATAATCGTCTGCATGCTGCTGGGCAGGCGACCAGCCCAGAGGGTCCTGATGAAGTCATCCGGTATTCCTGGCCCCGCCAGGTGCTTCAGGTGACGAAGAAAGTGGGACGGCTTCCGGTCTCCCAACTCCTCGTGGTTCAGCAGCTGCTTTACCCTGCTCTGCTGTGACACCGTGAGCCGCTTGATCAGCTCGGTCTTGAGCCGCTCGTACTTGTCAGGTGCTGGAGGAGCGTTGATGACGTCCTCGACCACATCAGCATACATCGGCTCGAGGCTGGACACCGTATAGTGGTATTTCGTCGAATCTTGAGTGATGCTCGCCAATACAAATTGGCTCTCGAGCGCCGAGAACCACATCGACGGTTTCGACGGGTAAAATGGCGGTATCCGCACGGCAACTCGATCCACATTTCTTCCTTTGTTGCTGCCTTCGCCGTAATCGCCCAACATTGTGCTCTTCTCGGGGTCACCAATAAAGTGATGTGATGGTGCTGGTGGTGGATTAGATGGTAAAAATGAAGCCACAAAATGTTCACTCACTTTTAGTTTTTATTCAAACTGAATAGGTACCTATACCGATACAGAATACAGTACACACAATGAAAGTCTGAACAAGCACAGAAGGAGAAATTAGAAGCGATGGAAAACAGTTTTAGAAATAGGAAGTACAGAAAATGGATTACGTATAAAAGTAGGTACGTGGGCGGTGCACAGAGTGACATGCGTCTCGCGTCTCTTATGGCTGCGGACTGCCGACCGGACCGACCCGCGTTCGCGGCGTAGGAGCCGGTAGATGTGATTTTGCGACTACCGCCACGCGTGTCACAAAATCGTCTACTAACAAAAGTAGTTGGTCTGTCCGGTGTACGTCCTTTTATGTTACACTATTATAATACTATTGTAATGCTTATCATATTATATTATACTATACATATTATTTATTTCTATTTTACAATCTTATATTTAGTTTATTATCAGATTAAATATATAAAATAAATACTAATACGTAGTTACACTACAAATTCATTTACAACCTATATTTCTGCCTCAAGACGCAACGTTCTGGACGTCACACCGCGGGACTCGCGGAAGATCAGCGCGCGGCTCCGGCCGTGGCTCATGCTGAGCGAGGACCTTTTGATGGCAGGAAATGCCACAGTACTGCAATTCCGGACCTGTTGGGTTTTCCTAATCATATACCTACTCTTTCGCACACTAATTCATTGATGAGACGTTCGTCGCTATATTATGTAGCATCATCGTTCTTTCGCTCGAACGCTCGTCGCACAGACTTGATTTCGAAAAATAATTCGTCGTCGAACCGTCGAACTACCGATAATCGATCAGTTGTAGTTCGAACCAAGGTTACAGACTCAGCTGGCGAATCCAACAAGTCAACATTTTGTAAACACAGACGGGAAGGATAAAAGTAAAAATATACGGAAAATATACAGGAAAATGTAAGATGATGGATGACTCGTCCATGCGGACGAATTCGAATCCATCCGAATTCGGATCGAATATTTCCTTTAAAATGCGGATCAGAATCTATCAAAGCATATAAGTAACTGGCCAAGGAGTTAGATAAACAAACAATCAAGTTTCCTACAAGGTCGCCAACACTCAACTACAGGTTCTTTTGCAAGAAATTATGTCGATTAATAGGCAACGAGTAATGAAATACCACATGGAAATGGCAATTAATAAAACAGCTCTCAACCTAACCACTGCAGAGCTGTGCGACGCGCCACGACTCATATTTGATTAGTAAAGAGGATAAATATTTGCATGTTTATTTTAGAACGTCGATGACCTAGTGGTTTATCTTTCCGACTCGTGAAGACGCCAAGATGATGATGAGTCAGATACCTAAACCACTCGGCCACCGACGCTTCTACTTATTCTATATGGATAAGGGCCGGTTTTGCAAAAGCACGGCTGTCGTACAAAGCGCCAGATGCAGACCAGCTGTGCAGTCAACAGCATATCGACCTACTTAAAACCAGTATAAGATGAGCTAGCGTCTCTATAGATGCGCTTAGCAATGTTAGCTCAGCCAGTATAAAAATACTGCTTTTCAGTAGTTTGATATACTGTCTTCGAAACTTTTCAACCTTGTTGTGTCAAAATTTGCTGTTCAAAGTCTCAAGACCTTAGTCAATTCGCTTCGCCAACAATATTAGAAGGCACACCTATCGAGTGGCGAGCTCGTTGCTGAAGTTCGACTAGCTCAAAGTACGAAACGATCACCCACCCATTCCCCAGATATTGCGTTTGCTTAACTCTGTTTATCGGTCTCGCAAACACGCGGTCACTAGACCAGTACCGCGTCGTTATATGGTGGCCATTATCAAGAGAACAGGACAACAATTATCTTTTGGCCTTTATCATAATCGGGATTTCCCGATAACGAATATAAAGTAATAAAAAAATTAATCTCGTATATGCGATATCCTAAATCATAGTGCTAATAGACGACTTTGATTTAGGGTGTAGACCACTTTGATTTAGGATATCGCAAACTATCGCTGTGAAATGAAAATCTTCTAGATGACTAGTGGTTTCTTCATAGTAGGTAGTTTAGAAACGCCTGAACGCTACAAAATTACATAAATTTTTTTACAATATGTTCTATGCTTGTCCTAACATTGTTGGAGAATTTTTTAGAAATATAATATATACTAGCTTTTGCCCGTGACTTCGTCTGCGTGGAAATAGTTTTTATGTCAGTTTTTGCCCTCATTTCCATTTTAAATGACCTTCGTATTGTATGAATGCTAGTACTACGGGAAGGTCAAGCTGTATCTCCAGTTCTACCTACCCGAATTAGATGAAACATGGCTTAAATTGTATCCTGGACTTCAAACTACAAACCTATCAAACCGAATCAAAATCCTTTTAGTAGTTTTTGCGTAACGAGCGTACAGACAAACAAAAATTTATTTTTGTAAACAGTGTAGGGAAAGGCATAAAGCGTAGTTACGAATTTCGCATATATGAATTACACTCATAGTTACATCCCAGATCCCGACTATTATTTATAAAATATCTTCAATGTAGGTACAGACGCGTCTTTTTTATCGTTTTATAATAGTATATAGATACAGATAGGCCTGTCTACAGTGTGTTTCAGAATGCAAAACCACCGATTCTAGAGCCTATGCGCAGCCTGTTTGTTCGACCGTAAGTTGCTAGTTACCTAAAAGGCCAATTCAAGCCGTCGAGGGCTGCAAGGCTACCTTCCACGGGTCAGCGGAGTCGACGATGTGACCTTCACTTGTACAATCACAGTTTCTACTGCGCGCGCGCCACTCCGCCATTGATTAAATAATAATCATCTTGGCGTTAATGTCCCGGTTATGCTTGCGCGCACGAGGTCCCGAGGTCCGCCTTGACCATGATCCAGGATTTGGCGGATCAGGTAATTACAGTGGAGCGACTCCGTGACCCTGCTAACAGGGGAATCTGACCGGATTGGATCATGGTTACACATTCAGTCGCCTGAATGTACAGGTTTCATGGGATTCGGGCCCGGTACCTCGCGCTTACGAGTCGGATCACTCGGATCCCTAACCGCTGGGCCACCGAGGCATCCATGTCCTAGAATATTTTCGACAATATCTTCAATGTACAGATACGACTTTTTCACACTTTTATAATAGGTACTTAGTATATACCTATAGCCTATAGATACAGATAGGCCTGTCTACAGTTGTAAAATCACAGTTTCTGCTGCACGCGCGCACTCCGCCATTGATTGCCGATTTTGTGAGTCATCGCTACGCGCCGCGGTGATGTCATTAGGCCATGACGTGAATGCGGTACCGGAATTTCCTTCCCATTAAATAAATAAGTTCTTACATCTAAGTTAAATACTATAAAACTAATTCGCTGTTACCGTCTCTCTGTTTGATCGTGAACTAGCGAAGGTTTTTAAAGAATGGATAGAGACATAATGTGGGCTGTAACTGGGTGAAGTCATTACAATTATAAAGAGGCGTTGGTTTCTATGGAATGGCTGATGGCGGACCCCGGGCCCTTGTACGCGAGAGAACAACCGGGACATTAAGGCCAAGACGGAGATGGTTTCTATAGAATGCTGCAGTGCATGTGTGGCGACTTGATCGAGCGCGTAACGAGTATATCCGTGGCAGCATTAATGTGAGAGATATCGCGGATAAGATCAAAGAGTGGATGTGAAGATCTCTGGGGGAGGCGTCTTTCGACTGATATGTTAATGGTAAGAGATGTACACTGATTAGCGCGTAGTGGACAACTAACTTTGAACAACTTCTTTTTGCTTCTGAATTTAAGCTACTGAATTAAGTCAAATGTAATAAGCGGATAAACTAGGTTAAAATAAATAAAATATAGCGCTGACTAGACAGCGCGCCGAATGCACGGTGTCTGCACCGTACAATATCAGCGGGACCATTGGCTAATTCAGTAGGCAACTGAATTTGACGTTAGATAATTCTACACTACGTCATCTACGTTGGCCACTGGCAATAGCGACTATCAAATTAGAGTAGCGTAAGATTTTTTATGTCAAATTCAGTTGTCCACTGAGATAGCCAATAGCCCCGCAGAACTGTTTACAATGACGACGCACTTATGGTTGTGAATAATCTAAATTAGGTAGTCTGTCTGATTGGTTGTCACGTCTACGGCGATGATAAAACAAATACAAACACCAACCTTCTCGGGATTCGTGCTAATTGTGAAACCTTATTTTGTGACCGTGTAAAGGTCACGGCGGATCGGATCGCTAGAGAGGAGGAATGTTGTTTTTCTGGTACCAAATTCTTCGCTCGCGTTGTATCAAATTGATGAACTGCACCTAGGGCTTGCAAATATTCGAAAACTTAAGTTTTCGAATATTCGAATATTTTTCGAAATTTGGAATCAAGGTTTTTAATGTAAGTTTGAGCGTGAAATGGATTTCTACATGTTAATATTATAAAAAATAGCAATGTAAAAAATCACAAATCACAAAACAACGCCATTAAGCGGCGTTTTTTAGATTTTTCTGCTTTATTTTATTTTAAGCTATAGAAAGCCATTTGCCGCACCTATGAATACATTTACTAAGACTATAAACCGTAATTCCATAACTATTACTCAAACGACTGAAAGAATGGATAAATAAATTTAGTATTAAATTGAATCCCCTTAACTTTTGCAAGACGAAAATGTAATGACGCCTTGCCTTGCGATTTCCTCCCGAGTGGTCCCGAACACACCACAATGCAAAGTACCTGCTCCGCGGGACTGAAGACGGCCCAACTCGCCTCGTGTCACCTCACGCGAGGTCGCCTCGCGACGCCCTCGTGTGAGGGAGGAGGTAGCATTAGGTCAGTCAGACCTTAAGATTAGGTATTTTACAAGATTCAGATGATAAATGATTTTTTACTAAACAAGAAAAGGGAAAGAATTTTGTATCATGAGATAAGTTATACTAATTAAAATCAAATTAGGCGTAAACTAAAACATTATATCTGACAAAATGCATCTCGCTTTCCACGTACAGCAATATTGAGTATATTGCAAGAGTCACCGTGCCTTCGGTGGGTGCGTTCACACGATCCGTTACCCTTAATACCACAAATTAAGACACCAGTACGTAAATTCAGATTATTAAAAAAATATTCGAATTTTACCTAAATTACTATTCGAATATTGAAATGAGGCGAATATTCGAATAATTCGAATATTCATTGCAAGCCCTAGCTGTACATCCAACCTCTACCCGAATAATACTCTTATTACCCCCTGACAAAAAAAGAGGGTGCTATGACTTTGACGAGTGTATATGTATATCTGTGTATTTATGAATCTGTCTGTAGCATCGTAGCTCCCGAACGAATGGACCGATTTGGGGAGGTTTTCTCAATGTTTTTTTATACAAGTCAGAATTTGAGAACCAGTTTAATGGCGATGGAGCTTTGTTTAATTAAAATGGGTTTTGTAGTTTTTTTGTCGGTTAGGTTGTCTTACATACAAACTGTAGGTAGCCAGCGCATTACAGGTATGAGGCATTTCATCTTAGTCCTCACAGTGACAACGCACCTGCGGTTCTGCATTTCTGTTGCCTGCAACCGAAATGCATGCATTCGTAGATGTTATGGGCGACAGTTACAGCTTACCATTAGGTGGGCTGTCAGCTAGTTCGTCACTTCGTAGAATAAAATAAAAGTATTTTTATAGTTAGATAGAAGAGATGCGAAAGTTTATAGGTACCTAAGAATGAATTTTACGCAAAAAGTACTAAACAAATTATGATTAAAAATTTCACTAATGTCGCTTATAACTTAAAGTATTTTAGACTTGAAATTTATCCCGATATTGAATGTGGGAACTCAGAAAATCCTAATATTACGCGAACGAAGTCCCAGCAAAAGCTTGTTATAACATTCATTATTTCCATACCTTGATATCGGATAATATTTTTTGTGTAAACCATTAGAGCACGTCCGTTACTTGATAACAAAAACATGTACAGTGCCAGATAATATAACTTTCATTATCACCACAGCCCGTTACAGTCCACTGCAGGACTTAGGGCCTCTCCCACGAAAGGGAAAGTTATTGCCATAATCTCCACGCTTGGCAGGCGGGTTGGAGATCGCAGTGTTCAATATAACAATAGAAAATGCTGCTGCCCATTTTCCAGACTACGGCGACTCTTGATCTTTTGCCTCGAAAACATTAGTCGCCTTGTACGACTCCCATGAGCGTAAGGGGTTGGTGCTATTCTATTCTGCCGGACACCACATGGCTCAACTATTTATTTTAGAAAACTGGTTGAGTTTAGCGTTATATACATGTATTGTCCCAATATCAGTCTATACCTATGTAAATAATTGAAGCCATATGTGTTTCTAAATTTATAATATACTGCCGCGTGTCCTAAAATCCTTTAAATGAGTTACAGTTAATAATGGGTTGCGTACTTGGCTAATTACTAAAACCTTTTATTCACTTTCATAATTTCATAATTATAAATTTAATTAAGCAGTTGTATCAAAGTCACTGTTATTGTTCTTTCAGTTATACATACTAGTGTAACATACCTATTATACATTTGTATGAGACAGGTATTTACTGTTGTACGAATGTGAAATACATATTTTTCCGCCTATGTAGCCTAGCCTTCCTTCCTAGTCGTATTCGGCTACAGCGACTGCAGCGACGACATTAGTTAGGTATTTCCTGCTGCTCCTGTCTGTCGTGTGCCCGCATGTGACTTGCGTAGCCAATTTTGGCTTTAAATGTGCGGGAACAAATTAGGCAGGTCAGGACACTGCTTTGGAAATTATAATATATAGCAGCAGGTAGCCGGGCTTTCAGGTCATCGCGTCTTTGATCGAGCTCCTTTGCGTGTCGATCGGAAATGTTCAGCTTCACACGACGTCTCCACTCTGGATGGTCTGCAGCCAGCGATTCCCATGTACTGGGATCTATGCAACATCTCTTCATATGCCTCTTTTGCATATCCTTGTGACGCAAGAGCTGCCCGCCCTGCTCCCGCGTACCATCTTGAAGTTCACCATAAATGATGTGCTTTGCGACTCTACCCTCGGGCATCCGGTACACGTGACCATACCACCTCAGTTGTCTTCACATCAGATAGGCTTCGATACCGTAGATGTTAGCGCGCCGAAGGACTTCAGTGTTTCTAATGTGGTCGTAACGGTGGATGCCCATAATATCTCGGAGACATCGAAGATGGAACCTGTCCAGAGCGCGAATCTGTTTTCGATATAAGCACCAGGTCTCGAATGAATATAATAAATTCGGCATAACAATCGCCATATACTTTTATCTTCAGCTTCACTTCTTATTTATATACATAGATTTCTATCATCTCTTCTGAGATGCGAAAGATACCTCTCTGCTATACCTCGCGGTTGCTATCTCGATGTACCGTCAATGTACCTAAAACAAATATATTTTCCGAAGTACATCGAGGACACGTGCGTGGTTGCATACGTTTGTTTTAGGTTCTTCTAGCGATCGAAGCCGCAACCGCGAGATATTGCAGATAGGCATCTTCAGCGTGTAATTACCCTGGGTATTAATATTTTGATGTTTGATGCTCCTTCACGCAAGAACTACTACGGATTATGATAAAATTTGGCATTAATGTAGCATATAATCAAGAGTATTTTAGACTTGAATTTATCCCTATGTTCAGACTAACTTGTTTTATTTGGTTAAGGAAAATATGTATTAAAATGGATAATGTGCAGCAGTATTCGTTGAAATTTACGTTCTATGTGTTTCTTGTATAATTCTATACACAATATACGTAGCGTGATTGATACGGCAAGTCGTGATTTTGGATATTGTTTGTTCACCAAATAAGACAAGTCAGTTTAAACAGATAATAATGTTACGCGAATGAAGTCGCGGCAAAAGGTTGTAATAACGTACATTATTTCCATAGATTGATATCGGATAATATATATTTTGTGGCTAAACCATTAGTGTACGTCCGTTGCTTGATAACAAAAACATGTAGCGTGCCAGATAATATAGCTTATATAGCATATACTGCTAAACTCAATTTATTTCAAAAAAAATAAGTTATCAAAGCGAAAAAGTGGCGATTGATTATTGATCATCCTAGCGGTCAATATCAGCTTTTGGAAGGGGCCGCTTTCCTACATTTTTTTTTCCACCACCTCCACTTTATCCAGTCGTCAGCCTAGCTAATCCTATACTGGTTTTGAGTTACTCAACACGATGTTGGCTGTACATTGCGTCCAACTAATCAGTTCAGCTGACGGTTTCGCCAGTGGTAAAGAAGTGAACGTTTCAATCTGTTACTTTAGTACAATAACGCCTTAGTTCTGATTTTGTCCACTGAAGAGATAACTTGGTGGCAATATAACACCGAATGCGTACGTCGTAAACACTCAATTACACACCTACGTGCCTTCTAAAATCAGTTGTTATGATACATTTTGTTATAGGTAAGGTACCTACGTGTTTTATGTGTTTAGTTGTTATACGTGATACCTATATATTTTTTTTTTTTTCAAACATATTGCAACTTACAGCTGTTACGATTACATTATCATCTTGGCGTCTATGTTCTCGGTTGTGCGCCTGCGCGAGGGCCCAGAGTCCGCCTTGGCCATGATCCAATTTGGCAGATCAGGTAATAACAGAGGAACCTGACCACATTAGATCACGGTTGCTTACATATATTTTACTAAAATCCTACGCTTCATTATCATTATCAGATCAGTCATATCTCCTCTAGAGATCTTCACGAAGGTTCCAGCGTTATTTACCAGGTCGTTGGTCCACCTTGTGTAAGGCATGCCTACGCTGCAGATTGCGGCCCATGGGGCAGTAAAGTTGTAAAGAGCGGCGACCACTTTACTGGATCATTGGCCATCTGTTTTATGAGCTTAGTGCCACAGCCGCTTGGCAATCATTCGGGCTATGTCGGTGACATTAGTTCGCTTGCGAATCTCCTCATTTCTGATTCTAGATTTAATATTACGCTTACTAAGATTATACAGCGACTGCCCGGCCTCGCTCCGTTATCTAAAAATCATCCGTCATCATTGAGAAATATCATACAGTCCACAAAACTAACAGGTACTAACTCATCTGCAGTTGTCATTAGCTAGGTTTTCAGGATGAATAACATCAAAAGCTGTAATCTGTTATAATCACTAAATATCCACTTAGATTTTGCTTAACATAAACCTAAGTTTTTTTTAACTAACTACATAGTGGGCCCACGACTTTGTTCGTGGTACAACTTTACCTCTACCTACCCTTTTTCGTGCCTATTATCTTTCCTCTTGAATTACTCTATCTATTGTTGAAAATTAAAATAAATCCGTTGCGTAGCGTAGCTTAAAGATCTAAACATACATACATACATAGGGACATACTGTATATAGATACTCCCTTTTCACAAGGTTACCTAGAACCTAGGTACAGAGCAATATTACGTCCGACTGAATATAAAAGAGCAATTATAACGTTTATGAGTGACCACAGTTACAATAATACGCTGTTTCTTGGCTGACAATAATATATTATTACTCAAATTACCGTGACGGGGCCAATTCACAAAGGACAAGCTGACAATAAAATGTTTGTCGGGCATGACAACGTCATAGTTATTCACTCCTATAAACTCAGTTATAAAATATCTATGATAACGTTTTTACGCTGAATGTACAGCTTTCAATACATATCTGGATTGTAATTTTAAATTGCATTACTAAATTTTTTTAAGTAGTACTTAATCGTAATCATGAATTAGTACTTATAACTTAGGTAGGTACTAGGTACTTGATATAATAGAAACATACATTATGAGTTTTAAAAATTGTATTTATATTAAAACTTTGCTATGGAAAATGTGTCACTAAGTGTATACCTAATCAAACTTTTTTACATGCGTACACATATCTAGATCCACAATTTGATAACTAATGAGAGACTCACTGAATCGCTATACCTATTTCAAAAGAGTTCCAGTGTTAAGCTACCTATATGAGCTGAGAATTTACAACATTAACAAAGTGGGACCAGCGGTTTGGTATGCAAGGATGCGCAGGCGCAGGGCCGGTTACCGCCCCGCGCCCCGCCGCCCGCACCCGCCGGCTAACGGCCCTAACATTACATACAACATGAACAAAAAATAAAATAATCTTTAAAAACATAATACTTTACAATTTTATTACTGAACATACAACAATAATTGCACTTAGGTAAAACATATCTCTAAACTACACATTTAATAATGACATCGATAATGTTTAATTGCATTTAATACATAAATACGCGATTAAAATACCTATGTACAAGTTTATTCAATGGCAATTTCTAGAAGGCACAACATTCACATCAGAACCTGGCGAATTCGATATCGCTCGGCGCGATGCGCGTCGCGTCGCCCGCGTCGTCGCGGCCGCCCGATACGATAGCGCGCCGCGAGCGCGAGGCCGCCCGAGTTGGCAACGCCGCCCCCCGCCCCGCGCCCGCCCGCCCGCGCCTGCGCACTCACAACTTCTTGACAATGTCGAACTTGGACTTGAGGTCCATCGGCACCTTCTTGGGGTCGACCTTCTTCTTGGCGGCGAGGTGCGCGCGCATCTCGGCGGCGGTCATCTGCAGGTTGAGCCGCGGCGGCTCGGCGGTCGCGGCGGCGGCGGCGGCAGCGGCGGGCGCGGCGGCCGCCGGCGCCTCCAGGTCCGGCAGCGACTCGCCGGGCGCCGGCGCCGCCACCAGCAGCGACGTCTCCTCGGGCCGCTCCTTGATGCGCGCCACCACCTGCTTGTGCGTCTCGCCGGCGATGCTGTGCCCGTTCACCTCGAGGATGCGGTCGCCGCGCGTCAGACCCGCGCGCTCCGCCGGGGAACCCTCGTCGACTTTCCCGATATACTGGCCGGGTTTGCCCTTCTCTGCGTGCAGGTTGAATCCGTAGCCGTCGAAGTCGGGGACCTTCCGCACGTGGCAGAGCCGCGGTTCCGGCGCGGGCGCCGCCGCCACGCCGTTCGCGGACATTGTTCACTGCGCGATGCACGCGTGCCCCGAGTCGCGCGCGGTCGGAGACTGCCTCCCGCACTGCCGCCGCCGCGCTCGCGCCCGCGCCGCCGCCGCCGCCCGCGCCGCGCTACCTGCCGCGGGGCGCGGGCGCGGGCGCGGGCGGCAGGTGGGACGCGGCGAGGTGTGCGGCCGCAGTGCGCCCCGGGTCGCCGCAGAGGACCGAGCTATCGCCCGTCGCGAGTGACAGTGAGTGAGACCGGCAGTGAGGTCGCAGCCTTCCCCAGACACCTTCGAGGGTGAGTACGCAGCCCCCGGGGCAAGCAGTGCGGGTCGGCGACCGCGCCCTGCTCGACGACGTGTCCGTGGGCCTCGATGTCCCTCCGTGTGTTTGGGAAAGCTTATGTGCTGGCACCGGCGCTCTATAACCTGATCGATGCGTAGGCAGTTATAGCTGATCCTCGGTCCTTGGATCTTGTGGGGATTGATGGTATGTTGTGAAAGAGGACCCTATTGGAGACAGGCTGGCCTGCAGGGCGCAGGCGGAGCGCGGGCGCGGCCGCGGCGCTAGAGGGCGCGCGCGCGCCGGTCGTTGCTCCGCCGACACATTACGGTTTATAGCGCCTCATTCTAATTACACTCGGATATAGTAAAGGTTCTGATTTCAATTTTATATAAGAGTTCATATTCATTCAGCTCACCCGTTACACCAGAAGAAACTGTTGCCAATTAAGTAACTTTTCTTAAAGTATCCAGCTTTTCATATTCCATAAGCAAACATGACACCGTTTCATACGTTGGTATGGTATGAATTGAAATTCACTTGTCTTGTTATTGAGAGGGCGTCAAACACTGATTGTTGACGACATATCACTTTGCAGAAATTGATTATTAACGCAATTATCAGTTTTGATATGCTCAAAACTGGCACCAATAACATTGAAAAGCTGCTAATTTGTTCTACTTACTGGAATGTCAGTTGAATGAGCTATGCTCTAAATCATCTAATCTTCTTTAATCCATAGATATCGCACCATGAGCTGATTAGACATGTATTGATTGTGTTGTGCCCATTCTGCAGAGCACAAACATCTCCAGTCGCTTGTCACCCCGTGTGGCATAAATGGTCGTCTTCGTTTTAGAGCAAGATCATTTAGATTCCACGGTCTTGGTTGCCGAGACACTGGACAGAATTTAATTTTCAATTCTCCACCAGAAATCAACCCCTTCAGTTCTTGAGAAAACACACGTTTGGCAGAGGACGGGACCATAACACAGATGACAAAATTGGGACCAAAAAGCATAACCTAATCATATAGGAGACTTTTAACGTTAGCTAAACATTTCCTCAGTGTAAGTACAGTGCATCATTTTCTCTTTATGCGTTGCAAATTCCATTATATCCATAACAACCATGCTAGCTTGAATTTCGTCATGGCAATGTCAATACAAGTTTTCATTCGTAATAATCCAGGATATACACGTAATCAATTATCTAATGCTTTAGTTACATTGTCGTCGTCGAACAATATTTTTTTATCAGTTAAAAGGTAACCCACTACATCGTAATTATATTTATACAAGTAGTAATTATAAAATACGTATTTCCTAAAATTATCTGCTTGCCAGAAATCTCGATCTATCATATCATGTTTGAGCAGCTATGATAGATCATTCAGTCAGTTACATATTCTTTCATAATTTAGACGTACCTAATTGCTTCCTTAAACCATTTCTGTCACAATTGTAATCACAGTTTTATTGTTAGTTGCAGTTTAGTTTATTTGCCAACAGATTTACACCATTTTTTACATTGAAATATTACATCCTCCTTTCTTCTGTCCGTAGATGATACAACAACTTTTCTTCTCTCTAATGCATTTTGTGTACAATAGAGAGTTAGAAATAATATTGTTTCCAGTATGACTCCACGAGTTATCTATTAGGATTTCAAAATCATTCTATTTATGACACGGCAATCGTGACACGTTGTTCAAATATGTTAATGCCTTATCAATTCCATATAGGAGCTTAACTTTTATCGAGTTTACCTTCATGTGTTCATTATGTTATCTTGATCGCATTGGATTGAAATTATGCGCTGTATCAATTAAAATTTATATGTCTATTCAATACCAACATCCTCATTTATATGTTTATACTTTAATGAAGCCGTCTGGTGTCCGGCGGTTGTAGAATAGTACCAACCCCTAACATACGTGGGTGTCCTACAAGGCTACCAATGTTTTCGAAACAAAAAATCTAAAGTCGGTTAAAAAAGTCCAACCCGCCTGCCAAGCGTGGAGATTATGGCAATAACCTTCCCTTTCGTGGAAGAGGCCCTAAGTCCTGCTGTGATGATTAACCTTTCCATACATGAACGTCGGTTTGAGACAGACTGAATGTGACTGTATTTTTTTAATATCACCTATGGAAAGTATCTGAAGTGAAATTGAACGAAAGATGACGTAGTGGCAGAAACAGAAAGAGGGATGTTGAGGCATGTAGAGCGTAGTAAAAATCTTCCATATTTCTTAGCGATAGTAATTACATATCCTCTTGTATGAGTTCTAGAAGTGAAAAAAACAAGTCTGCCTTACATGGTCTTGGCAGTTTCACTTTTCAGCCACATCTAAGCCACTTTTCATTTTGGTGACTCGCCCTGACTTGGTTGAGAGGAAGGGTCGTCAGTCGATAGAACCACGTGTAGATTGCTGGCTGCCCGTCAGGCTCTGGTGGGGCGTGGCGTTACGCAACCGCTTTGACGTCACACACGCTACTCCCCACACGCAACTATGCAGCACCCATGATTAACAGGCTTCCTCAGGTGTGAACAGTAATCAGTTGTCGATGATTATGGGAAGACTTAACACTCGATAGTTTATGCGAGTGATAGAAGAGTCAGTGGCCGAGTGGTTAAGGTATCCGATTCGTAAGCGAGAGGTACCAGCTTCGATTCCCACTGCGGGCGTGTACCAATGACTCTTTTCTGCCTTAAGTACATTAGTTGAACACTAACCTATGCTCATACGGTGAGGGAAAACATCGTGATGAAACCTGCACATTCCAGCGACTAAATTCCGGCAACCATGATCCAATATTTTCAGGTTTCCTTAGTACCAGGCTGCTACTAATTTAGGGCTAAGAAGCGACTCACCCCGGCTTCGCACGGGTTACTACGGGTTAAATATTGTTATGATATTTGTCAGAGCAACTGTCAAATGAACCAGACGAATTCGACAGACATACGTCAGAAATACAGTTTTAACTACACTTTGACTACACCTCCATAATGACCTACATGTGATATATAATTAATTAATAATTTATCATGGACTATGTATAAAAATACTTAATAAATATATTTTTAAAGCTTTAAATTATATTATAAATCGATTAAATAAGTGAAGGTTTATATACCAGACAAAATGAAAGGGTATCTCAGGCAGTTAGAGATTTACATTGAAAGAAGAAGAGGAAAAAAAAGACGTTAAAAAGCACCATACATATGCCTTAAATATTTAAATTGTTGTCCACACCGCTGCCCCCCGGAATTGTACCCAGGAAGTTAGCTGCGGTAATTCGTTCAAAAGCAATGCTTATTCTCTTTTTTCTAAATAAATTAATAATAAAAATAATATAATGAACTCGAGGGTTCTGGGCAGCCCCTAACGAAAGTCCCCAACGGTGGGCCCACCTGTCACACCGCAATAAAATTTATAGAATCGAATTCCAACCTATACTGGTTCATACGATAACAGGTTGTGAAAGCTATAATACAACCTATCATAATTATTATGCAACGGAGTAATTTTAGATACCTATTTTTAGGGTTCCGTAACTCAAAAGAAAAGAACGGAACCCTTAGGCGCTGTCCTAATTGGCAATGGTCGTGCGACGGGCGGTTGTTGCGGAATTCTATTCGCATGACCGTTTCAACTAGGACAGCGGTTTATAGGATCACTTTCTTTTTAATATTAGACAAGACAGGCATATGACCGCCATCTCACCTATTGGTAAGTGACGATGCAGCCGAAGATGGAACACGCCTGTCTTGGAACAGCCTATTCACTCTGGCTTTGAAGGTATCCAGACTATATTGATCAGGGAACACATTCGCAGGCAACGTGTTCCATTCCTGAGCCGTAGGTATATAAAAGTCGAGCCAAAACTTTGTTGTCTATCCGTCAAGACCTTTTATCTCGGTAACGCGTAGAGGTATCAAGCTTAAATTAACATCTAGTACTCAAGTCTGCAATACCTTGGAACAGCGAAAACATCAAACTTCTACGTCGACGCAATCAAAAGATACGACCGTTTATGCTCCGTTTATGCCGCATATTGTGACAGTCGTAAGGGAATCAAAATCTTCGTTACTTCCCGTCGACCGAGAATCATGAGATTTACAAGATGCAATGCCATGTAGCACAAGTAAACGAAACAATGTAAAAATCGTAAATAAAAACTATATAACAAAAAAAAATTTGTGAACCAACAAATGTTAGATTCGCAAATATTTAATTCAAGTTGGAAGTACTTTTTTAACAGTATATAGCATGTATGTTGACAGGCAACTACGGAACCCTAGACAGACGTGGCCCGACACGTCTTGGCCAGTTTATTTTAATAAGTATTTGACTTCATTGCTATAAAAATACCATGAGCATGTAATCCACGTGGCAACAGGGTTACGTAATTAGCATTCTGGTATTACTTAGACAAAGTTCCGTCACATTCTCATTAAGATAAATTACCTTTTTAATTCAACTAATAAACTATTACATCTAAGTTGACTTTTGGATGTCAACACAATAGTAAACAATAGAAATATTTTATTAAATTTAAGTATAACAAACAAGCATTAACTTTTGTTTTAACTGTACCCAATCATATATTTAAAGGTTATTTTACACGTACAGGGGAACCTACTGGTACCACGTGACCAGTGAACGGTATATTTTTTAACGAGTACTGGACGAGTCGGCCCGTGACCATGATGCATGCAACTGCGTCGAAATATCCGACTCGGTTGACCACTGCTTGACTTATCAAAAATAAAAAATATCTTGGCGTTCACGTCCCGGTTTTGATCTCGCGCACGAGGGCGCGGAGTCCGCATTTACCATGATCTAGGATTTGGCAGATCAAGTAACCCTGCTACCAGATTGGATCATGGTTACGCTTTCAGTCGCCTGGATGTGCAGGTTTTATCACGTTGTTTTCCCTCACCGTAAGAGTGTCGGTTAGTATACAACTAATTTACATTACTCAGAAAAGAGTCATTGATACATGGCGGTGGCGGGATCGTTGACTTATAAAATGTCTGACAATAACCACGATAGTACAAATTAAATTAAAATTAATTTATTTCAAGTACCTGAGACTCATATTCAAATTCAATAATCATTTATTGCTACAAATACTAATACTAAAATTTTGAAATAAACATGTCACTTAAATAATTAATACAAAATTTAAAAGGAGTTTAATGGATATTTCAATGTCTTGTACTCCTTTTTATATTGTGGCTTCCACTAAATTTAGCGATTCTGCCAAAGACTAATAAAGTGGTATGTATAGAGAGATGCCCATTGATTAAGTTCCCATAAACGACAAACCAAAAAACTAAAAACAACACAATCCGCACTACTCTAGCGCCTAACGACAAAATATTTAAATGTCAAAATGTTATAAAACACACATGTCAACAGTACATGTCAAAACACAACTGCCCACTTCTGACGTCACTCGGCCGGGAAAGCTGGAGTCGTCCTACTGCGGGAGAAAACCGGAAGCGCCGATCGGAGTCTCCCGCGCCGCTCAGAATACCTTAATAATGTCAAGGCTTCGAGAACCGACGGACGACGTGCCTATGCTAATGAGGGCCGCGCCTTCGGGGAACGAACACGAGTATCACTTGGCCAAATCTATACTTGTATTTCTATACTAATCTTTATGTAGCATAAAACAAAGTCGCTTCACGCCGTCTGTATCTATGTGCGCTTAGATCTTTTAAACTGCTACAGATAAAGTGATTCAAGAGGAAGCTTTATAGGCGAAAAAAAAGGGTAGGGTAAAAAAGGGGGTAAAGTAGGTGTACGCGAACGAAGTCGCGCCGGGTCAACGAGAAAATATTTGATTGTTTGTTTATAATGGATAAACTGAAAAACTACTTAATCGATATTAAAAATTCTTTCACCTATCGAGAGCTACATTATCAAGGGTAACATAGGCTATAGTTTTCCCCCAAATTCAATGTGGTCCCATAGGACCGGGCCCGAAATATAGTTACCGAATTTTACGCAGACAAAGTCGCGGCCAAAAAGCTAGTATATAATACAAATTGAGACAATTTCCTAGTATATGGATTTATTTCTTGTATCTTTGGGCTGTATACTGTGCATTTGGGTTAAATAATTATTGAAAGTTACACTTTTCCTATATAAACCTGCTCGATAGTGCGTTAGAAACAATATAGGTACTTACTTATAAAACACACATTCGACGAAAAAAAATTCATTTTCGTCTCGTTAATGTATATTTTCGCTATACTAGAACGTTCATCTGTTACATATAGTTTTTAACTTCCGCCGAAAGAGGGGTATTATTAGTTTGACGTATGTGTATGTATTGCTGTATGTGGCATCGCAGCTGCCGAACGGATTGTCTGATTTCGATACATTTCCTCTTATTGAAAGCTAGTTTAATGCTTTTGTTGTTGTTCTTAGCTTAATTTCATTACTGCAAGACTGCAAGCTGCATGGTTGGTATACCTATGAAATGTTGACTAGATTACGTTCATTGAAAGTTCATTTATCAAAAACAAGTGCCTACAATGAGCTCTAAACATAGCAAATTTAAGCTTATCAATTGAAACGCGCCGAATACAAAAGACAACTACTATACAACAGACCTCGCCCACATTTACAAAAACTAACCTAAAACGATAACAGCTATACGAAAACTCTAAGACATAACTCATAGTTGGTCTACTGCAAGTCTTCAACCACTACACAACGCCACTTGATGTTTATCCACAGCGTTTGTTTACTAAACTCACGGTTTATCTGCGCTGCTTTATGCATTCGTTGATAAGCCTTTTTGTGGGCCGTGAGAGTCCTTATGGCGTTGGAATAAGAGTCATTGCCGCGGTGGTCGCCGGTCAGTTGATATGTAGCGAGTCGAGAGTCCTCTGCGCTCGCGCATAGAATCTGTATCAAGGTTGCCAACTTAACAGTTTTGATGCTAGATAGATACAGATAGCAACAAATCTAACACTAAATAGCAATTAGTTGTTTTCATACATTTTAATTAAAAGTTTAGAAATAAATAAGTACAATATTCATATCCAAACATGACCTTTTTGTGACAAAACTTGGAATTCTCCAAGATATTCTTGAATAAAAGGGAAAAGAATGGCCCACTTCAATTAAATCTACTATTTGTTTATAAATAAATACCAAATATTTTTAACTAGCATTACTTTAAAATTTTGTAAAAAATAAAAACATGCCACTTTTTTATTAGGCTCTTGTATTTTTTTAATCTGGCGAAAATCACTTTTTAGCTGTCATTTACCACCGACCCACTAATCGATTAGCCTGCAGTCTCACATAAATTCCCATTTAGTTAAATCTGACAAAATCTAGCACATTTTAAACTCTCATTTACCGCACCGCGAATCAGTTACCCTATAGCTTCGCACAAACTCGTACTAAGTCTATCGATTGCTCGCAGAGCCTGTTTACCGCAGAAGGCCACCCGAGCTCAGGAATTTCACATGTAGCCCGCCACAAGTGATTGCCAAACGCGTGACTAACTATTTACATATTTCTATCGCGCTAATGCATCAAAATAACGTTGTCATTGCATCGTTACGAGTACAGTGAAGGTTGTTCGCTACTTTGATGGATAGAAGTTTGACAACCGGCATGGGTAGTACAAGTGTGCCCGCGACATGTCTCGCGCGAAAGCCTTTGTCTCATTCTCTCAATACTAAGATGAAAAAGATAGCGGTATATTGTCGCGCCTTTTCTCGCTTATCGCGCGATAGAGGACACTTGTAATAGCCGTGCCGAGTGGTTTAGTTGGTTAACTAACATGCCGTGCCAAGACAAGGTCCTGGGTTCGATTCCCGGCCGAGCAGAAATTACGAATTAGTTACGGGTCTGGGTGTAGCATGTATTAAGTCCTATGTATTTAACAATAATTATTATAAATCGTTTATCAGTTAAATAACACTCATAACACAAGCTTTGTTTACTTTGAGGTATATGGCTCTGTGTTAATTTATAACAAAAAAAAGAAATGTCATTGTAAACCCCTATCAATATTCTGAATGCGAAGTAACTCTGTCTTTGCTGCTACGCCTGCTACGGTGGACCGGGAACGGCACCCCTATATAAAAGACATCAACGCGGGCGTCTTTGGTCCCTGGATCGGCTTGGATCACGTTTTGAAAAAAAATTCGGTGCTGATAAATAATGAGTAATATTATTTACGTACTAATTATTGCTCGCCATTTCGTCCGCATAATACGCTTATAAAGTTCCAGACCCTTTTCCACAGGAACCACTTTCTATTTCAGTGCTATTCTGATCTTTAAGCTAGGTATGGGTATAGTAGTTTTGCGTATAGGATGTAACAAACATCCAACCATCCAGCACATTTCAAATTAAATTAAATAAAAAAACAATTTGCCAAAATCTGCAACGGTCTGGAGGTGGAATGAGCTCCCAGCCACAATGATTCCTTTGGACTATGATATGGGATCGTTCAAAAAATGACGTTTCTCTAAATGACTTTTCAAGAAAATGATCTACCTCGCCAAAAGTTTCAAGAGGTACCTTCAAAGGCGGGCAAAGCATTGGTAACTCCCCTGGTGTTGCTGAGATCCATAGACGGCATTAACCACTTTCCATCAGGTGGCCCGCTTGCCTGTTTATCTGCCGCATTACAAAAAAAAAGATTTGTGTACAGAAGTAATAAAAATCCATCCATCCTTACAAGCTTCCCAAATAACCAAACCAAACAATCCTTGGTAATGCCACTGTACAAAGGGAAAGGAGATAAAAGATATATCTTTGTGTATGTATAAATGTATAGATGAGATGTATAAATAGTTATCGGCCAATTACACTCATACCTATTCTATCCAAAAATTTTGAAAAATGTATGCACAAAAGAATGATCGATTTTTGAAATAGATTTCAAATAATGGACATCAATCAATTCGGCTTCCAAAAAATAAATCTACGTCGCTTGCAATATATTCAATTATAAAAAATATTTTAAACAGTCTCAATGAGAATTACTTGACTACATGTTTATTTTTAGATTTATCAAAGGCGTTTGACTTTGTTTCACATGATTTACTGCTACAGAAACTGGAGTTCCACAGGGAAGCGTATTGGGACCAATTTTGTTTCTTTTGTACGTCAATGATATTGTACAAGTAAGTGGACATGCATGTACTCTTTTTGCAGTTGCATCACATTTCATTAGTTGTGACATCTAATAAAAATAATGCAAATAATAATATGATATTGACACATGAATTTGACATTAATAATTTACTTTCTAATATAACTAATTGGCTAAATAATAACAATCTACAAATAAATTTAGATATAACGAACTATATGCAATTCCATAAAACAAAAGATAAAATCAATTTACACATTAATTACGATGGTACAAAAATAAATGAAGTTGATCAAACCAAATTCTTGGGATTAATACTAGATAAAAATATGAATTGGAAGGCTCAGGTAGATTGTGTTCGCAGTAAAATCAATAGATTTGTTTACGCACTCATACGTTTAAAAAATACCACTAATATAAAAACTGCTCTAATGGCATACCACTCCTATGTGGAATCCGTTTTCCAGTATGTAATTGTAATCTGAGGAAATAGTTGCGCAATTAATCGAGTCTTGCATGAAAGAAATGCATTCGGGCATTATACGGGATTGCACCTGACGTGTCTTGCAAGCCCTATTTTACCAGGCTTGGTATACTAACCATTCCATCGCTATATATATTTCGTTATATATTTCTATATATACGAAATATGTGTATTTGTGAGGCAACATGCCTATCTATTCACGCGAGCTTGTGATATAAGTAAACGGGAGCAAAGAGATCCCAATAGACTGGTACTGACGATAAATCCAAAAAACGCAAAATACAACATATTGTGTATAAAAATGTATAATAAGTTGCCGAACTATTTTAAATTGTTAAATGAAATATTATTTAGGAAAAAATTAAAGAACTGGCTCTGTGTACAAGCCTTTTATACAATTAAAGAGTTCACTGACAATAAGTTGAAATAAGTTGGATACTTAATAAAATTATGATATAATTTTCATGCTGTAATTCTGACAGGCTAAACGTGATTGTACATATTTACAAATAACTCCACCTCTGTAAGACCATGTTTATAGCAAATAAATGATTATGATTATGAACCAAGGAAAAATGACCCAAAATCTGCTCCATTCTCAAGCGATGCTCTTACCAACGACTAACATTCAATTTTTATTCTATATCCTATCCTAGATTAACGAGAACCACATCACGGCTTCTTATCGCTGCGCGCGCGCGTGTGCGTGCGATGCAGATAACGCAAATATTTCATTGTGCGATAACGGCCGTGTGTCGGTTGCGGTATGCCATTACCGCCTATTAGGGCTTTATTTTATGTCATAAATAAAAAAAATTAGATTGGTTTTAATGTCATGTGCTTTCGCGCATGCTGGCCAAAATTATCTAGGCGTTAATGTCCCGGCCAGGGGTCCGCCGGGATCAGGATACAGGATTTGACAGATCAGATAATTACAGTGGGGCGAATGTCGTTTATAATGTGTACGGCTAAGGAATGGAACGCGTTCCCTAATCAATATAATCTGGATTCCTTCAAAGCTAGACTGAATAGGCTGTTCCAAGACGGGCACGCTCCATCTTCGGCCGCATCGTCAATTACCAACAGGTGAGATGGCGGTCAAACGCCTAAAATCAAAAAATTATAAAAAGACTTCGTGATACTGCTACCAGGGGAACCAGACCAGATAGAATCATGTTCTCACATTCCTTTCTTTCTTTATTCTTTATTGTACACGAAAATAATAAATACAATTTAACAGAAGGTAACTTAAGTACAAAGGCGAGCTTAACTCAACAGTTGAGTTGAGTCAGTCGCCTGAATTCAGTCGCAAGTCGTCCGGTTGTGATGAAGCCTGCACGGTTTCATCACAACCGGGCTATTGGCACCAAGCTGATTATTATTTAGCAGCTGTAATAAAGGTGTGGTATTGCAAATAACTACTAAACTACCGCGAACCAGAACGACTAAAACTACAAAACACCTGACTGAGTAGTTAATATAGCTAGGCATACCATTTCGTCCCACATTAGGGAGCCTACTCAATAGTAACTATGGCCTAAGCCTTCTCGCTCGCACTTACCTTGAATTCCCATGAATGAACAGTACAACATGCACTGTAGGACTATGTGCTACTTAGAGAGTACTCAGGCGAGATGGCGCGGGTATTTCGCTTATGTCAACACGAGCCGGCTATCGCATACAAGTACTACACCTTATCTATCTCTTATAGACTATATCGTAGGTACACTAGGTTTTGACCTAGACTTCATTTACGCAGACTAATAACCTAACTGACAAAAAAAGTCGGATAACGCCCAACAAGTTTTTTTTTATGGATTACGGTAGACAAACAGGCAAGCGGGCCACCTGATGGAAAGTGTCACCACTGCCTATAGACATTAGCAACACTTCGCCCACTTCTATAACACGTTGCTCTGGCAGCAAAAAGGCGAATGCCCCTCCACTGCCAAAGCCACGGTTATCCAAATCCCCACCCCATGGAGCACTGGAAACCTTACTCACCGGCAGAAACACAATACTTTTTAAAAGTGTATTGTTTAGCTGCAGTATTCTGTAAGGTGGAGGTACTTCCCCAGTCGGGCGGCTTGAATTCGAACGGGATACCCCGCTATGCCTACCTCTCTTAAAATAACACAAGTTCACATATACTCAAATATTTTCTAAACTGCTTAACCGATTTTAATAAAATAAGCTAAGAACGATCTTGATTAAACTGACGTTCAAATACGAGTTCAACGAGCTACGATGCCACAGACAAATACACAAAGCCAAAGACCAGGTACACACGTCAAACTGATATCACCTCTCTTTTTTCCTCTGGAGTTATTAAATACAGCAGAGTACATATTTCTTTGTAACTAGCTATTCGCCCATAGCTGTGCTCATTTGCATACTGTATCCTTCACAAATGTTATCCTCGTAAATCAATTACCCATTATTGGTGAAAAAATTATAACTGAGAAGAATTGGAGTTTGAAATGTCAATATTCTTTTTATTTAGTAGCCGGCTTTTAACACTGTCTTTGATAAACGGAGCTTTCGAATAGTGATAGATCTTGAAATTAACATGGTGGTCATAGGATTTTCACCTTCCGCGTAAGTAAGCGTTCTCCACTTATCATCATCATCATCATCATCGTCCTTGTAGCCAATCCGAGAACTTTCTCCTGCACTTCATCCGATCTTCGACACCCTCGCGTCGTAAGCCGATGGCTCATGCATCCGACTCGGCGATGTCAGTCCATCGATTTTTGTTAGCCTTCTCCGCTATTGCAGGGTTTTCCCTTCAAGGAAACAAATATACGACATGACTAAATAAGTATACCTCTTCACATTATCAACTACAGATTAGTAAACAAAAAAAAATTGCCAGTGACTCAAGTGATAAACAAATACCTAATACCTGACTATACACTCTCTGATTCATATTGTACTACACTGCCGTGTAGCCGTTGGCCGTGTGGTGTCCAGCAAAGTAGAATAGCACTAACCCCTTACACTCGTGGGTGTCGTACAACGACGACTAATGTTTTCGAGGCAACAGATCTAGTCCCCGTAGGCTGGAAAATGGGCAGCAGCGTTTTCCATTGTTATATTTATAACACTGCGATCTCTAACCCGCCGGCCAAGCATGGAGATTGTGGCAATAACCTCCCCAATAGACTCTTATGGGCTGTGATGTGGTGATGAACCACACTGCCAGTGCCTACTTAGTATGACGTCCACGCATTGCTATTGCCCTACCGGTGCGGTGTTCCGTCGACTGTGACGTATTGTATTCTATTGTCCGTCTGTCGCTGACAAACTGTGGAATTACGACGTTGGCGAAATGCCGGCGTTTCATATAAAACGCCCGCAATTTGGATGTCGAGTTTATTTGTATAAATTTACGTTTAGAAACACTAGATTTGTGGTCGTCGATACATTGGAATTGGCAGTTGGAACGAATACAGCTTTTAAATTTTTTTTACCGCAGCCTATAGACGTTTGCAATATCTGGGCCATCACTCACGCGTTGCTGACCTCGTTAAAACCTTTTCACCTCTTTTTTGAAGAACTCCATGTTGTACTCTCCAGGGAAAACCTCTCCAGGTTGTTCATTCAATCACCTTAGTGTGGAATGAATCAGTCTTTGCTGTCAACTGCTGAACGTAGGTCTCAAAGAGCGCTTCTTCCCTGTCTTGGGCGATCCGCATCCATCCACTGCCCATCAATGGACGAGTCCGTTGGGAATACAAGTCCCCGTAGAAATTATCGACTTTGGCGAGTATGTCTGACTTTGAGATGACGATGGAGCCTGGTGCTAAGCTTTGGCAGATGACAACAGGAGGTAGAAAATACTTTTGATCCGTTAAACTTTCGATCGAATAAAGCAAAATCGGCCAGGCGTGTTAGAATTCTGTTGGTGTCGGAGGATTCGTTTATTGGTTTTGTTATAGTGTAGTACACTTTTATAGTTTTATACAAGTATATCAGCTTGTTTTTTTTATTAATATTGTATTCGTTCATTTTTATTAAACTCGTAACTAAATTGTTGTGTTCAATATCAATGAGCCCTTGTTGAAAATTTCCCGCGACGTGTCCATCAGTATGCAATACGGCGCGTGCCTACTTGCGTCCTGCCCCCCCTTCCCCGCTCACATACGCCCAGTTCCGGTAACTCGAAACCGGGTCCCAGCACACTCGGCACAGCATAATAGCCGGCACTAACCCATTATTTCCGGATAGCTTAGTGATTTCACCAATGGCGACAGCATGGAATATTAAATTGTTTTACTACATTTTACCTACTATTAATATTTGCCGGGTTAAAGTGAGAGGTTGCTGTGTACTTACATAACTGGCTATTTGTTTCGAGGCAAATGTTTTACGGGTAGGCAAAACCAGCTGTTTTTTTTTTTATGTTATTCGGTAGGCAAACAGGCAAGCGGGCCACCTGAAGGAAAGTGGTCACCACTGCCTATAGACATTAGCAACACCAAGAGTATCGCTAATGCGTTACCCACCTCTATAACACGTTGCTCTGGCAGCAAAAAGCAAATGCCACTCCACTGCCAAAGCCACGGTTCCCCAAATCCCCACCCCATGGAGCACTGGAAACCTTACTCACCGGCAGAAACAAAATACTATTTAAAAGAGTATTATTTAGATTATTTAGCTGTTGCTCGCTCCACGCTTGCAAACCTCTCCACTTCTTCTTTCTTTCTCCGGCCTTTCCCCATTTTTATTTGTTGTCGGCTCTCCCAATCCCCTTTCGCCTTTTGCAAACCTCTCCACTAAATAAAAAAAAAATATTTAAAAAATAAAGTTTATTCACGTAAGTCAACTTAAATAATACTGCAGTGTCTACGAGCTACCTTGCAATAGCACTAAGTATCTTCCCCTGACTCGAGTTAAGTAAACCTGTGTTACGAGAATCAATGGTCTCACTCCGCGGCTGATGATTTATATTGCATCAGTTTTAAGTTATTTATCAGTTACCACTAAGCACCAACAAGTCATTCTAAAAATAAAATAAAAACGAAAGCTTTGCGAAATAAGTGTTGGTGGTTTATGTGTTCGTGCGTTGGTATTTATGTAAACTAAAGTGGAGGAATTTCAAATCCAACTGTGAACTGATACCAGCTGTAGATTCACATAATCTCATATGTATAATGCTTATGGTAATGCCATAATCTCCGATTCGTTTGTGTTCCAGATCGAAAGATAAGGTAGCCAGCGCAATAACAGGCATGAGACATTTCATCCAGGCAGGCCGCAAGCTTCTTTGCCACCTTAGGGGCATAAAAAAAATGTCAGGACAGTGACAACGCACCTACAGTTCTGCATTTTTGTTGCCTGCAGCCTAAATGCACGAATGGTAGATGTTCTGGGCGACAATTACAGCTGAGGGCTGGCTGCCTGCTCGTTAGTCACTGCGTAGAATAAAAGAAAAGCTTTCCGCGTCAGTGGCAACGTTTGGTGCTATATTCTGCGTCGCCGGACACTCCACGGCCAATCATCATAATTCTAGTGGTCAATCCCAGCTTCTGCCAGGGTCTGCTTTTCTTACTTTTTGTCTTCACTTCGCCCGGTCTTCGGCATCCCGGCGCCGTGAGCCGTTGGCTTTCACGTATGCCTCAGCCATGTCAATCATCGCCTCTTGGGCGCTGTCCTAATTGGCAACGGTCATGCGACGAGAGGTTTTGAGGTCTCCTATCGGTCGGACGACGTCTGTCGTACGTCCATGGTCGCACGACCGTTGCTAATTATAACAGCGCCTTAAGCCTCCCTCGGGACCTCTTTCCTTATACCGGCAGGTTAAAGCACCTGATCAAACCAGCGCAAATTTAATAACCACCTCTAGAGCAAAAAAGAGTTCTACTCTAACCAAGCCCTCTTATTTCCAGAACCCAATAACGTCAGCAGCACCTTCGGCAGTGTCGTGATGCGTTCGCCACGGTGACGTCACGCGGCAAGATGGCGGCTCGTAGCAGCGCCGGCGGCGGCGGCTCGCGCGCCGACACGCAGCGGGCGCTCGACGAATTTGACGAGGTGGGTGCGACAGTATAGATCGACCACACAACTGATATATCGACCGCGGGGGGTCGGAAGGTGAAGATTCGCGGGTTCGCGGTTGAACGCGGGGCGCGGAGCAGGGAACACTTGAGCTTCCGCGCCCCCCGCTTTGACTGAAGAAACGTCCCCTTTCCGCCTTCCGGGCGATATACCAGTTGTGAAGAAAACGCAACTTAGACATAGATAACGTACAGTTAGAAATTACAGTCGCAGCTTGGGTCACAAAAAAATGGTTTTTGTTTCAGTTTGTATACGGACAGACCAACGTTTTGTAGGTCTCGTAAACCTATACTATCGCTACAAAGTGGACTTTTCTTGTACTTGATGATGTAGGATAACCTACGGTCATGTATTGAAACTCGGCTGATGTACTCCTACATACAAATTCAGATACAGACATATTTGTAGCCATACACACAGACGTAGATTAACCCACAGAGATGGAAATGAAAGTTTTTAACACAAGTATCCCACCAGGTGGCGGGCTTGCGTGAAGGCCGGCACCTGTACGCGCTGGAGCACCTGGCCACGTTCACGGTGACTCGAGAGACTGGAATCGTGTACCCCGCCGATGGGATGCGGAGGCTGCTACAGCTGGAGAAGACAAATGGTGAGTGACAGCTTCTGCTTTGGTTATTTACTTAATTTTCTTGTCGAATCGATGGACTAAACTCCCACTGACACTTTGTTCGCTCAGTATTTAAAATGTCCTCCATTCTGCATTGACATCCCTGACCCTGTTAACAGGGGAACCTGACCATATTGGCCAACAGTTACACATTCATTCGTCTGATTGGAAACTATAACAATGCCCTTTACTAATATGTGGGAGGTTCATGTCCAGTAGTGGACTGTTGCCGCTGATATGATGTAAGGTTTATCTTAATGAAAGTGTGTGAATGTGAAGAGGATACATCTTTGGGCAATTGTTTAGTTTTGAAGAATTCTTGTGGTAAAGCAGACAACCCATCTGATGCCATGTGGAAACTGATAATAATATCTACGAGTCCGTAACCATGGTCCGATCTACAACTGATCGATCATCTTTAGTGCTCAAACGAATTATTTTTCGAAATCAAGTTTGTGCGACGAACGTTTGTGCAATAGTACGATGATGCTACATAATATAGATGAATGAATAGTATTGCGACGAACGACTCATTAATGAATTAGTCTGCGAAAGATGCAGTTGCGTTTTTCGAGAAGGACTTAAGGAGTAACTATGGTAACATAAGGTGGCAGATCAGCTACTGTCTTTCACACAAAAGTTAAATAAAAAAAGTTTATTAACTTGTGTGCGGTTTTTAGAAAACAATAACTTTTGTGTAACTTTGTTTAAATAGTATAGCAGACTTTTCGAATTTATCTAGTTACATAGCTGGTCCGCCGCGATTGTTGAAAACCGCATCCTTGCGTAGTTTAGAAGGCATATTATAGATACAGAGAGCCAGACGGCTGGCTAGAAGCGACTTTGTTTTATACTATGGACGATATTAGAATAGGCAATCATATGATGAAATTACTAATTGTCAATTAATTTTTTTCCAGGAATATGGAGTCAGAAAATGCAGCTATGTCTAGAGGGGCAGTGGGTGCTGGTCATGGATTTTGAAACGGGGGTACGTTGGTTTACTTATTTTTTAACCACTAACACACAGCCAACCCACACCCGGTGTATGTTTGTAAACATCTTTAAACATCCGCTGTGGAATCTGTGAAAACAAAGTTTCTAAATGTTTCAGATACAAATTGTAACTTAAGGGAGTAAGTTCCTGTGTATACCGTACTACCGCACTGAATACAATCAATGGTTGTTACAGTTGGTTCTAATCAATACATTCTCTCTTCTCATTATGCCTGACTGATGGTAATTAGTTAGCACAGCCTTAGGCTTTGCAATACCAGAGGTATCACTCCTGCGCTGCTGAGCTTGTAAAAACCTTGACAGCCATCTCACACAATTATGATCAATATCTTCCCTGCCCCGGGGTGCGCCTAGACCATCATCCAAGATTTGGCCAGATAATTATATAGGAGCGACTGCTATGTGACCTCCGTGACCCTGCCAAAACGGAACCTGACTAGGTTGGATCATGGTTATACATTCAGGTGTACTGGTATCTTCACGATGTTTTCCCTTCTAAGAGCATCGGTGAATGTTCAACTAACATATTCATCTCATTGGTACCTACTCGTTTACGATTCAGTTATTTTGTTATTTATTTATTGCATCACATGGCGTTATAATAACATCAGATCTGAAATGTAACCAAAAGTATCGCATGTGATCCTGTGAGGGCACTGCAGCCCCACCCTGCTGTGAGAATGGGGCTGCAGTGCCCCCAAATAATTAGGCCACCATAGCCGCGAAAGCCACCTCCCATCTCACAGTACTATCTCTTTCCCAGTCGATAATGGAGCGTTTCCCCGCGGCCTGGGTCCACTCCCCCACGGCCTTCACCTCGCCCGAGCCAGCCGAGCTCTACAACAACGTGTTGGCATTCGTGGTGGGTCCGCCAGCCGCGCCGGGCGGCTCGCCTGACGCGCCAAGGCGGGAGCTCCACATCTTCCAGTGCCACGATGTTGGCGCGCAGACGCTGGTTGAGGAGCTCAATGCACTCAGGTGAGCGGTGCGAGCGGCGTGAGCTGATAAGCTCGAGTGTGTCGTTTTTCATGGTGATGGAGGGTAAGTTAGGTGTAGAGGTAAGGGTTAGGTAGGGGTAAGCTACGGGCAGAGTAACGGTAGGGGTTGTGTAGAGTGGGAGCAGCTACCTATCACATGCAGCATCTGTGATGAATGCTCGCTTTAAGGTCTATCTGGCGGTCGCACCTAGGCGGGAGCTCCACATCTTCGAGCGGTGTGAGCTGTTTGAGCTCAAATGTGTTAGGCGCTATCCTAATTGGCAACGCACAACAATGGTCGTATGACCGACGCCGTCCGACCAATAGGAGAGCTCAAACCGCCCGTCGCACGACCGATACCAATTAGGACAGCGCCCTTTTTTTCATGGTGATTGACAATTCAGTAAAACGGTTTAGGAGAGGATGAATCATCATCTCTAACCTGATCGCGCATAGCTCTGTTACTGTATGGAACTGCTAGAATTATATGAATTGTTTTTGAGTGATTATACAAGTAAATAAGCAGTAAAAGTTGAGTTCTAAATTATTTCGGGTAGGACAAAAGGACAGGGATAAGAATGCGAGGCGAGAACACCTGGCCCAAGGCGTCGGTACTTTTAAATGTTATAGTTTTGTCATTGGCATTTTCAATACATATAAAATATAAGTGCACCATAATTTTATATGTATTTAACTACTGTAAAACTGTGAAATGAACTAATAAATAAAAATAATATTAATGACCGACACCAATCAGCGTGAATATGAAATTGATATCAGATTACACAATACGCTTAGGTGTTGTGCAGCTCCATAAGGTGTTAGTGTCCAAACTGATAAGTAGAAAAACCAAGATTCGGATATTCAAAATAGTTATTAGACCAATCTTGATGTATGGATGTCAGTATCTAAACTGACACTGTAGAAGGAGAAGAAGTTCTTGGTAGCTAAACGTAAGATCTTCCGGATGATTCTTTAACGAAGGGAGAGGACTGCATGTGGAAGAGAAGGAAGAACGAGGAGATGAATACACTTATTTCCAAGGCTGCGGTGGCTTGACCACGTGGAGAAAATGGGGGAGGATCGCGCCATAGGGAAAGAATATATGGGTCCGAGCGGACGTCGGCTGGTCGGGCGACCCAGATATCTTTGGATAGATTAAATCCTAAAAGATCTGTAACGCCTATCCTCGATTGGCAGAGACAACGCAGGATTGGAAGATGTGGTGATTTCTAGTGTCGAAGTCCAAGATCCATTTTTGGTAGCTATATATATATTTGCCGCCAAGCAACAATGTTTGCATTGATAGATTGCAAAGTAATAACATACCTTTACGGCGTGTTATCAGAAGATCTGCGTAAAAACTACCACCAAGCCGTCCATCTCTTTCCAGATGTGTCAGAAGGATATCCGGTGTAACAGTTGAGCGATCACAGGTTAGATTACATAGTGATGCATCATAGGCCACGCGCCGCGCCTAAATATGAAGAAGCATCTCACCCATTCGATTGTCGATATCGAATAACCGTTACATCAATAATAACAGATAAAAAAAATCATCTTGTTGACAATATCACGGTTGAAGGGGTCTTAAAAGGCCACATTTGCATTTCATATTATGATTCATATTAGAGGGCCACAAACTTATCTGATCTGGTGGCCAATACTGGAACTAAGTGACGCCATTTTGAATTGTCATGTCAATGTCAACAACAGCGACGCTGCAGATAAATTTGTGACAAATTAAAATGAATCATATTATTAAACGCTAATGTGGCCTTTTTAGACCCTGAGCTCTCGCGGGGGTCTATCTGCCTTGTCCACGATCCAGGATTTGGCAGGATAAGGTAATAACGGTAAAAAAGATGGATCACATTCAGTCTCTTGAACGTGCAGGTGTCCTCACGATGTATTCCCTTACCGTAAGAGCATTCGGTTAGTGTTCAACTAATGCACATGACTCAGACAAGTCATTGGTACAAGGCGGCTGGTATTCAACTCAGTACCCTCGCTTACGAGTCGGACCCATTACGCCACCGGCGCTCAGCCGCGTTGTCGATGCCGCAACACCTATAAAATAAACAGAGATAAAGAAAAATAGCAATCGAAAAATAGGTATGTCGAGGTCAACAGTTCGATAAGGTTTTTGTCATCTGAATGCCTCTCAGAGTAATCTAATCTGTGAAGAGATGATCGCAGCCACAGTGTCGGCGCGGCGCGGGCGCAGCTTACACGCTAGCCATGTATATGTGGTTCAAATGGGGGATGCCGGTCTCTGGATATTCTTGGTGCGTGACTTGATAAGTGCAGAGGGATATATTTGTATTTTGCCATGGTTAAGTCATTAACCCAGAAGCGTCAATATTGGTGACATTGGTCTGTCACTGCGTTGTTCAACGAGAAATCGCTATAGTATAGGATGTGACGTGTATGTATATTGTATTGTGAAAGTCCGGTGTCTATAACTTAAAAGAATAGCTTAGGCACTATCACTTTTCCGCCACCGTACCCTCCGGCGATGGGATAGATTTCATCCACACAATCTAGATGCTTGGCAACCAACTAACGTATGGACGGAAAAAGTACGTGTAAGATGTGGAATGAGCTCCCTCCCGAAGTCTTTTCTCTGCACTACAGCATGGGGTTCATGTCTACAGGTACCTCAAAGGCCGGCACCGCACGCGCTTCCCGTAGGTTGCAGATGTCAATAAAAAAGTACATAAGAAAGTGATGGATTTATCACAGTGTGTGATTAATCAGTGACAAGCCAAAGTCTATCGTTCTGTACTTTTGATGAGGAACAGCTTAGTTTATGATATGACTATTTTAATATGTAACTCATTGGAAATTGCAGGCTTGGTTGTATTAGCTCTGAGATATACATGCGTAGCGTATATATAAAGCACAGGGGCCCTATTTTTGAACAGTTCGCATCCACGTTCTAATGCCTGTCTTTTCTATCTCTAGCAACTTACCACGAATGTAAAGGAGACAGGCGCACGCGAGCGCTCGCCTGGTTACGAGCGGTTCAAAACCAGGGCCCCAGCACTGCTAGGACAAGTGTGCCCACGACAGAGCTCGCGCCGTGAGATAACCTTTCTTCCCTGTAGGCCTAGCATAAGTTGCTCTCGCGCGGGATAAGCAAGAAAAAGCGCGACATAGGTATTGCTATCTCTTTCATATTAGTATTGAGGGAAAGAGACAAACGCTCTCTCGCGGCGTGAGCTTTGCCGCGGACACACTTGTGCTAGGGCCACTGCTCTCGATACTAAGTAACCCATACTCTTACGAATATAGAAAATTCTTTCTAAGAAAGGTGGTGATAAAACATAGTGTATGTTGCAGGGGCGTGGGCGGAGAGCGGGGCGGCGGGGAGGGCCGCGACTTCGTCATTGAGCGGGAGCGGGAGCGCGAGCGGGAGCGGGACAGCGATGTTGAACGCCCGCGGCGACAGGTGAGTTCAGAACCATGCTTTCGTCGTTATCCTATGTCTACATTCCATCAGGTTGCCTGCCGTGAATCCATCAATCAATCCTAGCTTCTGTCGCTGCTCATCTAGTTACCCTCTTCCATTTCGCTCCGTCTTCGTCGTACTCGCGTCGTAAGCGATTGGCTCTCGCATCTCGACTGAGTGATATCTAATTAGTCGCTTCTTGGTGCTCCTAAGGGACCTGCTTGACCTCGCAACTATTAACTTCGAGATAGACCGTCTTGAACGAACGGCACGGCAGCTCGGTGGCTCTGTCGCCGTGCATTCGGCGCGTCACCTCGACAGCCGATGCTATAATAACGATATATTAAAACACACACGCTGTGTAGTGTCCGGCAAAGTAAAATAGCACCAAACACTCTTGGGTGTCGTATAAGGCGATTAATGTTTTCGAGGCAAAAGATCTAGTCCCCGTAGGCTAAAAAATGGGTAGCAGCGTTTTCCATTGTTTATAAAATTGCGATCTCCAACTCGAGATTATGGCAATAACCAACCCTTTCCTGGGAGAGGCCCTAAGTTCTGCAGTGGACTGTTATGGGCTGTGATGATGATGATGAAAGCACACACAAGTTCCACTATTATTTAAAGAAATTTAATACAAGTTCTCAAATGAAAAAACATTATTTCATTGCAAGCTTTTATCGCGCGTTCTCTATGATCAGCCAGAGTACTTGTCAAGACTAATCAAACAAGCTCAAACTGGATGACCTCATCATGCGTAGTATAGGAGTTCCCTTCCCTTTCCATCATCAGACCAACTCGATGGTATCATAACATTGCATTCTCACCTGCATAATTTCAACTCAATTGCAAGTAAAATTTTAACCGTTTCCCGGTTAAAATTTTAATTGCAATTGAGTTGAAATTGATGATGATATTTTATTACGAACAAATCTGGGGACATGTCAAAGTAAATCAAATGTTATGTATTGCGACCGGTTTGAATAAATATCAGGCAATGCCTGATGCGTTGCCATTGCTATGACTGATGATTCATGATGATTCGTTTAAACCGGCCGCAATATACCTATTAGGTTTATTTTGTTTTAATTTATCATACAATGGAATTCCAAGAATACACCGCTCAAATTATTAACTGTCCAAGACCCAAAACTGTTGAAAGTAAAACAAATGAAGACTACGGGAAGAAATATCATAGTTAATGGGAGGAAATTTCCGTTATATGTGCAAAACTGCCACATTTCAATTTAAAGTAGGAACATATTTTCAAAATACATAATGCAATATGTAAAAATATGAATAGCTCGTTGTGCTTGAAAATATATACCTACTTTAAATTTAAATGGGGAAGTTCAAATACCGGAAATATTCTTCTATTGACTAAGATCTTCCTTCCCCCTTAGGCTTAAAATGTAAAAAAGTCTTAAACTCCGATTTAGTTTACGGATAGTCTACGTTAGACGCTTATTACACCTGGCTAAATTCAGTCGACTAAATTCAGAACATTTAGCTAAAGGCATGTCGACAGATACCTCAAAGGCCGGCACCGCATCCGCTCCCCTTAGGTTGCAGATGTCCTGTACCATCAGGTGATGCCATCAGGTGGACCTTCTGTCTGTGTGCCTCTCTAGGCAAAAAATCACATCACATCCGCACTAACACACAACGCGGATCCTCGAATTCCTCTAGTTTGAAAGTCATAAATTCGACACGCGTAAATATTTAGTCAAAACAGCTTTGCAAGAAAAAAGTACCTATTATTGGGTCAATCGGAAAACAGCCGAATAATAGTCCCCCATACAGATCTGATTAGGACAGCCGAGATTTCAATCCATTATGCTTATTTATTTATTTCGAAATCAGAAACAATATGCGGTCGAGGATATGGTTATTTTCAATATTATTGGTCGCACATTTTCCCACTCTCTACTACATGAAATCGAATATGATTACCCACCTACGTAGGGATCGCTTTTTATCTGTGTCTGATTAATTTTATGCCTTCGCATATTAGTAGAGAACATAGTTCAAGAGCATATACAACAGTATTTACTTAACTCCTTATCAAAAGAACATTGTAAGATCGACCGACGAACATTACCGCAAAGAAACAGCTCAGAACACTTCCGGGATGCTAAATAACATTATTTTGTTAGCCATAAGTGCTGTACAGGAATGGCAGTTTGTCACACCGTTATCGCACCTCTACAGATATAATGATAAGCAATCGATTAATGTATTTTTGTTTTGAGAAGCGATAAGCGGTGTATTTTAATTAAATTAAGTAGCGAGCGATCGCTAATTGATTTAACATGATTTCCAACTAAATTGCGATAGGAATATGGTCGCATTCTTAATTCGAAATTGAGCAGAGACGCATACCAAAAATTCGTCTAAACCATAGACTCAGATCAAAATCTTTGATCTACACGTTCGCAACCATCTTTCACACGTTCTCAACGACCTCTCTACCCAAACCAATCTAAACTACATAGTACATACCGTAGAGATGCATTAACATAAACAGTAAAATCTGTCGACAAGCTTACTGCAAAAGAGCAATATGCGTCCTTGTGGCGGATTACTAGCGATATCAGCGCGGTATCTGCTTCGCTGATAAGCCCGGCAGTCAATGAGGAGCGGGCTGCACGACCGCACGGACCATGGCGCCTCTCTACCACACGTACACACGGCAGCAGTGGGAGGCAGTGCTCAGTGTGAGTAACCAAAACGCTTCACCAGTCTCACGAACAAGACCTCTTAGCAACAGCCGATACAGGCTGTCGAAAAAGGAACAGTGCAATGGACAGTGATGTGATGATCGTAGTCCTGTTTTTAGTTTTTATAGCCGGGTTTTTGATCTCACCTGCTCGCTAAGCGGCAAAAAACTAAGCAATACGTTCTGGTTCAATAATGCGCTGAATCTAACCAGTGAAGCTTAATTTTTAATCTGCACTCCGATTCTACGGAACATGCTGCCAATGCAATTCCAAGTGAAATAAAGCAATATAGTGATCCATACTCAACAGTGTCGAGGTGTACCTGATTTATAAATTAGACCCCTTGTCTCTCTCATTTTTCCTTCAAAAACTTTTAAATCTTTCCCTATCTTGACGGTAAACCTTCTCCCGCAGCAAATGTCAGCGCAACTCGGCCGCGGCGGTTCCGGCGAGCGCGAGCGAGACGATGCCTCCTCGACCGGCTCCGAGCGTCTGTACGAGCAGGACATCGCCATACTGAACCGGTGCTTCGATGACATAGAGAAGTTCATCGCCAGATTGCAACACGCCGCCGCCGCCAGCAGAGAGCTGGAAAGACGGAGGCGATCCCGTGGCGGGAAGCGTGGTGCCAGCGGTGCGGGGGCCGGCGAAGGCATGCTGGCGTTACGCACGCGTCCACCCCCAGAGCGGGACTTCGTCGACGTCCTGCAGAAGTTCAAGCTCTCCTTCAACTTGCTGGCTCGTCTCCGTGCCCACATCCACGACCCTAATGCTCCAGAATTGGTGCATTTCCTGTTCACGCCGCTGGCTTTGATAGTGGATGCTGCTCAGGACGCGGCGGACGGAAGGCTGCCCTCGCGCGTGGTTCAGCCGCTGTTGACACGCGACGCATTGAACCTGCTCGCAAACTGCGTCACAAGCAAGGAGACCGAGCTCTGGCACTCGCTGGGGGACGCCTGGCTGATACCAAGGTAGGTTGTGTTTTTGTTTGAGCGATCTGTGTGGTGTTTGAGAGGTTAACTTGCTTTAGGCGAGGTATGCTTTGAAATGTTTTGGGACTATGTTGCTCCACTACTCTGGAGGAGGCTAAAGTTAGAATAAGTGTACAGTGTTAAATATAAAGTAGAACCGAGTCAGTTTAGCTAAAATATTACTTAAGTTTTAGTCTAAAACGGAACCGATTTTATAATCCCCCTGCACCCGCGTAGATTCTTGGCCCTTTTTGGCCCTTGGCCCATCTTTGTACCCAAAGATAATGACGACGCGAAGATGATGATGACATTACAATAAAATAAATTTTATTTCAGACAGTACATAAAATGAATTACATACTATTTTCATGTCATATTAGTATAACTTACAACTACGGGTTAGTACTTGAAATAATTTTATCGATTTCCCCTGTTAGTAATTTCTTGCACACTGTAAGGTCGGCGAAGGGGCGACGCGGACTTGGGCTTGTCCTGGCTCTACGGATATGCTGGAAACGATTTTGCTGTTTTCCTCACACTGCTAACGGTTGGGGGGGCAACGGCCTTAAGTTTGCAGTGCTCCGCGGAATCTGTGCCGCGTTGTATGTAACGTAACGCATGTTAGTGCCATAGTTTGCGAGAAAATATGTAAATGTTGCAAACTGTGAATATTATATCGTCCGTTTTGAACTATAGTAATCCTCCTGGGGCTCTAACTTTTTATCTCGATTCGAACGGTTGTCAATTTTGATTCTCGGCATTAATAATTTTTAAAACACAACACCGAAAAAAAGCAGTTCAAAAATATAAATCCACTATAAAAATATCGAATTTTTCATGCCGAAAATCTAATTTTAAAAACGTTCGAATAGAGACAAGCTATTCAAATACCCCCAAATGGCCCCTACGCTGCTATGGTACTTGTACGTCATCCATAGGTTAGTAGCTGGTTAGTATGTATTATCGAAGTATTAATGGAATAGTAATTTTAATCGGCGCCTATAATCCGTAAACTAATAACATTCCAATGTAGTTAATCCGTTGATTAGGCAGCTACCTTTGATACCAGTACACGCTATTAAATAATAGAAGCTCCATTTAGATTACGATACGCTTAGTCAAGAAACAAATAGGATT
Organism: Blastobasis lacticolella; assembly: GCA_905147135.1. Classification (NCBI taxonomy): domain Eukaryota; kingdom Metazoa; phylum Arthropoda; class Insecta; order Lepidoptera; family Blastobasidae; genus Blastobasis; species Blastobasis lacticolella. Next base: position 3,642,725 of record LR990062.1, on the reverse strand, counting down.
TTATTATTTTAATTGGTAACTGCGCACGAGCAGCGGTAGCACAAAATATGCATTACCATGTTGTTATCAAGATTGAAAGAAAGACATGGATAATCAGCCGATTCTGAGATGATATCGATTGATATAAGTAGTGTATTAATGTGAATCGTGGTTTATGTTTGTATGGATGTTCGATTTTAGCTCGAAAAATACTGAACTGACTCCAGAGAAAGGACCTCATTTCGTCCTCCATTTCTCACGAGCTAAGGCTTTTCTGGGCCGTCACAGGATACCAATTAGCTCCCAAGACTATTCCAGTCTCAGGGCACCCAGCTTAAGACCTTTGTCAACCTCGTTTAGCCAACGGTATTAGGAGCCACACATACGAGTGGTGAGTTAATCGTGGTTCTGAAATTTGACCAGCCTCAAAGTACGAAATGGTCACCCATCTAGTTCCCTTATGGTCCCTTATGGTTTGCTTATCGATTTGGTAGGCATGCTGCCACTAGACCAGGGCCGCTTTCATTCACCAATCAATACGGAATGTTAATCGAATAATCCTCCTTTGTAAGGCGCTATCCTAATTGGCAACGGTCATGCGACGGGCGAGGTCCGTCGTACGACCGTTACCAATTAGGACAACGCGCAAGATTTCAAATTCCTCTATTATTATTAAGAAAAAAACTACGAATTTACGAGCGAGACGCTGTCACGTTCCAGGGAACAATGGAAGACGACGATCCCGCCGTACCAGCCCGTGTTCATGGACGGCTGGACGCCGGACTACCAGGTGGACGACCAGCCTCTACGAAGGTAAGACTGGGTTCCCTACTTTTACCAGTCATGCGTTTGATAGCCTGGTTGTTTTGGTGGGAAGGGCCGATACGGCTGTATACGGAGCGAGTCGAACAGCGGGGCTAGACAACATGCAAAATGATACATAGCGACCCCACTGCGACTGACGATGGAAACCCGTCGACTACGTACTGATTGTTGGTTATTTCTTTATGGTGAACTTTCAATAAGTGTATCTTGAATGTACCTGCATTGAATAAAAATGTTTAATCTTGTAGAGAACGTTCGGCTAGCGCTCGTAGATCGACGCAGTACATATTCCGCTAGGTAATGCGTTTATTACATTTGACTCAATTCAGTCACCTAAATTCAGAATGAATAGCATGATATCAAATCAAACAGCAATGTATTCACCGTGAAATAAGGTAAATTTTTGTATCATTTATTTTATGTTACGCATCGCTTCGCTTATCAAAAGGCGTGATATGATTATTTTATGAACAATACATTCCTCATTTGTTTTCTCTCACGCTTTTGCTTCTGAATTTAGACGACTGAATTTGAGAGCGCGTAACGCTGCGAAGCCAGCCGAACTTAGTCGACGGATTCCGATCGTCAGTCGTAATGGAGTCGCTAAAGAGCTATTTGCATCTTGACTAGACCCGCAGGCAGACTGAGAATCTCCTAGGCCTTTTAGGTGACTAAATTGTACTGGTCTATGCCACACGTGTTTGTCTTTCTTTACCTTTGTGTCACTGGAGAGGTATATGTATTGTATCGAATAGACAAAATTCAAGAAATGTTTGAACTCTATTTTACACCGGTACAAACTCCTTCATATCATTTGTGTTATTGTGTTTCATGTGCTATATGTATCGACAACTAAAGCGGAATATTCAACAGAAGTTGTAGACTCGGTCTATATATCGGCTATTTTCGATATATTTACTATTATTTACATATACGCGTCGACACTGTACAGCAGAAACAGCATGTCGAACTTTTAAACCAGTATAAAGGAGCTATTATTTCTATGCGCGTCTATAGAGGCGCTATAATAGCTTGTTTCATACTGGTTTGGGTAAGTTGATATGCTGTTAACTCTGTACGAAGCGGAACTAGCCGATATGCATTATTTGAGGTCGAAGTCAGCGCTTCGCTAAGAAATTGGACAGAGGCGTAGAAGGAGCCTACTGACAGCTGAAGTCTCAATATATATTTTGTTTCCTTCTTAATTTGTGCATATAACATGTTCTATAGGCCTAGCACAAGTTGCTCTCGCGCACGATAAGCGAGAAAAAGCGCAGCATAGGTAGTGCTATCTCTTTCTTCTTAGTATTGAGAGAAAGCGCGATGTGATGTGAATTGTCGCGGACACACTTGTGCTAGGGCCACTAAAGGGACGACTATAAGTTGTCAAATACCCTTCCATAATCGCTGCTATTGTCAAATTTTGTGGCCTTGGTGATCTTTATGTTCTTGCTTTTTGTGAGTCATTTGTATAGATTTGTGTCAGTGACAGTATACATTATCCTCCAATATGGTTATGGTCGAGACTCCATCTATGCTCTATGTCCAATATCTTTGCTTCCGCTTTTCTTGGTGTCAGTGTGTCAGTGTCAATGTGTCGTGTCAGTGTCAGTGTGTCATAGGCCGTCGCCGCGCCGCAGCGAGACCACGCGGCCGGTCGCCGCGCCCGCGGACCGCGAGCCGCCGACTTACACCTATGATCGGGACGAGACCGACCTCTATGGAGACCAATATGCGCCATATGTGGCCAGGTATGTTATAGTGCCACCTTGTCTGTGGAATGGCGAAATTGGAAACTACGGCCGCCAGGATCTCATTGGAGTTTGACAGGTTCGAGTGCGACAGTGGCGACGAATGTCAGCGTTCACAGATAAGTTAATTGACCTGCACAGATAGCACAAGTGTGCTCACGCGCGCGATAAGCGAGAAAAGGCTCGACATAGATACTGCTATCTCTTTCATCTTAGAGAGAAGGAAACAAACGTGCTCTCGCGGCGCAAGCTATGTCGCGGGCACACTTGTGCTAGCCATGCTGGGGTCTAAAAAGGCTACATACGCGTTTTATAATGTGATTGATATTAATATGTCACGAACTTATCTGCAGCGTCGCTGTTGTCGACATTGACATGGCAATTCAAAATGACGTCTTAGTTCCAGTATTGGCCACCGGATCAGATAAGTTTGTGGCACTCTAATATGAATCATAATATTAAACGTTAATGTGGTTTAGGCCCCCTGTACTTATTGTTTAGAAAGATAACTTCCATAGATGCAGTTAGCTGTAGAGTAGAACAGTTATACTGGGGTGGGACGCTCACTATGCCTACACCTGTCTGTAAAAATGTAGCAATGAGCAGTTTTCCAATAGGTATCTAAAGCATTCCTAACCACTCCCTTGATGGCGACCCGATAATTTTGGTAATTTATAATCGCTTGAAATAGGTTCTTAGCAAAAAGGATATAAACACTGGATACGTTGTTTTGGATAATATTGTATTTATCAATAGCTTTCAACCATTTTAGAGGTTGTAATAAATTATTACAAACAGAACAAACATCAATTTGACTGAGTTAATTCGTTTCATGGACACTAGGATCAAGAATGGACGCAATACAAATATGAAAGGTTTGTATTAAAATACATTTCTTTGAACCTTTTGGTAAAAAATTACCAAAATTGTAGGAGCGCCATCTATTGATGCTTTTTGAAACCAATTGACAATACCTACTGGAAAACTCCTCATTAAGTATCTTTGTCTGCAGCTGCCCGTCCGTTTGTCTGCTTTCGCTTGTTTATGTTTGTGTTTGTACCAAATAATCGAAGTGAGTCGTAGTGTGTCACTGGGTCAGTTAAGCATAAAGGATTCGCTCACGAGTCGAATAACACACATAGACATTAACCTATACAAACTTCAAACTTATAACACAATCCAATTTTTTTTGAGCTTACGCGGTGACAAACGAACAGACAGCTCACCTGATGGTAAGCGGTAACTGTTGCCGATAACATCTTCGATTCACGCATTTACTTTTTACGTGACAAAAATGCAGCACCGCACCAGCGTTGTCAGCGTAAGGACTAAAATTAATTGCCTTATCCGTCAAACAGGAACGCAAGCATTGTTGCTTGGCGGCAGAAAAAGAAAAGGCGGTAGTACTCACCCAGGCGGACTCCTCAGGCTTGACAGAGTCCTACCACCTGAATAAGAACTAACTACAGCGCGGATTATACCTAGCGTCAGTGACGCACGTTGTGTCGCCAGCGCAACATTCGTCGCCGACGCTTGATATGATCCACGCCTTCTTAAATAAGATACTTAAACATACAACTTTTAATCATGTCTAGGAATCCACGGCCGCTGGCCCGCGACGACTCGGGCTCCGCCGCATCGTCGCCCGACCGCGAGCCGCCGGCGGCCTACCGCGCCGACCGTGACGAAGGTGAGACGGCATAATGTTTTAGTTTTCTCCTTTAGAGATAGTTTTATAAATATGTATCCTGACCGGGACTGCAACATTTAAAACTTAAAAGACTAGGGATAAGTTGGTGCTAGGGTTAACTAACATATGTAATGCTTAATAATTTCTCTATACTTTACAATATGTACCACGACTTCAGGTTACTTTAACAGATTGTGGAAAAATGGGAATACTAAATTTATTTTACTGGCAATAATAAACAATATAGAGGAAATTTAACTTGAAACTATTGAGTAGTCTATAACCTTAATACGCCGCCTTCGTTATTGTGCACCATTTAAAATTAGTCGGTTTATACTGTTTAACTATGGTGCCAATGTCTACTACGTCAAATGTTAACATATTAGACAAGAATCATAATTCCATTAAGGAGGTCGCAACGCCTTATTCCGAAACGTCATTATTCTAATTTTACAGTCGGGACATGTTAGTTTCTTTTTCCGTCACGTTCCTTCTTATCCAAGTCCCATTGTTGGCGAATCTGTCACAGAATACTACATTCTTCCGGTGTTGCTACATAAAACGCAGAGCTAGCGCCACCATTGACAGGTCACTTATGTCTATTAATATTTCTATGGCTATTAATATTTGTTGCAGATGACCTAGGCGAAGCCTGGGCGCGCGGCGTGGCGGCCCGCGGCGGGCGCGTGGTCCGCGTGACCTACCCGCGCACCGCCAACAACGACAAGGAGCTCACTGTCGTGCGTGGGGAATACCTGGAGGTACGGTGCCGGCTTTGTATAATCTGTACGGCTTGCATGAGTTTGTCCGCGACACAGCTCGCGATGCGAGAGAGCGTTTGTTTACTTCTCCCGATACTAAGATGAAAGAAATAGAAGTGTCTATGTTACGCCTTTTCTCGCTTATCGCGCGCGAGAGCACACGTGTGCTAGCCGTGCTGTTTCCTTATTTATGTTACTAGGCATGTTATTGGTTTTGAATGCATATTATAGACTTAGGCGCTAATCGGTCGTGCGACCATAGTCGTACAACGGGCTCGCCCGACCTCAGAACTGCCCGTGGCACGACCATAGTCGTATGACCGTTGCCAATTAGGACAGCGCCTTAACCGTTCAAGAAAAACAACATTAAAATAACATTTGAATAGGGAAGAAACTGTTATTTACATTAATATCACATATTGTAGTACATAAGCTAGGTTCATGGTGTTCGAAAGAAAAAAAAATTAAAAGCTATAACTTGGTAACAAAATGTAATATCGAAATGGAAAACTCGCAGTCTAACGAAAGTAGAGGCAGGAATTCCTAGACATTCTTCTTCTTATCGAGTCGATACGAAAGTCGACTTAAACCCCCTTACACTTTGTTCGCCCAGTATTCGGCGACGCATACAGCATTTGGATTGGCCTCGACCAAATCCTCTATTGTACAAGTTTTAAGAAACGCCTAGCATGAGACGGCCGTGTGGTGACCGGCAGAGTAGAATAGCACCAACCCCTTACACTCGTACAAGGCGACTAATGTTTTCGAGGCAAGGGATCAAGAGTCTCCGTAGTCTGAAAAATGGGCAGCAGCATTTTCCATTGTTATATTTAAACTGCGATCTCCAACCCGCCTGCCAAGCGTGGGGATTATGGCAATGACCTCCCCTTTCGTGGGAGAGGCCCTAAGTCCTGCAGTGGACTGTTACGGGCTGCGATGATGAGCATGAGACGAGGTTGTCCATGGTTTGAGACACGCCACAGTCACAGGGAGAAATATCCTTTACACATCCCTACTTGAAAAGTTTTTTTGCAACTTCTAGACATTAGTAAATAAGGTCAGTAGACACAACATTCAGCCATAGAAGGTAGCTACAAAATAATTGTTTCTATCTATACTATGTAGGATAATGTAAAGCAATCGATACACACAAGAGAGCGTCGGTGGCCGAGCGGTTAGAGTATCCGACTCGTAAGCCAGAGGTCCCGGGTTCGAATCCCGCTCCGGCCATGTACCAATGACTGTTTTCTGAGTTATGTACATTAGTTGAATACTAACCGATGTTCTTACGGTGAGGGAAAACATCGTGATGAAACCTGCACATTCGGGCGACTGGATGTGTAACCATGATCCAATCTGGTCAGGTTCCCCTGGTAGCAGGGTCATGGAGGTCAGATGGCAGTCGCTCCACTGTAATTACCTGACCTGCCAAATTCTGGATCATGGTCAAGGCGGACCCCGGGCCCTCGTGCGCGAGAGCATAACCGGGACATTAACGCCAAGATGATATATATATATAATCGATACACACAAGCCTTTAAACCCTCAGGTGCTTGATGACTCACGCAAATGGTGGAAGGCGCGCAATCGGCGTGGCGTGACGGCGCATGTGCCACACACCATAGTGGCGCCTTTCGGCTCGCCCCCCGCCTCGCCGCACCTCTACCCCAATCCGATCTACACGCACTACCAGGTACGTTAATTTTTAATATACATACCTACTAGAGACATAGCTATAGCCTATAGACAGATAGCCAAAGGGAGAGTAAAGTTCTCGAGTGACGAACACGTACCGGAGGACGCAGCGTGGGAAGGCGTCTCCCAAAGTGGACCGACCACCTGGTAAAGATCGCAGGCGCCAGTTGGAAGCGGAAGGCACAAGACCGGCCTTTGTGGAGCTCTCTGGGGGAAGCCCAGCAGTGGGAGTCTTCCGGCTGATGTGATGATGAGGCAAGCCACAGACGCGACCGATGTACAATCGTTCCAATACACCCGGTAAGGGAAGACATTGCTACTATTCTAATCTGACGCTGATGCTGTCACTCTTAGTCGTCAATCCCGATTTCTATTAGAGTCCGCTTTTCTACTCTTTCTTATCAATTTACGCGGTCTTCGGCATCCTAGCGTCATAAGCCGTTAGATTTGTCATCAGACTCAGCAATGTTTACCGATCGCCTTTGGCCTTCGAATCGTTTTGGGCCTTCCGTCCGCTAGATCTATGAGAGAAGTGACCTCTTTGAGAAGCTTTTGAGGATAAAACACAGCATTAAGACAATATCACCCCTATTCTCTCCACCAAAACATCACCTCAGCCTGTATCATATCAACCCAATATGACCCCTATTCTCACTACCAAAGCATTATCTCAGCCTGCCTAAAGATTAACCCAATTGGACTCCAATTGTCACAACCAAACCTCCACCTCTGCCTGTCTCATATCAACCCAATATGTCCCCTATCCTCACTCACACAAGCTCTACTATAATTTACCTTTCTTTATTATACAGCCTATCTAATAAAGTCAACCCAATATGACCCCTACCCTCACTAACACAAGCTCCACTATTCCAGGAGAGCGGCGGTCGCGGGTCCGGCGGCAGCAGCCCCGACGCAGCGGGTAGGGCGGGCGCGGGGGCCGCGGGGGGCGCGGGCGGCGCGGGCGCCGACTGGGTGCGCCGCGAGCGCCTCGGGAAGAAGGGCGAGTTCCGATACTTCTAAGCTTGCTCAGTACTTAGGGGGTTTATCTTGATGCCGATAGCATGTGTAATCAGACAGAAATGAGTTACGAATAGTCGCGCTGTTCGTCAATCGTATTTGCTATGGGCCAATTGTCACGGAATACCCAGTAAGAATGACGGTCAGAATCAGATTTTTTAATTTTTGCGTGGAACGTTGTAGACTGTGAGGGTGATCGAGTTATCGAGTAAAAGAAAAAATGACCACTTTATAGCGATAGTAGGCGCTTAGGAGACTTCAAAGCGTTGGTCAGCCAGTGCACAACCTGGCCATATTATAGTCACCAAACTGACTTCAATGTGGCTGAAAAGCGAAGCTGCCAATAGGATGTGAGGTTGACCGGTTTATTTTACTTATAGAACCCACACAAGAGGATATTAAGTAAACAGCGCCCTCACAGTCTATAAGAATGACGGTGGAAGTCAGACATTTCATTGTTTGGGCAGAACGTTGACGTCGCCCGACATCTACTAAACTATTGAAAGTGAGACTAAATAGGCACACATCGAAAACCACTCGTCGCGTATGAAACGAGTGATGATATAATACTTGTAGTGACATCACAGCGCGGCTTAAAGCTTTTCTGTCCGGTTATTCACTCGTGAACTGAAACTACGGAGTGTACCACCTTTTAATGAGGACCATCTCGAGACGGATTTTTAAAATATTCTGCTAAGTACCTAAATCTAATCATGATGCTTTCAAGGCCAGAGTGAATATGCTGTTCCTAGACAAGCATGCTCTATGATCGGCCGCATCGTCACTTACTACCAGGTGAGATGGCGGTCAAAGGCCAAAAATAAAACATTTGTCATAACGACAAGTCTTTAAAGCAGACTTACATATTAGTAGCGCTATGTTTTAGGTTTCTGTAGCACGATATTCCTCATTCTTCGTAGTATCGGTCCTCGGAACAGGAGTTGTACCGCCTATCTCCTATAATACGCCGCCATTTTGATGTAATAGAGTTTAAACCAATCGCAGCAAGACGGCTCTGGCTCTGGCTTGCTGCGATTGGTCCCAACTCAATTGCATCAAGATGGCGGCGTACTATCAGAGATCGGCGGTATAGCTGCAGAGAGTAGACCCCCAGTAAAATTCCGTCCATGGACGCAATAGTCATAATTTATACGTATACTCTTGTATTTAATATTTATTAAAGCAAGTGTCGGAACGCGCCCGGTCCGTGAGTGTTGTGTTTGTGTCGCTGGTGTCGCTGCGTGCGCGTGTGTGTGTTCGTCGACACGCTCCATGGTCCACGTGCTGCTGTGAAACTAGTAACAGACGCCGTTAGTTGCAATCGATACTAGTCCTTACGATGAACAAAACAAAGTCGCTTTTGGAGTAAATCGGATGCGCGAGCCGACGTTGGTCGGATATCTGACTACATCATCCAACACAAACGCGACTTTATTTTCTACTGCTTAAGGATTAGTGTCACCTGCAACTGACGTTTGATCGGCTTCAGCCAAAACTGAACGTTTGGTACTAGTTTATCCATCATCTTGTTGTTCTACTTACGACATTGTGGCAGGGCCTATCTAGTTGGCAGCTTGATAGTTGATACTAAACCTTACTTTATACAAATTGAAGTCGCTTTTCGAATGCGGGGGCGTAGTCGAACGTCCGACCATGGTCGGCTTGCTCGCGCATTTGAAAAGCGACTTTATTTGATATACTGTAAGAGTTAGTATCAACTGTCTTGCTGCCGCATGTAGCAGTGTCGTATTTAGCGCCTTTTAACGTTATATCCATTTACACACGGGGCTCTCTCGCCCTCAATACATACCTTATAAACTAAGTAATAAACAAAGTGTAGATTTAAGGAGTTTAATAAATTATATTTAAATTACTTTTAATTAAAAGAAAATAGGCACAAAACAATGTCTCTAGCCACAAAATCGTATATATTATGTTTTGTTTTACTGTCAAAGAGTCTATCGCTGTACCCGCTTATTACAAAGACGAAGTATAAATCCAAATAAGTTACTTATTATGAGTGTGAACCGACAACCGAGCTGCGGTTTAGATGATTAATATAATTATTGTTACACCGGGAGTGGCCGAGCGGCGCCACGAGCTTTTTACCTAGGTACTAATCTCCATCTTAACCTGGCCCCTTTATTCTACAAATATTTCGTAAAACCAAAAGTCGTCTGTCGTCTCTTGATCTAAAATCTGTCCATTCTGACTGGTCTCATTTGGTAAACAAATATGGCGTACTGGCGACCAAAGACAATTTATGGGGGTTGAGGTATGCCCAAGGAGATTACATGGCTATGGAGACATCATCTTCATAATTTATCGCATTTGAAAAGAGTGCCGAGTCCGTATTCAAACTTTAATTGTTCACTTGTTCCACTGAACAGGTTTGCTCCAGATACTGTCTCAGACGAATGTTTTTTTTTTTTTTTCATTTAACAATTTATACCAAATACAGAGAGTTTACATAGATATAACTGACACAACAAGCACTGTTTAAAAAAAAATCTATTGTAAAATAAATTTCTTCCAGCAGGTCTACAAAAGAGCGATATTTAGCTAAAGAAATGTAGATACGGCGTGACGTGCATTTACTTATTTTGTTGTGTTACAAGTATTGTTTATTTACCAAATTAGACAAGTTAGTCAGAACAGATATTAGTAAACACCTTCGGCTGCGGTTGCGTTTACGAAACTTTAAGCTGTAAATGTAAGTAGAGCGGCGTGGCTCGACCACTCCGACATATAGATAGATTCGTATCTGTATTTACATTTTTATATATTAAAAAGTATTTTCAGTACACGTGGTGTTGATGTTTATCCCCACTACCCCGCACGTGGTCGCCACGTGCTATATACAAATTACTTGATAATGTAATCTTAAGGACTTATTTTACTCGCGAGATCATAATCTAAATGACTCTGATAACCATTTTCTTTGTTGCACGGGAGACAGTCTGCTTTCGACACGAGTAGCTCCATCGGAGTGACGTTTGTTACAGACTTATCAATTTACATACATACAATCATATTAGCTTTGCAATTTACATGGAGACGATTGGACGTGGATTAAGCACGTACAATGCAAGAGCTTAAGAATCATATTCCTTTGCACAGTGCAGGTAGTGCAGCATTTGGCCATGGCAGAATATCAGCGGCTGTTGGTCTCACTGGCAGCTAGCTGAGCCATGGACCATTTTGTTTGTATAACTTTTTTTTTTGTCGGTAATAGTCGTAATTGTTTTTTTTTATACAAAACAAAAAAACATTTTCATATTGAACGGTGTTTGTAGCATACATGAATTCATTTGTTACTTAATATATAAAAATACACTTTGGGCATAACGGACAGCTCATAATCGATTCATTTAACAAACTGATTTTGGCTAAAGGTACATCAAAAACCGTGAATGTTGCTGTAGCGGCAAAGGAAAATTTTCTTTAAGTGCTAATGCACTTATGCTCTTGTACTGTACATAAGTTGTCACAAAATTCCACGCCCAGTCCCTCTCTCTGTGAATTGCATCGTGCAGCTTGACAAGAGTTTGCCGTGGAGACGAAATAACTATTTTTAATGTCAACACTACGTGACTTTATACACCATTGACATGGATGTACGATAGTGGCGCCCTCACTTCCGGCAAACTCATTTTTGACAAGCTTAGGGGCGATTCTCGCGCTGTGACATCTCAAATTTGTTATTTTTTTAGCCAAAAAACTGTATTAAAAGGGCACTGACCCTAGGCTTCGACAATATACGACTGTCGAAGATAGTTGAGAAAATATTATTTGACTGCAATAGACATTTCAATGTCATTATTTTTGAAGTAATGAGGCTAGAAAAAATGTCAAATGTCACAGCGCGAGAATTAGGCCCCTGTACCACTACATTTCGTCGCTGTGTTGTCACTCGTGAGTACGCGGGACGCCGTTGCCGTCACACCCACTTGCGAAGTGACAGCTGTCACTAACACGGGGTGTGTGACTGCCAGCTTCAGTGTGAGTTCCCTCATTGTTTTGTCCGCTTATGTAACTGCAGCACGACTATCACAAGTGTGTCCGCGACACAGCTCCGCGAGGTTCTTACGGGTCGGTCGGTCGAGAAGGTTCTTACGGGTCGGCAACGCGTGGGTGATGCCCCTGGTTTTGCAAATGTCCATAGCCTGCGGTGACTGCTTACCATCAGGCAGGCCGTAAGCTTGTTTGCCACCTGTGTGGTATAAATAAAGCGTTTGTTTCCTTCTTTCAATACTAAGACGAAAGATATAGCAGTATCTATATCGCGCTTTTTATAACTTATCGCGCGCGAGAGCAGCTTATCTATGTCGCGGGCAGACTTGTGCTAGCCGTAAGGATTGATGGCTATTCGTTTGTGCTGTTTATTTTTATTTAGTAATGATGGAGCGAAGGATATAGAGTCTGTTTTGCGCAGTGCCACCACCGCCGCCGCCGCCGCCGCCACCGCCACCCGTGACACCAGCACCGCCGCCGCCAGCGCCCCCTCCGCAACCCGTAAAGACCAATACACTTAAATGTAAGTAGCGTTATTATATGAGTAGGTAACTACTGGTGGCCGAGTTGTTAAGGTATCCGACTCGTAAGCGAGTTCCCCCACCGGGTTCGAATCCCACTGCGGCCAATGACTCTTTTCTGAGTTATGTACATTAGTTGAATGCTAACTGATGCTCTTACTGTGAGAGAAAACATCGTGATGAAACCTGCACATTCGAGAGGCTGAATGTGTAACCATGATCCAATCTGGTCAGGTTTCCCTGGTAGCAGGGTCACGGCGGTCAGATGGCAGTCGCTCCACTGCAATTATTTTATCTGCCAAATCAGGTGGGCTCTCTGCTCGTTAATCACTGAGTATCATAAAAAAACCCTGGATCAATATCAAGGCGGATCGGAAACAACCAAACCGGCAAGCAACCAAAACATTCATTTTTATAATATTAGTATAGATAATTACTTACTACCGTTAATCTATACTTTCATTTTGTCCTCAGCTACGAAGTCCGTTGCCAGCGAGTTCCAGGACGAGCTGAACGACGAGCTGCGCGTGGTGCTGCCCCAGATCCAGCAGCGGAAGAACAAGCTGGACATCAAGAAGACGCCGGATATCTTCATACACGAGGTACTGGTCTCATAATCATCATCAGCCTATACTAGTCATATCAATTAACATTGTATGATCAAGGTTTAGTTTAAGTCTGGCCATGACAGATACCTGCGGGTGTGGGTTTCACCCTCATCCATATGCTGAGTCTTGGACCATTTTGTCTTTAAGAGTATTATGTTTTATACAACTAATGTGATAATCAATTGTTAACCATAGGCAAATAAAATATTTATATTTCTATATCATACCAAATGGTAGGACTCTGTCAATGAGGAGTCCACCTGGGTGAGTACCTGTGCCTTATCTATTTCTGCCGCCAAGTACCATTGCTTGCATTGTTTTGCACTTTTTTTGTGGATATTTCGACGGAGAAATGCTGATTGGAATATTATTTAGCAGAAACAATGTTTATATTTGAACATGGCACCCAAGATAACAAAATGTAAATACGACTCTAAGCTAACATTCATTGCTTTGACCCACAGAAATCTAACCCAGAAGAGGTAGCCAAGTGGCTGGAAGCCAAAGGATTCAGCGTGGCCGCTCAGCGCAAGCTGCGGGTGTCTGGCCACCAACTGTTCGCCTTCTCAAGGTCGGAGCTGGAACGCGAGCTCCCTGCCGACGAGGGCCGGAGGCTGTACAGCCAACTACTGGTGCAGAGGAACGTCTCCGGGGTGAGAATTCGTCTCCAGTCGCTTGTACATTGGTGCATCGTCATCATCCAAGCGGTCACTCCCTTCTGTCAGGGGCGGACCCCTTTTCAGCATTTTCTCATCTTGTCTAAACGGTCTTCCGATCCAACTTTGTTTAGACTGCAATTGTGACAAACGAGGAGGTAGCCCACCTGATGGAAAGCGGTACCTGTTGGTCATAACCGCAGAATATAATATATACTAACCATTAATATTTGCGATTCGTGCACTTATCTTTAATATACTAAAATGTGGAACCGTAAGAATGTAAGCTAATTACGTAACTCATTCAATGCTTTAAACTGTTGTTTTTGCGATTATGTGGCACCGATTTCATGAGTTCCGTTGCTAACAAAGTTCCATTACAATAAACTGAAACTATTACATCGATCCTAATCGCAAAGTAACAATTTCAGTCATTGAAATCAGATACTTGTTAGCAACGGAGTTACGTAACTAGCCTACTGGACACTCCCATCGGTTTCTCAACCACTTCGCCAGGCCTTACGATCTAAACTGTACACTGATGTATGCATAGGAAGATTTGTAACATATTCTAAACTTGATTTTTTTGAGGTTAGTCGTAATCATAACTGTGTCGAAAACCGATTTTGTTGTCATAGTAACCGGGTAGTAGTTTTGTAACCAGAATAATCTTTGCTCCTACTAAAATAACTTGAGCAAAATATTCTCTTGTGACATTGTAATCTTTGCTCCTACTAAAATAACTTGAGCAAAATATTCTCTTGTGACATTGCCATTCCTTTCCTCCACAGTACAAGACGACAACCGCGTCTGAGCTGCAGAGCATCCTGAGGAAAGTACGAGAAAAGGTCGAGGTGACATGAGCTAAAGTTTTGAAGTTTAATAATTATTTTTAGGTATTTTAGGGCATAATAATAATTATTTTATTATTAATTTTAATTGTTACAATAGTTCAGTGTTATTTAATAAATAAGAATTTAATTTATAATGAATAATTTGGATGATAAGCATTACTCTGTAATTTTCATGCATTTAGATAAGTACCATATTGTGGAGGTGCTCAAGTCTCTTTACAAGTCGCGTCTTGTTTTTGTTCAGTCCCACTTTAACAATACAATTAAATGTAAAAGGTAGGTATGTACTTACTAGTTAGCTTTATAAATAAATATTTTGTACGTTAGTTTTGTTTTGTTTTCTCTTTGCTGTATTAATACAGACAGTATGTATGGCGTATCGGCCATGTATACTCAATTTTGGCCATCGGAGCCCGATCACGTGTGACGTACTCACACTTCTACCTTTATGACTCACACGCACACAAAAGGGTGAACCAAATCCTTTATATGTACATATAAAGGATTTGGCATGTCATTTGACATGTCAAACTCGTGATCGAAACTTTATTTTGTATTGACTTGTCTTGCGGAAAACGGCTGAAATAAGGAAGTAAGGCCCCTGGTTCGACTCGCACATTGACATATAATGTAGGTAAGTATATATTTTAAAATCTTTGAACTTCAATTATAAGCTGCTCTAACTCTATTGCAAACCAGTAAAATCAAGGTCACTTGTTTTGTAATGGCATGGGCGATAGCAAAAAGAATTGCTTGCCTCAGCCATCATCATCATCCAGAACAGTCCACTGCAGGACTTAGGGCCTCTCCCACGATTGCTACCATAATCTCCACGCTTGGCAGGTGGGTTTGAGATCGCAGTGTTATAAATAGAAATGGCTGGAAAACGCTGCTGCCCATTTTCCAGCCTACGGAGACTCTAGATCTTGTGCCTCGAAAATATTAGTCGCCTTGTACGACACCCACGTGTGTAAGGGGTTAGTGCTACCGGACACCACACGGCCAATCAGCCATGAAGGTAGCAAACTTTCCAATATTTTTGGGCGATAATTAGTGCGTTCCACTTGTGGAAATGAATGTCACAATAAAAATTGCATGATAATCCCATATCATATTTAAACAAGCTAAATTAAATCGTTTAAAATCAAGATACCTACTTCCTACTTCTTCTTATCGAGTCGCTGGACTAAACTCTGACTTAAACTTTATTCGCCCAGTATTCGGCGACGCAAACTACGTTTGGATACATACTTACCTAAAATAGTTACAAGCTCGGCTAGTCTAAAATGACGCGCCCCACTACTTAGTTAGTTGATTTCGATGTGTAAGTGCAAATATTGATAACGACACTTCATCTGTGTGGGAGGTGGTGGGAGCGTCGACTGCTCCGCGAACTATGATCTGTAATAGTGACGTGGCAACTGAATGACCAATTACAACGGCATTTGTATATGTATTGCGTCCATATTTTAAACTTGCTTGTGTGCGTTAATGCGATAGTGGGGCGCGTCATTTTAGATTAGACGAGCTATAAAGAAAAAAACAGTTTGTATTTGTAAAAAAATGTATTTGCTTTTCAATTAACAACAAATATGAATATTTCGTATTTACCATTAAAATATACAATATTTTAAATTAAAAATAATTAAAAAATAAAGCTGCACTGGATAACAATTGTATTACTTTAACAAATAACAATTAAAAGTTTATAGTCTTATTTAACTTAGATTAACGAGCAGCGCCGAAAACTTAGTATGTAGGTACGGATACTACGGGCGAAGTAAACTACATTATACATGCAACTTAATTAAGACAGTCACACATTTTCGTTTCCAGCACGTTTAGCACACAACCGCGGAACTACCTATCTAAGATCTGACCATAGAATATCTTCCCTCATCTGTTATTCCAAAAAATCTTGCATTATACAAAAGAATATTACTTAAAGAACAAAAATATATAGGTTACTTAATCTCGACCTGGTCTTTCTATGGGGATGCCATTAAGACAATCTACCCTCATCTGTTATTTAATCGAGTTATATGTCAAATTAAAGGGATTTCTATTCCCTATTTATGAGTATATGGTTGCCTAAGCAAAACTTAGTCGAAACGGAAATAGCGGTGAACATTCACAAACAAATTTTTATTCATTTATTTTATGGATATTTACCAATATTTCGGCTCAGACCAAATTTTACCTAGAAAAACCTTTCATTTAACATATATATATTTTTAATTAAATAACATTCTTTCGTATAATGCACGATTTTTTTGATAATAGATGAGGAAAGATATTACTATGGCCGGATCTCCTACTACAACTATAGTGATTATCATCATCGTCATATCAGCAAAAAGGCTGCTGCCCTGCCCACTGCCACAAGTCCAAAAGTCGGGCAACAAACCTAGGCGATTTCTTAGTCCACCAGTGTCTCTATACTGAGTCAACGCGATATAACATCTATCTAATTAATTGCACTAATATTCGCTCTCACGATTATGTGATAACCGTCCTATACACAGAGTGTTCTCAAGGATTGAATTCGATGAATTCCAAGAGGCCTATTTTCGCGCTGTAAAATCTCGTTCTCGTAATTTTCTTTAGACATATCTCTGTTAAAAACACAATTGAAAACGATCTACGACAATAAAGCATTGCCGAAGATTGTTAAGAATATGTTTTTTGGGTGCAATAGTGAATTCAGTAAGTTTTTAATAAATAAATAAATAAAAATAAATAAATAATTTATTCAAGAAACTTAAGTCTAAAATTACATCGTTAAATTTAAAAGTATATAATATAAATATTGGCTATTAAAATAGATATTGGCTTGAAAAAATGTCGATTTCGAATTGTCACAGCGCGAGAATGGCCCCCCTGTCACATGAATTTGAATGCGCCTGTGTAAAGTGGAGGGGTCAATGCAATACCTACCTCCCTAAAGTCCTTATTAAACATTTACTATCTACAATGAAATTATCTATACAATAATATTTTGCTTATTTAATTTGAAAGATTCGAAATGTCTTTCTTTGACCTATAAGAGCATAGTTGAGGTATAGTATTTATGTAGCAGTAATGTCCTCTAGAATTGACATTAAGATAATCGTCCTCGTGAAACTTTAAATCTTAAAACTAGGTGATAATAGAGTTTATTTTTAACTGAATTTCATAATTCCTTTGTATGGCACTAGATATACCTACTTGGAGCTGCCTAATGGCTAAATCAGGTCTAGACGCCATTGTCGATATATCACATTCACTTTTAAAATATCCATGTACACTACAATCGATAAAATGTGTTTAGGTATATAAAAAAGAAATGGATATTCAGGAATGCTTAATTTCTTTTTATGCGAAATGCGAATTTATTTATCGAAGTTACTTCTTGGCGCGAAGAATCACATCCAGAACCCAAAACCCTTGGTATTCTATCTATAAACCAATATATTCTTATTGCAGTTGCATTATAGGTATATTTTATTCTAAATATCAACAGTATATTTATTTTAAATGCTCTCCGCGCTCGGCCAGCGAGCTCCGGGCGGTACTACGCTACTTGGAGTATTACACCTTAATATTCATAGTTTTTACGATATGTACAATATACATACAATTGAAAAAGTACGATACTATATAGATTGAAAAAAAAAATGCATATTTATATTACACTAAATGGCTCGTTCACATCGTCTAGTAAAAATTATTTTTCAACAGACAGGTGTATCAGGTTACGCACCTGCCTATTTTTCTAGAATTAAAATCATTTTAAAAGCATGAAAAAAATTTGCCACGTACATTTTCAACACCCTGTATACCAACTCAAGTTTGAACGACAGTTTGAATAAAATTCTTGGGCCTTTTCGACACGAATAAATAAAAAAAATGTGTTTCGAGATAGTCAGTACTATGCTAAAAAATTATCAATAGTTTTTATTCTCTTAGCTCCGCTTGCAACAAATTCATAAACACGTTTAAAAATGAAATTTAAAATTTTTGTGTCTAATCAAGATCTACTTGATTAGACACACAAATTCCACAAAATCCAAAATTCGAAATATACCAAACTGTCATATTGAACCGAATAAAAGTCCCTGTCTGTCGCACATATATACTACAACCTAATTCATCAGTCACACATACTAGGTATGAATAGAGTAAAGGCTAGAACAAGTAATGCAACTCATACGAGACGAAAATGCCACTTCAGTTATACTTCTACTGTTTATGTCAGTACCGTACAAGAGCAAAAGTGCATTACCATTTCAATAAAATTTTCCTTTGCAGCCACGGCAACATCCACGGCATTTGGTACGTCTTTAGCCAAAATCAATTTGCTAAAAGAAGGGGCAATTAGCTGTCAATTATGCCCAAGGGACTAGTCCTTTATCCCCAGGGTAAGTCTTTTTTTATGTCATACGGTAGGCAAACAGGCAAGCGGGCCACCTGATGGAAAGTGGACGGCAGGACGCCTATAGGCATTAGTTTTATATAATACATAAAAATGTAATCATGAATGCAATAAAAACCGTGTACCTACTACACATTAGTGCAAAGGAATATAGGTCTTAAGGTGCTCATGCACGTATGCTCTTGCTTAACATAATATATGCTAGTTTCGACACTGTGGCGTTGCGTCACATATTCTCAGCCTTCCGGACTTATGAGCAACGCGGTTCCAGCGGCCATGACGCAGCGGCACTGACGCGTGAAGCCATCCGGGGGTCTAAAAGGCCACGTTACCATTTCATAATAGATTCATATTAATTAGTGACAAACGTATCTGCTGTTGACATTGACATGACAATTCAAAATGGCGTCACTTAGTTCCAGTATTTGCTATCGGATCATAAGTATTATAGATTAAAACACTGTTATATATTAGTTCCATTGAATATATTTTACTTATAAACTTTTTATTAATTGCGACCGGTTTCGGACATCATCTTCTGGACTTGATAGAGAAGATGATGTCCGATACAGAAATATATAATATAATGGAATTCCATCATGAATGCACAACACAGTGTCAACTACGGATCAGATAACTTTGTGGCACTTTAATATGAATCATAATGTGTCATTTTTAGACCCCCTGATCTCGAGAACGCGCAGTGTAAGCGCCGTGTGACAGATCTGCATACACCCATAGACAATTAGACCCAATGTCGCTGCATTTGTGCCGCCGGAGCCGCTTTGCTCAAAAGTGCGCCTTAGAGGCGGCTACCTACGATACTGCAACAGGGCAGCTTGACAGTTGCTACTAATCCTTACCCAGTTTAAAGTAAAGTCGAAACACATTGGTCTGACGTCCGATCAAGATCGGCTAAGCGCTTCGGAAAGTGACTTTTTTTTATGTAAGACTAGCCAGGCAAATTATTTTATGTTTGCCAGGCACTCGACCGCCATCTCACCTGGTGGTAAGTGACCATGCGGGCGAAGATGGAGCATGCCTGTCTAGGAACAGCCTGTTCACTCTAGCCTTAAAGGCGTCAAGATTATAATGATCAGGGAACACACCGGTCGGGCGACCCCGATATCGCTGGATGGATGAAATTCTGAAAGACCTGAGGGCCTAGTGTGAGTTCCGCTTCGATTTTACTTAACTATCGCGTTTGCGTTTACGTCGAAATTAGTATGAAGAAAAAAACTTCATTTACGTACCACTAGGCGGCGCTATATATTTTTCCATACTAATTTTCACGTAAACGCAAACGCGATAGTAAAGTAAAATCGAAGCGGAACTCACACTAGGCCCTCTGCACGCACTGAGCATACTCGATTGGCAGGAGATGGCGCAGGATAGGAAGAGCTGTCGATCTCTGGTGTCGGAGGCCAAGATCCACTTTGGGTCGCTGAGCCTGTGCAATAAGTAAGTAAGAGAACACACTAGCAGGCAATGTGTTCCATTCTTTAGCCGTGCGCATAAGTATTAGTATAAACTGTCTACCTGCCTCCTGGATGAGCCCTGTCGCAGTGTCGTAAGAGTGCTTAAGTGAGCTCAAATATCATCTTGGGGGGAGATAAGGGGGTGGGGGGTCACGCCTTGGCTGTCCGCGCGTGTATCCGGGCTGCGATGGCGGCCGTCAGCGCAGAACCCTTACCGCTGCCGTCTTCAGCCGCGAGTAGTGAGAACTGGAAGTATACGATATGGAGTTAGATTTACAAAGCAAGCAAACTTATGCTCCCTGCATTGGCGCATAGGGGCAGGCCTATGCCCAGTAGTGGATTAGTATAGGCTGACGAATGTAAATAAAAAAATTAATATGCTTATATTATATAATCGTCAGCGTACACTAGTCCACTGCTGGACATTGGTATGTATATACTTATTATACATACTACACTCAGACCCGTGACAGATATTGAAATTAATTATTTCAGTTTCTGCTCGGCCGCGCAGAATCGAACCCGGGACCTCTGCGTGGCGACCGTTATGTAGACCAACTGAACCACTTAGCTGCTTTTATGGTGAGGCAAAACGTCATGCTCAGATGGCAGTCGCATCACTGTAATTACATGATCTGCCAAATCCTGGATCGTGGTCAAGGCGGGCCCCGGGCTCTTGCGTGCGAGAGCACAACCGCGACATGAACGCCGAGATGATAATTATTTACGGCAGGGAAACAGGCTAGCGGACCAACTAACGCCAAGGTGATAAATATTATTATGGTTAGCGAGAACTGTTATTTTTCCTAAACTGGCAGAACTTTAACCCCTCTTAGAGCCGTGAATAAATTGCGTTTTATTAACCTGTATGTGAATAGCTCAGAAAAGAGTCATTTGTACATAGCGACACGGAGGTTCGAACTCGTACCTCTCGCTTACGAGTCTCCCTTAACCATTAGGCAACCGACACTTCTCGACGCGACCTCGTTTGCCTACTATTGTATAAAACAAAGTCGCTTCCCGCCGTCTGTCCCTATGTATCTATGTACGCTTAGCTCTCTTAAACTACGCAACGGATTTTAATGCGGTTTTCCACAATAGATAAAGTGATTCAAGAGAAAGGTTTATAAGCAAGAAAAAAAGGGGTAAAGTATGTGTACGCGAACGATGTCGCGCCGGGTCCAGTTTAAAACATAGGTAGGTAGGCGTATTTTGTGTGTGAAAGGGACCTCACTCAGCTTTTTGGCTCGAAAACATTAATTTTAAACATTAGTCGCGAGTGTAAGACGTTTGTGCTATTCTACTCTACCGGACTCCACACATCTTGGTCACACGGCGGGTCTAGTATCAAGTACACCCAGTGCTCAATGGGGTGAGGATTTGGGGAACCGTGGCTTTGGCTGTGGAGGGGCATTGGCCTTCTTGCTGCCAGAGCAACGTGTTATAGAGGTGGGCAACGCATTGGCGATACTCTTCGTGTTGCTAATGTCTATAGGCAGTGGTGATCACTTTCTGAACTACCTGGAGAGGTTTTCTCTGGAGAGTACAACATGGAGTTCTTCAAGGAAGGGTGAAAAAGTTTTTACGTCAGCAACGCGTGGGTGATGCCCCTGGTATTGCAAACGTCCATAGGCTGCGGTGACTGCTTACCATCAGGCCAGCCCTAAGCTTGTTTGTCCCCTGTGTGGTATGCAAATAAGGTGTCTCGCTTGCCTGTCTACCGTATGATATAAAAAATCCACAAACCGGATGTTCAGGCGCCAGCAGCGTGATGTACTTCTCCATGAGCTTGGCGATGGTCGGATGCCGTTTGTAGACGGAGCCGTCCACTGCGACGGCGACGTGGGCGCGAGACATGCGCCGGAGGAGCATCGCGATGCCTGCAGAGAGGTGAACGGGGATGTTATTGTGTGGTTTTAACAGTATATGTCGTTCATTTCGTAAGTTGTCCGTTGCCAAGGGCCAAAATCTGATAAATCGAGTCGAGCAAAGATAATTTTTAGGCTTAAGTTGTTGTGTTTCCTAAACGGTTGTACTTCTTTTTGTCTATTGTATTTTTATCAGTGGAGGCCTATAATTGGCTATGTAATGTTATTATTGCTTTTATTGTAATAACTGCTGTTGGCTTTCCTTAAGTAAATAAAATAAAATAAATAAAATAAAATTCCGACGACAGCACGTAATTATATTTTGTTCGAGCTATATCGTTTTCTATCGCCCAGCACAAGTGTACAATTAACGAGAATTTCATCTTAGTATTGAGAGAAGGAAACAAATTACGCTACGCAATTATTGGTATTATGTCACGCGTCGCCTAGCTCTTCAAAAGCCGTGATATAAAAATGAACCTTATTTTATACATAGTAATACATTCCACTTTGATTCGTACTCACGCTTTATGCTTCTGAATTAAGGCTACGGTCAAATATAGTAAGCGCATAAGCGAGATTGACCGTCAGGTTACTCTAATTTCCTCTGTCATAGGCTCTCCTAAATACATACGTGCTATGCTATATGTAACATGGCCCATAGGCAGGCCACTGTCTAGTCCAGCAGACAGGCCGTTTTTATCTATCGATAGATACAGAAATGTGGGCATGCAACGGGCACTTGACGACCTAAGTGGTTCAGTGGTCGACATGCCGGTCTGCCGCGCAAGAGGTCCCGGGATCAGAAATTGAAATGATGAATTTTAATTTCTGTAACGGGTCTGGGTGCTCTATGTATAAAAATTATTTATTTAATAGTATATAAGTTTATCGGTTATCTAGCACCCATAACACAAGCTTTGGGGCTAGATGGCGCAGTGTGAATTTGTCCACGATTATTACATAAATAAATTATCACTCTCCCGTCCCCCAGCAGCCACGATTGTCACACAAAGTTAGCAAACCACACAGTCCCAACTCCTCAACCGATAGCCTCACACCGAGGCCAGCGCGGCCGCGGTGCGGGACCATTGGCCGGTTCGCGTCTGGGTCGAGCCACCACAGACACCCATACTCACAGACAGACACGAGCTGCGCGGCCCGGTTGGAGATGAGGTGGGCCGCGTGCTGCGCGATGCGGGCGTCGTCGGCCGCGAGCGCGCCGCCGCCGCACGCCGAGGACAGCGCGGCCGCGGTGAGGGACCATTGCCCGGTTTGCATCTCCCTGGGAGGAACGAGATATCAGTCATCATAGTCTCTTGTTACGTGAGTTATCCGTCACGGGGTCCAGTCGGCTCCCAAGACCCTGACACTGGTCGAAGTCGATTGGGCAGGCGCGGATCCGGAGGAGGGGGCAATTGCACCCATTGCTCAGCCCCGACTCTGACTCACAATCGCCCACGGGTTTACGAGCCAAAAGGCCAAAATTTTGAAGCTCGCAGCGGTCGCTTAATTCTTTTATTGATTTTATCAATCACTCAAATTTTTTAGAACAGAAATATCAAAAATTTCAAATATTCATTTTAACAATTACCACAGATTTTAAGAACTATAATGTTAAAAGATTCGTGCGCGCTCCGATTTCCGAGTCTTTTATTATGATCAGCATCACACATCATCACAGCACCTAAGCCAAAATGTCAAAAATTTCGAGCTCGCTCCGCTCACTCATTCATTTATTGCATTTTAAGACGTTTGGAGTGTGAGCTCCTGTTACTGCGTAGCGAC
This sequence comes from Blastobasis lacticolella, assembly GCA_905147135.1. Classification (NCBI taxonomy): domain Eukaryota; kingdom Metazoa; phylum Arthropoda; class Insecta; order Lepidoptera; family Blastobasidae; genus Blastobasis; species Blastobasis lacticolella. The sequence continues at coordinate 3,618,803 of LR990062.1, read as the reverse complement.
TGTTCCAATATCAATAATACAAGCTCTTATCATCAGCACAATAATATATTCAAATACAAATCACTATTAACAGCCTCCTTCTGTCACCCAAAGACTATGTCAGCATGGTAATCATTACAGTATGGAGCACTAAAAATGGAGAGCTACGGCCTTGAAATAAAGATAAAACTCCAAAAGATAAAGATTGCACCTTTAAACAAAGAAACAATCACAATGATATGTAGTCACAAGTTGATCAATAGATCACTAGAACTTATTAACAGCCATACTCACTCCTCGAACATACTGACGTGCGCAGTATTGAGGGAAGTCCTCGGCGGCGCTTGTGGGAACAGCCCGGAGTCGGCGAGGCCGGCCAGGGTGGCGCGTAGCAGGCAGCCGAGGTACTTCCCGCCTATATACTTCTCGAATCTGGAATGGAAAAAAGGTGTCGAATAAGGCGACTAGTGTTTTAGGAAGATCATCTATTACTTCCAAAATGGGCAGCAGCATTTTTTTATTTCGACGAGATTTTTATCAAGATATTAGAAGGCATTTGATTGCCATCTTACCTGATGGTAAGTGACGATGCGGCCGAAGATGGAGCATGCTCTTATTGGAATTCCCTCGCAGGCAACGACACTCATTCCGTCAGTTAAGTATTTTCAATATAACGATCGCAAACCCGCCTAAAAGCGTGGAGATTATGACAATGCCTTCGACTAATGTGGAGGAAAAAGAAGTCCAGCTGTTTTCCGTGCTGGTGCAAAATTTTAGTGATCCTCATTCAATGAGTGGCACATGTTATAGTGAAAAAGTTTAACACACTAGGAGACTCATTGAACTCCGTCTTAGGAAGGTCAAGCACCCGTTTTTTTTATGTTATACGGCAGACAAACAGGCAAGCGGGCCACCTGATGCAAGGTGGTCACCGCCGCCTATGGACAACAGCAACACCATGGGAGTCACCAATGCGTTACCCGCCTCTGAAGATACCTCTAATATACCTCCCTGTAACTCGACTCATCATAATCATTCGAGCGGTTAATCCCGGCCCCAGTGTCTCCCTATGATCCTCATAGGTAAGTCACACTCACGTAAAAGAAGTAGCCAGCATCGAATTCTGGTCCACCTCCTCGTCAAACTCCGTCCTCAGGAAGTCCAAGCAGCCGTTGTCCCCGAAGGCGCCCCATTCGACGTCGACGCAGACGTCATCCTGGCGGCCCCTGGCCGCCTCCCAGTGACGAACTTTCGACGCACGCTCCATATAGCACCCGTTCGAGCCAGTGCCCAGAATTACTCCGATCTGGGAGAAACAAATCGAAATAATTTGTTAATGGTTGTGCTTTTCTATAAGTCTCATTAGGAAGAAATTGGAAGTGCGATGGAAAGATCACTATTATTCACAATGTAGATGGCCGGCGGTACCCAAATAATTAAAATATCAAGCACAGAATACTAAATAACTGTATAAGCAATATTATGGATAGAAAATCATTTCTTTAAAGTAAAAGAGAGCCTCTCGATTCAGGCGGCACGTACGATGAGTAAGATTCTCAGAGAACCTCTTCTATTGCAGAACGCCAGTCCACTCATTGTGTCCTGCCCTAAGATTCATCATCATCATCATCATCTCAGACACAGGTCACCCACTGCTAATCATAGGCCTCCCCCCACGTCTTCCACACCAACCGATTCAGAGCCTCTTGCATCCATTGGCTCCCTACGACCTTCACGAAATCGTCTTAAGGTTATGCTGATAATAACTAAAGATTATGTTTGGCCGTGTGGTGTCCGGCAGAGTAGAATAGCACCAACCCCTTACACTCATGGGTGTCGTACAAGGCGACTAATGTTTTCGAGGCAAAAGATCAAGAGTCTTCGTAGTCTGGAAAATGGGCAGCAGCATTTTCCATTGTATTATTTAAACTCTGCGATCTGCAACCCGCCTGCCAAGCGTGGAGATTATGGCAATAGCCTCCCCTTTCGTGGGAGAGGCCCTAAGTCCTGCAGTGGACTGTTACGGGCTGTGATGGTGGATACTGTTTCCGCCACCGCACCCTCCAACGATAAGATTGATTTCATCCACACCATCTGGATGCCTGGCATCCAACTAACGTAATTTTGCGATAATTTTTACTTTAGTGGAATGAGCTCCCTCCCGAATTTTTTCCTTTGCACTATAACATTGGGTTCTTTGAAAGGCGCCTCAAAGGCCAGCACCGCATCCGTTACAGATGTCCTGGACGACTTCCGCTTTCCATCAGATGCTCCGTGCTTCCCTACGCAATAAAAAAACCTGTAGTTCCCTACCTTGCAAGCCGGATCAACATGGGCCCCAGCCACCATGGTGCCAGTGGTATCGTTGAGCAGCACCACAACCTTCACTTTCAACGCTCTCTCGTCCAAATGCCGTTGCAATAACGCTGCAACGTCCACGCCCTGCATGCCACCACACTTGAAACTCTTGGTCCAGGTCACCAGCTCCCCGGAGGAGATCGAGTGCTGGATCATCGGGAAGGAGAATGTGAAGCCTGTGGTGGAGGAAGAATAGCGGTTCAGTAAAAGAGATCGAAAAAAAGTTTTGCGCACTTAATGAAGGTAGCTAGCTTTTCGATATCTGTGGGTACAGCCATAGGGTAGACTCTACACTCAACACTGTAGAGTAGATCCACGGGTCCCATAAAATAAATGAATGAAAATTAATTGATGAATATTCACGAATATATTCCAGTCTGACCATGTTTTGGCTAGGCAACCATATATGGAAAATGGAAAGAATTTTTTTTCATTTGACATTTAACTTGATTAAATAACGGATGAAGATAGATTGTTTCCATGGCATCCCCATAGAAGGAGTGAGAGTAGGAAACCTATATATATATTTCTTAATTATGTAATATTCTTTCGTACATGCACGATTTAAAAAAAAGTTGAGGCAAGATATTCTATTGCCGGATCTTAGACAACAAACAAGCTTTGCTTACTTTGGGGCTAAATGGCGCTATGTGAATGTCTAAGCAAACAAAAAAACAGATTCGTGACCCACGCCCCGCACTCACCCAACGAGAGCTCCTCCTGCTGCATACCCTCAGCGGTGACGAAGTCCAGCACGCAGTCCGCCAAGAACGCGAACAGATCATCGCCCGGGCCCACACGCAGCTCGTCGCTGGCACGAGATGACGGGATGGTTATTTATATATACGAGTATAATAATAATAGAATACAATATAATAGGATCCGGGATTATGGTCAAGGCGGACCCCGGGCTCTCGTGCGCGAGAACACAACCGGGACATTGACGCCAAGATGATTATTATAATAGAATATTTTTTATTTGCAAAGAATATGATACCATATTCTTTAATGTGTATACGTCCCAAGCTATGTGGCCTGCCCCCCTGCCACTTAAACTTGGCAATCCATCGACTAGGGCCAAGGCTTCGGGCTTAGGGATAAGTGTATGAAAGTGTGTACGTATTCCCTCATACCTGATGTGATACTGCTTGACATCCTCACGAATAAGCTCGCCAGCTTTTAGCTCCAGCAGCAGCACGCGGAAGTTGGTGCCACCCAGATCCAGGGCCAGGAAGAGACCCTCCTCTGTAATATGACATAAGTATATAAAGTTAGAATTGCTCCAATCAACAATGACCATAATCCAATCGGGCCAGGTTCCCCTGGTAGCAGGGTCATTGAGGTCAGATGGCAGTTGCTCCACTGTAATTATCTGATCTGTCAAATCCTGGATCATGGTCCGTGCGCTCTCGTGCGCGAGACCACAACAGGGACATTAACGCCAAGATGACGGTATACATTTAGAATTAAAATATAATTGTAACTATGCCTAAAAGTGTATTTGATAGTATTTTATAAAAAAAACATATGAGTCATGTAGTACCGGTTTACTTTGGCCCAAGCAAGAGGGCTACTTTAGCCTAAAACATGGAAATGGATGGGTGACCGTATCATACTTTGTAACTAATCGAAATCGTACGCCGCCTAATACCGTTGAAGAAGTAAAAAAGAAAAATGTTGCTGACATGCGTTTCAGAACGCAGATGAAATCCTATTCCATTTTGGGCCAAAGTAAGCTTTGGTTACGTTTGTTTATGAACTGTATGTTTTATAAGTTCTGTGGCGATAATAATGCATATGAGGCTCTGCATTTGTACTACGCGTGGTGTGAATCGAAGATTGACTTGTAGGCATCAGTGCTGAAAATACATCTCTGTAATCAGTCGTTTCACCCGCATCCATCCATCTTTTCTTAGGCCGGCCTCTATTGAAGTACCCATCCACATTCATATTCATTACCTTCCTTGTCATACACCTTCAACCCATACCACGCTAGGCTGTTGCTCCTCATCTTTTCCTGCACTTCAGCAGCTTCCTTAACTTCCCCTTTATTTTATTATTTAACTTCTTTAAAGTATATCTTTATTTATTTTTTTACCCTAGACAAAAAAAGAGGAGTATTGTATGGATCTATGGCTCTGTATAGGTGTGGAAGCGTATGTATGTATATCCGTCGTGTCATAGCACCCTAACGAACCGATTTTGATGCAATTTGCTGTATTTGAAACCCAGTCTAATCGAGATGATTTAAACCCATTATGCTTCGCTCGGTCGGAGGTTACCCGACTTTTTCTGTCGTTTAGGCCTCCCCCAGAACCTCCACAAGGCCGGTCCTGTACCTTCCGCATCCAGCTGGTACTTACGATCTTTACCAGGTCGTCGGTAGGTTGGGTTATGTCCATTAAAACTGAATACTACATTTTTTTATTCATTAGATAAATCCCAGGCGAGTTGCGCGAGCGCACGGCCCGCTGCAGCCGCGCGACCAATCAGCTAAATTGGCTGCGCAATTGATCTTGCTGAATTGGCGGCCGCGGGCCGACAAGTGATACATTATAAAATTCGATTGAGACTTATGGGCTTCTTTCTACATAGACGATCGAACGTTCCATTGCATTGTGATTAGTTTTATATATCTATGTACTTGTACATTGTTATTATTAAGTTTTGTAATTTGTATTCAACTCCCATGTATGTTGCGTATTAGAATAAAGTTTTTATCTATCTATCGCCAACTTTTTATCTATTTATACATATACCTATTTTCGCCAAGATTGACATATATATTGTGTCGAATATCGTACCAATTGTAACGTACAAAAAACAGCAGAAACACCATCATCATCACCGTCCTTAGCGCCTCTGCCGTTTACCTACTCATTCTTCTCCACTCCGCCCGCTCTTCCTTATCCTCGCGTCAAAATTCAAAATTCAAAGTTTCTTTATTGATTAGGACAATAAATATCTCTTTCAATCGTCAAAAAGGAGGGGGATAGGAAAGTAGGAAGGAAACACACAGTGACACGCTGACCGCCCTATGACCGTAGATAAACGTATCCCTCGCCAACCGAACCGTGCTCGACAATGCCAGGCAGAGCCGGAACGCTATATTATATTATATAAATAAAAATAATTATATATATAAAAATAAGTCGGGTTTTTCTTCCTGACGCTATAACTCCAGAACGCACGAACCGATTTCCACGGTTTTGCATTCGTTGGAAAAGTCTCGGGCTCCGTGAGGTTTATAGCAAAGAAAATTCTGGAAATATTTGAAAAAAAAAGCGGGAAAATCGTGTAGGGTAGGTGTAGGGTAGGTGTAGGGCAGGTGTAGGGCAGGTGTAGGGTAGGTGTAGGGTAGGTGTAGGGTAGGTGTAGGGTAGGTGTAGGGTAGGTGTAGGGTAGGTGTAGGGTAGGTGTAGGGTAGGTGTAGGGTAGGTGTAGGGTAGGTGTAGGGTAGGTGTAGGGTAGGTGTAGGGTAGGTGTAGGGTTAGAACGCTACGCGAACGAAGTCGCGCCGGGTCCACTAGTCTAGTATAATTAAGAAAAAACCACCTAAAACTACAGCAAGAGTAAGCCAGTCCACCAAGGCAGCACCCGTTCACGTCGTAAGCCTCGCTCATGCATCTGACTTAGTGATGTAAATCCATTGCTTCTTGGGTCGCCCACGAGGCCTCTTTTCTGATACCGGCAGGTTCAGGCACCTACTTCCCACGTATCCCTGAGGCTTACGCAACAAGTGACCAAACCAGCGCAGGTGAGCCTCCTCGATCTTATCTGCGATATCCCGCACGCTAAGGCTGCCACGGATATACTCGTTGCGTACTTTAGCGTTAATCGAATCGCGTAACTCCGCACATCCACCGCAGTATTTTCATTTCATTGGCGTGGAGAAATATAAACACCATAGATATCAAAATAAATCAGAGCCACAATGTCAAATGCAAGGTTCGGAGAGATGGTATGCACAAGGCTGATAGAAAAAGATCCGGTGTCGCATACTTTGCTCTGTCTACAAACGGACGACAGACGTATATAGCTAAAGCAATGGCAGTCAATCCATAAACTCTGCCTACCCTACCTGTTGGACGAAGGATTCAGCTTTACATAGGTATGTTTTATTATATTTGACTAGACAGGCATTTGATTGCCATCTTACCTGTTGTTAAGTGACAATGCGGCCAAATGAATGGTATGTATGTACTGACCAGTCCCATCCGGCAGCTCAGGCACGTAGGTGTTGGCCATCTGCAGGCTAGAAGGCTCCTCGGCGAGCCCGGCAGCCAGCTCGCGCTCGAACACCTCGGCGACGTGCGACAACACTCGACCGCACAGCACCAACCCGGAGAGACGAGCCTCCACCTGCGAATGTGCAAAGAGGTGAGCTATTGTCGGAGTTGACATCCTATCATTATAGAATTCCGCCCATTTGGCGAGGCAGGTAAGAAAATTCTTGAAAAGTCAATTTAAAAGATCGCCATGTTCGTTCCAAGTCATTTCCTGGTCAAGGTCAATTTCGAGGGACGCCAGTTTCTGGATTGGTGATATTTGCACATTGCGACAGCTTTTCCAAGCAGGTACGTACTTCTACGGTAACCAAATAATCCCCTTGTTTTTGCTCCGCCTTAGGTTGCAGATGTCCTGGTCGATGATATGTTTATGGCAATTGTACGGCACTTCGTACACGTTCAACCATTTGGCGAGTGACGCACTACAGGGCTCGGCTGAAAATCAGCGCTGTAGTTTCTCTATCTACAGCATATGCTGAGCTGAGTTCTAATTTGGCATGACAATATTCACCACAAATTTTAAATGAATGTAACCTAGTCTTAACATGTTATACCTATTATTGTTGATATTATTACAACTTGTCATGTATACTTGTAGTTATTGCCAAATAAAATGTATGTCTATGTTTATGTCTATGATGGCAATTTTGCAGCAGGCGAACTGCCTGACCGAATACGTCCGTTGGAAATAAAAAAACAGTAATATTTTTTGCCCCCGATGGATAAGAGAGGTGTTAAGTTATCAGTTCGTCAGTGTAGGTAAATGAGTAGGTATGTATCATCGTCTGTGACATCGTAACTCCCGAACGGATGGACAGATTTCGATGCGGTTTTCTTTCTTTGAACGCCAGTTTCATCGAGATTGATTTAGGTGTATTTCAATAAAATTGGTTCAGTAATTTAGAAAATATTCAAGCAAATGTAAACTTTCGAAGTTTTTTGGTCGGTTAGGTTATAAATCATGTCGGTAATTGTGCCTGCCAGTGAGTATGATCTCCAGTGCTCCATGGGGTGACGATTTGCGGAACTTGGCTTTGGCAGTGGAGCTGCATTTGCCTTTTTGCTTCCAGAGCAACGTGACATAGAGGTGGACAATGAATTGACGATACCCCGATAGTGTTACTGATGTCTATTGGCAGCGGTGACCACTGTCCGTCAGGTTGCCAGTGTGCCGTGCGACCTGTCTTTCCACTCCGACAAACTGAAACGGACCAACTATTTTTCTTTCTCAACGAAACCGACATAAAAAAAATTAACTTGCTCTGTACCCAGGAGCCGTCTCAACAAGCAAGAGGAGAACGAGCTCAGACCCGTAGTCATCATGAAGCTGTAGTCAGAAAAGGGGTCAAGATACCGATGTAAGCGACAGATGTAATAGGAAAAAGTTATCAAATAAAAATATGTTTTCATAACAAACTTTTATCGCGCGGTATAGTACTACGATGGGGTTATCTTATTGCGTTCATTAATTCCTATGACCACCTTATGATTACACTCTAAGTTACATAGGTATACCAAATTTCAGCTCAATCGGATACCAACAAATAGTCGAAAAATGGTTTGCAAATGATGGATAACTTAAAACATACATACGAGTACTAACAGTTCATCATCATCACAGCCCATATCAGTCCACAGCAGAACTTAGGGTCTCTCCCGCGAAAGGGGAGATTATTGCCATAATCTCCACGCTCGGCAGGCGGGTTGGAGATCGCAGTGTTATAAATACAACAATGGAAAACGCTGCTGTCCATTTTTCAGTCAATAGAGACACTAGGTCTTTTGCCTCGTAAACATTAGTCGTTTGAACGACACCCACGAGTGTAAGGGGTTGGTGGTACTCTACTGTGTCGGCACCACACGGCTAATACCATACGAACAGTGCAAGTTAACAAAGGGTTGTGAAAAGTAATTTCAACTTTTCTCTTCAATAGCAAAGCTCCAATTCACTGCGTCACGATTGTTTGCAAACGAGTCGCTAAATAAGCCATAAATATCAATCAAGACTGACCTTGGGAATCAGAGGTCATGGTTCAGCTGTTTCTTGTATTGCCGATTAGGTAACGGAAAATATTGAATGGTCATGATGATTTGTTCCCGTGACGTCGAGTATCATTGATGAGGCTTCTTCTATAGATTTAGGGCCTCACCTTCCAAATGGGAAGTTATTGCCATAATCTCCACGCTTAGCAGGCGGGTTGGACATAGCAGTGTTATAAATATAACAATGGAAAACGGTGCTGCTCATTTTCCAGTCTACGGAGTCTCTAGATCGTTTGCCTCGAAAACATTAGTCGCCTTGTACGACATCCACGAGTGTAATTGGTGCTATTCTACTCTGCCGGACACCACATGGCCAAAAAAAGAGAAATAGTTATTGTTAAGTTATAGTTTTCGTTACAGGTGGACAATGTCAAGCATTAAGTACAAATAGATGGGTGGTCCTTCTGAAGAGGTCTCGTCTCCAGAAGCCCTAGTTGTACTGTTGATAATAATAGAATTGTGAATCTCAAGGACAAAACACGGCGAAAACATATTATATTATTTACTTCTATAATGTCAAACTACTAATCCAAAATCGTACTTTGCCTATTTTTCCTAGACTGGCCCAGTGGCCCACGGAGACCAGACAACAGCTGACCTGTCGATATCGCGAGCTTGATGGATTGCGCGATCCATCACGCGCCTGTTTGTCGCGTTCTCAAATGTAATTGCGCTTGTTCAAGACATCGGCGACTGTTTCAGACTAATTGGTAATTACTCAATTTGCCGAGACGAGTCTGGATGCCGGTGACGTTGGTGATTTACGTGGTACTCTGATAACCTACTTCGAAACTATAGTGTCTGTATCAAACTCTTGTTATTAGGGACTGCGTTCGTCCGACTAAGTTCTTTCGGAAGGCGTGATATTGGTAGTAGGGGTCACAAACCGGGATCCCGGACGAAAAATGCACCTTCACAATACCAGTATTCGTTTTACAATAACCGGGATGATCGGTATTCAGTTAAAATAAAATTTCACTATTAGAAACAATGTTATATTCTAATCACCATCTAGACTAACAAAACGCATAATGGTTTGCTTCAATATCATTTTCTCAAATACTACTTACAGCAAAAGAAAAGACTTATCGATGGGGGATCTAAAATAGTGGATATTAAAATTAGATTTTTCTTCTAGAAAATAACCTTTTTAGGTAGACATTATTTAAGTCTGTCTACGACTTTTATGCAATTAAGAATATAATAATTAAAAGTTTATAATAAATTACTAGCAACTTCTCCAAATATCGAAAATACCGAGATCCCGGTATTGACCTCATGTTAATACCGAAAATCCCGGGTTTAAAAAGTTATACCAGTGTTGCAACCCCTAATTGGTGGGTATAATAATAAATAACATTATCCTGAGGAGGGTTTTCGCTGGATGGCCACGAAAACTACCACTGGAACCCCTATAATTGTCCCCGTGTTTATGTACCGTTTTTTTGTGTTAAATGTAAATTATTATGTGGCGTCCTTTGTAATAACTGTTTTCTTTCTTTCTTTGTAATATTTGCCATTCAACTATAGAATTTGCCGCTTTTCTTAGCCTATTCTGACCTACGTCAAAAAACTACTCTGTATATTTTTCGCAAAATGTAATGAAACCTACATTAGCCCACTTAATATAACATTGTTATTTGGCGCATAGCGTGTCAGCCACGATGGTATCGGCGAGGCCACGCGTCAATGCCGCCTAACGCCGCTACAAGCAGGCGCCCTTATTTACTACTAACAGCCGCCCCGGCTTCGCACGGGTACCACTACGGATACACGGGTATATAGCCTATGCCACCCTGGGATAGTGTAGCTTCCCAACGGTGAAAGAATTTTTGAAATCGGTCCATTAGTTTCGAAGCCTATTCAATACAAACAAACAAACAAACAAACAAAAAATCAAACCTTTCCTCTTTATAATATTAGTATAGACTAGCTAACCTACGCGCGGAAATCGGTTTTAGGGTAGTTTGTCTTTTTCCCGCGCGATCATTTTTAATGACCTTGACCATTTTAAATGATGACATTAGGGATAATGTATGAAAGCTAGTACTACGGAGAAGTCAAGCCGTGTCTCTGGTTTTACCCAACCAAATTAGATGAAAATTACTTTGTTCAACTTAGTTTGTTCTGAGACACTAAATGATGAGAGTCACACTAGCAGTCACATATAAGCCATACAACTACAACCATACCGCCAAAAGATTATAAATAATGTATAAGTTGTTATCTATAGCGTGCCATCTTTCTGAATTTGTGAGAAGCTGGGGTTGAATGATTCATGGGGGAAAAATTTGTACATGTTGACGACAAATCACAGGGGAAATAATAGTTTACGTAGGTATGTAGAATCGAATATTATAATTAATAGCCATACATTCAAGCAGAACAGCGCCATGTTTACTATTAAATAAATAATGCTGTTGCAATAAAAGGATTTGTACGTAAACATTGTTAAAAGATAATGTTCCTGCTTGTTAAATTCCACTATTTACAAGGCTTTCATGGAATTCATAAATTTATTACATAACAAGGAATACAGTACCACCAGAGTATATCCGTGTGCAACAGTACACCATGGGGGCGATTTTCGCGCTTTCGACAATAGAATTCGACAATTTCTCTAGCCAAAAATCTCTGTATTAAAACGTCACTGAATATCTTCGGCAATATACGACTGTCGAAAATATTTTTTGGTTGGAATAGGCATTTCAATATCTTTGTTAATGAAGATGTGTCTAGAAAAAATGTCGAATTCGAGATGTGACAGCGCGAGAATCAGGCCCCAGAGTGCAGAGACTAGAGACCACTGATATGGATTACTTGCTGGCAAATTCATAACTCGACCACCACGTCTTATCCGCTATAAAACGATAAACGGCTCACTGCCGCTATCTTTACTGCCTCATTGACAGCTCTAGGCTACAATAAAGTTAATCGACATAATTGCCAATTCAGAATTTATAGTATTCTGTCACGTTGTCGACAATGTGTTCAGAGTTGAAAAAGAACTTTCCATATTTGTGTATATTTTTACAAAAAGAAATTTCAACATCAATTCCGAGAACCGTTGTCCGCTCGATGGTGCCGTGGTGCCTAGCATTCATTTTATATTATAATTATGACGTTCATAAGTGATTGTAAAAACCTAAACTGAATAAACGTATTTGAGTTTGAGATCATGATCATGGTCAGGTTACCCTGTTAACAGAGTCGCGGAGGTCAGACGGCCGTCGCTCTACTGTAAGGAATTCCCTGATTTGTCAAATCTTGGATAAAGATCAAGGCGGACCCCGGACAACCGTGCACAACCGGGACATCAGCGAAAAGATGATTATCTATATTTTTTATCAGTAAATAAAATATTAATTATTGTTATGTAATGTCTATTAACAGATAATACACATACAATTTTACGTATAAATACAGAGCACGTGTAACTGCATAGCACTGACCGAGATTGACCAATCAGAGCGCCGAACGAATGCGCGCGCGCCGACCTCGCCGCGAGTGGCAATTACCGACTATAAAAGAGTGGTGCCACGTGGTTGCACTCATGTTTTAGTTAACGCTGTGGCAAACGAGCCGTTGGGGCCTAATTCTCGCGCTGTGACATCTCGAATTTCGACATTTTTTCGAGACACATCTCCATTAATAATGACATTGAAATGCCTATTGCAGTCAAAAATATTTTCTCAACTACCTTCGACCGTCCTCGGTGTCGGCGTCCGGCAGAGTAGAATAGCACCGACGCCTAACACTCGTGGGCGTCGTACAAGGCGACTAATGTTTCCGAGACAAAACTTCTAAAGTGCCCGTACCCTGGGAAATGGGCAGCAGTGTTTTCCATTGTTATATTTAAAACACTGCGATCTCCAACCCGCCGGCCAAGCATGGAGATTATGGCAATAACCTCCCTTTACGTGGGAGAGGCCCTTAGTCCTGCAGAGGACTGATATGGGCTATGATGATGAATTAGTTAAAAATATTAGAACGCGCATCGTTCTATTACTAACAAATTAAACGCATTATAATATCTAGAACTGATACCTACCTTTACGAACTAATATTTTATATGAAATAAGCCCCTGGAGCCCTATTTTTGAATCGCTCGCCTCGATTCGAACGGTTTTCAATTTTGATTTTCAGCATGAAAAATTCAATATTTTAAATATCACATTGGCAATTCCGAAGGAGTACCTACGGTTCTCAAAACAGAGAAAATCAGTATGATGCTGATGCATAAAAATATCGAACTTTTCGAATATCGAAAATCACTTAGGTTTTAGGTAAACTGCAAAACCGCAGGTGCGTTGTCACTGTGAGGACTATGCCTCATGCGTGTCATTGCGCTGAGCTATCTTATCCTTCAAACCGGAACATAACAATGCGTAACAATACAAGCATTGTTACGGCAGAAAAAGATTAGACTACTCGTGGAATTGCTGAATCATTTATTGATGGTAGAGCTTGTCTAGTCTAAAATGACGCGCCCCACTACTTAGTTAGTTGATTTCGATGTGTGAGTGCAAATATTGATAACGACACTTCATCTGTGTGGGAGCCAATGAACGACGCGTGCTCCTACGTTTGAATCTCACCGGCAACTGAATGACCAATTACAACGGCATTTGTATATGTATTGCGTTCATATTTTAAACTTGCTTGTGTGCGTTAATGCGATAGTGGGGCGCGTCATGTTAGATTAGACGAGCTCTACTTATCAAGGAAAAAAAAATACTACGTACATATTTAATTTAGCCACCATATTTCGGTTCGTCGTATGGCTATAGCGTCGACAACTTTACTGGTGTATCACCTTCGTGGTGGGGGGCAGAATGGGTGATGTCATGTGACATTTCGGGGCGGAGCGCGGAGGCGCGGGGCAGTCAGCGCCAGAAGGCACATAAATTGTGTAAAATACAACCGACTCCAAAGGTGCACTTTGGCCTGTGGTCTTCTTTATCAGCTCATCAATACTAGACTTATCACTGAAAATACCATAGGTAATGGCCATACATAGGTATGCCTATAATATATAATGTATCTTCAATTAAAAAAAAAACAAAATTCAATCGAATGACGAATCTCCTTGTTTTTTAAAGTCGGGTATGTAAAGCGATGGCTTTGCTGGAGGAAAAAAATCTTCACGTAAAGGTCCTTGAAAACGTGATGTATAGAATTATAACTGCGCCCAATCAGTTCATGGTTATCTCCAAGGAACAATGGAACTTTACAAATAACCTCTCAGAAGGCTAAGAAAAGGATGCTTATAAGATTAGATATTGGTTTTAAGAACAGGCATAATGTCAGTTTGCAAATTATTGTGGCACACACAGTGTGGAACCACTGATTCTCATAACACAAGGTTCACTTAGCTTGAGAATCAGGGGACATATATAATTTGTAAGTATTTAAGATACAGGCCATAATGTACTATGTAATAAGTTCTATTATTAAGATTGCTTTATTGTACTGGCTTACCAAATAAATAAGTTATTTATAAGTTTCATGCTCGGCGTGCCCTAAAACTTGTACCATGGAAGACTTGTTCAAGGCCAGTTAAAACTCTGTATGCGTCGCCGAATACTGGGCGAATAAAGTGTAAGTCAGAGTTTAGTCTATCGACTCGATAAGAAGAGAAGATTTATTAATGTACTTTATTTTTCTTACACTTTCCTTATTATTATTCCACGCATATTATTCGTCGTGATAGCGCCAAAACCGACATACCCAGAGGCACTGCTTATGCGTATAATAATCGCGTAACAAAACAAATACTACACATCGACGAATCCAGATGAAACCGGTCTGAGTATGCTAAGTAAACACGAAGATTTACAAGATTAGGTACAGCACCACCAACTTATCTGTACAGTAAACGGCGGCAGTAGTGACGCTAGACGCTAGACACTTACTAAATGGCGTGTATAGTTCTGATTTTGGCCACTAGACTGATAAGGTGGCATTATTGAAACGTGGCGTGGGTGGCGGCTAGAGGACGTACGAAGGTCACAATAGAGGGAGCTCCGTACTAACCCCCGAGTCAAATAAACACCAGATAATTCAGAGGCGAGGAAGCAAGTTCATGATTGTGATAAGAGGGCGTGACGCGCCAATTTGTGTGACAAACAAACGTGGTTGTTTTGCAACGATTCTACATTTTGTGTTAGATTTTTTTTGTTACGCTGTGAGAAACGAGCAGACAGGAGTAGATAGGGAGGTTAAGGTATCCGACTCGTAAGCAAGAAGTACCGAGTTCGAATCCCGCTGCGGCCTCTTTTCTTAATTATGTATGTACATCAGTTGAATTCCAACCGATGCTCTTACGGCGAGGGAAAACATCGTGAATCGGAATCGGAAACAATCGGAAACCTGCAAATTCAGGCGACTGAATGTGTAACCATGATCCAATCCAGGGATGTTATACGTACCATAATTATGGTACACGTACCATTTTCCAGGTGTTCGTACCATGTACCATAGTACTTCCATCAATTCCTAATTTTACATCAATCCAGCTACATGACTTTATCTCGCCTGCTCCGTTCACGGCGCCTTATGACAACGCAAAATAGACAATGCTGTATAAACGTAAGGTTGCTTTTCGCAATTGTAAGTATGGAGAGCTTTCTTGACATGAAGAAAGGGCTGATTTTGACGTATTTAATCTCACTGGCACCCCCCCCCCCCCCCACAATAGAAAAGTAGCGTACCTTTTTAGCCATTTTCGTACTATTTTAGGGAGACTACTGCTGGTAACATTGCGTACCATAATTTTTTCTAAAGTACCAGAATTCAGGCCTGTGGAGGTGGAGGCCAATAACATCCCTGATCCAAAGCATCTACGATTGATGCATGGTGTGTTGTTCTGTGAGGACTAAAATGAAATGCCTCATGTCTGTACTTTTTTAATGAGTGTTTAAGTGGCTCCACTGTAATTACCTGATCTGCCAAATCCTGGATCATGGTCCACCACCGCGGCGCTCTAGCGCGGGCACAACCATGTAACATCAAGGGTACACATACCTTCTGCGCGCGCACTTTATCCTCCAATCTCAGGGGGGAGGGTAGGAACTGTCGCTCCCACGCCTCCTCAGGTACCCCCACACGCCCATGACCGTTCACTGCTGGATTGTTTCCATTGACACGCTGCTCCACCGCCGCTGACATTATTGTGTGTACTATTTCGCTCGCACGCTTCCTTTTTCTGGGGAAGAAAAGAGAGGTTATGCGTTGAAACCTTCAAGAGACGTGCATAGGTATGGAACTATCTCAAAGGCCGCATCCGCGACTCCGGTGTTGCGGGTATCTTACCACCAGGTGTGATGGCGGTCAAACGCCTGGCTAGTCGTATAAAACACAAAAACTAAACAATATGCGGCCTACAGTGATACCGCACATTGTCATGAGTGGCCCTTGACTAGGAAACTGTGACGACCACTAATCTAAACGGAAGAAATAGATGTTGTAGTAGCAGGAGTGTAGAAACAGAAAAGCATTCTGCGACTTTGTTAAATTTTGCGTTTTTTTATGTTTACATATTATGCCTATACATATATATGCGGTCTGCCCACGAAGAGACGTCCCGGGTTCGATTCCCGGCCGAGCATAAATTGAAATGATGAATTTTAATATCTGTTACGGGTGTTGTATGTATAAGTATGTATTTAAAATGTTGTAATTAAAAATATGTATGCAGTTTATCAGTTTTCTGGCACCCATAACACAAGCTTTGCTTACGTTGAGGCTATATAACGTTGTGTGAACTATCTAAGCATATTTATTTATTATTACTGGTGGACCCGGCGCGACTTCGTTCGCGTACACCTACTTTACCCCTAGCTTACCCTTTTTTATTACTTATAAACTTTCCTTTTGAATAACTTGTTAAAAACCGCATTAAATTCCGTAGCGTACCTAGTTTAAAAGATCTAAGATCTATGCGTACATAGATACAGACGGCGGAAACCGATTTTGTATTATACTAGGTATGTCTGTATAGATACAGATTTATTTATTTATATGCCGTATTTGGTACAATCTGTTACCATTAGGAACTGTACTAGGAACCCAGTGTCTACGACAGGGAAAACAAACCTTTAAGTACCTCACTCACCCCTAAGTCCTGAATATAACTGGTGTTTATTTCGAATTATTTAACGACACGATTATATAAATCACTATGAACTATTTACAAGATTTATACCAGAATTTGAATCTTTGTAAAAAGGACCGACGCTTGTTAACGTCTTTCGTAACGCTAGATCGAAACACAACTGGGACTAATTAGGTAACAAGGCTTGGACCGATAAACATAGAACACCTCTGACATAAAAAAATGCGAGCATTAATTGCAGAGTATTGATTAAAGTTTATTGCTTTGATAACCCGCAGTAACCTCTTCAGTGCAACGTATACGCTACTATCAATAATTACATTTATCTACTTACATAAGGCAAAGAAGGAAATTTTCGGGACGGTACACAAATTGGAAGTGACCTTTAACACCACCTTTTTAACCCTTAGGTAACCCAAAGCTCCATAATAAGACACTAATTGAAAATATATGTACATTAATTGGACACTAACCGATGCTCTAATGGTGAGGGAAGACAAAATGATGAAACCTGCACATTCAGGCTACTGTATCACCACCATGATCCAATCTGGGCAGGTTCTCGTGTTAACAGGCGCACGGAGGTGAGATGGCAATCGCTCTACTGTAATTACCTACATGATCTGCCAAATCCGTAATCATAGTTAAGGCGGACCCCGGGCCTTCGCAAGAGAGACCGCAACCGAGGCATTAACGCCAAGATGGCCACCACCAATATAGCTTTCTAATAACACAGCTATTATAAATAAAGTGGTACCAGGGACTTACTTGACAGGTTGCCGAAAAATAGGTATACTAAAGTTATTTTACAATAAACATAGACAAAAAAAGGCAATTAAACTCGACGCTATTAAATAGTCTTTAGCCTTTACCGCCATCTTCGTTATTGTATTGTTTATTCTTTAACGAATTTGCTTAGAATGTTATGATAAAGAATTCACCGCTTAGCATGGTGCAAACTTGCGGTAGTTACGGTACTTACATCTGAAAATTATCCCCATACTTACAAACAAACAATTATTATTACTCTATGTAGTATTAGTGAGATAACCTTCAGCCTCTGACCAGTCGCTAATTACTGAGCATCTCATCGCAAACATTCATTTCATACGAATGCAGAGTAATTAACAAATGCTCGTGTGTTTCATATTAAATTGATTGGAAAGTACCAAGGTTCAAGAATTCTTGGGAGTCACATTACAGTGATCACATTTTAAAATCAGTGGCCCATCTTGACGTTAAGTGATCTGGCCGATGTCCGAGGTCCGCCTTGTCAAAATCCGTCCCTTATCAAAACAGATCGACAAACAGACATAAAAATAAAATTCTGGGTACGGTTACACTCCAGAATCTTATCCCGACTAATTTTCTGAAATATATTCTATGTGCAGACACAGCTGTTTACAGTTGTATATTGATAACTGATAGTGTAAAATAAGACAAACGATCTGTAATATTTTATCAGCTGATCCGATACTTGCAATTGTTTAACTGCTGTATTTATATTGATGAAATCTTTAATTGGTTTTACCATTCATAATGCGCATTCCATTCTGTATAAATAAATGGATTAATCTGTTCGGAGGTGCTCAAAATGGCATAACTAAAGATACGCTTATAAAAGTAACGTTGTAACTGGTTCTTTTTATTATTCTGGTGGTTATAAACTAAACAACAGCTGTTCAATCTATCCACTATGATTTTACATACACTAAGTATTACACCAAACTTTTGAGTTTAATTCATCCAACATCTTATACTTAATTCCTTTTTCTTTGTTTTACTTTGTTTTAAATGACACTGAACGCGAATGTTGTGTCACCAATATGGGACTCATATTAGAACAACCTAATTTATTTAAACTGTTAATGATGTAACAATATGCGTTCTGCAGGTGTACCTTACCTAAATAAAATAAATAATATAAATGAATCTAACAATAGATAGACAGACTACGTAGGGTACGTAGACTACATGGTATCAACTGCACGCTTGCCTCCATCGACCCTGGCGTAGTATGGTATGTAGCCGGCTTTACCTGGACGATTGGAAACCGGTCGCGACCGCTGCCTTAGGGACTGCATCGTAAATTGTCATATGACTTTTTTAATAAAACGTTTCTCCCTCTCAACAACTTAAAGTAGCACCTATGGTGCAACAAACTTACCTGAGCCGGTGACAGCGTCGCTGTTGGAATTGAAATGACATTTTATAATTACGACACTTAGTTCCAGCTTTGGCCACCGGGTCAGATAAGTTTATGGAAATTTAATTGAATGTTCATTGAATATCGTAGTCGTGGACCTCTGTCCCACCTCTGTTCTCTATGACAGAATTATATTTATATAGTTTTAGAAATAAACGGGCTACTTTTTATCGTCTACGCTAAAAAGACAATAGATGCAAATATTTTTAGAAACCACTCCTTTATTAGGCAAGCAATTTAGCATTCGCTCGCTTGAGATAGGTAAATACATCGCATTGCTAATCACATGATCTAGTAGAACGATGAAAATTCATACAATTTAATTACACACATAGCGGTTGACGTATGTAAATATAGTTAGGTGCAGTATTACGCTGTAAACCAACTGCACTACGCCTCAGCTGACTATATTAAACACCTACCTGTAGTATACCTACATATTAGAACTATGCATGCGCGGGCGCAGCTGTGACGCGCGACAAGCCCCCGACACACACTCACACATACACTACATCTAATACACAATAATGCACTCCGTAACACACATGCATCGAAAATACCGCGCCGACAATCGGTCACCCAATATATTATCTTAAACACGGCGACGAGAGTCGCTATTTGAATAAGACATTCCGTTTCACAGGGTCACGGCAACGTTCAGATGGGACGTAAATATTGGACGAAATACGTCTCGTAACTATCACAGAGATTCCCGTCCGACGTATCCCGTTCTGTCTATGAATAACCGCGGGCTTACCAGCTCTACCTGCTCAAACAGAGATAAGTTTTTTCTGTGGCTCAAACTCCGGGTATTTTTAGACACGCAAGCGATTTTGTCGTGGAGGACAGCTTGCTCCAGCGCCACAGCGTGATCTGACTACTATACATTATTGATATTTGTATGTGTGGCGCCCAGAGGCGCTATCGCCCGCCGAGAATCCGAGATTACTCAGTAAATGACCTTATCTATTTGTTATCTTGACTGCCAAATTATTTGATAGCGCCCCCGGTTAGAGCGATATGATAACACAGGTCTAGATATTACTGACTAATTACCTAAAGCTATTATAATAGCCCGACTCAGTAGATATGAAATTGTTTTACCAAAATTCTGAGTATCAATAATTCAAGTGGCGTTTTCATATCTGTGGCGCAGACGGGATAACAATAGAACACTTGTCTCAATATTGCAATCGAGTGGATTTAGGGTTCCAAGTTGACGGTAGGTAAATAAGTTCAATAGCATAGTATTGGTTTTCCTGTTTTCTTAACAAACGTATGAGATTGTGTCTTCTACAAATAAACGAAGCGACGGTTACTAATAAATCTAGTATTATCTATATTTCTGTGACTGTACCGAATACGAAATGGTTCATACAGTCTACGGTCCTACGAGAACAGAGATCGCATAAATTAAATAACTTCTGTTTTCCTTTATTGTCGATGGTTAATAAAAGTGGACCAATATTTCTAGTAAAATTACGCTTGTGATAAGTCTTGTGTTAGTAAGTTATTAATGTTGTTCGGTGCATTGCATTGCATTGCACCGAACACTGCGAATGACACGACCAGCTGTTCCGCCGCCGCCGCGTGACGTGAAATTAGTGCACTTATAATCAAACGCCGCTGGTTCCGGGTGCATTCGTTATCATTATCTATCATTTAAATCTAAGCATTTTGAGCATTATAATATATCTTTTAAACTATCATATATTTATCATTTCTCTATCGTATCTATCGTATTTGTGTTCATCCCGAACAAATATGTTGTCGCAATATAACAATAGAAAACGCTGCTGCCCATTTTCCAACCTACGTAGACTCTTTGCGTCGAAAACATTAGTCGGCTTGTACGACACCCACGAGTGTAATGGGTTAGTGCTATTCTACTCTACCGGACACCACACGGCCACTAATCTAACCGAATTGAAACTACCATACGAACGATCGGCCCAAGTCGACGATTTGCCCGCGACATAATTATGTACCAAGTAGCTACGGCTTTGGTTCAGAGCCGCGACCTCAGCCTCGAGGCGTGTAGAAAAACGTGTTTGATAACCGGCGCCCGCGCATCGCAATCGATAACCTGCCCTCTGACACTTCTCGATGTCTCCACAAGCAATATAGATACAAAACGTGGTAAACAATGTTACCAGAAATAATTGTTGTGTTGTAATTTTAGAGTCGCAACTGGGGACTGCAATCTCGCATCCAAATACCCAGTCCCGCGGGACAGCGGGACTGCGTAATTGGAGAAAATGTAGGGTATGTCATAAATCCAACCGTTAAAACCGTTAATGATCTTTACTTATTAAAGTTGAACAGTAATTTGGTGAAGTAAAGGAATCAATGAATGAATGAATAACGCTTTATTGCATAATCAATTTAATTAGGAACGCCTAGTCCCGCAAATACGATCCCACAAAATAGCGGGATGCAAGACAGCGGGTAGTCCCTAGTCCTACCAACGCATCCAATCTGCACGTTACGAACTTTAGCTTGGACTCTGATAAAAGGTTAAAGCAGTGTTTTTTCCACCTTTTTACTTAATTAAGATATCTACTAATTTCGAGACTTTGAACTTTTATTTTTTAACTAGCCTACGACTCTCTCGGTTTTCATCCGCGCGCAGTTCGGATCTCTGTAAACATCCAACTATCCCGCGGAATCGTGTGCATCAGAATTGTGCATGTAAGTCTACAAATTATATTTCTGTGTAAGAGGAATTTACTAGGAATGTACTAAATGTACGCAAAATTTAATTCAATGGTACTATCTCCAAACCAAAGTTATGAAGATCCAGATGCGACAAACGGTTAGAGTAATTAAAAATCGAATTTTCTAATGTGAAGAATATCTTTTACACCACGGGCGTAGCCACGTTTTGGTTTTGGGGGGGGGTTCAAGATCAAATTATATAAATATCGAGTAATCCCCCCCCCCCCCCCCCAAAGTAACTGAAAATGAAAAGAAAAGTAATGAAGTAGCGGGCGTAGCGAGCTCGGAAATTTTGGTATTTCGGCGTTAAAAATCTGGATTGATCACGCGCGCAGGCGGTGTGAAATGCCTGAAAATCAAATATTCTATCTATCTTGATTAAACTGCCTTTCAAATAAATAAAACCGCATTAAAATCGATCTATCCATTCGGGAGCTACGATGCCACAGACAGACACACAGATATAAAAAGCTACAGATACACCCCTTTTTTAAAAAGCTCCGTTCAAGTGGCGATTATGCGATTTTGTTTCTAATTACAACGCCACAGCCGGTGTATCCGCGAGATGTAGGCATTACGCAACGCGCCAAAGTACTGCGCACTTGCCGCGCCCCCACCATAGGTTTGGGCAAAAGTATCGATAAGTTCGCAGAATGACATAGACATAATGTTTATTTGATTTATTATTTTATATGACATTTTGATTTTGTGATTATTTATTTTAAAATACACTTTTTTTAATACAATTTAAAAAACAACAACACCAATACTGGCAAAACTTAACTCACAAAAACTAAATTAACACAATGATAACACAAAATTAAACTATCGCGGTTATTATCACACATTTTAAGGGTATGTTCCGGGTTTCGTACCGCGTACCTTTGTCACGTCACGACTGATGTCGCCCCTTATACAACTGCGTCGAAATATCAGGCTACTCGTCAACAAAGGTACGCGGTAGGAAACCCAGAACATACCCTTAAAATGTGTAAAACTAAATTTATCTAAAACTAAATAAATAAATAAAACTAAGTAACTAATCTAACAAACCGCTGTCAGTAGACCAGGTACCCAAAATGCTGGCAAATAATATAAATAAATAAAATATTTCTTGCTAAATTAAGTTAGGTTAAATATTGTAGTGTCATGCCAAACTAGAGCTCAGCTTAGCATATGCTACAGGCAGTGATACAGTGCTGATTTTCAGTTAAGCTCTAGAGTTAGTGCGTGAATTACTCGTTAAGTGGTCAGACACACAATCTTATGTGCCGGTTTATCTTGGCATCAATATCCCTGTTGCACAACTGTAATGTTGACGCGAATATGGTTATTATTATTTAGGTACTGTATAAGCAATTTTGCGTTAGTTATTAATGTGGGTTTAACGAATTATTCATCTGACTTGAATGTTTATCATGTGCATGGTACAAACAATTTCCGAATCGGTTCCCCAATTTAGTCGATGTGGAATGGCCCACCGAAGGAATTAATTAAGGCTGACTTCGCTTGATTTAAATTTGTACTTGTATATGTTGCTCATGTATTGTATTTATTCCATACGAATAAATAAATCATACAAACAAGATTCTATGAAAAGTAGTTATTTTCAAAAATCTTTTATGTATAATTTATTTTATGTAATTACTGAAATAAAATTATATTATTTATTTAAATGTGTAAGTAACAAAAGAGGTGACAATAGAATCAGAAATAGTTTGTTAAACGCACGGTGGTATTCAGGTTCGTCGATAAAAAATTCACGACATATTTTATCGACACTTGCCCAACTCTATTCTCCCAGACTAGTGTTTGTACGCTAACCGTGACCATGATGTCTCGATGATGTAGCGGAGCTTACTTACACTGAGCTCGCACTAGGGATGCCAGATATTTTCCCGCGTTTCCGGGACAAATGCTTAAATGGGCAAAAAATACGGGATTCCAGATTTTAATCCGGGAAAAATTTAAACATTATTAATTTTGAAAATCCCTCTCGAAGAAGCAGTGAACAATTTTTAGGTATTCTTGGATATCCCATTTTTTATGTAGTAGGTACGGCTAACAAACAGGCATGCGGGCCACCTGATTGAAAGTGGTCACCGCCGTCTATTGACATCAGCAACACCGGGGGCGCTACCAATGCGTTGCCCGCCAATGAGGATCTAATACTATAGTCCAAAGGAAACACTATGAGCTCATTCCACATCCGTAAATGACTATCTTCCACTTCTCAATCGCAATCATAACTCCTTTCGTCCTCAGAAAGTGTACCAGCAATGTGCTGGCTTCACCTCCGTAATAGCAAATTTAAAGTGGTCAAATACGGGTCTTTTTTTTATACCACTAAGGTGGCGAACCAGCTTACGGCCTGCCTGATGGTAAGCAGTCACGGCAGCGTATGGACGTTTGCAATACCAGGGGCATCACCCACGCATTGCCGACCCCGTAAAAACCTTTTCACCCCTTTCTTGTAGAACTCCATGTTCGAATATGCTTAAAATACGGGACGTCCCTTGAAACACGGGACGTCTGGCAACCCTAGTTCGCACTATAATGTGTATTAGCACACTTACTGTGTAATTATATCTGTGTAAAGCAGGTATACTCTTGATTACACAGTCACGCCTATTTCTGTCGCCATCGCCGCGCTTTGTGGTTACGTGTTGTATCGATATATCGTTTTATTGCTTACTGTGTGTTATGGCATTTATAAGTTCTAAGATTTTGTTCTGTTGATGTTCTGTCTGTCCACTTGTATTGTCGTATAAGGCGCTGTCCTAATGTACTTACTACTAATGTTGTGAGGGATCTTATTGTTCGGGCGACGTCTGTTGTACGACCATGGTCGCACGACCATTACCAATTAGGACAGTGCCTAATTCGTTGGGATATTTTTACTCTGCTGTTTGTAACAGCTGCGTTTTTAATTACTTGTTTATATAAACAAGTAATTAAAAACGCTTTAGAGGTATAGAACTTTGAAATTGAATAAAACAAAGATAAACAAGTAATTAAAAAAAAAACTTTGAAATTGAATAAAACAAAGATGTTCTTTTTAAATTGACATGAAATTAAGTTTATTCGATAGACAATTTTCTGGCATTATAATTTGAATATGACTTCTGGCATATGACCACCACGGCTGGTTCGGACGTAGTCTAATCTGGAGGTCCAGTTTTCGATTACTTTTTCCAACATTTGTGGCCGTATATCGGCAAGAACGCGGCGAATGTTGTCCTCCAAGTGTTCAATGGTTTCGGGCTTATCGGCGTAGACTAGCGATTTCACATATCCCCACAGAAAATAGTCAAGTGGCGTTAAATCGCACGATCTTGGAGGCCAATTCACGGGTCCGAAACGTGAAACTATGCGATCACCAAACGTTTCCTTCAATAAATTAATTGTGGCACGAGCTGTGCCACTTAATTTAATTTCAAAGTTCTATACCTCTAAAAAAAACACCCTTTATATTAGTAACGAAATATAATCTACAAGTAGCCGGTCCGGTCTCTTTTAGATTATTTATGGGTTGCGCCTGCTTTAAATATAAACCTAGAAAACGTTTTCCTATCTTTGAGATATAAAATATACGATCCTTGGGCATAATTCCCAGAAGTTCATCAATACGTTACCAATATAGAGCAAAAAAATTTCTACCGAGAGGGCTGTGACAGCTTTTTCATACAAAACATGTGTGCCAGGTCAGAGACAAAAAATAATGAAATCTCCTTCATTTTCTATCAGCAGCAAATAAAATGGGTTTTCATCATTATGTAGCATTCAACAAAACTAAAAAATAAAAATCAGATCAAAATACTTACAAATTCTCTCAACTATTATGCTGAACGATCTCCCTCAATTTTTCCACTCCTCGAGATCAATAGGTATTTTTGATTAATATCGACATTGGCGAAAAGCAACGAACACATCACAATCACACGCCCGACCCAAATTAATTTAACATATATTTTGGGATTAAATAGGTAATTACAAATTATCGATGTTTTCACACTATATATTACAGAGCTTGTACTATTATTTAAGTCAAGAAATTACTGAAACCTCCAGTTATTTAAAAAACCTCTTGAAATAAAAATCTTTAACACCTATTTTATACACGTTTACACACGTTCTATGAGCGATAACTAGCGACTTACAATATACTTAAGTTAGCAATTCACTAATATAATAAAATAACAAAACGTTTAACACAAAATGTTACATTATTTTACCAATAAATAAACTAATTCGTTTATTTACAAATTTGTGTTTGACAATCAAATTGCTTGTCACGCTGACATGTAGCATGACTTTTATCTATGCTTTTATCCAAGAGGGCCGCTCTATTTAACAATGAAGGTAGTTGACTTTCCAATCTTTTTGGTTACCACCCAGTAAACGAAAGACACCTGCAAGTAGAATGACACAAAAGGCCTAATATCTGCGCTAATTACATTTGGCTAAATACAGTAGTCTAAATTCAGAAGCATAAAGCATGAGAACTAATCAAAATGGAATATAGGTATATTAAAATAAGGCCCATTTTTTAATCTAGCCTTTTGAAAAGAGGAGCGACGCAAAATATAATATAACATAACCCCTCAGAGACAGTGCTCTTTGATTCGGCTGAGTGGTGCGAACACGTTGGGAACGCTGTGTTTGTCTATTTTACGGCATTCCTAGATGCTAGGTGGAGACTTTAGTTGAATGCGACACAATTTTACTCTGCTGGATAACAACATGGGGTTCTTCAAAAGGCACGTCTACAGGTACCTTAAAGGCACCGCATCCGCTCTCCTTAGGTTGCAGATTCTGATGTCCTGATCGACGGTGGCCGCTTTCCATCAGATGGACCGTCAGTCTGTGTGCCTCTCTAAGCAAGAAAAAACTAAACGACATTCTCAAGTATGTAAATTGCGTCATATTTGGCTAAGTCAGACAAGCATTGAATAACATCAGATTACATTCCGATAACATACAGAAGATTAGATGAAATAATATATTACGCAAGAAAACTGCTGTATCAGGGGGGCGACGGGGAATGCCAGTTGCTAATATAATCTGATTAAAATAAGAATAGGACGGGCTGTTGGCAAAATTCAATAATAAACACTAGAGACGTGTGATAAATAACGTCTTGGTGAGAAAATCACTGTGATAGGCAGTCTAAAAGTATCACTAGGACTTTATAAAGAAATGAAGGATTATACTAACAAATGACGTCCCCAGTTGCCCCAATGATACAGCCGTTTTCTTACATAATAAATTCTTTCACCTAATCATCTGAATGTTATCGGAAGGTATTGTTATCTGATATTATTTAATGCTTGTCTGACTAATATTAGCACAATGTAACGAAATTTACCTACTTTTTTCTTTTTATGCCACTAAGCTGGCAAACCACTTACGGCCTGCCTGATGGTAAGCAGTCACCGCAGCCTATGGTCGTTTGCCTTTTCCTTTTCACTCCTTTCTTAAAGAATTCCATGTTGTACTCTCCAGGGAAAACCTCTCCAGAGAGTTAATGTTAATGAGTTGCGATTGTAATGCAGATTCTGGTTGAAGGTTCTACATTACTTCTGTAATATAATTTCTTCCAACTATCCGCACAAGCCGCTTTGGTTCAATCTTTATAATGCGTACGGCTAAGGAGTGGAAGACGTTGCCTGTGTGTGATCCGTGAATGTCCCTGATAATTATAATCTGCACACCTTCAAGGCCAGAGAGAATAGGCTGCTCCTAGACAGGCATGTTCCATCATCAGCCGTATCGTCACTCACCACCAGGTGAAATGGCGGTCAAATGCCTGGCTAGTCTAATTAAAAAATCGTATATGTTATTATATCAGGTAATTAGCTTAACACTAAAATTGTAGTTCCTGCGGTAAACAGCATATACGAATTTTACGCGAACGGTGGTGAGCTAAAGTTTATTATCTTACACATAAATTTTTTTCATCGACCGTATCATCACTTATACTACCAGGTGAGATGGCGGCTAAATGCCTGACCAGTCTAATCTAATCTATCTCTAATATATAAAATTCTCGTGTCACAGTTTTCGTTGCCATACTCCTCCGAAACGGTTTGACCGATTTTGATGAAATTTTTTGTGCTTATCCGGTATCTATGAGAATCGGCCAACATTTATTTTTCATCCCCCTAAATGTTAGGGGTAGTCCACCCCTAAATTTTATTTTTATTTTTTTGACAAAATTTTTAATTTCTTTTTTTTTTATGATACAACATACAAAAATACATACCTACAATCCAGGAAATTATTTATATGGCAAAACAACGTTTGCCGGGTCAGCTAGTTATAAAATATATATGTAATAAATAAATAAATAAATAATATATGTCGTAGAGGGTCATGAGCCTAGTCATCATTTGGCTAAAAAAACGCAACGTCAATCGAAGCGCCATCTTGCGGATAGCTTGAAATACTGTGAAGATTTCATATTTGGCGCGCGGTCGCAACGAACAAGTCCCATTCGACCATCGACGAGTCAAGACGTGTAACTAGCTGCTCATCCATTTCAGAAGAAGTCTTTATTTATTACCTCACATCACATAGCCGTACTCCATAAAGGAGAGTGTGAGTACAGAACGGACTACCAAATTTTAATTTGTACAAGGGCGCACGTGAATAGATTCCCCGGCGCACCTTGCGTTTCGGCCTCGCGGGATGGCCATAGGTGGTGGCGGGTCTTCCAGTGACCCACGGGTTTGGTAGTCCCACATTATTATCTGTTACTTAAAATTATCCTACAGTCATCCTATGCTTTCATTGTTTGCTATTTTTATTGTAATATTGCTTTATTATCTCAATACACTGTTAAACTGTTCGGTTGATCTTTATTTTCACGAAACTATCCAGAAAATACCTTCTGATGGATCTTTTCCCTGCTACAGTCTGCCCTAATCTACGACATATATATTACTTTTTTTCAGAACAGAGAGATAAACTCGAGGGAACTCGTGCTTGTTATTGTAATGAATTATTGATAACCGAAACCCGGGCCAGATTGTAGCGAAGGTCGCGAGTTGATAACGGCAGACCACACGCTGTCAGCGATTGCTGCCATCGCCTAATGCAGTCCCGTTTACGCTCTGTGCGTTAAGAAGTTTGTATTGTCCCTTTGAACACCCCCTTAGACCCCAAGTTTCGTCATCATCATAGCCCATATCAGTCCACTGCAGAAATTAGGGCCTCTCCCACGAAAGGGGACGATCTGCAATCTCTACGCTCGGCAGGCGGGTTGAATATCGCAGTGTTATTAATATAACAATAGAAAATGCTGCTGCCCATTTTCCAGTCTATAGGGACTCTAGATCTTTTGCCTCGAAAAAATTAGTAATCACCTTGTTCGTCACCCACCAGTGTAAGGAGTTACTGTTATTCTACTCTGCCGGACACCACACGGCCCAAGTTATTTAAACAACACTAAACACATTAACAGATAAATATAACAAGTTAGCGAATGCTTTACCATTATCATTGGCGTTTGCTAATCCATCCAAATAGAACCACCGAAGCTCAACGAACCCCACTCGTTGCCATTCAAAAATCTTATTCAGACTGGAATCGCCTCAGAAAATAATGGACCTAGATACACATTTGTGAACTAACCTGTGAGTACAACGTAACCGACAGACGTCCGAAAACCCCCGACAAAACTAACTTAATTGAGAAACCAAACTGCGCCTATGATTGCAGTTTCGGGGCCACTTCACAGACTTCCATGGGGCGCGGGATGTGACTTCTCTATTTTTATCTATATTGAATTAAACATTTATAGATACCTACCTATTAGGTAGCTACTTTCGACACTACGGAGGGGCTGATCCAGGACGCAAGCCTGCAGTCGGTCATCATCTTATCATCACAGCCCACTGCCGGACCAGGGCCTCTCCCACGAAAGGGGAGGTTATTGCCATAATTTTCACGATTGGTAGGCGGGTTAGAGATCGCAGTGCTATAAATATAGCAAAGGAAAACGTTGCTGACCATTTTCCAGCCTACAGACTCATCTTTTGCCTCGAAAACATTAGTCGCCATGTACGACACCCACAGTGTAAGGGGTGATGCTATTCTACTGTGCCGGACACCACACGGCCAACGTGTAGTACAGCAGCCCGGGAAGCAGCATGGTAAGTAGACGGCGTGATTTGTTTATCGGGTTTTCCGGATGAAGGACGACTAATGAGGAAAAAGAGATAAACATTTTTTTAATATGCCAAAAACCCAATTAGCGAATTCAGAAGAAGGTGGTGGATTATAAAAATCCTTTGATTAGTTAAAACAGGCATCAAAGTAAAAATCATATCGATCGATATCGGCCCCGATGTCAAGTCCCGAATCTCTGCAGCTTGGGCCAAATGGCGGAAACTCATTGCAGTCACCTATGACCCTGAAATCCCAGTAAAGCTCAAAGGGCTTATATACAAGAGTATAATTCTATGGCAGCGAGACATGGCCAGCGCTGACGAAACACGGTCGCGAAGTCCACGGCAACGGAATGAAAATGCTGCGGTGGAATGTGCGGAGTAACGCGACTTGATCGAGTACATCCGTGGCAGCCTTGGCATGAGGGATATCGCATATAAGATCGAGGAGGCTCGTCTGTGCTGGTTTGGTCACGTGTTGCGTAAGCCTCAGGGATACATGGGAAATAGGTGAGGAGGTCCTTTTTTCATAATAACTAGTTGACCCGGGGCGCTACTTCGTTCGCGTATTGTCCTACCCCCACTCTACCCTACACCAACCCGTATTCTACCCTTCTCTACTTAGACTTACTCCTACCGTACCCACAATCATATCTGGCCCGGTGACAGCGTCGCTGTTGTTGGCGTAGATATAACATATCAAAATGGCATCACTCAGTACCAGTTTTGACCACCGGTTCAGATAAGTTTGTTGTACAAAAGAGAATTATTCAAAACTTTGCTGATCTTTGCTAAAACTCCTTTTAAGAGTAAGGAGTTTAGTTCGTCATTGATGGACTCTACGAGTATCTTCTCTCTGGTATTAAACGTAGTTTTAGGGTTCCGAACAGAAATGATAAAAGGAACCTTATGTAGCGACATCTATCGCTCCAATAGGGAAACAATACTTCCATTAAGAGTACCTACATGAACACAAGGTTGACAAGCATCCGCACATAGATGGCACTGACCGTTGCTACATCGCGCTAGAGAAGTGTGCCAACTTCCACGGCATACTTCCGACGATCAACTGTCGGACCTTTTGTCCCGTGGTCACAACAACCGGCCAGGTGGATAATTACCCTTTTCCACCTTCACCGCCTTTAACTCCGAGCTCCGTCAATGAAACTCTGAGCATAGCTCTTTCCATTGCCCTTTGGGTAACAAGCAGGTATCTAAGTTGATTAAATTGCTAATTTGGTACCGACCGCGTTTTGTTGAACCCTAATTAGAACGTATTTAGTTCTCGGACGATACTTAGGGGAAACTACCTAAATGCACAATTCGTCTATTTGATAAGTTTCGAGACAATAACATTTTACCGAAGTCTGCCTGGGGGGCGATTCTCGCGCTGTCATTTCAAATTCAACATTTTCTCTAGCCACAACAATATGCAACTGACGGAGATAGTTAAAACAATATTTTTGGCTGCAATAGACATTTCAATGCCATAATTAATGCAGATATGTAGCTAGCAAATATGTCGAAATTGTGATGTCACAGCGCGTAATTAGGCCCTTGGACGTTCCTACGTGTATGTATTTTCTTACACTGCCACTACTTAAATAAATAAATAATAAATAATCGTGGACAAATTCACACAGCGCCATCTAGCCCCAAACTAAGCAAAGCTTGTACTATGGGTGCTAGCTAACTGATATACTACTTATATACTTTTTAAATACATACTTATTATACAGGGTGTCCCAGAAAGCGACGTCCAAACGATAACCATTAATAGGCCAAGTGATGACAGTAATTAGATAAATAAAATAAAAAATCAATCCTAAGTACTTACAAAGTTGTAGGTATTTAAATATTTTTTTTAAAATTTAACAGCCTTTGTAGTACTTTTGATAACTGTGACCACAAATATTAACAGATTTAATTTTTATTTTTTATTTTGTGTTCCTGAATAATGACTTTATTCATTAGTGTCTAAAATTAATGCCTTAACATCTTCATTTATTATTAAAAATCAAATTAAATAAGAGCGATGAAAAATTTTTTTAACATCACGCAACTTTGACGGTCTACACTGAAAAAAAATGTACCAGGCTAGATTGGCAAGTAGTTTTAAATATGGCGCATTTCTTCGTGATTACAAAATGGTATGATACTTATTCATAAATTAACGAACAATGATTTTAAAAATCAATAATACTGTCAACTCCATGATTTTTAATTTACAACAAAATGCCCCTCACATGCAATGAATCTTTCTCTTAGCCACTAGTTTGATTCAGACGCATAGAATAATATAATTATAATATAATTATAATATATAATTATATAATTAATTATATAATATAATTTTAAAAAAATATTTAAATACGTACAACTTTGTAAGTACTTAGGATTTATTTTTTGTTTTATTTTTCTAGTTACTGTCATCACTTGGCCTATTAATGGTTATCGTTTGGACGTCGCTTTCTAAGACACCCTGTATATGTATAGAACACCCAGACCCGTAACAGAAATTAAAATTCATCATTAAAATTTCTGCCCAGCCGGGAATCGAACCCGGGACCTCTTGCGTGGCTGACTGGCATGTTGACCAATGAACCACTCAGGTCGTCAACCACTTAAGTGATAGTATTATGCAGTAATCAGAACCCTCCGCACGCGAGCCCGAGCTCGCACTTTTCGATTTAACTATGCTCTTTCTTGGCCGTCTTTGCCTCTATGATCAGTAGTGACAGATTATATTCCGAGTAAAGATTTTTTCGTTGATTGGTTGAACTACCTATATTTATTTACAACAAGATTTGCAGATTTCAATGGAGACTGCGTGGTCATACTTATGTGTTGGTGTCAATTTATTGGGCAGGCATTGGCAAACTCGCCATAGTTTAGCAGAGGTTACATTCTAAAAAGAGGAACAGATAAAATGCTTTACAAGGAACAGAATAGGTAGGCTACATTTTACTATAACCTACTGTTTTGAGTACGTGTTGTTTTAGTAATATATATGTTATGTCAAACTGTAAAATTTTTCAGTTTATAAGTGAGCGATTGAAATAAGTTCCATTCCAAAGGTAAAAGAAGTAGAAATACAAAATTCAAGGGAGATTTTGAGCCTCCGGGTACAATCTACGTAGAAGTCTCAGCCTCTATATGCGAGGCAGCAGCAATTGAAAAGGAATTTACGGAATAGGTAGTAGATACCTACATTTTTTTGTAACTTAACATGCCTTGTGCCATTTTTATGCTTAATTCACGATTTTAAAGTATATATAGGTGCGTATGTTTTCAGGTCCGTGGTCAAAACATGCCTTTTCCGCTGCCAGTTGTTTATTACTGCTGTTTCTGCATTACCAATTTATGGTTGGCGTGTATTCTAATTGTACTATACGTGTTATGTCTAGATTGTCTGACTATGGATTATTACACCCCCCATTTGTGTGATTTACTTAGCACTGCGTCTAAATCCATGAACATTTACGTTAACTTTTTTTATTACGCCACTGTAACCATCACATGTAGCCTTGTTTTGATTTCTTTTGTATTCCTAATCGTAATGTTTGTGGGAAAAATAGTAAATGTCGTTGGTATGGTGTATATTATTAACTTATTCTTATATGGCGTGTTTGGCTTCTTGTTTTATGTGGTTTTTTATTTAAGAGTATATCATTATGGAATTAAAAAATGTAAGAGTATTAATTTTGGTAACTACGCAATGACTTCGAGTAGGGTGAAACTTAATGATGATGATGATGTAGCTACGGGTGGCATGACCGCATTAGCTATTTGGTACTCGTTCATATTTCTGCCTTATAGCATTTTTAAACTGTTTTTGTTTTTTTACTTCTCTATCGTCGTCAATTCTTTTTTAGTAGATAATGAATCTGTTTTTATTTTCTGAGAAAGGAGTTTTATTCTCATATTAGAATAGGTCTGAATTCACAAACATTTGATCACAGCAACTGCGTCGAAATATCGGGCTACTCGTAAACAAACGCAGTTGGAAACCAACAACACACATTTAAAATTTGCCCAGAGATTTTGCACCATATAGTGTCTATATTCAATAATCTATATTTTGTTCCCTTTTTTTAATGGTTCTTATAAGGTGTTCAAAAGGGACGGGTATAAGTTTTCAAAAACACCTCCATGGCGGAACCCTCCGCGCGCGAGCCTCAGCTCGCACTTTTCAAGATTTTGTTCTATCGTCTTTGCCTCTATGATCGGTAATGACAGACTATCTTCTGACTGTAGTTAGTTTTTCTATGTCCACAATCTTTGAGATATTTACTTTCGATTTTTCTGTTGATTGATTGAACTATATTTATTTACAGCGAGATTTACTTATTTTACAGCAAGGTTTAATTTCTTATGTAGTAGTACTAGTTTTATGTTTATTAGGGAGTCACTGTCATCGCTACAGTTTAACAGAGGTTACAATTTAAAGAAACGAACAGATACATCGCTTTACAAGGAACACAATAGTTAGTAGGTACCTATATTTTACTATAATTTAAGGTAGTACGATTTTCATAAGAATTTTATTCATTTCATAAAGACATTTCTTCGAGGGTTTCATGTTTTTAATGTAAGTTTGTGCACCAAATAGATTTCTACATGTTAATAATATAAAACAAAGCAATGAAACAGAAAAATAATGAAGTCCCAAATAACGCCATCTAGCGGCGACTTGTGCTTTTCTCGATTTAACTGCTTTATTTTAAATCATTAGCCTATAGAAACAAACCTATTTCGCGCACCATTGAATACATTTACTAAGTGTATAAATCATAATACAATCACTAAACACTCAAACGAATGAAAGAATGACAAGAAAAATGTAGTATGGTAGTCGAATCACCATAAGATGCCTAGTGCCATCTTTATGCTTAATTCACGATTTTAGTGAGTACGACGATCTGAGTGGTTTAGTTGGTTAACAAACCGGTCTGCCGCACAGAGGTCCCGGGTTTCATTGCCGGTCGAGCAGAAATTAAAATTATTGATTTATATAGTATGTGTAATAAGTATGTACGTACCTGTGTTTAAAAAAATTAAAGTAGTACATCAGTTATCTGACACCCATCATACAAGCTTTGCTTACTTTAGGGCTAGATGGCGTTGTGGTAATTTGACAAAATAAAATGTGTCTGATCGTATTTCTTTCAGGAGCGTGGTTTCAAAATATGCCTTTTTCGCTACCGGTTGTTTCAAGCTGCTGTTTTTGCGTTCAGGATTTAAGGCTGGCTACTATTCTAATAGTAGTATGCGTGTTACTTCTAGATATTCCGACTATGGATTTTTACACTCCCGTTCTTTGTAATTTTCTTGACACTGCGTCTAAGCCCATGAACTTTTTCACTACCTTCTTTTATTGTGTTACCGTTACCATAACAGTTTGCCTCATTATAATTTCTATTATATTCTTAATCGCAATATTAGTGGGAAAAATAGTAAATGTCACTGGTATGGCATATATTGTCAACTTAATCGTGCATGGCGTGTTTTGGATTCTTTTGGACATTGTTTTATTAATAAGAGTAGCTAATTTTGAAAATCCTGGAAATACAGGACTGGAACTGTGGAACTGTGGGAGGACTAACTCTGAAAACGGACCCAATGATTTATTTGATAAAATAGGCGCAATGAGTATTTGGTACGGATGCCTGTGCCTGTTTAATATTTTAAATCTATTCATGTTCTTTTACTTCTCTATAGTCGTCAATTCGTATTTAGTTGATGAAGGTTAATAAAAACTCTGATGTAAAATAGTTTTCATTGCGTTTAAATTTCCAATCAACCATATTCATGATTCTTGTCCGTGTACGGCGCTGTCCTTATTGGCAACGGTCGTGCCGACCGTGGTCGACCGCGTCCCGCGGTTCTCCTATTTTTTCGGGATAAAATATAGTCTACGTCACTTGGGAGTGTAGACTCTTACCACTATGTCAAACTGGAATACAGCAATGCAAATATGTGGTGGTAGGACTCTGTCAAGCCTGAGATGAGTACCACCGTCTTATCCATTCCTGCTGCCAAGCAACAATGCTTGCATTGTTGTGTTCCGGTTGGAATGATAAAGTAGCCATCGCAATTACAGGCATGAGGCATTTCATCGTACCCATCTAAGCGGACTCCTCAGGCATGAAAGTACTGCCATCGCAAGTCTACGATCTCTCACCTACCTTCCGAGTACGGCGGTTACGGCGAAACACTAGTCATAGAGGAGAACAGAACAAAGACGAACTAAAGTAGGTTAGACTCTGAGGGTGACATAAGTTATCCTACGTCATCGAGTACAAGAAAAAATCCAATTAGTAGCGATTGTAGATGTTCAGGAGACCCACAAACCGTTGGTCAGCCCGTACAAATTGGGACAAAAAATAAATTTTAGTGTCACAATCAAACTTTTCGTAAGCATAGTGCTTGCATATCCTCTTGTGGCGTTGTTTAGTTACTATTGACAACCGAACTACGCCATGGCAGCGGGCTATCTTTATTTCTTATTTGATCTGAGGAAACACCGGATTTTTGTGATTTCAGAGTTGCTGCCATTGTAACAGTTGTTGGTTTTCACGAGCACATACACACGGTACCCCGTGGTATCATTTTTAATGTTATATGGTAAGCAAATCGGCAAGCGGGCCACCTGCTGGAAAGTGGTCACTGCTGCCTATAGACATTAGCAACACCAGGGGTATTACCAATGCATTGCCAACCTCTATAACACGTTGCTCTGGCAGCAAAAAGGCAAATGCCCCTCCACAGCCAAAGCCACGGTTCCCCTCTGTCTAATTAGTACTTTTCGCGCGGTGTATAGTCTGGCAAGAAAGTCGTGACAAAAATTAAGGGCGCCACTATCGTTAATATGGTATCATTGTTGTGTATCAGTCTGTGAACTTGAATATTAAAAAATAGTATCTTCACGTATGTGCTTTGCCTCTATATCCAATTTCTTTGTGTCTGTGTCTCGTATACTTCGACTAGAAAATTTGATACTTATTAATATTTTACATCATATCGCACGACTACATCGCGTCTTCCTACAACTACAATCTCCTACGACACTCCAATGATAGACAAAGTGATTGGTAATATATAATCTTGGCGTTAAGGTCCCGTTTGTGCTCTCGCGCACGAAGGCCCGAGGTCCGCCTTGACCATGATCCAGGATTTGGAAGATCAGATAATTATATTGGAACGGCTGCCATCTGACCTCCACGACTCTGCTACCAGGTTTCCCATACACACACAAGATTGGATCATGGTTACCCATTCAGTCAGTTTCATCACGATTTTTTCACTCACTGATTGGTATATATTAATAGTGAAATCAAAATTAAGATAACGCCAGCTCCAAGTAATATAGCAAGAAGGAAAAAATGGGAGGTTTATTACATGACTATTTTAATCAGACCCTAAATAATCTGTAAATGTCAACAGATTTCGATACAAAGCCCTTTCATCTGCCCTAATTTAGAGTAGTATGATGAAGAGTAGGTAATATTAAATAGTATAGTTTTTGCATTTTGGGAACTACTGCTCTTGCAACAATAAGTTACCTACTGTCAAACTGAGTACCCACTTCAGCTGTCACAATATGGTGGTAGATTGAGAATAAGGTGAAGTATTGAAAATTTAAATAAGAGTCTGGTAAATATTTACTCTTATTAATTTATTAACAGCAACACTGATGCACGGAACGATGTAAGATCAAATGAGAATCAGAAGATAGATAACAATCTATCTTCTGATTCTCTCTCAGTTCGACCAGCGACCTTGATAATTTAATAATATAATATTTTTCAAAATTCCTTGATCCTGAGTTTCGTTTCTTCAGCCCGAATAGCCGTACATTGCGTAATGTGCCTGGATTAAATAGCTCTCTGCTACAATACAATACAAAAGCTCCGCACTGCTTTTAGACACACCTGAACGCAAAAATATCAATGAATATTATATTTACGAAAATAATACAAAAGGATCAAAACTGTAACAATACACTATAACATAAATGTAACCAATACTACAAAACACATTAATTTTACGGATATTCAAATGATTTCCTAAAGATCCCAATTCAATAATTTTTTTTTATTGTGGTACATTTTACGTACCTACCGATAATCTTTGCTATTCGGCCGTAAACCTCTTCCAAATGGCACAGCAACGTATCTGCTCTAAACTCGGTCATACATTTATGAACAACTCTAAATTTTACTCGTATTTTGCACTCATAGCGTAAATAAATGTACAACACAGTAAAAATCTAGAAATATACACATATCAACTTAAACATAACAACAACAAAACAACGGCAATGTCCAGATGACGTGACAGCTGAAGTCAGTTTGACCACAGAGAGGTATATTTGAGTTTAACAGTAATTTACTGTGGCCAATTTAGGCGAGCGCAGAAGTTCCCAAAACATTATTTTCACGACTTTCTTGCCAAACTATAGAACCTACTCATTAAGACCATTCCAAATTGCCCAAACACGTTATCTTATTGCGTTCATTCGTTCCTAGGACCATCATCCGACTCCTTCACCAAACCTGCTCCATTGTACCATATTAATGCATTATCATCCAAGTTACCAAATTGCAGCTCAATCGGATACCAACAAATGGTCGAAAAATACGTTTGCAAATTTTGACGGACAACTTACAAACATACATACGAACAGTGGAAGTTAAACAAAAGCTTGTAAAAGGCAAGCGACTTCGGAAATCAACAAGTAACTCGAATCATGACGACGTCCATCTTTTAGCTACTATCTTGTTGTATACAGATGGACATCTCTATTATTCAATCAGTTTTGCTTAGGTACCTACTTTTAGATTTTGATCAATATTTCAATTTCCCAAAGCTAGAACATTAAGTGACAAAGGTCACCAAATTTGATAATAACAGTGGTTATGGAGGGGTATTTGACAACTCATAGCCGTCCCTTTTGGACACGTTATAAGCACCATTAAAAAGGAAACAAAATATAGATGGTGACTACAGCTGTGAGTATAATAGGACCACGCTTAGTCCGAATCGACTGACAGTGGTAGAAATTTTAAAGTGTATATGGCAATATCAATTTTAAGAGAGGTAGGGCATAGCGGGGTATCTCGTTCGAATTGGAGCCGCCCGACTGGGGAAGTACCTCCACCTTACAGAATATCGCAGCTAAATAATACTCTTTTAAATAGTATTGTGTTTCTGCCGGTGAGTAAGGTTTCCAGTGCTCCATGAAGTGGGGATTTGGGGAACCGTGGCTTTGGCAGTGGAGTGGCATTTGCTTTTTGCTGCCAGAGCAACGTGTTATAGAGGTGGGCAACGCATTAGCGATACTCTTGGTGTTGCTAATGTCTATAGGCAGTGGTGACCACTTTCCATCTGGGGGCCCGCTTGCCTGTTTGCCTACCGTATGACATAAAAAAAAAAAAAAAAAAATATCGATTAGATAATCTGTCCTTGTCAGTCATTCGCACACTGGAAGCAGCACCGTACGGTTGTGCGTGACGTGCGTTAGTGCATGACATAAAGTTATTTAAGCTGTCATCGGTTTCTATGGAAATCACGCATAGTCGAACACACTGAAAACGCTTGCACGCGCGTTCGTGCGGATCCGTCGTTTTTTTTCTTTGACACGTTTGACACGCGTGCTCTATAATCAATATTGCAATGTAGGTCTACTGTAATACTTACTAAATTGAGTGCTGAATCCAAAGAGATATAGTAGGATCACGCTTAGTCCGAATCGCTTTTAAAAACAAACAATCTCTGTATGGCAACTAATGCCATGTCTTTTATCCGTCATATAACGTCATTCATAAAAGTCATAACAAAGAATTTGACTGACTTGAAAAATATTGTTGAGGCGATTGGCACATTGGAGCCCAGCATTCATTCTGGCAAAATTTGGAAATATGTGTAATTTTTATATTGTTTTATATACAATAAAAAAATTAGGAATTCTCCAAATTGTTATAATCTTTTCATAAAATTATATTATTTAGGCGAAAAATAATTTGAGAACTGAGTAACGGAATACCTATTTGACAATCCTGGAGACCTCAATTCACAGCAGCGGCCTATTTGACGCCTTTTTATGTAGAAAGTACAGCGCCAAAAACTTATCTGACCCGCAGCCCGTGTCAAATGTGTCAAAGAAAAAAAACGACGGATCCGCAGGAACGCGCGTGGATGCGTTTTCAGTGTGTTCGACTATGAGTAATTTCCATAGAAACCGATGACAGCTCAAATAACTTTATGTCACGCAGGTACGCACGTCACGCACAACTGTACGGTGCTGCGTTCCAGTGTGCGGATCGCCTAAATAATAATGGACTTACTGACTAGGACAGATTATCCAATAGATATTGCCATATCCACCTTTTTATTATCTACCACTGTCAGTTGATTCGGACTAAGCGTGGTCCTATTATAGTATATATTGGCTAAATCCACGGTCTGTCCCTAATGAAATGTACGAAATATCTAATGCTTTATGGAGAAATTTTCTGATTGTTCAATTGCATTTTGGGTGACAGCTTTCAAACCTAAAAATGTATCTGAAACTTATTGTCCTAGAACACTAGTCCCAAAAGAAAAATGGTAGTACTAATCGAGATCACAAAAAGGCGTCAAATAGGCCGATGCTGTGAAATGAGGTCTCCAGGATTGTCAGGTAGGTGTTCCGTTACTCAGTTCTCAAATTAATTTTTGCCTAAATAATATAATTTTATGAAAAGATTATAACAATTTGGGGAATTCCTAAATTTCTGATTTTATATAAAACAATATAAAAATTACACATATTTCGAAATTTCGCCAGGATGACGAATAAAGGGCCCAATCTTGTAACACTAGAGTGGTCTATGGAAATGCAGCTCTGGAGTTGTCTATGGAAACGTACGGTGATGTGGATCCGCAGCCACGCGTGTGGATGCGTTTTACGTGCTGCGTTCCAATGTGCCAATCGCCTTAATAATATTTTTCAAGTCAGTCAAATTCTTTGTTATGACTTTGTTGAATGGCGTTCTATGACGGATAAAAGACATGGCATAAGTTGCCATACAGCGATTTTTTTTTTTTTTTTTTTTTTTGGGTTTTGGACTTAGCCATAGAGAAAAAATTTTATCTACAGAAGCAGTGAGAACATACCGAGTTTCAATTCGAGACAAAATGTCACACATCGAGACAAAATGCCGGGACGGATCAAGGCCATCTATAATGTTATATTTTGCTACGAATTTCCACTCGTAACGAATATTAACAAATCTGACTTGTGAGTATATTTCGCTCCGGATGATTTTGTCATTTTTTTAAACTTGTCCTTATAATTTAATATTGACATTATAATAAAAGGTAAGGGGTCTAGTGAATGATACCCACGCCCTGATACCTACCACCGTCTTTTTGATCTCTCGATCCTACATACCATGAATTGGCTTTGCTTGCTTTTACATGAAGGAGGGTTTTGAGGATTTTGACCGGTATAAATGTTTATTTGTTGTCTCATAACTTCTAAACTAAGTAGGTACCTACTTACTTATCGTTAGAAATATGTTCATTATTCACAGGTTGGCCTATGTGACTTCACAATAAATTGAATATGATGCCCTCTAGTCATAATAATAATAATAATGAAAAGGATAGGTACAATGATATATTAAACAGGCAGCATATTATTTATTTTCAGTTACAATTCATGTAATGTTGATACACCAGGACTGAAGGGACTTGCATCTACTTATTATCTTGTTCTTCAAAATGTTTACAACGCAACACTTCCAATTTGCAACCCAGACATCGCCATGTCTGGTCTTTAGGAAACCTAGAAAAACAAAACGTAAATACGCGATTAATCCGTTAAGTTGTTTCATAAAATGTCAGAACATTAGAAATGTCATTAAGGTAAATTTTTGATATGAAACCCTAATTTTTACATATAAAATTAAGGACCGCTATTTACAAGATTTGAGTATTAAAATTTTATACAATTAATACTAAATTCGACCCTGTTAGCATCAAAATATTTTCGATCACCGAAATATTGCTCGATTTGCTAATATTTTAAATCTATCTTTAATGGCATGTTGTTTTAAGGTAAAGCATTTCAATTATTGCAAATTCACACTATTACGATGCATATTTTTGTCACTATTATTAAAATTGATTCCCGATCGCCGTGACCACGAATGCAATAACTTACCGATGAAAAGATAATCCAGGTGTATTTCCATAATTTAGCTTTCACATGAATGTGCTCTAAATTACACCTTCTTTTAAATGGTTTAATTTAAATTTCATTAAGAAATTATATAATTTACACCGATGTTTCAAAAGAAACGTCAGGTCGTTGTTAGCTTGAGCAGCATGTCGAACGTTCAAAACATTGCGCGCGTCATTTTCTTAGAGCTTATATGAATAGACGAAAAAAGAGCTCGTGTCGCTCACTCATTCATTGCCTTCAATTTTGTCCTATTATTCACCGATATTTCAAAACCGAAAACTCCGAGCTCGCTGCGCTCGCTCAAACATTCTTTTTAACAATCACCCCAGCTTTTTTAGATCCATAATGTATAAAGTTTCCTGCGCGCTCCGCTTGCTCATGCAATAATTTTAGTTTCTTTTATTGTCTTTTATTACGATCAGCATCACACATCATCACAGCACCTAAGCCAAAATGTACAAAATTTCGAGCTCGCTCCGCTCGCTCGTTAATTTATTGCTCACCCCAGCCTTTAAGACCCTAAATATCAAAAATATCGAGCTCGCTTCGTTCGCTCATTCATAGGTTTCAGTAACGTTTTTTACCTTTCACCAATCTCGTTGCGGTCGCTCATTCATTAACATCCCTAAGTTACTTTTGTAAAGATCACCCATTGTTAATAAAACCCAAAATATCTAAAATAACGACCCAAAATGTGAAAAATTTCGAGGTCACTTCATCGCTCGCTCATTCATATGTTTCAGATACTTTTCTTATGATTTACCTAGCTCGTTGCGGTCACTCATTCATTGATTTCCTTAAATTACTATTGTGAGGATCCCCCATTGCTGTTAATACCATAAATATCTAAAATCGCAAGCTCGCTTCGCTCGCTCATTAATATAATTTAAGCTTTTAAAACCCAAAATATCACAAATTACAACCACACTCCGCTCGCTTATTCATTCTGTTATAAATAAGCATATTTATAATTATTGCAAAAATATAATGTTTATA
Source organism: Blastobasis lacticolella (assembly GCA_905147135.1). Classification (NCBI taxonomy): domain Eukaryota; kingdom Metazoa; phylum Arthropoda; class Insecta; order Lepidoptera; family Blastobasidae; genus Blastobasis; species Blastobasis lacticolella. Next base: position 3,575,695 of record LR990062.1, on the reverse strand, counting down.
AGACATTGACAAAAACACAAGTGACACAGCACAAGAACTCTCTGGAATCCAAAGAGCATGCAATATAGTTTGCAACATTCGTCCCCTCCAAAAGTTTAAAACTGCATTTCATCAATTAAGCGTCGGGGTGGCCTTATGGTACGCTTGCTTCGGCGCGGCGCTATAGGCGTCGTCGGCGAGCCGGCCACGCTCTGTGATGAACAAGCCAGGGGAGCCTCTGGGGTTGCCTCCTTTCCAGCCTCTGACACTTGACCTCCAACAGCGTCTAGCGCCGGAGTCGAGGCGGCCACTGGAACCATGTGACTATGTGGAATTGAGCCGTCAGTTGTATCTTCGAGGCGGGGTCGCATGTGATCTGCATGATATCTCCTTTCCACGCCGACTGGGGTGTTAATAACATACGAATATCGGTGGGTGCGATGCGATACCGTGGCTGGTTCCCATCGGGATTGTTCTCTGGCTCGAACGTACACAGCATCACCTGGTCTGTAATTCGGTGTCCGGCTGTCAGAGTCAACATTTGCTTGGATTTGCTTGTAATGTAGAGAACGTCTAGCACTAGGTCTAGCATTATCTAGTACGCAAGTTAACCGCCGCCCAAACATTAATTGCCCTGGGGCTTTGCCAGTAGTACTATGGGGAGTTATACGATAAGCAAAAAGGAAATGTTCTAGCCGTTTCTTGATGCATTCTGCGCTAGAACGCATTCTATTCTTGAACGTCCTCACGACGCGTTCTGCCAATCCATTTGTGCGCGGGTGATAGGGTGATGATTTGATGTGTTTAATTCCCTTATCTTTACAGTAAATCGTAAACTCTTGGGAAGTAAATTGAGGACCATTGTCAGACACAAAAAATTGGGGAAGACCGAAAGTGGAAAAGATCGTATCGAGTTCATCACACAGTCTGGCAGCCGTAATTTTCGCCATCGGCTTGACTTCGATCCACTTGGTGAATGCGTCTGACAGCACTAGCCAATATGACCCTTGATGATGACGGGATTGATGGGACTTGTATTACATACTCTTGATGATATGGAAATGAGATCCCGTGCCAGTGTTCTCTTGCTGCATGGGCTTCCCGAAGAAGATAAAGAGGACCTCTCAATGCGAGTGAGCACGCTCTGTGAAAATTCACTTCAGATGTCAATGACTTCAAAGTTCTCTGCATGCATCAGGCTGGGAAAGAGTGTTGAGCCGGATAGGCCTCGTGCTATTCTCATTCGTTTTAAGGACTCCGAGACGAGGAATGATGTCTGGTTCCTAAAGAAAAAACTCAAGGGCAGCGGCTTAACATTCTCTGAGTTCTTGACCAGTACACGGCATGCTGTGTTCCTTGCTGCACGTAAAGCTCTCGGAATAAACCAATGTTGGACCAGTGATGGCAAAGTGGTGGTGGTTGGGACGGATGGATCTCGCAGTAGAATAGTTTCGTCGTCCGAATTGCAGGCATTTTTATTGAAAAATGCGAAAGTGAAGCCCACCGAGACCGCTACGATTGCAGCCGCAGCGCCGCCCCCGGCGACCGAGGACACAGTAAAGGCAGGTGCGACGTCGGGAAACTCCAGTGCAGGGAAATCCAAGCCTTCTAGCGCTAGTACCCGTAGTAGCCGTAGGCCGGTTGCAACGAAACCTACAACAACCAAGAAGTAATTTATATAATATTCGGTTACCATAGGTATGTACTAAGATTTTAATTTAGTTTGATTTGTTATGGTAAACCAGATTATGAACTTGCCTTTTGTTCCGTTTCTTTGTTGATTCATTTACATTTTTTAGGCAATGTGCCAGTACAACATCTTTTGTTTCAATATAGGGTAAAACTACAATATTTATCAAAATTGAATTGTGGGTGTTAATACTAAATTTTGTAATGTTTATATTTTTTCTCATGATCACTAACTTTATTCTTTTCTACACTCTTTTGTAATAATTTGATGAGATAACTTTTGTTTGTTTTGGTTCGGTAGTAAGTGACAGTCTTGACAGATGACAAGAAATTGTTCTTTATTTTTTTTTATTTTTTTTTTCTGTTTGTCATTGGAGGGCAAAGAAGTCATATCGCATACTGCCACCGACTTGTATAACGTACTTTGTTTCTGTTTTTTAATTTATTTTAAAGACTGCCTGCTTATAATTTTACTTGAGTCCAAAACCACTTTTGTGATTTAATGTGTTTTTACGTTTTTTTTTTCTTTTTTTTCTTTCTTGTGATATTTTATGGTGAAACTGTTACCGGCGATGAATAGATTGAAGTGCCAGTAAACTACAAAGTATAGTCAATAATTGATATCTATTTTAATTTATATTTATTTTATTTGTAAGTAATAAGTATATGTACCTATAGCTCATGTCTAACTCATCAAGTGGGGATTCAGAGGTATTTCTTTCATTTTCTTCGTCAGATGATCTACAGTCTTGTGCAGGTAGTGACGGCCATGGACCTTCCTTATGGGATAACATACAAGTTGCTTTAACTCCTTTTAGAAAAAACTTTAATGTAGTGCACATTAACGCTCAAAGCGTCGCTGCCCATTATGCCGATTTAACGGCTACATTCACAAATCAGAATATCCACGCGTTACTGATCTCGGAGTCGTTTCTTAAGCCGTCATTACCGTCTACTTTGTATCCTCTTCCTGGTTTCAGATTAATTAGGAACGACAGAGCGTATGCACGGGACGGCGGTGGACATGGAGGCAAAATTGTTGCGGGGGGTGGAGTCGCCATTTATCTGCGCGGCGATATCCCATGTAAAATTGTATCACAGTCACCTTCAGTGCATAATACTGCAGAACACCTTTTTCTTGAAGTCTGCTTACATCATACCAAAATATTATTGGGCGTGTTCTACAGTCCCGATAGCCACGTTAATTATTTTGGAGGCCTGGAGTCTATACTAGCGGACTTGCGTCCCCAATTTGATCACACAATCATTATGGGGGATTTCAACACCTGTTTGGTGAGGAATGATGTTCGCTCACGAAATCTCCTTTCTCTGTTGAATTCTATCGACCTTCATTCCTTGCCACTCGGGCCCACACATTTTCCCCATAATGGTCCACCATCCCTCCTGGATCTTGTGATTACTTCCTCTCCTCAATTGGCTGATGCGCATGGACAGTTCAGAGCACCCGCCTTCTCGGCACATGATTTAATCTTCGGTTCTTTCAGGATACGCCCGCCGAAGAAGAGGCATAAAGTCATATTTCTGCGGAAGATTTCGGAAATAGACCGGGATGCTCTTATAGAGGATTTGCAGAATGCTGATTGGGGCTCAGTCTTTTCCGCTGAGGATGTGGACGCGAAAATACTGTCATTCAACTCTATTGTCTTGGGAGTGTATGACAGGCATGCTCCAATTGTACCAGTTAGAGTAAAGCACCTCCCTTCGCCCTGGCTCACGCCTGACATTAAGGCTCTCATGGCTAAAAGAGATAGAGCTAGGCTGAGATTTCGGCATGATCCTTCTCCTCGGAACCAAGAAATCTACATTTCTCTCCGAAATGTATGCAATCGACAATGCCGAAATGCTAAACGCGGATACATCCACAAGACCATTGATGAGTGCCCACCGACGAGGCTGTGGAGGTTTTTGCGAGCATTAGGTGTGGGAGAGGACAGGGTCAGTGGTTCGGATGGTTTGGATCTGGATGGCCTAAACCTTCATTTTTGCTCATCTCCTTTAATGGATCCAGGTATCAAGAGTCGCACCCTCGCTGAGCTTAACAATAAACCGGCACTTGAAGGTGAGCCGCTGGCGCTGGGGGCGGTCTCAGATCAAGACGTATTACATTTGCTCAAAACAATTAAAACAAAGGCGACCGGGGATGATGGATTGAGTCTCAATATGATTATTTCTATAAAAGAATTTATTGCACCAATTCTCGCACATTTAATTAATTCTTCATTGTCTTCCGGGGTGTTCCCTTCCTGTTGGAAGCGAGCACACGTTACTCCTCTCCCAAAGAAGTCAAATCCTTCCTCTTTCGCGGAGTTCCGGCCTATTTCAATCCTCCCAATACTGTCTAAAATTATAGAGAAAGTGGTTCAGCGTAAATTATGCGCCCATTTATCAAGGTTCAAACTCTTGAACCGTTATCAATCAGGGTTCCGTTCTGGTCATAGCACGGCCACCGCACTCGTTAAGATCACTGACGACATTCGGCTGAACATCGAGAGAAGGGAGCTCACGGTGCTCGCCCTTCTCGATTTTAGCTGTGCCTTCAGCACAGTCGATTACGATGTCTTGCTGGCCGTGCTTAGAAATTTGAATATGTCGACGGAGGCTCTCTCCTGGTTCCGGTCGTATCTGCTGGATCGGGTACAATTGGTCAAAGTTGGTGACAACCGGTCTAATTGGTGTGATATAGCGGCTGGTGTTCCTCAAGGAGGAATCCTCTCACCCGTTCTTTTTTCAATTTTCGTCAATGGTATCACTTCATCTCTCTCTTCATTCTTTCACCTGTACGCTGATGATCTTCAGTTGTATAGATCTGCTCCTCTATCGAATCTGAGTGATGCCATTGAGTTATTGAATAAGGACCTCCACACAATCGAGAGCTGGGCTAGGGACTTTGGTCTAAGAGTTAATGCCTCTAAGTCACAGGCTGTCGTGATTGGTAGCCAGCATTTCATCAATAAATTGAAGAACGTCGATCTACCTGAATTGTCATTTGATGGCACGGTCATCAAGTTCAGCGAGACTGTTAAGAACTTAGGCGTCATATTCGATCAAACGCTGTCTTGGTCGACCCATATTAGCGAGGTCAGCCGTAAGGTCTTCGCTTCGTTCCATTCGCTAAAAAGACTACAAAATTTCTTACCTTTTGAAACCAAATTATTGCTGGTAACGAGTCTCATTCTCCCGCTCTTGGACTATGGTGATGTAGCTTGCTTGGATCCCACTGAAGAACTTTTGTCCAGATTGGAGAGGCTGCAGAACCTTTGCATTCGCTATGTGTTTGGGTTGCGGAAATTTGACCACGTATCAGAATTTAGAAGCAAATTGAATTGGCTTCCGATACGTCGCCGCAGAGATAGTCATACTCTGGCGGTACTTTACCAGGTACTTTATAACTCTAATGCGCCCGAGTACTTGCGTGAATGGTTCAGCTTCCGCCCGTCCGCCGACCCTCGACTGCGCCCCCGACGAGAGCTTCAGCTGGATATTCCTTCGTATAATTCGGCTAGTTACGGGAGATCGTTCAAGATTTATGCGGCTCGCTTGTGGAACGCGCTACCTGAAGATATTCAACTCGCCCGCACACCTGGCTCCTTCAAGGATCTTGTGAAGAAATTTTTCTTAAAACTTGATGAATGAGCTTTATTTATTTATATATCTGTCGTCATATTATATAGGTTTATTTATTATATTTTGATTATTTATGTATATTAGGAATTGTTAATTTATGTACTGGTATTAGTATTTGATTAGTAATTAGTATATTATAGTCTGCCTATATTTACATCCTCATATGTATATATGGGGTTAAATTCTTTAAAGTTAATTGTTTTTACTCTTAATTGCCTTCACCGCTCATCAAAGGTCTTCTCGGCTTATCAAAGGTTAGCTGGAAGAAATCCCGCTGTGGGATAAGCTCGCCCTTGCATTATAAACTGTATTTTTATTTCCTGTAATGTTATAAATTGATGCAATAAAGATATTACATACATACATACATACATACCCTTCAAACGGTCCTGCGAAATCTACATGAACTCTCTCCCATGGTTGATCTGGCATGGACCAAGAGAAAATTGGCAAGTCTGATGTATTAGGCCGGTTCTGTTGGCATCTGTGACACCTTTTCACGAATGCGTCTATATCTTCCTCAATAGAAGGCCACCATACATAAAAACGAGCCAGTGCTCTCATTGCCGATATACCTGGATGTCCACGATGCAAGTAGTTGAGGGTCGATCTCCTTAGAGAATTTGGAACAACAATACGCCCTTGCCACATAAGGATCTTATTTTCAAGTGACAGTTCACATCGTTTGCGAACATATGGTTTTACATCGCTTGAGTATTGCTGTTCACGCCAACCTGTTTTAATAAACTGTGATATATGCTTAAGTGTTATATCTTTAAGGGTCTCATCACGCATCGAATTTTCAGATAGTTCTAGATCATTAATTATATCCGTCTGAAGGCGAGCTACAACTCTGTGCACAGCAAGTTCAGACTTGGAAGGTAGCTCTTCTGGGTTAGGCATTCATGACAGGTAGTCTGCGATTATATTGTTGCAGCCTTTTGTATACTGGATGTCATAATTATAGCTACCAATTTATAAAGCCCATCGTACTAAGCGATTGTTAGCTATTTTCGGTAAATTTCGTTGAGGTCCCAAAATATGAATTAGAGGCTTATGATCTGTGACCAGAGTGAATTTCAGGCCGCGAAGGTATTGATCAAATTTTCTGACTCCAAAGAATATTCCAAGAGCTTCGCGATCTATAACAGAATATTTTGATTCTGCTGATCGTAATTTCCGCGATGCAAAAGCAATTGGCTGTTCTATGTTGTTTTTCTTGTGGTAAAGAACTGCTCCCACGCCGTTTTCTGATGCATCACAGGCTAAATAAAGTGGTTGTTTATCATTGAAGGCTACTAGTGGTTTAGAACGTACAATCAGGGCTTTTGCTTGTTTGAAAACCCGAGCTTCATTGTCAGTCCATCTCCACTTCAGTCGACCTCCCGTCAGCGCGTGAAGATCGGTGCATACACCGTGTAAGTGTGGTATAAAACGCTCGTAAAAATTCACCAACCCGAGAAACGATCTTAGCTCCTTGGCGTTGGTAGGAGGGGAAGCCTTGGCAATAGCTTCTATCTTGGACTTCGTTGGACGTACACCGTTTTTGTCAATCGTGTGTCCTAGATACTCGACTTCCGGTTGTAAGAACGCACATTTCTTCAAGTTTACTTTTAATCCTGCTTGATAGAGTCTCTCAAATACGGTGCGTAGACTTTCTAGATGGTCCTTGTCGTTTTTTCCCGTAACCGCAATATCATCGAAGTAAACTGCTACATTCGGTATGCCTTCTAGTAGCTTGTCCAGATAATGCTGAAAGACTGATGGCGCCGTTGAGATGCCAAAAGGCATACGGTTGTACATATAATACCCTTTGTGCGTTGATAGTGTTAATAAATGCTTGGACTCAGGTGCAATCTCAAATTGAAGGTACGCATCTTTTAAGTCAATTTTTGAAAATTTTTCTCCATTTGCAAGGCTCTGGCGCAATTGGTCAAACAAAGGGACTGGGTGTGAGTGTGTTAATAAGACAGGGTTAATCGTGCTGCGGTAATCACCACAGATTCTGACCTGACCGTTGCTTTTGATTACGTTGACTGTCGGTGTGGCCCACTGTATTGGCGTAATGTTTGGGTCTACTTCCGTTATGATACCCTCTTGAACTAAACGGTCTAGTTCAACTTCTATGTTTTTCTTCATTGAAAATTTGATGGACCTTGCGGGAATGTGTTTTGGTTGAGCATGAGGTTTGACATGTATATTGACTAGATAATTTTTGACTTTGCCAAGTTTACCGTCGAAAAGCGTAGCATGGTTGTCTAGAACTTGTTTAAGAGTGATGGCCGTACGTCTACGTTCCGTGCTCTTAATGGAATAGACTGGTTTTGGGAACTCCATGCCAAACGACTCGCTCCAGTGTAGGCCGAACAACATGGGGTCAGCGCCCTGCATGACGACAACAGGTAGTAGCTTTTCCTTATCTTGAATCCGAACTGTTACGTCTGTCAGACCTTTTGGCCTAAGCCTTATGTCTCCGTAGGCACGCAAACCTGGAGCTTTCGTAAGAGGGGGTGCCCCAATGCACCTCCAGAACTTCGTACTGATAATTGAAAATACGGAACCGGGATCCCAGTCCAACGTACATTGTATATCATTGATTACAACATCTATTTTCTTGCTGTCTTTACTTTTTCTTTTATTAATTTGACAAACGGTGTCTGATTCATCATGGCTAACATCTGAGTAAGATGCTTGTGAAGAATGGTTGCTGACTTCGTCATGTTTTAGTTTGTGTAATTTGTTTCTCTTTGTAAATGTTCTTAGTTTATGGTCGTTCCGGTTGGGCAGGCAAGCTTTGCCCGATTTGATACAGCAGTCCTCGAAATGGCCCTCAATATTGCATTCTTTACAAGTGTGGGCTTTTGCTGCACATTGAATTAACGGATGTCTTTCGGGTCCACCGCACCTGAGGCATTGATGTGTCCGTAATCTTCGCGGAGACGCGTCCAAGTAAGATCCGCTATTTCTTTTAATCTTATTGACTTTGATGTGTGTGTCTGTATCGCTTTCTGCACGCTCTCGCGATTGTGCAACACTGAAGATCTGAGAAAATGATACTTCGTTAATTTTTCCGTCTTGAAACTCTTGTAAATCTGGCCATTTTTGTTTTAGGTCAATTTGTAACTGTTCGTGGTTGAGACCGGTTGCGAAGCGGTCACGTAATTGTCGTTCTAGCTGTTCATTGTTGTAGCCGCAATCTTTGCTGATTTCTTTTAGCCTGTTAGCGTAGTGTTCCATCGACTCATTGTCTGTTCGAATGCAGTTCCAAAAGTCAGTTAATGCTCTGTATCTTGTGCGTTTGATTCTGAACAGATCGAGCAGCTTAGTTCGAATATTTGCATACGTATTGTTTTCGAAATTTGGTGTCAGGGCAACTTTTATGTCGTGAAAAGTTTCAGGTGAGAGGCAGGTAAATAAAAGCTCTTTCTGTATGATTCGTGCTTCCTCTCCCCAAAGCTCGCATTTAGTCTCAAAGTAGTCGACAAAGTTCTCAACCGCAGTATCATCAGGGTTGAATTTGTCGCTTTTAAAGCAGTTGTAAATACTGTTTCTGTTGCCGTTAGTGTGCGAAGAGCTGGCTGACTCCGTGCCGTTTGACGTTGTTGGTGTGGGAGTCGCAGCAGTTGCGGTTTGCTTATGTGTCAGCAATAATTGTAAAATGTCAGAAATTTGTTTTTGTTGTGTAGCTTGCAATGCAAGGAATTTGTCAAATTGTTCACTGTTCATTTTCTATCGGTTTAAATCCTCGTCGCCACTGTTATAAATAAGCATATTTATAATTATTGCAAAAATATAATGTTTATAAGACATTGACAAAAACACAAGTGACACAGCACAAGAACTCTCTGGAATCCAAAGAGCATGCAATATAGTTTGCAACACATTCAATTAACTCCAGCTTTTAAGATCTCAAACGTGAAAAATGTCGAGCTCGCTCCGGTCGCTCATTCATTGATCACCGTAGCTTTTAAAAACCAAAATGTCAAAAATTTAGAGCTCGCTCCGCCCGCTCACACATTCGTTTTTCTCCCCCAGGGTTTAATACCTAAAATAAATAAAAAATTTAAGTTTTGTCCCCCCCTCAACCAAATCCTGGATCCGCGCCTGGTCTTATTATAGGCTCCTTCTATGCCTCTATATCCAATTTCTTTGGTTGGTACCCTCCGCGCGCTTGTCCGCGATTTTGTTCTATAGTCTTTGCCTCTATGATCGTAGTGACAGATTTTCTTCTGACTTGAGATTTTTCTATGTCCACAATCTTTGAGATATTTACTTTAAATTTTTCTGTTGGTTGATTGAACCATATTTATTTACAGCGAGATTTACTTATATGGACTGGTTTTATTTCTTATGTGGTAGTGCCAGTTTTTAGTTTATTGGGGAGTCATTGTCATCGCTACAGTTTAGCGCAGTTTACATTTGAAAGAAAAAAGCAGACAAAACGCTTTACAAGGAACGGAATAGTTAGTAGGTACCTACATTTTACTATAATTTATGACGATTTTCATACAAATTTAATGTAAGTTTGTGCGCAAAATAGATTTCTACATGTTAATAATATAAAACATAGCAATGAAAAAGAAAAATAATGTAATCCCAAATAACGCCATCTAGCGGCGACTTGTGCTTTTCTCAATTTAAGTGATTTATAATAAATCATTAGCCTATAGAAACCTATTTCGTCTAAATGATAATACAATCACTAAACACTCAAACGAATGAAAGAATGAAGAGAAAAATGTAGTATGGGCGTCGAATCACCATAAGATGCCTAGTGCCATATTTATGCTTAATTCACGATTTTAGTAAGTACGACGATCTGAGTGGTTTACTTGGTTAACAAGCCGGTCTGCCGCGCAGAGGTCCCGGGTTCGATTGCCGGCCGAGCAGAAATTGAAATGATGAATTTTAATTTCTGATACGGGTCTAAAATAAAGTATGTACGTAGGTACCTATGTATTAAAAAAATATTAAAGTAGTATGTCAGTAATCTGACACCCATAACACAAGCTTTGCTTACTTTAGGGCTAGATAGGGCTGTGTGAATTTAACAAAATAAAATGTGTTATTTCGTATTTTTTTCAGAAGCGTGGTTTCAAAATATGCCTTTTCCGCTGCCGGTTATTTCACTCTGCTGTTTATGTGTTGAGGATTTAAGGCTGGGTACTATTCTTATAATAGTATGCGTGTTACTTCTAAATATTCCGTTTATGGATTATTACCTCCCCCGTAAATGTGAATTACTTGGCAATGCGTCTAAATCCATGAACGATTGCACTGCCTTCGTTTTTTATGTTACCATTACCATAACAATTTGCCTCGTTATAATTTCTATTGTATTCTTAATCGCAATATTAGTGAGAAGAATAGTAAATGTCACCGGTATGGTGTATATTGTCAACTTATTTTTGCATGGCGTGTTTTGGATTGTTTTGTACATTGTTTTAATAGTAAGAGTAGCAAAATTTACAATACCTGAGCGATGTAAGGGTACTGCTAAGTATGATGGCGAGACACATTACATAAAAGATATGATAGGCATGCACACACCGACTTTTTTGTACGGATTCATGTGGCTGCCTTTTAGTATTTTAAGTATGATAATAATCATTTACTTCTCTATAGTCGTCAATTCGTTTTTAGTCACCGTTAATGACGGTGAAGGTGAATAAAAACTCTGATTTAAAACAGGTTTCATTGCGTTTAAATTTCCAATCAACCTTATTAATGATTCCTGTCCGTGTACCGCGCCGTCCTAATTGGCAACGGTCGTGCCGACCATGGTCGCACGGGTCCCGCGGGACTCCTATTTTTTCGGGATAAAATGTAGTCTACGTCACTCGGGAGTGTAGACTTTTACTAGTATGTCAAAGTGGAATACAGCAATGCAAATATGTGGTGGTAGGACTCTGTCAAGCCTGAGGTGAGTACCACCGCCTTATCCATTTCTGCTGCCAAGCAACAATGCTTGCATTGCATTGTTGTGTTTCGGTTGGAATGATAAAGTAGCCATCGCAATTACAGGTATGAGGCATTTCATCTTAGTCCTCATACTGACAGCGCACTTGCGGTTCCGCATTTTTGTTGCCTGCAACCTACATACGTGAATCGTAGATGTAATGGGTGACAGTTAACGCTTACCATCAGGTGTCTGCTCGCTGCGTTGTAGCTAAAGGGGTCGCACTCACTAAGCGGACTCCTCAGGCATGAGAGTACTGCCATCGCAAGTCTACGACGTCTAACCTATCTACCAAGTACGGCGGTTACGGCAACACTAGTCATAGAAGAGAACAGGACAATTACCCGTAGATAAAGACGCACTGTTGTCGTATTTGTCGTACTAAGTAGGTTAGAATATGAGGGTGACGTAGGATATCCTAGTACAAGGATCGGGTTTCGGAAGTACAAGAAAAATTCAAATTGGTAGCGATTGTAGACTTTTAGCAGACCTACAAAACGTTGGTCTGTCCGTACAAACTGGAACAAATAAAAAATTTTTATTGTCCCAATTTTCGACTTTTTGTACTACTTACATATCCTCTTGTGGCGTTGTTTCGTTACTATTGACAACCGAACTACGCCATGGCAACGGGCAACTTTATTTCTTATTTGATCTGAGGAAACCCCGGATTTTTTTGTGATTTCAGAGTTGTTGCCATTGTAACAGTTGTTGGTTGTCACGAGCACATACACACGGTACCCCTTGGTATAATTTTTAATGTTATATGGTAAGCAAACAGGCAAGCGGGCCACCTGCTGGAAAGTGGTCACTGCTGCCTATAGACATTAGCAACACCAGGGGTATTGCCAATGCGTTGCCCACCTCTATAACACGTTGCTCTGGCAGTAAAATTGCAAATGCCCCTCCACTGCCAAAGCCACGTTTCCTCTCTATCTAATAAGTACTTTTTTATCGCGCGGTGTAGTACCTACTCATCAAGACCATTCCAAATTGCCCAAACACGTTATCTTATTGCGTTCATTAGTTCCAAGGACCACCATCCGTTAGCAGACCTGCTCCATGGGACCATATTAATGCATTATCATCCAAGTTACATAGGTTTACCAAATTGCAGCTCAATCGGATACCAATAAATGGTCGAAAAATACGTTTGCTTTGACGGACAACTTACAAACATACATACGAACAGTGCAAGTTAAATAAAAGCTTGACGACCTGAGTGGTTCAATTGTCTGCCACGCAAGAGGTCCCGGGATCGATTCCCGGCCGGGCAGAAATTGAATTATGCGTGTTATGTAAAATGCACCACTCACTACTAATGGCGGCAAATACGGAATGCAATAATAGATAACATACAAGTTTGAAAATGGACATCCTGTTTGGCCCTGTTTAGCAGTGTAGAATAAGAATATTATCATCAGTATTAAAGGGGATTTTCAGACAGCTACTTTATTATTTAAAAAGCGTAGTTCGGCGTGTCTTACTAGATGGCGCTGCTTAGACAAGATTTTCAAGTATTGAATTTGGTAACAGAAGTTACTCAGAAAGATGTACCGTGAAAATATAGTTGTAGTACCTTTTCTGAGAAGAAAGTACAAAATGTCTACATTTTGATACATTTAACGATCCCGTTTTATTTTTGAGGATCCTGTCTAATAGGTCAGAGGAATCATCTCTTAATAATAAGTTTCCAAGACTACCAAGGGAGTACGGTACGCGACCCCGGCCCCTCGAGCTATTGCCGTTGTACTGTCCCTTTCCTCTTCTACAACGGCGGCATCCATTCACCCTCTTCTCCTTCACCTACTACTTTCCTTTAGTAATTTATTCCCAACCAATCCAAGGTCTGCCGTGCCGATGGATGCATGGCCAGAGGTGTGTCAGGTCGTGAGCGTGCCGAAGTGCGACAGAAGTCCCAGAACCTGGCAATCTCTGGGTACTAAATTGCCTTACTTTGTCATGCGGGGCTCTGACAAGGCGGACAGATTTCATCCCTTGCTTCTCGTGGGACTCAAATGTGTTCGAATAGTAAAAATAAACACGGTGGCGGCGATGCAGTTCGCCACTTGTCACGCCAGCGAGTTCCACAGGGCGGAAAGCGGGCAGTGGAGTGCCACTTTGCAACACTGAATGTTTGTGGAGGGATGGAAAATAAACTAGACGAAGTTATATATGACGATGGATGAGAGGAAGTTGGATATTTTGTGCGTGAACGAGACCAAGATGAAAGGGAAAGGATTTGCTCAACATGGCTCGATAAACGCGATGTGGTCAGGGTTGGACTCTTGATGTCTGAAAGAATGATGAACTGTATGGTGGAGCATGAATGCGTGAGCCCTCGACTCCTCTGGGTGCGGCTCAAAATAGGACTAATCCGCTTGCGCGTAGGCGTGTATGCACCGGATGTGTCAAAGTCGCAGGTTGAGAAAAAGGAGTTTTGGAGCCTGTTAGATGAAGTTGTAAGTGCGTCCAATGCGAATGAAAGAATAGTTCTTTTGGGAGATTTTAATGCATGGGTTGGGGTAAAGAGGAGTGGATGTGAAAGAGTGGTTGGGAAATTTGGTGATAGGAGAGTGAATGATAATGGTGCTAGTTTGATTGAGTTATGCCTAGGAAATTATCTCCTTATATTAAACATTATGTTTGATCATAGGGATATTCATAAGTATACATGGCAAAGAGGTAATGATAGAAGTATGATAGATTTCGTGATTGTAGATGAAAGATTGAAGAATTTGGTTGTTGACACTAGAGTGTTTCGGGGCGTAAATGTCGGTACGGACCATTTTCTTGTGGTATCACGTTTTGTGGGTCTGTTTAAGAGATGGCGCCATCACGCTAAAGTGTCAACAACAACATTTGAAAGAATAAAAGTAGAGAGATTGGATGAAATGGAAGTTAGGTTAGGATCAGCTGAGGAAAAAGAAGAACGTAATATTGAAGATGGATGGACGAGGTTTAAAAACGTGGTTACGAGTACCGCTGCAGAAGTCTGTGGGGTAAGCGTGAGAAGAATGGGATCCAGGTCAATTGGTAGGATAAAGAAATAAGAGAGTTAGTGAGTAAAAAGAGAAAGGCATGGCTAGATGTATTGGCTGTGAAAGCTAGAATGAAAACGGATGCAAGGGTTACAGATGATGAGGTCAGGAAGGTTGAAAGTATATATAAAAGTGTTAAGAAGATTACGAAAGAAAGAGTTGCACTAAAGAAAAAAATTATAGAAGAAGAGTATATGAAGAAACTTTATACAATTTCCGGAACAATCAGAAGCTGTTCTGGAAAGAGGTTCGTTTGTCACGGGGAGTGCCTGAAAGTTCGGGAATGGATGGCATAAGGGATGAACATGGTATTTTGGTTACAGATGAGGAGAGTATGTTGCAAAGATGGAAGGATTATTTTGAAAGTCTATTTGAATGTAGTGACACCTCGTCTCAGGGTCAGAACTGCAACCAGGAACCTGAGACTGAAAGTTGTGAGAGAGAAATTAGTATGGAAGAAGTGATTAATGCTATCTAGTGTCTGAAAAGAGGAAAAGCAGCAGGGTATGATAGAGTGAGTGTGGAGATGCTAAGGGCTGGAAAAGGGCTGGTAGCTTCCTGGTTGTGTATGTTCTTTAATAAGTGTTGGACAAAAGGCATAGTACCTACAGATTGGTGCAAAGCAGTGCAAAGGTAAAGGATCACACCAGGAAGCAAAAAATTATCGCGGTATCAGCCTACTTAGCATCGTAGGCAAATTCTATGCAAAGGTTCTGATAGAGACAGTGATAGCGAAGACGAATGAGAGAATATGGGATGTGCAAGCGGGATTTAGGAAGGGAATGGGCTGTATGGTTCAAGTCTTCTCTTTAAGGTGCAAAACTGAGAAGTTCCTGGCTAACCACCAGAGAGTGTTTTGCGCCTTCGTAGATCTGGAGAAGGCTTACGATAGAGTGGAGAGGAGTATGTTATGGGATGTGCTGTCCAAATTCGGATTGGAGGGCCGCCTTATACGTGCACTACAATCATTATATGAGGGTTCTAGTGCATGTGTTAGGATCAATGGTAGTTGCTCAGACTGGTTTGGCATCTCTAAAGGTGTCAGACAGGGATGTGTGGCTTCACCATGGCTCTTTAATTTGTTTATGGATAGTTGTCTTGATGAACCATGGACTTACTACCCAAAGGGACTGCGCACTGCTTTGACTATAACCGGGCAGAGCGAGAGTCACCATCGATAGTCCTTTGTCCCTTTCTAGTGTTGCCACCATTGTTGATGCAAATTCCGAATTACTTTTATTATTTGGCGCGCACACCGACCTCAGGGCCAGGCAGAGCCGGATCGGGTGCAATCTGAAGGTCATGTTTTCACCAGGGTCCAGCCCAAGCTTACCCTGCTACTCGGAAACTATTGGCCCTAGAACACTAGTTCCTAGAGTGAAATGATAGTACTCCTCGAGATCATCATTGCGTATGACAGCTGTCAAAGTTAACCCACAGGCGTGAGCTTTATGTATGTATTTATGTATGTGTCTAATCAACGCCATCTATTAAAACTATTTGAACGATTGTTTCCTTTTTAATCAGGTGTCGGAAAATCTCTCATTGGATACTAAATTAAGGTCTCTGCCTACCCCTTACGGGAAAGGGCGTGACGTCATGTGGATGTCATAACTCGCAGGATTTCGATGAGATGAGATTCCTGCCGAGACGAGACTGTCTGATCGTGTAGGACCAGACCATACAACTTTAGATGTGAAAACAAACTCGTGTTTAAGTCACATATAACCTATCATCGTATAAAGATTTCAGTTGGCCTCTCGTAAATTGTGAAAAGTCCGAATCGCTTTTCAAAAAAATTAAATAAAAATCTCTGTATGGCAACTAATGCCATGTCTTTTAGCGGTCATAAAACGTCATTCATAAAAGTCATAACAAAGAATTTGACTGACTTGGAAAATATTGTTGAGGCGATTGGCACATTGGAGCGTAGCATTCATTCTGGCGAAATTTGTGTAATTTTTATATTGTTTAATATACAATAAAAACTTAGGAATTCTCCAAATTGTTATAATCTTTTCATAAAATTATTAATTAGGCGAAAAATAATTTGAGAATTGAGTAACGGAATACCTATTTGACAATCCCAGACCGCACTTCACAACAGCGGCCAATTTGACACCTTTTTATGTAGAAAGTACAGCGCCAAAAACTTATCTGACCCGCAGCCCGTGTCAAAAGTTGCAAAGAAAAAAAACGACGGATCCGCACGAACGCGCGTGGATGCGTTGTCAGTGTGTTCGACTATGAGTAATTTCCATAGAAACCGATGACAGTTCAAATAACTTTATATCACGCACTAACGCACGTCACGCACGACTGTACGGTGCTGCGTTCCAGTGTGCGGATCGCCTAAATAATAATGGACAATGACTGACAAGGACAGATTATCCAATAGATATTGCCATATCCACATTTTATATTTTCTACCACTGTCAGTTGATTCGGACTAAGCGTGGTCCTATTATATACCCTAACGGGGTGTCACTGTTAATGTAAGATCTTTACCTATGCGTAGGTATAGTATACAATGTTACGCACTGTACCTATTAAAGTGATAAATAAATAAATCCAGGTGTCTATGGGATGCCGGTACCAAATATTCAATATTAAGTTTACAATATTTTCTCCATTTTAGAAAAAATCTCAATTCTCAAAAGAAGCAGTCTCGGTCGGTCCTTAGGTCAGGTGTATCAGGTGGCCACTATACATCAGGTGACTACTTTGCATCAGATGACCACCTTACATCAAGTGGCCCGCTTGCTGGTTTTTCTGCCGATTGACATAAAAATATACATTCCATTTACTATTTTCAATTCAGAATTGATTGACAATAATATGAGCCTTGGCAATGATGCGAGCTGCAGGCGCGCGCGTATCCAGTGACTAGAGGTGTTCGTTATATTAGATATCGTATAAAAATATAATAATATTATTCTTGTACTAATATATTGCCATTTCACACAACATAAGATAACCAAAATATTATTCTAATTACCTTTTAATATTAATTAGCGATTGTTGTGTTATTTTTCTGTTATATTCTGTTATGAATGCGGTTCACGTCGTCGAAAGTAGTAAAACAAAAGCAAATATATAATGCATTTTTATTTTGTTCCCCAAGGTACAAAATCAACTGTAAATAATAATACATAAATGAAAAACGGCGATCGTTATACGGTAGGTATAATTATATTAGGATGTAATATTATAACGTTAACAACAATACAATATGTTGTAATAGCATAAAGTTCTGTTATATTCTATGAAAATAACGAATCCGCGCACCTCTACCAGTGACGCGGTCGGCGGCGCCGGTCTAAAAACAAACGCACTGCTAAAACCAAAATAAATGAGGGAAAAAATTAAAAAAATACGTCGTGGCGCCGCCCGGCGCGTGCGCACTGGCCGAGGGAGTTGGAATCTATCTCTATTCTATTGTCTATCGATACATAGATACTCTTTCGCTGTACATGCTGCAAGATTGTGGAATTCTCTGCCTCATGAAGTACGTGATAGTTCCTCTATCACGATGTTTAAGAAGCGCGTTAAGGAGCATTATCTCTCTCTATCTGTCTAATATTGTGTATATATGTATATATTGTATATATGTATATATTTTGTTAGGTATATGGTATATACGTAGAAATTTATCAATAGTGTAGTCTATTTTTAATAATTAAATATTTATGTATTGTGCACGTCTTAAACTACTTCCAGTCATCACGTTCTCTTTGCTGTAGGCCTGCTGGAAGAAATTTCTTTTTAGAAATAATGTATATATTTGCCATATCTTTGTTACCATTTTTGTGTGCAATAAACTATTAAATTAATTAAATAATTAATTAATTAATAGATTCTATGATCTGTCCAGACTGACTTGTCTTATTTGGTGAACACACAATACCCAAAATCATGACTTGCCGTATCAATCACGCTACGTACCTACATTGTGTATTAAAGTTTTGATAAATCTTTTCGAGGCAAAAGTTCTGGAGTCTCCGTAGGCTGGACAAAGGGCAGCAGCGTTTTCCATTGTTATGTATTTTGTAGTAGAGGTCCTAAGTCCTGCTTGGGCATTGTTCCCAGAACTCCACGAATGCGCTACCACCCGGCAAACAAGACACCTGCAAAGTTGGCAGTTATGGGACAGGCCCTGAATCCTGCAGTGGACTGTTGTAGGCTGTGATGATGATGATTACTTATAGCCCAGAAAAGCACATAGTTGCTATTCTACTCTGCCGGACACCACACGGCCACTATAAGCTATATTACGGCAAAATTTCATCAAAATCCGTTTAGTTTTTCCACATCCAAACTTTCGTGTTTAAAATATTTGTAGGATTAGTAGGATTCCTGGAAGGTCCGTTAAAGGGGTGAAAAGATTTTTACGGGGTCGGCAACGCGTGGGTGATGCATCACCCTTGGTATTGTAAACGTCCATAGGCTGCGGTGACTGCTTACTATCAGACAGGCCATAAGCTTGTTTGCCACCTTTGCGGTATAAAAAAAGTTACTATTCATCACAGGATGACAACTTTTACAAGCTTTTATTTTATTTCACTTGCGCTGTTCGTATGTAAGTTGTCCGTCAAAATTAGCAACGATCGTTTGTTGGTATCCGATTAAGCTGAAATTTGTAAACCATGGAGCTGGTCTGATGATTGAGTCGGAAGGTGGTCACAGGAACTAATGAACGCAATAAGATAACCCCATCGTGTTTGGGCTCTTTGGTCTTGATGAGTAGGTTCTATACTGCGCGATAAAAGCCTGTTATTGAAATATATATTTTAACTACACAACACTTTCGTGGCAATATTATTTAAATATAATATTGGCTTACACTCGCGTCTATTACAGTTCTATTTAAAATATTCCGCCAGACGGACGCCTCGATAGCAGTCAGTATCAGCGCAACGTATCTATTATAATCATTGGCTAGGATTATCATTAATCATTCAGTTGGCCTGTAGATTACCCCCATATATACCTGACTTGATAAAATGAGGTATCCGACTCGTAAGCGAGAGGTACCGGGTTCGAACCCACTGCGGCCATGTACCAATGACTCCTTTCTGAGTTATGTACGCTAATTGAATGTTAACCGATGCTCTTACGGTGAGGGAAAACATCGTAATGAAACCAATTCAAGCGACTGAAGGTGTAACCATGATCCAATCTGTCAGGTTCCCCTGGTAGGGTCACGGAGGTCGCCTCACTGTAATTATCTGATTTGCCAAATCCTGGATTATGGTCAAGGCGTTGGTTTTGGAAACTGGAACACCTGGAATTGAACCACAATAGACCAGCTAAACTATAAGTAATATGTAAATGGTGCCGAATAGATTTTGATGGGGTTTTCACAGTTTGGTAGTTTGGGGTCCAACTTAAATCTAGGCCATGTTTCATCTTGCTCGGTTGGGTAGAACCAGAGATATAAATTGACCTCTCCGTAGAACTAGCTTTCATACAGGGAGTTCATTTAAAATGGTCGCTCGGGAAAAAGATAAACAGCCCTAAAAACGATTGCTATGCGGATGAAGTCGCGGGCTAAAGCTAGTCAAGAATAAACGCCCGTATCTCCACCCGAGCCCGCTCACCTCATTAATATTAATATGTAGAGTGCCACAACCGTGTCTGACCCGATGATAGCGCTGTTGTTTGCAATGACATGACATTTGAAAATGGTAATACCTAGTTCCAGTTTTGGCCACCGGGTCGGATAGGTTTGTGGCACTGTATTAACTACCAACTTAGCTGTTCAGTGACGGCGTCGCAACTGGTGAAGAAATGGGCGTTTCTATCTGTCATTTTAGTGCAAAAGTGCCTTAGTTACCAGTTTGTCTACTGAACAGATAAGTTGGTGGCGGTGTAGCTACGCATTTGATTCGGAATGCCGTCAATGTCATCTGTTAAATTGATAATTACTACAAATGCCTCTTTAGGGCTTAGATCATATAGTTAAGGATAAGACTTACAGGCGCTTTCCCCTCTGCCGAGGTATAAGATTAACGAACTCCAAAAAATCTAATGCTTTCATAAAAACCATTTGCGTAATCGATTACAAACAGTCGCGCATCGGTAAATCATCGTAAGGACGTCTGCGAGTGCTCCGCTAAAATGCCGTTTTGTGCTGTTAACTCGTGCAAAAACAAGTCCAACACATCAAACATTAAAAAAGATGGAATAATCTTTCATTTGTGAGTATTTTTTTATTTTATTGACGTATATTTCTATTTAAATGTAATTTCTAATAATCGTAATGATGTATCGATTAGATAGTGAGCAATATGAATAATCGAGTCATGTTACTCATGTTTGTGCGACACGAGACTACACGTACTCCCCACGAGACTACATGCACTCCCCACGAGACTAGTGTTTTAAGAAATACAACTTAAGACTCTATGTTCTAAGCAATAGAGATTAATCGTGGTTGAATTTAAGTCAATCAAAAAATTTCGAAAAAATTTCCGACTTTTTGAGTGACGTGACTTTACTTCTTAACTATCGATGTCGATAAAAATTTATACTTAGTATAATTTTAATGAGACGAAACATAAATCCGATTGTTTTGAACTTTTACACGACTGCACAAACAAGTAGTTTAATGTGTATTATGTAAGTATGTATGTGATATTTATTTAAATGTGAAAAATATCAAAATGTGATAATGATCACGTGTATGTTATCAAATGTCGTAGTCGGGGTATAGTTTTTAGGGTTTCGGAGCCAAATGGCAAAAACCGAACTCTTATGTGTGAACTGCATTAAGATTTTCATACAAAAATAGAAAATAATAATAATAAATTTTGGGGGTCCCCATACATAGAACTCAAATTTAAATTTTTTTAGGCGATACAGGCGCGTGAGAATAGGAGACAATTCGGGGGCACAACTACGCAGGACTATTGCTGGTATACCATCTGGTCCACTAGCCTTGTTCACGTCTAGACTCCGCAGGATTTTTAAAATCTCTATCTGATGTATAGGTACGCACCTCTGCCATAGTGCAGTCAGCGCGGGGTGAGATAGGTGGAGTTTAACCTGCAGTATCCAAACGTGAATTCGCCGCGAATTGAGAAGCAAGTAAATTTGCTTTCTCTTCCGCAGCATGCGCCAGTGTCCCATCCGGTTTCAGCAATGGTGGTAACGAAGATTGACTAAAGTTCGATTCGACCGCTTTTGCCAAAGACCAAAACGCCTTACTCCCAGGAGGGTAAGAGGCAAGTTTGATGCCAATCCGACTTATGTGGTCGAATCGTGCCCTGCGTAGCGTCCTTTTGCAAGACTTGGCGGCGAGGTTAAAGGCTTTCTTCAGTTTGCGAGTATCCGGAGACATATGCGCTCGAGCCTCAGCCCAGACAGAGTATGCCGCTTGCTTCAGCGCTTCAGCGCGACTGCAGTCAGCACTAAACCATGGATGAGACTTGCCATTCATCGCTACGTCAGAATATGGAATAAAGTATTCCATTCCCTGCCGTATAACCGCGGTAACGGCTTCAGCACAACTCGACGGATCGCCCGAAGAGAAGCATGCCTCCCGCCAAGGATAGGACGAAAAAAAGTGACGCATCTCATCCCAATCTGCTGATTTGTATCGCCACACCCGTCGGGGGTTGCATAGGCTTTGCTCGGGTGGGGAATAGACGGATACAGATTTCACCAGACAGTGGTCGGATGTACCCAGCGGTGCAGAAACCGATACTGAGTGCCAGTCCGGATCAGTGGTCAGCAGAAGGTCTAAGCAATTGGCGGAATGGAAGTCGACATCCGGTACCCTCGTGGCGCAGTTTACTAGCTGGGTGAGATCTAGCGACAGAGCTAGTTTACGCGCCTCTCTCCCAGCATGATTAGTCACCTGGTATGGGAAAAGCCACTCTTGGTGGTGGGCATTGAAATCCCCCAGAATGACCAGTGCGCCACGGGGTTACATTCCTTCGCTTCATCCGCCGCTTCAATGAGATGATCACATAAACGAGTCGTCTCCTGGTCCCCGCTGTGGGATCGATAAACGCAGGCAAACAGGATTTGCACTTGACCAGTATCCACTAGAAGCCACAAAATGGACAAACCAGCCCCTTCAAAGCATCTGAGACGCCGAATGCAGATGTCGTCGCGAGCGTACACACAGACTCCGGCACGAGGTACGAACCTGTGCTCGAGAGTATACTCTGGGTAACTGAGGTACGCCGCGTCAGCCGGACTTTTGATCTGCGTCTCATTGAGGAACAGCAGCTGCGGCTTATCAGTCTCGAGGTGGTGGTGGACTGCATTGAGATTTGCGTGCAGGCCTCGGATGTTAGTGAGGTGCACTTTGAGTGGGAGGGGGGACTTACATATGTTCCATTTCACAAGGTCAGTCAAGACCATATAGAAATATTATTTTCTAATATTCAAAGCCATGGTGGATTTTCTGACAATCCTACAGCGCGACAATTCGAGTCAATTTATAAAAAGCTTTGATCCACAATGAACTGTCAGTAACAAGCGTAGGGACCAACTGCATTCCATTGGAAAACATTGGTATTCTAAATTGTTCTTCAATAGATAAAATTAATAACACTTCTTGTTCCCGTACAACAATTGAAGAAACTTACAGTACGGATGAAGATGACGCGGATGATATAGATTTAGAATCACAACTTTATCTCTCACGTTGTGTATTCTATTTCAATGCAAATTAAATGTGATGCATGCTTAAAGGGTATTTTTGGGGAGTGTGAGGAAAAAAGCTTGATATACTACAAAACAAAAGGCTATTTAAAATATGCTTCAAAATATGTAATAATGTTGTGTCGACTTTGCGAAAAAATCATAAGACAAAATCTTGATGAAAATAAAAAAATTACTACTACGTGTACCACGACATATATTGTGGCAAAATGTCTACGTCAGGTTATGAATGATAATTTGTTTCCTGATGTGAAACAACATGATGGTGACATTTTAGTAAATCATAAAATAGAATGAACTAAAACAGTATTATCAAAGTACGCAAACACTAGTATTGCATATCTTACAAAAAAAAGTGACCCTAAAAAATGTGTACGGCACATTTATACTAAATTGATTCATTTTAAAAATCAATAAATGTCATTTTTTTATTATTTTGGTTGACTAAAGTTTTTTTTTTAAATTTTGTTGTTCTGTTTGTCATTCAATTGGGTATTTTCTTCTATTTTTTTTTAATGTCCATTTATGAAACTTCTCTGTGTCCAAATAAATATGATGAACGAAATGGATTTTTCTTGTGTTTTTTATTCCATACTAGCTTCTGCCTGCGACTTCGTCTGCGTGGACTCAACTTAATGCTTAGCACGTAAAAAAATTTACCTCGCGAACTACTTAAGGGATCGGGATAAAAGATAGCCTATGTTCTTTTCCATGTCAAAGTCTACATCCATGCCAAATTTCACCCAAATCTGTTTAGCCGTTTCTGCGTGATTGAGTAACAAACATCCAAATATCCAAACATTTCTAACATACATACAGTACGTGCTGAAAACATTAGTCTCCCTTCTTGGCAGTACGGTTAAATATGTCTGTTTACTATTTTTTATTAAATTAATATGTATGTATTTTCGAATTTCAACAAATTTATTAATTTTGTAATATCGATAATTATGTCGACACGATTTTTAATTGGTTACCTCCCTTTAGAGCGAGTGTATTATTACGTATACGTACACATATTTTTCTGTGTGATACATATTTGTGTGCAAAAACAAGCTAGTAAGACAAACATTATTTTTGTGTATGTGTGATTTTGTTTCATAGTGTGATTTACCCTCCCCGCACCAAAATCGGCAGAAAGTTTTGTTAGAAGATTTGTCCACAAATCTTATCCTTAACTATATGATCTAAGCTTTAGGGTGTCGCTGCGTTCGTCGTGCAGTCTCGGGTTCAGTATACCTACAGGATTTAGTTTAGGCGCAAAGGCCTAATTTTCGAGTTATGGCAAGGGAAAAGCAAAAGTAGCCCAGAAACTTGCCTAACGCTGCAATCACCAACATTAAATAAATAAATATATAAACAGCAAAGCTTGTGTCATGGGTGCTAGATAACTAGTAAACTACTTATATACTTTTTAAATACATACTTATTACACATATAACACCCAGACCCGTAACAGAAATTAAAATTCATCTTTTCAATTCTTGCTCGGCCCAGAATCGAACCCGGGACCTTTGCGTGGCAGACCACCAACCAACTGAACAACTTGGAAATAATGACAAAATCCTCGAATAAAGTGGAGAAAGCTCAAGCCCAAGCTAGAAATACTGCATTCCGCAGGGACAGAAGAAACCACGAAGTAAAAACCTTCGTTCAAAGTAAAAAGCCTCCGTTTGGCCTCTTGCTCTTGACATAGTAGGTAGATTCCATAAAATGACACGTCATCAAAATTAGAAAATATTTATTAACCTAGTCTTTCAAGTTTTTAATATTACAGGTTCTAATTGTCAAGATTACTTTTATGAAGCAATAAACATTTAAATATATTTTTTATACCACAAAGTTGGCAAACAAGCTTACGGTCTGCCTGGTGGAAAGCAGTTACCGCTGCCTGTGGACGTATTGAGTATTCTCTGGCTTTGGGGCTTGTGTCTAAAGGTTTGTAGCCGGCCTGAAACCGACCCCGCGCCATCTGAGTTTGTCCAGGTATACGGTTTTAACCCGGTTCGCAGACGGCGGACTTGTCAATTAGAACCAGGGGCTCTATTTTTGAAATGCTCGTTTCGATTCGAACGGGTTTCAATTTTTATTATCGGCACGAAAAATCAACATTCTTTTAATCACATGGCAACACCGAAAGGGTATGGTTTAAAAATTGGGAAAATCAGCATCATATATAAATATATCGAATTTTTCATGCCGAAAATCAAAATCGTAAACCGTTTAAATCGAGGCGAACGATTCAAAAGTAGAGCCCCTAGGCCCGCCTATTCTTGACGCCAAGCGCTCGCCTCCTAATGATTGATACGGTTCAAAAATAGGGAAAATCAGCATCATGCATCAAAATACCGAAATTTTAATGCCGAAAACCGTTCTAATCAAGGCGAGCGATTCAAAAATATTGCCCTAGGCCTGTATGGAGCTCCATACATAACTGGCACTGGCACTAGGCCGGGCCGGGCTGGCTCGAGACCGTCTCACGGACTCGCCCTTAGCATAATTAATTATTTTTTAATATGAAAAACCTAATCGTAAAGGAACAAAAACAGAATAATACCACCTCATATCCATAATGTTACTGCTACAGTTTGTTAGTGAACTAAGTAAATAAATAATTCAAAGTGTGTTGCGTGATTACCTACACAATAATGTGCGATCTGTGTATTTACATTATTGCTTGCTAAAGATTGAATACGATAAACAATCATGAGGTAGGTATACGTAGTATCAAACATAGTCGCTTATATCTTCTAAACTATGCAACGGCTTTTAATGCGGTTTTCAACAATAGATAGTGTGATGCAAGAGGGAGGTTTATAAGCAAGAAAAAAGTGTAGATAAGGGTAAAATAGGTGTACGCGGACGAAGTCCTGGCGGGTCCACTAGAGTTTTTTAAAATCTACAGCTTAACCATACCGAACAATACCAAATTCATAGAAAATGTAGAAAAAAACCATAGGTACCTAATATGTCGAACATCCATTAGGTTCACCCGCAGAAAACTATTGGAAAGTTAGCTACCTTCATGTAGACTGGCAAATGTTTTTTTGCTCTGTTCCTATCTCCCTACATAACTTAGGTATTATGAATAACACAAATTAAGATACCGCCATATTACAGTGATGTGTTGTAATTTTACACGACGTTACATTAGAGCCACACTGGACTTACGTTGATGCCATGCGACGCGAGTGACGCGAAATACACGTGTATATGAACCTGATTATTTGTATGTCTGTGGACCGAATGATGCGTGACGCGTCAGATCGCCTCATTATACACTACACATGCGCTCTGATGCACACGCCGTGATATTTGGTCGCCTCAGCGACGTCAGAACAACACGCAACAAGTACAAATGTACATACAAGTGTGTTGCTGAATTGCGATTTTTCATACGTGTCCTATGACAGCTGTAGTACTATGGGTTCAGTTGTTAACAAAGTTCCAGTTATCATTGACACGATAAGAAGAAGAATTGCAAAAAACTGAAACTAATAAATCGATCGTACGTCATCACATAAGTAACCATTTCAATCAATGAAATCAGATAATTGTTAGCAACAGAGTTAGGTAATTAGCCTGCTGATGTCCCATGCATCCGGTACGTCACATCTCATCACTCTAATGTGTCACTACCAATAGCTTGGAGCTATACAAGGTCTGTGCTGAAATGTGGAATTACCTTTTAAATGTTTTAGATTATAATCTAAAACATAATAGAATAGGTATTTGATAACTTATAGCCGTCCCTTTTGGACACGTTATAAGCACCATTAAAAAAGGAAACAAACTATAGATGGTGACTTCAGCGGTGAGTAGGCTCCTTCTTAGCCTCTATATCCAATTTCTTTGGTTGGTACCTTCCGCGCGTTTGTCCGCGATTTTGTTCTATAGTCTTTGCCTCTATGATCAGTAGTGACAGATTGTCTTCTGACTGGAGGTTTTTCTATGTCCACAATCTTTGAGATATTTACTTTAAATTTTTATGTTGGTTGATTAAACCATATTTATTTACAGCGAGATTTACTTATATGGACTGGTTTTATTTCTTGTGGTAGTGCCAGTTTTTAGTTTATTGGGGAGTCATTGTCATCGCCACAGTTTAGCGGAGTATACATTTGAAAGAAAAGAACAGATAAAACGCTTTACAAGGAACGGAATGACTGTACCTCATTTCTGCGACAAACAATCTTCGATGATCGCCAATGCGATTAACCAAAACTGCGATGTCATTTTACAACGATGTATTTAAAGTTCGACGTTACAAAACCGCGACGCACGTTACTGCGAAAAGTCGCTGGTTCGACTCAACAAAGGTTCGATGTACTTTACAGCGTCATCACTAAACAGCGAAAACACAAACTCCGACGAACGTTACTGCGAAACGTTGCTGCTTCGAAACCAATAAACGTCGATGTACTTTAAAGCGTCATCTCTAAACAGCGAAAACACAAACTCCGACACACGTTACTGTGAAAAATTGCTGCTTTTAAACCAATAAGCGTCGATGTACTTTACAGCGACATTTCTAAACTGCGAGTCCTTTAAATTGCAACGCACCGTACTGCGAAAGATAATCACTTCGATATTCCTACATTTCGATACATCCTTACATGCTTTCCTTGCACCAATTGCCTGATCGCTAAAACCTGAATCATGGTCTAGGTGGACCCCGGGCCCTCGTTGTCAAGAGCACAACCGGGACATTAACGTCGAGATGATCTTCTTTATATATCTAATTCTTCTTGCAATAATCGGTATAGATAGCGTCTGTTTGGCAGCCCTTGTCCATATTATCATTGACAAATTTCGTAAACAGCACAAGATTAAAAACGGTAGACCTACCTCTCACAAAGCCATGTCATGCTTGTTAAGAATAACTAACACTATATTCTCGTAAGAAACTATACAGCTCAATGGAAACTAGATTCTTTTTCTGTAATTATTTTTTTATTTCATCATTTGTTTCACACTGTTATTGTTATGAATGTGTTCCTTTTCAAAGAACTATCTTAAAATGTGACCATGTAGATTTCATGAATACATTGAAGATTTGTTTTATTGTGGTTGATTATCGTGACTTCTTACCTTAAGGTATATTTCAATTGGAGAGTTGTTTTTTTGTTCGCATTTTACATAGGTATGTAAATATTTTTGTTCTTTACTGTAATTTCTATTCGGTTTATGAAGTAAAATAAATGCTCTTTATTTCTTAATTATTTTGTTTTCTTTATGGGAAAATATCACACACCTTTAAACATCAATAAATCCATTAAATCAGTCAAATTGTGAAAATATTTTGTTAACATTGATTACCTTACAATACAAAAGGTACCTATCAAAAACTTTTTTAATTGGCTTTTTGTTATTTTGACATTGTTGATTATTGTAGATATTGTGTTACATACTATACCGATTATTGCAAGAAGAATTAGATATATAAAGAAGATCATCTCGACGTTAATGTCCCGGTTGTGCTCTTGACAACGAGGGCCCGGGGTCTACCTAGACCATGATTCAGGTTTTAGCGATCAGGCAATTGGTGCAAGGAAAGCATGTAAGGATGTATCGAAATGTAGGAATATCGAAGTGATTATCTTTCGCAGTACGGTGCGTTGCAATTTAAAGGACTCGCAGTTTAGAAATGTCGCTGTAAAGTACATCGACGCTTATTGGTTTCGAAGCAGCAATGTTTCGCAGTAACGTGTGTCGGAGTTTGTGTTTTCGCTGTTTGGAGATGACGCTGTAAAGTACATCGACGTTTATTGGTTTCGAAGCAGCAACGTTTCGCAGTAACGTTCGTCGGGGTTTGTGTTTTCGCTGTTTAGTTATGACGCTGTAAAGTACATCGAACCTTTGTTGAGTCGAACCAGCGACTTTTCGCAGTAACGTGCGTCGCGGTTTTGTAACGTCGAACTTTAAATACATCGTTGTAAAATGACATCGCAGTTTTGGTTAATCGCATTGGCGATCATCGAAGATTGTTCGTCGCAGAAATGAGGTACAGTCGAACGGAATAGTTAGTAGGTACCTACATTTTACTATAATTTATGATGGTACGATTTTCATAAAAATTTTATTCATTCATAAAGACATTTCTTCAGGGGTTTGATGTTTTTCATGTAAGTTTGTGCGCAAAATAGATTTCTACATGTTAAAAATATAAAACAAAGCTATGAAAAAGAAAAATAATGAATTCCCTACCGACTATACATACCTAGGACAAAAAGTCCAGCTAGGTAGGTCCAATTTCGAGAAAGAGGTTAATCGACAAATCCAACTCGGTTGTGCAGCGTTCGGGAAGCTACGCCACATATTTTTGTCCCAATTACCGCAGTGTCTCAAAACTAAGGTCTTTGACCAATGTGTGTTGCCAGTGATGACTTACGGATCTGAAACGTGGCCACTCACTATGGGCCTTATAAGAAAGCTCACTGTTACCCAAAGGGCAATGGAAAGAGCTATGCTCGGAGTTTCTTTGCGCGATCGAGTCAGAAATGAGGAGATCCGCAAGCGAACCAAGGTCCACCGACATAGCTCTAAGGATTGAAAGACTGAAGTGGCAGTGGGCAGGGCACATAGCTCGGAGAACAGATGGCCGATGGGGCAGTAAAGTTCTCGAGTGGCGACCACCTACCGGTAGACGCAGCGTGGGTAGGCCTCCTACAAGGTGGACCGACGACCTGGTAAAGATCGCAGGTACCAGCTGGATGCGGAAAGCACAGGACCGGTCTTTGTAGAGATCTCTGGGGGAGGCCTATTCCCAGCAGTGGGCGTCTTCTGGCTGATATGATGAACCTATAGAAACCTATTTCGCGCTCCATTGAATACATTTACTAAGAGTAAAAATCATAATACAATTACTAAACACTCAAACGAATGAAAGAATGACGGGAAAATGTAGTATAGGCGTCGAATCACCATAAGATGCCTAGTGTCATTTTTATGCTTATTTCACGATTTTAGAGAGTGCGACGACCTAAGTGGTTTAGTTCGTTAACAAGCCGGTCTGCCGCACAGAGGTCCCAGGTTCGATTGCCGGCCGAACAGAAATTGAAATGATGAATTTTAATTTTTGATACGGGTCTAAAAATAGTATGTATAAAAAGTATGTACGCACATATGCATTTAAAAAAAATTAAGTAGTAAATCAGTTATCTGACACCCATAATAAAAGCTTTGCTTAGTTGAGGGCTAGATGGCGCTGTGTGAATGTGACAAAATAAAATGTGTCTGTTCGTATTTTTTCCAGGAGCGTGGTTTCAAAATATGCCTTTTCCGCTGCCGGTTGTTTCAGGCTCCTGTTTTTGCGTTCAGGATTTAAGGCGGGCGACTATTCTAATAGTAGTATGCCTTATACTTCTAAAAATTCCGACTATGGATTATTACACTCCCATTATATGTGAATTACTTGGCACTGCGTCTAAGCCCATGAACTTTTTCGCTGCCTTCTTTTATTATGTAACCATTACCATAGCAATTTGCCACCTCATAATTTCTATTGTATTATTAATCGCAATACTAGTGGGAAGAATAGTAAATGTCACCGGCATGGCGTATATTGTCAACTTAATCGTGTATGGCGTGTTTAGCATTTTTTTTACATTGTTTTATTAATAAGAGTGTGTAAATTTGAAGTTATTCACAGATGTAGGAATGATCAGGAGTCTGGTGACCAGACAATCGTTGTAAGCCAGGACGGACTGCCTTCTTGGTACGGTGTCATGCTGACGTTAAGTATTTTAAATCTGTTAATGTTCTTTTACTTCTCTGTAGTCGTCAATTCGTTTTTAGTTAATGAAGGTTAATAAAAACTCTGATGTGAAACAGTTTTCACTGCGTTTAAATTTCCAATTAAACTTATTAATGATTCCTGTCCGTGTACGGCGCTGTCCTAATTGGCAACGGTCGTGCGATCATGGTCGCTTTCATCTATAATTTTTTCGGGACAAAAAGTAGTCTACGGCACTCGGGAATAATGTAGGTTCCTACTACTACGACAAACTGGAATACAGCAATGCAAATATGTGGTGGTAGGACTCTGTCAAGCCTGAGATGAGTACCACCGTCTTATCCATTCCTGCTGCCAAGCAACAATGCTTGCATTGCATTGTTGTGTTTCGGTTGGAATGATAAAGTTTTTTTTTATTTCCTGTAATGTTATAAATTGATGCAATAAAGGGATTACATACATATATACATAAAATAGCCATCGCAATGACAGGCATGAGGCATTTCATCTTAGTCCTCATAGTGACAGCGATATGTGAATCGTAGATGTAATGGGTGACAGTTACCGCTTACCATCAGGTGACTGCTCTGTTGTCACTGCGTAGAAAAAGAAGCGTTGTAGCTAAAGGGGTCGTACCCATCTAAGCGGACTCCTCAGGCATGTGAGTACTGCCATCACAAGTCTACGATCTCTAACCTACCTACCGGCGGTTACGGCAACACTAGTCATAGAAGAGAACAGGACAATTACCGGTTGATAAAGACACACTGTTGTCGTATTTGTCGTACTAAGTAGGTTAGACTATGAAAACGTAGGATATCCTAGTACAAGTACTGAGGTCTCGGAAAATCTCTCATTGGATACTAAATTAAGGTCTCTGCGTACCCCTTACGGGAAAGGGCGTGACGTCACGTGGATGTCATAACTCGCAGGATTTCGATGAGATGAGATTCCTGCCGAGACGAGACTGTCTGATCGTGTAGGACCGGACCATACAACTTTAGATGTGAAAATAAACTTATGTTTAGGTCACATAAAATCTATCATCGTATAAAGATTTCAGTTGGCCTCTCGTAAATTATGAATTGCTATACCCTAACGGGGTGTCACTGTTAATGTAAGATCTTTAGCTATGCGTATAGTACACAATGTAACGCACTGTACCTATTAAAGTGATAAATAAATAAAAATCCAGGTGTCTATGGGATGCCGGTACCAAATATTCAATATTAAGTTTACAATATTTTCTCCATTTTAGAAAAAATCTCAATTCTCAAAAAAAGCAGTCTCGGTCGGTCCTTAGGGCAGGTGCATCAGGTGGCCACTATACATCAGGTGACTACTTTGCATCAGATGACCACCTTACATCAAGTGGCCCGCTTGCTGGTTTGTCTGCCGATTGACATAAAAATATACATTCCATTTACTATTTTCAATTCAGAATTGATTGACAATAATATGAGCCTTGGCAATGATGCCAGCTGCAGGCGCGCGCGTATCCAGTAACTAGAGGTGTTCGTTATTTTAGATAACAGATACATTATAACGGTATAAAAATATAATAATATTATTCTGGTACTAATATATTACCATTTCTCACAATATAAGATAACCATAATATTATTCTAATTACCTTTTAATATTAATTATCGATTGTTGTGTTATTTTTTCTGTTCTGTTTCCGTCGTCGAAAGTAGTAAAACAAAAGCAAATATATGATTAATAATGCATTTTTATTTTGTTCTGTTTTTAGGTACTAAATCAACTGTTGTACTGTAACTGTAAATGAAAAATGGCGATCGTTATACGGTAGGTATAATTATATTAGGATGTTATATTATAACGTTAACAATAATACAATATATTTATGTTATATTCTATGAATATAAAGAATTCGCGCACCTCTACCAGTGACGCGGTCGCAAGCACTGATAAAACCAAAATAAATGTAGGAAAAAATAAAAAAATACGTCGTGGCGCCGCCGCCGGCGCGTGCGCTCTGGCCGAGGGAGTTGGAATCTATGTCTATTCTATTGTCTATCGATACATAGATTCTATGATCTGTCCAGATTGACTTGTCTCATTTGGTGAACATACAATACCCAAAATCATGACTTGCCGTATCAATCACGCTACGAACCTACATTGTGTATTAATAAAGTCTTGATAAATCTTTTCGAGTAGGCTGGACAAAGGGCAGCAGCGATTTCCATTGTTATGTATTTTGTAGTAGAGGTCCTAAGTCCTGCTTGGGCATTGTTCCCAGAACTCCACGAATGCGCTACCACCCGGCAAACAAAAGAAACCTGCAAAGTTGGCAATTATGGGACAGGCCCTGAATCCTGCAGTGGACTGTTGTAGGCTGAGATGATGTTGATTACTTATAGCCCAGAAAAGCACATAGTTGCTATTCTACTCTGCCGGACACCACACGGCCACTATTAGCTATGATGATTGAGTCGGAAGGTGGTCTCAGGAACTAATGAACGCAATAAGATGAAGTCGCGGGCTAAAGCTAGTCAAGAATAAACGCCCGTATCTCCGTCCGCGCCCGCTCACCTCATTAATATTAATATGTAGAGTTTAGTACAATAATATGTGTAAAGAACGCGAGTTCAGTTTTAATTATATTATAATGTGAACGAACAAAGTGTAAAGGAACAAAAACGTTCCGATTACCCAGAATTACAGACACTCCATCTCATATCCATAATGTTACTGCTACAGTTTGTTAGTGAACTAAGTAAATAAATAATTCAAAGTGTGTTGCGGTATTACCTACACAAGAATGTGCGATCTGTGTATTTACATTATTGCTTGCTAAAGATTGAATACGATAAAAAATCATTAGGTAGGGTACATCTATCTATAGTATAAAATCACAGTATAAAACAGAGTCGCTATCCGCCGTCTCTGTGTACGCTTAGATCTCTTAAACTATGCAACGGATTTTAATGCGGTTTTCAACAACAGATAGAGTGATTAAAGAGGTAGGTTTATAAGCAAGAAAAAAGGGTAGGTAGGGGTGGTGTAGGTGTACGTGAATGAAGTCGCGCCGAGTCCACTAGTACATAGTTTAAAACAAAGTCGCTTTCTGTCTGTATCTATGTAGGTACGCTTGGATCTTTTAAACTACGCAACGGATTTCAATGTGGTTTTCAACAGATATAGATTCAAGAGGAAGGTTTATAAGTAAGAAAAAAGGGGCAGGTAGGGATAAAGGTGTACGCGAACGAAGTCGCGCCGGGCCCGCTAGAGTTTTTTTAAAATCTACAGCTTAACCATACCTACCAAATTCAAAGCAAATGTAGAGAAAAACAATAGGTACCTAATATGTCGAACATTCATTAGGTTCACCAGAAATTTTTTGGAAAGTTATCTACCTTCATGTAGACTGGCCTATAGCTTGGAGCAATACAAGGTCGGTGCTGAAATGTGGAATTAATTTCCTTTTAAATGTTTTAGATTATAATCAAATAATTTCATACATTCATGCGCATCCAACCAAACGATTTGATCCAAATCGTTTTTAAATAATAATAAAAGTAATACGAACAATAAACAGTAATGTTCAACATTTGCACGAATAAAGGTCAACGTAACTTGGCGTTAATGTCCCGGTTATGCTTTCGCGCACGAGGGCATGATCCAGGATTTGGCAGATCAATTAATTACAGTGCGACTGCCATCTGACCTCCGTGACCCTGCTACCAGAGGAACCTAACGCCAAGATGATTATTTACATTGTCTCGTGTCCATTGCTGGACAGAAACCTAAATAGAGTAGAGATACCTACTTAGATACATAGGTCTAGGTATTGTACCTACACCAAACCTACACCTATGATTAGGCCATTTCCTTTTAGTTGTTTCGGTATAATCGATGAACCAACGAACATCTAGGAATATTATCGCAATTAATTTATATGAAATAGTAAGGGCAGCGTGGGTAGGCCTCCCACAAGGTCGACCGACGACCTGGTAAAGATAGCAGGTACCAGCTGGATGCGGAAGACATGGCCTTTGTGGAAATCTCTGGAGGAGGTCTATGCCCAGCAGTGGATTTCTTACGGCTGATGTGATGATGTTGATGAAGTAGTAAGGATTCCACACTCAGAATCAGGACTAATACTGCTCATACTAAAGATTTCAATGCGCTCTGTACTGAAACAGTCTTATCAATGACATCAACGCCGCTGTACAGTCCCATATAAAAGATGTCAACGGGACATATCCAGTGGTAGAGACGAAATTCTTTGACTTGGCAGTAAGTTTTGGAATGAGTTCTGTTACATAGGTATACCACTATTTATCAATCTCACACGCTTACGAGTCGGATTCCTTATCACTCAACCCCCGACTCTCCTTAAATTTTATTAAGTACCAGTAAATAAACACAAAGGCTCCAGATGTCTTTTTCCGTCCAGTTGTCTGCAATACTTATGAATACCTAAACACCTACAATTATAATTCATTCAACATGTGTATTTTCCATTCAACAATCTACATAAAATACCTAACTAGGTGTATTACTAGGTGAGTACGAACTGCACACAGTGTTATTTTGTGTGTTTATTATACTAAATCATCGCTAACGACATAGTAATTTTACGCCACCGAGCTGCTGTTATGTATATTTAAAATAGTGATTTGCAATATTAAGAACTAGTGGACCCGGCGCGACTTCGTTCGCGTACACCTACTTTACCCCTACCTACCCTTTTCTTACTTATAAACCTTCATCTTTAATCACTCTATTGTTCAAAACCACATTAAAAGCCGATGTTTAGCTTTAAAAAGATTTCAGCGTACATAGGTACATAGGGACAGACGGCGGGAAGCGAGCATCTTTGTTTTATACATGTAAATATGTATCTACTAAACTCTATCTAAAACAGTCAAGCGACTTGGCAAATTATAAGATTGATAATTTTTTTTTTTTTTTTTATGTTATACGGCAGACAAACAGGCAAGCGGGCCACCTGATGGAAAGTGGTCACCGCCGCCTATGGACATCAGCAACACCAGGGGAGTCACTGATGCGTTGCCCGCCTAAATTAATAAGTAAGCAAAACTGATTGAATAATGAAGACGTCTGTCGGTCTGTATACAAAAAGATAGTCGCGAAAAGATGGACGTCTTCATTATTATTCAAAATCAGATTGCTTACTTGTTGATTTCAATCAACCTTTCAATTTCCCAGGTCGCTTGACTTTTTATAGTCTAAGAAGTTTTGTACCTTCTGTTTACGTCGCATATGAGTAGGTGTAATAAAAGACGATGTATCGGTAACACTGTTTACAAAATAGACATTACTAACACTCGATCTTGTTTTCTACAAATACAATTCCGCATTTGTATATCTAAAAAATATATACCAACAATAGATAAATACCAGGTATTAAAATCAGCATCTAAATAACCGACTGCGTACGCTCTACAGTTAAAAAATACGCAACACCGAAATCACTTTTATTTCGTACGAAATCAAAATTTGACGTGTATTATACTTTCTCAATAATATCAATCCACACTACACAGGTGACTATCATTATGCTCTCGAAGGGTCCCACGATATTTCACGTCCAAGTTGTGCACTTACCGTAGCTGGCTCCGTGGTCTTTGGTCTGTGGTGCGCGGTTCGAACGTTTCGTAGTGCGTGCGTGCAAATGCGGCGGCGGCGCGGCGCGGACTGCCAATGCCAACCGTTTGGCGCGCCTCCCTGCGTCACGACGCCCAGCCTCCTGTACGACAGTTACGTATGGGTGATATAAACAAACGGACTATGATGGACAAACAAACAGTGTGGAGTCGACTGTTTGAGTAGGCTTGTGCGTTCTGGGCTACAGGTGCTACGGATAGGCTATTATCATATTTTTTGTACAGCAGAATTGTAATTGGATTGCAATCTCAGCTCAATAGCAGTTTGTCAAACGTTGATTATCGTTTTTAGTAAATATCTCGAAAACAGAGCGTCCTAGGGAACTATGGTACATGACTAAATTAAAGCATATAAAATTCTCTACAAATATTGTTTCACACGCTTTATCGAATTCCCAACCGTTTACGAACAACACACTCTCGATTGTGGCAGAAAATTACAATTTCTTTGGAAATTGTATGAAAAATATACTAATACATATATCGTACAAGGGCGACAT
This sequence comes from Blastobasis lacticolella, assembly GCA_905147135.1. Taxonomy (NCBI): domain Eukaryota; kingdom Metazoa; phylum Arthropoda; class Insecta; order Lepidoptera; family Blastobasidae; genus Blastobasis; species Blastobasis lacticolella. Next base: position 3,538,811 of record LR990062.1, on the reverse strand, counting down.
AGACGAAGATCTAGTCTCCGTAGGCTGGAAAATGGGCAGCAGCGTTTTCCATTGTTATACTTAGCGATCATTGAATTGCGAACACTGCCATCTCCAATCCAATAAGCTCCCCTTTCGTGGGAGAGGCCCTAAGTCCTGCAGTAGACTGTTATGGGCTGTGATGATGATCTACAAATTAAAAAAAATTGTGTTTTTCTTTATTTGGGATTTATTATCTTGCTTCTTGCCAAATTTCATTATTTTAAGCCATCGGTAAGGTACCCCATAAGTAAAGCCACTATAGTGCTGGTGGAACTAACAGAAATGATTCTACTGTGTTAGAGATGGAACTAATTGTAACAAAAATGATTTTTACGGTAAATGATACGTAGGTAATTAACATATATGTTATATATATATACACAACAAACTGGAGACCAGTAACACAGGTCTTATTAACCTAGCTCAGACTCCAGCTCTCAATAAGAATTTTATACTGTTTATACTAAACTTATAATATTATGTATTGTAGCCTTTTTAAAGAAATAATAGTAGTTTATGCAAATGGCATATAAAATGGGCAATACTATAAAAGGGGCTCGGCTACGCCTCGTATGATAAACAGCCACGCATATTTTAATACCTAATTATATGCAGTTGCATACACTACTTTACCTACACTCATATTTTCATGTTAAAATTTCGTACCTATAATTTTCTCAACTTTGCTGGAAGTAAGCTGCGAGTCAGTTCTGTAGTATCAACGCGTCGAGGATATCAAGCGACGGGAAATTCACTTTTCTAATTTCACATTTATCTATTTAGTTGCTTCAATTAAGAATAAACAGTCACAAATTACAACAATTACAAAAATATTCTGTTTAGCGGGAAAATAATTACTTACACAGAAATATAAACAGGAAAATTTAAATTTTGAATTTGCATTTTGAATTTGTTAAAGGCATCTAGATATTCAGCCTACATTTCGCCGTGCCCGCGCCTGTCAAAAATTTAAAAAACAAAAGTAATATTTTAACTACCTATAATTTATGCATCTACTATTTTAAAATTTTATAGACTAACGTGACAAAATGTATGTATACGACTGTTTTCGAATATGTAATTGGAACATTACGCTATGAGTGTAAATAAACTTATTTTGTATTGTATTGTATACTAAAAATCTACACCCGTACCGTTGCGCAAAATACCTATTTTTTTCGGCCGCCACTTGAAAATTGATTTGTAACGCCAGAAACGTATGAGCCAATTTGACGCACATTACCAAGAACGCAAAAAACCATGAATTTTTGCCAATTGCCTACCTATTTAAGTCTTTCGACTTCGAGAAGTCTGAAAATCCCCCATTAAAAAATGGTTAACATCGACCGGAGGCAGTTTGAGAACTGGAGGCCAAAAAGTCAATAGAAATAGTATAAAGTATATTTATTTTTAAATATGTATGCTATACAATATGTATGTTTATTTTATAACATAATATATGTTTAGTTAGTATTGTATTTAGGTAAATTACAATCTATCATCACGCTTTATAAAGCACCTACTTACTCACTTTCTGCATGGTCTACTGGTTGACTGGTAAATAAAGCCTTAATAACTTTAAGTCCGCCAATTGTGTAATTGTGCAACAAAGTTTTAAATAAAACAACCGTATATCTCCAGACACCTATAAATTTATTTATTTATTCCTGTAATTTTTACAGTGTAAAACATAACATCTGATTGCGTACACTCGTGCGAGCCGCGTCGCCAGGATAGGAATGTTCAGGATTAAATTAGGATTAAGGAAAGATAAAATATTATTCTGTTTATAGCTGTCGCAATTTAAAAGGCTTATTTTGACTCATTATGTCGTTACACTCGCTGATATGTAAACCAACATCCGTTTCCAACAAAATATTAAAGCATAGTGCATAGTACAAAGAGCGGCCTTATCACTGATGTGATCTCTTCCATAGAACTTGAAAATAATGTGATGATATCGCGTCATCGGGTTGTGTAGTGTGTCAAAATGGACCTTTTATTTTACCCGCATTATTTTTGACACGGGTTTTAAGTTTTTCATACAAACAGTGCAATTTTGAAACGATACATTTTAACGAAAATATAACAAACCACAGACATAGATATTGGTTTCTGAATTACGTCTACAAAATTTCATTGGGACACTCGGACACTCGGGACATGCCTTTGGCATAGCAAAAATAGTATGATAAAACACATAACAAGTTTGTGGAATTTCATAATTGAAAGTTTGTAAATCAAATAGGAATAAATTCAGACATCGGACTTTCAATTTCAAAGAATATTATTACAATGTTGATTCAGAGACCAATACTTAGAAGAAACACGAAAATGTCAAAACAAACGTAATTTAGCAGACGTCAAGTATACAAGTAGGCGTTGTAATGGCAGCGCCACATTCGCTTTTTCGCTAACCAGCGGGGCTATTGGCTAACTCAGTTGACAACTGTATTTGACACTAGATAATTCTACACCACGTCATCTACGTTGAAAACTGGCAACAGCGTCTACCAAATTAGAGTAGTGTCCGATTTTTTTATGTCAAATTCAGTTGTCCACTGAGATAGCCGATAGGCCCTCAGGATCTTATAAGCTGTGGCATATCATTAGTTGCAGCGGAAAGAAAGTGAACTAATGCTATGCCACATCTTACAAGATCCTTGTCAACGAACGATATGGCACAGCTTATAAAATCCCTGTCAAAGAAAAAGCGATGGTGGCGCCCAACTAGTATTCTTGACGTCTGCTAAAATTGTATGAAAATATTTGACTCTCCGAAGACTGTTTTCCTCAGAGTTTTATTTCGAAATCTCAACGTAATAGACTGTGAGGATGCTGTAGGTTACCCGACGTCATAGGGTACATGAAAAAAAATTAATTTTGTAGCGATAGTAGACGCTTAGGAGACCCATAATACGTTGGCTCTGCCCGTGCACGATCTGGCACCAAAAATGTTTTGCTATATCACCCCAATTTCGACTTTTCGTAGCCATAGTACTAAGAATATATTCTGTCCAAACTGACTTGTCCTATTTGGTTCAGCCAATTATGTATTTAAACGGATAATATGCAGCAGTATTCGTTGAAATTCACATTCTATGTATTTATTTTACAATCTAAGACATTTATACACAATATACGTAGCGCGATTGATACGGCAAGTCGTGATTTGGGGCATTGTTTGCTCACCAAATAAGACAAGTCAGATTTAACAGATCATACATGTCCTCGTGTGGGTTCTATAAGTAAAAAAACTGGTCGGCCTCACATTCTTTTGTCAGTTTCGCTTTTCAGGCCCATTTAAGTCACTTTTTCAGCCCCTATTAAAGTCTTTTCTTTTTAGTGACTATAATGGGGCTGAAAAACGAAACTGCCAGAGGATGTCCAACTACCTTTTTGTGCCTTTTTGTGCCGACTAACGTTTTATATAATAATAATAATACTCTTTATTTATATAAAATACAGTGAGGTACATGTAAAATGGCAGGTGTGATAAATACATAACAATTTTTGTTGTCCTGCTTCCCAAACTAGGAATAACCTGTATCTTGGGAATCAGTGAAATCACCCATGGCACCACATCATATTTTAGATAAACAATGATAAAATTCAGGAAAAAAATATGAGATTACAAATATAGTATACAAATATAGATATATGTATAATCTTAATAGAAAGTTATTATAAGTCTCCTAAACGTCTACTACCGCTACAAAGTGGATTTTTTCTTGTACACGATGACGTAGGATTACCTGCGGCGCCCTCACAGTCTTGAAGAATGAGCAGCATTCCTAACCACTAACTAGATGGCGCCCCGACAAATTTGGTAATTGATAATCGCTTGAAATATTCTTAGCAAACAGGATATGAGCACTGGGTGCGTTGTATTGGATAATATTGTATTTGTCAATAGTGTTCAACCATTTTAGAGGTTGTAATAATAATGGAACATAGTGCCAACTTATATAAATATTTCTTTGTACATTTCGTTCAACCTTTAACAGTTATGTTTATATTAATAAACATTTTATTTATAAGTTTAGTATTAGTTGGCTGCATGAAATCACTGCCACCATCATACAGATGAAAAAAAGATTACCAAAATTGTAGGAGCGCCTTCTGTTGATGTGTTTTGAAACCAACTGACAATACCTACAGGAAAACTCCTCATTGTAAATTTGCGGGTAGCAGGCGACGCGGGCGGCTAAGAAACACACACATGTCATCTATCTAGACGGTATCACAACCTGAGGCACTTCACTTGTCCTGTACACTTACATTACATTTTCATTACAACACTTTTTACATTACATTTTACACAATATATAGTACGGCGCCAACCATAATAGAGGGATACCAACGAAAGTGCAGAACAATACTTGACATATACCTAAAATCCAATGAAAAAGGTATACTGAGGATCTATTTGAGATGTTCAATATACCTTTCGAGATTGAGTCGCACATGGCTCAAATTCATAACCAATTTAACTTCTAAATACTCTTCCTAGAACAAGAAATTCCATACAATAACATTTATACATACATAGTAAATACAGTTTGTAAATTTTATTCCTTATTACATTAACACAGGTACAGAAACATATTAAAGACAATAGTTTATTATTAAGCACGTATGCACTTATTACACCTGGCTAAAATTCAGTCGACCAAATTCACATAAAAAAGCATGAGAGCATGTCAAAGTGGAATGTATAGCTCATAGAATAAGGTCCATTTTTGTATCACTCATATTATATTACACGTCGTCCGCTTTTCAAAATGCGTGATACAAAAATGGATATTATCCTATGAGCTATAAATTACTATTGAGCTATTAAAAAAATACAATCCCCCTTGGTTTGCTCTCACGCTTTTTGCTTCTGAATTAAGACGACTTCAATTAGCCAAATATAATAATCACATTAGCTACAGCGTCCAGTCGATGGTATCCCTCGTAAAATTATGTCAACTAACTTAAAACAATAATGAACAAAAGTACAAAGTGACTCATTATGAGTGAAACATACAATATTTGAGAATACACCCAGCGATTGAATTTAGCGACATGACCAACAAACTTGCAGTGTAGACACATTTATTTGTGCAAAATGATATTATACTGTGCAATATACAATACAGTTATTAGGCTACGCGTCCAAGTTGAAGTCGAGGCGCACGGAGCGGAGCATCGGGATTTATAAAATACAGCAAGGGCGCCGTAACATCCTCAATTCGACATTTTCTCAAGCCATAAATCAATACTATAATGTCACTGAAATATAATTTCGACATTATAAGATTGTCGAAGATAGTTGAAATAATATTACTCGCCTGTAAGAGTATTAATGGAGAATAGTACCCCTGGGGAACGATGCTCGCGCCTTCGACATATTCTCTAGCCACAAATATCAATTAAAAAGTCACTGAATCTCTATCGCAAGGAAAAATCATATTCTCAATTTTCGCTAATCCTTTATTGCGACAATAACATTTTTAATTTAGACATTTCGTTTGGGAAAAAATGTCGATTTCGTGATGTCACGTGATTTAATAGTTTATTTAATCTGTTTCGCTTGGTAAATGTGATGATCTTTTACCCACAGTATTGCTATCGCATGATAATGTTAAGTTTAATAGAGGTCGCCACCTCCGACCCCGCGGCCATGTTGGTACTAAAGTATATGTATATATGGGAGCTTCTCGTGGGATGTCAACTCGATGCAAGTTCGCATTATTATTATCGTAGGTAGGTAAAAGTAATAATCATCTTAGCGTTAATGTCCCGGTTGTACCCTCGCGCACAAGGGCCCGGGGTCCGCCTTGACCATGATCCAGGACCATGAGGCAGATAAGATAATTACATTGAAGCAGCTGCCATCCGACCTTCGTGAGCTACCAGGGGAACCTGACCAGATTGGATCATGACTATCAAACATGATGTCTTATTTACAAGTAAATCGTTGTTACATTAAAAAATTAAAAAATAAATTTTAAAATGCATTTCGGGAAAAGGCGTTATACATTTTAGCAACCATGGATACCTGCGTATTTTAAACATAGTTTGGGCAGTTCATTATTAAGAATTATCAATATGTTACAACTAACAATCGTAATAGTATCTCTCCTTAAAAACTAAGACAAGTTATATACACATTTATTTAAAAGAATTATTCGCTTATCTGACCAAAGTAAATATACAGCTAAAGCTGCCCGTTGCAAGAACGAACCGTCTTCGGTGAATATACCGTGCCGTCATTCGTTAACTCGCAGAGTCAAAATAATTTAATAAGCCAATCAAAGATTGGTGGTGGGAAAATAGTGATTAGGCGCTTTTATAATTGATAACGACATTTGAGAGGTGGCATGAAAGACCATCCATATTTAATATGACAGGAGTATGACGTTTTGGTGCGAATGTTTGAGCTTCGGGGTTGCCACAGAACAAAAATATAGTCGTCTTGACACGTTTCTTATTTTACCGATAGTTAGACTTATCCCTTTCATGCCGCCTATCCCCTATATCGTAATTTTCTACGGTAATATCGTCACGTTAAAAAATACAAATGCCCCCAATCACAGATTGATAGAAATAAGTTACTAAATAGTGATTGGCTCGTATTTTTAACCTATAATAGTTCGCTAAATATTGAAACTGGCCGTTCATGTGAGACTGTGAGGGTGCCGTAGGTTACTCCGTCATCGAGTACAAGAAAAAATTCACTTTTTATCGATAGTAAAGGTTCAGAAGAGCCACAAAACGTTGGTCTCAAAACCTAACTTAAAAAGCTTTTATTTGTCCTAAACTTCGACTTATCTTAGCGGTACTACTTTCTTATCCTCTTGTGTGTATTCTAAAAGCAAAAAAAACCGGTCGGCCTTACATGCTAGTGGCAGTTTCGCTTTTCAGCCACATTAAAGTCACTATTGGTGAATAGCGGTCCTCTAATGTCGCTACAAAGTGGATTTTTTCTCGTACTCGATAACGTTGGATAACCTACGGCGCCCTCACTGTCACATCATTCATATTCATTTCCATTTCATAGTGTAATAAAAAACGTAGTGACAATGTTATTCTATAAACATAAGATTGAACATTGAAGTACCATATTGTAGTCAATTAAAGCATTAAAACCTAATGTTAGCCATAGTTTTATTTCAGTCAGACATTCTAAATAACCATGAAGGTTGAGATAACATTTTTATCACACAAATTATCCTTATTAAAAACTAAATAAACGATACATTATAACTAAAACAATGAGTGTGAGTGAGACATGGGGTTCTATTTTTGAATCGCTCGCATCGATTCTATCGATTTTCGATCAATTTTGATTTTCGCCATAAAAAATTGAATATTTTTTAAATCACATTGGCAATACCGAAAGTGTACGGTTCAAAAATAGAGAAAATCAGCATCATGCACTGAAATTTTAATTACAAAATCTAAATTAACACTTTCGCTGCGGCCGACGCAACAATTGCGTCCGCAGTCGGCGCTCCGCGTGTGCGCACGACGCACTTGGCCGGTCCATTTAATACGCTACGATACTTAGTACTGCTGAAACATCTCTGGTATTTGAGTGGTAAAAACCGTTCGAATCGAGGCGATTGATTGAAAAATATGGCCCATTGTGAGTGACTCTGAGCGTAGGTACTTTGTGCGGACGCGGGTGGAACAAACACTTGCATTATCTTTCAATAGGGCATTAACTATGAAATTGCTGTTTCGTACAGCGAAACTGACGAAGTTCTTATTTACATACAAATTAATTTCGTAACTTCAAGATCCGATGCTAAAGCAATGAGCCGTTTTAGGCCGTGAATTAATTATTTTCTAGTACTGCTGTTTAAATGTATATCTTTCACTCACAAAAATCCTGTCATTTATTTAGGGCTGATTAATGTACTATTAATTAACCTTTATGCAGAGTCATCTATCGGAATATTTTTGGAAACTGCATCCTAAAACGGCTCATTATAGCTGGTCAAAAAATAACATTTAGTCGGAGAGGGGTTTTGCGATTTCACGATCCAAAAGATGGCGCTAGCGAGAAAATCCGTCGTCAAAACGCTGCCGTGCTATTGGACAGAAACAACTGCTGTAAAATGACGGATCGATTCTACCCAATGACAGGGCTTTATTTTGACAATAGACCTAACATCGCAGTAGCGCCATCTAGAATCGTGAAAACCCTCTCATAAAATGACATCTAGTCGAAGCAACCCAATTGGCAACATTAGTTCAGTGCGAACTAAACTCGGTGATGAAATTCTAGATCAAAAGTGTAAACAAATTGCCCCTAAAAAAACCGAACGGGTGGATTATTAAAACAGCGTTTTTTTTTAAATATTCATATGATATTATTTCATTGTGAATGTGATAATTTTAATCATATTTCAATGATTTTTACTAATGTATCCGGCGCGACTATGTTCGCGTAACTACTTTACCCCGTTCCTACCCTTTTATTTCTTACTTATAAACCTTCCTCTTTTATGAATCTATTATTGACATAGAGACATACATAGATAGAGCTTGTCTAAGCTGAAATGACGCGCCCCACTACTTAATTAGTTGATTTCGATGTGTGAGTGCAAATATTAATAACGACACTTCATCTGTGTGGGAGCGTCGACTGCTCCAATCGAACGACGCGTGCTCCTACGTTTGAGTCTCACCGCAACTGAATGACTAATTACAACGGCATTTGTATATGTATTGCGTCCATATTTTAAATTTGCTTGTGTGCGTTAATGCGATAGTGGGGCGCGTCATTTCAGCTTAGACGAGCTCTACATAGGGACAGACGGCGGGAAGCGACTGTGATTTTGAATTTCATCTCCGAGTATACTTACAAATATTATTATAAAATATACTCTACTTAGTTTGGAAAATATGCCGGGGCAATTTCATAGATAAGGTACTATTGTTGCAGAAAGAGCTCTCATATCTCCTCACCAATCAAGTTTAACAACTAGTATTCCAAATATACCGTACTTCGACAAACTCTGCTACGATGCTAAGAGGAACAGTCCAATTAATTTTGAACCTTTCTGGGTTGCAGTAAAGCTAAATTTTCTTTGAAACTGCTATTGACACGTTGTTTCACTCTTCAGAGCTTTGTTCCTCCTGCACTGTCTTTTGCATACGTCGATTTTTAATTCAAATCAGGAAAATTATATTTCTTTAATTTAAGTGTTTCTTTTAGACTATGACATGGGATCGTTTACGGGGTATATTAGAGGTCTCTTTCGAGTCGGGTAACGCATTGGTAGCGCCCCGGTGTTGCTGATGTCGACAGGCGGCGGTGACCACTTGCCTGTTTGTTTGCCGTATAACATTAAAAAAAAAATTTTTTACTTATGTAAGACTTGCCTTGAGTGTATGCACTAGCAACACTCACATAAATCCGGCAGGTACTTTCGACCTAGACACAATTTTGATTTTAATTATTTTTGGGAGTTTGTTCGGGAATAATTCCGAAACACTATATAAAATATTTTTTATGTTATACAGGGTGTTTCATAATACATGTATAAAGCCGAAAGGGTGTTAAAGTAGAGCTTTCAAAGAGTGCACTGGCGACTTCATTTTATCCGGACATTGAATTTTAATTTTAATAAAAAAAAAAATTTTTAAAGATAAATAACCATATCGACTACGTTGAAGCGCAGCTCTATTTCAAGTTGATGATCATATAAAAAACAGGTTAATAACCTCGTGCGACCCCTATCGAAACAAAGCAACCTCCTCAAGCCTACTACCAGGAGCCTAATGCTGCGTACACACCGGGCGATGTGTGACGCGCACCCGTTTCGGCTAACGATTGTCCGTTGGCGTGTGCCGGCCGGCAATCCGCAATGCAGCGTGGCGGTAACATCAAACGGATAGAAGTAATCATCCAATCGCAGTTTGGGCGGATACCGAAGGCCAACAAACAAACGTGCAAATACGAGCCCGAATCGGTTCCCAAAACTCCCAAAGATCGTTTGCTTGACCACGAAATGCAAGTATTAGACCTTAGAAGTCCAAATAATTCGGCCGACAGCCCTTCGTTGGCGTACGTTGAGTGTGTACACACCATAAGGACGAGTAATAACCTCGTGCCATTCATATCAAAACAAACCAACCTCCTTCATCTTACTACCAGGCGTCGTACTAAATGTTACCTACTTATGAATAGGCTCTACCAAATTAACTAGGAACTTGCCTACACTAATTATTTTCGATAGGTAGGTATGCTTAAATAGTCGGAGCGTCGGTGGCCTAAGGTTGCGGTATCCGACTCGTACGCGTGAGGTACCGGGTTCGAATCCCACTGCCGCCATGTACCACTAACTCTTTTCTAAGTTATGCACAGTAGCTGAATACTAACCGATGCTTTTACGGTGAGGGAAATCATCGTGATGAAACTTACACATTCAGTTCAGACGACTGAATGTGTAAGTAACCATGATCCAATCTGGTCAGGTTCCCTTGGTAGCAGGGTTAGGAGCCAGGAATGTCAGATGGCAGTCGCTCCACTGCAATTAATTACCTAATCTGCCAAATCCTAGATCATGGACCATAGTCTAATAATTTTGTGGAGAGAAAAGAATTTGTTACAGTGGAGCGACTACCATCTGACCTCCATGACCCTGCTACCAGGGGAACCTGACTCGATTGGATCATGGTTACAATTTCAGTTGCCAGAATTTGCAGATTTCATCATGATGTTTCCCTCACCATAGGAGCATCGGTTAATTTCAACTAATGTGTGTGGCGTGCCTAGGGGTTCAGAGTAAGGCAAGCCGAGAGATGAAGTTTGTGTAGTTTTTACGGTTATTAAAAATAAATCCATCCCCTTGCCACATTACGGAAATAATTTGTTATTTTCTGAGAAATGATTATAAACTTTACCTTTTCCATGCAAATCAAAACTTGTGCACATTTTAAACCATCACAAGGGACTCTACTTCGTCTAATTAAATCACTTTTACTACAAAACACAACACAAACACAACAAAAATCTAATTACTTATCCGCCCAAACGGCTCAAACAAAACAATAGTGAAGTTGGTACGTATTACAGCATTCAACAAACGTACCTACTGCGCATGCGCGAAGTTGCCAATTTCAAAGATCCGTGTACAACTTCATACGCATGCAGGGCTTAAAGTCTCGTACAATTTACCATATAAACAAACGTATAGTTACCTATATCTCATTATAGGACAGTTTTCATATGTAAGAAAGAGACATACCGGCCGGAATCAAAGCCCGCTTACAAGCCAGCGCGTGCGAGCGAGATGACTGACCGAGTCTCAATTTCCTCAACTTGCGTGTGCGTTCGGATCGTGTTTCGTAACCTGGGCGCACGATGGCGCTGCTTTGCGGCGCGGCAGTTTGAAATGCATTAGGAGCGCGAACTTTAAATAGTTCGCGCTCGCATTATCTTTGATTTTTTATCGATAATTATTTTTATAAGGCAAGCCCGGCTTTTGGGCTTGTATGACAGTAACGCCACTGAACTCAGAAAAGAGTCATTGGTACATTGCCACAGCGGGATTCGAACCCGGCACCTCTCTCGCTTACGTCGGATACTCAACCGCCCAGCCACCAACGTTCTTGAAAAACATACTAAAGATAGCTACATAACTAAAACAGAATTCGTTCAATTGATAAATCGTTCTACACAAATAAGTAGGTACTATGTCCTACTAAAATGGTTCACTCATCTAGGGACCTACGTAGCGTAGGGAACCACTTATGAGACTAGTTTTGTTGAAACAGATTACAGACAGGTTTTACTAAATACCTACATGTTTTCATGAACAGATAAAAGCGTTGTCTTTTCTACCTATTTCCCGTCGGAAAAGAACCTCCTAACGTTACGATTAGGTACTAGCTAGGTAGCATATCTTAAAGTCTAGCTAGAACCTAGACCTTTAAAGCATGTAGGTACGTACCTTTTTAAAGTTATTTTATGAAAACAAACAGCGTCAGGTGCCAGCGCGGTAAAACCATACTTTCTTGCTTTCTTGTGGCTCGGATGACTGATAGGTATTAACTATCAAGTAAGCTTGCACTCGTATCGTAGCGTAGCTAGGTAGGTACACTCCATACACACAGATACACAACACTACGCAGGCTCTAATAATGATTATCACAATACTTAAACGTTGAACGCTGAACACAGACAAGACTACGTTAATACTGGTACCTGAAGCTATAAATCATTCGTTCACATCGTTAACACTCTTATCACAGTTATCTTCACAATAGGTACTTAGGTATCCTACAACTACAACGCAACAATCATTTCGGTCACGCGAAAAGCTAAAAACTGAATGAACGAATACGACGCGAAAGTAGGCAAATTTCGTCAATGGAAGTCGCGCCGTGGGTCAAACCACAAAATAAAGAACGGCCCGCCAAAGTATTCTATTTTTAGATTTTGTAGCTTTCAGTTTCTATTTTGATGTCAAAAGCGCCGCCACAGCTCCGGCGCCGGCCTTGACCTTGACGGCACGTGCAAAAGGATTCGTACTTAGGGATCCGTGTTTTAGGGGTCTAACTTATTTCGCCTTTTATGTTCTCTCGTTTTATGTTCTCCTGGTAGTTGCACCATAATGTTGATTTTTTTTTATTTGTTAAAGTGAGTCTCAAGCGAATCCAACTGTGGGCTTAATAATAATCCTTATGGCGATGGCCTACATTTGCTTATCACGATTTTATCGGGTAGTTTGGTACAATGACAGTAACCTAGACAGTAATTTCTAAAATTGCGTTTGGGTCCGTGCTCCACCTAGGTGACCTAGGTTCTCCAATTGGGTGAAGCATGGGATATTTACAGGTAAAGCTCCATCAACTAAGAATCATTAAGTTAATTTTAGTTGAAAAGAAATGTTCGTGAAAACGATAGGTACGATTACCTACGCGACACTGAAACATGACTGACAGACATGACATGAGAAAGCAAACTCGTAAAAAGACAAAGATGTTACATTAATTAGAGTTTGCTACATTAATATGCTACAGTAATTTGAATAAGACTACTTTGCTATTAGTTAGGTGGTGGTGCACTTTCGTAAAAACTATGAATGAACCTTTTGAATTAAAATCATAATTGATTACAATATTTTTTTGTACAGAACCCTCGAAACCAAAAAATACAAAACGGATTATTTAGACCTCCTTAATATTGCGCCTAGTACGTGGGGTGTCCATAAAATAAGCCAGTGCAAATACAGGCATGACGCATTTCATCTTAGTCCTCACAGTGACAACGCATCTGCTGTTCTGCATGTTTGTTGCCTGCAACCTAAATGCTTAAATCCTAGTACGTAAATAGTGTTGCTAGGTATTTTTTCAGCTATTCAAATTTAATATTCACCTTCTTGAATTCAAACATGAGTAGAATTTAATAATTACTATTAGATAGGTACTAAAATGACATCTTTCCTTATTTCGGAGCTGGCGGAAAAGTTCAACAAGAAATGCATAAACTTGTGCCAAGACTCACCACATGCATTCAACAGGATGTAAACTGAGTGAAAAAATAGACAAAAAAGTATAACAACAATATCGTGTAGTTTTGCTGCACTTTCCAAAAATATTAAAATCTAGTGAATGTACTTTATGGACACCCTGTGATATCAGTATCCCGTACATAGTCCACCTGCTTCAGTCATGACTGCCTAGTACAATAGAAGATATGGCGCAGACGCGAAATCAAGCTGTAACTTTTTTGCCTATTAATGTTTATTGTGTTTTCGCAATTAGTTTGAAGACTATGTACCTAGGTGCAACATTGTGTTGAAGGCAACAAAAAACAAATAAATTAAAGTAGAAACAAACATCGAAATGTCTTGTTTTTTTGCCGGACTGCTCACGAGCTGCTTGTAATAATAATTTTATTAACCAGCCACTTGAGGTATTGATCGTAGTGATCTTTAGATTGAATTTTAAAACTCATATGAAACGGTAGGTAGAAAAGACTTAAAGGCACAAAACCTATATCCTATCTGTAACTGGTAAAATTGTATTATTCAGTTGATTGACCTGATTATGAACTTGAGTGATCTATTACAACTGATTTCTAGAGATGCGGTCTTTCGTTTTCAAAATGTGATTATCGACATTGAAAAAGAAAAAGTTCGATAGTCATTTTCTCGGTAACTATTCCACGCACGAAAAAAATAATTGTACCTATCGTTTTAATACGTTTAGCACTCCATCCAGTTCACGGCTTTATACATGTATTATGAAACACCCTGTATAATGTGCGATGTGTAATTTAAGTTTTCGACCTCGAGGAGCCTGTGCTAAAGGCGGCCAAAATACTTCGAAAATTTTGGTCATTTTCCAATTTTTATGCTTATAACTCGAAAACGGCGGCCTATAGCAAAAAATTCTCTTTCACTAAGGTACACTCTAAAATTCTCTACAACTTTCGATTTGTACACTTTTTCAAATTCCCAACTGTTTACGAGTAAAAGAGTCTCAGTTGTGGTGGTAGGTAAAATATCCTATTCTTAGGAAGTTGCATGAAAAAATATTCTTTTTTTTCCTATACCTTGCTTCTTGCCAAATTTCTTAATTATATGTCATTGATAAATACTCTATACGTTTTGATAAAGTTGCATTGTGAGTATCAAGTGGTTTATCAAGGTCGAAAACTTAAATAACAGCCCCACACTATTCCCGAACAAGCCCCTAAAATTTTATTAAAATCGGAATAATGTCCATTATCTAACTCGGTTGGCAACTGAATTTGACATTAAATCATCCTACACTACGTCATCTACGTTGGCCACTGGCTATAGCGTCTACCAAATTAGAGTAGTGTAAGATACATTATATATCAAGTTCAGTTGTCCACTGAGATAGCCAATAGCCCCAATGCCTAATAAGGGTTTGCGACCTCCATCCCGCCTGCCAAGCGTGGAGATTATTATATTACAGTGGAGGAGAAGGGATACGTGAGAAAAAGGTGCCTGAACCTGCCGGTATCAGGAAAGAGGCCCCGTGGGCGACCCAAGAAGCGATGGATTGACATCGCCGAGTCGGATGCGAGAGCCAACGGCTTACGACGAGAGGATGCCGAAGACCGGGCGAAGTGGAGGAGAATGAGTAGAAAAGCGGACCCTGGCAGAGGCCGGGATAACCAGTAGGACGATGTTGATGATAGTGACAGAGAAGGCTCAAGTCCAGATGTTGATTTTAAAAACCACACGATTAATAAATAATGTGATGGAGTTGTGATTCAGCCTACCATAGCCACTGGCAAAGGTTCTCCCACACAGGTGAAACAATATCACGCGCGTTATTGCGATAATCACGCGCGTTATTGCGATATCTGTTGAGAGTACGCAATAACGCAGAAATATAAGTAGGATTGCTAACAGGACGATAAAAACACAGCTATGTGAAAACGCATTATCGCTTTTCATGCTATTCGGTAGCCATACATACAAGCGGGTAGTGGTCACCGCCGCCTATGGACATGAGCAACACCAGCCTACCTATGAATAGCATTGTCTAAATCTTGTGAAAACAATTACAATGTTCAAGTTCTAATAGATTTATTATAATAAATCGTCAGGTATTTGATTGTCATCACACCAGCGTCCCAAGTCCACAAATTTTCTAATGGCTTGGTTGGATTGTGATTGGATCGCAATCGCAGCTCAATGGAAGTTTTACTTGTTATTGGTATACTGCTACAATTAAAACTGCCGTTGCAATCCAATTACAATTCAATAAAGATAAATAAATTAGCAGACTCGAGGCCCAGATGTTACGATGCCGTCTACGGTGAAGCTATCAATTAAATACCTATTCACTCTTGTCTTATAGATACCCGATTTGTAGCGCTCAAAGAAAACAGACAGGCAGCGAGTTCCAGTCACTTGCTGTTCGCATCAGAAGAGATGGTGCTTGCAGATAGATAGTCAACAACATAAAGATGCCTGGAGTCCCGAAGATGGAATGGGGTTCCTCCAGAACCATGTAATTCCATGAGACATTCGCCAAAGTATAGCCCGTAGAAAATCGCCACAGAAGCCACTTTGCGTCAGTAATCCAGCCAGACCTTTTACTGCCTTGATACTGACGTGAATTAAAATTGTATTGTAGTAACAGTAGTCGATCGAAGTAACGGCGCGCGCCGCTGCTCCTGAAATCAACAGGAAAATATATAAATAAATATGCTTGGACTAGAAAGCTACTACTTAAGATAAACTACTTTTATACTTTTTTTAATACACATTTATTGTGCTCTAGTGAACCCGGCGCGACTTCGTTCGCGTACACCTGCTTTACCGCCTTTCTTGCCATTAAACCTTTATCTTGAATCACTCTATCCATTGTTGAAAATCGCATTAAAATCCATTGAGCACATTGAGACAGAAGGCGGGAAGCGACTTTGTTTTATACTGTGTATAGATACTACACCCAGACCCGTACCAGAAACTAAAATTGATAATTTCAATTTCTGCCCGGCCGGGAATCGACCCCGGGACCTCTGCGTGGCTGACCGTCATGTTAACCAACCGAACCACTCAGGTCGTCATATATATTCATTTGTATTTAAAAAATAGGTTGCTTTTTTCTAATACATAATATTGTTATTTACTTTCAAGAGTATACTCGTACGTATACAATACGTATCGAGGTAAAAACAATGGTAGACGTGGTAAAAAATCAGCTCTAAAAAGCTAGCAGTACAAAGTGAGCAAAAATTAAAAAAAATATGGTCAAAATTTGTTGCTAATTTGTTGCTAATTAGTTGCCGAAAAATCGATTTTGTTGCTCTTGCCGATTTCGGGAAATCGTCAACAATGCTAGCTTCAACATAAGCTGGCATGGACTTTAAGATAAAATCATAAATTAAATATACAAAATCACTACAAATTTGTTGCTAATTAGTTGCTATAAAACCGAACTAAAAAAAAGTACAAAAAAATTTTTTTTTTGCAAATAACAATTTTTATTTGCTTTGCTTGCTTAAATGTCGATTTTTTTATAGAAAAAAAACGAAAACAATTTGTTGCTTATCTCAGAACTGTTAAGTATCATATGGAGAACCAGCAACTAAATAGACACCCACAGATTGGGTGTCTAAAAAATTTGTGAATTTTCACCGGAAAAATCGACATTCAAGCAAGCATGGCCGGTTTGTTAGCCACCAATTTTTTAGATACCCTATCTGTGGGTGTCTATTTAGTTGCTGGTTCTGCAAGTGATACTTAACAGTTCTGAGATGAGCAACAAATTCATTTCTCTGATTTTCACCGGATAAATCGACATTCAAGCAAGCATGGGCGGTTTGTTAGACACCAATTTTTTAGACACCCGATCATCGGGTGACTATTTAGTTGCTGGTTCTCCGAGTGATACTTAACAGTTCTGAGATGAGCAACAAATTTATTTCTCTGATTTTCACCGGAAATATCGACATTCAAGCAAGCATGGCCGGTTTGTTAGCCACCAATTTTGTAGACACCCAATCTGTTGGTGTCTATTTAGTTGCTGGTTCTGCAAGTGATACTTAACAGTTCTGAGATGAGCAACAAATTTATTTCTCTGATTTTCACCGGAAAAATCGACATTCAAGCAAGCATGGGCGGTTTGTTAGCCACAAATTTTTTAGACACCCAATCTGTAGGTGTCAATTTAGTTGCTGGTTCTGCAAGTGATACTTAACAGTTCTGAGATGAGCAACAAATTTATTTCTCTGATTTTCACCGGAAATATCGACATTCAAGCAAGCATGGCCGGTTTGTTAGCCACCAATTTTGTAGACACCCAATCTGTTGGTGTCTATTTAGTTGCTGGTTCTGCAAGTGATACTTAACAGTTCTGAGATGAGCAACAAATTTATTTCTCTGATTTTCACCGGAAAAATCGACATTCAAGCAAGCATGGCCGGTTTGTTAGACACCAATTTTTTAGACACCCGATCATCGGGTGTCTATTTAGTTGCTGGTTCTGCAAGTGATACTTAACAGTTCTGAGATGAGCAACAAATTCATTTCTCTGATTTTCACCGGATAAATCGACATTCAAGCAAGCATGGGCGGTTTGTTAGACACCAATTTTTTAGACACCCGATCATCGGGTGACTATTTAGTTGCTGGTTCTCCGAGTGATACTTAACAGTTCTGAGATGAGCAACAAATTTATTTCTCTGATTTTCACCGGAAATATCGACATTCAAGCAAGCATGGCCGGTTTGTTAGCCACCAATTTTGTAGACACCCAATCTGTTGGTGTCTATTTAGTTGCTGGTTCTGCAAGTGATACTTAACAGTTCTGAGATGAGCAACAAATTTATTTCTCTGATTTTCACTGGAAAAATCGACATTCAAGCAAGCATGGGCGGTTTGTTAGCCACAAATTTTTTAGACACCCAATCTGTAGGTGTCAATTTAGTTGCTGGTTCTGCAAGTGATACTTAACAGTTCTGAGATGAGCAACAAATTTATTTCTCTGATTTTCACCGGAAATATCGACATTCAAGCAAGCATGGCCGGTTTGTTAGCCACCAATTTTGTAGACACCCAATCTGTTGGTGTCTATTTAGTTGCTGGTTCTGCAAGTGATACTTAACAGTTCTGAGATGAGCAACAAATTTATTTCTCTGATTTTCACCGGAAAAATCGACATTCAAGCAAGCATGGGCGGTTTGTTAGCCACAAATTTTTTAGACACCCAATCTGTAGGTGTCAATTTAGTTGCTGGTTCTGCAAGTGATACTTAACAGTTCTGAGATGAGCAACAAATTTATTTCTCTGATTTTCACCGGAAATATCGACATTCAAGCAAGCATGGCCGGTTTGTTAGCCACCAATTTTGTAGACACCCAATCTGTTGGTGTCTATTTAGTTGCTGGTTCTGCAAGTGATACTTAACAGTTCTGAGATGAGCAACAAATTTATTTCTCTGATTTTCACCGGAAAAATCGACATTCAAGCAAGCATGGGCGGTTTGTTAGCCACAAATTTTTTAGACACCCAATCTGTAGGTGTCAATTTAGTTGCTGGTTCTGCAAGTGATACTTAACAGTTCTGAGATGAGCAACAAATTTATTTCTCTGATTTTCACCGGAAATATCGACATTCAAGCAAGCATGGCCGGTTTGTTAGCCACCAATTTTGTAGACACCCAATCTGTTGGTGTCTATTTAGTTGCTGGTTCTGCAAGTGATACTTAACAGTTCTGAGATGAGCAACAAATTTATTTCTCTGATTTTCACCGGAAAAATCGACATTCAAGCAAGCATGGCCGGTTTGTTAGACACCAATTTTTTAGACACCCGATCATCGGGTGACTATTTAGTTGCTGGTTCTCCGAGCGAGTGATAGTTAACAGTTCTGAGACGAGAAACAAATTCATTTCTCTGATTTTCACCGGGAAAATCGACATTCAAGCAAGCATGGCCTGTTTGTTAGACACCAATTTTTTAGACACCCGATCATCGGGAGACTATTTAGTTGCTGGTTCTCCGAGTGATACTTAACAGTTCTGAGACGAGAAACAAATTTTTTTCGTTTTTTTTTCTATAAAAAAATCGACATTTAAGCAAGCAAAGCAAATAAAAATTTTTATTTGCAAAAAAAAAATTTTTTTGTACTTTTTTTTAGTTCGGTTTTATAGCAACTAATTAGCAACAAATTTGTAGTGATTTTGTATATTTAATTTATGATTTTATCTTAAAGTCCATGCCAGCTTATGTTGAAGCTAGCATTGTTGACGATTTCCCGAAATCGGCAAGAGCAACAAAATCGATTTTTCGGCAACTAATTAGCCACAAATTAGCAACAAATTTTGACCATATTTTTTTTAATTTTTGCTCACTTTGTACTGCTAGCTTTTTAGAGCTTAAAAAATCCAATAATAAGTTTAGTGAAAGTGTAGTGAATAACCACGAAAGCCTTAAAACCTATATACGTATACATACAGATTTATTCAGTGTCATTTTCTTCTTAAAGGCCTGACGTTATGTATTGTTAGAAGAATTAAACTCAGAGGTATGGTGTTATTTAACCAACCTTATCCTATTTTGAATTCTATGGCAGTGTTACTCACCTCCTACTAGTTCTTGTGAAACATTACCTCTTCCCAAAGGTTGTCTGGGAGAGATCGCTTAAAGCGATAAGACCGCCGATGTATATTATGCTGATTCTTGTATATTGTCTTGTAATATGTCTGCAATATAGAGTTTATACTTACTTACTTACTCCTACGCCGCGGCCTAGGGCTAGATACATGTAGTCTTGAGGTGCATGGACAGCAGCCCCTTGGCCACGAACCCGCGCCCGCACAGCCCGCACACGTACGGCCGCGCGCCGCTGTGGTACCTGCGACCATCATCAAAGATCATCATACATCATCATCAACATCAACAGTCCACTACAGGACTTAGGGCCTCTCCCACTGAAGGGAATGTTATCGCCATATTCTCCACCATATCCCATAGTTTGCGGCCCGGTTGTGCTCTCGCGCACGAAGGCCTGGGGCCTGCCGTAATTACAGTGGAGCGCCACAGGGGAGACCTCTGTGACTCTGCTACAAGGGGGACCAGATTGGATCATGGTTACACTATTAGTCGCATGAATGTGCAGGTTTCATTTGTGGTACCTGGGACCACCATGAGACATACATCAACATTATCATTACAGCTCATAACAGTTCATTGCAGGACTTAGGGCGTCTCCTACTAAAGGGGAGGTCATTGCCATAATCTCCACGCTCGGCAGGCGGTCCAGTCAATAGAGACTCAAGATCTTTTGCTTCGAAAACATTAGTCGCCTTGTACGACACCCACGAGTGTATGGGGTTGGTGCTATTCTACTCTGCCGGACACCACACGGCTTATACATACATATCCTCTATTTCTGCCGTCAACCAAAATACTTGAATTATAAAAAAGACCTTCGCATGAATATCTTAGTTGCTCAGCTCTCGCGAGACGCGAGAGAGGGCTCGGGGTCTTGCCTGACCATGAGCCAGGATTTGGGAGATAAGGTAATTACAGCGGAGCGACTGTTATCCGACCTCCCTCGACTGTGACCCAGGGGAACCTGACTTGCGATGATTACACATTCAGTCGCCAGAATGAGCAACGGAATGGAATATCCTTGACTTCATTTTAATTTGGGACATGTTGATTTTAAACCATTAATGAACTTGTTATTTTTTTAACATAAGCTGTTTAAATTTTCACTCCACTCTGAAAACAAAAATGAAACTGAAAAAACAGAAGTATTTATAGAATTAGGATTACGTTAATTAACCTCATTTCAAAAGTTGAGCGAGCTCATCCAGGTAGGGGCTTTACTCGCTATTTTCTTAACGCGAATGGATAGTGTCTACAGGACGTGGTTAACGCGAATGGACTACAGTGCGCACCTCTCGTGTATGACGAGCGTGGAGCGCTGCGAGAAGGCCTTCCCGCAGTGCGAGCACACGTGCGGCTTCTCGCCGCTGTGCACGCGCTCGTGCAGGGTCAGGTTGCACTTCTTCACGAAACCTGGGGGGAGAAGTAGAAAACATCAATTCAATGTGAAGTTCAGACGAAGTGCTATTTGTTACGGATGTTTAGTTCATAGTTATGTTTAGTTTTATATTTTGACATTGTAATAATCTGTTATGACTCAAATATAAGTTGATAATCTTTTAATTATTAAAATTTGGTTTGTACACTGTAATCTAGTATTAACAGACTTTGAATAAATTGCGACGGGTTTCGAATAATTAATGGGCAGGCGAGTGTTTTTATAGTTACAAATAAATCGATTTTTAATAAAAGACTATTTATACGATTTTCATACAAACGGTATATCCGATCAGTGTAACCATTTATATCCGATCAAAAATTGCTAATTAGACATTGAGGACTCCGATACCAGAGCCCCCTATTGCCATTTTAAATGCATCGAAATGTTAGAAAAAATAATGAGTACTGTTGAGCTTACAACTTGGAGCTATAGATGTCGCTACCGTAGCATTTTGTATCACAAGTAAATATTTTACGCCCCAGCTCCGCTTTCTAAAAGGCGTGATAAAAAATTAACCTTATTCTGTGAGCATACATTCCACTTCAAACTGCTCTCTGATGACTTAGGTAGCTGGATAAAGCAAAGGCGTCACTGTAGCGACATCTATCGCTCCAATGGGGAAGCTCAACAGTACTCATAATTTTACTAACATTTTGGTTTTTGCTGATGGTAAGCAGTCACCGCAACCTATTTATGTAATTATTAGAATACCAACAGCTATATAAAACATAATAAATATTATTTTATAACCAACAAACCAATTACAAGTCCTCGCTAGTAATAAAAAATAAAAAGTAAAACAGCACTGCAATAATATGATGACAGAATACAAAATGAAATTATTGCGTACTCAAAAAAATAAAAGAAAAGATAGTACCTATGGACGTTTGCAACAGCTACCAGGCTCCCAAGTCCATCGACTCGATAAGAAGAAGACGTATTGTAGCATATGATTGCCACATCAACACCCACCTTTCCCGCAAGTCTTGCACACGTTGGGCTTGTAGCCCGTGTGTATCCGGATGTGGAATTTGAGGTGTTCCCGCGACGACAGCGCCTTGCCGCACACGTTGCAGAGAAAGTTGCGTTCGCCGGAGTGTGCCGCTAGGTGTCTGTCAAGGAGGTATTTTTTTATTATTTTTTGTCGGGCTTTGCCCCACCATTCATTCCCACCACTGCAACTACCTAGCAGCCTGGAGTTGAGATTGACTGCACTTGCCCGTGACCTACCTCCGCAGCGAGTTGAGATTGACTGCTCTTGCCCGTGACCTACCTCCGCAGCGAGTTGAGATTGACTGCTCTTGCCCGTGACCTACCTCCTTAGCGAGTTGAGATGCGCGAAGGTGCGTCCGCAGACGGCGCAGCGCAGCGCCAGCGCGCGCCCCGCCGCCTCCGGGTGCGAGCGCGTGCGGTGCGCTAGCAGGTACCTGCGGGAGGGGTGACCATTTATACATCATATTATATATATCGTAGAGCGTCGCCGGTGGTCGGGCGACTGAGTATTCGACTCGTAAGCGAGAGGTACCGAGTTCAAAACCCGCTGTGGCCATGTACCACTGACTCTTTTCTGAGTTATGTACATTAGTTGAATTCTAATCGATGCTCTTACGGTGAGGGAAAACATCGTGATGAAACCTGCAAATTCAGGCAACTGAATTTGTAACCATGATCCAATCTGGTCAGGTTCTCTCGTAGCAGGGTCACGGAAGTCAGATGATAGTCGCTCCATTGTATTATCTGATCGCCAAATCCTGGATCATGGTCAAGGCGGACCGCGGGCCCTCGTCCTCGAGAGCACAACCGGGACATGATTTTTTATATATATATATCTCGTAGGCCGCTCTTCGAATTGGGAAAATAGAGGACTGCCTAGCCATGTTGGTTTGCCCCGAGTTGACGCTTTGGCACAATACTAACCTAATTCAACCGCAATAAGGCTTAGGCGCTGTCTCAATTGGCAACGGCCGTGCGACCACGGTCGTACGGCGGACGTCGCCCGGCCAATAGGAGACCTCAAAACCGCCCATCATACTACCGTTTGCCAATTACCTGTTCTTAAAATACTTAAGCATTCTACAAATGCCTTGCAATCGAAATAGACTCATTATAGTTGCCACTCGGTTGCCTTTCCGGGCACTCCGCCATCTTGGGTGCGTCATACATTTAAGTCACACAATAGCTCCAAGCGTGCGCTCGAGTGTGACGTCACTAAGGCGCATAGTTTCAATTCAGATGCACTAAGACGTTCATATCGAGATAATCCTGTAACAAATCCAAACTACCCACACTCACCGCATATAAACGAATCCCTCCGGACACAGGTCGCAGACGTATCGCTTCGCGTCAGTCAGCCCCGGCCCGCCCGGGCCCACTCTTCCGCCTTCGTCCCGATGGGAGAGTCCATGTTTCAGTATCTGCTGGTGGTCCCGGAAAGATTTCTCGCAGAGCGCGCATCGGTACGGCCGCCGGTCGCGCTCCCAGTGACGTAGCCAGTGGGAGGACCACGCCGCTCGCTCTAGACGCTGTGGGAGGAATACATCCATACATACATATAAACCTGTGGGGTATCCATAAATAACACAGATGGGGTAGGCAGAGACTATGGACCGCAACTTTTTTCTATCCTGATACAATTCCCTAGCCATTTTTTCATGTATATCCTTTAAATGTTGCCATTTCGGACCCCCGCTTTTTTGAGAACACAAAGATCAAAATAAGATTGGTCGATAGAAATCCTCAATTGCGCGGTAGTACAGTTATGCGTAGTAGGCGGAAGTGGCGACAAGCGTTCTCGATAGTTTAACGCCCCACATAGCATTTCTATTTATCGCATCTACATGTCGCAAATTTTGATGTGGTTTTCTTCATTTAGAAGCCAGTTTAATCGAGACGGTTCATAAGTTAAGTAGTTTAGTACACATTTGAGTGTATATATACTCCGGGGTTTTCAGGCGTTTACCTGTCGGATATGTTATAGATAAGGTATCAGTTATTCACATTTAGCATATTTGACTAGACATATGGAAATCTTATTGCCCTATCGCATTTCGCCGGAAAATGCTGGTAGGTACCTATATTACATCTCCCCTTAAAATGCTCCTATCACATCTGCCCTGAAAATACGGGTAGTCACCTTCTATCACATCTCCCCTGAAGAGGCGGGTAGTTACCTTCTATCACATCTCCCCTGAAAATACGGGTAGTCACCTTCTATCACATCTCCCCTGAAAATACGGGTAGTCACCTTCTATCACATCTCCCCTGAAAAGGCGGGTAGTTACCTTCTATCACATCTCCCCTGAAAATACGGGTAGTCACCTTCTATCACATCTCCCCTGAAAAGGCGGATAGTTACCTTCTATCACATCTCCCCTGAAAATACGGGTAGTCACCTTCTATCACATCTCCCCTGAAAAGGCGGGTAGTTACCTTCTATCACATCTCCCCTGAAAATACGGGTAGTCACCTTCTATCAGATCTCCCCTGAAAAGGCGGATAGTTACCTTCTATCACATCTCCATATTGATATTTGGGGCTCCATATTGACAGCACTCTCAGTTGGGCGACACATGTGACTGAGATTAGCAGGAGGGTTACCTCGACTCTCTGTGCCCTTTACAGATTTAAGTTTTTCCTCCCTGCTGCTACCAAAATATTGCTTGTGCAGTCCCTGATTTTGCCTGTCATTGATTATGCAGATGTGTGCTGCTCCGATATGAATCAGGACCTTCTCAATAAGCTGGTTCGCCTAATGAATAACTGCATAAGGTTCATTTTCGGCTTACGTAAATTCGACCATATCTCGGACTTTTGCGTCAAATTGAAGTGGCTCCCTATCCGACGACGTCGTGATTTGAGAATCCTTACTCTCCTTCATTCGATCCTGCATAACCCGGCTATCCCTAACTATTTAAAATCCAAGTTCCAGTTTCTATCTGAAACCCATGATCGCAATCTCCGATCCACACATAACCGGTTGTTACACTTTCCTCTTCACCGCACTGGTTTTATATCCAACTCTTTCGCGATGGTGGCAATGCGGCTCTGGAATGGTCTCCCCTCTGAAATTAGACTTTTGACTAGCAAATTCTCATTTAAAAAGGCTGTACACAAGCATTATCTGCATTCCCCTTAATTACATTATTGCCCCTATTATTTACTCCTATGTATTATCCTATGTACCTATCTTTAGTATGTATTAGTTGTTTAACTATTTCTTGTATCTTTGTAAAATTGTATAAATTTAGCATTTATTGATGTAAAGTATCCCTTCCTTCACCTTATCGTATTGTTTATCCCGCACCGTCTACTGTTTTCGATATTTTTTTTGTCACGGTTGACTGGTAGATAAGGCTACTTTAGCTTTAAGTCCGCCAATGTACCTGTAGTGCATAAAGATTTAATAAATAAATAAATAAATAAATCTCCCCTGAAAAGGCGGGTAGTTACCTTCTATCACATCTCCCCTGAAAAGGCGGGTAGTTACCTTCTATCACATCTCCCCAAAAATTTATCACATCTCCCTTCTTCTTTTTCTTATCGAGCCGATGGACTAAACTCTAACTTCAACTCATTTCAACTTCTATGAGAATGATAATCGATAATCGAATAGATTCAATAACGATTTTACACCACCCCATCCCTATCCCATTATCATCCTATATTTGACAAAGTATAAGTACGCGGCGCGATTGGTGTGAATATTTAATAAATGAGCGAGATCGAAATTTTTTAATTTTTGTTTAAAGTAATGAATTAGCGAGCGTAGCAAGCACGGAATTTTTTGTATTTTGGATGTAAATATCTGAATAGATTACGCGGCGGGGGAGGCCTGAAACCCCCCTTCGCTACGCCTATACTTCTATCACATTTTCCTGAAAATGTGGGTACCTAGTTATAGTTACCTTCTGGCACCGTGGGCACTTGAGCGGGTCGGCGTCTGGCGGTGGCGGCGCGGCTGGCGGCGCCGACGCCCACTCCTCGGAGTCCCGCGCATGCTCCCTGACACGGACGGACAGACGTTTTCTATGAGTATTAGAGTGAATAGGCTGTTCCAAGACGGGCATACTGCATCTTCGGCCGCATCGTCACTTACTAACAGGTGAGATGGCTGTCAAATGCGTGTCTTGGCGAATTTAAAATAATTGCGATCCGTGCGTGGTGGCACAGCATCATTCTGGCTCTAGTCTATAGTTCACTCGCGATAAGAAAATAGTGAGTCATCGTTGTCCACCAGCCTAGCCCTGCCCCTCGACCAATCGGGTCGCAAGAAATTAGAATGCTGAGTTCACAGTGACCAGTTGATGGCTGAAAATAATAAAAATGAATACCTAACCGGTTGGAATAAACAGAAAATGCTAGACTGGCTGCTAAGCAAAGGGATATCCTTGACTTTATTTTTGACATTTATCCATTAATAAGCTGAACCATGTTTTACATATAATTTGTTTGAATTTTTACTCCACTGTAAATACTCACTATTTTCTTAACGCGAATGGACTATAGTGGCAGCATGCTTGCGAGACCGATAACCAAGTCTAAGCAATGCTCGCAGTGTCAGCGAACTGAATGGGTGACCGTTTCGTTCTTTGAGGCCAGTCGAACTTAAGTACCGCAACGAGCTCGCTACTTGTTAGCTGCGTCTCCTAATACCGTTGGCGAAGCAAGATTGACCAGGATCGTCAGCTGGGGACCCAGAGACTGGTTAAGCTAGGGACCCATGACGGTATTGTTTTTATTACGTAATATTTGGTAATCATGCCGGTTTGCCACGCAGATGTCCCAGGTTCGATTCCCGGCCGAGCAGAAATTTAAATTGTGAATTTTAATTTCTGTTACGGGTCTGGGTATATTATAAGTAAGAATTTATAAAATATAATTTTTTTTTAAACAATTTATATGTAATGTATGTACCCTCATAGATTTTATAATATTAGATTGGAGTATATAGGTAGTTTTATCAATTATCTAACACCCATAAAACAAGCTTTGCTTACTTTGGGGCTAAATGGCGCTGTGTGAATTTGTCGAAGCATATTTTATTTATTTATTTAACGGCATGCCGTTTTACACCACATTCAGTGTTATCGGCTTTTTTTCTATTAAAATGTACTTTAGTTAGGCAAGGTTCACACAGGAGCAGCAGCGGTCGACAGAATTTAGCTCGGCAAGTGAGTAGGGTGACCAACCCTGAGTTCTTATTTTAAAGGACATGTGATCTAAAATTACAGGATTTAAGGCAAAATACGGGACAACGCGGGTTTATCGCGACAATTATTTTATCTTTAAAAAATATTAAAATTGATCAATAAAAAATTTTGTTATTTAATGAGTGTTTTCGCGATTCCAACATCATCATCATATCAGCCAGAAGACGCCCACTGCTGGGCATAGGCCTCCCCCAGAGATCTCCACAAAGACCGGTCCTGTGCTTTCCGCATCCAGCTGGTACCTGCGATCCTTACCAGGTCGTCGGTCCACCTTGTAGGAGGCCTACCCACGCTGCGTCTACCGGTACGTGGTCGCCACTCGAGAACTTTACTGCCCCATCGGCCATCTGTTCTTCGAGCTATGTGCCCTGCCCACTGCCACTTCAGTCTGGCAATCCTTAGAGCTATGTCGGTGACCTTGGTTCGCTTGCGGATCTCCTCATTTCTGACTCGATCGCGCAAAGAAACTCCGAGCATAGCTCTTTCCATTGCCCTTTGGGCAACAGTGAGCTTTCTTATAAGGCCCATAGTGAGTGGCCACGTTTCAGATCCGTAAGTCATCACTGGCAACACACATTCCAACATCAACGAGATGGCATTACTGGGACGTGAGATCTGCTGTCTAAAATAAAGGCCTGTAATAGACTTGTCATTTTACCGCAGTTGTTTAGTTCTGTCCAATATGCTGCTTCCACTTCGGGGATAGATCAGCCAAAAATTAACTGGCAGCTTTGGATTAAGTGGTAAAATGTGTAAAGTCGGAAAGAGCACATCGTAAATCTATGAAATTACAAATTTTTAAAACTCCCGGAATACTTTCCAGGTAAAACTACCAACTAACTCTACTACTTTATTTTTATGTTTTACGGTAAGCAAACAGGCAAGCGTCCACCTGCTGGTAAGCGGTCACCGCTGCCTATAGACATTAGCAATACCAGGGGTATCGCCAGTGCGTTGCCCACCTCTATAACACGTTGCTCTGGCAAAAGGCTAATGCCCCTCCACTTTCAAAGCCACGGTTCTCCAAATCCACACCGTATGGAACACTGGAGACCTTACCAACCGGCAGAAACACAATATTATTTTAAATAGTATTGTTTGACTGTGGTATTCTGTAAGGTGGAGGTAGTTCCCCAGTCGGGCGGCTCCAACTCGAACGGGATTCCCCGCTATACCCTAACTTACTGAAACTGTAAAACTTACATTCTAAGTTATAACGGCGGCTGCAATGCCGACCGCTGCAATGTGTGAATTGATATGCTTGTTTTTTTTTATGCTACTCAGTGACAAACGAGCAGACAGCCCAGCCCACCTGATGGTAAGTGGTAACTGTTGGCCCATAACACTGCATAATAGAAATTCAGAACCGCAGGTGCGTTGTCACCGTGAGAAATAGATGAAATGCCTCTTGCCTGTTATTTCGCTGGCTACCTTACCCTACAAACTGGAACACAACAATGCAAGATCGTTGCTTGGCGGCAGATATAGTTAAGGCGGTGCTACTCACCCCGGCGGACTCCTCAGGCTAGGCAAAGTCCTACAACTTGATTTTTGTTATCTTGCTATATCAAAAAGTTGAGACCTTTATAATGTTTATATTCCCTGCTATCTTCCTCAACGCATTTCCGTAAAGTGAAGCCACTGACTTGTAATGAAAAAAGAATACACTAACTTATAATGCTGCAGCATCTCCGCCCTCGAGTAGCACTGTACGAAGCACATGCAGCAATGGAACTCCTCGGGCTCGGTCTTCAGCGGCGACTCGCCCTCCCCCTCCGCCTCGGAAGGCTCGCGCTTCACCCGGTCCAGGGCGGCGTCGCCTGGCAGGGCACGCATTAGGGCTTCCCACTCCTGGAATCAGGATTTTATTTTTTAAGTTATGCGGCAGGCAAGGGCCACATGACGGAAAATGTTCATCGACATCAGCAACACCTGGGGTGACATTTAGTGTGAGGGATTTTAAAAAGAATCTGCAACCCACTGTCAGATTGTCATGTGACTAGTTTAGGACGGGTCTGTCTTCAGATAAATCCAGTCACAGATTGGTAGTGTATTTTTATATTATGCAAAGACATTCAGTAGAAAGAAGTTTGTACATTGTTCCTACAAAGGATGTTTATGTTAGTACCTCAGTACTAACATAATTACACATAACAGTATTGATTAATATCGAAACTATGTAAGCTTTGTGTAAACTAATAAATCCAATATTTATATTTATTTATTGACTGTTACTATGGTGTTTGTTCCCAAGAACTGTTTAACATGCTACCGAAAGGAAGTTCATCCTAACACCTTGGAGCCAAATCAGTCGTGAATTATGCGGTTCCAAAGGAACTTTCTAACACACACACACCAAAGTTGTGGAATGAACCACCTGGAGAGGATTTCCCTGGGGAGAACAACATGGAGTTCTTCAAGAAAGTGTTGAATAAGTTTTTACAGAAAAAAAGCAAAAAAGAATATCTAGATGAAATTTGCCAGATGTTGTATTATAGAGTGTTTACTCATTGACAGGATAGTGATATTTATCAATTGATTGTAAGTATACAATAGATGTTTACTTTTAAAATAATAATATCATACAACAACAAATTATTACCTTAATCTTTGGTTTTCTCTTTTTCTTTTCGACATTCCCATTTGCAGTCTTCTTATTCTTTTTTTTCTTTGTGTAATTGGCGAGTGAGACATTATCGTCCCTGTCATCATCATCAGACGGTTCCGGAATATTATAGTAATTATCGGGTGGGAACAGATCTTCTATCTTGACAGGCTGCTGTGGTTCTTCTTTGATCTTGACATTTTTATACAGAGGTACATCTATATTTATTTCACTTGAAACAGGTTCCGGTTCAGGTTCACGTTCATGTTCAGGTGTATTGTTGTCTGTCTGGGTGCCAACAGATACACCGGGGTTGTGGACAGGGAATGGCTGTAACTTTGGACATTTTTCCGTTTTATGCTCAACTTGATCAGTACTGTGATCTAAATTAGGTTCAGTCTTATGCACTATATTGGTATCTAATCCCAGCATAGAGTTTGAGGCGGGGAGTGGAGACAAATTATTCTCTTTTATCAGAGTTAGATCTACGGAATCCTCCACAACAACTGCAGTAGAAATTAGAACAGCTCTCAACCTGGAATTGAGATAAATATTATATTGGAAATGTCATCATACTCTTCGCTTCTCCTTCATTGTATTCTAATATCTAAGGGAATTCGTGAGTGGCAGGGCCTTAAACCTAATTTACAGACCAAAAGGAACCAACCTGTTCTGCACCTCGATGGTTTCATTGCAAAACTGGTAGAAGTCGTTGACCTTGCAACTGCACTTGTCGCACACCTTCTGCGGAAGCCGGTCGTTCTTGAACACCTGCACACACCACCCAAATATCATCAGAACGCTTACAGATTAACACTTGAAAATACCAACAACTTAACACTCGTTATTTTACCTTGATAGGCAGATAAAGGGACATTTTGAGGTATAGCGCATTTTCCTCATCAAAAATATAATTGTTTACGAAATTTGAAGAGCAACACAATCGACAAATTTCATCCATAATTTACAAAAATAATAAACTTCTAGTATCTCGATGTTATTCCATTCGCAGCAAAGAAAGTGACAGATAGTTCAGCCATTTGTCAA
Organism: Blastobasis lacticolella; assembly: GCA_905147135.1. Lineage (NCBI taxonomy): Eukaryota > Metazoa > Arthropoda > Insecta > Lepidoptera > Blastobasidae > Blastobasis > Blastobasis lacticolella. The sequence goes on along the minus strand of LR990062.1, from coordinate 3,507,378 downwards.
ATATTGACCTTTCAAGTACTGTGTTGCCAGCTTATAATAACGGTACGAACCGAAACCGACAATTCTGTTTATAGTTGTGTTGGTATGGGGGATATAGATTTTGGAGGGTGGGCGGAGACGGGAGAAACAGGGAGCTGCGCCAAACTTTTGATTAATGAACACAATGTTTGTGGAGTTTAACTTACTTCAAATTACAATAATTCAAAAGTTGATATCAAAACATGGTGAACTTTCGTTTGATATTCACGACGTTTTTGTTTCGAATGCACGTCCATGTTACCTGGATAGGTAGTTTTAATTCATCATCATATTTTATTTGGAAAACCACACATTTCCTTTGCTCGATCTACCTACCTACCTGCCTACCTAAATAGGTACCTACTAAAACCCTGAGAGACAACCAGAAAATATTTTATTCGTATCCTTCCACCATCGTACTAACCTTCATAGCCAGCAGCCGTTAACTATAACACCTAGAATAAGATTACTCGAAGATTTTGCTATAGGTATACCTGTATTAGATATTCGATAGAAATTTGACTTATTTGACCTACTATACATTAAAATAAACGCTAAAAACTTGAAAACCCCTCAACAGAATAAACAATCCCCTACCCCACAGTAATACTAACATTCGTTCATTACGTCAACCGATAGATAGCGCTATGAATTGACTTTATCCCCATGATACCATTATATTATCAAATAAACAACTAGAATAAACACGACGATATTTCTAATTGATGATCCAAGAATGTTCTTAAATTCTACATTTAACTTAACGGAAAACTTATTAACTATTATTTAAATTATGTAACTTTGACTATTTTATTTGTTTTATTCCCTGCCCACATGTCGTATGGTCCCCATACACCACCATATATTTTTAAAATTAGGTATTTGTTTTCCAATTTTCATTGTTGTCGTACCTACTGTTCGCTAGGTATTTTTAATTATTAAACATTACTAAAATTGCCTACGATATTAAAAATGTACCGACAAACTACCTACAAGGAATTGTAAGGTGACAATGAATTTATTTTTATTAATTTGGACGAGTAATGTAACGCGAAATTTTTCGAGAGCCGATTCAAAAGAAAAAATAGTTCAAAAATAAATCAAAACGAGACCGTTAGATCTATAAAAGTGTAGTCATTTTGCGTTTTTTTTTCAGAAAGGTACTAAAACTTTCCAAATAACTTCGGTTACAAAATACAATACATGAGAATCCTAAGTGGCGCCATCTGGTGAGGCATGCCGAACTGCACTTTTGACTTTTCAGAGTACCTGTCTGAAAATCCCCCATTGATAAGGTAATCTAGCTAATTCTTGTTTGAACGGTAGTCGTAATACTAACTATTATTGATTAAATGCGATAATGACAATGCTCACGAATATATTTTAACTTGATTGAACAAGAAAACCGTACATTTATGCTATGTTTTAAATAGTCAAAAACTAAATGGATACTATTAAATAATTTGCCCAAATAATAAGCAATGTATCATTTAACTTACTTATTTACTTACTAACATTCTTTACCTACAAACTATCTACCTTCGTATCATAAATCCAACCAATGTGAAGTAGCAGGTATCTATTTACAGGGTTAGGTATAGGTGCCTAACAACCAAACATGAGTACGAATAAACCAACGTGTTTTATTGGCTTGTTAAAGGAATAAACTTGAGGCGATTAGATACTGATCCTCATCATTCATCTTGGCTTCAGTCCTGGTTGTGCTCTCGCACGCGAGGGACCGGAATCCACCTTTCAACTCCTGTTTGTCCACTTCGCTCGGACTTTGACATTTTTGGTGGTGCGTGTGTTGGACCACATGTCATACATAACCGCGTGCCTGGCAGCTGTGCCATAGCTAGCCATTTTTTCCCTACGTAATTACTGATATACCAACATAAAATGAAGCTGATATGATGAAAAATATGTTCCTCTATAGGTACAGCATGAAGGTTTCAGTGACAACCTCAAAATAATTGTGAAAGAATACGTGTAACTTCCTGAAGCGAGCTGTTTTCGCGCGAGTGAACCGATAAGGGCGCCCACCGTTGCTTTATCTTTATCTTTATCGTGCGCCTTCGACAAATAAAGTGTAAAAAAACGAGATAAAGCCAAGTACCATTGCGGCTGACGTGATGCCCACTCACTCTAACGGCTCTCTTTCTAATAGTCAGATATCTCTCGCTCTTCTAATCACCTATATTAGCCGATTAAATTGTTTACCATTAGGCACGGTACGGTTGTAAAAAAGCCTAAGGCTTGTCTCATGGTGAGCAGTTACCGAAGTCTAAACGTTCAAAAGTCCAAGGGCGGGGAGAGGGTGGGTATTAGTAGCGCATTGCTGACCAAACAAAAACTTTTTCGACCCTTTCTTGCAGGGTTCTGTGCTTAGGGAAAATCGCAAACTTTATGGCAGAGATGTTTATTTACTCTGTAACTACTTTATTGATTTAATATTACGTTACAGCGTGTATACTTTTTACGGCAGGTATTCATGTATAATACACAGATACTGTAACGGCTGACTCTATTAAAATATGATTTTAAATACATAAAATATAGTGTTTTTAAAACAGAATTAAAAGATGTGTTTTAATTTTATTTTAGTAGTAAAAGGAGTCAGTTAAGCCTGAGATAGATTATAGATCAGGGGTTCGTAACCTTCTTAACTGGAGACACAAAGTAGAAAAATATTTGAAGCTCGCGTCCCAATTTCTTACTATTATTTTCACGATAGCATTATATAATACATTATAAAATTTAACATAGTCAACGTTGTTTTTAATTGTGTTCTTATTTAAATTAATTTATTGGATATTTAAATAACAGTAAAAACAGTGTTTTTGGAACTGGAATAAGCGAGCGCAGCGAGCTCCAAATTTTATGTATTTTGGAAAAGTAACAAAAGAAAACAGGTAAAGTGAGGGAATGGGGAGCGCAGGGAGTTAAACTTTTTGGAATCTAGAGAACATAAACTGGTCTACACCACCATCACAGCCCATAACAGTGCACTGCAGGACTTAGGGCCTCGCCCACGAAAGGGGAGGTTATTGCCATAATCTCCACGCTTGGCAGGCGGGTTTGAGATCGAAAGTCTAGTAAACGCTAAGCTTTAGAGGTTGGTAAAACAAAGAAATGGAAAGCGCAACGAAACAATACTAATGATTTAAAATCACGAAAAATATTCGATACCTATTTGACATGTGAAATTTTACCTCTTTGGGGTTCCCGCGTCCCAACCCAATACCTCTCGTGGCCCGATTTTGAGTATAACCCGAGGTTAAGAACCGCTACTATTGATACTACCGCCTTCTCTTTATCTTATTTATATACCTCGTGTTCTGGTTTGAAGAACAAGGCAATCAGTGTTAGTTTGACGACCTGAGTGGCTCAGTTGGTTAACATGCCGGTCTGCCACGCTCGAGGTCCCGGGTTCGATTCCCGGCCGAGCAGAAATTAAAATGATGAATTTTAATTTCTGTTACGGGTCTAGATGTTATATGAATAATAAGTATGTATTTTAAAAGATATAAATAGTTTATCAGTTCTCTGGCACCCATAACACAAGCTTTGCTTACTTTGGGGCTAGATGGTGCTGTGTGAACTATCCAAACATATTTATTTTATTTATTTAGTTACAGGCATGAGGCTTGTCAGCCATTACAGTGAGCCTGCAGTTCTGCAGCAGATAACTCCGTGGTTGTTAATATAGGTTTAAAGAGTTTCATGGTTATTCACTACATCTGTGGTTGTTTTCAGAAATGCTTTAACTGGCGAAAAGGCACCAGCACTATGATGCAACGTCACTACTTTAATTGTTGGTTCCATTTCTGTCACTGAGTAACAATGACTGCATTGTTGTCCCCCAATTTGAGGGATAAGGTAGCCAACACAATTACATGTAAATGATGTGATATTTGGGCATTGGATCTTTCAGGAGATATACATATTAGAAGTCTCTTTAGTGGTGGGCAAGTCACTTGTAGCCCTTTGTGTTGTTACCAGTGAGTTATCCACCGTTAACAACGTGGTGTCTTTAGGTGGCGGTGACCATTTTTGATCAGGTGGCACCGTGTGGAGTAGCCCGCTTGTCTGTTTGACCACCGTAACAACACACCTGCGGTTCTGCGTTTTGTATTAAACTTATGAATCGTAGATGTTACTCTCGTAACGTAACGTGAAGGCTCCCTGCTGCTCTCTGTAATGAAAAGATTTGATTCTGCACAGGTAAAAAATAGTGAAGGTATCCGACTCGCAAGCGAGATGTACCGGGTTCGAATCCCACTGCCGCTATGTACCAATAACTCCTTTCTCAGCTATGTTCCTAGGTACATTAGTTGAACACTAACCGATTCTCTTAAGGTGTGGGAAAACATCGTGATGAAACCTGCACATTCAGGCGACTGAATGTATAACCACGATCCAATCTGGTTAGGTTCCCTTGGTAGCAGTGCCACTGATATCTGATCTGCGAAATCCTGGATCATGGTCAAGGCAGACCCCGGACCCTCGTGCCCGAGAGCACAACCGGGACATAATTTAAGCATGATAAGCAGGAGATAATTTTCAGCATGATTCATAATTTACACAAAATAAAAGTACAAGTTCAAGGTAATAGTGACCAAATAACTGAATATTGGCCGTGTGGTGTCCGGCAGAGCAGAATAGCACCAACCCCTTACGCTCATGGGTGTCGTACAAGGCGACTAATATTGTCGAGGCAAAAGATCAAGAGTCTCCGTAGTCTGGAAAATGGGCAGCAGCATTTTCCATTGTTTTATTTAATCACTGCGATCTCCAACCCGCCTGCCAAGCGTGGAGATTATGGCAATAACCTCCCCTTTCGTGGGAGAGGCCCTAAGTCCTGTAGTGGACTGTTACGGGCTGTGATGATGAACTGAATATTTACAATAAGGACTGACATGGACCGTTTATCCCCAGATTATTGCCATATCCACACTTTATAATTTTTACTACTGTTGGTCAATACGGACTTATCGTGGTCCTATTATAGATAATAATTAATTTGAAGCTTAGAAAATAATACATAATTCTTCGTCAAATTATAAAAATTCTTAATTGATTAATCATTATCCAATTTAAAATATCTACCTATTATAGACAGGTGTGTTTTATTGAGCTGAATGCAATGTAAGTGAAGTATCCTTATTTAAAGCGAGGGTCTATTATAAAAAAGAAACATGATGTCTCATTTGACCAGAATCCTCTCCTGATGGTAGGTGAATACTACATGATCACAGCGAAAACTATCTATGAGGTCCTGTGGGTTCCAACAAAAGCGGCTGTGTACATAGAGGGGTTTTAATGGGTAGGGTCCATTTTCGTGCAATCCCACATGTCCACGTCATTCCCCCGGATGACGTGGTATCATCATCACAGCCCATAACAGTCCACTGCAGGACTTAGGACCTCGCCCACGAAAGGGGAGGTTATTGCCATAATCTCCACGCTTGGCAGGCATGATCCAGGATTTGGCAGATCAGGTGATTACGGTGGAGCGCCATCAGACCTCTGTGACTCTGCTACAAGGGGGGCCAGATTGGATCATGGTTACACTATTAGTCGCATGAATGTGCAGGTTTCATTTGTGGTACCTGGGACCACCATGAGACATACATCAACATTATCATTACAGCTCATAACAGTTCATTGCAGGACTTAGGGCGTCTCCCACTAAAGGGGAGGTTATTGTCATAATCTCCATGCTTGGCAGGTGGGTTGGAGATCGCAGTGTTATAAGTATAACAATGGAAAACGCTGCTGCCCATTTCCCAGCCTACGGACACTCTAGATCTTTTGTCTCGATGACATTAGTCGCCTTGTGCGACCTTCGAGTGTAAGGGGTTGGTGCTATTCTACTCTGCCGGACCCCACGCGACCAAGTAAGATCTTATCTTCCACTAATTTGGCGGAATGGAGACTCACGTATCAAATTGGACATTTCGAGTAGGTAGGTTTCAAATTATTTTGAGTAGGTATTCAACTAATAAGTAATTAGAAAAGAGTTGTGGATATATAGACTAGAAAATTGTGTCAGGACAGAGCAAAGTGGCGCACGCATAGTCTCTACCTACCCCATATGTAGAAAAGAGGCGTGAGCTTTATGTATGTATGTAGTTGGATACCTACTACAGTTAAGCAAACAACCAAAATCATAATCGTTTTCAACTAACACGGCGAATGTTTAAAGATTTTTAACTACTCAGCGATAAACAAGGTTCATTTTGACATCAGAAAAAATAATTCCGTACGAAAACTTATCGGAAATCGATAAGGAAATTGGGAAATGCGTGCAGGTGTGGCCTTACTATCGCGGTATCGCGGCCGCGGGCCCGAATTCGGAAAGCTGTAGGTGTTAAGCACCGCACCTACAATTATTAACTGATAGGAGGTACTTCACTGGAAAGTAACCACAAAACGTTCCTCTTTACCGCGACAAACAATCTTCGATTATCGCCAATGCGATTTAATGATGCTGCGATGTTATTTTACAACGATGTAAGTATCTAAGGTACGATTTTACAAGACCGCATTAGTAAGACGCACATTATAGCGAATAATCGCTGGTACGAATCAACTAAAACTTATCTATTGAATTATCAATATGCTGGAAGTTGAACAAGTTTCTCTACACGTTTGCAGTTATTTATTTATTTATAACTTTTTATTGTACATATAAGGACAGTAGAAAATTGTTACAGTAAGACAATATAGTAAACAGGCGGTCTTATAGCTAAAAGCGATCTCTTCCATACAACCATTTTCACGGACATCGTGGATGGATCTTATAGAGAGCAGGCATGTAATGTCTAGAAAGTCAACTTAAACACTATCTTCATTAAATAATGAACTATTAAAGGTATCTAATACAAATTATGAAAAAAAAAATCACAAATAATGCCATATTTCATAAACACAGGCGATGAATTTCAGGTATTCGTTGTTAGAAGATGTAGTTTCCGTTTCCTTTTAAATGTGACCGGAGACTCGGAGCAGTTACTGTAATGAAATAGGTACCTACTATAAAGGTTACGCATAGCCACGAAATCTTAAGATTTAAGTAAGAAGTTGTAACACCAAATCTGTCGCACGTGTAGAGAGAGCCTTAATACAGCGGAAACCTTGAAACAAGTCATGTAGGTACATGAGATGAAAATCGATAGGACAAACTTAAGTCAACTTTGCAATCGGCGGCACACACGGCGGCGGCAGGCGCGCGTGAACTCTGGCTTAACTTTAACCCACATAACAAAGTTCAATGTAAACACAATACGAGAGAAGTTTCGAAGTTCAGTTCACGGCCGCGAGGCGACCGGCCGCCGCGGCGTCTCCGCCACCCCCTCCCGCCCCGCACCCCCCGCGCCCCCGCCCTACCGCCTACCCTCGCGACCGCGGCCCTCCATAAATTAAACCGATCAGCTGGAGGTTTAAACTCTAGGCTCCTTTAGACGGTATCGCTTTGAGGGTGGAGTGTTACCTCTAGGTGGTACAGCAACGGTTTCTAGAGAAAATATTTTCGTTGCTATTATTTAACACAATTTCTAGATTAAACTTGTAGACATAGCTTATAATTAGAATTGTGGTATAAATCCTTTTCTTATCGTCATTAATTTTGCACTGGCAATTGTACCTAAATTCTCTATCTAATCGTAATTTTTTTTGTGAGAATCTCAATTTTAAGATTAAATAATACTGTTTATGGGGAGGATTCGTACCTTAACTGATTGTCTGCTTCTACTCTGTTAGTTGGGACAATGGAGCGGCTAAGTAAAACATACTCAACAGCCCACAACAGTCCTCTATTGAAACTGATGGTCATCAAACACTATACTACTATACTTCCTAACCGTAAGACCCTAAGCTTTATATGCTAAATCATAATTTTAAAAAATCTGAAATCCTGACCAATTGTAAGATAAGAACCATTTATTGAGAAATCGTAGCTTATCTGTTTAACAGACATTAAAAGGTTAGGTTCTGGTTATTAGAAGACAATAATCGTAGGTGATATGTGCTGAGAAGCAAGCTCTGAGCTTTGGATTTTTTCAATACATATAGCTATCTCCACCACTCATTCCTACCGTTACAGCTTCTGTGTAGCAAGAATCTACAGCGGCACCCCAAAGAGCCACTATGTTCATTTGCTTTGGGCACCTTGGGGTTAAAATAATCATCTTGGCGTTAATGTCCCGGTTGTGCTCTCGCGCACTTGGGCCCCGGGTTGCTTGCCTACATTTTTTATTAGGGAAAAAAAAGATCTGATTTATGTAAGGTATTGTCTAGACATTCACTCACTGCAACAAAGTTATAAAATCTGATGTAGAGCCAAGCTCCGAACTTTACGACTAGGTACCCCACCTCGACTACTGTCTAGGGGCTACTGTAACTTTATCCCCCTTAGAGGTCAAACAGTGGAACGAAGCGAAATATGTGATTTTTATACAAGGCCACGATCCGCTGGTGGGCATACGCGTTAACCTTAGACTAGCTAGACTGAAGAATGTTTACAATGCCAAGGATATCAATCATTTGCGCGTCGCCGACAATGTAAAAACCTATTTATCGCTTTAAAACCATACTGTACTCTCTTGAGAAAACTCCAAGACTCGTACAATAACTTTAGTGGACGTGAGAAAAACTTGGTGAGCGTGTCTATTACAAAAACCATTTTGCTAATACAAGCGATTCATAAGCCTCAGTTTTGCTAAGCAGTAGATACTCTACGCAGTAATTTAGAAAACGGGCTGATTCAGCGTTTCACCTGTCTATAGACTGATTCTCTAAAACACACCTTGCTTATCAAGTGACACCGTTTGATACGCGGCTCGGCACCTTATCTATCATGTTGAAATTCTTCCACGTATCACACGTCCACTGTACGTAATAAGTAGGTATCCTATTTCAGTGCAAAGTTGTGTTTTAGACCAGTTTAATGAATAACGTTTTCTGGACTAACGGACAGTGAAATAAGGTTTATCGGTTTAACCAGGTATTCTAAAATTCTTACATTAACCATTTTCTTGGGTTTTAAATTAGGTTAGTACCGCGTAATTGTCGTCGAGTCATAATCTAAAATTGCTATCCATTCGTGGTGCATGAACTATTCACCTTGTTTGCCGAATGTGTAATGTGTGCAATGTGGTTGTGTGAAGAATAGTGTAATTTATCTGTCACAGGCGAGATATAACGTAATAAATGGTGTATCTCCTGCAAACAGCGGGCCGTGGTGCGCCGGCAGGCGGGCGCGGGCAGATAGCGCGCCGGCCGCGGCGGGCCCGCACGGCGCCGGCTGCGCCCGCGCCCGTCCCGCGCGTCAGCCCCTCGGCTGCCTGGAGTACGCGCGCGGCCGACACCGGCCCGGCCCAATCGATCCCCGGCGCCGCGTGATCTTATCACGATCATGGTGGACATTCGTACCTCGTAATCAGCCCCGATATCGTATCTGAAGATATCGAAGGTATAAATATGGGCCCATCGATCGATCGGCTCTCTATCGCAGTTTGAGCCGTGATTACGATTGACTGTGCGTTCTGGAGCGTGCTGCTTGTGAGGACCTCTTCCACCGCCTGCGCGGTCTGGGTAACGCCGCCATAACCTTCCCGTATTCCGTTTTTTCCTGGCCCACCAGTGCTGTAGTTTAAGTTTCGCCACAGTTTGATTCAAATAGGCACATTCATAGTACGGTTTTAAATCGCGTTATTTTCCTTCGCCTCTTATCTATTGCTGGTGGTTGACGTGGCGCAACAAGTCACGTTCACCGCTAAACAGTGATAAAACTCCACTTTTGGATTAGCAGTTCGAACAGAATACCTCGTGGTACGATACGACAAAAAGTCTGTTAATTAGTGTCACATTAAATACGATTCGATGCCAATTATGTAACAACATATGGTGGGCTGGCGGCACATGTGTCTATGCGCCACACGCTGGCTGCGGCCCGCGGGCGGGCGGTGTGCATTATTATCCTTATAATGTTCAATTATGATACAACAAATACATTTGCCACAGAACTACGCCGGAGCGTTGCCGCGACAGGGAAAAGCAAGTGTTCTTATCAGAGAACGTTAGCCGCACCTTTCGAGTGGTGATAGCGCGCCGCGCGCTCCGCTTGTCACAGCGAACGTACCAACATCATTCGTGCAGCACTGTATTCATATTATAACACTGTTTTCAGGTTGGATGCCGTTCGAGCTGAGTCGTCCGCCCCTCGTTGGGCTTCACGTCTGAGTTGGACAGGGGATCTTGACAGTTCATATGGTACGCTGCCAGATCTATCTTTCCAGCTCACGCGTGGAGCCGCCGCTCAACCGCTACGACCGTCGCACTGCCTATGGAACCCTGCTCTTCGCCTGCAAAACATAGCGTAAAGGACTAAGTGGAGGTGTGATCTCTTCACTTTTTATGTTTAAAGTGAGATTCAACTCCTCCAACTTAACCCTGAAACGCGATGACAACGGCCGTGTTCAACAAACAGTGATTACCTATTCTTAGTTACCTACATTTATCCATTCTTAATCAATTTTTTAAGTTAATTATATAGGCTAAGTAGTTAAAATCAATAATTTTGTATTTGTATTCTATCTTTAAGTACTTAAGTGCGTTGTAATTTAAAATAGAAACAAACTTGTAACATTTTATCTTTATAAATTTATTTATGAAAATTAAAATATTAACGGTACTACTACCTATTTAACACGAGTTTTCATTGTACTACTTTCGTCCAAATTAACACGAAAATCACGTGACTTATTTTGTAAAAGTAGAGCTGCCTATTCTGTCTTCTAGAAAAAGAAAAGGTGAATTTAACCTAGATGGCGCCACTGGAAAAACAGCGCGGTACGAACCAGAACCGAATGCTCACTGTATAGCAATGAAGTTAGTCGCAAATCAGAAAAAAAATCACAACACCCAAAACAAAAAATGGGCAAAAAAATGTTGGTAACACCGGTGCGCTAAAAAAGCTTGCAAACTTCACGCACCTAACCTGCGCTGGACATCGACTCGTCCGTATCTCTAAACTCTGGGAAAATGTATATTGATTTTTCAAAGAAAAGTCAACCGATGTAACAAAACACCGTTCGTGGAGTGTTTATACGCGTTTGGAAGCGTCGCGGTGAATGTGCAGTGTCGTCAAGATGGTGCGACAGTGTTCCTCGACGCGTTTCGAGTGAGATCTGAGAGAGTGTTGCGTCGCTCGGCCACGGGCCGGAGCCCGGCCGCGGCCTGGGCCTGGGCGCCATGGACGCCGCCGCCGACCCGCTGCGGGCTGCCCGGCCGTGAGTATCCGCAGCCTCTCCGCGCGGCCAGCGGGCCCTCCGCCCGTCGTGGCCCGCCCGCGTTCCTACGTCGCGGATTATTTTGGTCCCCGCGAGCCCATCCGCGGTTGCGAAACGTGTCGAGCTCGTTTCTCGCTCGCGCGGAGCGGACATTCTCTCGCTCGTGCGGCGTCATGGCCTCCGTCGCGTTGCGCCATTTCGAAACGGACGCATCGTGCGCCCGCCGCCCGCTCCGCGCGAGGACACGGCGACACGGGGCTGGCGGCGCCCGATAGCGATCTGGCGGCGCGGCGCCCGAGCGTGACCGCCTCCGCCGCAGCCTCGCTCGGCCGCTGCGCCGCACTCCGCCAGCACCGAGCTGGGAGTGCAGCGTGCATGAATGACCCGCTCGGCCGCTCGTAAATCAAGCCTTGTTTACAGTTTTTGTGTGTATAAGAACCTGTCGCGCGCCCTTTGTCTCCGGCGGTCGAGACCGCGGCGCAGCGGGCCGAGCCGCGCGGGCCGGTGCATACGCGCTGCACTCGCGCTCGGTCGCACACGCTACGCGCCTACCTATAGTTGTGTGCAGTGAAGGCTGTGAGTACGTACCTACTCAAACAAAGCATTCGCCCACAAATCCATACAGCTAGTCCCTCTCGGCCAGATTTCTTGTTCTTTGTGAAATTTGGCGCGGCTCCCCAGTACAGTGATGTCATGCCAGTGTTTCAGTGTTTGGACACACTTGTGATTATTGACTTGTTCATTTCAGTGTGTATTTTGAGGTTAGGTTGTGGTTCTAGAAAGGAATATGTGGTAAACCATTTGTGGGGGTGTGCGGTGCAGCTGGCCCCAAGGGATCAGCTCCGGAGTGGTGTGCCGGTTGCCACTCGGCCATTCACTTGTACACACTCACAAAGAGTGTGTTTGTGTTGATTCTGAGTAATAAAAAGCAGCAATTTGGAGTTAATTAGTCATTAAACAGTTTCAATTAGTGTGGATGTGATTGGAACGTGTGCACCGAGGACGTGGCACGCTGCTCGCTCTCTTCGCCTCATGATCAGGTGACCATTACTCCTTATTTCTTGTCACTATGGATACAGATAAGAGCTCATGACAAGCTAATAATGTTGAATGGAATAAGAAAACACATTTCATTCATAACATCAGTAAAACAATGTTTGCATCTACAACCAAGCAATATTTTGTAAATCAAATCATTTCTACCCAACCTTAGTTTATTGTTGCCAGTCAACACATTTCCCTTAATTTATCGGATTTATTAATAATTTTAATTGACAAAGTAAAAGGTTTACTATGTATTCACTTCCAGCATCTGCCTTATTTCAGTTATACTTTCCAATTGGATACTTTTTCCTATTACAACAATACATGTTATTGTACCTAACAATACCACATTTATGTTATTATTATATCTGTAATTGTTCAATATTCTCATCGTAATGGCTGGCTAAAGGAAAATTTGTAAATATTACTTACATTGTAGGTAATTTATATAGAATTAGAATAAACTTGTGATGGGTGTTGCGTTGTGTAGGTACTTGTGGTAACTGCCTTTTATTTGTTCCATAGGCATGACAAGATAGCTCTTCAAATAAACAATAATAATATATTTTATCCTTCTTCATTATATAAGTTTTGTATGAAGCTATTGCCACTTAAAAGCTATTAAAGTGTAGAGCTTTCAAAACTTTAGATTGATTGATAAATAAATTCTTATGTTTCAGGTAGATAACTTATCATACACACACATTTCATTAACACTAAATGATTATTGCTTTAGGCTGTAGATATGTGATACAAATGTATAGATTCGATTGTTCTTTTAATATGTACTAAACAAAAAATTTTTGGTAAGAAATTGAAGCCAGATTTCTTTCCAATAAGAAAGTGAAGCCAGTCTAGTGGCAGTGAGACTGATAACAAAAATTAAGCCATACAAATCAAGGTTGGTAACTAGATGGGTGACCATTTCATACTTTGAGGTTCAGCTCTGTACTGAGCTTGACACTAGTTGGATGTGCCAATCGAAGACTTACAAGATTCAACTTATTTATTGATCTTGCTTATAGAGTAATATGATAAACAGTCAAACATATATTGAACTTCTTGATGCAGCTTTTGTAACATCAATGTTGCAAAGAAATGTATATTGCTCATAAAAAATTTTATTTTATTGCGGTTCCCAAATGCAAAATTAATACAATCTCAATTTGGTTGGTAGTGCATTTATACTATAATTACGGTTATTGTTAAGAGAAGGTAAATAAATTATATGTTTAGTTTGCATTGAAATAAGTTTTAAACTCACATCCCATTACATGAAAACACAATTTTGTCCTGTTACAAAATGGTACTTCCTGATGCATAACTAATAGCAAACTGTGGTAATACCTACTTCATAAAATCTGATTTAAACAATACTAATATGAATTTTTTTCATACGGGACCCACTTAAATGTTTGTGGGTTTGCTTGTCCTCATAAAATGGTCTCCAATTTACGACAGAAGTTCTTAAAGAGACAGCAGGACATGTTTAAACTATAATGTAACATATTCGAAGTTCCAGGGCGATGTGCACACATGGTTCAACCATGATTAAATCCGTGTATTTTTATTGCATTGCAATTTACTCTAATCAAGTTATTAAACTACTTAAATTTTATTGGGGTGCTATTAAGTTTTATTGAGTGCTCAGTTTAGGAGTGATTTAGTACTGTAGCTACTATATAGCTGACGCTCTTATGGTGAGAGAAAACATTGTGATGAATCCTGCACATTCAGGCGACTGAATGTGTAACCATGATCCAAACTGGTCAGGTTCCCCTAGTAGCAGGAGGGTCACGTAGGTCAGATGGCAGTCACTCCACTTTAATTACCTGATCTGCCTATTCCTTGATCATGGTCAAGGCGGACCCCAGGCCCTCGTGCACTAGAGCATAACTGGGACATTAACGCCATGATGATGTTAGTTTTTTAGCTACTCTATTCTTCAGCTCAGAAATGCTCTTCCATTGTCGTGTATGACATGCAGATTAAAGGACTTAGTATTGAGATCACTAGTGATACACTAGGATGAAAAATCATTTATATGTAGTAGAATCAGTATGATATCATGTCAGAGTGATAGACTTGATACAATACAACATTTAAATGGAAGAAAGTGACATATTGTGCCGATACCACCTCATGAGATAGGACAAGTAGATGGCTGATCCAGACTTAACCAGTTGCCTTATTTATCTTAGATATATTGGTTTACACTACTGGTGGTGGCCAGGAAGGTGTTAGGTTTTTTAGGGGTTTGAGATGTGGTCCAAATAAAAGAAAAGTGGGTCGTGTTTTGAATGCATTGGTTAAGTATTCGTTTCTTTCTTCAACCAATATTCCCAAACCAAAGGCAAGCAGACTCAAGTTTCGTTACTTTTGGGCTGTTAAAATTAAATATTCCAATAAGAAAATGCTTCTTCGTTCTTTGGTTTGTATATTTTGTAATAAAATATATATTCTGCATAAATATAGGGGTATATTAATTATAGGTATATGTAGAGCCTAATTTACCAGACCGATTGCTTGGAAATTTTGAATCTATGCTTTATTGATATATGCTTTATGTTATTTCTTATATTATTCAAAAACATCGCCATCTGTTGGTATCTCAAGTACCATTTAAACTGAACAACTAGCATATGAAAGCCTACTCTATTCCTATAATCTGAACGTCTTCAATGCCAAACCAAATCCCACCAGAAGACCTTCGGGCCTGGCTATTAAAACTTAAATCTTTACTGCTTCATCATAACAATTACCGTTAGTGGCTACGCAACCAGCGTCTAAGTCGTAAGGCTCGTAGGCCTAGCCCACTATACTGGCATACGTTCGGACGAGCGTGAAAGGCTAAATCGCGCGCGACACCGCCGCTCGCGCTCTAGGCATTGACCCGCGCCCCCTGACTTCTGACACTGCGCCTGCGTCGGCGAGACGCATCGGACACGCACACGAACGATTCAAATCCCACTGGGGAAGGGACCCGGGGGCAAAGGGAATTGTAGGTAACGGTTGGGTCGCATCATTTGATACTAGACAGGTGAAATGGCGGCCTAATACTCGGCCGAAATTTGTATCTACCTATGTAAACTCGACCAGCTTCTTTATCACGCTAAGGTCGAAGTTCAGTTGCACATCGTACAGCAACAAGATCGATTTTCCCTTACAATTGTAGTCTGACTGATTCTTAGCGCTATTTTGGGTAGACTGGAAGTTTTGTGAAAAATGACAAGCCACTTGACTGTGTATATTCAAGTTCAGTGTCTGCGGTGCCTGGCAGAGTAGAATATGGTCTACTGGTAGAACAAAGGGCAAAGCACTATTCATCCCACACACGCACAGATGAAGTGCAAGGCGACGAAATATATTACTGCTAGCCAGAACATGACATCTTTAGGACAGAAAATTGGGAGAGCGGGATTATGTTGTGTATCCAAAACTGCGATCTCCAACCCGCCTGCCAAGCGTGGAGATTATAGCAATACCCTCTACTAAGGTGGAGAAAACTCACCAACTGGACAACTGCACAGTCGCAACTGGACAGTTGCTGCTGTGGATATCACAGCAATATTATGTAATATTCTTTTTGTAACAATCTTGTGTACAATAAATGGTTAAATAATAATAATAAATAATCACATTACCCGCTCCATGCTGTGTGTGGCACGTTTAACTGCTGTCGGTCCCGATTGCCATCAGTTGATAGCACTCATCACAAACTGAAGCGATGTAGACCCTACGACTGTCTTGAAGTTCGGACACTATACGTCTAAAGAATACACAGGCCCGATTCTCTCTCTTCGGCCATTTTAGACATAAACATAATATTTATTTGGCAATTTCTACAATATAAATTAACAAAATATTTCTTACTAACATAGATTAGGTTAAATATTGTAGTGTCATGGCGTTGTTGTCATGGTTGTTTAAATGGCGGATAACACGTATTTGCTGAACCAAACGGGCTTCCCGATCTGTCGACCTTTTCAGAGGGCTGTCCCCTTACTCCGACCCCCTGGTCCACCTGCTTGTGGTCTGTCCACTTCTTCTGTCTTGCGCCCGCTGTCGTGAAGGTAATCTTGGCACTGTAGAGAGGTGTCAAAGACTTTTACCTAAGAGTTTATCTGAAGTTAGTCACAAGTTACTCGCGTTAGATTGCTTTTTATTTTTGATTAACATATTATTGTCTAACACCCATCCCATGTCATCACCATGTCTTTGAACCGAACCGGTTTGACAATCACCTTGTTAAAGTTAATGCCCTGTTGATTAAGCAACAAACACTTATCAATATTATTGACAATTTAACCATCTACCTTGTAATTGAATTGTTGGGAGCTTATTAGTTAAATTACCATAAAGTCTGTAACGAGGATGATCTGTATGTTATTGATTTAGTATTTGACTTAGTTCCTATAGTTTTGTCTATTTAAGTATTGGCAAATAGCGTGGCGCACGGTAAGGGCGTAGAATTAAATCTCCTTTGAGGTATTCCCTCAACGTCTTTTTAAGATTAGTAGGGTAGGGCCCTGTCAAGCCTGAGGAGTCCGCCTGGGCGGGTACCACTCGTTTATTTATTTCTCGCGACAATGTTTGCATTGTTGTGTTCTAGTTTTGAGTCTGGTGAGTGTCTTAGTCCTTAGTGACAACGCACCTGCAGTTCTGAATTTTGATAAGGGCGTTATGCATGTACTTATGAACGACAGTTGTTACTTATCCGGTGGTCTGTTTGCTTATTTCTCATTGAGATGTGTGAAAGAGGAATGACACGCCCCTTTTTCAAAGCGGTGTTATGTGATGTCTTTAAGCAAGATGATAACCACTGGTCTTATGGCGGATTGTTCGCCTGATGACACGTTTTTTCTAACAATGAACTATCGTCGAAATTTTCTAGTAAACACAGTAAAATACACCATCTCATATGTCATTGGCCTATTCGTTTTTTCTTGGACATTATAAATTCATTTATAATTATAATTCGTGAGTTATGAATGAGTAAAAGGTCGAATGCAAATGTTTTGAAGATTTTATAAAGGTTTTATAAAACCAATTTCATTTGTTTCTTCTATGAATGAAGAAATCTTCTATGTATTGTATTGTATAGTAGCGACTCTACCCGCATTTCTGAAGACCGTGTTGGTCTCAATAAGACAGACAGTTGTATTGGATTTATGTGTATATTGTTGTATTGCTATTGATTTTTACCGCGACTTCGTCCACGCCAAATTCGCGTGAGCCTAGTTCTAGTTGTATTATTCTGGGTTAATAAGCTAGAACACTTCAAATATTTCGTTAATATCCGTTGAGTAGTACTTAGGAGTATTAGATACATGGTTTAGGGTAAAACTTTTGTATTTAAATTGTTACTAAGATAGGAATTGTCATCACGCTTTGCGTAGTCTTTCGCGATGTGTGATCCATTGCACTTTACGTTTGTACCGTTCTTTTTATACCGCTAAGATGGCAAACAAGCTCACGGCCTGCCTGATGGTAAGCAGTCACCGCAGTCTATGTTACCCCGCGCGTTTACCCCTATTGTTTATTTTATTAGAACCAAATATGTCAGTCGTGCCAACCGCCTGTTCAGAAAATAATAATAATAATAGAATAGTTGGAATACTTCTATTATACCGGGGTGGGTGCAGCGGCATACCTGGGGTCCCTTTGAGGCGCTCTGCGTGAATTGCCGATGATATGAGGCTCACGTGTGGTATGTCACCCTTACGTGAAGGGAGGGATTCTATCGATTTGTTTACTGTAACCTGTGTAGCTTGATTATAGTGTCCCAAAGTTATAGAAAGTAATGGTAGCCCTGTTTAATTTCTCAGGTGACTGCGAGTCACTTTAACCTCTACGGCTTGCATCAAATTCTTAATCGCATTTAAGCTTACGATAGACACAAAATTTCATACCAAAGGAAGACGTTATCCTTAAATGTGTTTATGAATTTGTAATCAGAAAATCCTACAAAAATCAGGCGAGGCGATTGTTTGTCACATTAATGGTTTAAAAACACGAGGAGTATGGATGATAGGAAATTTGTTAATCTTCCTTGCAAAATGACTTGAACGGATTTGGATAAAACTTTAGGCTCAAGAACGCATGACTACACGGCATACAGTCACTTTGCGAGTCTGTCTATATAACGCAACAGATTTTGATGCGGTTATCACTATCATTTAGATAATGTCTCCGAAAAATTTATGTATATTAAGTGCATATTATAATAGAGAAAACCTGAGGATATTTGTGCGAGGCCGGGGCGGGTAATTAAAATAAAACAAGTCTCATTGAAGACTCGAAAGTTATTTATTATTTATTTAACCGTTTATTGTGCGCAATAACAGGTATACAATGTTGACAATAGTTATGTTACTTACCAAGTGCCGACACTAGTTATTTAGCATTTTTGTTTTAAAATATAAATGTCTAATATGGTCACGGTGGCTTACGGTGAGGGGAAACATCGTGATGAAACCGGCACATTCAGGTGACTGAATGCGTAACCATGATCCAATCTGGTCAGGTTCCCCTGGTAGCAGGGTCACGGAGGGTAGATGGCAATCGCTCCACTATAATTATCTAATCTGCCAAATCCTGGATCATGGTCAAAGCGGACCCCGGGACTTCGTGCGCGAGAGCACAACCGGGACATTAACGCGAAATTGATTGTTTTTGTTACGAATATTTATTTATAATGGTTGTAAATTTTTTATTGCCTAGCTAGGGGTTAGGGTGATACAGCGGCGGTTCAGCTGTTGGGAAGCGGTCACCATTATCCAGGACATCGATACCTAAGGAGAGCACATGCTGTACCGGTCTTCGAGGCAATTCTCGGCTGTTTCAGACCAGTAGACTCATTCGGTTTTATCAAATGGTCACACAAACCGTACAATAATGAGGGAGTGGTACGTTTCTTTGGATGTATGGAACACGAAACAGTTATCGAGGTTCAAGGTATTTTGGTTAGGTTAGGTACCAAAAGGCGACCTACCCAAAACCAATATAAAACAAGCTACCATCGCTATGCTGGTCTAAAGAGACGCTAGCTCATCGTATACTGGTTTTGGGTAGGTCGAGCTGTTGACTACCACACTGAAATACGCACGGTAGAAACCTGTCACCTACTGTTTCGCGATCCGGCCATACATCATAATAATGTGGGCATATCATGCTATGTTACGACAAACACGGCAATGCACACACATCGCTCGGGATTCATGAAACTCGAAATAGGCGCCGCAAAACTTATCTGACTCGGCGTCGCTGGTTGCTGACAACAAAATGACGTTTCGAATTGGCGACACTTAGTTCCAGTTTTGGCCGCCTTGTCAGATAAGTTTGTGGTAGTGAACGTCTCTAGTTTTGATTGTTTTCCTTTCCGTCAGGTCATCAGGTGTGTGAAATAGTACGATTAACTAATTGCGTCGTCAGGTCGGTTTGACAGTAGCAAAGACCGTAAAGGTTGATTACTCGTGTTTTTCTTGTCTGTCAAAATAAGTCGATCCATGTACTTTTAGTTAGGCCTTTGACTGTAACAAAAAAGTAATACATAAAAAAAAAGCTGAATTGTTCACTGACTATGATATATCAATATCAAACCATTTATTTAGACATTATAAGTAACATAAAAGTGGTAATGTCATAATTAATAGCGGCTCCATGATGTGCCTATGGCATACTAAATATTATACATTAATATGATTGTAACAAATTCAAAATTCAATAAATTAATATTATTTAAAATTAATGCAATTGAATGTCAGCCATTACAAAATTAAACATTCAATCAATTGATGTCAATAAAAATTAAGACAATAAATGTCAGCCAATATAATCACATGTTATAATAATTTAATTGTTATGTAAGTAAAATCTTTGACGTTAGCTACGTTTACCTTACGGTGTTACGTTAGCGATCTAAACTTGACATAACTTGTGCATTTCACAGATTATTCTGTAGTTCGATGCAAAAACATTAATTATTTAAGGCAATAAAAATGTACAAATTAAGACATTAATTGGCCGTCAAGTTATTGATATACCCAACTCGCCTGGCATATTTTTAAAACAGCCATTAAGTCAGGCACTAAACACCTGCAAAACCGCAGGTAAATTTTCTAAAAAATGCCGACAAAAAGAGTTTTTGTAATTTTTTGCATCTTTGAGCGCGAGGAGAGACTGCTTTTAATTAATATAATATTTTCACCCCCTGTTTGATAAAATATGAACACCCTTCCTGTGGGAATTTCCAAAAACTCTTATTTTTCTCTTGCGATAGTAGATTTAAGATCATCACAGCCCGTAACAGTCCACTGCAGGACTCAGGCCATCTCCCACGAAAGGGGAGCTTATTACCTTAATCTCCACGCTTGGCAGGCGAGTTGGAGATCGCAGTGTTATAAATATCACAATGGAAAACGCTGCTGTCCATTTTCCAGCCTACGAAGACTAGAAATTTTGCCTCGAAAACATTAGTCGCCTTGTACGACACCCACGAGTGTAAGGGGTTGGTGCTATTCTACTCTACCGGACACCACACGGCCAAGATTTAAGATAGAATTAGACTGATAATGTCAATCAAAAAGCTTCCTGTTATATTATAAATAGAGATTAGATACAAAATAAATATTTTGATAAACCTTTTAACTAGTTTGTTGTCAGCCGGAAGGATTTTCAATCTAACACCTTGTAATATTGACATACTGTATGACCAAATGTTTATCTTGGCGTTAATGGCCCAATTGTGCAGCGCACGAGGTCCTGGGGTCCGCCTTGACCATGGTCCAGGATTTGGCAGATCAGATATTTTTTTTTGTGCATCAAATGTACAACTCAGAAAAGATTCATTGGTACATGGCCGCATTGAGATTCGAACCAAGTACCTCTCGCTTATCACCAAATATTTTCTGTCGCAATTTGTTAGGAATGTAACTAGAACTCTGGATATATTTCTAAGCAAATGACAAAACGAACCACATCTACAAATCTTGCTAAAAGTTTTATTTCGTTTACCTATGAAAGTTTCATCAATCTGAAACATTTCGAAACTTTGTTTTTTCTGTTCCCACACAAGATGTTTCTAAATGTCGTTAATTCTATCTTAATGTCTTAATAGTCTGTCGAACAAAACTGTGCATCCTGATCTGATAGTACTTACCTGTCTTTATGTCGTCTGCAGAGCTGATAGGTATACATATACGAGTAATTAGCCGTTTGATTGGTGCGTAATATATCTTCTTACGACCTCATTGATGCGCTATAACTTAATCAAGCAATAAGAATGAGGCGTCCATTCATCAGGGATTGGATTGATATACTTTTCACGGTACACGACCATCTATCATGTCTTTCATTGTGAGATTTTTTTTATCGGCTGCCTGCCGGCTGTCAAAGCGAAATGTAAACAAAGATCGTAGTAAATTATCATTGTATAAATGCTACAAACTTATCTGGCCCAATGACGGCGTCGCTGTAGTTGAATTTTGTATTGCCGCCAAATGTTTTTGCGATTGGCCTGTTGGCTATAGTTTTGTATGGAATAAATTGAATTAAATTTCATGAACAGAAACTTTTTGCAACATTTGTCGATGTAGTTGGGTTGTCGCAATTTGTTTAGTAATGTATCCGGAGATCCAGTTACATTCCTAAACGAATTGTGACAAAAGGAAATAAAATGTAACTGTCTACAACAGTTGCAAACACCCTAATATCCCCAAAATCCTAGGATCCGCATAAATATGGTTTACCTACAATATTTTCAGGCGATACATGATATCATTATGAAATCAAAATTGTAAATGTGCGTTTGATCAGAATATTAATCTCCCACAGGTCTTCCCTCTGTCGATTGCTTTGATATTTTGACGCATCGATGCATAATAAATAAATAAATGTAATATGATAGGACAGGGTATCATTTTCTTACATTGCCTATAGGAATTTAAAAAAAAGTCTGTTATCTGTGACGCGTAAAAAATCTTATCAATTGGACAAGATTGAAACACATCAACGTGCAATATTTTAGTTAAAATTTTTCTTAATTATCGCGTATTGTAATATAACTGATCTTTTTCCCAGGGCACGCTCTACATTCGGTGCCGTACAATCATACACCGATATAAATCAGCCAAAAATGAGCTCTAACGACCCGCGGGCGGCCGCTAATTGCACCGATCGGTCGCGTAGAAGCGCGCGAAAGTCCCGCGCGCGGCGACAGCCTCCCAAACAATGCCGCCGATGAATAGACGCGGTCATTTCATAATTTACGACATGTTTATACGGCGCGTTCGTTTGTATGAATGGAGCACATGCTACGGTATCGGCACGAGTCCAATAAAAACTAAACTTATTATTCAAACTACCTGCCGTAATGGTCCTTTTAAATTATTATGGCTGCGCTATTATTAACTGTTTGTTTACACGTATCACTCATTACATTATTGTGTATTACATTTTGTTGCTCGGTTTATTCAACTCGCGATCGAGTATTATCGCCCGCTATGAGTTTAATCGTCTCGTATTTTTATTTTAGCTCGCCGCCGTCGCTCGCTATTAATTCGCTTTCGATGCCACTTTGTTACGCGATATTGTAACGCCACTATCAATACGAGAGTCGCATGGCTACGTTTGTTTACACATGTGGTGCATTGATTAGCCACGGGTGTGCGAAAATTTTGCGACGCATACAGTAATGATAATGAGTCGGCAACAAGGTGACACGTGACCGGGCTCGTCGGCCTTGCCTCGCGGGCCTTGGTTTAATACCATCGGCCGCGTAGACCGGCGGCGTGATGTAGGCATTACTGTCACGAGATAGAACACCGCCTAGGTATATTCTCGTGCACCGTCGGTCGCAGCCGAGCCGCGGAATGTCTCCCCGAGGCGGGCGACGTCGCGCTCCGGTACACTCCCCCGCAGCTTTATGCTCTGTGATGTTTATTCTTTGCGTTACACCTACCTACCTAGCGCGCCGCGTACGTATAGCGCTGCAGCTGTAGGTATGTGCGGGCACTCGCAGCGTGCCGGAGCTACACACAGCTATATATAATAGATGTGGGTAGGTGGCCGGGTAGGTATAGTGCGGGGGGCGGGCGGCGGGCGCGGCGGGGGTCGCAGTGAGTAAGCAGCGGGCGCGGAGTAGGTGGGTAGCAACTAATCGGCGAGCGGGCGCGAGTCGGCTCGCTGCGATATCTCGCCGCCCGACCCGGCCGCCGCCGCTTATCTGCGCAAGTGGGTCGTTGGACCCGGCTCCGCTCCGCTCGTCCCTTGCGCCGGAGCGAATCTGCGCGCCGCGAATCGCCACCAGATAAGGCGGTGCTATCGCCGCGGCCATTGATGCGGCGGTGATGCTGCCACTTTCAATTCCACCGCCTTAAATAGGTCACGGACCGGTTCCTAGAAGCGTTTTCGACGTGTCAGTCGTGTGATACGTGTACGCTGCGGCACGTAGTCGGGCGGCCGGCACCGTCCAGCTGGCGGGGCGAGGCTGCGCCCTGATCAATAGCGGCTCCCGAGCCCTCACGCGACCCGAGCCGCCGCCGCCGCCGCCAGCCCCACAACCGACGCAATTACGTTGTTGATCGATAATTACACAAATTGCTCCCATTCCATTCTTTAACTGAACTTAAGATTGCCCCACACGAGTTGCGGTCGCCTCCATTGAGACACTTGTCTGTTACGTATTTATGCAACACACTTTGCACATTTTCAGCGCGCATGTAGCCACATAATTAATAGGCCACGAGATCTCGGTTGAAAGTAAAAGAGATTGTGCCGAGCTGCCCTTTGATTACGCCGATTTTCTGTTCGGTGCCAGCATTTAGGCAGTTTTAATTCGACGCGTGGTTTTTCTGCGCGTGGCGCGGGCTCCCACGCGGCTTATACAATATTTATCCGCGCGGGAACAGCTGCTACGTGTAACCGCGCTCCGGTACACGCCTACCGCTAGGCGTATATAGAGGCACCAAACCGCTGGTAAATAACTCATTATGCTTATAGGTAAGAGTATGAGGTTGTCGCGGGTTCGGTAGGGGTCACCCTGCGTCAATCAGCCGCGCTCGACGGGCCTCACGTGCCCTCGGTGCCGTGTGCGCCGCCGTGCTGCCTCTGTGATCGATCCTCCACTCTCCTTGTGGGAGAAACGTGCCTTGTTCACTCAGTATAGCGTATAGCTACCTACCTATATGTTATGTTGTACGGAATAGAGCATTCGCTGACTGTGCAAGTCTCGAATCTTCTTTGCGTTGTTAGTAGCTCCCGAGCCCCGACGTATAATGAGGGATGTTAGTTTGATGTCAATGTTCTTCTGATTGTAGTACGATTGTACATCATAGCTACCAAGCGTAACGGCTTATGTCGATGGGTTTCTTTATAATGGAACTAGCTATTTATTATTTATAGTGGCGCGACTTTTTTCGTGGCGTCTTACCTTTATCCTACCCCTATGCCTACCCTACACCTACTTTGCCCCACCAACCCTTTTTTCTTGCCTATAAACCTTCCTCTTGAATCACCTATCTATCTACCTATCTATTGATGAAAACCGCATTAAAATCCGTTGCGTAGTCGAAAAGATCTAAGCGTTCATAAATACAGACGGCGGGTAGCAAATTTGTTTTAAACTATGCATAGATAGAAGGTGGGGACTGCGAGATGAATCTTTGGCGTATTTCATCGTAACCTTATTTATCCGTATTTATTTCTTGAAATAGACAATTATTTAATCTCTAGGTTTATCTATACCCTTGCGCAATACCGCAAAGTCCGCATTTTCTTTATTCACTTGCTTCAACTAAACTACACAACTGATTTCATAAAATACAATCATTTTTTGAAATGGTCGGCCACATCATTAATTGATTTCTAAGATCGGGGCACGACACGACATATACATTCTTTAAGAAGGTTTTTAACTTTGCGAAGCCAGGATGAGTAGTTATTTAAATTGTCATATTAAGAGTTCGAACAGCCCACTGCTGAACTTGGGTCTTCTCCATATTAGTGTAAGGTTTCGCAATAATCTTCACGGTTGGCCACTCCGGGGTTGGAGACCACAGGAACTAGCTGGTTGCCTTTTAGGTCATTAATCGTCTTGTACGACACCCTTAAACAGAAGTGGTTTGTGCTGAAATTATACCCTGCCAGGAGGGTTACCAACGTTACCTATATCATACCTTGTTTTATTCTTTTCTTTTTATTCTACTCAGTAACAAACAAGCAGACCACCTGATGGTAAGCGGTAACTGTCGCCCATAACGTCTACGATTCATGTATTTAGGTTGCAGGCAACAAAACTGCAGAACGGCAGCTGCGTTGTCACTGTGAGGGCTAAGATGAAATACCTCGTTGCTAAACGTCAGCTTAAAAAAGTACCAATATGTTGAGCAATTTCAAGTTTTGTTACACTCAAGTGGCCCAGTAGGCCTAGCACAAGTTGCTCTAGCGCGCGATAAGCGAGAAAAAGCGCGACATAGATATTGCTATCTTTTTCGTCTTAGTATTGAGAGAAAGAGACAAACGCCCTCTCGCGGCGCGAGATTTGTTCCGGACACACTTGTGCTAGGGCCACAGAGATGACGCTCTGCGCTCAAAGCTCTTAACTCCGCCAATTGTATTATTTGAAGTGCAATAAAATATTTAAATAAAATAAAACAAATAAATAAATAAACTAGCCGGATGTGCGTTATTTTCCGCCGATGTGGTCAGTAAGGATTTCTGTAATCATTTAATCTATTACCTCCATTGAATCGCGTGTGTTCTACTAGCTATCGGTACTTATGTGACTGTCCACAATCCACACAATCATAAGCTGTTAATGACCTAGATACTGCGTAACAGTAAGACACAGTGCCTCTGTAGGGATAGTAGATATGATGAAGACTGCCTACAGCCCGTGTTGAACGTCGTGGAACTTTATTATTATTAATATGTATTGTTTTATACACGGACACTAGATGTCACTGGTGTACATTTACATCGCGGTAATAACGTGGCTGTTATGTATGCATATAGGGAAATTGTAAACTGCATTTAACCCAACAACACAAAAATGCCCACAGGGCAGGAAATAATATCCAAATGCTTAGAACTTATCCTCCTTTGTTTTTATTTGATTTTACGAAGTGATACTTGTGTTCAGGCCGCTATGGGGATTTTCTACATAATTTAATCAGGTCGTAATCTTGTTTGCCACCTCCGTGTATAAATAAATTACCCAGTACACTACATTATTTAGATTGGTTGTGTGAATGGCGACATGCGTTTAAAAGAAGTAGATACTTACTTACCGAAATGACGAGTGATAGCCAAGAAAGAGAGTGGAGGACTAGGTATATCTACACTTAAGGTGTGCCGGCAGTCAAATCAAAATATAAAAAAATCCCAATGGAGAAGAGTGACATGTTATGTCTACCGATCCAACTTACTGGTTAGGGTCTGGAGATAAATAATAAATAAAAAAATATGCTTAGACAATTCACACAGCGCCATGGCTTGCCCCAAAGTAAGCAAAGCTTTTGTAATGGGTGCTAGATAACTGATAAACTACTTATATACTTTTTAAATGCATACTAATTATACATATAACACCCAGACCCGTAACAGAAATTAAATTTTCATTTCGATTTCTGCTCGGATGGAATCGAACCCGGGATCTCTGCGTGGCAGTTAAGCAACTAAACCACTCAAATGGTCGAAGATGATGATCTATCGGGAAGGCAAGAGCCACTCTGTCCGCATGCATAGTACTTAATAACAATCTATGTTTACTGTTACATACTGACACAGTGACACTGTACGACACAATACGATCAACTCTATAGAGATTGGCTGGCAGAGGGGCCAAAGCGAGGCCCGCCCGGCATAATACGACAATACGAGCAGAGGGGCCAAAGCGGGGCCCGCTCGCGACACGCGGTTTTGTTTACACTCCAATAATAGTGCGCGCGCTGCCGTCAATGAGCGCTCATGTTTATTGCATGAGCGCAATGACATTCTTGTGATTGAGCGTGAGCGCGGTGCGGAGCGTCACGTTCGACGCATCAGAGATGCGCGTGAGTCGCGGTGCGGGGGGGGTTTGGAATTTGTTTAATAAAATTTAATAAAAACGCTATTTTCAAACACAATCTTTTTGTCGTCTATGAATAGCTCGATTATAGACAAAACAAAAATAAATAGACAAGATAGTTTATAGTGAAAGAATTTCAATGAAATTAATAATTATTTTGATTTTAATCTATAATAAAAATGATTAAAATGAGGACGATTGGTCGGCTGTTTTGCGACTAAGTCGGCACATGTCTTACTCTAGTAATATTAATAATAAATTTGAACTGATACTCTGAATTTTTTTTTAAACGCGCCTCTCATTTTAATATTATCTACTTCAGATGCAGTTTTTATCGGCCAGCTTTCGAAACCCATGTAATCTCTGTTGCTAGGTTCAGATATGCCTACGTCAGGCCGATTATCAAATTCCTCTACTTTTATTTCAGATTCGATATCAGGTCGTCTTTTCTCAGTGACGAAATGATTAAATACATTGATTGATAATATCGCAAATCTGCTGTCAAAGAAAAAACGGCCCTAGGGACCTAATGGATAATCACGCTTTTCATTTGTTGTTTTATAAAAATGGGCTTGTGTATGTTGCATCAAACGGTCGAACCCCAAAGCAATCGGATCGAATCGATATAGAGGCCGCGAACGCATTCGCGACATTCCAGGTTTTGCAGGCGTCTATGGCGGGGCGGTGATTGGCCTGCTTGCTCTGCGTCGAACCCCAAAGGCCGGGAGCGCATTCGCGGCGTCCCAGGTGTTACAGGCGTCTATGGTGCGGCGGTGATTGGCCTGCTTGCTTTGCCTTTTTTTATTGCCTAGGCACACGAACGGACTGTCCACCTGACGGAAAGCGTCCACCGTCGTCGAGGACATCTGCAATCTAAGGGGAGATAATGCGGTGCCAGCCGTAGAGGTACCAGTAGACTATCTTCAAGAGTGTATAGGTATCTTCTAGGCACGCATGCTACATCTTGGGCTTAATCGTCGCTTTGAAGGTGAGTGGAGGTCAAATACAAACATATATATAATTAATAAAATAAATTGAAGAAATGAGATTCTATTGAAGTTGCCGTTTTAGTGCAAAGGAAAGAGTTCGGGAGGGAGCTCATTCCACAACTTGCACGTGCGCGGTAAAAAGGCTTGCGATGCTCATACGTTAGTGGCCTTCTGCTATTTAAAATATACCAGAAGTGACGAAATGTTATTTCCCGATGCTCTCTACCGCGACGCAGACCACTTAACCGAAAACAAACAAATAGCGTACGTCTTCTTCGTCGAGTCATTTTTCGAAAAGTCTATTTATTTATTATCTAGATCTGGCTTGCCCAGTAGTCGGCCACGGCAACGGCATTATCAGTCGCCAGGAACAGTCCCGGAATAGTGAACGTTATGCGTAAGGATCGAAAAGCATCTTTCGCGTCGCACATCCCGTGTCCATATCACAAATTGCCGTTCAGCGTAAAATACTGGGATCTGCTGGGGACCCTGAGACTGGTTGAACAGCCTCGGGAGACTATTGGAAGCCCGTGACCCGTAAGTAACGGTGTAAGATCATACTTGTGGACCACAAGTGTCATCGTCATGCGAGCTTCCAATCCCGGTTTCTGCCAGGGTTCATTTACCGGCTCTTTCTAACCCACTTCACCCGGTCTTTGGCATCCTCGCATCGTAAGCCATTCCATCTCTCTTATCTGACTCGGCGATGTCAATCCATCGCGTCTTTTCCATCATCTTGAGTCTCCCGCGGGTCCTCTTTCGTGATACCGCAAGTTTCCCATGTGTCCCTTGGGCTTATGCGGCACGTGACCGAACCAGCGCAGGCGTGCCTCTTCGATCTTTACCGCGATGTCTCTTGCGCCAAGAATGTATTAGTTTAGCTGTGTATGCTAAACCCTGTATAGAGGGCTTCAGGGCCACCAAGGCACCTACATAGGCACCAAAAGGATACACCTTTTGGTTGCCTTTCACCCGAACAAATAAATATTGTTTGAGGCACAATCGCCGTTTAGCATAAAGTGTGTGCTAGGCTATGCGGCTATACCTACGCCCTAGCTATGGTTAGGTTAGGCACGTACAGCCGTAGCCGTGGCTGGGTTTTATTATTCCACAGCGGTCGACGGGCGGCGGGCGCGGCGTAGGTGTCTCAAACGGACGCCCGTCAAGCTTGTTCAAACGCCGACGTGCCTCCACATACCTACCTACGATGCTACAGCGCTATAGTGCAATGCCCACCTATACGTGCCTATACGTACCTGTTTTTCGCATATACGTGCATACCTACTACAATGCGTGCCGTATACAGCAGTAACAGAACGCTGCAGCGGTGCGCCACGGCGTTAAGCGTATGCGAGTCGAGGGCAGGCTTACTAAACTTATGACTAAATACTCGAGTGCTACAAAGCTGTATCCTTGATGTTGTATTTATTGTTATTACTCTAACCAACAAAGAGGATATTTTCGTATATAAAAAAAAACAATACTACAAGCTCCTCGCGTAAATAGTAGCGACACTCACGTGTATCACGCACATGGCCGGTTCGTTCTAACTAAACAATCTAAACTGCATTACTGCACCGGGTCGCATCGTCGCACCCATTGTGCTACTGTGTCTATGAATGTGGGTCTCTGGTATCGGCAGAAAGGGCGACCACAATATATAAATCTATCCCGCCGGCGGTAATGGCGAGTGAGCGTGACAGATGCACGCGTTTGGGCGGCGCACCTGTGCCAAACTGGTTCCGCGTCTGCGCCTGCGCAGCGTTCGAAATAACGTCCGCGCCGCGCGCAGCCGCTTTCGTACTTCATTACAGAGGCACGCTATTAGCTTTTTCCCATTGAAATTTATACGCGGTTATCAATATGCGAGCCATAACTTGTGGCTTAGGAGGAACCGCTTGTTTCTGGCAGCGCGGGCGCTACTTGACGTCGTTATTTTATTAATGTGGCATATTCATCGATTGATCAGTACGTAGCATCTTTTTTGTTATCACAACTGAGCCTTGAATGAACTGCAAGATCGCTGTGAATGTTTTGTAAAAGTTTTACGCGCTCGGCGACAAGCTAATGATATTGCAAACATCCATAGACCACGGTGACTGCTTACCATTAGGCGGACCGTACGCTTGTTTACAAGCTTCGTGGCGCCAAAAACAAACGTGCAAGAGACGTTCAAACGACGTTATAGTAGAGAATATCCTTTTGGCTAGCCGTGCCAAGATTTTCGTGTACACTGTATGCCTCTATACCTAGTGAAGTATACAATGAACGCTGTCTCGGCCGGCCGACCGCAGCCCGACTAGGCCAAGCTGCCCCCGCCCCGCTTCCCCCCCGGTCCGAGCTGCAGAGCTTTCGCACCCCTCTTATTCTAACAATGGAGCGCCGGCCGCATCTCTTATTCACTTCCACTGTATTGTCCTTCGGGCGACTGACTTACGTGCGAGTTGGATCGGATGCTTTTTTTTTAATCTAGTAATGAAAGAGCAGAACCATGTTTGATGGGCAGCGGTAACTATGTCCGCTATCAACGATTCACAGATTCGTACACTTAGGTATCGTTTAACGAAAATGCAGAACCTACGACACTTTGGCAGGACCGATCTAGTAGGCAGCTAGACAGTTGGTACTAATCCTTACCTTGTTTAAAAAAATGTAGTATTTGGAGCGGGCGAACCGTCTTAGTTAAGGACTTAGTTGATACTCGTGGTCGGACGAGAATCAGTCTAGCTGCCTCCAAGATCGGTCCTTGCGTAGAGTATATAGCCGCCTGAAGCGTTGTGCTGACTAAATTACCACAATGGCACCAGAAACGTAAGCATTGTCGCTCGACGACAGACGCAATTAGTAGACAGTGGTATCCTCAGGACTCCTCAGCTCCGACTGAGCCTTGTCATCGGTTGGAATGGATCCGTATCAGCATCGCTTGCTTTGTACCCTGTAGGGCATTAGTGTCAGGCGTCCGTGTCGCCGCAGCCATTAGCCTTGCGAAGACATCGCGCCGACACCCACTCGGGCCGGGCCGGGCGCCGGGCGCGCTATGTACCCAACGCTACGAAAGGCTGTACATAACCGTGGCGTACATAGGGCGGCACATGGTGCGGGTGTGGGTGTGTACTGTAGCGGGCACAGCACGCTCGCAGCGATCGATCACCGGCGAGCGACACCCGACCCGGCCGCTAATCACCGCCCCGCCAACGCAAAAACTACAATGCCCCGCCGGAATTACGATCATTGTGTGATTGTGCACGCGGTGCGCGGCCAGATTACGCCGAGATTGGTTTGTTGGGTGACGCCGTTCACAAAGCTAAAAGTTAAAAAACTTAAAAAACTAGTGCTTATTTTTTGTCGGCCTATTCGATCCAGCGGTGGTAATCGCGGGATTCGGCGGCGTGTCGGCCCCCGCGGCGCTTCAGGCATCGGCGCGCCCCGCGGCCCGCGTCCACTCGCCTTTCACTTTCAGCTGTAGGTATCTCCGCCGCGATTTCGCCCGTGAACTTTGTTGCCGTTCGCCCGACGGCGCTCCACTCACCCCACTTTTACATGCATTCGCCGCAAAAGTTTGCGTATCGATTACGGCAACGAGAACAGCGGTTTCGTCAAGCGGGCGACTGCCGATTAGTTGCATAAAACTGTGAGATAACTGCAACGGTGACCTCTAAACCTGCTTGCTGTAACCTTGCGGGTACACTATCCGAATTGCTTGACCATATGGGAATAATATTGTACATGTCATATCAACAACACGCTCTCGTTGTACTTAAAACTCACACACAGTTGCAGTTGCACAGGCTGCTGTTGGACTTATTAATTCACATTAGTGGAGTGAGATCGCACAATAATTAAGCTCTAGGTACATTTAGAACACTAGTATCTTTCTCCACTTCAACTCCATTACACTCTTGCTAGCCAAACACAAAAATAATAAAACCAAACCTACAACTACAATTTATTATCGTACCGCGCGCCACCGAATCCTCACACCTTGGAGCCAAATTGGTCGCGAATTATGCGGTTCCAAAGGAACTTTCTCCCACGCACACTAAGGTTGTGGAATGAACTACCTGGAGAGTAAAATGAAAATGTTTTTACGGGGTCGGCAATGCGTGGGTGATGCCCCTGGTATTGCAAACGTCCATAGGCTGCGGTGACTGCTTACCATCAGGCACTCCGTAAGCTTGTCTGCCACCTTAGTGATATAAAAAACAATCCGTGTTTTTATATAATGCTTTTGACCAAGCTATTCCCGCTACGACAAAGGAGTTACTTCACCCAAATTTTGATACGACACAAAAGCGTGTAGGTAGGTAGTATCCCTTCGCGGTCAGGCCTGCGCGCGCGCAGCGTTTCGCCTTTCGCACAATGCGTCGGCACCGGCCGCGGACCTCTCATTACCGCGAACCCCCCGTCCTACATTCACGCCACGGTAACCCTACACTCGCTTTACATCGCTGTCTCGTAACAAAGCACATTTTGGGAACACCCCAACGGGACGCCAGTGTACGATGTGTTGTGTAGTTATATTCGTTTCATTCATGGTGCGTAGTAAGTTGCAACGGTTCAACCTTCTGCGCGCATGTCCGACTCTAGATTGGTGATAACGCTTGATTTAGGATGCGCTTTTTATTTTATCCGAGTTTTGGAAAAATAACCTTAAATCTCTTGGTATGGAAGAGAGCGTTTGAGTTAAACTGTGTACATTCAGGTATTTCAAATGACAAGAGTGAGTCTCAACAGTTTGCTCATTTCGGATTTACAATATTTGATAGGTACAAATGATTAAGGGTAATTAAAAAGGGATAGTAAAATTAATTAAAATTAATAACTTAGTCAAATTCACACAATTCGAACATGCAACCTTGACATTAGAATATACCAATCAAATGGCACATTCAAAATTATATAAGTTAAATTGTCATTAAATATATAATTAATATCTAATAATGTCAGTTTATAGTTTACTAGGTCAAGCTCTCGTCCAAAATTCCCACAAATTATAAAAAGCCTTATCCAATAGCCATTCTTTTAATTTAGTTTTATATTTATTTCCAGTTAGCATTTTTATGTGGTAAATTATTGAACACTTTAATTCTATTAACATAGGAGCTCGGCTGTTCCTCCAGACCAAACTTGGTTGCCTGAACTAGTTAGAACTCTACTTCGTAGTCATAGTTTATTTAAATTATTCTGCGCTTGTATTATTATAGTGATCACGTATCCACATTTTTTGTAGTAACCGACAAAATCTACATTTTGTTGTTGATTATTTACTGCGTAGTTGAAATTTGAAAGAAAGAACGCAGACATTTATTACACATAGCACACCACGACACAATAACAGTTAAATATAATAAATAATTGATAAAGGAAACATTACTTAATTAAAAACATTTAAAACAATGCATAGCCTCCCATGCCACCGGTGCCGCGGCGGCCAGTATAAATGGCATCCACTCAGCATGTGCTGTGAGGCGTAAGAAGCGACTAACAGCGCTGGCATTCTGTGGGTCTATCACAATTTCACACATTTCGCTAATTAATAATTTAATTCTGTTCAAGTTCATTCATATATTGATCTTTATAATAAGCTTCTTTAGAGATGTGAATCTCCGATCGTATCTTACCAATTTCGAATATAGAAATGAACAGGCTATCCGGCCCATTGAAGCTGAATAGGTTCAGCAGTTCGGAAGATAATATAAGTACCTATATGCGGGGGTGTTCGGCGTCTGTAGTCGGTACCTACTGCACTTCGGTAGTTGTATAGTCGAAAAAGTTACAAAATAATATTTTTTTTAATATACAGTATTTGATTTTCCATCTCACCTGATTTTAAGTGCAGATGCAGTCTACGATGGTGCATACCTGACTATTAAGTACCTATTCACTCTTGTCTCATAATAATAATATAACGTTTATTTCAGGCAAAAAGTTTACATGTTTTATACTACGTATACAAAGCCCATAAATTGTTGGTAATACTATTAAAATTTAGTAAAGTACTTATTTAGTAATTTCTCTATTTTCACCTTTTCTGGTCCCAGTAATATCCTAGCGGAATCGGATATAAGTAAAACTAAATGTGTCATCTATACTTATATTATAAAGAGTAAAGATTTGATTGTTTGTTAGTTTGTTTGTAATGGATACTGTACATAACCGATTTAAAAAAATATTTCACCTAAGTATAGATAGCCACATTATCAAAAAGTTAACATAGGCTACATTTTATCTTCAAAAGAATTTGAAGTCCCTAGGGAAATGCAATAACATAACCCAAGGTATCAAATATATTATGCTACATAATATAATATTATGAAGAGGAAAGCTGTATTATATCGTCTATCCCCGCAAACAAACACACTCCCCACAGAACGCATCCGAAACGCTTGCCTCAAAGTTCCCAAACGTATATTGCTTTCCATTCCATTGCATCGGATGTAGATGAGTATGCGTGATCTGCCAGAAATATGGACAAAGCACTAACTATCCTATTAATAATGTCTATAGGAGTGTCGGTGGTCTAGTGGTTAAAATCCCACTGCGGCCATGTACCATTGACTCTTTTCTCTTCTCTTTTCATTGAATGTTTGAATAGACACGTTAAATTTTATTTTTTGTAATTTTGTGTGCAAAAAACAGTATATCTATCTATTAGTTGAATGCTAACCGATGCTCTTAAGGTGAGAGAAGATTATCGTTTCTTAGCGTTGACTTAGCAATCTATGCATATTATAAAACAAAGTCACTTTCCGCCATCTTCTATGTATCTATGTTCGCTTAGATCTTTTAAACTACGCAATGGATTATGATGCGGATTTCATCAATACATACGAGTGATTCAAGACGAAGGTTGATAGTAAGAAACAAAGGATAGGTAGGGTAGGGTCGGATGAGGTAGGACGCCACGCGAACGAAGTCACGCCGGGCCCGCTAGTAGTTACTATATTATAATAGTAGTTTATGCAACTGTCATATAAAAGGGGGTATTAAAACATGAGTGTCTGTTTACTGTTCGGCTACGCCTCGTATGATAATAGTTTGACACGAGTGTTTTAATACCTAATTATATGCAGTTGCATACACTACTTTATCTACACTCATATTTTTATGTTAAAATATCGTACCTATAATTTTCTCAACTTAGCTGGAAGTAAGCTGCGAGTCAGATCTATTGTATCTACGCGTCGAGGATATCAAGCGGCCGCAAAAATTCACTTTACTACTTTTACATTTATCTATTTATTTGCTCAAAATAAGAAAAAACATTCACAAACACAAATTACAACAATTACAAAATTTATTCTGTTTAGCGGGAAAACAATTACACAGAATATAAACAGGAAAATTTAAATTTGAATTTGTTAAAGTATCTAAGTATTCAGCCTACATTACACCGTGTCCCGGCGCCCGACAAATAATTAAAAAATAAAAGTGTTGCATAATTATTAAAAAGTTATTTTACGATACAGCTGTAATGAAAATAGTATGGGAAATGCTGTATCGAAAAGTAATTATTTAAAATTTTATAGTCTGGCGTGAAAAAAGTGTAGGTACCCTTAAACGACTGTCTTCGAATATGTAAATGGAACATTAAGCTATGAGTGTAGATAAAGTCTCTTATATTATTCGGCATTGCGCAAACGACATACAACATAAGTACATATTATCAGAAAAAAGTAACAACGTAAATAAAATGCCATTTACCGAAGTACCCATGCGCGGAATTCCGTTTCATTTCATATTCGTTCAACTCTGCCGCCATCTCAGCTAAGTATCAGCTTCTCTCTCTCTTCTTCTCTCTTCTCCATTTTCTATTCCATCGGGTTCAACGTCGGACGACTCGAATTGTCGACAATGATACTATCACGTGCCGATATCTGGCGCTGCGAAGAGAGCTCGAGAGGAATGAGCAAGTTTCCAAATTTTTTATTAGGTGTAAGGTGTAAAGAAACAAAACGATGAAAACTTTTTTCAAAAATCCACAGTAACAAAAAAGTTATCAGGTTTGAATGCCTGATAAATAATCAGAATGTGGATGTATGCATCTGTGCGTCTGGGCACCCTATTCAGGAATAGCTGTGAAGCTACACCTGCGTGGGGTACACTGAAAGTTTTGCGTAACTCATTAGTAAAAGAAATTACATGTAAAGTAATATATTTACTGCTTCTCGAAGTATTCTTCATTAAACTTTTTCATTCGGTCTATTGTATTTCACGTGCTGGTTGAAAGCTTTCACGGCCTCTTCCGGCTCTTTAAATGTCAAACCTCTCAAAAATTTTTTGATTTTTGGGAAAATAAGAAATCGCATGTTGCCAATCGATTCTCACCTGCCTCAATTTGGTTTGCTGTCACCTTCGAACACCCATATAAAACATCTAGACTGTTGTTTTTTTCCCGATACCTATATGTAAAACTACAGCATTTGAACGTCCGTGATCGTACTTAAAAAATTTTACACTAATCAACTTAAGTCCGTTTTTGTTTCGTGAGTGAGGTCATGATGAATCCAGCGGCAATAAAGTTTTCTAACTTCCCCAATACCAATCCGCAAATAACCTCGAATCTCCTCATAGGTGATACGCCGGTTTTCATCAATTAGTTGCCTGACAGTAGCCATATTTTCCTCAGTGATTTCCTAAGCGGTTGAGAGCCGGCGTTCCCAAATTTCATCATGTAGAGAGCCACGGCCATGATCAAATTCTGCGAACAAACGCCTAACAGTGCTCAAATGAGGTGCTTCCCTCCCAAAAGCATTTTGAAGACGAGCCGTGCAGTCTTGCGGAGACAGTGAACTTTTAAAATCATAAAAAATCATCGCCCTGAATCGCGTCAATTCCATTTTTGCTACGGACGACAAACTTCAACTT
The DNA here is from genome assembly GCA_905147135.1 of Blastobasis lacticolella. Classification (NCBI taxonomy): domain Eukaryota; kingdom Metazoa; phylum Arthropoda; class Insecta; order Lepidoptera; family Blastobasidae; genus Blastobasis; species Blastobasis lacticolella. The sequence goes on along the minus strand of LR990062.1, from coordinate 3,470,095 downwards.
CTGATAAAAAACGATTGACACGCGATTTCGCGCCAACTTTTTTTCAAACCAATGATGATTGATTTACTTATATTTAAAAATATATAAAAAAATTTATTTGAGGTAGGTAAATACATTTAAATAGCTTGCAATAACCTTAGGCCCTTTTCCCGTAGGAGTGATAGGAAACCACATTGTTCCTCTTGCTACGGTCCTGACGAACTCTTTTCTCTTCTTACATATTTATCAACCTATCAAAACACGAAAATATGTGTAATGGCTCTGTGTATCTGTCTGTGGCATCGTAGTTCCGGACGGATGAGCCGATTTTAATTGTGTTTTTTTCTGTTTGAAAGCCAGTTTAATCGAGATGGTTCGATTTGTTTTCATTAAAATCGGCTCAGTAGTTAAGAAAATATTAAAGTGTATGTAAACCTTTTCTGTCGGTTAATCAAATAAATACATGCGCGTCAATTTAGGATACTTAACCTAATATTGACTTCGACTAACTTTGCCAGTAGTAATGCCTTGAATGCTAGAGAACGTAAACTACATTAGATAATATATTTTATCCGTTTCCAGCTGTCAAAGGCGCAGAAACAGACCAGTGTTTATTTATTTATAGCGAAGGAAAAACGTGTCGTAAATATGTAGAAATTACATCAGCCAACACCTTTTGAAATCGCCTCCAATATAATAATTGCAAACTAGGTAGTTTTTGTCCAATAATTAATCATTAGTTGTAGAGTTGGCTAATTTTATAATAGCGCTTAAATCCACGGGCATAAGGGTTGTTTCGCTGGCTATGCGCGTGCGCAGTGCATTGCGCGCCGTGGCGTGACTCAGGTGCTGGTCAAGCAACCTGCGCGCGCAAGTGATGTGCCAACTCGGAAAAAACACAACTCGATTGTAGCTTGTGATGTGTTTTATAATTTCAATTAAGTATTATTTATAATTTATGATATTGTTTATATCTTTCAATACGTGTATTTTGAAGATATTTAAAAATGATTTGAACTTGAACTCGAGTTGAAATTCACGTAACTCGAGTTCAACTCGAGGTAACTGGATGATCTCAGTGAATGATTTTGTTTTATTTTATCCAATTTAATGACTTAGCTTCGCAACAATATTAAAAAGTTTTGAGTAACGATGAGCACATTGTCATACATTTTAACACCGCGTCCTAAGTCATTGGTGTTTCGTGTGCGGGACTTCTTTCTACTTGCTCGCTTAAAAAAGTCATCATATTGGCGTTAATGTCCCGGTTGTGCTCTCGCGTACGAGGGCTCGCTCGGGGTCCGCTTCAACCATAGATCAGGTAATTACAGTGGAGCGACTACAATCTGACCTCCGTGACCCTGCTACCAGGGGAATCTGACCAGTTTGTATCATGGTTACCCATTCAGTTGCCTAAATGTGCAGGTTGCATCACGATTTGTTTCCTCATCGTAAGAGCATCGGTTAGTATTCAACTAATGTACATAACTCAGAAAAGAGTAATTCTACTCGTTCGGTTGATTCATTCAATTTCAAACTCGAGTTAGTGAGAATTGATCGAGTTAAGCCCAACTCGAGTTAGTAAATCGAGTCGACACATCACTACGCCCTAGTAGTGTGTCACCATAATATTATAATGTTTATTCGCTAACCGCTCATGTAAACAACACCGTTTAATATTAGATCACTGACACTGACCCGCCCTAAGACGTGACTAGTTTGACTGATTTCATTTGCGGCGTAGTGAATTAAAATGTCATTAAATATGAGTTTGTTTGTTTTGGTACGCCCTGATGGTTATTTTTTTTCATAATTTATGGCATTGGCGTGTTATTAGTGGCGCTTTAAATTAAATAACTGCTTGAGATTTCTTATGATTTTTCATCCGCTCCCGTAAGCCCCGTAGGCCGGTTTCCGTCCGTCCGTGTACCTTCTTTTTTTTTCTTTTTTTAATGTAATACTGCAGACAAGCGGGCCACCTGATGGAAAATGGTCATCGCCCCCTATGGACATCAGCAACACCAACTCTCTAAGGAGATCTCTAATATACCTCTTGAACGATCCCATGTCGTAAATGTCATCATCATCATCTTGGCGTTAATGTCCCGGTTGTACTCTCGAGCGCGAGGGCCAGGGGTCCGCCTTAACCATGATCGAGGATTTAGCGATCAGGTTATTACAGTGGAGCGACTACCACCTGACCTCCGTGACCCTGCTACCAGGGGAACCTGACCAGAATGGATCATGATTACAAATTCAGTTGCCTGAATTTGCAGGTTTCATCACAATGTTTTCCCTGATCTACCAAATCCTGGATCATGGTTAAGGCGGATCCTGGTCCCTCTCGCTCGAGAGCACAATCGGGACGTTAACGCCAGACTTTCAGCTATTCAATAGGTATCATCGGATAGGTACCTTGTCTCAGACCAATTTTCCATGGAGGTAAACAAACCACTTTTACACACCTCGTCAATCCGCCAAAACAAAAGGACAGACTGATGTGAATTCACACCGTGTGTACAGACAGACAGAGGGACAACGCCCTACAACCGTGCTCCAAGCGTTATTGAGTTATTGGTGTCCAAGGGACAGCTAATTGATCCTTCTTTTAGCCAATTCCATTTATTTTACAATGCACTTAAAATCATGTATGTGACAGAAGCTTCAAAAGATTTTGTTATAAAAGTGATAATGCATTTATGCAGTCCAACTGTACGTACATTTTGAAGCCCTACTCGCTACTCGTCTACAAAGGTACGCGGTAGGATACCCAGAACATACCTTTAAAATGTGTGATAATAACCGCGAGTTTAAAACATTATGCTAACTGTATTGGCTGTGTTGGCTGGTCCAAAAGTTCTTAACTTACGGCTCGGCCACCGACGCTCCAACTGAATAGCTGAAAGTGCATGGTGATTAAGTCATTACCAGCGCACCAAGGTCGTTGGAGCGGCGAGGATCACGTGATGTCAATGACTTGGATCCTCCCCGACTTCGCGCGGAATCTCTGACGACCACCTATTTTATAAACGTTTATAATTATTACTTTAACGTGTGTATCTGTGGGCCTGGGTATGTGTGTGTCTGTCTGTTGCATCGTAGCTCCCGAACGGATTTACCGATTTGTATTCGGTTTTGTTTATTTGAAAGTCGGTTTAATCGATATGTTTCTTAGGTTTGTTTCATTAAAATCGGTCTTGTAATTTAGAAAATCTTTGGGATTGGGTATTAACGTCTGACGAAATAAGAAGGGTGTTATTACTTTGACGTGTGTATCTGTGGGCCTGGGTATGTGTGTGTCTGTCTATGGCAGCGTAGCTCCCGAACGAATCAGATAATCAAAATGCTTCTAACGATACCCCATTTGCCGAAAGCGGCTCTGTAGTTTTTGATTATCGAACATCATACAAAGTTCTACCATAAAATTACATACCCTAACCTGAAACTGATAGCGTCGGTGGTTAAGGTGTCCGACTCGTAAACGAGAGGCACCGGGTTCAAACTCCAGCGCGGCCATGTGCTTTCAATGACTCTTTTCTGAGTTACGTACATTACTTGAACACTAACCGATGCTCTTACGGCGAGGGAAACCATCGTGATGAAACCTGCAAATTCAGGCAACTGAATTTGTAACCATGATCCAATCTGGTCAGGTTACCCTGTTAACAGAATTACGTAGGTTAGAAAGCAGTCGCTCCTCTATAACTACCTGTAGGCTGTAACTACATAACGCTGTTGCCAATAATTCTCTGATTTCAATGATTGAAATCGTTACAACGCTCGATTGCATTAAATAATATTTTATCTAGAGCCGACGGTTCAATCACTTTACAGTAATCATGGTCACGGGTCACTTTACCCTTGAGTTTGAGTAACAATAAGTTCTGTTTTTAACACCACAAAAATTTAGTTTTAACTGGTAACATTTCGCATAAACCAACTTGTCTACTACAAGTAGAATAGGCACATACAAACGTAAAGAAACGTCTACAAGCCATCGACGCCCCGACATTGCGACAAGCGCTATCATTGATTGACCTACGCATTTATCAAGTTGTTACAACACAATTTACATAATTACGCGCATACTAATTAATTTATAACCTCTTTTCATGCAGCCGGCGCTTCGTAAATATTGTATTTGACAAGTTTCTTTTTACACGACTACGGTTGGCGGCTGGCGGAGCCAAGGTAGGGTAATGAAGTTAACAGTCTATGTATATTCATCTTGGCGTTAAACTCTCATGTGCACGAGGGCCTGGGGTCCGCATTAACCAGGATTTGGCAAATCAGATAATTACAAGCATTTACTGAGTAGTAGCAGTTTGAGAGCAAGTGTTGTTTTAGTAACTGAATGAATTTCTTGTCTTTCGTTTCGTTCTTTATTGATTGTAGTATATTTTTTTGTCTGATGAATGGAGTTTCAGTCGGAATGTTGCTTGAACAATATGCTTTTTACGATTTGGTCTAAGTCACTTATCCATTGGGCTTCATCGTAACACATCGGAAATAAAAAAACACTTGGCGGCTTTAAGGCCTGAAAAGATCAGTTTGCCTCCGACTGACACAAAACAAAATAGTCCGCAGAATTGCCTGGTATTCTCTCCTCAAACACTGCGATCTCAAATCCGCCTTTCAAGCGTGGTGTCATGGCAACACCCTCCGCTGCTGTGCAACTCCTTGCTCCCTTAACGCTGGTTTGCATTGGTATAGGATAGTATCGAGTGACCTGTCACTCCGTACAGCGTACTGTCACGTTGACACCGACCGACTGTGAATGTGACAGTACGTTTATAAAAAAATATTTACGAGTGGATCCGGCGTGACATTGTACGCGTAAATCTACTTTACCTACCAACCCTGTTTTTCTTGGTTATAAACGTTTCTCATAAATCAGTCTATCTATTGAATTTGACGACGAGAAGCGACTTTGTTTTATGCTATGTATATATTGCTTATGACGATTGACGACCTGAGTGGTTCCGTTAGAACATGCCGGTCGCCACGCAGAGGTCCTCGATTCCCGACCGAGCAGAAATTGAAATGATGAATTTTAATTTCTGTCACGGGTCTGGGTGTAGTATGTATAAAAGTATATAAATACTTCATCAGTTATCTAACACCCATAACACAAGCTTTGCTTACTTCGGGGCTAGATGGCGCTGTGTGAATTTTTCCAAAGAAGATTTATAATGTTAGGTCCGACGTAGTTTGTGTTCTTTCCAACTGTTAGATACATTGCAACGATATGATGGGGGCATTAACCTGCTACTGAGTCAAGTCAATGAATTATTGATAATACACACTCTTTCCCTATATTTGTCTTCTACGATTTAACGTAGAGCTTGAACTAACACTGCGAAGGGTGCTTGTACTTTGTACAAGGCGACTAATGTGTTCTAGGCAAATGGTCTATGATCTGCTTATTTGGTGGACAAACAATACCCAAAATCACGACTTGCCATATCAATCTCGGTACTACACTGTGTATAGTCATGATCATCATAGGTTGTGCATTAACCATAATCCAGGTTTTGGCAGATCAGGTAGTTACAGTGCAGTGATGTTTTACCTCGCCGTACGAGCATCGGATAGTGTTCAACTAATGTGGGTACGTAACTCAGAAAAGAGTTAAAGTAGCCGCACTGGGGTTCGAACCGGTACCTCTCGCTTACGATTCGGACCCCTTAACCACTAGGCCACCGATGCACTCAGTTAACAGTCTATACATTTTAAGAGTATGCCCTACCTGGGCATAGCGGGGTATCTCGTTCGAATTGGAGCCGCTCCACCTTACAGAATATTGCAGCTAAATAATACTCTTTTAAATAGTATTGTGTTTCTGCCGGTGAGTAAGGTTTCCAGTGCTCCATGGGGTGGGGATTTGGGGAACCGTGGCTTTGGCAGTGGAGTGGCATTTGCCTTTTTGCTGCCAGAGCAACGTGTTATAGAGGTGGGCAACGCATTGACGATACTCTTGGTGTTGCTAATGTCCATAGGCAGTGGTGACCACTTTCCATCAGGTGGCCCGCTTGCCTGTTTGCCTACCGTATGACATAAAAAACATACATGTGGGTATGTAATTTTATGTTTGAACTTTGTATGGAGGTTCGATCATCAAAATGTACTGGGCTGATTTCGGCAATCGGAGTACCGTTAGAAGCACTTTTATTTTTTTATCTTTACCTATGGGTCCATCCGTTCCGGGGGCGACGATACCTCAGACAGACACACACATACACAGGCCCACAGATACACAGAACCACAGATACGTACGTCAATGTAATAACACCCTTCTTTTTTCGTCGGACGTTAATAGCCAATATCAAATATTCATCTGGTAATTACTGACCTCCGTGACTCTGCTACTAGGGGAATACCTGCTATTTACATACTGTCTTTGGCCCGCGAGTTCATCCGTGGATGTCTTCGTTCATGTCTCCCGTTTGCAGCGAGTTCAAAGCAAGTTTTTGAATTCAGTAGATTAATATGGTGGACATAATTTAGCTACATTGCAAACTCGTAGATAAGAATTAATATTTTTATTTAAAATTATTAGTAACGACTCGAGTAAAGATTCCTCACCTCACGCTGAGTAATCTTTGTTAATAACTTGCCACGGTATAAAAATAAATAAAACAGAAATTGTTAAATGCTAGCACTGTACAATAACTTGTTATATAAGATTAAGATTCATTTGGGTCCATTCATATCAATATGAATAAAAAACAACATTTAAATTTGGAAAAACTCACGACGGTTAAAATCATTGTAATGGAAAAAAGATTCAATAACTTCTTATAACCCCCGTCTAGCAGATCGATCTATAAATCCCCCGGGCTTTGCCATTCCCCGGTCCTGTGGCCGTTGATTATATGACCCTGGAATGAACTAAAATTACGGATTTCATGTCTTTGACAATAATAAAAAACTAAAATATGCTGGACAACTCACACAGCACCATCCATCCCCAAAGTAAGTAAATGTTATGGGTGCTGGATAGCCGATAAACTACGTATATACTTTTAAATATACGTATAACACCCAGACCCGTAACAGTAATTAAAATTCATCATTACAATTTCTGCTCGGCCGGGAATCGAACCCAGGCTCTCTGTGTTGCCGACCGGCATATTAACCCACTGAACCACTCAGGTCGTCTAAATTATCGTCATAAATGATCGCTCCAGCGATTGTACAGCCGTCCGCACCGCTCGCAGCCAACTATGGCGCCTAAAGCGAATGTACAGCCGTCGGTCGTAGCTAGACGAGGCGGCGTCGCGTCTGTCTGTAGGCACAACGAAATTTGAAACTGCGAATTAGCGAACGCAATTGTCTGGAGAGCGAAACACGAACTACTCTTTACTAGTCAAAGTATTGTAGAGTTGCCTCTGTACTGGTAAAAGGGGGTCACTTTGATGTCCTGTACGGCTAGCACAAGTTCCTCTCTCCCGTGATAAGGGAGAAAAGGCGCGACATACATACTGCTATCTGTATGCTACTCTCTACTGATATGCTGTATATCTCTTTCATCTTAGTATTGAGAGAAGGAAATAAACGCTCTCTCGCGGCGCAAGCTGTGTCGCGGATACACTTGTGCTTGTGCTATGCTTGTGCTGTGCTGGAGCTACATAGATTACTCACTTTTTACCAACCCTGCTAACTGGCAATACTGGACATCAGCCATCCTTCCCTTAGCACTAATCAGAGAAAAGTGTGTGATCAATGTAGCCCCTGCATATCATACCCCATTTTATGGTATGTTCTTGTTTTGTTGGGAGTAAAGTTTGACATTGCAATTACTAAGGAAAAGTGCATGGTTATTTCGGCCGCTTTTTCGTTTTGTTTTTGGGTTCCGATATCCGATATTTTTTGCGAAGACGCAACCAAAAGCAAGTTTAAATTATTATGACCACTATGATTTACGATATCTCAAGAAATCACAATCAATGTAAGCGGGAAATTTACGAGGATACACTGAAACGGGTTTTATGCGTTCTTCGTTCAATTGTCGACAGCTGTAAGACACCACCCAAAAACAACCAAAACTACATCACTGGTGCATTTAGTGATTTAAGCTCTTTTTAGGCAGGCGTATTCCGTTTTCTACCGCATCGTCACTTACCACCAGGTCAGCGGTGACGATGGAATGCCTGCCTATCTTACCACCATCACTCAAAGTTCATACAAAGAAAATGCGGCTACATATGATACTCCGGCAGGGCCGATCTAGGAGGCAGCTAGACATTTGATTCTAATCCTTACGCTGTATAAAATAAAGCCGCTTTCGGATGCGAAGACGTGGTCGGACGTCCGACCAAGATCGACAGTCCCGCGCAACCAACTATCCAGCTGTCCTAGTCATACTCAACTGTCTAGCTGCCTCCTAGACCGGCCGCAGTATCGTAAGGAGCGTCCTTTAATCAGTCAAAAAATTCGGAGCGTATTGATAACATGTTTCCTCTCCGCCACGCAGGGAGGAGGGCTGCGAGCGCGGCGCGGAAGGCGACCAGCAGCCGCGTGCCGCCGAGAGCCAAGACGACGGCTACGAGACCAGCAACAGCGGCGAGGCGCGGCGCGCCGGCGGCTCCCCCGCGCCCGCCGCCGAGCCGCCCCCGCCCGCCGCCCCCCCACCGCTTCCCCCCCAGCCGCACGAGTACGAGCTCCTCCGCCACTACGCCTCCCCCGCCCCCGCGCCGGCTCCAGTCCCCCCCTACCGGCAATTCGACCCCCCTGAAGACACGCAGCCGTACCAACACCAACACTTCCCGTTCCCGAAGTACTCGGAGCCGTACGCTTACAAGCGCGAGCCGGACGCGCCGTACGACATGACGCAGCACCACCACCAGCACCAGCACCATCCGCACCACCAGGTGAGATGACGTTTGTATAACCTAACCGTGCCATGATCCAACACTTCCGATGAATACTAACCGATGCTCTCACGATGAAGAAACATATCGTGATATAACCTGCACATTCAGGCGACTGAACATGTAGTGTAGCCATGATCCAATCTGGTTCCCTTGTCGGTCGCGGAGGTCTGATGGCAGTCGCTCCACTGTAATTACCTGATCCGCCAAATCCTAGAGCATCGTCCCGGTTGTGCATGAGACCACAACCGGGTCATTAATGCCAAGATGATGATGACTCCCCGACTGTTGCGGATGTCCACGGGCGCCGCTGATAATCACTTTCCATCAGAAGACCCACTTCCTTGTTTGGCTCCCTCTATTATAAAAGGAAATATCGCCGTGAGGACCAAGCTAACCACGCAAGTATGTTGCTTGGCAACAGAAAGAGATGGGGGTAGTAACGAGTAAAGACTCAGTAGGTACTGACAGAGTCCTACCGCTTTAATCTATTTAACCATGTCCATGTTATCCGATGTTTTTCCGTCGGTTTGGTAAGTTACTTTTTTGTGATCCAAACTTCGAGTTTATGCTCTTGTGTGGGTTCTAGAAGTAAAAAAAACGGTCCGCCTCACAATTGGCAGTTTCGCTTTTCAGCCACATAAAGTCACTCTTCTTTTTGGTTTCAAAATGGAATGTTTCTACTCGATGACGTATTTCTAAATGTCTAAATGTCATTTTCAGGTTGGTCGTTTACTACACGCACGACAGTACAAAAACCTCTGACGTAGATATTTTTACCTAAATAAACGGGTTTCAAATAAAAGTGCACTAATAATTTAAATATGAATCAACAAACGATTACAACGTTGAGTTTATTTCAATTCACTGCCTGTTATTAAAATATAAATTCATATTAATTTTATTATCGCCCCAATGCTGTGAGGTAATTGACGTAAAGGGGTAATTAATTATATTTTGTAATAATGGCAGTTCTTGTTGCTGGGCCGCGTAATAGGCAACATGTCACATGTTTATTTTTATTTGTACCACGACCGCATAATGTTGATTTATGTGTCAACTAGAAATACTCTACGACTTAACACTACTAATTCTATACTACTACAAACTTATCGTAACCAATGGCGTCGTAGTTGTTGTTGAATTTTGTATTGCTGCCAAATGATACTTTTATTGGCGACATTTAGTTCCAGTTTTGGTCACCGGGGCGGAAAAGTTTGTGGTACTATACCTACATGACTATACTCTTCTTTCCAACTTTCAAAGTCAAGCGAACCTAAAGACGTGTGTCAAGATCGTAGCTGGCTTGTGGCACTCGATAGTCGCCTCTATTTGCTGTGGAATAGAGGTGTTAGTACTGGTACTGTGTACTACTGAACTTTCAAACTGCTGTTTTGCCTAAGGTGTTCTTTGACATTTGGCCTGAAAAGGCGTTGCAAAAAAAAAGCAGAAACTTGAAAGATGAGCTTTCCATAATCTTGGGAATTTACATGGCTAGATAAATATTAATATTACTGCATTTAATAACACAAAAGATTTAATTTAAGACGATATTTTAGTCCCAGAATTTTAAAATGGAAATTGTGTATCTAGTATTAATGAAAATTTTGTTAAATCCAACCATTTTTTAAATCATATTCCGGTGAATTAATTTATTCCTAAAATTTTGAAAAGCTATTTTACGGCATCTGCATTTATCACAAACTATTGTCAAAGCGATGTTAATTTAAATCCATCTATTCATCAACAGGATCCCATAATGTATCTAAAATGAAGTCTAGAATTCTGAAAATATTCCCCGATGTTGACATTAAATCGCAAAATAATTATGTTATGATGACAATATCTAATGCCAGGTCAGGAACCGCAATCTAGCTTAATCCTTGTCTAGAAATTGGCTGTTCATGCTCGCAATTCGGCGGTGTTGTCGATCCATTGAGACGAATTTGTATAATGCCACGAATAATCGAGAATTTGTCATACCAGTCTCCATGTCGTCTCGGGCCCCGGATTGTATAGAGCCAGCTGATTGGACCTCGCCGCGGGGTACGGACAGATTTCGTCAAAAAGTTACTTTTCATATAATTCGAACGTCAATTGAAGTTAATCTAAGTAGCAAAACATTTAGATTCGTCAGAATATCGTAGGCTCGTGTATCGTAGGCGCGTAGTATCGTGATTTTTTATCGAGTGACTTTTTAAATTTAAACTTATTTGCATCCCGGCTAAACCGCGAATCGCTCGCTGTAGGTATAATAAAACAGTAAAAAAGTGTGTGTTGCGGTTGCGGTGATGTCTCACCAATGGATTCCACACTTTTAAGGTGGCTAAAGTTTATTAGCAGTTCAAACAGACAGTTTATGTACAATGAACGATTTATTTTACATTGTTGTAGAAATAGAAAATTTTCGCTCGCGCAATAGATAAACTGCTCTAAAAACGATTTCCATGCGGACGAAGACCCAGGGCCAAACCTAGTTCATTAGTAAAATTACATGAAAACCTGCTCAGTGGTTTTTGAGATAATCGCTTCTAGATAGACAGACAAACGCTGCGAGGGATTGTTTTGTACTGTGTACAGATGAATCACACGTGATATAGATATTCAAACCTCATAGTTTGTGCATAGACTACACACGCCCACGCCTGCATCTGATATCTGTGTAGGCTTGGAACCAACATTGTACGCCACAAGCTACGATCCCGACACACCCCTTTTAGCTTTTGGTTGAGTATATTCCTGACTTGCCTTTTCCGAAGGAGGTAATTTACACAGTATAAAAAAATAACCATCTTGGCGTTAATGTTTTGGTTGTGCTTTCGCGCACGAGGGCTGGGTTCCGCTTTGATAATGATCCAGGATTTGGCAGATCAGATAATTACAGTGGAGCGACTGCCATCTGAACTCCGTGATCCTGTTACCAGGGGAACCAGACCAGATTGGATCATAATTACACATTCAATCGCCTTAATGTGCAGGTTTCATCGCGGTGTTTCCCTCACAGTAAGAGCATCGGTTAGCATTCAACTAATGTATATAGCTCAGAATAATTTACACAGTGTAGTTTAGGATTAAATGGAAGTTTCTAGGTTCCAAGAATCGTCTTTAAAAGTGTTTCACTAAGTGCTTGAATCGTAGATGTTATGGGAGACGACACTGTGTCACTCAGTCGTATAAAAAAGCTAACAGGGTGCGACGCTATAACAGAGTGAAATAGGTTACTTGATCCCGGAATAATGAGCAGCTCGTAGGAAGGAATTGTAAGCAACATTTTTATATGAAGCCAGCACGGCTACCGTGCTCTCGGTCTCGCGGCTCGAGAAAGCATTTGTTTCTCTTTCTCAATACGAAAGAAGTAGCAGCACCTATGTCGCGCCTTTTCTCGCATATCGCACACTAGAGAACATTTGTGCTAGCCATGCAGGAATACCTAAACTTGATTTAATATATTATTTATGTGAGTTTTTTTTTAAATTCGCGCGGCTATTGAGACTTTGCAGATAGATAGAGGTCGTCATCGTTACAAACAAATTCTTACCATAGCAAAACATCCTAGCTTCCTAGCTAACGAAACTTGATAAGTCCACCTGGGTGAGTACCACCGCCTTGTCTATTTCTGCCGCCAAGCAACAATGCTTGCATTAGGGATAAGGTAGCCGGTGCAGTTACAGGTATGAGGCATTTTATCTTAGTCTTTACAGTGACAACGCATCTGCTGTTCTGTATTTTTGTTGTCTGCAACCTAAATGCATGAATCGTAGATGTTGTGACACTTATACCTTACCATCTTTTTTGGTTGGTTGTCTGCTCGTTTGTCACTGCGCAGCATAAAAATATATTTAAAGTGAAACATCGCAGCAAACAGCACGCTAGGAGATTTTGCCATGGGAAAGTGTTTGTCTACGAAGCGGGGTCACCCGCTTACAAGGCTGACGCTCTCGTTACACGGCCATCACAACTCACCGATTACTGATAATAATATATAAATAATTAAGATTTTTTTTCATGTCAATCTCTACGGCTAGCACATAGTGTGCTCTCGCGCGCTAAGCGAGAAAAGGCGCGATGTAGATACTGCTATCATTTTAATCTTAGCATTGAGAGACAGGAACACATGTGCTAGCCGTGCTGTAGAACTAGACAAAGGCTCCGCCTTGACCATGATCCAGGATTTGGCAGATCAGCTAATTTTAATGGAGCGACTGCCATAACAGTATCATGGTTACACTGCACTAATGTTTATGACAGCTCTTACCCATATCCCGCTATGCTCTCTCTCGATGCTCTCATAGTACTTACTCATCATCATAGTCCTAACGCTTATCCCAGCCTCTGCCTGAGTCCGCTTTTCTTTCCGTAAACGGGCCATCAAAAGCCTTTCTTACTTAGTCCGTCCACCGCGAGTCTGCCGCGAGCCCGAGTGCCTTCCACTCTGCCTTGCACAACTAGTCTCTTTATGCTGGTATTATCACGCCGAGACACTTGCCCAAAATTCGGTTTCGAACTATCGAGGAAAGGCGATGCTTAACTTTAAGCTCTAGGAAAATGGAGGCATTATTGGTGCGAAACTCAGTCCACGATATTCGGAGCATTCTCCTCCAGCACCACATCTCAAGAGCATATATTTTCTTCCTTTCGAGGTCCATGTCTCTGCCGCATAGAGGAATACAGGGAAAACGAGCGCTCGCACTAATCGCGTTCCGCCAAATTTTCCCCAGCCTGCTCATTGCAGACCTAGCAATTGCCATGCGCCTTTTAATTTCATAATAATAAGTACTACGATTGTTTAACACCATCAATCCCGTCCCCAGTACGGCGGCATGCCGCACAAGCGCGAGGAGGACATCTACAACGGCGTGAAGCGCGAATGCGAGGATCCCTACTCGTTCGTGGAGGAGGAGGCGATGTCGCTGATGCTGTCGCAGGCGCACGCGCAGCACCCCCACGACCACCACCACCACCAGATGGCGTTGGCGCAGCCCAAGAAGCGGGGCAGGAAGAAGAAGCTCAAGGATGAGAATGGGTGAGTTGGAATTTTAGGTTTGGTGTCGCGTTGGTTGTTTTAGCTAGAATACAATGTTAAATAGGTATGACTTCTGGAAAGAGCTGGCTATCATAGCCGGTTTTCAATCGGTTAGCCGGACTTCGAGTCCAAGTACGGAAAATGGGAGCCTTTAACCTAAACCTAAACATATAGGTATATTTATCTTTAACCTTAGTTAAACGATCCGAATAATGATGCGACGTTCAAATGGACTCCGGCATAACGTAAGTTGCAGGGAACCGTTGCAGCACTGATTTTCAGCAGTTTTTTATCCATTGATAGAACGATAATCTATGGATGGAACTCGAACATGGCATGATGATGATGTATCCATAGTTCCGTTACTGTCCATACCCTATACTTCGATTAGACTTTTAGACAGTCTGGTTAGCTTTCAAGTTTGTTTCTTGCTTTACTCCTTAATCCTTTTCGACGCACTAAACTGGAATGTAGTGAAAATTAACGGGATTAGGAAATGAGTTTGACCACGTGTAAGATTGTGTTACATAAGGAGGTACCTTAGCCAAAATCTATTTTGCAGCCCAATATCCATAGTACTTCGTGTCAGGCTATTCGTATTGTCGATGGTCCCCTTCTTACTGATGGTTTAGATCCTTAATCCCCCAGAGAGACGTTGGCTCTCTGTAAGTTCTCTTACCATATGTACAACGGTGAATGTCCCGTGGAACTGCTCAACTTGGTGCCGCCGTCACTTTTCCTCCATCGCGCCCTCCGACGAAGGAATTGATTTCATCCACACCATATGGATGCCTGGTATCCAAATAACACGGGCATGGCGAGCCGTTTTCACGCGCACGTGCAAGATGTGGAATGAGATCCCTCTCAAAGTCTTTCCTTTGCCTTAAAGGCCGGCACCGCATACGCTCACTAGGCAATAAAAAAAATTCGGCTCTAACGATGCCAAGCCAACGGCGTATGTATGAATATGTATGTCTATTTTCGGGTTTGGAAAATCCGCGGATGTGCAAATTTGTGGTTCCTAGCTTAATGTCACTGTTTTGATATGGCGTTTGACCGTGTTTGTATAGAACGAATTGGCTCACATTTTAAGTGTATGTTCCGGGTTTCCTACTGCGTACCTTCATTGACGAGTAACCCGATATTTCAACGCGGTTGCCTGAATTGCGACGAAATGCCTACCTGACTGTGGCCTCAGCGAGATCGTTGCGCCTGCAAAAATTATTCATAAAAATCATTATGAATATTAATGTCGAAGTATTACGTGTTCCAACGTAGAGAACACGTCCAAGGTTTCCCTCAGTATTACTCATAAACTGCCTTTCTGCCCCATGGCGCAACTTGTTTATCAAACTCGGTAAATAAACTCTAATTATATTCTCACAATGTAGGGATTTATTTACGTAGCACAATACTTTAATATTTAATATTACTTTAACGAAGTATATCTGTCGTGGCCATGTCTTAGAATTGATCACTTCATGATGTGACCGTTGTATTTCATGAAATGGAAAATGTCTGCTGCTATATCACATCATGATATGGTCTGGCCAGATCAATGAATAATCAGTGTTTTACGATCATCGGTCAGCCCCGGCTTCTGCCAGGGTCAGCTTTCCTACTCATTCTCATCCATTTCGCTCGGTCTTAGGCATCCTCGCGTCCGACTCGAATTACGTTTTACGTTAGGACCGGTTAAACGCACAGTTGTGGTCAAATATTCGTAATCATGTATAGTTGAATAGTTACATTATGCACCGTTAGAGGAGCGGTTTTGTGATGCATCAAGTTCATCTTGGCGTTAATGTCCCCTAATAAACTTTGAGCTCCAAAATGGATGGTTACGAAGCTATGACGTTGTTAAGGTAGCAAAAGTATTTCTTAGTATTTTCTTTAGAAAGCTAATTTTAGCAAACGGACGACTTCCCTGCGAACCGGAACCTGCGTAAGGAAGGTGAAGGCTTGTAAGTTTGCTTGGAGTTATTTTAGCCTTCGTTTATGATTACAATGTACACTGTATAGCCAGTAGCCGGTAGGCACCCATAGATGAGTCAGCGAGTTACGTACACAGCGTTCTGCGGCCGATGGTCGAAGAGTTGGCACTGTTTCCTTTATCACAAGAATGACACATTCCCGCAAATAAACCACTTTGTTCGTTACGTCATCGGGAGATTGCGCCGGTTTTCGTTATGTCGATACTGTCTGTGAATAGGTATGTTATTCTGTACTCTAATAGGTTTTGTCCGCGACTTCTTTCGCGTAAAATTCGGGTTTTACGTTCCGGGCCTGTTCCCACGGGAACCGCATTGATTTTCGGGATAAAGTATAGCCTATATGCTATTCTGGTATATAGTCTACATTACTGCCAAATTTCATCAAAATCCGTTCAGTAGTTTTTACGTGAAGGAGTAACAATCATCCATCCGTGCCGTAGAATTTATAATATTAGTATGTTAGTAGGATACTGTAGGCCTGTAGCACCCACGTTTGTCCTATGTCAGTTTATACTTACAGTTGCATTTTTGTATGCTACTGTTAATTTCCCATACTACAACACGCGTTTCATTCATAATTTTTGACACCCTAAATGGAAATCTCCTATTTTCTTCTTGTAATTTTTTGACAACCCTAGAAAGGAAGAAAGGGTTTGGCGCATAATTTCTGGCTTCGATTTTCAAAAATCCTTTCTTAGTGTTCACTTGCACTTACGTCTTCAGTCTTTGATGTAGGTAGTCTTTAAGCTTTGATTAAACTTTCTATAGCTCTATTCTGTATTCGTCGAGGGGATAGCATTGATTTGATAGCGTAGACCAAGGTTTCTCAAACGTATGGCTCCACGGACACCTGTCTAAGTTTCCAGATTACAGCCCCTCCCTTTAAAGAAAAATAATAAAATTGGCTGTAGAAGAAAATAACATGTTTATTTCATTACACGGCAATAAATAATAATAATCATCTTGGCGTTAATGTCCTGGTTGTGGTTGTTTTTTTTTTTTTATGTTATACGGTAGGCAAACAGGCAAGCGGGCCACCTGATGGAAAGTGGTCACCACTGCCTATAGACATTAGCAACACCAAGAGTATCGCTAATGCGTTGCCCACCTCTATAACACGTTGCTCTGGCAGCAAAAAGCAAATGCCACTCCACTGCCAAAGCCACGGTTCTCCAAATCCCCACCCCATGGAGCACTGGAAACCTTACTCACCGGCAGAAACACAATACTATTTAAAAGAGTATTATTTAGCTGCGATATTCTGTAAGGTGGAGGTACTTCCCCAGTCGGGCGGCTCCAATTCGAACGAGATAACCCGCTATGCCCTACCTCTCTTCAAAGTCTTTGTTGTGTTAATGAGGGCCCGGGGTCCGCCTTGACCATGATCCAGGATTTGGCAGGTCAGGTAATTACAGTGGAGCGACTGCCATCTGACCTCCATGACCCTGCTACCAGGGGAATCTGATCAGATTGGATCATGGTAACACATTCAGTCGCCTGAATGTGCAGGTTTCATCACGATGTTTTCCCTCACCGTAAGAGCATCGGTTAGTATTCAACTAATGTACATAACTCAGAAAACAGTCATTGGTACATGGCCGGAGAGGGATTCGATCCCGGGACCTCTGGCTTACGAGTCGTATACTCTAACCGCTCGGCCACCGACGCTCCATACACGGCAATAAATACAGTCCCTAAAAGAAATATCTTTTTAATATTAATGTGATGGGCTTATTTCTTGTCGCAAATTGAGTCATTACGAATAATTTTGGACAATTTTACCCTTAATTCTCTCTCAGTGTCAAGCCGATCTCTGTGTCTCATAACCAGGTGCGAAACCCCACTCCCACATAAGTATTGTCGCGAAGGGCAAAAGCAAATTCACCGCTTTGCGCCAACATGCATGGCGTACGCGCCTGCAAGACATACAGCCAGCATTACCTAAATCTTTTCGCGAACCCGCAATCTTATCGTCCTAGGGGCTCGCGTATCCCACTTTGAGAAACACTGGCGTAGAGCAAAGCCAAAGGCTCTCGATCCTTGGAGACATAAAGTAAATTAAAAAACGATCTGTCCTATTCTCTGCCAAAATAGGTCACTGGTTTCAGTATTGTGCCTCGTTAAAATAAACAAGGAATGAAGTTATTGGGTTTTTAAATTTGCAGACATGTTTGATTCGTGCGATATTACCAAGCATCAGGGTCTCAACTCCGCTAATTTACTATTATAGCTTTAAGCAGAAAAAAACACATATCGCCGCTAAATGGCCCTGTATTGTGAATTTTAATTTTTCTTTTTAATTGCTTCGTTTTATATTATCATGTAGAAATCCATTTTGCGGTAAATCTGATACATTTACTAACCACCAATTGCACAAACATACAGTAAAACGTCAAACCCTTGCAAGAATATACCTAACCTACCTATGAAAAAGGGATACGCCCTTAAGAACGGTCCTTAGGTCGACTTTTAACTAACTTATATTTCATGTAGCTATGTAAACAAATATAGGTAAGTACTTATGTAGTCTATTGTATCGGGCTTACCTTTAATTATCGTATCGATTTGAAAATTTACGAGAAGTGTGTAATGAGGACTGAGATTGTGATAATGGGGCCGAACGTTTTGTATGTGTTTTTAATATTTTGAATTTTCTTTCGAATATAATAGGTACCTTTTCGGCGTCTAAAGGAGCATCAGTGGACGAGTGGTTAAGATATCTAACCCGTGAGCGAGAGGAACCGGGTCAGAATCTCACTGCGGCCATGTACCAATGACTTTTTTCTGAGATATGTATTACGGTAAGAGAAAACATCGTGATGAAACCTGCACATCCAGGCGACTGAATGTGTAACCATGATCCAATCTGGTCAGGTTCCCCTCGCTGCGGGATCACGGAGGTCAGATAGCAGTGTCCACCTGTAATTATCTGATCTGCCAAATCCTGGATCATGGTCAAGGCGAGAGCACAACCGGGACATTTAGGGAGATCTAGGATTTGGCAGATCATTTGGTAAAATTTTTTTGGCGCGTTGATAACTCCCCTGGTATTGCTGATGTCAGTAGGCGGCGGTGACCACTTTCCATCAGTTGGCCCGCTTGCCTGTTTGTCTGCCGTATACCATAAAAAAAAATTAACGCTAGTTGGCGCCGGTGGATGGTCCATCTAGTTTTATTTCTTGTGAAAAATCTCTCCACGACCGCACATGCGTGGCTACGCGGTCGCCTGCTGTTGTAACTGCGGCGTTGGCTCACGCGGGCAGCCTTCGCTCGTTGACCCACTAAACGTTATCGTGCTATCTGATGTCCTCACGGCGGCCACACCGCCATTGTTGTAGCGCACCGGACTGAACGCCTAGCGTATGGTATTGGTGTTCACGGCCGCGTCGTCCCTTAGCACTAGGTGGGGTGGCGGGCAAATATAGTATCATACTTCATCGTAGTACCAATATCCAGATACTCTCGCGCGTGAGGGTCCGTCGTCTGCCTCGACCGCTATCCAGTTTTTGGCAGATCAGGTAATACAGTAGAGCGACTACCGTCGCAATTCTGTGTCCCTGTTATGAGGGGAACTTGACTAGATTGGATAATTCTGTAAAATGTTTCCTTCGCCGTGAAATACTTAATTGAAACTCAGTATTATATTCGCAATTTTTAACGCCGTCTGGTGCAGGTACCGCGGGGTAGAATAGAACAAACTCCAACCCCTTTCACTTGATCTTATAAAGAAGCTTCTAAGCGGGCATCGGGCA
Source organism: Blastobasis lacticolella (assembly GCA_905147135.1). NCBI lineage: Eukaryota > Metazoa > Arthropoda > Insecta > Lepidoptera > Blastobasidae > Blastobasis > Blastobasis lacticolella. Next base: position 3,450,474 of record LR990062.1, on the reverse strand, counting down.
TTACATTTACTGTAATATGTAGCTGCAATTTGTTTTTCGTCATAGGTCAAGTGGGAAAGGACGCACTTTGCCACAACAACAGAGTGCGGTTACAGTACCTAGAAAAATGGCAATAGGCAAATGTCTAGCAATGGTTGCCGGCAAGGCCACTGTGTTGCAGCCATATACTATAGTAAAACAATGCACGTTTAGAAGCCGAAAGACCGCCTATGGGTCTGAATGTGTAAAATCGAAGTCCAAGCCCCCTTCCATTTCGAGTGTGGTACAATGCGACTAATGTACTATAGATTCAGTTATAGATAGAATAGGACCAAGATAAGTCCGCATTGCCTGACAGTGGTAAAAATTATGAAGTGTGGATATGGCAATATCGATTGGATAATCTGTCCTTGTCAGTCTTTCTTGTAAACATTCAGTTATTTGGTCACTATTAGCTTGAACTTGTACTTCTAGTTTGTCTAAATTATTAATCATACTGAAAATTATCTCCCGCACTTCCTTTTAAGTGTTTTGCCCATTATTTAATAATATTTTCCATAACTCACGAAAATAAACAATCCTACAGAAATCAAATTGTTTGTTATGACTTTTATTAATGACGATCTATGCCATTAAAAAAACTTGGCATAAGTTGCCATACAGAGTTTTTTTTTTATAAGCGATGTGGACTTATCGTGGTCTTTCTTATTTTACGTCCTTCAATTAGCGGGTAAAATGGGACCAATGTATTACAGATGTAGGTATAGATACGTCCTTCGTTTACCAGGTATAGGTTACGATTTTTATCACGCTTCTATTACCCTAAAAACATGTTAATATCTTGTAAGACCCATAGGTGGATGCAAGCAAATTTGATTTATTTATTTATTAAGGATTTTCAAGAAAAGGTGACACCTACTTGGCTTTGCTGTTTAGTAAGAAAAGCTTTCCTCTTTGTCACATTTAAAAAAATGTTGCTCGGGCAACAGATCCCCAGGCAAAGAGCTTTACAGAGCGCATTATAAATATTGAAGCGAAACGTTTGGTGCGATATCGACAGGCTACTTATTTTGAGTTTAATAGCCCGCGTCCCCTACTCCGAAGATTGAAGGGGTAAGGAGTGCCCAGGAGTGGAGCAAGAGACCGTCTATGTTCGAGGCTTTGCAACTTTGACACAGTTATGGCTGTGTCATTAATGACACATTTCTGGCTGAAGTCCATGGCAGCCAGACGTTATTGAGCTGATCCAGGGCTCTGGCTGTCAAACCTAGCTAAAAAGGGTTTTTTAATGTTTTGGGACAGACAACCAGGCTAGCGGTCTACCTGATGGAAAGTGGTAATCGCCGCCTATGGACATCAGCAACACCAGGGGAGTTACCAATGCGTTGCCCGCCTCTGAAGAGACCTCTAATATACCTCCCGATTTGCGATAATATACTCTCGGGTTCAAGCAGTGGTATTAAGTGGTGGGGCCTTGTTATTAAGGTATTTCCTATGAAGCCGATACACCCTAGAAATCTAGATGTATCGGTATTCAGCAGTACGTCTCGCGGTGTTAACGCCGGGGGTGCAGTGTGGGGCCACTTTCGCCAACGTCACGCGCCGACGCCCGCGCTCGATTTGGGCGCGAAACGTGCGCAGGCGCGGCGACGCTGCGCTATGCTCTGATGCATCGCCGCGGTGGGCACAAGAAAAAAAATGCACGTGCCAATGCCAATCGGTACTAAAACATTTTTCGGATAAATGTGATGATGTTGCTTTCTTGTCAAATCATCAAGGCTGCTCTACATCAGAGGAGGGTTGCTTGGTAGGCGGCGAGTCAGTAAAATGATTTTTTTTTTAAATAGTCTCAATTGACTGCCATCTCACCTGATCGTAAGTGCAGATGCAGTTTACGGTGGAGCATTACCTGTCTATTTAATACCTGACTTAAAGAGACTCTCGGAAAGGAAAACATGTGCACTGTACTCGTGTTCTGTTCTGGCAGACCTTACGATAGGTCGGGCTTTAGGATAGGTAGATTTCTAGGATCGGTTCTTTGTTCTGTTAGAACTTAGGATAGGTCGGCCTTTAGAATAGGTAGATTTTTAGGATGGGTTCTTTGTTCTGGCAGATCTTAGGATAGGTCGGGCTTCAAGATAGGTAGTATTTTAAGATGGCTTCATGTTTTGACGGTGTGACCGGGACTCTAGTAGGTTTATGTTAGGCAGTTTGGTTCGGTCGGTGTAAGCTTTATTTGGACTAGGGAGCCCGCATTCTGAAGGTGTTGTCTCCTGGGTCCACTCGCGGGAGTGCATACACTCATCTGGTGTGATTGCACTACGAGCTAGGTAGGTTTGGTAATACTGGGGATCGGAAAGTCCGTTGGCTGCCTTATTGAATACACATAGGCTAGGTATTTTTAAATAATATTTTTATGAGTAGTTTGTTTGTGCTCGCTCGTTGATAACATCGCAAAGTGTGTTTTTTTTATTGTTGCAAATGTTATCCTTCAGACAGACGCGGTACATAGCGCGCTGACCTTGAACCGGGGCCTAGCCGCACCGTGCGGGTTCTGGCAATGGTATGATTGATCAGCAACATTATCAGCGATGCCGTACGGGCCGGCGCGTACGCAATGCTGTAGAGTATAGCGGAATCGATTTGTCCTGTATAATTGAGTCGAACGAGATAAGAGATCGCCCTCGGTTCCCGACTGCGGAGCAACTCGCGACACACTGATGTTGCGCAATCGCGATCGAGCCGTTTCATAATAAATCCGCTGTATTGTTTGCGGCGATGTTTGGAAAAGTGTAGCGACCCGCTTGGGAATGGGTACGTGTACAAACTACACCTAATGCTACGCCACGAAATGCTACGGATTCATGGTTAGAATGCGCAGTAGTACTCTCTGCCAACGGATCTGTAACGCCGATTACAAGCTGAACCTTTTAAGGCAATGTGAAGAGACACTATCTGTAATGTGATTTTAAATTCTAATCAGTAATAGTACGTCGACGTAGTATAAAACGGTTCATCATATCAGCCAGAAGACGCCCACTGCTGGGCATAGGCCTCCCCCAGAGATCTCCACAAAGACCGGTCCTGTGCTTTCCGCATCCAGCTGGTACCTGCGATCCTTACCAGGTCGTCGGTCCACCTTGTAGGAGGCCACGCTGCGTCGTACCCATAAAACGGTTAGTTTTGTGTAATGAATAACCCGTGGTTAACCATATACCTAACTGACAGTCTCGATAAGTCAAAGTATAGGTAAGCATGCTACCGGTCACCAGGTACGATAGGCGGACGTACCTTAGCTTGCCTATAAAAATATTCAAACCTTCATCCCGTATCACTTGACCTATTGGTGTAGACGCTATCATCAATTATAGATAGAAAATAACTCTAGCTCACATTATTGAGCCCTAGTTTTCCTGTGGCCGGCGCAGGCGCCGCCGCCGCCGCACACACAATATAGTAAACAAACGCGCCGCGGCCTTGGCGCTAATGTATGCAAATCAGGAAGCGACGCGTTATCTGCACGGCCTCGCGCCATCGGCCAATGATCAAGCCGGGGACTTGGTGCACTTGCGGCGTGGTTCATGTCCTACGGCGGGGGTGGGGCGCGGGAGGGGGTGTTTTTGATGTGAAACTTCGGCTTGGTGCACTCACGATGTGCTTAAGGGGCGCAGGGGGGGTTCGGTCGCAAATAGCGCTGTGACGTCATGACGTCTTGCACATCTCCTTCATGTCCTACGGCGCGGGAGGCGGTGTTTTTGATGTGAAACTTCGGTCGCGAATAGCGCTGTTACGTCATGGCGTCCTGCACGTCTCCTTCATGTCCTACGGCGGGTGAAGGGGCGCTGAAGAGGGTGTTGATGTAAAACATTTGTCGCGAATAGCGCTATGACGTCATAGCGACCTGCACGTCTCTTTGAGCTTTGCTAATATTTAGAAACTTGTCAAAATTTCGAAGGGTCAGGTGCGGACGCGGCCAGATGAGTCTGAGTGCGTACAGCGGTATGGCCGCCGAACTATACCATACGCGTGCTGAGTCCACCCATGTTGTTGCTATGCGAGTGCGCGGGACCCAAATATCAGTGTTAGATACAGACCGGCACGGTGCTAGCAAACGCAGATAAGTCGTGCGCACAACTGTATGGCCGCCGAAATATATCATACGCGTGTATGGACGGCCGGCCAGCTGAGACCATCCATGTTGGCGCTACGCGAATACGCGGGCCAACACCGATTGAGTTTGTATGGACTGGCCGCCAGATGAGTCTGCGCGCGCGTATCGCCGATTACACCTACAGTCCCATATGTAGAGGGTGCTCACTACAACGCTAGCGGACTCTCTTTGTTTTGTATACCATATTACCAATGACGCCATTAGTAGTAGGTAGGACGATATAACGCCAGTTCCACTTGTCCTAATAGCGTTGTGTAGCGCATTTTGGACACCTGCGGCAAATTGCGGCGGAATAGAACGCGTTACCTGCGAGTGTCTTCACTGATCATTATAATCTAGACTAGCCCACAAGGCTTGAGTGAACAGGCTGTTCCTAGACAGGCATGCTCCATCATCGACCGCAGCGTCACTTACCACCTGGCTAGTCTAATTAACAAAAACAATACTTAAATTCATCGTACGAGTCTTCATCGTATTTCCCGTCGTCGTTGCCTATCACGTATAGGTTGTAACAAGTTGTGTTGCAAAAGGCAGTCCTCCCTTCACGCAGCAAGGGCCAATTAGTAGACTCAATGCGGAAATGGGAGCCTAAACCTGGTTCGGATATTCGTATGCGTGGCGGCGGCGGGGCGGCCCGGTGACACGGTTCCGCGAGACGCCCGATTTAGCGAACTCGCGTTACTAAACATTTTTTCACTACTAGTAGTAGATTGTAAGGGCGCCGCAGGCTACGTCAGATACCATAGAGCCCCATAGACCCATAGAGTTCGTGTCCCGTGAGGAGTCCCTGCAAGAGAGGCGCTGTTGTCATTAGACGGCTGTGTTTTTCTTTAGCTATTAAATAGTTATAGTTCCACTGAGTGATAGAGCCCCGCGGAAAGGAAGAGAAAGAGGTCCCGCGGGAGACCCAAAAATCGATCGATTGACATCGCCGAGACGGATACAAGAGCCAACGGCTTACGACGTGAAGATGTCGAAGTCGAGCAAAGTGGAGAAAACAGAGCAGGAAAGCGGACCGTGGCAGCAGCCGGGATTGACCGCTTGAAAGATGACAATGACCCCATGAGTTCCGCTAACTACCACGGGACACATGAAACGAACTCTACCTATTCTCCGTCCATCGGACGTTGCCAGACAACCTCGGATGAACGCAGAATACAGACTCCTCATCTCCTCAAGCCTGTCAGTCCTGCCATCGCCGATTACCGTCATCTCCGTCACCGGCGCACGCGCACACGAAACTGCGTTTATTAATCGCACTCGCGCGTCAAGTCATCCGTGGCCGCACGCCGCCGAACCGCGGGCGGGTTTCTCGGGTGCAGTTTCTCCGCGCATTCCCGCGCACCGTGTTTACCGGCGCGGCGGGTATTTCGGTCCCGGAACCGGCGCGCGCGCGGATTCGGATCAAGGCGGCGTGGCCCCCCGCCCCGCCCCGCGGACGCCCGCCCGCACAATCGCTGTAGGTTGCCAGTACGAAAAAACGAAATCGTAGAATGTACCAATTGGAAGGGGTAAGGTGGATCCCAGATCCCAGTTCTGGGAGAAATGTCAGCTTTATCCACCGAGTGACAGCGTTACTGTTCTAGAATCCTGGTCTTATCGGCAACCAGAGTTGCCACCTTCAGTTAGGTGTTTTTGAAATTTTCTCTTAATGTTACTGCAGTGGCGTAAATACCTCAGAAGGCGGTCTTGGGCTCAGAAACTAGAGAACGGCAAATTTTTATACCCAAATACTATATTTAACTACATAACCACATGAAAGTGGTTAGCTAAATGCACTAGGCTAGCAGTTAAAGATCGCTGACTCAAACGGTAAACTCAACAATCCAGCCAAGTCTCGCCCATCGGGCAACCCTTACGAGCCTATACCGTTTTCATAGGCGGGCAACGCATTTGCTGCCACCAGGTGTTCCGAATGTCTTTGGAAGTGATCGCTACCATCAGGTGACCCACTTGGTCGTATGCCTCCCTGAAACCTGTACTGTAAGAAGCCTTCTGGGTTTTTTATACTGTTCATTGATAAACTAGCGGATAACCAACCTGAAGGTTAGCGGTTTCGTATACCAAAAATGCAGAATCGCTAGTGTGTTGTCATTGTCACTGTGAGGACTAACTACTAACTATAATTGCATCAACTATCTTATCTTTTACACCGGAACATAACAAAATATATAGAAATATACCTATAGAAACTCACCTAGGCCTCCTCAGGCTCGACGGAGTATTACAACCTGCTTCCTAGATTTCCCGTGAGCCGATTAAAAAGAAAAAATAGATCAAATAATTGTAATGGACGGCGTTGATTAGACACGATTCTCAAAAATAAATCAAAACGGGACCGTTAGATGTATAAAAATGTAGGCATTTTGCGCTTTCTTCTCAGAAAATGTTCTAAAACTAAGTATATTTTCACGTTACATCTTTCCGAGTTACTTCAGTTACCAAATTCAATACTTGAGAATCCTGTCTAAGCAGCACCATCTAGTGAGGCAAGCCGTACTATACTTTTTACTTCATAAAGTAACTGTCTGAAAAGAACCCCTCATTGAACCATAGAGCCAGTGCTCCCTACCGTGTAAGGTATTTCTTTCCTTCTTAAAGTAGCTGTCTGAAAATCCCTCATAGAACCACAGGGCTGGTCCTCCCGGTATAAGGAGTTACTTTCCTCATTGCCATCACCAAGTTCACAACACGTGTCCAAAACACGTCGGGCCCACGCTCTAATCGCGTTCGCATGCGTGCGATTGATCTCAGGAACGCGACCTCCACGCTCCAACGGTTGTTGTTGAAAAAATAATTTAATCCGAATAATGTCACGATTGATATAACTCTGATAATCGAGGTACCTGCGTGCGATACTCTGTTACCTACACACGTGTGCCCTTTATGTTTCACGCTATTTGGATGTTCGTAACATTTCTACGCGTCTCTAGGCGCGTATTTTGTGATATCTTGTCCTTCTTATTGTCATCCATTGCTAAGATATTTCTATCGATACAAGTATTGATATGATTGCTATATTAATGAAATCCTCGCTAGGTACAAATACCTAAAATGCGTCCTAAGAACCCGTACTGTTTTTGGTTCGAATGGTAACTGTGTCTAGTGGTAAACGTGACCGACTCGCAAGCGAGAGGTATCGAGTTCGAATCCCATTGCCGCTATATACCAACAACTACTTTCTAAGTTAAGTACATTAGTTGAACACTAACCAATGCTCTTACGATGAGGGAAAACATCATGAAACCTGCACATTCAGGCGACTGAATGTGTAACCATGATCCAGTCTTGTCAGGTTTCCCTGGCAGAGTCACGTAGGTCAAACGGCAGTCGCTCCACTGTAATTACCTGATCTGCTAAATCCTGGATACTGGACATTAACGCCAAGATAATTTTTACTGTTTTTCGTTCGAAGTAGATGAAGGTACAAATGATACAAATTGTCTAGACACATTTTTCTTTAAAAGTAAAATTAATGCTTATTTAAAGTGAGATCTAAATGTTTGGTCCACGTTTGTAAATAAACTCGTAATATTCTGATATTTATGACCGCGACGCTCTGTTTACTATCTTTCAGAGGACGTTTCGCTAAACAACCGTATTAACCCGTGTTCTGTCACAAACATAGCTTAAAAGATGTAGGCTGGAGTTCCAAATTGATAGGTTTCCCGGCGAATACAATCTACAGACCGGTAATCAAATCATACAGGCGGACAACAAATATATGATCGGTGTTTCGTAATTATTTCTATAATCTCTCTAACTTACAAATATAAAGTCTAGCATGCAGAATGTAATCTACACACAAGTTACAGAAATCCAAATTATTTAGATCGAGACAGTGTTTTCTTTATACTGTGACATGGGATAATTCAACAAGTACCAATATTACGCCATTCTGCGTATCTACGGACCTGAGCTTTGGCCTTCCTAGCGTTTAGTGTTTATAGATATATTTATTATTTTCTTACAATTTTTTCGGTTAGTTCTTTTTATGACAATGTTATTTTAATTTCTTTTGATTTTATTATTTAATTTCTGCTGTATCTATTACAAGTTCAATTCTTAATGCTAAATAAATACTTTTTTATTTATTTACATCCTGTGAGATTTCATGAAGTACCACCGTGCATCAGTTCTCTGGCACCCATAACACGAGTTTGTTTGCTTTGGGGCTAGATGGCGCTGTGTGAACTTGTTAATTATTACAGCCCATAACAGTCCACTGCCGGACTAAGGGCCTCTCCCACGAAAGGGGAGGTTATTGCCATAATCTCCAAGTTTGGCCGGTGTGTTAGAGATCGCAATGTTAAAAATATAACAATGGAAAACGCTGCTGTCCATTTTCCAGCCTACGGAGACTAGATATTTTGCCTCAAAACATTAGCCGCTTTGCACGATACTCCAAGTGTAAGGGGTTGGTGCTATTCTACTCTGCCGGACACCATGCGGCCGACTCAACAACCAATCACACGGTGAATTTGTTCAAGCATATTTATTCATTGTCCCCAGCATGGAGATAAAAGCGGACGGCGCGCTGGTGGACGGCCAACCGCGGCCGGTCAAGGAGCGCAAGAAGCACGACCGGTTCAACGGCATGAGCGAGGAGGAGGTGGCGCGCCGCACGCTGCCCGACCACCTCGCTGAGAACCTCGACATCATCATTGTGAGTACGGTCGCAGACGCTGACTACGGTACTGACAGGGGGGCTATGCTTGCGCTGTGATCTTGAATTCGACATTTTCTGTAGGCAAAAAACAGATTTTTTTATACGAATAAGGTGGCTGAGCTTATAGGCTGAGCTCGTCTAATCTAAAATGACGCGCCCCACTATCGCATTAACGCACACAAGCAAGTTTAAAATATGGACGCAATACATATACAAATGCCGTTGTAATTGGTCATTCAGTTGCCGGTGAAATTCAAACGTAGAAGCACGCGTCGTTCATTGGCTCCCACACAGATGAAGTGTCGTTATCAATATTTGCACTCACACATCGAAATCAACTAACTAAGTAGTGGGGCGCGTCATTTTAGACTAGACGAGCTCTACATATGTACATAAAACACTTAATTCAAACATAATTTGAATTAAATACAACCCAGGAATCCTAAGGGGCCAGGTCCTCCTGGAAAATAGTCCTAGATACGCTAATGCCTGCCTGATGGTATTTGAATTGAATTGAATTGAAGATAGTGGAGAGACCATGTTTTGGCCGCAATAGACATTTCAATGTCATTATTAATCCAGATTTGTGGCTGGAATAAGTATCCGTAAAATGTGTGTGTAGTTGACCGAGAGATCAACGTACGCCGTTGTCAATCCATTCCACACGAACTATATCCACAAATAAAGAATGCGAAATAAAGAAATTGAAATATGTATTAAAACGTCACCGAAATCGGTCTTCGACTTTATATGATTGTTGGAGATAATTTAGAAAATTTTATTTTTGCCTATGTTGCCAAAAGATAATGTTGAATTCGAGATGTAGCGCGAGGTAGGCCCCCTGATACACAGATCACATCTTGCCACTGACACATATACATTCATACATACACACACAGTTTGAGTTTGAGCTGGGGCGGTTGGAGCTCTACCCAACTTTTTACTATAAAAGTAAAAACTGTGAAAGAATGATTAAACGGCTTTGATTACCTAGATAAGCAGTACGAGTAGGTACAATCAATCAAGGTATACCCCACCAATCAAGGTATACATAAGGGCACATTAATTAAAACACCAATACCAATATGAAAAAGATAAAAGATAAGAAAAGTAAAAGAGGTATATACTGGAACTAATATATTTCATAATGGCCATTACTGGCTACACCATCTTTCTTTTTTGTATCGTTTCTAAAAAACACACTATAATATATTTCCATAATAATTATGGCTTATTTTCATCAGACGCCACGGCCGATCGACAAACCGACGGACAACGCCTTTTACATATACAATTAAACGAATTATGCGAAGATGCCCACGTTTCTAATCAATTATTATTAAAGGCTGCACATTGGATGCGTTCGAAAAATAATGATTGTTAGCCTTTCATCGTGTGTCAGTATTAACGTATCTGGGCGTTTACACATGTTTCTCACACGCCAATTCGTGTGTGAAGCAAATTCTCGATTGATCTATACTACTGAAAGAAATAAAGAAAGAAAACATTGATTGCACATGGATGGACACACCACGACACGACAATTAGGTACAAAAACTAGCTACTACTAGTATACTTACAATATTTTTTAACCCCTGATGTAAAAACAGGGGTGTTATAAGTTGGACGTATGTACCTGGAGCTCTGTGACGGCGAGTCATCCTGAAATCTTAAACATGTCTTGTAAAATCTGCAGGTATGTCACCCTAAACTGGCGCTAGTGATAGGGTTCAGTGATAGTATAGTGGTAAATATTGAGAGGATAGGATTGTGTGATTGAGTGTCGGTGGCCGAGCGGTTAGGGTATCGGACTCGTAAGCGAGAGGCACCGGGTTCGAAACCCGCTCCGGCCATGTACCAATGACTCTTTTCTGAGTTATGTACTTTGATTGACTACTAACCGATGCTCTTAAGGTGAGGGAGAACATCGTGATGAAACCTGCACATTCAGGCGACTGGATGTGTAACCATGATCCAATCTGGTCAGGTTCCCCTGATAGCAGGGTCACGGAGGTCAGATGGCAGTCGCTCCACTGTAATTACCTGATCTGCCAAATCCTGGATCATGGTCAAGGCTGACCCAGGGCCCTCGTGCGCGAGAGCATAACCAGAACATTAACGCCAATATGATTTTTTTTTATTGAGAGAATGGGATTAGTTTGTAAGCTAAACACTCTACACGAAGCAACAATAGCTAGAACGTGAGATGTCTCTCCGTATTGTGACTAACTAATGTTGTTATGACTGGACCATTGTGCAATAAATTATATACAAAAACACAAACCATTGACAGAAATGAGGTATAACTTTGTACATTGAAAGTGATACTGCGTGTAGTAACGCACTGGAAAGATCTTGTGTGCGGAGTGTCGTGTTATAAAATTATAGACATGACAATTCAACTCGGGATAAATACAATACCTTATGTATTTTCTTTTTATGTAATACGGCAGACAAACAGGCAAGGCCACCTGATGGAAAGTGGTCACCGCCGCGTATGGACGTCGGCAACTAAGGGCGCTACCAATGCGTTGCTTGCCTCTAAAGATACCTCTAATATATCTCATGAACAATCCTATGTCATAGTCCAAACGATACCACTATACTTTAACGATATAACTTATGTGTCGTTCTGGGATATAAGCTACCACTGTGCGAAATTTCAACTATATTCATTCAGCCGATTTGAGTAGATTTTTGGGTAACAAACATCCACTTTCATATTTATAACATGGACGATACACTGCACTATAACACTATCTAAATCCCATACAACATTACGCACTTTACTTTATAAAGTTAGATGATACTATCTTCGCTCACGGCGCTGAGTGTTAGTAAGGTTGCACATACATATTCATTCGTAGAGTTAGCTGCAGAGAGAACTGACCCGCCTCCTATATATTTAGTGTATGATATTCTAGTATATGCTAGGGGCGGGATACACTCAGCTGACTGAACATGCGAATCCGGGCGCAAGAGCACAACCGGGACATCAACGCCAAGATAACAATTAGTTAGAATTTTTTTTGGCAACGTACCTTACTTCTCAGTAGCGACATCAATGAGCAATTTTCCAGTAGGTACTGACAGATGGTATTAATAATGATCAAGAGATGGCACTCTCAGTAATTTTGTAAGACTAAAATTATAAAAAATCCTTGTTTAATTTGAAACTACAGGTATTTAGTAAAACGTCTTTAAAATAAATGGATGAAATATCTGGAGTTTATTTAATTCACCTATTTGCTAAGAATTTCTCATCTGTATTGATTATTGTGATACAGAAATCTTCTATTGTGTCTATGCAAAAAATAGGCAGCTTTTCTGCAACTACACAGCCTGGCCTTATACTTGATAAATAATAAACATGTTTATTCTTAGTTTGTAATCCCATTTTTCGCATACAATTATTACCAAAACTGTCGATTGCGCCATCTAGTGAGTGCTTAGGAATGCTATAAATACCTCTTTGAAAAGTGCTCATTGGATTTTGAAATCTCGGAAACATTCATTTTAAAACATTTACAAAACAACATCATGGGGCTTACCATGAGCTCTTATAGCAGGACCTAAACAGAAGTGCCCAGCCTAAAACGAGACAAGCTAATGTGACACATATAGCGCTGTCTCGTTCTAAGCAGGGCAATTCTGTTTAGGTCCTGGAACGGTACCGCCGATCTTCACTCGCATGATACCATCCTCTGGGATGACGTCACAGAATATCCGAAATGCTTGTTGTCCTCCTGTCGTCCTGCTATAAGAGCTCATTGTAAGCCCCCCTGTATTAAGCCAGTCCATACAGCAGCGTCCATCTTGATTCCAGATCGGCATAAACCCGGGTCTGTTCGCGGCGTACAAGGGGCACCACTACGCGGGCCCCGGGAACCACTTCTGGAAGTGCCTCTACCTGTCGGGGCTCACGCGCGAGCAGATGAGCGCCGATGAGGACTATAAGGTACGTGTTTTGATCCTAGATAGGGACAAATGAACAACAACCAGCATGGTAATCATTAGTGTGCCTTCGCGCGCGATATGCGAGAAAAGGCGCGACATGGATACTGCTATATATTTTATCTTAGTATTGGGAGGGGGAAACAAACGATCTCGCGCTGCGCGAGTAGTGTCGCGAGCACACTTGTGCTAGCCGTACTGATAAGAGTATCAATGTTGTTGATCGGCGGGAAAAATAGATAAGGCTGTGGTACTCACCCAGGTCGAATCCTCAGACTTGACAGAGTCCAACTACCTAATTATTGGCGTAAGTGCATTGACGCACCCGCAAATCCAGCCCACAGAAAAATAATATTTGGCGGGAGCAGTGGAACTGTATTTTCTTTGTTTTTGGCGTAATAAACGATATATTTATTTATTATATTCCCTAGCTGCTACACTTCGGCCTAGTTATTAAGTCTAAATAACTAACTGTACACAAGAGAAAAATCATATCACTTTGTAATGAGAGCTTGTGTTTTCTCCGCCAACAAACTACAATGCAGGTTGGGGGAAGAAGTAGAACTGTATTTTCTTAATTATGACGTAATAAAAAATTAATTTATTCATTTATTTATTCCCTAGCTGCTGAACTTCGGCATAGGCTTCACGAACATGGTCCCGCGAGCCACCAAGGGCTCGGCGGACCTCACGCGGCGCGAGATCAAGGAGGGCTCGGCCGCCCTCCTCGAGAAGTTGCAGACCTTCCGCCCGAAGGTAGCCGTCTTCAATGGGAAGCTCATATACGAAGTGTTCTCCGGGAAGAAGGACTTCTGCTTCGGGAAGCAGCCGGACACCATTGCTGGCACTAACACGGTGAGCTATTTGGGGGTTTCTTGACGTCGACTTACTTAGTTTGTAAGGTTGTTTAAGGCTTGTGTCTTCCGCTCGCTGTCCGACGAGTGTACTAGCGCGCTCCATACAAACATGGTTTAATCATATTTTCAATATTACACTCTATCAAAGTCAATTAAATCTTGTTGACCCAGAAACTAATATCTTTGCTTGTGGCTTGACAGATTTTCATTAAAATAAGTCGTTCCAAAATTACACGGGATTTAAGATTTGCATACAAATTTTAAATTCTATACAACTTAGAAACGACGTTCTGGTTCTGACAGGGTACTAGATTTTCTGGATCTCGTCTACTAAAGTTCATTGGCTTTGATAGCGTAATATTGAAAATATGATCAAACTACGTTTGAGGGACTTTTCTCTTAAAGTGGCCACCGCTGCCTATGGGCGTTACAACATGTAACGACTACGGGCTCTGGCACCGAATATGCAAATGCCGGGCTCATGAGCCAGAACCACATTTCCCACAGAGCGTTGGAGACTTTAATCACACAAAATTCTAGCACTAGGGCAAGAGTTAGTTCGCTTTTATGCCACGCGCCAAAATGTGTGGCTATATACTTTGTGGTAATGTCATATCGGTCTATTAAATAAAAATAAAAAATAACTATAGAGATATTTTATTCATAAATCGTTAATTGTTTTCCCATACTGTCGATCTTCACTTATCATCATCATCTATGGTCACCATACTCGGACCACTTTATTTTCGTTTGAGACATAACAATGTTGACCAGCCGGCAAATTACGGCATTACACAGATACACAAAGCCTGTTTTCGCCGGGTGTAAAAAATCACCCCGTACACAAATGATATTGACGAGCCATGGACTGCTGTATGACGCAAACCTTCCTATTCCAGTACATGTGGGTGATGCCATCATCGTCGGCACGCTGCGCCCAGCTGCCGCGGGCAGCCGACAAGGTGCCGTTCTACGCGGCGTTGAAACGCTTCCGGGACTACCTGAACGGCCTGGTGGCACACGTGGAGGAGGCCGAGCTGGTGTTCCCTGACACGACGGGGCGGAGGCCGCAGGAGGAGATGGAGATTCGCAGGTACAGCGGCACCAGGTGACCACTATAGTGAAGGCGGAGGCCGGGGGCGGGTCATTGGACCGGGGGTGGTGCGGTTTTGAGTCGTTGTACGCTGGCAATGTTAGTCTGGCTCCTTAGAAATACAATATTAATTCATTCGAGTCGTGGTACGGTTGCAATTTTAGTCTGGCTCTTTGGAAATGCAATGTTTATTCGTCCATAGTACAATTATTTTATGTATTCAGATATAGCTAAATAGACGATGGGTTTGCCAGGGAGCACGATGTCCATGATTAGGTCTGACGCTGTCCGTATGACCGTGAGGCCGATAGGTGTGGAGGTTTATGCTACGGATGAGAGGCAATATTCAGGTGTTCGCGCTGTGTCTAGCCACCAATGAGAAAAGAAACCCTTTTTAAGAGGACATGACATGCTGTCTAATAATGCGTGTATATTGCTTATACCTTTTGATATATAAAGTGGCCAACGAACAGGACCTAGGTTTAGAACTGTAATTCCCTAGCATCAAAGTATCCAACATAGGCGAATCAAAAAGATAGTCGTCAATCTAAGGAGTTTTGAACCTCTTCTACTCAGGTTTTTAAAACAGGTTCGCAAGAAAGTGGTTTGCCGAAATTGAAGGCGCTACTTACAGTCACATATAATTTAATAAGTCAGTTGTCCTCCTGTCACCTTGTTTGCCAAGCCGTACAAGAGCCATCGCAACCGCCACTCGCCACCGTGGCCCGAGTCCGATAACTCGTCCCCGGCTGAATTCACGCTGTGTGTGCGACTGTTTCTGTGGCGGGCCGAGTGAACTAAATTGTTTGTTACGCACACACGGATCAATACGTAGTAACTTAACCTATATTTGTAAAAAGATATCTACGAGAATGTAGCCTGAACTGCTAGATAGATCTATTTGAAAGAAAAACGCAAAGAACAATTTCGACTGGCTTTTAAATAACAAAAACAACGCATCGAATTAGAAATTACAAAAGCTCAACTCAAACATTGAACTCTAAAGTTGAAAATGTATGTCGTTGGCTGAATAAATAATGGATAATGGAGATTTTCGGGATTGAAAACTCCATCAAATGGCACTACTGAGAAGTAAGATAAACACTAAGGTAAGGTACGGTCCGTTGTCAAAATACTGCCGTGCAGTGTTAGACAGTGTTGGACAGAAAAATCGCTGTAAAATTTCGGATCCATTCCAACCAATCGCAAGGCTTCATTTTTACATCAGACCTCAAGTCTCAGTAGCGACATCTGATAGAATCTTTTAAAATCACGATAGCCCTCATTGGAGCGTGTGTGCCGTGTGTCGTTTAACTTCCTAACCTCGGTAACCCAAGGCCGACTAGGCACAGAAGAGAGCTACTCAACCTACCCAGTTTAGGATATGATCTCTGGTTTCTAAGCGCATCTATAGTGATGCAAGCTTATTTTATATTGGTAGTTGATGTGTTGCCTACTGTGCTAGCTAGAATCACTGGCTCGCCGCATCAAAACGGTCCCACCACAGTGGGGCAGGCGCTAGGCCGCACTACTGAAGCTTCTGTGCAATTTTGACCACTATTCACGGGCATAACACGAAATTCGTTTAGCTGTAACTTAAAATTGCCGCTCTCAAAATGGCCGTTTTCTGTCAGGTGGACGGTCCGTCTATGTGCCTCCATTGGCAATAAAATAAACTTTTGAGTTGTACACTTTCACTAGACATATTATCGGGTTTGTTACCACGGTTAGTATTGTTTTTACCTCGATATTTTGACGCAGATGCAGTTGCTTTTGAGTTGTGTATGATTGTCTGAAATATTTATTTGTAAAAACAACAAAAACAACTACCTCTACATAGTGACTGCTTACCATCAGGCAGGCCGCAAACTTGTCTGCCAACTTTGTGGTAATAAAACAAAAAAACAAATTAATAACAGATACTCAGCAGTGTACCACTGAGTACTGCAATTTTGGCTTACAGCTAACGGACTTTGTGAAATAGGAGAACAGTAAATTCATATTCCTTACACGGGACCTTTTACAAACTAGTAACAGAAATAGAGATAGAGCTCTATCTCTGTTTACACCACGCGAATGATAGCTCTTATTACGCGCTGTCCTAATTGGCAATTGTGGTGGTCGCACGACCGTTGCCAATTAGGACACCGCCTTAGAACCTTCACGGGTGTGTTTCAATACAAAAAGAAATATAATATGAGCGCGACAAATATTCACATGGATATGGACATGTTTAATAATTCATTAGTAACCTATAAGAAATTGTTGCCATTAAGAGTTGTTACGGTAAGTTTTTGTAGAGTTTAGTGATTGTATGGTTATTGTAACTCGTTATATGGTTATTGTAACGTTGTATGGTTATTGTAACGCGTTCGCGCGGGGGAATTAACATTCGAATTTTTTTAGCAAGTGTTTCATAATTTTGTTATTTATTTATTATACATGTTATTTTATGTTATGTGTCTGTTCTAGTGCAAAATACGGAAAGGTCTATTTATAGTAATTTTAATGTACATATATACTGGTATGACTGTTTGTTCCATATGTACATGTTGTCTTTTCTTCAGTGTAGTTCCTTTTCACGCTACATTCAGTATAATCGTTGTCGCGCTGAGTTGGTTTGACTTTTTTTATTGAAACATACTTTACAGTTAAACAAACAGAAGGCTACAAAGAGAATCAGAGAAAAATTGCGTGTTTTGGTAGATACAGCGGTGTAGCCTTTTGTATTTGTTCGACAAAACTAGTACATACGGTCTGTTTCAAAGCAATTTTCCACCGATGTAAACAAATGTAAACATAAAAATAATTATTATTGATGATTTGATCGTAGATCGTCAGTGGTGTTTGCTTACAAAACTGAAGCAAAATTTGTAGCCCGTGGTATGAATTCACATCAGGGCCGCTTTTTTTAAATCGCGCGTCTCTGTTCGAACGGTTTTCAATTTTGATTTTCGGCATGAAAAATTCATATTTTTTAAAATTGCGTTGGCAACATATAAAGAGTACTGTTAAAAATAGGGAAAATCCGCAACATGCATGAAAATATCGATTTTTTCATGCCGAAAATCAACATTGAAAGCCATTCGGATTGAGGCGAGTCATAAAAAACTAGAGCCATGATTCTTTTGTGTCGACGGATTGACGGCGCCGACATTCTGTTCAATTAGTGGCTTATTTACATCACTGGAAAATCGGTCTGAGACAATATTTACACCAGTTTACACCCTACTTTATTCCCGAAATGAGTCTAAAACGAAATTGCATGGTCGAATTGGGCCCCCCGCGCTGCCTCTAACGCCGTTCCCTTGCAGACTGACAATGGAGCCCGAGCCGGGCGACACTATTATACTGGAGGACGGCACCGAGGTGCCGCTCAAGAAGAAACGGGGCCGCCCGAAGAAGGTGAGAGTTTATGAGGTTCTAGGTTTGTTTGTTGTGTTTATTGTGTCAAGGAGCAGACAGCCCACCTAGTAAGTGGTAATTGTCGCCCATAACGTCTACAAATTATACATATAGGTTGCAGGTACCAAAAATTCAGAACCGCAAGCGCGTTGTCATTGTGAAGAGTAAGATGAAATGCCTGGCTACCTTATCCTTCAAACCGGAACACAACAATGCAAGCATTGTTGTCTTGGCTGCAGAAATAGAAAAGGCGGTGGTACTCGCCCAGGCCATACATCACTACGTCAACATTCTTTGAGGGCACGATATTGTTACTTGATTTTATAAAATTTGGCTCGTTCGCCATCCCTGAGCTAGGCTTTAGACTCCATTAATAATGACATTGAAATAATATTAGAGCCAGAAAATTTTGTCAACTGTCTTCGACAGTCATATAAAACAATTTCAGTGACGTTATAATACAGTTTTTTGGCTGGCGAAAATGTCGAATTTGAGATGTTGTTAACGTCAAACTTCGCTGGCTCAGCGACCCGAAGTGGATCTCGGCCTCCGACACAAGACTTCGCCATTGGACCCTATCCTGCTCCATTTGTTCCCAATTCGTTGTCTGTAAGGTCAAACGACAAACTGTAAACTCATGCCCATTGGTTGGCACACCAGGTAAAACTTGAAAACGGCGAGGTGGCCCCGCCCACCCCGCGCGCCCCCCGCGCCCCGCGGGCCGCGCCGTCCCAGGACCCGGGCGGGGAGCAGCCCCCGAAGAAGAAGCGCGGCCGCCCCAAGAAGATAAGGCCGGAGGAGCAGGCCTTCTTGTTGCAGCAGCAGCAGCAACAACAACAACAACAGCAACAGGTTAGTTGGGGTGGTTGGTGCGGGAAATGTTTACAAGTCATTATTTGTTGTTACATAGGTACAATAGGTTATATACATAACATTAGATTAGGTCAGAGCATCCAAACATATTAATTTCGTGTCTTTGTTACAATTAATCAAACAAAATAAGTCAATATTTTCATAATAAATTTAAAAATAATAAACATGTCCACAAATAATCAATTTGTAAATGTCAAAATAAAAAATAGGCAATCATATAATTAAAACATTGGTCGATCATTAATGTCAAATAAATATACAAATAATTACTGTAAAATAATAATGATTATAAATGTCCAATCTCTATTTATGAATAGTTAATTTTGTATCTAGAAATTCATTAAGCGAAAGCTGAACTGTTTGTGCTTTTTTTATGTTACAATCAAGGCGGTAAAGGAGCTGACGGCCTGCCTGATGGTAAGCCGTCACGTACGTAGGAGAAATGCCTATGGTATTACACAGTTCGCGACCACCTTGGTTCCACTTTATTTTTACCTCTGCAGCAGGTAAAAGACACTTTTGGTGCGTAAAAACTCGTAACAAGAAACGATTTTGCTTCAAGGTTTTACGCAATAAAACTGCCCTTTTCTTGGAGATTGTATTTAATTTTTTGAAAAACTTCAAGCACTATACCTGGGTGATAAACTCAGCAGGTTGTGCTGTTAAGCGTTTTTTATTTTATAAATACCGTCCCGGATAGCCAATCGGCCCCCGAGACTGTTCAACCAGTCTCCGGATCCCCAGACCCTTGGTCAACCTTTCATCGCCAACTGTATTGGCAGTCACACCAAACGACTGGCGAGCTTGATGCGATGCTGAAGTTCGACTAGCCTCAAAGTACAAAACGATCACCCATCCAATCCGCAGACTCTGCAAGCGTAGCTTAACCTTATCGGTCTCGCAAACACCCTGCCACTAGATCAGCATGGCTATCACAAGTGTGTCCGCGACACATCTCGTGCCGCGAGAGAGCATCTCGTTTCCTTCTCTCAATACTATTAGAAAGAGATCGCAGTGTCTATGTCGCGCCTTTACTCGCTTATCGCGCACGAGAGCACACTTGCGGTAGCCATGCTGTATTTGTGCCACCTTATACGTAGAATCTTCTTGAAGGCAATAGCGTCTCTCTTGAAGGGATGTCTTAAATGTAGTGTATGAGCCTAGTCTTGAGCACATATACCACTAGAGGGCGCGCCAGCGGTGTACTGTCGGTGTCGGTGTGCGTTGACGAGCCATCGTGAGCAATATGAATACGATAAACTGGAGATCTTACATTTAGGTTAAACGAACTCTACTTATACATATGTTATCTCCACAGCAGCCGAACACGATGCCGGGCAACGGGGGGGCGCCCCCCGCTTTACCCCTCGAAGCGGGGGGCTTCCTCGGCGGCGCCTACCCCCCGCCCCCGCACCCGCAAGCCCCCCAGCCTATCTACATGCAACAACCCGATCAGTACTTCACGCCGCCTACGCAAGAGAATGCTATCGAGCATCCTCCGCACCCCTTACGCGGATACAATGAGCCGTACGCCGAGCCGCGTGGGGTGTACCATTCGCCTCGTTCGCAGCCGTACAGTCCTAATGCAAGGTACGGAGTTATATGTTATTAGTTACTTACCTTAAACTGATCTGTCAAATTCTGGACCAGGGTGAAGGCGGGGACCCCGGGCCCCCGTTCGCAAGAACACAACCGGGACATTAACGCCAAGATGATAATCATGATGAGTTACTTACCTTCAACTGGGGTTACTTCGATGTGCGAGGTACACAATTATCGCCCGCATTTCTCTGTTAAGTTCTCCCATGAAAAACATTTACAATATTGCCACTTATTAGTATTGTCTAGTGTGTCTAGTTGTTAAGGTATCCGACTCGTAAGCGAGAGGTACCGGGCTCGAATCCCTTCTGAGTAATTTATGAGTAATGTATGTACTTAGTTTGCTAACCGATGTTTTTAAGGTGAGGGAAAACATTGTGATGAAACCTGAACGTTCAGGCGACTCAATACGTGACCATGATCCAATATGGTCAGATTCCCCTGATCGCAGGGTCACGGAGGTCAGATGGCAGTTGCTTCACTGTAATTATCTGATCTACCATAATCATGATCATCATCTGGATCATGGTCAAGGCGGACCCCGGGCCCTCGTGCGCGAGAGCACAACCGGGACATTAACGCCAAGATGATTATTTTATTTGTTACTTACCGTAAACTGGTACCACAAGTTCTGTAGCAGTCGTTTCGTAATTTAAGAATTGGTGTCGGAGTAAATGTTGTACTGAAACTTACGGCTAGTTTTCCATACGTTAATCTATAGTTAACCGTCAATTAAAATTCGCCATCCTTATCTACGGTGGATTGTAGACGGAATTAGTTTAAATCGATGATTAACATTGATAAGCGTTTCAGAAACTTTGCGTAAGTTTTATACTTTCTTTCATGTGTGTTATATCTTTGAATAAGAGTATTATCTATATTGTAGTTGAACATAAACTGCTCTTACGGTGAGGGAAAACATCGGGAGGAAACCAGTACATTCAGGCGACTAAATGTGTAACCATGATCCTATCTAGTCAGGTTCCCCTGGTAGCAGGCTCACGGAGGTCTGATGGCACTCGTTTCATTGTAATTATCCGGTATTCTGGATCATGGTAAAAGCGCTCAACCAACTCACAACCGGGACATTAACGCCAAGATGATTATTTATACTAAACGCCTTCAAGGCCAGAGTGAATAGGCTGGTCCTAGACAGGCATGCTTCATCATCGGTCGCATCGTCACTTACCAACAGATGAGGTGACGGTCAAATGCCTGGCTAGTCTAATAATTAAAAAAGAATACTATCGGAGATAGTACCTTTCCGGGATAAGCTCTAGAACGGTGTTGATGATGATGATAATGATGATCAACCTTGTCGTCCCCAGGCCCCCGTTCCCGGGCAGCCCGGCGGCGTTCTCGGCGCCGTCGCCCCCGCGCGCCGGCTACGGGTCCCCCCGGCCTCCGCCCCCGCCGCAGATCTACGCCGCTTCGCCGTTGCAGGTAAGGTTTTACAGCTACAGATTCTTTATTTTGTGAAACACAGGTAGGTCCAATAACACCTATGTATGTGTTATGGATACATGAAAAGTCCTCTATGCTCTGCCATGTTATGACGTACAAAATATAGAGATGATATATAATAAAAAATAATAATAAAGAATGAAATTAAACTCAAATATTGTCACTTAATTTATAGGAGTCTTAGAATTTATTTGAACTATAAATAATGTCAAAGTTACGTATGTCTATTTAATTAAACTTTAGAATTACAGCGATAAATAAACATTCAGAAAGCTAATAATCATCATCATTAGCAAGTCGGCCTTATAAGCGATGTCTACCAGGCAACCTTCCACGAAGATATGTTAAACACTTCAATGAAAGAATGTAAAAACAACATTACAATTTGATGGAGTTAATCCACCACTAGTATAAGATGATAGGGTGCAAAACGATCTGCAGGGGATGATAAAATGATAAGACCGAGTTGCACGAGTGCGGTTAAAACACTGATTTATTTGTCATACAGAATTAGTTAACAATGAATTTGGGGCAATGCATAGTATGCAGTTTGTGGCGTTCGGCCGGCCGTAGTACAGTGACACGCATAAATTGTAATACATGTACAGTGAATCTGTACACAATTTTTTTATGAAAATGGTAGAGCTCGTCTAATCTAAAATGACGAGCCCCACCATCGCATTAACGCACACAAGCAAGTTTGAAATATGGACGCAATACATATACAAATGCCGTTGTAACTGGTCATTCAGTTGCCGGTGAAATTCAAACGTAGGAGCACGCGTCGTTCATTGGCTCCCACACAGATGAAGTGTCGTTATCAATATTTGCACTCACACATCGAAATCAACTAACTAAGTAGTGGGGCGCGTCATTTTAGACTAGACGAGCTCCCCTAATCTAATTTGACGACCTGAGTGGTTCAATGGTCAACATGCCACATGACCACGCAAGAGGTCCCGGGTTCGATTCCGGCCGGGCAGGAATTGAAACGATGAATTTTAGTTTCTGTTACGGGTCTAGGTGTTCTATGTATAATAAGTATGTATTTAAAAAGTATTTGAGTAGTATATCAGTTATCTAGCACCCATAGTACAAGCTTTGCTTAGTTTGTAGCTAGGTGGTGCTGTGTGAATTTGTCCACGAATATTTATTTATTGATTAAATGTTTCTGTTAACCCCAACAGGGCAGCCCGGCCGCGCGCTACGCGCCTTCGCCGCAGTACTCGCGCAGTCCGGCGCCCGGACAGGGCGGACAGGGCCCGCAAGGTATTTATTGCTTACATTAGGTTGTTATCTAACCCTTGTGTATCTATCTCGGCCGTGTGGTGTCCGGCAGAGTAGAATAGCACCAACCCCTTACACTCGTGGGTGTCGTACGAGGCGACTAATGTTTTCGAGGCAAAAGATCAAGAGTCTCCGTAGACTGGAAAATGGGCAGCAGCATTTTCTATTGTTATATTATAACACTGCGATCTCCAACCCGCCTGCCGAGCGTGGAGATTATGGCAATAACCTCCCTTTTTGTGGGAGAGGCCCTGAGTCCTGCAGTGGACTGTTATGGGCTGTGATGATGATGGTTCGGACGATGATTAGGTCTTTATCTATGAAATTGTTAAACAGTACCAGCAGCAGTTACCACGCTCCGCCAGGTGGCCCGTTTACCTACCGTATGACGTTGGTGTTGCTGGTACTTGGACGAAGACAACTCCTTTTAAGAGAACAAAGCGTACTGTCAAATTGTCAACTGAAAAAGTGACCGACGGATGTGCCCAAAGAGAACTAGCTAAGAACTACAATTCCTAAGCACACACTAAATGTGGTGAATCAGCACGTTCATGGTTTGTCATCGCCATAGTGCATAATATCCTCCTTAAGGATAAGGAGTTTGTTTCGTCATTGGTTGGCACGGCTGGCCAATAAAGTAGGCTATATAATATATAAACTAGGATAGTTTTGACGAAACATCGCGCGTCACCAAAATGTCGCTAAAGGTGAGCCTCGAATGTTATTGCTAGAGAAAGTTAACATAACTCTGTTGCCAACAATTCTCTGATTTCAATGATAAAAATTGTTATCACGATTACGTATGATCGATTTAATAGTTCAAATTTATGGCAATGGAACTTTGTTACCAAGTGAACCCATGAAATCGATGATACGGAATTGTAAAAGTAACAATTTCAATAATTAAAATAAGATAATTGTAGGCAACAGAGTTGCGTAGTTCGCCTACTGATCTGCCATATCCTAGATCGTGGCTATAGCGGACCCCGGGCCCTAGCGCATAAGAGCACAACCTAGACATCAACGTCAAGATGATGACTTATTCAAGATAATTTGCTTCCTGATCGCCACCGCAAACTGAACGCATTGGAAGCTTTACTTTATTATGTATTGTATCTACTTGATTGCGTCGTGGTGTCCATGTGTTTCTTCTTTTTCTAATAATCTTTATTTGAACGGCTGGCCGTAAGCTTGTTTGCCACCTTAGGGGTATAAAAAAAATTAAAAAGAAGATATAATTTTGTTTTTTTTTTCCCCAAGGCCCGCCCGCGTCCCGGCCATACTCCCGCAGCCCGGGCCCCGCCACCGCACCCTTCCCGGCCGCGTCGCCCGCCGCCCTCCAGTCCTACACGCCGTCGCCCCAACACACCCCCTACTCTCAACACTCGTCGCCCGCTCCCCGCACGCCCGGGTACGAGGCGGCACCGAATACGGCCACCAGCGGTGGGCCGTTCAACTACGCGGCGGAGTTGTCCTCGGACATCGCGGCAGGTTAGATATCCTATTCTACTCTACCCTACCCGTACCCTACCCCTACCCAACGTACGGTCGCTGTTCAATTCAACACGCGGCGAAGTTGTCGTCGGATATCGGTTGGAATCGTTTTATTTACAAAAATAAATACTACCTACTACTACAAGTACTATACTACTTTTTTATATTAGACAAGACAGGCAGGCCACCATCTCGCCTGTTGGTAAGTGACGATGCGGCCGAAGATGGAGCATGCCCGTCTTGCAACAGCCTATTCACTCTAGCCTTGAAGGCGTCCAGAGTATATTGAGCAACACACTCGCAGGTAACGCGTTCCACCGTACCCTTATCCCTATTCTAACCTACCCCTAGTCTACTCGTATCCTACCCCCACCCAACGTACGGTTGGCAATCCAATCGTACACGCCGTCCGCACCCCAACACACTCCCCACAGGGCAGGGAAGGAGTACCTGGACTTACCTAGAAGCGACCAAACGAATTAATGATTGCAAGTATAATTTTGTACGGAGTGCGGATTCCTGCATAATGTCACCAGGCTGAAAGCCTGGCCGCCATTATGGCGTTACCCATTATGTTGTACTTTACTACTACTCAGTCGGTATCGTAAAAGGCGATTAAGTTTTTAAGGCAAACGTTCTGGAGCCTCCGTAGATTGAAAAATGGGCAGCAGCGTTAGCAATAAATACTGCGATATCCGACTCGTCTGCCAAGCGTGGAGATTATGACTATAAATAACCTCCTCTTTCGTGGGGGAGGTCCTAATTCCAGCAGTGGACTGTTATAAGACAAAATATATTAGCACACTACGACACAATAACAGTTACATCCAAAGGAAACATTATTAATGTTTCCTTTGGTTTGGATTATAACATTTAAAACAATGAGTAGTCTCCCATGCCAGCATAAATGGTACAGTCGAGCTCATTAATATGTGAGCATTACCAAAGTTTCAAATATGAATGTACATGGAAGGGTACTTACATATCTGAGCAGATTCATCAATAAAACATATGTACATTTCAGATATATAAGTACCCTTCCATGTCCATTTATATTTGAAGCCTTAGCAATGCTCAAATATAAATGAACTCGGCTGTACCTCAGAATGAGCTGTGGGCTGTGATAATGATGACATTCCCCCCCCTTAGGAATCTCGTCCCCGGGCGCGGTGTCCCCCGGGCTGGCGGCGGTGGACTTCGAGCCCCCCGCGGCGGCGGGCGCGGGCAGCCCGCTGGGCAGCACCGACATGCACCCCGGCTCCAACTCCAACTCCTCGCTGGGGGATTATAACAAGGTAAGGCTAATATCTCTGTGCCGTGTGGTGTCCGGCAGAGTAGAATACCTACCCCTTACACTCGTGGATGTTGTTCGAGGCGACTAATGTTTTCGAGGCAAAAGATCTAGAGTCTCTATAGACTGGAAGATGGGCAGCAGCTTTTTCCATTGTTATATTTATTACACTGCTATCTCCAGCCCGCCTGCCAAGCTTGGAGATTATGACAATAATCACCCCTCTCTAGGAAGAGGCCCTCAGTCCTGCAGTGGACTATTATGATGATGATAACTAGAAAAAACATTGTTGCCACCACATAACCGGTTACCGAACTGGAAAAACTTCCATTTCTATGGCATAAATAACCAAAAAAACGTCAATTCTTATCTTCCATTCTCCCCGTAGTGCGTCTCGCAAGCGGGCTCCGGCGGCGGCGAGGCGTCCCCCGGCGGCGCGGGCGCGGGCGCGGCGCCCTTCAACGCGCTGTACGACGACCGCCTGCCCCCCTACGAGCCCCACCCGCTGCCCCACCCGCACCCCCCGCACCCCGCGCACCCCCACCCGCAGCACCACCCCCCGCCCCACCCCCACCCGCAGGCCATGGAGAAGGAGCACTACCATTATGCGCAGGAGCAGGGTGAGTTTGTTAAGATACGTTTTTTTTAATAAAATAATATATTCTTGGACAAATTCACACAGCGCCATCTAGCCCCAAACTAAGCAAAGCTTGTACTATGGGTGCTGGATAACTGATATTCTACTTAAATACATTCTTTTTTTTTTAATACATACTTATTATTAGAGATGAAACGGATAGTTGTTTGGCCGGATACCGGATACCGGATATCCGGCCAGCGTCCTAGCCGGATAGCCGGATATCCGGCGGCCGGATATTTACAGGTCATAGTCTCTGAACAAGTTTTTACAAGCTGTATACGACTGCATGTGTTTATGTAATTTAAAGTTTTCGTTTAATGTAAATAATTTGAACGTTGAACTGAACAGTTCTTCCGCCCTTATACAGATTGATAGCTTACACATTAGCCCACAGCATCGTAGGGGATAAACGACATCGTATACTACCTCTAAATTCAAAAAAAATCATATTTTAATCCAGGATAATATTTTTTCATATCTATAATATCAATATACATATACCTTGATTGACTTTGAATTATTACACTAAGTACATTATAATACTAAACAGCACTTGTCAAAACTACACACGACAAAAATGCGTATTTATGCTGATCAGCGGGTGGGCACCCTGGGCAAAGTACGATGATGGTGTGAGCATGTGCTCAGCCGCCCCAAAGATCACCTTAGTGCAAGTAGCCCTAAATTTGGCGACGACGACTCGCTGACGCGGAAGACACGCCACCGGGCTGACGGCGGACCAACGGAAACTGAAGGACAATATTATTGACGCTGCTACTGCTCAAAATAGAAAGTAATGGAGGAAGCAGACAAGGAGAGCTGACTCCAGCTAATGGACAAGGCATAGTGCAAAAAGAAAGAATAGAAAACTATTAAAAGTTTTTGCTAACCTACCAAATGAACGATACGAGTAGAATAGGTGCCGATGCCGACATAATCAATACTTCTTTGATTAATATTTATGGTTTTTAAACGTTTTGACACGATTTTTTATTCGACTGCTACAGAAGGGCATATATTTCCGATGAGCAAAATCACTTTTATGGGCTTTTCATACTTTTTTTACTATCCGGTATCCGGCCGGATATTAACGTAGTATCCGGTATCCGGCCGGATAGTAAATTATGGCCGGATAGGCCGGATACCGGATAGTGGCCGGATATCCGTTACATCTCTACTTATTATACATAGAACACCCAGACCCGTAACAGAAATTAAAATTCAACATTTCAATTTCTGCCCGGCCGGGAATCGAACCCGGGACCTCTTGCGTGGCAGACCGTTGACCACATGTTGACCATTGAACCACTCAGGTCGTCAAAATAATAAATAAATAAAATCAATCAATCAAAATTTTATTCATTAAATCTTATAGGATACATTTACATTCAATTTTAACGTCCAGAATAATATGTTTAAAAGGTAATTAATAATAACTAAATTGCCTGAAATAGGATACCCTGTGTTTCAGGCGATAAATTAAAAGTCGAAAAAGTACAAAAGGCGAAAGTTTTACATGGAACAATTACTAATTATACAGAAGTAATCACAAGCAAAAAAAATATTCGATATTTTATACATAAAATAAAAAAGTTTTATTGCAGCTATTAAAAAACCCACAAATTAATACAATTATCATCACAAACAGTCAAAAATGCATACTAAATTTACACGTAAAAGGTGTAAATTAGTCACGAACTCAAATCATATACTTAATTACCTATTACTTACAGATAGAGATTAACATGTATATGGTGTAAATCAGTCGAGTACATAATTAATGTTTGGTGATAGGGAAAGTAGTAATAATAATCATCTTGATCATCAATCAAGGATGTTTAGATTTTATTACTAACCGTAGATAGCACATGAACGCTTGAAAAGTGGGCCGGTGAAGGACTGCTTAATCGCTAGTCAAGCAGTCCTTTTCCGTAGTCCGTCATTAGCCGTCGGCACGTAAGCATGCCCAAGTGCGCGTTCAAAAATTGTCGAAACAATGGCCTTAAACGACGAAAAATAGATGGGGTTTCATAGTTTGCGTGAATAAACACATTATACATCTTATCATGCCTAAATATAG
This sequence comes from Blastobasis lacticolella, assembly GCA_905147135.1. Taxonomy (NCBI): domain Eukaryota; kingdom Metazoa; phylum Arthropoda; class Insecta; order Lepidoptera; family Blastobasidae; genus Blastobasis; species Blastobasis lacticolella. Next base: position 3,421,618 of record LR990062.1, on the reverse strand, counting down.
CGATTTACACATAAAAAACCATCAAAAATAATTATTTTAGTCATAGACATATTGTCAGTGTCAGACATCACGTCAGTTGTCTCAATCATGCGCATGCGTTAAAGCGAAAACAATGATTGCTCACTAAAATAAATGGAATCGCAGCATTATCCACAGCGCGAAAGCAATTTTGAGCTTTATAAGTATGCAAAAAAGTTGATATTTGGTAAATACGATACTGTACGTAATGGCATTTTGATTGGGGCGTGCGTATTTGGCTAATAAATTGCTACGTACAAATGTATAGTCAATTAGGCGACAGATTTCAAGCGCATTTTTGTATGAAGTGCTTTATCTACGGTTGGTAGTAAATCAATGGATATCAGTATCAGCATAAATGAGTGTTAATGCTGTTATGAAAATAATATTGATAATCAGCTGATACTCATGCTGTATATTCATATCTAAACAACCTTGAATGGGATTGAACTGAAGATTTTATAATCAACTCTGTTTTTGTACACAAAACCAGGTCAGATTATAATAATCATAGTGGCGTTCAATGTCCCGGTTGTGCTCTCGAGGACGAGGGCCCGGGGTCCGCCTTGACCATGATCCAGGATTTGGCCGATCAGGTTATTACAGTGGAGCGACTACCATCTGACCTCTGTGTCTCTGCTACCAGGGGAACTTGACCAGATTGGATCATGGTTACAAATTCAGTTGCCTGAACTCGCAGGATTTATCACGATGTTTTCCCTCACCGTAAGAGCCGCGTCAGTTAGAATTCAACTAATATACATAACTCGGGATTCGTGAGTTGCTGAGGCCTGATAATTTTTTTATTTTATTTACTTAAGGCAACAGCATTTGTTAGAATAAAAGACAATAATAGCATTACATAGCCAATTATAGGCTGCCACTGATATAATTACAATAGATAAAAAGAAGTACAACAGTAGATGAGATGCAACAACTTAAGCCTAAAAATTACCTTTGCTTGACTCAATTAAACAAATTGCTTACTAATTACCAATACTAGGTACGCATGCACCATCTTCGACCTCATCGTCGCTTTCCATCAGGTGAATTGAGGTCAAATGCAAGGCTATTAGGAATTAAAAAAGGAAAAAGAAACTAATTCTTAGCTCGAATTCAACATTTTTGCTAGCTAAATATCTCTATTAAAAATGTAATCTAAAACGATTTACGACAATAAAGGATTACCGAAAATCGTTGAGAATAAATTTTTTGCTTGCAATAGAGAATCAGAGACTTTTTACTCGTAATACATATTTGTCGCTAAAGAAAGTGTCCGATTCTAATATCGAAAGCGCGAAAATCGCCCCAATAGAGTGTCGTGTGATTCTTTTATACGTTTGGTGAAAGCTTGCGTATAGGGAAACTACCCTGTTAAGAAGAGACTAAAAGAAATTTAAATAATAATAATATTCCGACATGAGGTGCTAATTGGCTCCCGGGGCTGTCCAACGAGTCTAAGGGTCCAGAAGACTTTAGTCAATTTCACTTCGCCAACGGTATTCGGAGGCACACCTAACGAATGGCGAGCTCGTACGGTGCTGATCTTCGATTAGCCCCAAAGTACGAATCGGTCATCCATCCAGTTCTCAGACTCTGCGTATAGTGATCTCGCAAGCACGCTGCCACTAGACCAGTGCCGCTTCTATGGAGAAGTAACAACCAGAATATTGTGTGATTTTTGGGGGGCTGTTTCACAACCTTCTGATGTTCCAGATATATTATTTGTCAGATGTCGTCTCCCTCTTGTTAGTAATACAAGAGATCACAGATATCTGTCAGATATGATATCTGGAACTTATCAGTAGGTGGTGAAACAAACCGTATGCTAATTACGTAACGGTGTTGCCACCATTGTCTGATTTCAATGATTGAAATTGTTGCTTTTGCGATTCCGTATAATCGATTTCGTGAATTCTGTTGCTAACAAAATTCCATTGCAATAAACTGAAACTATTAAATCGATCATACGTAACCGCATAAGTAATAATTTCAATCACTGAAATCAGATAATTGTTGGCAACAGAGTTACGTAATTAACCTACAGGTTTTAATGATGCGTGTCTTTGTCCTTGGCAGGAGGCGTGTCGGAAGGTCCGCGGTTAGACCAGTTGCATCAGCACCCATCCATGTATTCCAGTAATTTCAACAGGTGTGTATAATATGCTTTTTTTTATAAATAAAATAAATGAATAAATGACGTTTATTCCACATGTAACTTATGACCTAAAAGGTACATTCAAATATTTAAAAAAGGCAATAGTGACATTATACCTATAATGTATCGCTACCCGTGCCATGGGAAGACGTGCAAAGGGGTCACACTCAGCGTATGCCATGGCTGGTGCTATGGCGCTGGTTTTCAGTGCGCCCTACTTTGTGCGCCAATTGAGTCAAAGAAATGATAAGTATGTGTTTGTTTCACTACTTAATTTCAGCATAGATTAATGTTAATGCTGTTATAAAAATAATGTTGTTAATCAGCTGATACTCATGCTGATAATGATATCTAAACAACCTAGAATGGGATTGAACTGAAGATTTTATAATCAACTTTGTTTTTGTACACAAAACCTGGTCAGATTATAATAACCATCATGTCGTTAATGTCCTGGTTGTGTTCTCGCGTACGAGGGCCTGGGGTCCGCTTTGACCATGATCCAGGATTTGGCAGATCAATAAATTACAGTGGAGCGACTGCCATCTGACCTCCGTAACCCTGCTACCACTGGAACCTGACCAGATACCTTGACCACTCGACCTTGACTCTCCACATTGTACCAGAGTTGTGAATTGTGAATCGTAGATGACGTCGACAGTACGGGCGACAGTATTCTGTTCCGTTAAATGTCATCTGTAATTGTTTGTGATTATCATGCTTAGGCCACACACATTGCGACAATTCGTTCAATGCGAATATTCGGGTTATCGCGATTTGGCTACACCAAATCGCACATCGCTCCGCTGTCGCTAAACCTTATCTATTTCTGCTGCCGAGCAACAATGCTTACATTGTTGTGTTTCGGTTTAAACGATAAAGTAGCCAGCGTGAGGCTTTTTATCTTAGTCCTCGCAGGGACAACTCATCTGCTATTCTGCATTTTTGTTGCCTACAACCTAAATGCAAGAATTGTAGTTGTTATGGGCGACAGTTACCGCTTACCATCAGGTTCGGCTGTCTGCTCGTTTGTCACTGCGTAGTAAAAAAAATCTCACGCACATCAAAGCGGTTTATCGCGATGAACTTCGCTTGTGGGAGCGTATCGCGATAAATTTGATAAAGCGCAATGTGGCCATGCACATTTTGTTTGATGCACAGATCGAAGGTGAAGTTTCGTCCCCGAGGGCGATGTTTTGTCTCCGACAGCGAAGTTTCGCGATGTGTGCGGCCTAGGCATCAGTGTTGGATTATTTTAATTAACCCTTTTATTCCCTCAGGTCCCCGGCGGGCGAGACGAGCGAGGCGGGGTTCCGCCCCCCGGAACAGCACCACCACCACCCTGGTAACAGCAAAGCACCTTACAATTATTCTATTAGGATAACCAATTTTACTTAGGGGCTGTTTCACCGCCAACGGATAACATCAGATATGTGGACATGTGGAATCGTCCATTAACCACATGAGGCTCGTAGGGACGAATCGGAGAAAGTCGGAAAAATCACGAATCACAAGGATAGTAAATATTATATTTTCTTTGTACGTGCAATTTCTATATTGAAAAGCGGCACGTGACTTTGACTCACTGTTGTCAACGATTCCCCCGTTTTTTCTAGAATTAAATAAGTTAATGCTTATATAAAATAATGATTTTTTCATACCTGATTTTACAGGTAAAATTCTGAAGTTTTTAAGATACTTCGTACCAAAAAGCAAGTGATTTTGCGAAGGGAATCCTGCGCCGGATTAGTCTAAAAACTTCACCGCGTATCACCAGGGCGAAGGGGAGTTAAAAAGTGTCCGACGGTGTCTTCTCGTTTTGTACAATAGTCCATTCTTGTAAATAAAATAGCGAGTAAAGGTTACAGTAGAGTAAAACTTTAAACAATTTATATTTAGAAAAAGATAAGTTTATTAATAGATAAAAATCAACTAAATTGCCTCAAATTAAAAATATTTCAGGTATATCCCTTTGCTTAGCAGCCAGTCTAGTATTTGCTGTTTATTGCACCCTGCGAGGTATTCATTTTTATTATTTTCTGCTGTCAAGTGGTCACAGTGAACTTAGCTTTCTAATTTGTTGCGATCCGATTAGTCTTCGGGCGATGCTATTCGACGACTCACCCGCACTCGCATAACAAAAGCGAGACGGCATCACATATATCTGTCCGGTAGCATATCTGGAACTTATCAATAGATTGTGAAACATGCCCTTTCAGAAACAAAAGGTATAGCGTCTTACTCAGATCAAATAAGAAACAAAGATGACGCGTTGTCAACTCAACAGTGACATGAGGCCGGTTTCGTTTACATGTGCGCATTGCGTAGTTTGGTTGTCAATCGGCCAAAGCGTAGGTAGTTTTGGTTGTCAATGTGTGTCACCGTATGACCGTATACGTACACAAAGAACGGCGTAGTTTTGCGGCGTCAGTATGTTGTTTGCAAGATTCTGTCTTCATTTCTTATTTGGTCTGAGGCGTCTTATATCTAAAATAACTATCTTTCTAAGTGCAGCCTTAATTTATAGGTTACCACAACCCGAGATAGTTCCCGCCATTGGCAATAACCCTCCCTTGGCAGTCGGGTAAAAAGAACGCTGAGCGACACAGGAGGGCGACATTTCTCTCCCCTTCATACCCCATTTTTGTTATATTTTTGTCTCATACTTAAAAAAATCGGCGTTCTTTTTACGCGACGAGACCTATTCTAACCTACTATAGGTTTCTACTAACTATATATAGGGTTCTGGATATAGATACCGCCAGTTCCAAGAAGCAGTAACTTAAAAGAATCGTGCAATAAAAATATAACTTTCAAATCGTAAAGAGCGGAAACTTTTCGGAATTTCGATCTTTGCGGATTATAATCAGAGCTTCTGTAATTTTTGCCTAATCTTTGTATTCTATGACCCTCGTTAGAAAGAGAGGCCTTGAGCGAAAAGATAATAAATATAATAACAAAGGTAATAACAGAAAATGGCGGCTCTCCTATTGTTCCTCCAAGTCTCTCGCTCACACAATACACTGTGGGGCAGCCGTTTTCGTGCTCACCAGTTGTCGCCACTGGCGAGGTAGGTCTTGTCACTGTCAATATAACGCCGTTCTATTGAAATCCAACTGTCAACTTTGAGCGTTCGATTCTGACCAATAGCGCGACATATTTTGACAACTGAGCTTACTCGCCAGTAGCGCTATTTCGTAGAATTTCTAACTTGCGTTAGCCCTAAGAGAGCGGCCATATTTGATGGTGTAACGGTCCCTGGAATTTCTAACTTGCATTAAACCTCGTAAGGAGGCGGCCATTTTTGGTGCCTTTAAATGCCAGACTTATACCGTTGATAGTGTAACGGTCCCTGGCATTTCTAACTTAACCCTCGCAGGGCGGCCATTTTTGGTCCTTTTAAATGCCAGAGTTATACCGTTGATGGTGTCCCCCCCAGGCTCCCCGGCGGAGTACGGCGTGGGGTCGCCCGCGCCCGCCGCGCCCGCCAAGCCGCAGGACGTCTCCTCAAAGTCACTATCGGGTCTCGAGTCCCTGGTGGACCAGATCCCGTCCATAGGTAATTTTAGATCTTATTTATTTTTGAATAGCTAGGCTAGGTCCCGTCACGTGAGAAACTGGCCGTTTTTTTTTAAATATGAGACAAAAATATAACGAATTGTTTGTAAGAAGGGGACAAATGTGTCCCCCTCCACTGTCTGTGAGTGTTTTTTTTACATGACGGGAACTATGCCTAATTTAACTGTATCTGTATATGCTAGTGCATGTACTGGTATGTAAACTCGACCAAATGGTTTATCTGTTTTCGCAACTTTCTGTGTAACCAAAACGTCACTAAGGTAATTTATGAGTGTAACTGAATTTCAACCTTAGTGGTGAATAACTTTTTGACTGACTTTACCTAGTTCACATAGTAATAATTTTAAATGTAAATGATTCTGTTCATATTTCCGTATAGCCAGAACAGTAACTACAGTGTAATTCTAGGTTTCTTAAGTTTCGTACACTGACGAGCTTGCATAAAAGGTTGATTCATGTGGAAGAAGTGAGACAGGTTTGTCTGGCAATACTTTAGTAGGAGTTGAACCATAGCAATTGCAACAATATGATCTCTGCCTATTCCTACGGGACAGTGGCGTCACGTTACGTATGTATCATCATCATTTTGTGAGCGTTCCCGGCTTATGCCAGCTTGTCTACTTTTCTTTTTCCACTTTTTCTTCAGAGCTGTATATAGTTATCTTGAATAAATCATTATTATCTTGGAGTTTAATGTCTAGGTTGTGCTCTCGCGCGCAAGGGCCCGACGTCCGCCATGGCCATGATCCAGGATTTGGCTGATCGTATAATTACAGTGGAGCGACTGCCATCTCATCTCCATAACCTTGTTAATCTGTTAAAAAGAGTCCATTTGTACATGTCCTTACTGGGGTTCGGACCCGGTACCTCTCGCCTGATGTCCGGCAGAGTAGAATAGTACCAACCCCTTACGCTCGTGGGTGTCGTACAAGGCGACTAATGTTTTCGAGGCAAAAGATCTGGAGTCTCCATAGGCTAGGCAATAAATATGATAAATCAATTAGTTTAGGCACTTAAATCTCACTAAAGATTTGTAGTGTGCCAAGCCTAATAACCTCATCTTCCGTGGGAAAGGCCCTAAGTCCTGTAGTGGACTGTTATGGGCTGTGACGATGACCTCTCGCTTACGAGTCGGACTCTATAGCAACTAGGCCATCGACACTCCTATAAGTGAAGCTTATCTTGAACAAATAGACATAGACAGTATTTTATTCGTATCCTCATTACATCCTTAACCTAAAATAAGTACAGTAAATTATAATCATTGAAAATTACATAAGACCAGCCAGCGATGTAACGGAAACCGAAATGGACCAGTCTCAGCATAAAGCAGCGAGGGCTAATGCCTGTCACAGCGCTGGTTTTCAAATAATTCATTTGTCCATTGGTCGTTCCCCAGCGGAAGGCGGGGCGGCGTCCGGCGCGGCCTCGGGCTCCGCGGCGGAGGGCCCGGCGCCGCCCGCGCTGCCCGAGTACGCGGCGCCCGCGCTGTACCCGCCCTCGCCCTACGCCGCGCCCTACGCCGCGCCCGCGCCCTACCCGAACAACGGGTGAGTCCACATCACCTCACAACCCCTTCGAGCGCTTCTGTCGTCATTATTGGCAACACAATGTTGGGCATAACTTAGACATAACACCGCCCTACCCGAACAACGGGTGAGTCCACATCACTTGGCAACCCCTTCGAACGCTTCTGTCATCTACATTGGCTGGCAACACATGACATAACACCGTGGAGCCAAATTGGTCGCGAACTGTGCGGGTTCCAAAGGAACTTTTTCCCACGCACACTAAGAAGGTTGTTTTTTGCCGGTGAGTAAGGTTACCAGTGCTCCATGGGTTGGGGATTTAGGGAACCGCGGCTTTGGCAGTGGAGGGGCATTTGCCTTTTTGCTGCCAGAGCAACGTGTTATAAAGGTGGGCAACGCATTAGCGATACTCTGCTAATGTCTATAGGCAGTGGTGACCACTTTCCATCAGGTGGCCCGCTTGCCTGTTTGCCTACCGTATGACATTAAAAAGTTTTTACGGGGTCGGCAATGCCTGGGTGATTGGGTAGGCTGCGCTGACTGTACCATCAGGCAGGCCGTAAGTTTGTTTGCCACCTTAGTAGTTTAAAAAATATACTGCGGCGACATGAGAAATGCTTAATGTTGGATTCTATTTCCAGTAACTCGGGTGTAGTTTATTATACGGACCTTGTGGCGTCAATAGGCAACTTAAAGCGCTGTCATTATTATTATCATCGTCATTAATCACTTGTACTAAGTAGGTACTTTTAAGTAAAATTGTCACTGTATAGTATTTGTGAATTTATTCTGTGCTATAAGTATTTTTATTTAGGGTAGTTGTAGGTCTACAAGCTGTATAAATTGGAAATTCATGCAATGTAACATGACTATTTACGACCTGAATAAAATAACTAAATAAAATCATCTCGGCGTACCTTCCTACTCTTCTTGGTCTTGCACTTCGCTCAGTCTTCGGCATCTTTGGTGCTGAGTTCATTTGCCAACAGATTTACACTTTTTGTTACATTTAAATATTACATGAAAGAAGTTAAACACTTACCGATTTTTCTCAGATAAAACATATCAGTCTGATAAGTTATTAGGTGATTAAAAAAAACGTATAACTGGTACTGGTATGTAACTGGTATATAAGTAAGTGACGGACTATCATCATCACATCACGGACGGCGGACTATAGTTTGCTTTAATTTGGCAGTATATTACTTTATCGGGCAGATACATTTTATCTAAGGATTGAAAAATCGGCCGTAAATGTAAGTCCTATAACAGATAAACTTCCGTCCACAATAGAGTCGATCGATCGATGGGTCGAAAGCTAACCCTCCTTCGCCATACCAGGTACGGCGCCCCGTTCGTGGGCTACGGCGGCGGCTGGGTGGGCTCCGTGGGCTCGGTGGGCGGCGTGGGCGGCGTGGGCGCCGGCCTGATGCGGCCCACGCCCGGCTACCTCTCCGACTGGCAGTACGGCTACCCGCCGGCCACGTACGCGCCGTACAACCACGGCTACTACAACGGCTACGCGGCGCCGCCGCCCGCGCACGCGCAACAGGTGATTTCAATCATCAATTAATCAATTAATAAATAATCGTGGACAAGCCCCAAAGTAAGCAAAGCTTGTGTTATGGGTGCTAGATAACTGATAAACTACTTATATACTTTTAAATACATACTTATTATACATAGAAACACCCGTAACAGAAATTAAAATTCATCATTTCAATTTCTGCCCGGCCGGGTATCGAACCCGGGACCTCTTGCGTGTTTGCGCACGTGCAACAGGTGATTTGGGCTTTATTTGTAGGGGGGAGGGTGCATTTTCGTTTGTGGTTAAGCTAGTTACCCCCAACGGGCAACAGGTACGTTCTCGACTGTATTTGTAAGGGGGAGGGTTCGTTTTGGTTTGTGGTAAAGCGAGTTATCTCCAACGGCTGCCGCGCCGTTGCCTGCGCACGCGCAACAGGTAATTTGGGCTTTATTTGTAAGGGGGGGAGGGTTCATTTTCGTTTGTGGTAAAGCTCAAAAGCGAGCTATCCCCAACGACTGACGTTTGTCGTTTGTCAGCCAGATTTATCCGGCTCTATGAAGTTGGATATTGAAATGTTTCTTCTGTTAAAATAAAAATGCTATAGAGTTTAGCTTAGAAAGATCCTGCGGTAACATGATGTTAATATATTGGGTAAACTGCATCTCCGTTCAGATATCCGTAAATGGATTTTCCCCACGTAAAAAAAAGAAAAGGGGTAACGTTTGCATGCCGAACAATGATGTCACGTCGTACCGCAGGAATTTGCTAAATTCTCAGAGTAGAATGAGCGTTTCATCATCGTCATCGTCTTAGCTTTTCTTCTCCCTTTCGCCCGGTTCTTGAATCGTAAGCCGACGGCTTACGCATCTGACTCGGCAAAAAATAGTGTTGGTGGTGGAACAAATTGCAACAGAAATGGTTCTTGCAGCAAATGATAAGTAATACAGCGCTTTTAATCAACATACTAAAAATCTACACCCGTACCTATGGAACTTTTGGTGACGGGGCCCGTAAGGTGCAGATATTTTTTTGTCGTAGATAATACGGTTTAATCCTCTATTAAACCGTATTATCTACCATTTATAATAAGAATCATTTTTGTTGCAATTAGTTCCAACGTAAACTATAAAATCACCCCTCTGGTATTTACAGTGAAGCGATTGCCATCTGACCTCCGCGACCATGTTACCAGGCGAACCCGACCCGATTACACAGTCAGTCACCTGTTTATGAACGTAGTTGCATAGATAACCGTGTGCTCTATCCCCAGCCTCACTACCAGTCGGCGAACTACAAGAACGGCGTTTGACGTTTATCGAAATCACCCCTCTGGCAATTACAGCGAAGCGACTGGCCTCTGACTTGTTAACAGACCCTGACCAAATTGATCATGGTTACACATTCAGTCGCCTGAATGTGCAGGTTTCATCACGATGTTTCCTCTCACCGTAAAAGTCATCTATACATGGGCGCAGTGGTATTCGACCCCGGTACCTCTCGATACTGAAACCACTCGGCCACCTATGCTACTGTGAACGTCGATGCATAGAAAACCGTGTGCTGTGTCCCCCAGCCGCACTACCTGTCGGCGAACTATGAGAACGGCGTTTGACGTTTATTAACATTACGCCTTTGGTAATTACAGTGAAGCGACCATCGACCATCTGACCTTCGTGGCCGTTACCAGGGAACCTGGCCTGATTATACAGACAGCCACCTCTTTGTGAACGTAGATGCATAGTTAACCATGTGCTCTGTCCCAGATTTACCGTGGTTACATTTGATTGAATACGTAACCATGATCCAATCTGGTCAGGTTCCCCTGGTAGCAGGATCACGGCGGTCAGATGGTAGTCGCTCCACTGTAATTTTCTGATCACCAAATCCAGGATCATGGTCAAGGCGGACCCCGGGCCCTCGTGCTCGAGAGCACAACCGGGACATTAACGCCAGGATGATTATTTTACAGTTGACTGAATACCTGTTTGTATACATAAAACATAGTTAACCATGTAACATATCCTCCCCAGCCGCACTACCTGTCGGCGCCGCCGCTGCTGGAACTGCACAAGAACGGCGAGCCGCCCGGCGTGCCCTCCGTGCCCTCCGTCGGCTTCGGCGGGTTCTGTTAGCCGACCCCCGCGACCCCCGCGACCCCCGCGACCCCCGCGACCCCGCGACCTCGCGGCGACCGCCCGGGACCGTAGTGGCGGACGCGCGGAATTACGGGTCGGCCGCAACCTGACGCTAGATGTGAATGGTGAAAGGGCGAAATGTCGAAGCGCTATAATGTCTAATGAGTTAATTGCAATATTTGCAATAGTTATGTTTTTTTTGTGATTGTACGTACAGGTCGTACAATAATGACGCTTGGATGTCAATAGTTTTTTGCTAGTTTTTAATGTCAATAATGTTTTTCAAAAGGTGTGAACTACATCTTGAAAAAGTAGCAATAATAATAAATCAAAACTGTTACCTAAACTTGTGCCCTCGTCATTTTGCTCTTTTATCGTTCTGCGCCTTGACATTGCGCTTTTGTCGTTCTACTCTTGCGACTGCGTCCTATATGCCCTATGTGACCTATGTTTCGCGCGTGCGACACACCGGCCGGGCCGGCGGGCGGCGGGCCCCGCTCTAGTCACTCCGCGCCCGCCGCCGCCCGCCCAGTTATATTTAGCATTTTTATACGTTGAACGGTGTACCTCCGCCCCGCGGCGTCTCGGGCCCAGTGGCCCGCCGGCCGCAGCCAGGCGACAGGTTCGACTCCCCCCGGAGTCTTGTACAAACGTTCTCCAACGGTCTTTGTTTGCACAAAACGTGTTTTAATATAAGGTGAAACGAAATAACATACGTAATAAAGACATATACGTTACGATAGACACCCGGGTGGTACCCGGTCGGCGGCGTGGCGCCGGCGGACGCCGCGATAATCAACAGGGTATTTAAGATTTACATTTTATTTTATATTTATTATTATGGTTTGCGCGCCGCCGGCGGGGCGGCGCGCCTGTACATACCGAGTGCTTTATTACGCTTTTTGACATTTTACATTTATATTTTTTAATTTTACTTACTTAATAATTATTGTTATACATAAATCTACACTACCGTACATAATCATATTTCTATATTTTTGCTTTGTTTTTTTTTGTACTGTGCTGTGGTGTGTGCTGGATTGCCAGCGTGGCCGGGGTGGCCGGATGGCCGGGTGCCGCCGGCAGGCCTAGTTAGTTATACGTTAGTGTTACGCCCGTCTCGAATAGCTTGTGATAGTTAGTTGTAGGTCCGCCAGGGCCCGCCGCCGCAACGAGTTAGGCTAGTCCGTCGGCTGCGACCACCGTCGAGTCGCTCAACTATTTGTACAGTATGTATATTTTTGTAAAATTCGATTCTAACTCGTGGCAATATTATGAAATTTTAAAATTTATCCTTAATATTAAAATCTTAGTACAATTGTTGCGTAAGTATCATTTCGGTTCTGTTGGTTCGTGAATCGTGTGACAGTCATTTTTAACGGGATATACGTAAGTACATTAGGTGCGCGGGGCGGCGGGGCGGGGCGGGGCGGGCGGGGCCGCGGCGCGATGGTTGTGATTAGTGTGGCTCGCGGCCCCGGCCCGCCCGGGCCGCCCCGCCCGCCCCGCCCGCCCCGCCCGGGCCCGACGCGCCGTAGCAGTATTGTCGTGCCAAAGCGCCGAAGCAATAACTCCGACAGTCTCAGGCATAGCAATAGCGTCCGCGCCGCGCCGCGACTGTCGACGCCGGCTCCGCTCGGGGCCGACTACGATTCTAGCTCAATTTATTGATACTTAATTATTATTAATTTTACGGTTATATTCGCTTGTTATGCAGTTGTAGTCGTTCACTCATGAACTCGCATGCCACGGTGCTGCCCGCGCCGGCGCCACACTAAGTTGATCATGTTTGTACAGTTTTTATCGATACTTCTCGTAGCGAACTAAGCAGAAATATTTAGAGAGTAAGGTCTAATCGAATTACATTTTAGTGTATCATAAAGTACTCGAGGTTTTTCAGAATTTCCTTTGTCTTTGTATGGTCCTGTGAGTTTTGATTTTAATAAAATACTTAAATGTAATTGATATCTCATCAGAAGCTGACTCCGTGGAATGTAATTAGTAATTAAACAGGAAGAATTTTAAATAATAATAAATACAACATTAATAATGACTAAGTAATGTATTATAAATAGGTCTAAGGTAAAAAGTTATTAACACTGTATGGAAAAAATTGTGACAAAATTATAGTCATTTGTAATATTAATTGTTGTTTCATTGAAATGTGGCCGGAGCCAGACCGGCGCCGGTCGTTCCTGATCGCTACATAAGTATTTTATTTGTTTCTTTCTTTCTTTAACACTTTATTGCACACAATAAAATACATCAAGAAACATCATACATATAAATAAACAAATAAATAAATATTCGTGGACAAATTCACACAGCGCCATCTAGCCCCAAACTAAGCAAAGCTTGTACTATGGGTGCTAGATAACTGATATACTACTTAAATACTATATAAACGACTACTACTTATTTCTTTCTAAAAGAAATTTCTTCCAGCAGGCCTACAGAAGAAGATGTGATAAGTATAGCAGATCGACGTGTGCGATATAGAATACCTACTAAAATACTTAAACATAATTAATTTCTAAAATTAAAAAAACTTATAATAATAATACAATAATACATACATATCTATGTACAATTAGACAGAGATAGAGTAATTTGTTACTATTATTGTATAGATAGGAGGTCATATAAGGCGACGAATGGCTGACCAGCTGAGACCTCCGTCAACCGGAAAATTCTGCAACAGCGTTTTCTATTGTATGTTTCCAACCCGCCTGCCAAGCGTGGAGATTGTGGCAAAATCTTTCACAAATGTAGATGCTCTAGTGCAGTTAGGGTCAAGAGTCGAAGCGCCGAACGCCTTGGTTCGCGTTTTAGACACTTGGTTTCGCGTGAATCGTCTTTTTTATCTAAGAAATTTGAGTATTTCGTTGTTGAGATAAGAGTGAATTTACGATTAACTTTTAGAAATTCGCTTAACGAAACAAAAAACGTAACACGTCATTCTTAAACGCGTTTAAGCATTTGGAGCAAGACGGGCTTGGTAAATGCGCTCAAGGTGCGGCAAACGGCTTCCTGCAGCTAATTGACATAAAATAAAGCAGTTAAATCGAAAAAACCACAATTCACCGCTAGATGGCGTTGTTATGTGATATTATTATTTTTCTTTTTCATTGATTTGTTTTATATTATTAACATGTATAAATGCATGTCACGCTCATTTGGGTACATATACCAACGGCCAATTGCACAAACATACATTAAAAACGTCAAACCCTTGAAAGTTTGTATGAAAACGTATCCCTTAAAGACAGTTGTTAAGCTCGTCGGCTACCTTCGATCAGCGCTTGTAAATCGGCGTAGTACTGCGAACGCTACAAAGCTTGTAGTCGACGAGTTCCGTTTGTCAGTCGCAGTCGGTCGCAGTAGACTCGCAAGCCCTCTCCAACTGTCATGAATTTTTGCATCTTGGCTAGACCAGCATATTCCTGAGGAGGTAGGTACGTAACAACACCCCCGTACAGTACAAGAACATAAGTGTCACCACTTCAAGAAACTTTTCCTTTGCCGCTACAGCAACATTTGCGGTATTTTGTGCAACTTTAGCTAAGACCAGTTTGCTAAATAAAGAAGGGAGCATTAGCTGTCCCTTATGCCTAAAGGACTCGTCCTTTACCCCGGGGTAATTGTTATACAGGGTGGGGCCTGTAACAGGGGCAACAAATTTTAACGCAGAGTATCTGAAGTTACCTTGACCAGCGGGGCTATTGGCTAACTCAGTTGACAACTGTATTTGACACTAGATAATTCTACACCACGTCATCTACGTTGAAAACTGGCAATAGCGTCTACCAAATTAGTACCAAATTAGAGTAGTGTCAGATTTTTTTATGTCAAATTCAGTTGTCCACTGAGATAGCCGATAGGCCCTCTGATCCTAATGCTTCAAAGTGCTTAACTCAAAGAAATATTAATTTTAAGTTACAATCCATAATCGATGAATTACGTCATCGCGAAATTTACGTTAGATGTCTTGGTACCGGGCATTTCCTTCATACTGAGGAAATGTAAACGATTGTAATGACAATGTAAGGTATACCGACTGGACACGACGGTACATTGCTGGCTCGATTAATTTTGTTTGAAAATAATAATACATTTATTTTTCATTTTATAAAATTAAAAACCGCGTGGACTTAGTTATTGAGTAGTTAAAGGGTCTATATTCTAATATTTTGCCCTTTCAGGCCCCACACTGTATAATAAATAACAATTTAATTCAACTTCTACTACAGTTTTACAATAAATGATTTCTGATTCTGATTTATGAATGCTATAAAAACCATTTAACAACTGCACAGTATTGCAAAAGAATATGATTCTTAAGGTGGTCATGCACTTATACTCTAGCATTGTACATTCAATTCAAAATTAAGAGTAACCATTTTAACGCCAACGTTTTTAGGATACCGGATTTCAAAGGACGGCGGCATGCGCCCACTCTGAAGATAATCCAGGGAGAATATAAGCTCTTTAGAGTTTCCCCTTACCGAAGATCGTAGAGTCCGTACGGCCAAGGCATGGAACGCATTACCCGCGAGTGTGTTCCCTGATCATTATAATCTAGACGCCTTCAAGGCCAGAGTGAATAGGCTGTTCCTAGACAGGCATGCTCCATCATCACAATCTCCAATTAAAATCTTCGGATAAAGGACTTCGAAGTTTCTTAGGCATGCTTTACCTTGACCTCCGCTTTATTCCAAACGCTGCATAATTGTGCAGGCACCTCTGATCAACTTCCTCACAACGGTCTTATGGTATAAAAACATTTCAAAATTCAATTCATTCAATTTTAATTGGACACCTCAACTTGAGGAACACTTCGGGGCCTATCTGCAATAACACGTTAATAAAGTGGCAAGTGCTTGCGTTTTTCTTTAGCAAGAAGCTGATTGCTGGATGATGAGCAATCCAGTTGGCCTTCTTATTACTGAGAGCTGCTGGTGATGTATAAAAGCGTACAGCATTTTCGGCACATCTTGTGATCTGATCTGGGATGATATCTATCTACAGACCATAAAACCATGATCTCAGCTTTCAAACAAAAACGCTAATTGCTTCCACCAGTCCAGCTTAATCAGCTCTCTTTCATATGTCGATTTACCACCGACCTGTAGCACACTAGCGACCCTGACGGCATTGTTGCAAACACTATGCCTCACGTTGAAGCCATCCAGCTCGAAGATACTTACGTGGCTCTCACTAAGAAGCAGGAGAATGACGATGATCTTCTCAAGGCCCAGACAGATTCATCACTGATATATAATATTTTTTTGGAGTCTCTGAGGAGGTCTGACTTGAATTGACAATAGGCCTATCCATTTTAAGACTCTAAAATAAAGTACACACGCTAGCTTAACTCCTAAGGGAACTGTGATACATTTCTGTATAAAAAGTATCCAATGTCCTACCTCAAATAATACCAAGTTTCATTTGAATTCATTCAAGTAGTTTCAGAGCGACGCGCGACGCGCGGCCAAGATACAGACAGACAGACAAAAAAATACAGTTTTGGCTTCAGTATCGTAGAGAAGCCAATAATTTTTTTTAAAAAATCTTCAATGTGCAGGATTGGGGTTTTATTGGGTAAGTATAATTAAGTACCTATACATTTATTTTATGCTATGCAGTTACAAAAGAGCAGACAGCCCCCTGATGGAAAGCGGTAACTTTCGCCCATAAATCTACGATTCATGATTCATTAATATGGGGCGGAGATTTGGGGAACCGTGGCTTTGGCAGTAGATGGCCATTTGCTTTTTGGTGACAGTAAGAGTATGACATAAAAAAATCCCTCACAGAGCCCCGTACGTGGAAGTAAGGTAATCATCGTGGATTAGACGGGATTAGGAGAAACAACTTGCACGGTGTTAACAGTAATATAAGAAGCTATAGCAACTAGCGACATCTACGAAATTATTAAGTAACGTTATTGGTAATTGCCACTAGATGGCGTTGTTCTAAACAATAAAGCCTACATAGGGCCTACGGTCCCAGACAACATGCAGCCTATAATAGATGATTGATGGCATGCCCCTAGCCGTGCATCCATGTATCGCTAACCTTGGATTGGAGGACAGTGAAACAGGGTTTTGTAAGGGGAATAGTGGGTACCGGGACTCGACAGTCACGGACGAAAGTCACGGTAGACGCTCGAGTAAGCTGGGACCGCTAAACCATACATATTAACTGTACTTATGGCTAAAATAGCCCTCGGACTGATGACTACAAAGAAAGTAAAGGTCCTCTAAACAGCGTATATTTAATGACGGCGGAATATCTCTGGCCCTAGTTCACTAGGTGACCAGCGGATATCCGCAGTTGGCCCAAGTGATTCTACTTGCTGGTCTTAGTGTAGTTCAAGGTGTCTGACTTTCGGCTGACCAAAGCCTCTACCAACCCATGCTCTTGCCCACCTCTCGGTATACGGAGCGAATCACGGGAGGTGCGCGCACGCACAGTATCTACTTGTCTTTCAGCTGGCCAATTCCCATCCACCCAGGGTTCTATCGACTTCTCGGTCATACGGACCGCGCCAAACACTCACAAATCCAGTTGTCGGCTGATGTCACAACACACTATTACCCCGTCGGCCAGCTCCCATTCTCCTTCGCACCCTCCTCTTCAGATTCTTCTGTTCCTATTTCCCCTCCATTGTCTCATCCCCATGCCGCCCGATTTCCACCCTTAAGTTTCCGCCGTTACTGTAGAGCGCCCCCTTATAAACCCATGCTGGCGGTCAGATATGCGAGAATAGCGAATTATTGTACACTCACGCATCAACTTTTCGAGCATTTTACCTTGAACGGGAAGGAGGGTCACGGATCTATATGCTTTGGGGCCAGTCAAAGCCTTCCCGTTCCCCTTTTAAAAGACTACCAACCACTTGGAAAGACTCCTTCGACCACACACTTCCCCATGAGCTCAGTGATTTCAGAGGTTTACAATGCGTGCGGTGATCCCTCCACCCCCGGGGCCTTGTTCGGTAAGTCCGACCTGTAGATGATATTCACAATGGCTCGGAAATCGGATTCGGATACGAAATCGACAAAGGACCCCGCAAAAGTTCTTAGGAAAATGTGGTTTCAGTTAATTTTGATGTAATTTTCATATGTTATAGAGAGAAGAGTTTCCGTGGAATCTATCGGGATTCAGAATACCCGTTTTCAAATCGATCGACACGGATTAGACGCTCACGAATTTCGTGTCGAATCGTGCGGAAACGGTTTCGAATCATTGTGAATACGGCTACTGTAAAGCGCGCTCCACATGTGGACAGTTCCGCGGGAACACGAGAATGTAGAGGTAGTATTCGTGTAGTCCCGTGCATATTTGGCATGTCTTGCCTATTTCATAGACTAAATAGAGATAGTTTGTTGTCGTCTCGATTCGATCGATTTTATATTAATATTCCTAGCGCTTTTTCCCGTAACAGGTTCGGGGTACTCTTGACCATGATCCAGGATATTAGTAGATCAATTAATTACCGTAGAGAAGCTGCCATCACCTCTGTGACCCTGTTTACAGTAGATTACCGATATTACACCGGTGAATCGATAAAATGTCGCGCGTTTTGACACCACCACATCCCTAATAGGCGAGAATGTAGAGGGTCGACCAAAGTCCCGGCAAAAGTTTCGCCGGAAGTTTCGGCAAACATGTGGAGCGCGCTTTCTAAAGCGCACTCTACATGTGGACAGTTCCGCGGAAACACGAGAATGTAGAGGGAGTATTCGCCTATATTCGTGTAGTAATAAATAAATATAATAATAATAAATAAAATCTTTATTGAGCAAGTACTTAATCATATACAGTCGATCAAGCTGTAGGTAAAATAGGTAACAACCTGTGCTATACCTCCAGCTAACAAATATAAAGTTCACTTTGACAATAGTACTTTTAAAATAACTATAAACTTACAAACTAATAGTATTTCAAATGCTTTATTTTATGCTAATTTATGTGTGTGTGTATGCTTGTGTATGTGTGTGTGTGTGTGTGTGTGTGTGTGTGTGTGTGTGTGTGTGTCTGTGTGTGTGTGTGTGTGTGTGTGTGTGTGTGTGTGTGTGTGTGTGTGTGTGTGTGTGTGTGTGTGTGAGTGAGTGTATGTGTGTTGCACTGTGTTATATATTTGGTAAAACGTAGGACAGCAGTTAATTAATTTGGAGGATGAATGAGGCACTCAACAGTTTCATAAGAGAGATTCTGGAGCCAGCTGGTGACACTTGCTTTAAGTTCATGCTTGTGTCTGAAATATATATTAAGAATGCGGTGTAAATTATTATATAAAAAGGGACCAAGAAAGCAGAAGAATTTGTGACTAAAACTGGTGTTGAAGAAAGTGGATTTGGCAACAAGGTGATTGCGGGGAGATTGAGATAATTGAACGAGTGGTGTGATCGAGTGTTGTTGCAGAATGGTATAAAGTATGAAGAGTTTTCGAACCGAGAGTACTTGGCAATATTCATATAACGATTGAGTAGGGAAGAGATATGGTTTGAGAGTTGCTACTTTTAAGAGAGCTCTTTGAGCACGTTCAATTTTAATGAAGTAAGATTTACAGGCACCGCCCCATGTTGTGATGCAGTAAATTAGTACTGATTGGCAGAGGGCTTTGTATATCAATTTGAGAGTTACCGGATCAGCCACATTACGTAACTTTTTAAAAACAAATATTAATTTTCTGAGCCTGTTTGAAAGTAAGTTAATATAGGGTTTAAAAGAGAGGTTACTATCGATAATAATACCCAGGTATTTAATTTGATTACTAGTTATGATGGGAGAACAATTACATGGTACTGTGGGTAAGTGAGGAACATGTGCAATAACTTTATGATGATTGGGGTCCGGGAGATTTACATTACGTAAGGTAAAATTTATAATGTTTGTTTTCTTTACGTTCAGTGTGAGCAAGTTTTGATTTAACCATTCTGATACTAAAGTGAAACCTTGTTGTGCATTTTGATAGGTCTCGTCCCATGTGTTGCCAGAAAAAAATAGGACAGTATCGTCTGCAAAAGATATTAAATTACCATGCGGGATTTCCAATTGACATAGGTCATTAATGTATGTCAAAAATAGACTGGGGCCTAATATACTACCCTGGGGGACGCCGATTTTTATTGGTAGCTCATCACTTGTATGACCATCTAATGTAACACTTTGTGTTCGACCGTTTAGATAATCCTGGAAGAGATTCAATTGAGTGCCTCTGATTCCGAGAGCCTCCAACTTTTTAAGCAGTATAGGGAATGACACGGTATCAAAGGCTTTTGCCAAATCAAGAAAGATAGCCATGGACTTCCTGTTGCTATCCAAGTTTAGAACTATATTATTTGTAAGAGCTTGTACAGCGTGAGAGGTTGATTTTCCTCTACGAAAACCAAATTGCTTGTTACTTAGTAAGTTATTACTTTCAAGATAATTTATAAGGCGATTATTAATTAGTCGTTCAATAATTTTCGAAAATACTGGTAAGATCGAGAAGATGTAGTACCGTGCATGTTTGGCATGTCTCGCCTATTTCATAGACAAAGTAGAGATACTTTGTTGTCGTCTCGATTCGATCGATTTTATATTTATATTCCTAGCGCTTTTTCCCGTAACAGGTTCGGGGTACACTTGACCATGATCCACGATATTAGTAGATCAAGTAATTATAGTAGAGCAGCTGCTATCACCTCTGTGACCCTGTTTAAAGCAGATTAACGATATTACACCAATGAATCGATATAATGTAGACGCGTTTTGACACCCACCACATCCCTAATAGGCGAGAATGTAGAGGTCGACCAAAGTCCCGGCAAAAGTTTCGCCGGAAGTTTCGGCGAGCATGTGGAGCGCACTTAACATTGCGGCCTATCGCTAATCATAATCATAATCATAATTTATTAATAACATACGTTACAAGTCAATTTTTTACATATTAAATACATTTGCAATGTCATATTACAATTAATCCGTTCTGTGGTTCAGAGTCACGGCCGAATGGTAGGCAAGATGCTGCTAGCCTACTAGTGGGTATCAGCGGATCTCTAGTTGACGGTTCGCAACTCCGATATGTCCGATACTCAGATTTTCGAAAATGTAATGAATCCGTATTGTATCCATGTTTCCCTGGAATTAGTCCCAAAAAAGTAACTTTCCTTGTCTATGGTTCCTTTGTTTCACAGCTGCTTGGTTTATTGAAATAAATTGTTGTAGGTCTCAAAACGCAATAATTCAAGATTTTATAGCTTTGATTACATACAGAGTACATCGAGTTTCACGAAGTCATAATAATTTATCGCTAAAATAGTAATAAATATTTTACTTTACAATACAGCACACACTTGTCTACTACGAAGTTATGCTCGAATAAATTACATTACTTCTCTGTCTAACTTACTTTATTTGGTGAGACGTGAATATTACTTACTTTTGAAATGAGAGATTGTTACTCATAGTACCACTGCTGACAAAGGATGTCACAAAGATAAATTTTGAGGTTGATTGCAAAAGGTTCTTTATAGGACAAATAATGCAACTACTTGTAAAACACAACATTATTTGAAAATTTGTTAAATAAAATTGACATTTATTTATCTTCCAGTGAAAAAATGTAATTTTTTTTATAATATTTCAACTGGTTCTTAAAAAAATCTCGTGGTTCATGAATCTTTATTTGATAGGTGTGAAGCAAACTTTTGTGTACTATAAAGAACCTTCTTTTGATAGCTTTGAAACCATAGACAACTAGACAAGTCTTGTCGTCCGACCGACGAGAGTGGACGATAGGTTCCGAAAAGATCGGCGGATTGCCTGTAGAATTTGGTGTGGATTGAGATGTCGGATATCGGCAGCGGTGACGAGGGGATTTCTAGTCAGAGTACGTATTCTTTTCCAGTGGCTGCGCTCCCAGGGCCGCCCAGGGCGCGTATCCTCCGTCTGCCGGCTTCTACAGAACAGACGGTCATCCTAACGTTCAAAAGTAAATATCTCATTGTTCCCGTTTCAAAATGGCGAATCAGGGTCTGCTAGAGGCTAGGCCTGCAGGCAGGCCGGTGCGCTCGGCGCCAGGCCGGCGGAGGGCCCGCCTGGCTGCGGCCCACCGCCGGCAGAGGTTGACGACCTATCGATTTTTTTGTCTGCGACCTCCCGTCTGCGGGCGGCTGGTGTCAGCGCCCGGCGGCTGCTGCGGCCCGGGCGGGAGCAGCAGCGCGCGCCGCCGCCGCTGGCCGCGCTGCCGCCGCCGCCGGGTCGTTGACCCGCGCCCGCGCCCGCGCGCCGCGCTCCAGCTGGACCGGCTCGAGCCTCCGAGGCTGCTGCCACCCAGCTGCACCCATCCCGTCGGTCAGCCCATGAACTGGGCCTTCGGCGTACCATGGCGACAGCCCATCAGAAGTTATGGGTACTGGTTCAAAGTTAGTTGGTCTCCTGGTGCAGTTGTGTAACAGTGAAAGTGTGTTGCTATGCGGGAGTGTTCTTGGTGTTAAGCCATCTACACAAAGAAGTGTGTGATACCAGTGACTAAGTTGGCAGGACAAAGGGATCATCAGTGAGTTCCTTTGCAACCAAGTGAATTGTGAACAAGTGATTGTGACAGAAGACACCGTCCAGATTCTGGGAGCATAAGTATTGTTTTTCTATATCAACTTTGCTTGCTTCACTTTGCATGTTAGAATTTACACCTGAATGAGTCCATGGGCTTTGTCTGCCTACTAAAACAGAAATTTTATAAAAAAATAGATACATAGCCCTAGATCCATCTGGTTTAATTTGGTTTCTAATTGAATTCCAGTAACTTTGGATTTCATGATTGTTTTTTTTTTCTTTAATAATGAGATTATGAAAGTACCTATGCCTTTTCAATGAGCAGTATTGATTAATTCCAAACAAAGAAACTAGACATGATCTTATCTGTACTGCGTACATGTGTCTGAAGTTACTAAAACTTGATAAAGTAAATGATCAGTGATATCCAGGGATATCACAGTGATTGACAGGATAGTAGTTGGCTTCAATATTATGCACTAGAACTGTTAATAAATTTAAAAAAATTCACAGCAAGGGATGATTCTGTTGTGGCCATTAAACTATACTCAATAATAAACCAATCATTCTCATCTGTTAAATGAAATGCTTCATAAAGCTTAATTTTGCACACACACAATAAGGCCTATACAATTATTTACAACAGGTGCTCTATTCCTATACAAAAATGTTTCAGAATTTAAGAACTCCAATCTTCTCGATTAACTATCATTATTTCTAATAATATTGCATGTGTCGCTTACCATGGACCGTCAAATACATTCAATGAGTCTTTCTGTGGTCATGATCTTTGAACACTGTTGCAATTGACATGCTCCCCAATGATGATTCATATTGCATTATGTGCTAAACTTTTGATAGGCAAGTTTATATTATTAGATAAGGTAAAAAACTGGCTATCAAACAGACCTATCCAACTGAAGTAACAAAGAAAATTTTAGTTTTGTAGCATTATCTGTTGAAGTATTATTTAATTTTTTCTGGTTGAGGCAATTGACACAAATTTGCTTTATCTTGTATATCCATAAACTTACTGTAAACAGGTGCAGGCTCCTGATATGGCAGTAATAATTTGTCCTATTTTCTGTAGGCTGTAACTAGAGAAAGACAAAAGAATAGTAGAATCATAAAACAGTAAAGTCAAATACTTTATCCAACCTTGAAAACGCTGTTGCATAATCTACTGTCTGGCTTCCTTTTGAATATTAATGAGAAATAAAATTCACTAAGTATGTGGCGTCTATCACTTAATTGTTTTAAAGTTGTAATGTTCTAAGACATGTACCTAGATAAATAAATTGCATGTTTTACATGCCATTAAATAGTTATAGTATTAACTGTTAGTCTAATGTTTATATTTTTTTAGCTTACATTTTCTTTATTCCATCAATATTTCTCATTTAGTCATTCTTTGGGTGACATTTTTAGTCTTCTAAATTATCCATTCAAGATTTTGGCTTTCACGGGCTTTGTTTACGTACATCTATTTCTCCTCTACCTACCTTTTTTTCTTACTTATAAACTTTCCTCTTGAATCACTTGTATTTATTGTTGAAAACTGCATTAAAATCTGTTACATTGTTTAAAAGAATTAGGTATAACAGGGACAGACTGTATGATTAGACAGAAATTGCATTCAATTGTCTACAACTACAGAACACTGAAAACTTCAGACATATAATAGCTGCCTAGTAATTTCCAAGGCATTTGATATAATGCTTAACCAATATCTGAACCAGTCTTTAAACTGGCATCAGTTCTGGTTATACCTGGGCTCACTACAGAGTTTCCTGGATTTATCTAAGGCTTTTGCTTACTTTGGGGCTAGATGGCGCTGTGTATATTTGTCCAAGCATATTTATTTATTTATTTTGATCTGGTTTCCTTATGACAAACTGAGGGAAAAACATTAACAAATCAATCTTTACCAAGAACTTATTATCTAAATTTTTGGTGATAACTGACAAACACTAAATGCCCATTTTTTGGCTGTATTTACTGCTATATAAAAGTACTTGTATTCACTTTGGCGTGAGCACCACATTAACAATTTGAAATGTGCAAACACTTTATCTTAACGGTACAGGGTGGAATGTGAGCAGAATTTGGGCTAGCACTATCAGCGTTGGTCAGTGTCAACATGATTGTGGATACACTTGACTGTCCATTTTTAAATATATGCTGGCACTTCAAGGCTCGTCTTAGCTTGCCCCTGAAAGTGCCTTTCCGCGAGCGACCAATGCTATTATAATAATAAATAAAGAGGCACTTCATACTTCATTGCTGAATTTGGTATATTAGTACTAACTCACAACCAGCCCCAGCTTTGCAGTAACCTTAACAAATTATACACCTAAACCTTCTCATGAATCACTCTCTATTGGTGAAAACTGTATGAAATCTGTTCAGTAGTTTTTGAGTTTATCGGCAACAGACAGATGCGGTGTGGGACTTTGTTGTATAATGTGTTGTTTGAAAAAATAATGGTCTTAGTATCAATGATCCGGGGTTCGCCTTGACCATGATCCAGGATTTGGCAGATCAGCTGATTACTGCTGCCTGAATGTACTGGTTTTCTCACGTTTTCCCTCTTCTGTAAGAGTTAAACTAATGTATATTACTTTGATGTCATTGGTACATGTAGGCACTGTGCATTCTGTACCTCCCGCTTACAAGTCTGACCCACTAGCCATTTGACCACTGACACTCACACAGACACTTGAATAAAGATTATTAACCTTTCCACAACTTTGCAACTTATTGTAATATTATCTATTTCGTATAGTTCATTAAGTTTTTGGATTTGAGTAGCATAATTTGTGCACTTACGTATTTAATTGGCTATTAGATTCCTAATCCGAAGCAAACAAGCAAGCAATTGCTTTCTATAATAGGTTTAGTGGGTTATGGGAAAATAATTTTCTTTCGTTCTAATATGTTTTATTCTAGCCATGCTTATCGGTGTTCGTATGTCCCGTAAGACAGCTACTGAAGCGTGACCCTCCAAAAATTTTTTTGCAAATTTTGCGGTGGTCAAAAAGTAGGTCAACTTAGCACGAGTAAACCCAGACAACCTTCGCAGTGGCGTGTAAATCATGTGGCACAAAGCCTCTCGCGGGCCCCATTGCGTCACGTGGCGGCGGCGGCGGCGGCGGCGGGCCCGGCGCGGGCGCCCCTCGCCCTCCGCCCCGCCGCTCCTCCCGCACCGTTTGAGAAAAAATGGCGCGTTTCACTTTTTTGCGCGTCTGGCTAGTGTCTGAGGCGAAACTGACGACTCACGGAGTCAGTGACCCGCCTTGACTTACATAACGACGCTGTTAAGTCTCTTAGCCCATTGTAGGTCTTATTGGATTTGCGTGAGTTTATGTAACTGTCTGCTGTCTGGGCTGGCGTGCCGGTGTCGCTCTGCTGCAGATCTTGGCTGCATGGCAACAGTCGCAGCTTTCCAGCTCCTATCGAACGGTTGTCGCTCCTTTGGCACATGACACATGATCTCGGGAAGTCGTTGCCTCGTGCTCCTATCCAGGCCGAGTTTTTATGATAGTGACCTACACTCGGGATTCTGCGTATAGACAGCTAAATTTAGTCTATCGAGATTCTTTAGATAGATGTAGGACAACCCATGGAGATTAAAATTATATCTAGATGTTGGTATTTAATTTTAGAATCGGTACGAGTAACACATTACTCGTGATGATTGGGCTTGTTTTAAAAAAGTGTCATCAAACGATCTCACATCAATCGCTGCGATATCTTTGATGTTTCCGAGAATCTAATCGCTTGTCAGTTCGTAATCTGCATCCATTTCGTTGCCGTCAAGTCCTGCTCGATTGCATGAACAAAGGCTAAACAAAAACTCGCGGGTCTTTGTTGAAATTAGGATTGCACGGATTGCGCAGGCATGATC
Organism: Blastobasis lacticolella; assembly: GCA_905147135.1. Taxonomy (NCBI): domain Eukaryota; kingdom Metazoa; phylum Arthropoda; class Insecta; order Lepidoptera; family Blastobasidae; genus Blastobasis; species Blastobasis lacticolella. The sequence goes on along the minus strand of LR990062.1, from coordinate 3,395,217 downwards.
CTGATTAGTTGTATAGCAACGGCTAGCCCGGCCGCTCGGTGGTCATCCACCCCGGTTGCGCAACCCGTCTGCGCAGGCGCCGCCCCACGGCCGCTGCCACTGACTCGCGTTACATGCCTTCTCTTTCGATGCTTCAATAGCTACAGCTACACCTGCGTTTCGTGGTTTTGAATACCTAGGCTCAAGTTACGTGTAGGGCCTTTTTATCATTCGGTGGTAGAGCAGCTGGACAGGACACTGTCCATTCCCATCGCTTTTTGCCGTTAATCAACAATAGCGTTTCCGGTTTTATGGATAATGTAGTCTGTGTTATGAGCTAGGCTTGAAATCAAGTGGCCGTGTGGTCTCCGGCAGAGTAGAATAGCCCCAACTCCCACTCGTGGTAGTCGTACAGGCAACTAATGTTTTCGATTCGAAAAAATCGAGGTCCTCGTAAACTGGAAAATGGGCTGCAGCGTTTTCCATTGTCCTGCAGTGGACTGTTATGGGCTGTGATGATGATGAAGCCAAGCAGTGGCAACGGACAGTCCGCATAGCTCACAGAACCTTAGTGGCGACCATGTTTGTCGGCCCCTCATGAGATGGGTGGACGACCACTTTATATAAGTTGGAGGCAAAAGGAGCCGTTGGATACAAGACCTGGCGATATGATGACGTAGTAACACTGCTAGGCATGAGGCATTGAGCTATGCCACCTTTGTCTATGGTAGTCTACACAGTGACCCTGTACCAGCTATATACAATTTTCATTTAAATAGGTACAATTTTCATTTATTAGGTAAATGGATGAATCGCAGACATTATGAGCGAGGATACAGCTTTCTCTCCGATGGGCTCGTCTTTTTGTGCTAAGGGTCGAATGCTTCTTCATCGAGTCAATTATCTAAAATAAAGTTAGATCTGGTCAGCCTAGTCATCAGCTACTTCCACGTTATCAGTCGCCAGTAGAAGTGACCGGAAAAGGACGCCAAGAAAGCAGAGTTGCCATACATTTTAAATTTTACTTTTAACTATGACATGGGATCGTCCAAGAGATAGATTAGATGTCTCCTTAGTGCCGGGTAACGCATTGGTAGCGCCCCTGGTGTTGCTGATGTCCATAGACGGCTGTGACCACTTAAAGGTCGCCTAAAAACGGTTCCTTCGTCGGCGTCTTTGTTGCCAACGCGAACCTGAAATGCTTGACATTGCCAGCTGCGTTGCGTCATCGTCGCCCGATATCTTATCTGCACCCTTCATGCCAATTGACTCCGAGGCTAGATTAACGGAGAAAGTTTGATACGGTGAGCGCTTGAGAATTGCACGCGGAAAGTGTCGATGCGTTTCATTATTCATTATGGGTACGTGCGTGTAACATGTTGGCGCAGTATTTGGTGGTCGCATTGCATGGCTGGCCGGCTGCATAACTGCACACGAAATTGCTTACTTCATTAACCGGCTGCAGGTTATGTTACTCGTAACCTAGTTTGTCTTTTCACGCTTTTCAGGTTCGTCGGCATTTAGCAGGTTGCGTTGCGCACTCCTGTAATACTGAAAATGGAAATGCTGCAATGACACAACGGATTAATCGATCGATCTATCGTATCTGTTCGCATACAGTTCTGTAATGAGCGGTGTTCGAACCGCGTTGCCATGGCAACGCGCGTTGTGTGTGTGCGAATTTTATTTGGGCCGACCGGATTGGGGTCAACATAATGTAGCGATGGTATGATCGCGCGCGCATTGGGGCTACGCTTTCTAGCGGCGCGGCGCGGGCGCGGTCGCGGCCGCATCGGGGTCAAGGCGCCGGGGTCCGTTCGACGCCATTATGGCAAAAACGCAAAACGCCATTCGTACGCAAAACGCCAAAAACTATTGCCAAATTCTGGTTATGCCAAACGTGTATAGTGCCAAAGCTATATGAAAACTAAATACGCATTATTTCAAAAGATTATAAAACCAAAATAGCTTGTTAGTGAAATGCCAAACAAGCTTATTGTCAAAATGTGATCCGCGTACCTAAACCTTTTCCTTTTATTCTGTCACTAGCTGTTGCCCGGGACTTCGAATATAGACACAAACTTGCCCCAAGACAGAATCTATTAGAATTGTCAAAAGGCTGGCTCATTGTCTCCTTCGCTAGTAGCTGAATAAATGGTTTTACCGAAATGAATTACATAAGTACAATTATAACTAACTTAATTCTATTGTAGTTACAATATGAAAACGGAGTTAACAAAATAAAACTTCAAGAAGTGGCCACCTGCGTTGCGACAGTACGTACTTAAACTTCTTTTTCGGTTTATTTTACTCGTGTCGGTGAATAAATCCTCTCTTGGTCATAAAGTGTTCGCTCTATATGCAAAATATTTTTGCGTCGGGAACTGGCTGCGCTGAATGTCTGGCCATTGCAGCGAGTCGCACTAGCGATTTAAGCCTCCCCCAGACAGGTGCGAAAACGCGTCCTGCGATAATGCGTCCTGCGATAATGCGTTCCGCGTCCTTTTCACATAGCTGCGTTTTTAAAGCAGCTGCAGCAATTGGGCCTATCAGCAATCTCATTTGGCATAATTAGGCCTGTGATGCTTTACGCTGGATGTGTGAGGTTACGCGACTTGATCGATTGTGTAGTGAACGAGTACATCCGTGCCAGCCAGTTCATTTCATTTTCATTTTCATCGCGGATAAAATCTGATGCGCTGGTATGTTCACGTATTGCGTAAGCACCAGGGATACGTGGAACATTTGTGCCTAAACCTGCCTGTATCAGGAAAGAGGTCCCGCAAGAGAACAAAGAAACGATGGATTGACATCGCTGAGTCGGATCTAAGAGTCAACGGCTTACGACGTGAGGATGCCGAAGATCGGGCAAAGTGAAAAAGAAAAAGTAGTAAAGCGGACTCTGGCAGAAGCCGGGATTGACCGCCCGAATGATGATGATGATGAATCTCATTGATTATTCGCATCATTACGCATTATAAACGTTCTGTGATTGGAGAATGCAGGAACGCAAGCGTCCCGCTTCATTTCTGCGTTATTGTCGCTCGCGCGTAAGATCGCGTGCTCCGTAATAGATATCGCAAAACAAAACGCATTATCGTGGGACGCGTTATCGCACCCTTCTGGTAGCGGCTTTACTGGTAGCCTTCGCAAGCTGTGACGCGTCGCTGGTCGCAAATTCGGCACGTGCGAGACGCGGTTCGAGGACACGGCACCACAGACGGTACTGTCTGTCTGTCTACTGCGAATTGTTGACATGTTTTTTCTCTTATTTTGCGCTAAAGTATGTATGGAAAATGTATGTGAAACCCACAAATAAATATATGATTGATTGATTGATGGAAACTTGTTATTGCTTTAAAAATAAGTACAGTAATGAGATAAATATCATTTTACAAAGCAAAAAGTCGTGAGCCTACGGGGTCGGCAACGCGTGGGTGATGCCCCTGGTATTGCAAACGTCCGGCTGCGGTGACTGCTTACCATCAGGCGGGCAGGACGCGTGTTTGCCACCTTAGTGGTATTAAAAAAAAAGAAGTAGTGGGAGTTGTTAACGCCATTATCCGGCACTTTTTATTAGAATTGACCTACTTTGTATATTTGTACTGTAGACCTGTTAGAGCAATTTGAATGGCATGAGCCGAATTTTCGTCGGTGTGGAGAAAAGTTATAATGAAATCATATTTTTAGGGCGAACATTTTTAGCATACTTATTGTGTGTAGTGTAGAGTATTAAATGAAAAGGTTTCGTGAGCCGGTTCCAAAAATATATCTTTCAGACACCTGTTTTCTAGAAATCCAAAAATTATTTTCAAAGCACATCATGTTTGCCCTTCTTCCTAAGTGGCAATAGGATAATAGTGTTATATATAGTTTTGTGTCTATAGTGACAGATTGCAGTATTTTTTTTATTGCATTTTTTTGGAAACAGCACACGATTCCCTTTCATTTGATGGGTATTAGGTACCCCACCCCCACAAAGGAATTTTTTTCCCATAAAAATTTAAAACGTCTCTGCAATGACGAAAATTTTGCTCATGCGACTCAAATAGCTCTAATAGGTCTACGGAACAAATGGAGAAAGTAGCACAATGATTCTAACACAAAATGTCGAATGTTTGCACAGGTTGGCACTAACAGCTCGCAGTATCGTACTTAACCGAATTTTTCACGAAAACAGTCTGTAAATCTTATTTTGGTGACTCACATTTGTGAATAAAAATTATAGAATAATGTTTTAAACCCGTAATGTTTGGTAAGAAACCCGGAACATATCCTTAAAAATGTGAAAAATTGTAGTACTTATTACCTGCTACGTATTTCAATTAATATTAGTACAAACTTCAGTGATATACTTTCGTACATCGTCCGGGCCAAAGACGAAGGCGACAGTTGTCAAAGTTCCCCAATTTTCATCAAAACAGTCCGTAAATCTTATTTTGGTGACTCACATTTATGAAAAAATATTTTAGTACTTATACATAGTGAATAAAAATTATAGTGCTTATAAAAATTATACTTCAGTACTATATATTCTTTCGTACATGGTCCGGGCCAAAGACAGGCGACAGTTTCCAAACTTCCCGATTTTTTAACGAAACAGTCCTTAAATTTTATTTTGGCAACTCACATTTATGAAAAAATATGTTAGTACTTAGTACCTACTACTTATTTCAATAAATATTAGTATATACTTCTGTGACCGGGCCAAAGGCAAAGGCGACAGTTGTCAAACTTCCCCAATTTTCACCAAAACCGTCCGTAAATCTTATTTTGGCGACTCATATTTGTGAATAAAAATTGTAGTACTTATTATGTGCTGTTTATTTCAATAAATAAATATAAGTACATACTTCCGTGATATATCCTTTCGTAGTTTGGGCCGACACGTCACATCGCCCTACTTTCCTTTTTTGTAAAATTAATTTTTATTTCTCTTGGATGTGTATTTGGGCCGAATAAAGCTTTGTCTATGTCTACATAGTCCGGGCCAAAGACAAAGACGACGATTGCCAAACTCCCCGGATACTTACGCACAGGTCCTCGCTCAGACGCGTCCAGACAAGAAATAACGATTATAGGAATGCAGGCATCGGGAACGGCTTTGTTAGGTGACCTAGTTCAGGCTGGCGCGGCGCGGCTCCGCGCCAGCCCGCCTAGTGCTTACAAACCGTCTAGAACTCTAGTCTAGACCTAACCGCGACAGTTTTGACCTTTTTCGAGTTTTAAGGTCCCGTGTTAGTCTGTTGTGAACGTTGTAATACGTGTATGTAGATAGTTTTTTAAATTGTTATATTTTTCCTTTTCAGAATATCATGGTCAAGGAATGGATGCGGGAGGAAATAATTTTGACTCCGGTGAGTGTGGATCGATTTGATTACTTACCTTATTTATTTCCTGACGACCTGAGGGGTTCAGACTGAGTGATTCGATTCCCGGCCGAGCAGAAATTGAAATGATGAATTTTAATTTCTGTTACGGTTCTGAGTGTAGTATGTATAATAAGTAAGCATATAAAACAAGTATCATCATCAGATGATCGGATGTTTATCAGTTATATAACACCCATAACACAACTTATTTTGGGACTAGATGCCGCTATGTGAATTTGTTCTAGCATATTTATAATAATTATTATTTATTTTTATTATAGGCTTTTGCCTGTTATTACTTTGGCGTATAATTCGGATATTTTCGGAGATAAAAGTAGCCTATCAGCCTGGTCCTTCTCGAGGATAGGGCTAAAGCCAACCTGCACGAGATCTCCCTGGTGACAGATGAACGAGACTGGCGAACCGGCTCCTCCCTAATTTCGCCAAAACACCACTAATTTCAAATTACGGATTCTGGTAGGAAACCGCCTCTAGTAAATCTAAGAGCTTTAGTAGAAGAACGGTCTCTGGTAGAAACCGGTTTTTTTTTGTGACAAAGACAAACTGGCGAGCGGGCCACCAGGTGCGTGGTTACCGCCGTCTAAGGACACCAGCAACCCCAACGGCGTCACCAGTGCATTGCCCACCACTAAAGAGGCCTCTTGAAGGGTCAGATGCTTGATTCGATGTAAACCCGAAGGAAACACTGGCTGGGAGGTCGTTCCAAATTCGAATATAACGAGCTTCCAAATTTACTTATTACATGCCTACCTACATATTGAGTATTTATTATTACATTTATTTTTATTTATTTTTATATATTTAGCCAATATAACGCCCGTGACGTACCTAAAAAAATGGCCCCACAGAATACCAGCGCTGTGAGTCGCTTCTTGCGCCTCACAGCAAATGCTGAGAGGGTGCACCATTTACGCTGGCCGCCGCGGCACCGACAGTGGCATGGGAGACATTGTTTTAAATGTTCTTATATCTATTAATATTTCCTTCTAATTATGTAACTATTACTGTGTACTGGTGTGCTATGTGTAAATGTCTTTCTTTCTTTGAAATTCGTACGGTATATACCGCTAGGGTGCCGATGATGAACGCTCATGCTCATTGTGTAATGTAGAAATATTGCGAACTCTAGATTCGTACGCCCCCCGCGTCCCCCGCGGTCGCTCACACCGTACGTTACATCGAACGTTGCCGGAAATCGCTTCTTTAGATTACGTGTGACCGTGTTTCCAATTTACGTCAGAGTATGTACGGCCAAGTTTCCTCGCGGCATTGGTTGGCCGCCACAATTTGGGGCGGGATTTGAAATTTGTATGGAGTTTTTTTTTTGTTTTTTTTTTATGCCACTAAAGTGGCAAACGACCTAGATAGATACACTCTACTATTGTACAGAAACTTAAAAAAGAAATTAATAGTGACGGTAAGCAGTCACCGCAGCCTATGGACGTTTGCAATACCAGGGGCGTCACCCACGCGTTGCCGACCCCACTTAAATCCCGTGTAACTTTGAAACGCTATATTTTAACGAAAATCTGACTAACCACAAGGATAGATATTGCTCTCTGGATGACGTCTACGAAATTTCATTGGTTTTTATAGCGTAATATTGAAAATATGAGCAAACTACGTTTGTATGGAGCGCGCCCGGGAAACACTTGCAGTCAATCAACCTAATGCGAACGCGTTATTACTCTATTGCATTATTACTCTGTTGGTGAACCTAATAAATAAAATAAAGTAAAATTACAGGAGCTACGATGTCACAGAGCAAAGTTAGCCAAATGCGCAGTGATGTGCAAGTGAAACTCTATTCAATTCAATTTATTTGTAAAGTAGGGAATACCTTAATTGTCAAATTGAGTTGTCCTCTACTTTTGCCTTAAGGGCAATATGTCAAATAATTATTGGATAAAAAGAATTAAAACAAAAAAATTGCATCTTGTAACTTTTCAATAAAGATCCAATGAATTATACAAAAGTCAATAAAACATGCCCAATTAATACAAATTAAATAACAAACAAAATGTCATATTCAAATTTAAAAAGAATATAAAAATAGAATGTTAAAAACATTAAATAATATAAATAGGAGTCATTAAAATCATGTTCATCTTCTTCTTCCTTGCACTATCCCACATTATGTGGAGTCGGCTAAATAAAATCATGTCCATAAAGTAATAAATTTTTAAAATTTCATTTTCATAATTTCATTTATATTATAATAGCATTGTTTTTATACCACTAAGGTGGCAAACAAGCTTACGGCTGATGGTATCTAAGCAGTCACCGCAGTCTATGGACACTTGCAATACCAGGGGCGTATCCCACGCGTTGCCGACCCAGTAAAATCCTTTTCACCTCTTTCTTGAAGAATTCCATGTTGTACTATCCAGGGAAAACCTCTTCAGGTAGTACATTTGCTGATTAAATAGTCTTTATTAACATTTTAAATTGGTTTAAATGTCTCGTTTTGCGTTAGGAGTTGAAAATAGCACTTCGAAACCTCACCATCTCTGTTAATAATCAGAAAATCACCCGACATAAACAGCTGGTCCGTTTTCAATACAGTTTCCACTGTTCACAATGAGCTCAACGCCTGAATTTCCGCACCGGGACCCTGATACAATTATGGAGTTTACGATCATTTATTTTTATGGATGGATCGGGTGAATGGCCTGGTCACTTCTGACGAGCGACATTTGGCTAGTCGAAATAAAGCTATATAGGAACTACCTAGCCTACTAAATAGTAATGCTATGAATGGAAAGTTGGTAAGGTTTGACGTATTCGATGAAATTTTGCAATATTGTAGCTAATAACCCAGAATAATACATCTATACTAATCGGCATAGGCTAGAGTATCGGTTAGAATTCAATTATATTATATTAATAGAATACATAACTCAGAAAAGAGTAATTGGTACATGGCCGCAGCGGGATCCGAACCCGGTACCTCTCGCTTATGAGTCGGATACCATATCCGCTCGGCCACCGACGCTCCAAATATAAAACAAATAAGTTAGCAGGAATAGGCAGTATTTGTCAAAAAAATTTCTTTTAGAAATTAGTTCTACATAAATTTTTTACAAATATGATCTTTTACAACAATCACTTTGACCATATACGAATTATTTCCGAGGTTCCGAGCGAGAGGTCAACGACCGCGCTATAGCCTATCTATTTGGCACCTACCTTAGTGGGTCATAGTGGATCATATGAGTTTCCATTTTCCTAGCCTAGTCTAGTTCTTCTAATTAGAGTCTAAGCCCTTTAACACTCTTTTCCTATAATTATCAAGGTATACTAATCAAGATAATTATCAAGATATTTACCAACGATAATTATCACTTCGAACCCGGCTATTCATAGCACAAGATAAGTACTTCTACTACTACATTATTGTGTCTAGCTTTCATACCATTGTCATTCAATTAATATAAGTCATTGTTTACTCATCTGTTCATAAATTTGCCTATTGACTATTGTGTCATCTATCTTTCTGTTAATATGTTAGATTATGTCCAACTGGCCGAGTGTGGTGTCCGGTAGAGTAGAATAGCACCAACCCCTTACACTCATGGGTGGGTGTCGTACAAGGCGTCTAATGCTATCGAGGCAAAAGATCTAGTCTCCGTAGGCTGGAAAATGGGCAGCAGCTATTTCCATTTCTATATTTACAACACTGCTATCCCCCTCTGCTCCCCTCCTCCCCCATTCGTGGGAGAGGTTTGCAGTGGACTGTTATGGGCTGTGATGATGATGTTCAACTAGAACTAGTTTTTCCCCTCGGAACGGAGGCGGAATATACGTTTGGGGCGGTATTTACCTCTAAGGTTGTGTGTTTGTAAGTTTTCGATTTTTCTTGAAAACTACTGGGTATATTCTGTTCCCAATAAGTAGTTTCAATTAATGTCAAACTTATGTAAATCCCTCATCCCCACTACGTAGACCCTCTAGTGGTGTCCACGTGACGGTTCGAAACAACGTTTCTCACTCGTACGATTCTGATGTGGAATGAGCTCCCAGCGACAGTGTTTTTTTCTGGACTGTGACATGGGATCGTTCAAGAGGTATATTAGAGGTTTCCTTAGAGGCGGCCAATGCATTGGTAGGTCGCCCCTGGTGGTGCTGATGTCCATAGGCGGCGGTAACTACTTTCCATCCGGCGGCCATCTAAATGAATAATAAAAAAGAACTATCACTCGTCATCGCGTTTCTCACTCCTTTTATCCATATGTCGCCATTCACACAGTCCATCCATATCTCCGCTCGGGCTCTACTGAAGTAGCCATCCACATGATTCCACATTAATAATCTTTACATTTATAACCTTCCTTGTCACAAGACTTGAAAGAGTTTTTTTTTGTTGTACCACTAAGGTGGCAAACAAGCTTGCGGCCTGCCTGATGGTAAGAAGTCAAGAGTAACGAATATTCTTCATAATAAGCTGACCGACAGAAAGAATCGTATAACTCCTGACCAATTTTATATTTAAATAAATAAATAAATAAATATGCTTGGACAAATTCACACAGCGCCGTTTAGCTCAAAGTAAGCAAAGCTTGTATCATGGGTGATATATTTTGTTTTTTAAATACATACTACACGAAAATTTAAATTCCTTATTTCAATTTCTGCTCGGCCGGGAATCGAACCCGATACCTCTGCGTGGCAGACCAACCAACTGACTCTCTTTTTTCTACGCGGGTTAAAAATAGGAAAGAGCATTTATGAACAATAGTAAAGTAACATTTTGTAACAAGCAGGTTGTAACCTACCACTCAAAATCTTGATAGGGTTGTCTAGTGATATAGGTGATAGGATGAAATATTATATAATTTACTGAAAGTGTGCGTTGCGGTTGCAGGCCAGCAGCCGATGGAGCAGGAGCTGGCGACGAAGATGCTGCAGATCCAGAGCAAACGGTTCTACTTGGACGTAAAGCAGAACCGGCGCGGCAGGTTCATCAAGGTCGCGGAGGTCAGTCACGCATCGATTTTATAGTTTTATCAGGTGGTAGGATTCCGTCAAGTCTGATGTGTCCGCCTGGGTGAGTACCACCGCCTATTTCTGTGGCCAAGCAACAATGCTTGCATTGCTGTGTTCCAGTTTGAAGGATAAGGTAGCCAGCGCAATAACATCTTTGTCCTCATAGTGACAACGCACCTGCGGTTCTGGATTTTTGTTGCCTGCCTAAATGCATGAATCGTAGATGTGGGCTGTCTGCTCGTTTGTCACTGCGGTGAATAAATAAAAAAAAGTCCTACGGTAGAACACGCAAGTGAGCAACCTTATGGAAAGTGGTCACTGCTGCCTATTACCAGGCAAAACTTAGATAGAACGGAATTATTGGTGAACATTCATAAATTAATTTTAATTAATTTATTTGGTGACTGTTCACCGATATTTCCATTCTGAGCAAGTTTTGCGTAGGCAACCTATTTTGTTGGATATGGGAGCGAAATACCTTTCATTTGAAATATTACTCAATTAAATAATAGATTAGCCATGGCAACCCCATTGAAGAATATAATAGGCAATAATATTTTTTTCCTAATTAAGAAATATTTTTTCATATAATGCACGATTTTATTGAATAACAGATGAGGGAAGTTATGGTATGGCCGGATCTTAGGCCATTTACGATAAATATCAAAGAGACTGATGACGTCCTACTAGGTATAATCTTTTTTATGAATAGTTCAACCTGTCTATACAATGTACAATATAGACCTAGTCACTGATCCCGTTATTATGACAACATTGGCGGTCTAAATAGCGTGTGCAAATAAAAATATACATTCGCCTCACTCAAAATATTTGTATTTACCTTCGCATAGATAGTGCGCACGTTATGTAATGTGATATTATGATAACGGGTTGATGTAATAGCTTGATATGGTGACGCGTGTGCGCTTTGCCGGTTGTCTAGGAGTAGATTAAGTACAATGTCGTTTAGGTTTAGAGTTCGCGGCTGAAAATGGAACTAAATTATAAAGACAGGCAACAAGTACGGCTCAAAATAAAAACAATGGCAGAGGCGCCATACCCAGCAGTTTCTTCAGGCTTCTACAGGTTGCATTTCGGAGTGTGCGAAGCAGTTGCACGACCTCATTCCGCCGGCGCCTTTCCGCCATCGGGAGACGCGGTCCGGGCGAGCGCTATATCCTTATGTTGTGGATCTTCCAGCTAATGCGGATGCAGGAGCCGCTTTAGTTCAACCTTTATAATGCGTATGGCTAAGGAATGGAATCCGTTGCCAGCGAGTGTGTTCCCTGATCATTATAATCTAGATGCCATTTAAGGCTAGAGTGAATAGGTTGTTCCTAGACAGGCATGCTCCATCTACGGCCGCGGCATCGTCAATTACCACCAGACGAGATGGCGGTCAAATGCTTGGTTAGACTAACTACAAAAAAAAGGATTAGATACAATGTCGTTTAGGTTTGGAGTTCGCAAGATAACTTTGCTCGCGGCTAAAAATGGAACTAAATTAGACAGACAGGCAACAAGAACAACTTACAACAAAAACAATGACAGGGGTGCCATAACCTAATAGACAAGGAGGTCACAAGAAAATTGAAAACGATCATGGAAACGAGTAGGTATATTTTTGTGGGTTGTACAATGATCCCCTGATCTGATTTATGTTGGTCTGCCTGCTCTCGGAGGTTGCGTCTTCGAGAAACAACGCTTGAAAGAGCTGGGCGTCGGCAGACCAAATATTTCAGTATGGGAGATGTCCTTCTTAACACCAAAACTGACCCTTTCCCTTATCGTGTGTCTCTGTGCCGGTGTATGTCTATGGCGTCGTAGCTTCCGAACGGTTGGAACGGTTTGGATCAGGTTTTCTCTATTTGAAAGGCAGTTTAATCAAAGTTGAATTGAGTTTAGAAAATCTTTGAATAAATATAGAATTGGTCGAGATTATCCAATTTTTCTGTCGGTCAAATTGTCAATGTGTAATATATTCGTAGTAATGGGATTGAACAAAACCTAAAGCAACTCCACCTATTTAGATAGTCTATATATCCGAATCCCGAGGGTCTAATGTAAACATCCCTTAACTAGAGGGTTGTTTGTGGTACGCTATTTGTTACCTACTGAAATGTATTATAAAGGGAATAATGGGGATTATTAATCAGTGAAATTCAAATGAGTTTTCTTTTTGGCCGACATTTTTTCCCGCTGTTTCGTTTATACTAGGTAATTCATTCATTCATGCCACTCTTCCTAAGCCCGCCCCAGCTTCGCTCGCTCGGTCGCACCGACAGTAAAAGTATCATAACAACCGACCAAGTTTACATATACTCAAATTATTTCTAAACGACTGAACCGATTTTAACGATACAAAGCTAAGAACCATCTCGATTAAACTGGCTTTCAAATAGAGAAAACCATATCCAAATCGGTCTGTCCGTTTGGGAGCTACGACGCCACAAACAAGCACACACCTCTACACCTCCACAGACAAACTTATAACCCCCTCCCTTTTTTTGTTAAGGTTTACAAATAAAACCATATCTCAAAAATGATGATTCTTATTCTTATCCTTATCTCTACCTGGCCCTCTAGATCGGCGCCGACGGCCGCCGCAGCCAGATCTTCCTGGCCATGTCCACAGCGGCCGAGTTCCGGGACCACCTGTCGGCGTTCAGCGACTTCTACTCGAGCCTCGGGCCGCCCAACCCTGACAACGTGCCCGAGGACGGGAAACTGAAGTCAGAGATGATGCTCAAGGTAGAGGTAAACACCGACGTCAGTTTTATGTAACCTCGTACCGAGTGAGAAGTAAAGATGGCGCGCTGTCGGCAGTGCTGTGAGGCCGGTTTCGTCAACGTGTGTGCCATGGCGTAGTTTGGTTGTCAAGCCCAGACTTACGCCCAGTTTCTGAAATGCTTGTTAATCATCGATTAAAACTCTTTTTGTCTCTGTCTACAACTGATTATAGATAAGGATGGCGAATTTTAATTGATGATTAACAATAGAATAACGTACGGGAAACTGGCTGTTAGTTCACGGCATGGCGTAGTTTTGCGTGCGTCAGTATGTTGTTCGCAGGATTCTGTCTTTATTTCTTATATGGTCTGACTATGTAACGTGTTGGGTGTCGTTGTTGTTTTTTTTTACTTTTTTTGGTGTAAAGTGTAGACAACGCCAAAAAGACAAAAAAATCAATATCATAATGAGGAAAAACAAACTTCTCTTTTTAAAACAAAAATATAAGATAAGAGAAAGATCTCTCTGTGTGTGTAGGTGGGTGTATGTGTGTGTGTGTTTGTGTGTTTGTTAATGTAAGTATGATTGTGTTATCCTTTACGAGATTGCAGGTACTGGATAACCTTTTTTATAAATTGTGCTCGGTTGAGGTTTTAATATAGTATTAAATTTATGAACGTGGACGAGGCACAAGATGTGTGTCAGGATCGTAGCTTGTGGCACTCTGTAGTCTCTGGCTCTGTGCCTTCCAGTGTTGAGTGTATATGTAGTGTATGTACCTCGTCGTGTCACTAGACAACCTGGACCTGAAGTAGAACAGTCGCGGGCGGTTTCTGCGCGTCTCGCAGACCGTTTTTTATACTTACATCTAGAGAAACTGTAGGGGACTGATCTATCATCACCATCATATCAGCCGAAAGACGCCCACGCTGGGCATAGGCCTCCCCTAGAGATCTCCACATAGGCCGATACTGTGCGTTCCGTATCCAGCTGCTACCTGCGATTTTGACAAGGTCGTCGGTCCACCTTGTGTCGGGAGGCTTACCCACGCTACGTCTTCCGGTACGTGGTCGCCACTCGATAACTTTACTGCTCCATCGGCCACCTGTTCTTCGAGCTATGTGCGCTGCCCACTGCCACTTTAGCTTCGCAATCCGGGGCACGGTCGGTGACCTTTGTCGCTTGAGAAACTCCTAATTTCTGATTAGATCGCGCAACGAGACACCGAGCCCTTTCCATTGCTTTTTAGGTAACAGTGCGCTTTCTTTTAAGGCCCATAGTGAGCGCCCACTGTCACTTTAGCCTGGTAATCCTGCTTTCTGACTCTCTGATCTGTACTCGTACCCCATCCTGGCACAGGACAACCGGCGCTACTACCTGGACCTGAAGGAGAACAGTCGCGGGCGGTTCCTGCGCGTCTCGCAGACGGTGACCCGCGGCGGGCCGCGCAGCCAGGTGGCGCTGCCGGCGCAGGGGATGATCGAGTTCCGCGACGCGTTGACTGACCTGCTGGAGGATTTCGGAACTGATGATGGCGGGTGAGGAATATATTTATTTATTGCACACGATAAAGAAATCGAAAGATATAACTGACAGAACAGGCACTACTTGTGTCTAAAAGAAATTTCTTCCAGCAGAACTACAGAAGGGAAATGCAGATACGACGTGCACGATAATTGAATAATTGTACAATACATATGAATATGATTACTTTTTATATATTATGTCAGTAAATACATACACACTTATACATTTACATATTACAACATATCAATATAAATACGTACTTAGATATATAATTTATGAACTAGACAGGGAAAGGTAGTGTATATAGGTATATTATTATAGAATAGAATAAAATACAAAAGTACAAAATAAATTCTTAAAATCATTAGCTTATCAGACCGGTCAGACAGAAATACAGGCTTTTTGCCTAGCTTAGGCATCAGTCTCCCACGCTAATTATATTTAAGAAATTACCTAAATGTGAATTATAAACTTCTTTGAGTAAATAAACTTTATTTATTATTTATTCCTAGATTATGAAGCATGTGCGTATTTATTAAGATGCCATATTTTTGTTTAAAATTATAACAAAGTAGGAAATTCCGAATCGCTGTTGAATAAAATTACATTTAGAATAACTCGACCTTCCTCGCGTACTATTGCTACTTTTTATATCCCCCCTTTCGAACAAACTATGCCAAAAATATTTAAGAAGTTCTTGTGATTGTTGTAATAAATGTTTAAGCAGTGTCGACGTTTTCTCAACGAGTATCTTCGTATCAGCTCACGAGCTGGTTCTTAACTTTGTTTAATTAAATGCGTTTAGCAGTTTAGTGAAATATTTGATGTGTATACGACTTGGTAGGGGCTTTTACGTTTTTCTGTCGGTTAGGTTATTCTTCAGACCACCTACCGGAAGACGCTGCGTGGGTAGGCCTCTTACTAGGTGGACCGACGATCTGGTGAACATCGCTGGTACCAGCTGGATGCGGGAGGCACAGGACCGGCCTTTGTGGAGATCTCTGAGGAGGCCTATGCCCTGAGTGGGTGTTTCTGCTGATATTCAGCGGTAAAAAAAGGGTAGTTACGATAACAGCCGACCATTGTTGCAGTTTCAAAGGCGAGCTGCCGGAGGGGCGCCACCTACGCGTCGACAACAAGAACTTCTACTTTGACATTGGCCAGAACAACCGCGGCATCTACATGAAAGTCAGCGAGGTCAGTGCACCTACTGTACGTTCACTTCCACTCTGGATTTGTTACAGTTTCTGTTCAGTTCAGTTTTTACAGTCTGTGGTAGTTGGCTGACCCTCGGTAAGCGATGGCCATCGCTAAGAACCAATGACGAAAGAAAATTGAGAAAGAATACAAGCCATATGGTTCAATTTGTATGGCTTTCTAGGGCGATGAAAGGCCATGAGTATGTCGATTCGCCGTATTGTGTACGATGAAGCTAGGGAATTCTAGTTTAAGCGAGTTATTTATGGTTGGTAATAGGTATAAGTGTAATTCATTGATGCGAAATTCGTAACTGTGATATATGCCGTTTTCAATATACATATCGTGCCACAAACTTATCTGACCCGGTGGCCAAAGCTAGAACGTGTCATTTAAATGTCATGTCAATTCCAACAACAGCGACTCTGTCACTGCTTGAGAAAAGTTTGTTGCACTATACATGCGCTGATGCCCTGTCCTCTTGAAAGAGTTTCTTTCGTCATTGTATCGCTGGCATTCGCTTGCGTCTGTACCCAATAATAAAAAAGCTATATGAACAGTATAATAGCCAATTATAGGTTATCAGGCGCTAGGACTCTGTCAACCTTGAGGAGGCCGCCTGGGCTCACTCAGTGGGTAATCATATCACCTCCTTATCCATATCTCCGCCAAGCAACAATTAACATTAGTGTATCCGGTTTGGAGGTTAAGGTGACAACGCAATGAGCCGTTTTAAAAAGTAGCTTCTTAAAAATTCACATAGATAGACTAGAATATTTGCTAAAGTGCTACCAAACTTCATGGACGATGACGTACAAAGGCGGACATAAAGTTAGATCTCATCCTGTCGCTCGTAACAACTGCGATTTATGCATTTAGGTTGCAGACAACAAAAATGCAGCACCGCGTTGTCACTGTGAGGACTAAACTGAAATGCCTCATGCCTGTAATTGCGCTGGCTTCTTTATCCTTCAAACCGAAACACAATGCAAGCATTATTGCTTGGCGGCAGAAATAGATAAGGCGGTGGTACTCACCCAGGCGGACTCCTCAGGCTCCTGATGGTTATGATGATTATTACTCTGTGTGATTGGCTCGCTTTTTTACCGATAACAGTTCGTTGAATATTGGATAGGTACTGGGAGAGGGTCAGGTAACTTGTACCACTGACTGTACGACCCTAGTGACGTACGAGGAGACAGAAAGTCGTAAATGAAACTCAGCCGATCAAATGGCCTTAGGCTCAAATTGCATTGCTGTATGGAAGCGATTTTTTTGTACATAGCATAGAGGGCTTTGATACTAGATATGTTCAACCTCTTTATTAACATGTATCTATTTCGTACGTTAGGAGCGTTGGGGGCCGAGTGGTTGAGGTATCCGACAGGTACCGGATTCGAATCTCGCTGCAGCCATGTATCAGCCAATGACTGTTTTCTGAGTTCGGTACGTTAGTTGAATGCTAACCGATTTTTCTTACGGTGAAGGAAAACGTGACGAAACCTGCACATCATCAGGCAGCTGAATGTGCAAACATGATCCAATGTTGTCAGGTTCCCCTGGTACTAGGGTCACGGAAGCAGTTGCTTCGCTGTAATTACCAGATTGCCAAATCCTGGATCATGGTCAACGCGGACCCCAGGCCGTCGGGCACGACAGCGAATCCGGGACATTAACGCCAAGATGATTTCATTTTTATATTTTTCATCTAGTTTGTATGTTACCCCATTGAAATGGAGTTCATTATATTACTCGTATATACGAAAAATTCACTTCCATTACATTCCACGATAATGAAAGTTTTACCATATCTTTGTTCTTCAAACTTCTGTCACTAGGGTTGTTTTTTAATAAGTGTTGTACGGTCCATGTAAAGTTTATATTTCAATAAGACGTTTCCAAGACTAGCTTCATTAAAATTCTATGAACCAAATATTATCACAATAATAATAATAAATAAATCTTTATTTTATTAACAAAGAGTACTTAAAACTATAGTTGCCGGAGTCTCATCTTTTGATTTCTGTGTATAGGGCTATTGTAGTTGTTGCATGGAAAACCATATGATATTTGCTAAAGCATTTTAATCTAAAGTTGAACCCCAAGGAGCATTATTATATTACAACATTCAAAAACCGTTGAATAAATGGATCAAAAATATCAATACCATACAGCCAAGAGATTATAGTAATGTTTGAGTCGTTAGAGTGTGCCATGTAGGGCTTTTTCAAGAAGCTAGTCTGGGAAACTGCATATTCCTACATTTTCAAATTGAAAACTTTCATATAGTTTTACTACAATATAACTAAACTTCTAGTGTTATGCCTGTTTTTACTAAACATAGGAATCACCTAAATTCGATGCCCAAATACTTAGGAATTGCTTACTTTTCACCAACCTCTAGGAAATAACTAGCGCCGTTAGGTAATGCATGAAGTTAGGAAGTGGATTGGGCGGTGCCTAGCCCCTAGGCATCGCCTAAAATGACAGTTGCGTTCTGTTTCCTACAGCTGACAAAAAGTCAACTCAATCGACAGTTTGCCAACATTACGCACGCGAATTTTAGAGGTTTGGTGAAATAGACCAATTGACTAAAGCGATACCTAAAGATAAGAGTTTCCTAGTTAGGTAATGCCTAATTCGCGTTCAATGAAAACGGGAGTACTTTACTTGATTTGAATATTACTGTGCTTTATTTTTAAACTTTTTAAAATGAGTTGTCACGCAAAATCTAGGTTACATAACTCTGTTGCTAACAATGATTCTGATTTCATTGAATGAAATCGTTTCTTTTGAGATTACGTATCGTCAATTCCATGGGTTCAGTTGCTACAAACTTCTTTTGCAATAGACTGAAACTATTAAATCGATCATTCGTAATCGAAAAAGTAATAATTTCAATCATTGAATTCAGAGAATTGTTTGCAATAGAGTTACCTAGTTTTCTAAGACTGGATTTAGTATTCGACCGACAGCGATACGTATCGTTAATGTCGATTGGACGTCGCCGAATGTGTTCTAGATCTAGAAGCTATACTAAAACGCAGCACACCCAACTCGACAGGTCACTTAGCACCCGGCGGAGTATAGTAATGTTGGTTTGGTCCCCCGGCCAGGTGAAGAGCAACTTCCGCACAGCGATCACTGTCCCGGAGAAGTGCTGGGGCCGGTTCCGCGACATCCTGGCCGACTATTGCGACAAGATGTGTCGGCCGCACTCGCTGGGCTCGCCCGATGCGCACGCGCATGCGGCGCACCCGCACCAACGCTCCAACCCGCTAGCGCGCGACTCGGTGAGTACAGTGTGGTGGGCGTGTGATTGAGGAGAAAGTGCTCCGGGGTTCCGCTAGATGGTGCTGTCGGGGTGTGTGTCGCACGCGGCGTACGCAGCGCACGCGCCGCACTGGGACATCTCGAATTCTTTTTCTTTTCTAGCCACATATCTCCATTAATAATACCATTGTAATAATACCATAATACCCTTTAATACCATTGTAGGATAGGGTAGGGGTAAGGTAGCGATAGGGTAGGGATAGGATAGAGTAGGGTGGGAGCAACTACCTATCACATGCAGCATGTGTGATGCACGCTCACTTAAAAGTCTGTCTGGCGGTGGCGTGGGGGCCGGGTCGCTCTTTTCCCTCAAATATGGTTGAATTGGACGATGGCTGGGCCCTGCGTTATACTCGTGAACGGGTGCTGCCTTGGTGGACTGGCTTACTCTTGCTGTAGTTTTAGGTAGTTTTTCTTAATTATACTAGACATACCTACGAGTATATAATATAATATAGCGTTCCGGCTCTGTCTGGCATTGTCGAGCCCGGTTCGGTTGTGGTTGGCGAGGGATACGTTTATCTACAGACATAGGGCGGTCAGCGTGTCACTGTGTGTTTCCTTCCTATTTTCCTACCCCCCTCCTTTTTGACGATTGAAAGAGATATTTAATGTCCTAATCAATAAAGAAATTTTGATTTGATTTGATTTGATTTGTAATGTCTATTGCAACCAAAAAATATTTTCGACAGTTGAAGTTGTCGAAAAACAATTTCAGTGACGTTTTAATATTGGTTTTTTGGCTAGAGAAAATGTCTAATTTGAGATGTCACAGCGTGAGATTCGCCACCCTAGCGGCTCTCTGGATGCTAAAGTGTTGCGTTGCAGCTTAGTCTGTTTATTTTGATAACAGACACGTCGCAGTTTGTGAAATATTACTCGGTACATGCGAGTTGTGACTTTGTGACAGACAGAGTGACGTTTTAGTAGGTGATTAAGGGCAAATTTTTCAATACTCAGATAAAACATATCAGTCTGATAAGTTATTACGTGACTAAAATGGATTCGTATCCGTACCATTTAATTATATGGAATTATAGTATGTTTTAATTTGGTAGCATATTACTTTATCGGGCAGGTAAATTTTATCTGAGGATTGAAAAATCGGCTTAAATGAAACTAGGAACTACTTTATTACTACTTTACTACTTTATTTTACCTAAAGGAATAAGAGAATGTGGAGACGCCCTCCGGCCAGGTGGAGCCACGATGTGTGGCTGGAGAGGGTGGTGCATCGATGCTCTACGTGAGGCTTATGGCGAGCTATGGACTAGTGTAGGCTGATAATAATGAATATGAAGATGTTACTGAATTTAGAACAAATTTTTTAGGAGATTTTATTAGATATTAGACCTTATTCGCGTGATCTAGGAGATCCCATCTCGGTCATTGGACTGTCACATGTGTCGAGCTATATATTTCACGATCCAGGGCTTTGAACGGTTCGAACGGTTGACAATTTTGATTTCCGGCATGAAAAATTCGATATTTTGATGCACGATTCTCAGTTACCCTATTTTTGAACCGCACTCTTTCGGTGTTGCCATTGTGGTTCAAGAATATTGAATATTTCATGTTTATTGTCATTTACGTATGTTGCGGAGTTTCTTTCGACGTTCTTTGACGCAGCCTTTCCCCCCCACAGGAGGCGTTCGGCGGCGCGGGCGCGGGGCTGGCGGGGCTGCCGGGGCGGGGCGGGGGGGGCGCGGGGCCCGCGGGGGGGCCCGCGGGGGGGCCGGGGGGGGCGCCGGGGCCCGCGCCGGACCGCATTTGATGCGCGCGAGGCCCGCGATAGGCGCCCACTCTCCCCACTCTGTTAAGTTTCCACCCGGCTATATCTTATGTGTATATAGTATTTTATATACGTATAGTGGTATGTTATATATACATATAAATACATATATATGTATGTATTGCCGCCGAGGCGCGGCCCGGCTCGACGCACTAGCTGTAAGGTAATGTGATAAAATCTTTTGAAGCTTTATTGTTTTACTTTGGTGTATGTAATTAGTCGAGCGCCGGCGCTCCGGCCGCCGGCGCCCCGTCGCGGGGCGGTAACTATAGATAGCTTTGAGCTTTATTTTTTAAATTATCATTTTTTAAACTTAATAAAAAAAAAGAGTTCTTTTCTCTGATTTGTGTAAATAGTTAGTCGCGAGGCGAGGCGGCCGCGGCGCCGCCGCCTGACGTAAAATAAACTTAAAAAAATGTTAAAAAAAATCGAATAGGAGGCGCGCCCGGCGCCGCGCCCCTCGCCAACGTAATGATTAATGAGGAAATTTAATGTAAAATGCCACTTTTCTAGTTAGTAGGTGTATGTGTTTTTTTTTTAATATGGATTATTTAATGATAGTGTTTTTGTCTGTTTACACGCGCGCCGGCGGCGGCCCCGCTGCCGCCGGGGTACCCCGCTGTGCCCGCGATCCGTGTCCCCATTGGTGGTAAGAACGATCAAAATACAACCCTATTCACTCCGCATATGGTTGAAATTAGCGCAGCAGAATAGAAGTGTGATTTTGCTATGCCAATTTCAGCCGTATGCTTACCGCATTAGGTTGCAATTCGATCGCTCATGTCCTTAATGGGGGTAGGGGTTGCGGGGACAACGGGAACGTACGCCGCCGCCGCGGCCGAGATATTTCTATACAAGTTTTGTCACCGGAAAGCGTTGCGTAGCTTTTCCAATGTTTCAAAATTTAAAACTAAAATTACCCACGCAACCGATGGTTGCGCTAAATCGGAATATAATTGAGAAATGATCATCGAAATATTTGGCTTCAAATGTAATGGAACGAAACGATAATAGGTAGCTGATAGATATTTTTGTAGTCCCGGTACCCGTGGTGTGGACTGCAGGGGCTGCTGTGAATAACGGGAAATAGGCGAAGCTTCAAACACCTACACTGTATGGGATACACTACCACAAGCGTTATCCAACTGTCAATCCGGTTTAAACCGCTTTTTTCTACTCGCATCGTCCTTATACAATGAAGTTGTTCAAGGCTCCACTTCTCCAGTTATTCACGGCATGCTCCTATCGAATTCGAAGTCGAAAAAAGTGTCTTAAAGATGAATTTGTGTAAAGTTAATGGACATTGAGGGTTGTGGACCAATCGGGGGGAGGCGTCGGCGGGGGGACGGACACTGCCAGGGGGGGGACACCCCGCCGGCCGAAGGTTGGGCAGAAGCGACACGGCACGGTAGAGGATTTGGAACCTTATTCTGATACTGTTAGGGCTCATATTTCATTGATGAGTTCTGACGATTTTGTAGGAGATGTCTCCTCGGGACGTCAAGGGAGTTCGAGCGCTATTGGTACTGAAATAAGGTTCAAAATGATTTCTGCAGAAAATCCTTCGCCGCTATCGTGTCGCTTCCAGAGCTCGGCTGTTAGATAGACATGTCAGTTTTACAATTCAGGTGGGGCGATTGTGTAAATCGGTCGTTGTCGTCTCGTTCGCGGGTCGTTAGCCGTGATGACCATATGCCGCCATAACCGCCATTTTATATTCAAAATGAAATTAAAAAAAAAAAAAACTTACCTTACGACCACTGTCGTAATGTTTGATCGTCCGCTCGCCACCGACAGAGAGTTCATCCTCACACCTTGGAGCCAATTGGTCGTGAACTGTGCGGTTCCAAAGGAACTTTCTCCCACGCACACTACGGTTGTGGAATGAACTACCTGGAGAGGTCTTGAGGCTTTTCACCCATTTCTTGAAGGACATGGAGTTCTTGAAGGAAGGGGGTGAAAAGGTGTATGCGGGGTCTGCAACGCGTGGGTGATGCCCCTGGTATTTCAAACGTCCATTGGCTGCTGTGACTGCTTACCATCAGGTAAGCTTGTTTGCCACCATAGTGGTATTAAACAACTTTGGTGTCACCTTCGTTAAGCTGCGTTACTCCGTTACGCCCCAAGGGACTTCCGAAGTGGCTTGCGATTAATATCGTACACTATCAAAGCGAAGTCGACCCGAAGCGAAGCGAAAACGGCCGATATAGATAGTAACCCGAAAGCGTGGAAGACATGGAGCAATTTAAACAGTGGAGAAAGCCAACGGGGAATACATTCACCGAATGCTAGTTTAAATATTTGCAAAAGATTTTTTTGCCAATCTGAGTCATTATACGCAACTTAAACTGTCTACTTACGTTACTCTAGCAGGGCTGCCTATAGGAGACAGCTAGATAGTTGATATTAATCCTTACGTAGTATAAAATAAAGTCGCTTTTCCGAGCCGACCTTGGTCGGACGTCCGACCACGTCTTCCGCATCCAAAAGTGAATTTATTTAATACTACGAAAGGATTACTATCGACAGTCTAGCTGCCTCTTAGATCGGCCATGCCGTTGTATCGTATGTAGCCTTCAGAATACTGCGTCAATCGCGCGTCAGCCAATGGCATTCCCTTACATCTCCCTCCACAAATCGGCGACAAGCGTTCAGAACAAACACGTGCTCATTGGTTCTCTACTGGTAATAAATTGCTCCATGTCCTCAAGAATGGGAGGTGAGGAGGATTCATGGTGTCGGCCATAAGACGCGCGGGCGGAACGGCGCGGCTTAATAACTTTCATTAAAACATTATTTCGTTAAGGGCTAGTGTTGTAGTTTAATATTTTAAACTGTCGCGGTTATTACCGCACATTTTAAGGGTATGTTCCGGGTTTCCTACCGCGTACCTTTGATGCATGCAACTGTGTCGAAATCTCGGGCTACTCGTCAACAAAGGTACGCGGTAGGAAACCCGGAACATACCCTTGAAATTGTGTTGTAGTAATACGGCGCCGGCGTCCGTCCGTCCGTCCGAGGCGCGGGTCGTTTCATGGCATACGCATTTGGTTTGTTACAGTCATACAATGTAATGTAAGCGCTGGGGTTATCGTTCGCATAGGAGGGTTTAGTGGGTTCGTGGAAATGGCTGGTTGAGTTGACAGGAGACTTTAATCGCAAATGCTGGACCTCATTTCAGGAGTGTAGCTTACCCAAGTAGCCTCTTTAAAAAAATTAAATGTGAATTTCGTCCATCATTTTGTAAGCAAAGGGAGTCGCACGAAATAGAACGACGTCAAAGTTAAATTCAAATCATTACCCAATTTTTGTATAGAAGTCGGCAAAATCTTTTGTGTGTTCGCAGCGAAATATCGTAAGCGATCACACAGAATACCTGTTTCAATTTAGAATTAAGCTTTGAAATCTATCGTGAAAACGGTCAATTGCGGGCGATCTGCCATCACGTAGACACCGGAAATCTGAAATCAGAAAATCTAATTTACTGTTGTACCTTTCAACATGTTCTACAGAAAATCTAATCTTTTGCGATTTCAGTCAACTGTGCATTTGGCAGCCTTGTTAGACTATTTGATTAGCGATCGCACGGCCATACCTCCCCATGTGAAGGTACCCCCAGCGCGGTGTCACATCAGCCAATCCATCGCTCATCTTTAGCGAGTTGGCTAATACATTGTTTCTGTTATTCCCAGTCAGATTACTAGATTTTTAAAACTATGTATATTAGATTGTAAAGTTAATGCTACCGTGTAAGCTACCCAAGCATCTTCGTGTCAGCTCATCACTTAGTGTTTAGGATCGCATCTCGCATCTCTGTCTGTGAACATTTGTTGAGAGAGCCTCTTTAGTTCTCGATGTTATTTTGTAATGGGTAGTGCCCGGTTTGTGTTGGTCTGGTGGTTAGCGAATGTGTCGAGTACAGTGACAATAATTGTGCAGTCGTGTAAGAGGACAGTGCGCTGTCCTTACTGGATTGCAAGCTACCCTGCCTGTGGGTCTAAATACAAACATTTTCAATAAAACAAGGCCACCGGCAGAAGAAAAAGATTGTAAACGAAAGCTCGATTTCATACAAACTCGTCGAGTAATTGTGACAGATATTAACATGACGATAGTGTGTATGAAATGGGAGGTGCACAGTTATGAACTTTTCCGCTGTCGTTGGTCTTGATTAACCTCTTTTTTTCTCTGTCAATGTAACTGTGAACAGTGAGTGCACTGCGCACACGCTACTGTACTCACGAAAGCAAATCAAGTTGTCCATATTTTTACTTAAGATTTTTCTCTCGTACAGCGATTTGAATAAGCACGGTCTCACGTCCAAACAATGTGCCTTGCTTTGCTGTCTTGTGTACTTGTGACTTGGCACTTCGTTACGTTGGACCAATGCAAGCCGGGCTTGGCCCCCGCGGGGCGCCCCGCCCGCCGCGGGACATCCTGCGGGACAACTAGGTTAATATACAGTACTGTTGCTGAGAAAACTCTAACATAGAATGGAATAAGTTGGTGACGTCCGAAATAGTGTTACATATAGACGAAAAAAAATATTATAAAATACCTATATTAAAAAAATCACTTTCTCTAATACGAATAAGAAATAGATAGATTATATTAGAATGCGGGGCGGCGCGGCACTTCCACATCTAACATTTTATGGTACAAAACGTAACTTAGTCCCATAGAGAGTTGAGATCTACAGAGTTTATGTGTGTAGCTGTAAACTATGTGAAGTTTATACCCTGGCCACTAACTGCTTTAGCGTAAGCGATGCCTCGTGAGTGTTTAGATGTAGCGTCTGCATGTCGAGAGACTTGGTTATGTCGCGGGGTGGCGCCGGACACTAGTTCGAAGCAAACTATCAAGGCATACTGGTCTTGTACACCGGTGTCCCGCCCCGCGCTTGTCCCGCTAGGATTTAAGTTAGCTTTACGTCCGATTTTTTGTTTAGAATAGTGACGTCTCACCGCAGTGGGAAAGCTCCCAAGTTCGTGTGTTATTTTATTGAATTAATATCGTAACGAGCCTTGTCTTGACATGTTCGTTCCGTTTGGCGAGCAAGCTGAAAGCCAGACAAGCGAATGCCTATTCACGACGGCCATAAAATGCAGAAATACATTTTCAAATCTTTTCTATTTGAATTGCTTTATCTTAGTTTTTGCACTGGTAGAGCCAGCTTGAGCTACGTATGTACAGATCAACCCTATCCAAAACGGAAAAGGGAGCTCGTGCCTTCGTTAAAGTGCTTCATCTTGCGATTATGTATTTTTTTGATCTTTTATTATTGTGTTGGCGGCGGTGGGACGGATCCTCGACTAGTTTAGTTCCCATACCTGCTCGCTTGCTTCCCGGGCTTGGGCGGCCGAGCGTCGCGTCAGTATGATAGTCAATTATTATAGTATTCTATTGGTTAGCCAGCGTCGCCTGCCGACGGGCGCGCCGCGCCGCCCTACGACGTTACAATACATTATATAGGTCACTACATTAAATAGCTACGAATCGATTACACTACAACTTAATGTTACACAGAGTTATAATAGTTCGTTAGTTTTAATTATATTTCTGATATTAATTGATGTTTTGCTAAAAGATAATTTATCGTGTTACGTTTAGCCTCCGATTACTAGAGTATGCTATTGTCAAACTATTTGCCAGTCACGTATGACGCCAATTAACCGCCACTGTAAAAATTAATCAGATACAAATGAATAATTACATATAAGCAATACCACAGTACCTGAAAATGATAAACAAAAAGTATAAAAAGAATATATAATACATAGAACGGAAATAGTGGTCGCATAACTGGGGAACTTGGCGGAATTCGATTGCAGATTTTTAACAGGAAGATGTTTGTGACGTCATTGGTTTATTGTTTCGTGGGCCGATTCAGCGTTGGTGTTTTGGCGGTAGTACGGCGGCCGGGGCGGGCGGGACGGCCCGGGGGCCCGGGCGGGCGGGACGGCCCGGGGCCCGGGCGGCCCGGCGGCCCCGGCGCCCGGCGGCACTGGAAGCAGCTTCAATCTTATGTCGTATATAGGGGTGAATGGTCGAGTACGTTGCCGATCAGTTTTAGTTGTCGTTCGTAGGAGATAGCGATGAGAGCGAGACGACGCAGAGAGGACGGAGGACGGGAGGACGGGAGGACGGCCCGCCGCGCGCGGCCGATATCACGCGACGAGGAGGGTGAACAAATACTGCCAATCGATTGTAGTTTATATTAAAAATAATGGATAATGATTTGTAGAGTTAAATTTCGATATATTGTGTCCTAAACATTTGGTATTTTATGTATAGTATCGATAGGGGCCGCGCGCTGCCGCCTCGGCGGCCGCGGCCGGTCCGGGGTCCGGCTCGGATCGTGCGGTCCGGATCTAATAAGCCACAGCGCTACGGGTATCCACTAGATATCAACACAGATATGTTGTTCCTGCTATTAAATATACAGCCACGTCAGTTAGATGGATCTGTCTGCGATGAGCAGCTAATACTGTCCGATTGAGCGGATGTATTTCGACAGCAGGCCACACATATTAGTGACGTCCTCTAGTAGATTTTCGTAGCACGGTAGCCTGACAAGTTGAGGAGTTGTTTGGGGTATTGCGGGAGCTTTCGTCTATGTACATGCGGCTCGTTTGATTCGTTATTTCCGTGTCTCTGTACGATGTGGGAGTCATCGACAATACCACGGACTAACTCGCTGACTTGTCAAAGGGCTTTCGCGATTCCGAAATCCACTAAATGCTGCTGCTGAGACGTTTCGTTGTCAAAATAAAGCCGTACTTTTGGACAGAAACAACTGCTGTAAAATGGCGGTTCGATTACAGCCAATAACAGGGCTTTATTTTGGCAGGAGACCTCACGTTTCCGTGGCGCAATCTAGTGGACTTTAGAATGGTGAAAGCCCTCATTGGACTGCCGTATGGCGGCTGAGGCCCGGGCCGCAGGGCGAGGGCCGAGTCCCGTCGCGGGGCGGGGAGGAGTTAAATTGTAAAAAGAAAATAGAATGCAATATAAATTGTGGTGTTAGGTTAGCGAGACTGCATATTGGGCGTTGTGTATGGAGATATTGGCCTCGCCCAATATGCAACGAGGAGGTACCCGTACGTAGTTGGTAGTTTTGATATCGCGAGTTGGAACGGTGGGACTGAAAGGCTCATTTGATGAGGATAAAGCGTTGGAGCGCGGTCCGCCGCGGCGTCAGACGCGGCGGCGCGACCGCGTCAGGACTGTATCCAAAGATTGTATAGTGTGATTATACTTCCTATAGGTTTATTATACTACTAGTATTTTATATACTTGTTATTTTTTCTATTGTTTGACACTAGTTCGTATTGAAATGTTTGGAACATTGACAGATCTCCAGATCGAATTTTTGAAATTTGAAATGTAAAATTGTGAAGTCTAAATTTGCACTTAGTGCGAGTCGCGAAGCGCGGCTCGCGGCCATGCCGTATCTTTGGGCGGAGCCCGCGCCTCTCGGGGCGCGGGCGGGGGGCAGTCAGACTGCCGCTAGATGGTGCTGAGCTGAGAGTACTTATCGAGGGATACATATTATACTATTTTCTTTTACACTCCCTGAAACTGAGTTTTAAAAAAAATTACGCCTATTTATTTTTTGTGAACGCTAAAATTTTTATTTTTAACTAAACCAAAATTTTGTTTAAAAAATGAAATTAATTTCTTGTAGTTTTTAAGGTTTTTCTTCATGATATTTTCGAAATTGTTTGTGTGAACGCCACGCGTGTGCCATCGCGCACGGCGCCCTCTGTTGGGTTCCCGTGAAGTTACATTTGGCGCCCCGAGGCGGCGGTGCCGGCGCATAGCGTCAAGTGATGCCGTGCACGAAAAACAGATGGCAGTGTACCGTACATTTTCATTTTAACAATCATTTTCTACTAATTTGGACGCCATGATGGCGGCATCGCTGCCTTCCGGCCGGTTGCACTTTGCGTTTTGTATGCGTGGTTCTATAGAGCGAGAAAGACCGGGATTACGGGAACACGCGACCAAAGTGCGGTCGGCCGGCCATCGTTGTAGCGCCGTAAAGTAAAACGTAACGTGGCGATACCGGGCGCCGAGCGGTGGCGACGCGTGGCGCGGTCGACGTGACGTGCACGACGACGACGTATGTGTGATGATGACGACGGATGCTCGACATACACAAGGCGGAATATTGGAGCGCGAATGCGACGCGCGGTGTGCCGTAGGAAAGTTTTACGATAAATGGTGAAAAAAATAAAGAAATTACAAAAAAGCTAGCGTGCATTTCATTTTTATATTCTTTTTTACTATGGTATTCATGCGTGAATACCTATTGTGTATATTGGGAATGGGAACTATTTTGGAGATACCTACGTTGTAATCTAGTGCTACACGCTTGAATAAATTTGAATTCACACTACAATTTACAGAGCGCTAGATAGTGAGTTGCGTGTTGAATTGAATTGCCTCTTCTATCAGTTATTGTTCTGTTCCCTATAGACTGAGGACCACTAAACTTTGCTGCCAGGTGATGGCGCGCCTGTCGATTTTTATTTTAAATCATTGGCTTTAGTTCAGTCAAATTTAGTTCCACTTTCAACTGGGAGCAAAGTCTCGTGGCCCTCAGTTTAGTTATCGCACGACTCTAAAATGTAAGTTTCAATAGAAAAAGCCAAAGGTAGAGCTCGATGAACGGTAACTAGGTATTATCCACAGATTTAGAGATAAATTGACTTGTAAATAAATATACCCAGATTCTTTAGCCGGTCATAGGTATACCATTGTCGTATCTACCTACCTACCTACTTTACTGCACCTACTTTAGATAGGCTGTTAAGCAGCTAGCGGTCGTATCTAGTGCGTTGATAGTGATTCTGCCGCTGTAGGGCAGCTACGATCCCCCCTCATTCCTGGCGCAACCAGGAGGTCTACTCCGAAATCACGATCCGATACTTTCGGAACCGACCGATACCCGACCGAACGAAACGTTGTGACCCTACCATGAACTTAGTTCGGAATCTTATTAATCGTTCGGATTCATAGACAATGTTCGGATGAAATTCGGAACGAATGAAAAAGAGCACTAGGGTAATTAAAACTATCGATAGTTTGGTGATAAATTAGAATATGCATTAAATACGTCGATTAACCAAGTAAAAATACTTTATCAATAAAGATAATAAGTATTTTGTTTTAGTTTTTTAATTTTTTGCGAGATAAATGTAATATTTCTAAAGATTTAAACATTCAAGAAAATAAATTGGCTTTATACAACGGATGCGCTTGCCTGCCTATGCCTTGTATCAATAAAAAAAGTGACAAAATGTAAACAAACAAACGTGTTCGAGACTGGAGATGTTTTTGCTTGATTTTTTGCATTTCTAAGAAGCGATAATGAATTTGAAATGGACTACGGTTTTCAAGCAACAACCACTTAACACCAAGATGAAGAGAAGTTGACGTTACAAGTGCGTTGGTGTAAGTTGCCTACTTGAACAAAAGCGAGCAAAGCACTTTGCCTGGAATGTACACAAGTTTAGTGAATATGAATACAAGTGGCTCGTGGGCCATGGGCCCCGTGGCCCTTTTGGTTTATCTTGGAAATGAAACTTTATTTAAGCACATTCAATTGCCAAGCAACCATGACTGCGCCGACATCTCAACAAATTGAGGCCCTGTTAAACTTCCTCGAGGAACATCGAGATTTAGCTCGAGGAAGTTTGAGGAGTGTGGAGGGTCGTGCACGCTCCCACGGGCTATGGGAGGAAATTTGTACCACGCTAAATGCTATGGGAGGGTGTACTAAAAGTACCAAACAATGGCAAAAAGTAAGTTTATCTTGTTGTTTAATATAATTCATACGAATTAGTCATGCATAATTATTCAAATGTTATTTCATTTTAGGTCTGGACGGATAAAAAGTATTTAGCCAAAAAAGCAGCAGCAGCAGTACGGAGGTCTGCGTCTGCCACTGGTGGTGGCCCATCTACTGCCCCCGAGCTATCCCAATTGGAATTAAAAGTGATAACCATTATGGGAGATGGATTTGGGGAGCCGCAGACAACAGCTAGAGTACCTGCTTTTTTTAATGAGGTTTTTAAACTTTATATTTTGTGTTATGCTTGAACAGAAAGTATTAGTTGTGAACTGACTTATTGCTAAATAATGTTAGATCCTTTATGAATTTTTAAATAAGTACCTACTCAATTAAAAATTCATAATCTAATATTAGAGAATATTGCTTTTAAACCCACCTGTGTATAAAGGCAATATTCTCCTTGAAGTACCTAATGATAAATTCTCAATCTACTGCAGTAGGTAGGTTTGAATTCAAAATGTTCTTTGAAATACCTAATTTTTGTACCAGTGACTTACCACATTAAATGTGATTGCCATATCCCATATGAACAATGTTTATATTATTATTTTCAGCCGAGTCAAGAGCCACCTGTGCTGGAACCATCTGCTGGTCCTGTGGCGCCTCAACACGAAGACTGTTATGGTATGTTGAACATAACAATATAATTACTAGTTTAGCGCATGTTATACACAATTTTAAGATTACAGCTGCTATTTTCTCTTTGCAGTTGCCTTGCAAGTAGATGTGGAGGGACAGCGGCTGTCAGCAGCAGTCCCAGAAGATGCCCAGCCAGAACCAAATCGAATGGTTCAACCTTCTCGAGGTATGTTATACATACTATTTTAACAATGCGATAGCTATAAGGTGAAAACTTGACCTGTCAACAAACCCAGTAATACCTATTATAAAAGTTTGTAAGGATGTTTGTTACTCCTTCACGCAAAAACTACTGAAAGGATTTTGATAAAATGTGGGAGTAATGTAGCTTATAGCCCAGAATAGCACGGCAATACAATGTGATTTTCACAAGCTAGTAACCACTACATATTATAAAACAAAGCCCTACGCCGTGTCTGTCTGTTTGTTCGTAATAAACTCAGAAACTACTGAACAGATTTACATGTGGTTTACACCAATAGACAACGTGATTCAGAGGAAGGTTTAGGTGTTTAATTTGTTAATGTTGTTACTACCTGTTCAAAGCCGGGGCGGGTCGCGAGTAATACATAAAAGTAATACATTATTTATTTACTTTTGCAGCTCCACGACGACGAATGGTTCGGCAGCAGTCTTTCCTTCGAGCTAATGGCTCTCTACGGGAGAGACTGATCCGATTTGAAGAGGATCGCGAGCAGCGAGAGACGCGAATCTATGAGGCACTGGAGGCAGTGGGCACAAGAATAGCCGATGCTGTAGAGGCTATGCAACGGCTTATGCAGCAATTTATAGAGAGAAATTTAAACTAGATTTTTTTTCTATCTATAAATTGCTTCATTTATAAATAATTAATTCTAAGTTGTAAATAAATTTTCTGTTTTTATTATTGATTAATTATATTGATATTACATTTCTTTGGGTTACATACAAAATTAAATTGTTTTATTTATTCATAATAATTTATTTATGTATATTCTATCTATAGTCTTACAGCAATAGGCCAATACACTAATCTTATATCAATACACATTAAAATACAATAAAGGAAGTCATCAGTCAATATTAAAGTACTAAGAAAACAAAAAGTATACACAATGTCCAAATTATTCAGAATTAATATCAAAATACATTTTAAGGGTACAATTACTTTGTTGCACTAGCAAAAAGATTGTATTAAATTATTGCTTCCTCTGAAATTAACTAAATAACCTAACTACCCGCTCCCTTTCCCTCTGTCCTCTCCTTAGAGCTGCTGCAGAGGAAATGACTATTTCTCTTCCGACCCCCTGCCGAGCATTTTCTGCTTGGAGATCATCTTCTGTCAACTCCGGAGCATTCACACCAGCCCTTATGCACATATTGTGCAAAACACAGCAGGCTAAGATTATCTTGCCTGCTGTTTCTGGATGGTAGTGAAGCTCCCTCGCAGCTAGAAGACATCTCCACCGACCTTTTAGGATGCCAAATGTGCGTTCAATGGTGGAACGGGCGCGCTTGTGAGCAATATTGTATCTTCTTTCTGGAGTGTTTTCTTCAACATGGGCTATTGGTGTCAATAAATACTCTCGTAGAGGATATCCTGAATCACCTGTAAAAGTGAAATAATAATGAGTTTATTCTGATGTAGTTGTAGGCCAGTCGGGAGTAAGTCTGCCTTCCATTTGCGGGGTTTTGGATTCCAACTGACCACGTGCAACTATATTGTTTATTTGTCCTTTTGTGCTATCTAAATTGAAGTACCGCCGGCCGTGTGGTGTCCGGCAGAGTAGAATAGCACCAACCCCTTACAAGTGGGTGTCGTACAAGGCGACTAATGTTTTCGAGGCAAAAGATCTAAGCGCCTCCGTAGACTGGAATATGGGCAGCAGCATTTTCCATTGTTATATTATAACACTGCGATCTCCAACCCGCCTGCCAAGCGTGGAGATTATGGCAATAACCTCCCTTCTTGTGGGAGAGGCCCCGAAGTCCTGCAGTGGACTGTTATGGGCTGTGATGTGATGGCTGTTATGGGCGACAGTTATCCCTTACCATCAGAGTGTACTATCTGCTCGTTTGTTTTTGCGCAACGTAAAAAAAGTATGTATAAATTATATCTAATATTGTGCTCCTACCTATGCTCCTTACCTCCTTGTCACAAGGGAAAGCCTCTACCCAACAGTGGGATGTTACATAACTGTGGTTTGAACTTTTCTTAGTAATTAGGATTTTCTTACCTAATAGATACGTTGTCTCTTAGAGACCCTCCAGATGATCCTTTATGTCGTGACATTCTGACCAAATAAAAGAATCGTGCGTCGCTCCACCATATCTGGCATCCACATTCAGGATATTACAGTCGAAGTCACATATCTAAAAATAATAACCTTATGAGACAGAGTGATGGACAAGTGAACAGTTAAAATATGCACAAACATTTGCCACTGTTGCTATTATTGAGTAATTATACCGACATATTATGTATTTTAACTTACCACTTGGGTATTAATAGAATGGAAATGTTTCCTATTAAAAAATCGCTCCTCATGTTCACTGGGCCTGACAATGGCTACATGTGTGCAATCAATACACCCAATTACTCCTGGAAGATTGTATCGCTCATAAAACCTGTAAGAAAAAACAATGTCTTGAAAAAAGATAAATCAAATCAATACCTAATGAAGAATCAACTCACTTTCTCTTAATGGCATTTCGGTCATTTGCATTTAGAGGGAATTTTATGTACTTCTGGAGTATGTGTGACATATTGATTGCAGTTGTGACCTCCATCAGGCACCGAGAAACGGTTTGCTGGGCCATGGGGGCATCAGTATTTTGCCCAACAGATCCTTGATAACTGCCCCGAGCATAAAAGTTCAGGGCAATGAGTATCTAAAATTAAAGAATGTTATGATATTTATTGCACACATAATATAACCTAGTATAATTTACTAGACAAAGGGACGGACATAGATATGGGTTACTAAACCTAGGTACTCTGATTAAATACTTTGTTAAGTCCAACACTTACCTTTGTTGTGGGGTCGATTGCACGGCGAGTACGTTTCCGGGGTAGAAGAGGCACTATCTCTTGGCAGAGCTCTTCATATAGTGCCCGACTCAGTCTGTAGTTTGAAACAAACTCCATGTCAGGAACTACGTTGATATTAAAAGAATCGCGAAGGCGTCTGCGTTGCCGCTGGCGCTCAACACGCTCTTCCCGGAGGGCTTCTTCCACCAGAATCATACGTGCTATCATTTCGAGTTAATGGGTGTTCGCTGCAATTTACAATTCACACTTAGTTTTACACATTATTGAACTACAAAACTCCAGCACAATGTTGAGTGAAGACTTACTTACTTTTGCAGGAAACTTAATAAAACCAAACAACCAAGAGTTCAAGTTCAAAATAATATATTTTTCAGGTCTTCACATACACTGTGTATTCAACTAAGCTCACACAAAGAATGAACTCTAATATTTCGTCACAACCTCTTGTTATTATTTAAACGAGTGGAATTTGTCGCCGCGCCGGGATTTCCGGGAACACACACTTGAAATTTTGTGCTCACGATAGTCCCACGATAACTATTTTGCTGTCGTAGATTTTGACATAAAATCAACGATGCAACAGCTGTCAAACTCAAATTATCGGTCGAACTTTACGCGTTCAGAGTAGGGTCTTCGACGCAACTAATGTCAAATAAATTCGGTCCGATTGAATGAAAGACCGTCCCGATCGACCCGATCGAAAGAAGTTCGTAGTAGGAAACACCCGAACATTCGGCCGAATCATCGCTAAGTGTCACTTCGTGGTAGACCCCCAGTTGCCACAATCAAGAAAATGTCTGTATCGTGAAAAGGTTTTACGGGGTCGAAACGTCAAATAGGTACACGTGAAAAGTTTAAGCGTACGTAATCATCAACAATGTAATAATACTTAGGACCATTGGTGTATCTAGGGCTATTTTCCAGGGGGGGGCTGGCCCCCGAGGTGGCCGATGAAGCTGAGTCGATCGCCAATGTACAGTCAGTGAGCACGAATCAGCACGATTTCCACCATACAAGCCAAGCCTAGTTTTAAGCTCTGTAATTATTTTTGAATTTTTGATATATTGGTTATAATCTGAATTGACGGGCGGTATGGGCGATGTGAATGTTTCAAAAATGAGCGAATGCAGAGTTCGAAATTTTCTAAATCATGGCTCAAAAGATTTGGTGTGAACACATTGAATGAACGAGCTTACAATGTTTGCAGATTTGGATTTTTAAGACTTGGGCGAATAATAATGAAGGAGCGAGCGCAGCGAGTTTGGAAATTTAGGGTTTAAAACGTGTTGTACAAAAAAGAATGTGTGAGCAAGCGGAGCAAGCTCGAATTATATGACATTTTGGGTTTAAAATATAAATATGGGCCTCAGTTGCCTGAAATAAATGAATAAATAAATAAATATAAAAAAAAGGTTGAGGTGATCATTAGATGAATGAGCGAGCGGAGCGAGTTCGCAACTTTGGCAATTTTTTGTCTAAACAGCAGTGGGTGACCCTTACAATAGTCATTTAAGGGAAACCAATGAATAAGTGAAAGAAATAAGCTAGGTTAATGATAAGAAAAGTATCTAAAAAAATATTTACACCTTGGGTCGAAAAAGTTGGTGTGATCAATTAATGAATGAGCGAGCGGAGCGAGCTCGAAATTCTTGACATTTTGAGCCACCCCCTCCTTCCTACGCCTATGCTCAGTACTAACTACTTGGGTGTAGGTACGTTACATATGGAGGAAAGTTGAAACAAGTACTTGAACTAAATACTTCGTACTCTAGGGACTTAACTACTATGAATAATTTACCCATGTTACGGGATCTGAGTATCAAAACTCAGTATCTCTAATTGCCGCTGTAGACCCTAACTTCTTTGCCAGTTAAAAATGATGATCACATTCATCACTAAATACCTACTTAGATAGACGACCTGTTGACGTGGGTGTGATGTAAGATAAGTAGGTACACTATTGTATGAGCCGCTGTTGATGCATAATGATATTGCCCTTTGGATCTGATAGGGAAGGGGAAGATAAGGCAGGGCAGATGGCAAGATATCTGATCATGTGTGATACGTAGGTACGAGAGGCGCAAGATATAGTGATTAAACCTTGTTTAAAACAGGTGCGGATTAAAGAGAGTAAAATGGGTGGGTATTTTGTGCATAGGACGTACTTTTAGTGCATTGTGCAAAACCGACCTGTAGCCGTATTCACAATGGCTCGGAAATCGGATTCGGATACGGAATCGACTAAGGACCCTACAAAAGTTCATAGGAAAATCAGGTTTCAGTTAATTTTGATGAAATTTTCATAGGTTATAGAGAGTAGAGTTTCCGTAGAATCTATCGGGATTCTGAATAACAGTTTTCGAAGCGATCGACACGGATTCGCCACTTACAAACTTACGAATACATGGATGGTGGTAGGTAAACCCAAATAACTCCTAAAACCAACATGCCTGCCAAGCGTGGAGATTATGGCAATAATGTCATGGGATATCTAGGCCCTAAGTCATGCAGTGGACTGTTATGACCGTGATGACTTGTAAAAATAAAGGAAGTTCTTGTATTAAAGCTTATTTAAGCTACTTACCTTAAATATATTTCAGTTGAGCAATTTCCTCGAGGGTTATACATAGTTGGACTTAGGTATTTACTTAATAATGTTCCGTCCCTATTTGCCAGGTATAGACAAGGCGACCACGTACCGGAAGACGTAACGTGGGAGGTAGGCCTCCCACAAGGTGGACCAATGACCTGGTAAAGATCGCAGGTAGGTAGGTTGGTAAGGACCTGCCGGATGCGGAAGGCACAGCACCGGCCTTTGTGGAGATCTCTAGGGGAGGTCTATGCCCAATTTGGGCGTCTTTCGGCTGATGTGATGATATAAGGAAGGATTTATTCGCGATCTCGTCTGGTCGAAGAAGGTGATATTATAGATAATATTACCGTGGCACTGGTGCATGTCTCGGTACAGACAAACAGATAGGATAGACTGGTTCAAAATGTATGTATGCATTGGCGTATCTCCTGGCTATTTTCCAGGAGGGGCCTGGCCCCTGAGGTGGCCGATGAAGCCTAGTCAATCACCAATGTACAGCCAGTGAGTACCCCATCCTAGGGTGGGCACCAGACCATTCTGGGGTGGGCACCCCCCCCCCCCCTCTTCCTACGCCTTTGTATGTATGTAAACTCTTTATTGCTTAGATAATAAATACAGGAGTTACAAAAATAATTTTACAAAGCAAAGGCGGGCTTATCCCATAATGGAAAACTTTCAAAGGTAGTCTATTCGACAAATCTCGCATTATAATACCAATACCCACTGTCCCCTCGTGTACCTATAGCTCTCGACCCGAGTGTCAATTGGTTGAGTTGTCGCTAGATGATTTGATTACCTTCTATTGCTCTAGTGTTCCGCCACTGACGTCGTTTGGCCAGCTGCGCTGCTGTCAATCACAATTTCGCCAATATTGTTACACACTACATAACTAGGTACTTCCTAGGTACCTAGTTCTGTAGTGTAGATAAGTACCTACTGACTGTTTCTATCGGCGAATCTTCATTTGGCAAATAGTTTTTGCGTGAACTGTAATGCTATTCATCATCGCAGCCCATAACAGTCCACTGCTGGACTTAGGAGCTCTCCCACGAAAAGTTAGCTTGCCATACTCCACGCTTGGCAGGCGGGTTGGAGATCATAAATATCTATAACAATGGAAAACACTACCCATTATCCAGCCTACGGAAACTATAAGTTTGCCTCGGAAATACATTAGTCGCTTTACCCACGAGTGTAAGGGGTTGGTTGGTAGAGCTCGTCTAGTCTAAAATGACGCGCCCCACTACTTAGTTAGTTGATTTCGATGTGTGAGTGCAAATATTGATAACGACACTTCATCTGTGTGGGAGCCAATGAACGACGCGTTCTCCTACGTTTGAATCTCATCGACAACTGAATGACCAATTACAACGACATTTGTATATGTATTGCGTCCATATTTTAAACTTACTTGTGTGCGTTAATGCGATAGTGGGGCGCGTCATTTCATATTAGACGAGCTCTACGTGCTATTTTTCTCTGCCGGACACCACACAGCTCATGGAATTGGTATTCGAAATTTAACCCGTCGAAACTCATTACGGTGGAGACAAATTGGATATTATGCTAAAACGTGCATCACTTGTTGTGTGTTGTTGTATTATAATATGAGTGTGTGTACACACACGGCTGCCCATTTAGTCCAGAATCGAGTAGTAATCTAGCAAATAGATCAAGGGCAATTAAATAAAATGTCACTGGACGTCGAAATGTCTTAAATTAGTATAATTAGTAGCAGAATAATCGCCGTTTACACTAAACTTAGGTATTGACTATATAAGTTCCTTCGTATCTCTATATGGACGTTGCTGATTGGCTAAAAACTAGATAATGCGCCTGGCTAACTTCAGACTGGACGACTAAATTCGAAAATTTAAAAACGAAAAAAGGTTTATTTTTATAGTAATAAGGTCCATTTTTGCTTAACTTACATTATGTTACACGTTTCTCCGCTTTTCAAAAGTCGTAACACAAAAATGGACCTTATTTTGTAAGCCATACATTCCAATTTGATTATCTGTCACACTTTTTGCTTCTGAATTAGACGACTTAATTTAGCCAAATGTGGATAATAAGGGCATTAGGAAATTTCTAAGTTTAGTAAAAACGGCCATAAGCACATAAACAATTTACCTACCTATATCTAATATTCATTACCCTAAAACATGAACATTCCATTTTCGCTTTTTCTAATTACCATTAGACAGGAGACACCCTCGAACGGCCGAGTGACAACAGAGGGCGCTGCGAGCGACTTTGATCTCCGCTATTCGGAAGGGCGCAAGCTCTCGCTTCTGCTTATTTGCCTATTAAAGGATACCAGTAATTGAATTGACTTCTTGCACGTTTGTTCGCGAGCGGAGGGTACCTACGCATCGTCTAGGGCCCACTTGTTATTACTTTGATGTCAACATTGATTGCTTTATTCTTTTGCCTAGGTACTTCAGTTTTATGCTGTTTTTTCCAATCTTCATACGTAAGTATCAGTTTTATTGAGAAGTGTCGGTGTTCTAATGGTTAAGGGGTCTGACTCGTAAGCGAGAGGTGCCCGATCCCCAGTGCCGCCATGTAGGTACAGTCAGCTGCAGAGTGAATTAACTCCCTTCGCATACATTAAATGTAGTAGCGGGGTCAGCTCTCTCTGCAACTGACTCTACCTACCTACCAATGACTTTTTCTGAGTTAAGTATGCCGATGTTCTTACCTGAAACCTACACATTCGGGCTACTAAATGTGTAGGTAACCGTGGTCACAGAGGTCCAGATTGCAGTCGCTCTACTATAATTAGTACCTGATCTGCCAAATCTAAGATCATGGCTAGGCGGACCCCAGGCCCTCGCACGCGAGAGCACAGCCGGGATATTGACGACATGATGATTGAGTCTTATTGACCGTTGGAGTAAACGTGTTCTCGAGTGGATGTGAATATTAGGGAAACGTACTAGCCTAGTGTCAAAATGGGTCGTAGATCTACACAAAACTGGCACAACGCAGTTGCCAGTGACTGAATTCGCTAAATTGAGAATGGGTCTGAGAATGAGTGTGACACGCCTTGGGGTATGTCCAGCAGTGGACTGTGTTGGCCTGATGATGATGTATTGACTTTTTGTTACGTACTTGACTATCACTATTGTATTATAAAACAGTCCCACGCCGTGTCTGTCTGTCTGTTCGCGATAAACTCGACAATTGCTAAACACATTTAAATGCGGTTTTCACCAACAAACAGAGTCAGATTCATCCTCATAATCAAACCATGACGAATAATCAAGGTGCGAAGCCGGGGCGGGTCGCTAGTAGATATGAAATAAATTAAATTCAATTGATATGGTATTAATATTTTTAGATAGGTACTGTATAAGTACACGTTATTTCACGCCTTTTCATTGTGCTAGATTCAAATCGAATAATCAAACCTACCTACCCAATATGGCCACAACTTCGATATCAAAGAGAAGCTTGATTCACATTAAATAAACAGAGTACTCGTAGGTACCTTGTCAAGTCGTAAGCTGCAGCCATTATGCTGGTACTCGTCTCGAGAGCAGTCTCTGTGCCTTTTGTATGTAAATCGAGGAGCTGGAATGACGTCAGCCGCCGTGGTCGCTCATCAGCATCCCTTTGATAACGGTAAACGCGGGTTAGAATAACCGCGGCTCTCTGCGACGCTTCGTAAATTAGGGCTACCCCTCCACGGTTTTTAGATTAATGGGGGTTTCTCGTTATAGGTGGGGGGTTACGGGTGTATATTGGGGGGTGGGTATGTTATCCGTGCCCTGATGATTTGATATAGGCACTGCGCTCACTTACTTACTGCTCGTGG
Organism: Blastobasis lacticolella; assembly: GCA_905147135.1. Classification (NCBI taxonomy): domain Eukaryota; kingdom Metazoa; phylum Arthropoda; class Insecta; order Lepidoptera; family Blastobasidae; genus Blastobasis; species Blastobasis lacticolella. The sequence goes on along the minus strand of LR990062.1, from coordinate 3,354,335 downwards.
TTACCCCTTACGAATCTAACGGATAGATATTTGTCAGAGGCAAAAGAAAACATGGTCGATTTTCAGTCTTGTCGAGAGGCCATGGTTAGTCGTTTGGACGAAACTCTTAAATTAGTTTCCGAGTGGTGCGAAGCCAATCTAGTGGCGTTCAACGCTATCAAATCACATGCGTGTTTGTTTTCCGCCAAACGGAGCCACTCCATCAACTCCGATTTTCCGGAATGTACCTGTGGATATTATCGACAACCTACAACACGTGTTGAGCTATCTACCAAGTAAGTAAGTACATTGAATCCAAAGCAAAGACTGCAGCTAAAAGTTGTTTATTTCATAAATATGAATATTGTACGCCCGAAATGGGTAAACTGCAATTACATGCACAGTTAGCACAGTTCTTGAACAATTAATATTTACTTTACTTTAAAAAACTCCTCCACTCTAGTAGGCCGTTGCTTTAGTTATGTCACCTGTAGGATGGATCAGCCAAATACCAACTGGTCGCTTTGGATTCGGTGGAAAAACATGCAAAAATAATTTGTAACGCACAATTGATTGATGCTAAGCTGCAGAGCTTCCAGCATTGGCGTAGGGTTGTGCGTCTGTCGGTCTTTACTTGTACATGTTGCATTTCAGAGTATGTGCGACGCAGTTACACGAATTCATTATGTCGGCCCGGCACAACCATCGGGAAACGCGATCCGAGTGGATCTTCCAGGTATCCGCACGAGCCTCTTTGGTTCAACATTTAGGTATAACGGCTAAGGAATGGAACACGTTGCCTGCGAGTGTGTTCCCTGATCATTATAATCTGGACGCCTTGAAGGCTAAAGTGATTAGAGTGTTCCTAGACATGCATGCTCTATCTTAGGCCGCATAGTCACTTACCACCAGGTGAGATGGCGGTCAAGTGACTAGCATCAGTTACATACAGTCACAAAATATTATTTCTTGGCGGTCAAGTTAAAGCTGCCTGGTTAGTCTAATTAAAAAAGGAAAAAGGATTCGTAATTCAGTATGGCTAGAGTTGATACAAATTTTATAGATAGATAGATAAACACTTTATTGCTCACAAAACATAACAGTATCAATTAATTACAGTAACAAGGAACACATATGAGCAAAGGCGGCCTTATCGCTACAAGCGATCTCTTCCAGGCAACCTTTACAGAAATTGAGACAGGAATATTACAGCAGGTAGTGTTGAGCTACAGGATACAAGAGAATGCGTTTATAGAGTTAGGGGAATGTATTATTTACAACGTAACTCTTTGTAACTGTGTCCTTCAGATGCACCAAAACTACACGTGAGAGGTATACGCTTCGGCATTCGCTATCGATTCACAGATTGACAGTAGGTAGACCCGAGTGACTCGACCCGAATCGAGACTCAAGTGGCGGCAGCGTCCGATAGGCTTTATCCGCGGGTTCCTTTAATTAGTCAGTGCCACTGCATTGCACTTTAATTTTTAATTGTTTTGTATAAAACATACAGCATAACCAAACAACTATCGATTCCAAATCTATGAGAATGATAATCGAATAGATTCATTAACCATTTTACACTACCCATCCCTACGGTGAATTGTATCATCCTATATTAGACAAAGCATAGCGAGACAGCTTTATTTTATTTTTTTATAGCGGGTTATAGCTTATGGTAAAGTGATACGTGGATATCCGCAACACCAGCAAAACCGCAAAATATTTACTCCAACATTTTCAACCACGCCGTTCCTACCGCATTCCCTATTGATTCACAGATTGACAGTAGGTACGTCGCCCGACCCGAATCGGGGCTTAAGTGGCGGCAGCGTTCGAGAGGCTTCATCCGCGGGTATTTCCTTTAATCAGTCAGTGCCATTGCGTTGCACTTGCATTGAAAAAAAATATAAGTACACGGTGCACTTGTCCGTAACGATTCGTTGAGACGTGATGGCATATTGCAGAGGTTCACTGGTCACGGGGATCGGAGAGTTTTTGTTGCTGTACTATGACAAGTTTTGAATGGAAACCCGAATGAATGCGAGTCGGTCTCGCGCCTTGATGGTAAAGGCCGAACTAGCAAAAATTTTACACGAATCTTAGAGGCTGTAGTGTAGGTCTACGAGACATAGAATATTAAGTGGGTGTAGGAAAGTTTTCAGACAAACAATTAAAAAAAAATTTAAGTAATTAATTTTCTTTTATTTTGAAACATTATTTATCTATTCATATTTCGACTTCTGTAAGCGATTTTCTCAAAAAAGAAACGAAAAAAGGGTCGACATATTTTTCGCATTTCGGGCGCTTTTATATGCAACAATGGAATGCGAACGTGAGCATTTTCGTGCAATGATGTTATATGATTTAAAAGTTGGTTTAAACGAAAGTGAGTGTCATAGTAGTTTGACTTTTGGCCATCTCACACCCTCCCATGCAACTATTTTTAGATGGTTTTCTCAATTTAAACAATAAAAATTTCTTGAAAGATGATGGCAAAAGTGGTTATCTTGCTTTCAGTAGAGTATTGAAACATCGAGACTAAAAAATTTTTACACGAAAACCCAAAAACAATCTAGAAGCAGATAGAAGAAACCCTTAAAATATCATCGTCAATCATTCATGTTTTACACCGTCACCTACAAATCAGGAAACTTTGTTCGCGTTGGGTTCCTCCGGCTCTGACTACTGAACAAAACAAGCTCGCGTGGTGCAAGGAAATGATTGTAAAATTCGAAAATGGAGAAGGACGGAATATCACACGCACGACCTCATTCTGCCGGCCCCTTTCCCCGGCTTCGCACGGGTAGTAACCTTAACAAATTATACACCTTCCTCATGAATCGCTCTGTCTACTGGTGAAAACTGCATGAAAATCCGTTTAGTAGTTTTTGAGTTTATCGCGAACAGGCAGACAGACGCCCTATGCGACTTTATTTTGAAGTCCCAACGAACAAAGGAAGGTGTTATTAAGATTCACGTGTGTAGCTGTGTAGGTATCTGTGGCTTTTGTGTCTTTGCATCGTAGCGCCCAAACGGATGGTGTGTTTTTTTTTTATTATTTGACTAGCCAGGCATTTGACCGCCACCTCACCAGGGCTTAGATTCTGGTACGGAAATCGTATCAGTTGCAGTAACATTACAATTGCATCGCATGTCAAACGTGTGATTGTTATTCAAATGACAGATGTTGAGTTGCAACTTTCATGAGTTAGAACTTTTCCATAATTCGTTTTCTGGTACTTTAGTTGCATTATGGTTTTATATGGCTGTTGGTACTCCAATAAATAAATAAATAAATTACTAAGTTGCATCTTTCTTAGTTGCGAACTGCCTTCAATTCTGTCACCGAACACGTGTCAAAGGTCGAACAATGATGTAACTGCAATTTAACTGGGATAATGCTGGGACTGACTTGATTCGACTTGATAGTAACATCACAGTTACATTACATAACAACTGCATTGCACACCAGAATCGGTACCCTGGTGGTAAGTGACGATGCGGCCGATGATGGAGCACGCCTGTCTAGGAACAGCTTATTCACTCTAGTCTTGAATGCGGTTTTTTCTGTTTGAGCTAAGCCAGTTTAATTGAGATGGTTCATAGCTATGTTTTATTACAATCGGTTCTGTAGTTTATAAATATTTGAGTTTAAGTAAACTTGGTCGGGGGTTGTCCAACTTTTTCTGTCTGTTAGGTTATATAATATGTAGTGATAATGTTGAATATTTTGTCCTCAACCATTCGATAATTTACAGTTACGAAAATGAAAAGAAATTGCTTACCTCTGAATTCGTTCCCTACTCTGTCATCCATACAAAATGCGACTGGCAAGCGTCGAGCAAACATGTCTTCGAGACTAACCTAATGAGAGCGAGCAGGACCACTATATACACTGCGCACGAGATAGAGGGAGATCACTGTATATGGCGGGCGAAAGCGCAATAACCGGTATACAAAGCGTGAGTAGGACGGGGCTATATGGTGTCTGTAAATTGGAAGGAGAGGGATGTAAGTGCTCAGTGTTGCTTGGTTACTGAATAATTTAGCGGCGACCGCCCTTTGCATGGCACTACAGAGCAAGCACAGCTCTGTGAACTATGATATAACCAAGACACTATAATAAACTAAATTAGTAGCGGAGTATATACCTAGTATCAGGTACGTAGCAGATCGGAGGATAAATTCCGGAAATCTAAAATGTAAATTCCCTATGGATTGTCACTTTTTCTTCTTGAAATGCCAGAAATCCCAATTGACAAAGTCTTACACGGATTTTTCGAAAAATAAGATGAATCCCCACCAGGGTACCCATTCTGCTGTGCAATGCAGTTGTTATTATGTTGCAATGTAACTGTGATGTTACTATAACATCATCCCAGTTAAATTGCAGTTAAATCATTGTTCGACCTTGACACGTTTTCGTTGACAGAATTGAAGGCAGTTTGACAACTAAGAAAGATGCAACTTAGTAATTTATTTATTGGAGTACCAACAGCCATATAAAACCATAATGCAACTAAAGTACCAGAAAACGAATTGTGCAACTCATGAAAGTTGCAACTCAACATTTGAATAACAATCACACGTTTGACATGCGATGCAATTGTAATGTTACTACACCTGAGACGGTTTCCGTACCAGAATCGAAGCCCAGGTGTAGTTTATAGTACAATCTCGGAGAATAAGTGCATTACCATTGCAAGAAAGTTTTCCTTTGCCGACACAGCAACATTCACGGCATTTGTGCCTCTCATCTTTAGCCAAATCCGTTTGCTAAAAGAAGGGAGAATTAGCTGACCCTTAGATATGCCCAAAGGACTCGTTAATTTACATCATTATTTATATAATAAATAAAATTTATATTCATGAATGCTTTAAAAACCGTTTAACAACTGCACAGTAGCGCAAAGGAATATGATACTTAAGGTGGGCATGCACTTATGTTCTTGCATTGCACCTACCGACTTATTAAACAAAAATGCGTTACCTAATCAATAAGGTTTAATAACTAACTGTAATTCTTGGCGAGCGTCGGTGACCTAATGGTTGTTGAGGTCGCCTTCTAAGCGAGAGGTATCGAGGTCGATCCCCAGTGCCGTCATGTAGAAATGACTTTTTACCTAGGTTCTGCATTTTTATTGCCTGCAACCTAAAATTCCTACTTACCACCAGATGGGCTGTCTGTTCGTTTGTCACTGCGTAGAATAACAAAAAGGTATCTACATTACTTGAACAGTTGAACACTAACTGGTGCTTTAGGGCAAGGAAAACATCGTGACGAAACCTGCAATCTGGTCAGATTCCCCTGTTAACAGGATCACGGAGGTCCGACGGTAATCGCTCCACTGTCATTATCTGTAGCCGTATTCACAATGATTCGAAACCGTTTCCGAACGATTCGACACGAAATTCGTGAGCGACGAATCCGTGTCGATCGATTTGAAAACTGTTATTCAGAATCCCGATAGATTCCACGGAAACTCTACTCTCTATAACATATGAAAATTTCATCAAAATTAACTGAAACCACATTTTCCTAAGAACTTTTGCGGGGTCCTTTGTCGATTCCGTATCCGAATCCGATTTCCGAGCCATTGTGAATACGGCTACAGGTACTAATTATAGTAGAGCGACTGCAATCTGGACCTCCGTGACCACGGTTACCTACACATTTAGTAGCCCGAATGTGTAGGTTCCAGGTAAGAACATACTTAATACTTATACTTAACTCAGAAAAAGTCATTGGTAGGTAGGTAGAGTCAGTTGCACAGAGAGCTGACCCCGCTACTACTTTTAATGTATGCGAAGGGAGTTAATTCACTCTGCAGCTGACTGTACCTACATGGCGGCACTGGGGATCGTATTCGGCACCTCTCGCTTACGAGTCAGACCCCTTAACCATTAGAACACCGACATTTCTCAATAAAACTGCCAAATCCTGGATCACGGCCAAGGCTACAAACCGTAGCCAAGTAGGTATTGTACATAGCAAGTGCAAGAGCATAAGTGCATTAAGAAGTACATTCAAAGGAATGGCACAACTGTGCAATTGTTTTATAGTAGTTTATGCAACTGTCATATAAAAGGGGGTATTAAAACATGAGTGTCTGTTTATCATACGAGGCTTAGCCGAGTATGATAATAGTTTGACACGAGTGTTTTAATACCTAATTATATGCAGTTGCATACACTACTTTATCTACACTCATATTTTTATGTTAAAATATCGTACCTATAATTTTCTCAACTTAGCTGGAAGTAAGCTCCGAGTCAGTTCTGTTGTATCTACGCGTCGAGGATATCAAGCGGCGGGAAATTCACTTCACTACTTTCACATTTATCTATTTATTTGCTTCAAACAAGAAAAAACATTCACAAACACAAATTACAACAATCAGAAAAATATTCTGTTTAGCGGGAAAATAATTACACACAAATATAAACAGGAAAATTTTAATTTTGAGTTTGTCTAAATGTGTTTTTAGGTATTCAGCCTACATTTCGCCGTGTCTCGGCGCCCGACAAAAATTTAAAAAATAAACGTGTTGCATAATGATTAAGTTATTTTACGTTGCAGCTGTAATGAAATTAGTATGGGAAATGCTGTATCTAAAAGTAATTTTTTAAATTTGTTTGGACTGGCGTGAAAAAAGTGTATCCTTAAGCAACTGTTTTCGAATATGAAATTGGAACATTACGCTATGAGTGTAGATAAAGGTTTTTATAGCATTCATGAAATAAAGTTTTATTTTTTAAATTAAAAAATAACTGGGGGTAGCTCACTGATACCCAAAGGGCAATAGGAAAGGGCTATGCTCGGAGTCTCGTTGCGCTATCGATTAAAAAATGAGGAGTTCCGCAAGCGAACCAAGGTCACCGATACAGTATAGTCCTAATGCGCTCATTACACTAATATTCAACTAGCTTCTTTTAGAAGCTTCTGATTACATTGTTCTAAATTCAGTTACTGAATTCATTTACTGGTTGCACCTTTACGAAGTCGGACGTGTTACTTACTTTTGAATTCCCGCCAATCTGTTTTACTTTTTATTTAGATGCTGTGCTCGAAAATTGCACTGCTTAACATTTATATGAAAACCAAACATGATTCTTTTAAGTAAGTGATCATCTTGGCGTTAATACCCCGGTTGTGATCTCGCACGCGAGGGCCCGTAATCCGCCTTGACCATGATTTAGGATTTCGCACATCAGGTAAAACAGTGGTGACCTCCGTGACAGTGTTAATAGGGAAACTTGACCAGATTGGCTCATGGTTATACATTCGCCTGGATGTGCTGGTTTCATCACGATGATTTTACACACCGTAAGAGCACAGCCGTAGTCGGACCCCTTTACCACTAGGGCACCGACTCTCCCGATGTTCCCGACGATAATGTTTCGTTTTCTGTGTAATATGAAATCTCTAAAAAAAAATCATTTATTTCAGGCCGATTGACCCATAATTGCATTACATGGGCAATATGTCAAATAATACAATAATATAATTTATTACAAGCTAGACAACAACATATATACTATAAGAGATAAAAAGGCAATAGTATTGTTTTAATACTTAATTAATAAACATACAAAATGGTGTACCTAATATTACAAGATTAAACTCACACGGGCAAAAATTAGTTTGTGAACGTCTGAATTAAGCAAGTTACTAAATGCTATTACACCTTCCTAAATGCGTTTCTAATTCGATTTTTAAATTCGAAACCATACTTTCTTCTAAATTTAGGAAACCAACTTGCTAAATGCAATTACATTTGACTGCATTCAGTTACTGAATCATTTAGTCTACTGAATTCAGTCATGTGTAATAAGTGTCCTTTAAGTCCTTTGGGCATAAGGGACAGCCAATTCTACCTTCTTTTAGCAAACTGATTCTTGCTAAAGACGCACCAAATACCGTGAATGTTGCTGTAGCAGCAAAGGTAAATCTTGAAGTGGTAATGCACTTACACTCTTGTACTGTACTGGGGCGAGGGTTAAAAAAATCATTTATGACCTAAATAACTTAATCTAAACAAACAAACAACAAGTGCACGAGTTCATTAAAACGCTCAGCCGCGCCATATGTTTGAATCTCGATCGTTCTTCGCAACAATCTGTTTGCCGGGCTTTGTTGCTGATAATTAGTCGGGGCGCACTGTTCCCGGGTTCGACTCCCGGACGCGATTACGGGTCGCAAATATTTGGCGCCCCTCCGCTGCGCCCCCGTTTATTGACATTATATTTGTATAATCTGGGCGAGTGTCGCCGCAAATAGGCGGTTAAAAGATTGGACGGCGACTCGGGAGGGGCGCTAGTGGTAATTGATGGGTTTTTGGTTCAGATGGTGGCGACCGGGCAGTTGTTCAAGTGGTACGTAAGTTCGATTCTCTGTTCGAGATGTTGTTGATATTTTGGTATGTTTGTTTAAGTGTTTGATAATGTTTCTTTTTTAGCTCAATCAGTAGACCTGTTAGAAAGTGGTCACTGGATGCATACATTAGCAATACTTGGGTGTCAACAATGCGTTGCCACCCTCTATGACCCTGTGAAACATATTCTAAAAATAGGCAAATGCTAAATGATTCCTCTTCCACTGCCAAAGCCACGGTTTTCCCAGGGAGCACTGGAGGACTTTACTCACCGGCAGGAACACAACTATTTATAACCAAACCGACGGAATTCGTCGGATAACCAACTTTATTTAAACTCAAATATTTTCTAAACTATAGAACCGATTTTATCTCGATGAAACTGGCTTTCACATAGAGAAAACTGCATCCAACTCGGTCTATCCGTTCGGGAGATACGATGCCACAGACAGATACACAAAGCCACAGATACATACGTCAAACTAACAATACCCCTCTTTTCGTTAAGAGTTAAAAATAATATTTCTCGGCTGCGGTATGTTGTAAAATGCCTTCTCAGTCAGGCGGCTCCAATACGAACGGATTATGCGCCTATTACACATACCTAAATTCAGAAGCAACTAGCTTCTAAATTTAGAAGCTTCTGATTACACTGTTCTAAATTCAGTTACTAAATTCATTTACTGGTTAAAGCGTTACGAAGTCGGACGTGTTGTGTACGAGAATGGCTGCAGTACTTTGGAATTCCCGCCATTCTGTTTTACTTTTTATTTAGATGTTGTGTTCGAAAACTGCACTGCTTGACATTTATATGAAAACTAAACATGATTCTTATAAGTTAGCGATCATCTTGGCGTTAATGACGGTCTTCAATAATGTTTAGTAATATTTATTTTAAATACAATTTCTCTAAAAAGGTCTAATGTTAGAAGATTATTCTCACACAGTTAAATTACCAGGCAAAAATGAGTTTCTTAATGTCCATCTGAATTAAGTAAGTTACTAAATGCTATTACACCTTCCTAAATGCGTTTCTAATTAGGCTTCTAAATTCAGAAACCATATGTTCTTCTAAATTTAGCATTCTAACTTGCTAAACGCGTTTACATGTGACTGAATTCAGTAACTGAATCATTTAGGGCCGATTTTTCAATCGACAGATAACATTTATCTGCCCGATAAAGTAATATACTGCCAATTTAAGAACAACTATAATCCTTCAGTTATATATGACGTCAAGATACAATTTTATTTTATTTAGTCGCACAATAACTTATCAGACTGATATGTATTATCTGAGGATTGAAAAATCGGCCTTTAGTCTACTAAATTTAGGTATGTGTAATAAGAGCATTATCCCGCTATGCCCTACCTATCTAAGTTGTGATAAGTCATCACTCATACGGTCAAAGACTAACAATATTTTATTACCTAGTTCACCTATTAATGATTGTGTAGGTGAACCTACCTAATGTGAACCAGTGAACACGATAATAACGCAGTCCAAGGCTGAACACCGCCCACATCCTTCGCTTGTCGCCTCTCGACCGAACGTAATAACGCAATAACCAAAAACGCGGGTAGTTATCACTTAATTAGGGCCGCGTGGCGAGCGCGTGCGTCGCAATATTGCGTTCCCTAAAGGTTTGCGGACACTAAGCGGCACTGGACGCACGGTGAACTTTAACCGTGGTCCCACTGCTGCCCGTGGCTTACCAATTGAAAATTAAAATTATAAAATTACATTTTAAAGATAAACATTTTGTTACCTCACTCGAAATAACAAAATACTTAAAACATGTTAGTGTTTAATAATTACGTATCGACTGTACATAGAGTACTGTTTCCTTAGTTATCCCGTTCTAGTGTCTTTGCACGGGCCGTTTGTTTTGTCTGTACTTGGAAGGTGAATAAACGAGTTGTATCGTTTTCAATATAAAGGAAATAAAACTGCAATTACAAGTGAATTTGTCTGTTGAATGAGGTACGATCCAACCACGATTTATTTAGCAAATCAATGACATCTCACTCATTAGCACGTCATCAGCTGTCTTCTTTTTTATACCACTAAGGTGGCAAACAAGCTTGCGGCCTGCCTGATGGTAAGCAGTCACCGCAGCCTATAGACGTTTTCAATACCAGGGGCATCACCCACGCGTTGCCGATCCGTATAAACCTTTTAACCCCTATCTTGAAGAACTCCATGTTGTACTCTCCAGGGAATCTGTCTCGTGTATTTATATTTTTGAGGTCACCTATTTTAGACAACTAAGGCGAATCTAATCTTACCTTAATCCTTTGCTTGCAGTCGGGTGAAAAAACAACTTACGAAGGGAAATGAAACTTTGCGTGGTATATTGCGCCTCCCAACCATGCTCAGTGGTCGGGTTGAAGGATAAAGTAGCCAGCGCAATTATAGGCATGAGGCATTTAATCTTAGTCCTCACAATTGAAGATATTATGGGCAACAGTAACTGCTTACTATCAGGTGTGGTATCAGCTCGTATGTCACTGCGTAGTACAAAAAAAAAAGAATAGTGGACGCATATAATTGGCAATTTCTTCCAACCAGTGTCGTGTCTCGCCCGCCAGTGGACTCTCACCCTATCATATCGATTGAAGCCCGAAATACCTGCCGGATACTGCGTGCTTATCACGAATTAAACAAGTTATTGCCCAATCATCTATTGGGAGAGGAAATGCATCGTCGTTGGTTATTAAGTAGTTTGGATATTTGATGGGCTCCATTGCCTGGAGTGGAGTGGAGTGCCTACAGGTACCTAATTAAGAAGTCTGACAGAAAAAGTCGAATAACCCCCGACTAAATTTACATAAACTCAAATATTTTCTACACAACTAAACCGATTTTAATGAAACAAAGCTAAGGACCGTCTCGATTAAACTGGCTTTCAAGTAAAGAAATCAGTCTACCCGTTCGGGAGGTACATACACGTAGATCCACTGAGCCACAGATACGCACGTCAAAGAATCACACATTAAAGAATTTTTCATTCATTCATTCATACTTAGAACACCCCTCTTTTCGTTGGGGGTTAAAATATATAATCAAAGTAATATTTGTTCGTTCTATCATCCGCTTTTGATTTCATTTCCTGATAACTAAGACGCGGCACCTTTTTTCTGTTTCATTTGCATTATTAGGTACTACATGAAGTATAATCTGTCCAGACTGACTTGTCTTATTTGGTTAAGGAAATTATGTATTTAAATGGATAATGTGCAGCAGTATTCGTTGAAATTCACATTCTATGTGTTTCTTGTATAATAAAAGACATCTATACACAATGTACGTAGCGTGATTGAAACGGCATGTTGTGATTTTGGGCATTGTTTGTTCATCAAATAAGACAAGTCATTTTAACAGATCATAGATAGTATTCTTGTAGTAGTAATCCGTAAAAAATATTGTTTAGCCCCCGACGATAAAAGAGGGGTGTTTGACTTGTGTATCTGTGGCTTTGTGTATCTGTCTGGTATTGTAGCTATCGAATGGATGGACCGTTTTAGGTGCAATTTTCTTTAAAAGCAATCGAGGTGGTTTCATTTAAACCAGCTCTGTAGTTTAGAACACATTTGAGTTTAAGTACACTTGGTCGAGGATATCCGTAATTTTTCGTCGGTTAGGTTATGAAGCTCAAATGCTCCATAGCCTGCAACGCAGTTTTAGTTTCAGGATGTGTCAATTGAAGAAGCCCCGGTACCTACACACACAGGACGCCTCGGTCACAGTCACACCTACAAACCACATCGTTACACAAATTATACTTACAAATAACCAGTATTTTTCAATAGTCCAAGCGTTTTCAATTCCGACACAAATGTCAAACGTCTTTCAGCGTAGAGTCCCAATCGACCCCAGTACGCGCCTGATTGCTTCCCACCCGCTCCGCTACGTCCCATCCGCCGCCACGCGCCGGAAATTGCCTTTTGTTTTAAATCCGTGAGAAAACCGCGCCATGGTTATAGACGCCTCCACACGCGGGCTTTGGAGGTAGGTGAGCCGGTAAATTTACTTGGTTTCGTTCGCTGGGCTCCGATAAGGGTAGTTACCCTATAATAGTTTTAGCGAGCGTGTAGATTGGTAGTTTGGTTAGCAATAATTGGTGTGGATGGCGTTAATTGGGCATGTTTATTTTGATTTCTTTTTATTCTAGGTAGTGACAAACGAAATAGCCTACTTGATGTAAGCGGGCCTCTACCTAAGTATATTTCTACAGATTTAATTAATGTTCAATATAGACAAAAAACTGAATATTAATTACTATTATGTTTTGTTTTTGTGATTATTGTTATAGTGGTTTATTTCCGTTGTCCCTTAAATGTTATCCTCCGAATGGGGGACAGCGGAAATTTTAGTTTAGTTGTCCCCCAAATGCTGAAATGGGGAACACAATTTATGATATTCCACTAGAAGAAATCACTGTTTTAATGGATTTAAATAGGATGTAGGTACCTAGTAGTAGGTAATAGTAGTAGTACTTGTAGGTTCAAATTTTTATAGGTACTAGAAACTGGGCTTTATTGAGCGCCGGGACCTTAAATATTATCTACGCAAGTTTTAAGTTTAAAGATCCATAACATATTTTTTACTTTAAGTAGGTTTGTTTATCATCGATACACAAGTTTTAAGTTTAAAGATATGTACTACTTTTTATTAGTAGGTTTGTTTATCAACGAGAATCGGTGTCGAGTTCTCCCAGAAGGCCGCCGCCGGGGCGCGTGTGTTTGCGCCCGTAATTTGAACAAATATTGTCTAATATCAGGGAATGTGCGTCAACACTGTACCCATATCGGTATTAGTAACTTGACATTTGCGCCGCCGCGGGCGCTTGGCGCGACCCGTGTGTGTTTTGCAACGCACACGGAAACTTCAAAATTAATCCGAAATTATAGCATCTCTCCTCATCCACGTGCACATAAGTGAAGTAGTCAGACCAGTTATCTAGGTATAACTAGATAGATATAATAGATATAATTCCACTTTGTAGCGATAGAAGAGTTTGGGAGACCCACAAAACGTTGGTCTGCGCAACCTGATACAAAACAAAGTTATTTAGTTTACCAAACTTCGACTTTTCGTAACGATAGTAGGTAGAGCTCGTCTAATTTAAAATGACGCGCCCCACTATCGCATTAACGCACACAAGCAAGTTTAAAATATGGACGCAATACATATACAAATGCCGTTGTAATTGGTCATTCAGTTGCCGGTAAGATTCAAACGTCGGAGCACGCGCCGTTCATTGGCTCCCACACAGATGATGTGTCGTTATTAATATTTGCACTCACACATCGAAATCAACTAACTAAGTAGTGGGGCGCGTCATCTAAGACTAGACGAGCTCTACTTACATATCCATTTGTGTGGTTTCTATAAAGTCACTTTTCTCTTTGGTGACTACAATGTGGCTGAAAAACAAAACTGTGCGGCTGACCAATTTATTTACTTATAGATAAAGTGAATATTTTCTGGTTTTATTTGACGTAGGATAACATACGGCGCTTGCACAATACTTTATTGGTAAAAATCATTATTTGTTGTTACCTATGTACAATAGGTATACCTAGATAACCTGGACACCACGGGCTCTCACATCGCGAATGGATGCACCACTTCTTGGACCTGCCGCGGGACCTTTTTCTTGTACCGAGAGGTGTAGGTACCTACCTATTTCCTACGTAATCCCACAGTCATAGCCACAGCTAAGGCAGCATCCAGGATTATTGTTGTGTATATAGTACCTTTCCTTTTTTTGCGGGGAACGCATTACGCACGGTACCCTCCGTAGGGGAGGACGGAGGGCCTGTGTGGGACTCTCAACAGTCGCCAGTATACCCACTGAACCCAGCAACGCCCCTGCATCGCCGGAAAAGATGTGTCATAAGAGTAGCCGAAGCCTTGTCATCCACGACACCTCCGGATGTAGATAGTACGTTACCCAACCTACCTATGTAATTGTGAACCAAACTACTAAAACGATACCCGAACATATATCGACGACATGAGTGGCTGAGTTGGTTAACTTTCAGCCTCCCACGCCATTGAAATAATGAATTTTAATTTCTGTTGCAGGTTTGGGTGGGTTATTCAGTGGGTGGGTGGGCAAGAGGTCCCGGGTTCGATTCCCGGCCGGGCAGGAATTGAAATAATGAATTTTAATTTCTGTTACGGGTCTGGGTGATCTATGTATAATACGTATGTATTTAAAAGTATATAAGTAGTTTATCAGTTATTTAACACCCATAACACAAGCTTTGCTTACTTTGGAGATAGACGGCGCTAGGTGATTTTGTACAAGCATATTTATTTATTTATTTATTTATACCCAAATTTTTTACGTTATGCGATAAATACTATCAGCTGTACAGCTTTTTTTGACAAGGGTCCTTTGTGATGTGATCACAATATATACTTACTTATTATATTGATCAGACAAACGAATTAAACGAATGAACTGCCCAGGAACCATTCATGCAATTTGGAGTAGCAAGTAGTCGCGTCACATTGATTCGTCTTTCTCAGAACGATGCAACTCCGCAAGATACCACTATTAATACTGGACAATAGCGAACGCAACTGGTACAGGGTGTGGCATCGAGAAAAGAGCATATGATTAAATTTTTGGTATCTTAACTTTCAGGAAAAGTTGTTTCCAGACTTTTGAAAAATTAATATTGATATGAATTGATATATTGTAAATAAAATAATATTTTTCCATTCCAAGACGCTCCACAGAAACTTTAACGAAATTAATGTATGGGCCCTTGCCTTTACTCTTTAAATAATCGTTTCATATAGATATGAGTAGATGATAGATGGAGTAAATACCGACTCCTGAGAGGTTTTCTAAACCTAGTTTAGGAGTCATAGAAATTCTAGCAAAATGTAAAAAAATTGGTTATAAAGTTTTTTCTACATTATTATTAGTTTATTTATATAAACCAACTTAAAAAATGCCTATTTCTCCAAAAGTAAGTCTCTATCTATTAGGCTCACTTAATGTAAAGCGCGGCAGCAATCACACCTATTTTAAAGCAAGCTTCTACCCACATTCTGTATTACGGAACAGTATTTCCGAAACGGCTTAGAACGGGCTAATTCCATTGCGGGTTAAATTTTTTCACCATCTTTTGTACAACGCGAGTTCCGCTCGTTAAGAACTCGTGTAAGCCTTAAGCCCGACACCTCTTATGCTGTATTTGATTTGATTTGCACCGACGCCCACAAATATAGAGGCACAATGGGCTACCCACAATGAGCGGCACGGTATAAGGAACTTCGCGCGACCGAACTTGTCTAGTGATCGCTGGAGAATTTGAATGAGATGCCCGCGGACAAGGTTCCGGATTTTTTGCGGATGATGTCGCGGGCCAAAGCTAGTTTCTTTATATAATCCGGGCGTAATCAGAATGGGACGGAATGTTTTTGAAGTAGTAGGAAGTATCTAAATCTAAATGTTAAATGTTCCATCTAATTCGCCCGATAGCTCTCGTTTCGATTTACATCGACAAGGTTCTATCTCATTCTGAATTTGCGCGATACTAGATAGGTAGTTCTGCCTCAGCAAATAGGTATGTCACTGAGCGAAAATCGGTACCAATGTTGAACACGTTTGGTTTTATTGTACATCGTGAAATAAAATATGTCTGATAGTACATAATTAAAGTTAAAGGGTTTATTTATTTATTTATTTTTACAGAATTTGTAACATTACATTGTAAACCATTTCGTTACAATGAATAAATAAGCATGAATAGACATAGACATAGACATAATATTTATTTGGCAATTTCTACAATATAAATTAACTAAAATATTTCTACAATACTTATACAGGTATCGATACAATCTTATGTACAAATTTAATACTGCATGGTACAGGCTTTCGAATTCCTCCTTACCATTGCATGTTCTTTGCTTCTTACCGTTGCATGTTTCTAAGCTAATAGAAAAGCTAATAGCCCTTAGAAACATGCAACGCCAAAGAGCCATAATGCCGATTTGTAACTTAACTGAAATAACATTATTTTGAACTCAATTCACCAAAACAGCTTTATACCTATCTTGGAACTGCTGTAGCAGCCTTTCGTTGTGTAAACACGGATATATTGAACTTACATAGAATCCTACCTTACCGGAAATATTGATGACAACACCCACCCAAGCATTGTAATGTAAGGTAAGTATATCCATAGGGTGCTTGGCATATTTTTTGTGCACTGCAGGCGACACGCTGTCTGTCCGTCTGTGGCTGTGGCAGCGAATAATCCGTCACTGAACTAAAAGTTTCCGTGTAACGAATTTCTAAAGGTTAAAGAGTACTTCTTTTTGCTTTTCAGCACAAAATAAGTATTAAAAGTTTTGGATGGATAGGTATACTTAGGCACTGGAATTATTAATACTACTAACATTATTTACTAATGTTAAAGTTTTGTTGGTACTTATATGTTAATTTAACAAATGTTGCAAAAAGGATTTTTTTTTGGAGTCTGGGCGAGCGAATCACAGCCTCATCCGTGTCAGTGGCCCGGCCTTGTTAAGGACGAGATTCAACAGGAGCTTAGTAAATGATACGAGTTGCCGAGTACCTACGTAATAAACATTAAAAAAAGTCGTAAATGTCAAAATGCAATACTGTGGTTTTCGACCCGCCTGCCAAGTGTGTAGATTATGACAATGTCTTAGGTAGCTCACAAATTCCAGCCGTGGACTATTGATGTCTAGCGCAAGGACACGAAGTATTAATTCATGGTATTTAGCGTAAATGTCGTGTATACCAATCGAGTGAATGAGTATTTTTTAAGGCATTCGCTCGCCACACATTACCTTACCGATTAATTGTTCCTAGTCCCATGGTGGGCGCCAACTGAAAAGCTATTTCAAGATTTTAGTCTTAGTAAAGCAATGAGCATTCTTAGACCTTGTCAGTTAATAGTCGCCAGTCCCATGGTGGGCGCCGACCCCTGGTGGGCGCCAAACAGAAAAGCTATTCATTTCATTACAATTTATAAGTGACGCGGTCAGGCTTCACCCAGAGTAAAGTCGCAGTAACTGATAACTGATATACAGTTTATTTTCAGGTTGAGGGTCTTGGTCTTGCAAACCAAAACACAACGTTAGCTAAAATTGCCTGACTGCATAAATACAGAACACGGTCGCACCCATTCAGACTTACATTAGGTGGTTTGCCGGAATACGCTTTCAAACTCCAACATTTAAAACTTTTTGAGATTCAGGTACCCTCGACTTCTCTAAATCCGAGCATAATACAGACTCAGAAAACTAGTAGTAGGTACCTCACAGATAATAAAAACATTACAAAGGTTAAGAAATCGGCAATGAAACTTCTTGTCTTCAGCAGAGTTGATTATTGGACTATTGTGTCAGAGAACTTACATAGAGTGTGACAGCGGACTGATATATTTTACAAGCGACACAGTTACTCGTCATACCTCTCCGTCTTAACTTCGGCAGAGTTGATTATTGCATTGGTACTAATTGGCATCGATCGTATGACGGACGTTGCCCGACCAATAGAAGACCGCAAAACCGTCCGTCGCATGACCATGGTCGTACGACCGTTCCTAATTAGGACAGCGCCTCACAGAACTGATAGAGATCGTGACAGACGATTGATGTATTTTACCGCCCGAGTTCTGTCTAGCGACACAGTTACACCCCAGATTTTGTATACTTCTTACCTTGGAAAATGAGTATGGTACACACAATTAATTCGACTTACATCCTCTACCATGGGAACCTGCGCAGGCGTTTCCGAACGCCCCCATTTTCACCAGTTCCCCGAGACCCCGCCACCCGCGCATTGTTGCGTGGAGCACATCGCTAATGGGCTTAAGGCCGACCCGACGCATTGTGCCTCATCGACAAAGCGCGGATTACAACCATTGTGACAGTTTCGTTACGGAAAACCCAAATTTTGCACAATTCCGTGCGAGCGACTCCTGTGTTGCGTGTATGTATTTATTTGTAGAGATATATCTATGGAAATAGGTTGACAATGGGATTACGTCGAGTCGTGTTAGCAAGGAAGGACCTCTACGTTGGTTGTCGTTCGGATATTTTCTTATTCAGAATATTGCTTGCAACTTGCAATATTGATTTCTTTCACTAGGTACTTCATTATTTGGATCAAAACTCACAGGTAAGTACCTCTAATCTATTTTGTTTGGTTTTCTTGAAATGAAATCATATAATTAGTTACATTGCTGTGGAATTAATTGAGTAAAATAATCATGTTGATTATTTTATCCGAGTATTTTGTTACCGCTCGTAAAGAAAGGATTTAAAATCAAACGAATTCACTTTCAAATTCTTGAAATGTCAGTGAAAAAAAGCCATTTCTTCCCAAATGAAACTCAAAATAGCAAATTTAAACAACACCACTATATCAAATACCGATGAGTGATGCCATAGTAACGTGCGAACATTTTACATTAAACAAGTACCTACTTAAAGTACCTTTAAAACAGTTATAACATGTAAAATAAGAAATTCGCAGCGACAAAACCTTGATGGATCAACAAAAACTCTATAAAAACAACGTTGATTGTTTTACCGAGCGAGAACATAAAGCATTTGTTAAGTACCTACAGTCGACCGCTTGCGTCACAACAAGTTATTGTAACTACCTACCATCAGTTTACATTCAATTAGGTCCAGTAGGGCTGCCCCTGCTCTTAAACTCTGTGAAGGGAAGGTCTGCTTTAATTCGACCTACAGTTAATATCGGACCCTCGCTAATAGGGAAGGCGAATTTAGAACAAAGTGGCAAACGTTAAACAACATGTTGTGCCAAATAAGTTTTATTTTTTAGGTTAGAGCGCATTGTGTCGCTTCAGCGCCAGCCAAGGAAACATAAACGATACCTACCAACTTTTTTATTGATGTTGTGGTTGACAGACTGATTTTTCCGACAGTTGGGCTGTCTGATTGTTTGTTGCTGAGCAATATACAAAAATTATCTCAAGTGCTTGAGTTCCCTACACAACTAACAGCTACTGACACTTTTACAATTCCCGAATACGAAAATTCTGAAATGTTGTCATTACGTAGCTATAACGTTTTAGTGACTCAGGCAACTGTGCTCTGAAATAGCGTTTCAAACATAAATACCTATTGAAAACCCTTTTGCAAAGCTTTAATAAAGCTTCGTTTTCACACAGTTAAAACTTTTTTCCACCCCTGCCCGCAATAAACATTAATGTTAAATGCACTCCACACGGCTCCGGTAAAACACTTCACTCAGGCATCATAATCATACAATGAGTAGGTAAGCCAGAGTGGCAAACAGAAGGGACACGTTGGTGCGATTATGCTTACCTATAACAAAAGCCTGCTATTTCATCAGTAAAATAAATTATTCAAAACTTGGCTTCATACTCGTTTTTTCACCACTAAATGTCTGGGTTCCATGGTGTGGTGTATCGCAATTTATTACATGAAACAACTTTTAATGAACAGTGATCAATTTTCATTTGTCATGGTAACGGAAAGACTAAGGCGCTGTCCTAATATAATTGGCAACGGTCGTACGACCATAGTTGTGCCAGGACGGTTTTGAGGCCTCTTGAAGGTCGGTCGACGTTCGTCGTACGACATTGGTCCGAATTACGACTAATTAAACTGTCTGAGAATTACGTAAACAGAAAGAAAATAGCACACAACATAATCGTTATAAATTCCTACCATAAAATTATAAGCAGGTTTCTAACTGCATACTCTTTGACTGCCGCGCCCTCTCATCAGTCTGTCGATTTATTTTATTGTGCCCCTCCCCTCCCCTTCCTCGCCCCGCGGCCGAAGGGGATAAAAAACTCGAGCAATATGTTCCTCGTAAACTCAACCCGATGATTCGCAGGGGCACTGAGATGTTATGAATTCACTGTTTTCATTTTGATTGGTCTTTAAGTGTTCCCTTTCTAGTTGCTTATTTAAAAGTGAGGGTGCGTGGAAATATTTTTAATAGTTTGACTAGCTTTAGCCGCATTAGTTCAACCTTTATAATGGGTACGTAAAAGGAATGGAATGCACCTGCAGGTGTGTTCCCTGATTTTTATAATCTAGACGCTTTCAAGGATAGAGTGAATAGGCTGTTCCTAGACAGGTATGCTCATCGGCCGCATCGTCACTTACCACCAGGTGAGATGGCGGTCCAATGACTGGCTAGTTTAATATTAAAAAAAAATGTTTTTAATATTATTCCATGTTCAAATATCGCTTATAAACACTTGTTTTTTTTATACCGCGGTGGCAAACCAGGGGCATCACCCACGCGTTGCCGACTCCGTAAAAACCTTTTTACCCCTTTCTTGAAGAACTCCATGTTGTTATTTATATTGTGGGTATTATAGGTAAAACAAAATGCGAATGATGCAAAAACTTTCCATATCGTTCCTTTTGTTTCTTAAACTTTCTAACAGAAATAGTAGTTTATCTACACTCATAGCGTAATGTTCTAATTTCATATTCGGAAACAGTTGTTTAAGGATACACTTTTTTCACGCCAGTCTATAAAATTTTAAAAAATTACTTTTCGATTCAGCATTTCCCATACTATTTTCATTACAGCTGTATCGTAAAATAACTTTTAAATCATTATGCAACACCTTTATTTTTTAATTTTTTGTCGAACGCCGGGACACAGCGAAATGTAGGCAGGCTGAATACCTAGATGTCTTTAACAAATTCAAAATTTAAATTTTCCTGTTTATATTCTGTAATTATTTTCCCGCTAAACAAAATATTTTTTCTAATTGTTGTAATTTGTGTTTGTGAATGTTTTTTCTTGTTTGAAGCAAATAAATAGATAAATGTGAAAGTAATTAAGTGAATTTCCCGCCGCTTGATATCCTCGGCGCGTAGATACAACAGAACTGACTCGCAGCTTACTTCCAGCAATGTTGAGAAAATTATAGGTACGATATTTTAACATAAAAATACGAGTGTAGATAAAGTAGTGTATAATAATTACACAGAATATAAACAAGAAAATTAAAATTTTGAATTTGAATTTGTTAAAGACATCTAAGTATTCAGCCTACATTACGCCGTGTCCCGGCGCCCGACAAAAATTAAAGAATAAAAGTGTTGCATAATGATTAAAAAGTTATTTTACGATACAGCTGTAATGAAAATAGTATGGGAAATGCTGTATCGAAAACTAATTTTTTAAAATTTTAATGTCTGGCGTGAAAAAAGTGTACCCTTAAACGACTGTTTTCGAATATGTAATTGGAACATTACGCTATGAGTGTAGATAAAATTATTTTTGTTCGCACATCGAATGTTTTTAAATATTTACTGACGGCCTTAGTGGTTCAGTTGGTTAACATGATGGTTTGCCATGCAAAGGTCCCGGGTTCTATTCCCGGCAGGTCAGAAATTGAAATGATGAGTTTTATTTTCTATTTCGGGTCTGGGTGTTATATATATAATAAGTACGTATTTAAAACATATTGTTGTTTATCAGTTTTCTGGTACCCATAACACAAGCTTTGCTTACTTTGGGGTTAGATAGCGCTGTGTGAATTGTCTACGCATTCTTACTTACCTACTTATATTTACTTAGTTACAAAAACTGCCCTCAGTTCTCACAGCATTTGCTCACATCACCGTCAACAGACTATCTGTTGGTCTGTCTGTCGCAGACGTGGAAATTGGCCGCGTCTTGGTAACAAGGCGTCACGCTGACTCGGCGCTGCGGGGCGCTGGCGCTGGGACCCAGCCCGCACCAGCAATGCGCGCCTTGACGACCCTATAACATGAATGAAGTTCGTAATAAGAAGATGATAGAAAATGTACAGGTATCGGCAAAGATATTGGACGTAGAGCATAGATGGAGCCTAGACTTACAGAAAATGTACACTGTCGATCTGTAACAACTCTTAAAAAAGCTAGTACAGTAAGATATCCAAGGCCACCAAATTAGGCAATAGCAGTAATTACCTTTCTGTTCAAAATTCTAAATTATTATTCATAATGCTATCCATACATTTAAATTTGAATATTAATATTAATAATATCGAATTTGGTTTGATTATATTTTATTTTCGGGACTCGATTTACAGATTTCTATAAAAAACATCCCTTACCGTTGGTCAGAGCTCTGGCTAAGCTCTATTCGTTAAAAGTTCTATAAATATCGCGTAACTAATTAAGTACTACTAATAAAGTAAATAATTAAGTAATTGAAGTCTTATTTATTTATTTTTATACAGTGTAACGTCAGTAAGTGTTTATTATAACCTTTACAGCTTTCGGCGTTTAATTTCCTCACCCGAGGGTGTTCTTATCCACCACGATCCTATTTGTAACCGCCTACACCCGATCCCAGGCGTAGCGCGACATACTTACCTACCCACAAATATACCTACTTTATGGTCGACCTGCTTGAGGAGTCTCCACACAGATAAAACCCCGTACATAAAGTCTTCTTTTACCAAAACTAGTTTGCTACTTTTTCTTGACATTTTCCGACATAATCAATTTACGATTTGATCATTTCACGCCTTGGACATTAATTTAAAACCTTCATGCTCGCTTAGCCGTGTGGTGTCCGACAGAGTAGAATAGCACCAACCCCTTACACTCATGGGTGTCGTACAAGGCGACTAATGTTTTCGAGGCAAAAGATCAAGAGTCTCCGTTGTCAGGAAAATGGGCAGCATTTTCTATTGTTATATTTAAACACTGCGATCTCCAACCCGCCTGCCAAGCGTGGAGATTATGGCAATAACCTCCCCTTTTGTGGGAGTGGCCCTATGTCCTGCAGTGGACTGTTACGGGCTGTGATGATGTGATGATGCTCGCATACATTAGAGCGTCGGTGGCCTGATGGTTAAAGGGCCCGAGAGGTACCGAATTCAATCCAGTGACGCCATGTACCAATGACTTTTCCTGAGTTATATGCAGTTGAACACTAACTGATGCTCCTACGGTGAGGAAAAATATCTGAACTGAACTGAATTTGTAACCATGATCCAGTCTTGTATTCTTTGTTAATAGAGACATAGAGGTCAGATGGCAGCCGCTCCACTGTAATTACTTTATCTGCCAAATCCTGCATAATAGTCAAGGCGGACCTTGGACGTGCACCGTGCACGAGAGTACAACCGAGATATTGACGCCAAGAATATTTTTAATTTTTTAGCGTCACATTGACAATTATACGTAGTGTAATATTATTTACTGTCTAAATTATTAGTAGGTAGATATTATATGGGCTACCCCGTACCCCTGTTCAGGGTAGCCCATGCCCATGCCCGTGCCCATAACAAAATAGCAAAAAACTCGACCGTTCAAATGTCAAAAACTTCACCAGCCAGCGCAATCGAAAATTCGAATTTCGAAGCAAAACTAACGGTCGCCGAACTACCCTCCGGAGAAACAATGGTGGCACTTCCGGCGCATTGTGCGTATGCGCACAAAAGCGCAGCGCGATATTATTTGACTCCACAATTACGTCTCGCAATCGCAGCGGAGTCGGGTTACCGTGCTGCCGTTAGCTAGGCTCTGGTGCTCAAAGTGTGTCACCATCACCATCTCAGCTGAGGGCTTCTACGAGTCGATCTATGTGGAAGGTTCAGCAGTACAAGCCGTCCACATAGACCCTGTGCCTCGTCACCTCTTGCATCTAACGGCCCGGTCCGTCGATATTCTGGCTATTTAGAGGACGTGAGGAGGCACGCCTGCGGTTTTGCATTTTAGTTACTTATCTACACGAAACCTGTGATCGTTTATGTTATTAGACACATCTCACGAGGGCTTTCATTCATTAACTACAGCTTACCGGCTGGATTTTCTGTTTACCTCAAAGGATTTCTCCTTTCTTTACCTACCTATTAATCAAAATGAGCTTTTTATTTTCGAAATTGGTTCACCAGTTTCAGTGATGATGATGATATCAATAATTAAATCCTACCAATCCAGTTTGAGCACCGCAGCAGCATGTGACTTTAGTAGGCGGGTCAAGGTTGTAATTTGGCGGTGAGAGTTCGCGAGCACAATGCGCCGCTGCGCCCGCGCCGGCTGCCAAACGCCACCGAATTATCGCCCGTAATTACGGGGTAAGTTGGTGGCGACATCGTAATAATAGGCGATTAGGTACGGCATATGAACTGCACTGTTGTGGATCTTTGAGGGAATATATATTTGAAAGCCAAGGTTGCAAGTACAGTTTGATAGGAATTGTAATTTTTTACTAGCAGCTCTACGATAGTGTATGTTAGACATAACTTAATTATTTAGTGTCCGTGGTGCGTTTCCCCTGATTTCTGGCATTGACTTGGCCTATTTTGATTTACGCTGTCTCCGCTTTTTGGAGGTCGGGAAAGGTGTTTCCTATTCCTGTCTGTTACTTCATAATTCAATTTGTTGCGGGTTCCAAGACAGGATTAGCTTCTCCTCGGGCGCGCCTGAGTATCAAAACTCAGGACCTGTGTATGGACGCCGCTGTAGATCCTGGCTACACAGGAGTTGCAGCGGTGGGAATGAGTATAGCAGCTCCCCGATTGATTGGTAGATAAACAAAGGTGTGAGTGCGCCATTTGGTCTCCAGTGGCGACCATGATTGGGCAAATGTGGTGTAAAACGTTATGTTGCTAGTTGCAGAGCGACGAGCAACGATCTACGCTAAACGGCTGCCAGTGACAGGAACCGTAAAGGCGCTCGCACCGCGCTATAGTTGCCTAGCAACTATCGCACCGCGTTCGCGCCAAGCTTTGTGTGTGGCAAGGCTTTAACACTGCTAGTGGTCGAGCTACGTAAAAAAAAACCGCATATCGATGTACAGGATAGCCGTTTGGTACACGGGTACTTTAGGTTAAAACAATCATTTTGACCGGTAGTTCCTAAAAATATTGTCAGGGGGGGGGGCCAGTAATATTGACATTAATTTTTAATATGGGAATCGAAATTTTTTTTTCGGAATCCTATCGTGTTTGGTATCAAATGAAAGGGCATCATAAGCCGGTTCTAAAAATATACTACACCAATAACTTTCAGCCACCTGTTTTCTTAAAATCCAAGAAATATTTTCAAAACATACCAAGTTTGGACTCCTCCAGGTAGGAGACGGATTAGTAAATTTTTATAAAATATACGCCAAATGACTCTTAATATGCCCATATCCAAAGACAAAAAGGCGATTTAAAAAATATTTTAATGTACTACTTTTAAAATATTTTTTTCTTTATTAAAAAGTTAAGATTTAGTATTTTTTGAATCATATCGAACTGTACTGCACTTTACTATTGTTAATCTATGTAAATTGATATTAATACGCTTCCCCCCCCCCTTCTCCTCCTGCACCTGAGAGGATTTTACAGTGGACAACGAAATTATTAATAGGACTATGGCTCGCGAAATCAAATTCGCTTAGGTGCAGAGTGAGGAATGCGGAGGGAGAGAGGAAAGGGGGAGGGGGAGATAGAAACCGTAAGAGCATTATTTTACATAGATAATAGCATAAAACACAATAATAATAGAACAGTACAGTAGAGTTCGATAAGTTTAAAAAAATACTAAATCTCAACTTTTTAATAAAGAAAAAAATATTTTAAAATTAGTAAATTAAAAATTTTTTTAAATAGCCTTTTTGTCGTTGGATATGGGTATATTTAGAGACATTTGGCGTATGTTATACAAAAATTTACTAATCCGTCTCCTACCTGGAGGAGTCCAAACTTGGGATGTTTTGAAAATATTTCGTGGATTTTTAGAAAACAGGTGGCCGAATGGTATTGGTGTAGTATATTTTTAGAACCGGCTCATGATGCCCTTTCATTTGATACCAAATACGATAGGAATCTGAGAAAAAAAAATTCAAATCCCATATAAAAAATTAATATCGATATTACTGCTCCCCCCCTGGGAATATTTTTAGGAACTACCGGTCAAAATGATTGTTTAAACCTAAAGTACTCGTATACCAAACGGCTATCCTGTACATCGATTTGCGGTTTTTTGCCAATATTTGCTGTGTACACCGTCCACTATGCGGATCGGCGTCTTGGGGGAGGCCTACGGCCTGCAATTGGCTGATGACTAGGTAGACCTTTTTGAAAAGAAAATTCTAGAAATATGATAATGATTCGTATATTATGTCCTAAAGATCAATCGTACAAACGTTTATTTAACTTGCACTGTTCGTATGTAAGTTTGTAAGTTGTCCGTCAAAATTTGCAAACCGTTTTCGACCATTTGTTGGTATCCGATTGAGCTGAAATTTGGTATACCTATGTAACTTGGATGATAATGCATTAATATGGTACCATGGAGCTGACCTGATGATGAAGTCGGGGGGTGGTCATAGGAACTAATAAACGCAATTAGATCTTCTAGGGTCTTGATGAGGACTATACCGCGCGATAAAAGCTTGTTATGAAAAAATATTTTTTATTGGAGAACTTACTTACCATTATGCAGCTTTTTAGGTGTACTGTACCGTTAGGACTATGAGTTATTAGCGTTACCAGTGATAGAAATAAATCGATATTGTTTTAATTTGTATATATACGAGTATGTCATTTAATCACACTTAATATTGCGTTTAATTGTCTATACAGAGCTTCCGCGATCATCACATTCATCTAACATCTACAACAATTATTGTACACTACAACTATTTACATTATTTCATAGTTATTTTATTTACAAATAGAACATGAAACATGGAATGTTATAATTGTACTCTGTCTTACAATATAAAATTTATCTATAGTACATTTAAAATTAATTTCTTATCTGAGTTGTAACGCGTACCGTTATAATATAATGGATATTCGAATCCAACTTCATTCAATTCACATTTAACTGTTCATATAACACCTACTTCAAAGTCTGATTTGCTAAAGTTCTAGCGTAAAACGCGTTCAGATCATGAAAGAACGTCACGAACTAGATCAACGGTTCGCAGCTCACTCTTTAGCTTCGAAGTCGTTGAAATAGCCAGCGTTTGGTCACAAGAGCTTCGAGAAGAAGTTGGTCGGCGCCGGAATCCGGCCAGGGTCCAGGATGCGAGGGTACGTATTCAGGAAAGGCCTGAACGCGGCGCGACTGGACTCCTCAGCAGACGGCGACTCCTGGGTCGACTCGTCCTGCGTATCCAGCGAGGAATCGTTGTTCGACACACCCACCCCAAGGTGGAGCTTCCTCGTGTGTTTCTTCAGATCAAAGTTCCTGCAGAACCCTTTAGCGCAAATACTACACGTGAACGGTTTCCGCTCATTATGCGTGTGCATGTGGAAGGTGAGGTTGTACACTTGGTGGAACGCCTTGTTGCAGATCGAGCATTTGTACGCCTTCTCGCCGCTGTGCGTCAACCTGTGGTTCTTGTAGTTACCTTTTTGGTGGAAACCTTTCCCGCAGAACTCACACACGAACGGCTTGTAGCCGGCGTGGATGCGGGCGTGGGTGTTCAGCGTCGAGGAGCGGTTGAACGCCTTCCCGCAGGTGAGGCATTTGTGCGGCTTCTCTGAGGTGTGGATGATCTTGTGCCGGCACAGCGTGGAGGCTTGCCGGAAGCCCTTCCCGCAAATCTTACACACAAAGGGTCTCGCGCCAGTGTGGACTGGCATGTGTCTGGTGAGGTTATAGTGCGCGTTGAAGACTTTCCCGCAATCGCCGCAAGCGAAGCTCTTGTTTTTGGCAGGGGAAGGGGCCGGTCCGGTGGTGGACGAGACAGCGTCGACGGCTGGTGGTCTCGGGCTGGGCGCGCGCTGCGGCGACGTCGCTGGCGGCGGCCGGGGCAGGTGCAGCTGATGACCGTACGTCAACGACACCAAGTCTGGTCCGTAGTACAATAACGGGTAGTGGGACACCAGCTGCCTTCTGGCGGCTGGGATGTACTGTTTGAACGCTGAGTCGAGGAGATGCGCTCCGTAGGATAGGAAGCCAGGGTTTGGCGGATCCGGTGAGACGGCTCGCTTGCGGTCGGGCTCCATGAGGCGGGCAATGGAGAAGTTGAGGACGGGCGCTGGGGCGGCGGGGGAGGCGGGGGAGCCGCGCGCGGGTGACGACTCGCGGGGGCCGTCCCCCCGCGGCGCGCTCTGGAACGGCTGCATCATCGGGCGACGGACCTGCGAACAAGGCAGTTGGAGTGTTAAAATATAGGCCATTTGTGTGATTTGTTTAATTTTTCGACATTACTGATGACCAGAAGACTGATCTCTATTTGGGTCAGCGTATAAACCTCGCAATAAAGCTGGGCAACGCGGCCAGCCATCTGGGCATTGAAGTAAAACACGAGCTGCTAGTTAAACACTGACTTTATTTAGGCTTACCCGCATTGGTACATCATTATAAATACATGGCGGTAGTTTAAACTTATAATGTATACAACATCTTCCCCTTATCAGTGCCAACTGACAAAACAATAAACAGTAAAACAGGCAACAGTATTACACTATTACAAAGAAACTAAAGCTAACATAACTACGGTAGGCAAGTATATAATTTCGAAACCAAGATTTTACATGAACGTTATTAGAACAATGTATAGAGGTATACCTACTTACAGAATTAAATATAACCGCTAAACCCTATTGGATCGTTCTACTATTCCACAAGTACCACCGTAGGTATATCTAAGGATATCGAATAGGTTAGTTACATAAGCAATTTGACCACTACTAAACGTAGGTACCTACAAGGTAGGTTCGTGAGTTAATTATTACATTTATGTTACATCCTTCAATGGTAGGAAATAAATTAAAAAAACAAAAAAAACTGATTTAGCATACAATAATAAGCATAGGTATTTATCAGTTTGTTTCTATTAAGAACTAGTTCATTTAATACTAATAGAAAGTACACAATGGTTAAGTAGGCACTGGCTAATACTTAATACCTGAGGTGCGGCGGTTATCTACAAGTACCTACTTTAGTATAGGTAGACTTTAGCCTATAGGCAGTCTTATAACTTTGACGATATTTATAACAAAATATATAAACTAAAATAAACAACTTAAACCAACTTAGGCACCCTAACCTAACAAATACTTAGGCAGAGAATAAAATAAACACCCTATCAAGAACTTAGAACTAGCGAGGTAAGTTAATCAAATTCTGGTATTTTATATTTTGCTTTACTTCTTGTAATCGGACCAACTGCTTCCGACTTTAATTCGCTATGCTTAGGCATTTCTAGCACAGGTACAGCACCGTACGGCGCAGCCGGCGTGGTGCGCGCGGCGGCGGGCATGTTCCTCCCGAACGGCGGCGGCGGCTCGGCGGCCGGCTGTTGGGTGACGTCACCGCCGTCGGCGCCGGCGCATCGCGCGACTTCGACTCTGCTTTGTGATTCCCTTTTTATTAGGTGGCGCCTATTGCGCCGGTACTTACGGCCTGCTGCATCTTGCAGTAGGTAAGACCTCGGCTCCAGACTTTTCCCGACGACTTCCATGAACTCTCGTCTTCCACCGTCCGCTACGACTACCTTGTCGTTATTATGTAGTGCAGGAGGCTCCGGGTTGACTTGTCGTAATTGTTTTTATGTATTTTCTGTTTATTCCGAATTGATTGGTGATTAATTTTATTGTTAATTTTTTGCTCCAATAGCGTTTTATGCATCGGTAGTCGGGTACTTAATTTTCGACCCATTAATATTTCAGCCGGCGAGTCGATGTTATCCCTAGGCGTACTCCTATAGTTCAATAGACCTATGTAATAATCTCCACCAGACAGTAAACATTTCTTTAAAATAGTTTTTACAGTACGAACTGTACGTTCAGCCTTGCCATTAGACTGAGGGTACATAGGTGAAGAGGTTATGTGCTTTATATCCCAAACCTTAATGAATTTTTTAAATTCACCTGAAGAGTATGCCGGACCGTTGTCCGTCACTAATTCCTTTGGAATGCCATGTCTCGAGAACTGCTCCTTTAATGCTGTTATAACCGCTTTACTATTAATGTGATTAATTTGATTAACCTCCACAAAATTAGAAAAATAATCGACCAATATGACGTAATATTTCTTTTTATATTCGAATATGTCGGAGGCCAATTTGTTAACGTCAAATCATCAGTTCGTAATAAACGATCCCTGACGATGTTGTTCGATAATCCGCAAACTACCCGATCACGTATGAGACTATCTGTCAATGTTTCGAATTGACATCCTTGACTTAGCAACTTTAACGCTGTTACGTATTGATTTATTGTTTCACCGTCGTTCTGGTTCCGGGTAAAAAATTTAAATCGTAACATCGTAACATTAACCTTCGTGCCGAAATGCGCATCAAATTTTTTTTTCAAACATGACAAATCTTCGGCATTCTCGCCCTTTTCGTAGCTAAACGTTGAAAATATCTCATAACCCTCCGCTCCAATGAGGTTAACCAACAAGCTCGCTTGCACTTCCGTCGGCTCCTTATTGACGCCCGACGCTTTCAAAAACAAAGAAAACTGCGTCCACCATTTTTGCCAGGCAGCCGCCCGCACTGCGGGACTGCCCTCCACACTTAGTTCCGACGGAGGCCGTGCGTGTTCCATAACACAATATCAATATTATCACTATATATTTAATATTTATCACTTTTTAAACTTATATCGGCACGATTTCTATTAAAATCGTACCACCGCTGTCACCATGAAGTAAAACACGAGCTGCTAGTTAAACACTGACTTTATTTAGGCTTACCCGCATTGGTACATCATTATAAATACATGGCGGTAGTTTAAACTTATAATGTATACAACAGGCATCTTTCCGAAATCAAGCGACCTGGGACCATTATTCTATCAAGTTAAATTGTATGTAGGTAAGTATTTGAGTAGGGTTTTTGTACATTTATTTAATTAGATAGGTAGTTCTAGTTACTACAGTGCAACCTCGATATAACAAATCGGAAGCTTACACTCATGGGTGTCGTACGCCTTGTACAAGGCGACTAATGTTTTCGAGGCAAAAGATCAAGAGTCTCCGTAGTCTGGAAAATGGGCAGCAGCATTTTCCATTGTTATATTTAAACACTGCGATTTCCAACCCGCCTGCCAAGCGTGAAGATTATGGCAATAACCTCCCCTTTCGTGGGAGAGGCCCTAAGTCCTGCAGTGGACTGTTACGGGCTGTGATGACTCAGCAAATTAACCGCATAGATGTTCGGAAAATATCCGCAAATGAATACATTTTGTTCACGTAAAAAAGAATAAAATCAAATGTTAAACTCCGCACAAATGGAACGAAACCTTGACATCGATAGGCCCAATAACCTAATTTTTAATCCTCTCAAACCATCACCTATATTCCGATCGTCTCGTCAAGCATACTCATGCTCCTGCCTATCGACACACGAATCGTGGAGACTAATTATTTAAATTTTATTTACCTCGCGCGTGCATGTTATGTGCCTAGTGTGAGTAGGGTTGCCAACCCTACTACATTAGGAGTCTACCTACTATAAATTAAAAATTAAAATATATTAGGCGAAACTACTATATTTAATTAGCCCAACATTACCACTTACCGCAAAACGGAACGCGTTCATAAGATCCTCAAAAGAAAAAATTTCCTGATGCAAATCAAATATTTCAGAATGATCTTGAGTCTTGACATTTGTATGACGTGACGTCAAACTCAAGTCAAATAAAACAGCTATGAAGCTCAATGTAGCAGAAAATATACATTTAAGATTTTTTTTTAAATACCTACTATATATTTTAGATTAATTCCCTACCACTATATTTTTATGGCTTCTAAACCCGAAAATACTATATTTCTAACTAAAAAAGTTGGCAACCCTAAGTGTGTGGGACGCTAACGACTCAGACCACGCATCGATCTAAACTCGAGTTTCATGTGTGCTTTAAAAGCACAAAAGTTCTTAAACGGAACATGGGTCTAAATAGTACCCCAATTCGACAGCAAACCTAGAGCGTAAGCTTAGTAGGTATCGTGCACCAATCATTTTCATTGGAGTGTATTTAATGTCACATCCAAACCTGTGTCCAAGGTTAGTTTCGATGACTCGAGTCATAAACGCGTATGACTTTATTTTATTTATCTCAATAAAATATTATTGAGATGAATTGAGGATGACACGCTTATCGACTCGGCTACATCATGTTTTTTGTGAAGGTAAATAGTGTAGGTTTAAATTTGGTAATCTATTTCCTTTTAAATTTGTATTTTAATCACGTTTCACACTTACATTGAAATCCCTAAGAACCCTAATAAATACTTTACCTACCATAAAGTTATGAGAATTTAACTTACGCTTTCGAAACTTAGAAACAAATATCTAATCTAAAACAAACCAAGTCACAATGGAGATAAAGTAGAGAACGAAAGAAACGTCACAAACATAATGCTTTAAACTATCGCGGTTACTATCACACATTTTAAAGGTATTTACCTATGTACAGTCGTCCCGTGACCATGATGCATGCAACTGCGTCGAAATATCGAGCTACTTGTCAACAAAGGTACGCGGTAGGAAACCCGGAATATACCTTTAAAACGTCACAAAGCTGAATATAACACTAAAAATATTAAGCACAAATTAATTAAACAAATCACTCGCTACATCTAATGAACTTTCCTGTTGAAATTTGGAAAAACATGGGGATTTCTTAGTTTCGAAAATCGATACAATGATGTTCACGCGACGCGCCCCAGCAACTGACTGCCTCGTTTCCACTATCCCGGTCGAAATTCCTCGAAACCCTTATCTTCAAACTTCCCACAATTCAGTATTTCAAACAAACAAAAAATGAAATATTTCTAATTTTATGAGGTCAGAGCGACTGCTCTTATAACGTTCGCACATCCATAAATTTTACAAACTGTTCCTGATAAAACGAAAGAAGTTTAATGTTACAACAGCTAGGGATGTATTACGTACGACGTTTTATTTATTTAACGAATCGCTTAGATTTAAAGAGCTCAGAAAAATATACACAAGCTAATGGAGTCTATATGGAATTCCTTTAGACCAAAAGTACCTAATAGTGTAGAAAAGTATAAGTAAATAATATAATGACATTTTAGGTACAACAAACTTGTCACAAATTTAACATCAGACTGAGTATAGAGAAATATAATTTCTACAAAGAAATTCAAATGATTCATCAAGCAAGTAGAAAATATAAATTAAGTTTTAGACTCATTCAATATTTATGGGTGCTTTAATTCAATTATTTATTTCGATATTTCGTTGAAACATATTTGTATAATGACATCCCTATCACATGTCTTTTTATGGGTCCCATCACTTGCCGCCCGACATTTAAGATATTCACGATATTCTGTCGTTCAACTAATCAATAGCGTTAGTTTGTAGGAGTAGTGCTTTTGAAGTCAAATATTACTCTTAACGTCAAATAAATTGTGTGAATTAAATGTTGTTTTGTTCATGTTCTGTTTAAGTATTTGAGAGCATTTGTTAAAGAAATCATGATAAGCAAATTGTACTTTAACTGCAGATTGATCTGTGTATGATATACCTTGTACGAGCCGGTACACCTGTTATGATAGAAATGATAAATTGATAATATTGATAAAGATGATAGTTTATTGATTAATATAATTATGCTAAAATGATAGATTTATATCTACTCGTACTCGTCTAAGTTAAAAATGTATGCTTCAGCAGATTGCGACTATCTAGATATAAATAAACGACTTTAAAGGGATAGAAAAATTAAAGGCAATTTGATATCGGTTGCCGAGACAGTTATTAGTTGCAAAGACTAAATTAAAAAGTAAAGTTGTTAGAAATGGAAAACAGTCAATGTCTCATTCCAACACAGTCCAATTCCACAAAACGACTTAAACATCTACATCTTTTCCATTCATTACTTGGTTGACTTGAACAAGCTTGTCCCTGAGGTATTTTGAATAGATTTTTATTTACGCATCACCCCGACCGCCGCAGGCTATGCGGAACCCTTCCCGTCATCAAGCGAAACCCACTTGCCCGTAATTAGGAGGGTATCCTGACATTTGTGAGGGCGCGGTGTCTGGTGCTTTTGTGCGCTTTGGTTTTAGGCGTCGACGCCTATTTCAATTGAGTTCTCTGCTTTGGGCACCGACGCCCCTCGGTAAGGCAGCATGTCGACATACCCATTACTAGTATAAAATGTGCGAACTTAGACTGGGAGGATATGACTGTTGGAGGTGAAGCCTGTTTTTGCTGTACGCTTATTCATCCCTGTGCAACGCACTTGATATTCAATTTAAAAGTTTAAAAAACAGTTCAATCTTTTTATATGCAAAATATTGTATCCAATTTCCAAAGACGGCAACTTTGATCGTTTACGCGAATTTTAGAAGCTGGGTAATTTTGAAAATTCGCTTAATTTAAGTAGGTTCGGGTGCGAAAAGTATGCAAACGCATATTTATCATTTACACTAGAAACGTAATCACCTTAACCGGCTTTTATAACTTTTAAATTACATTTCAAGAACGTTGCATGGGAATTAAAATACTAATTTTGATATTGCTTACTAAACTCTCTCATACAGTAAAAAATGGGTCACCACCAACTGTTATATCCGCCCAGTCTATGGATGCGCGTACAAACCGGGGACACGCCAAAAAGTGTAGGTTGAAAATTTAGATGTTGTCGTGTGTGGATGTGAATATTTTGGAGGTGTGGTGTGGGCGCGGTGAGGTCATGCTGCGTTGGTGAAAGTGTATTGGCGTGAGCGTTTGGATTTAATTGCTTGGTAAATTATGGGTGTTTTTTAATCGTTTAAAATCACTGCGGTGTTTTATTAAGGCCCACGGACCCGCCCAGCAAGGTACCACATTTTTCGGATCCAAGTCATTCTGTTAGCGTTCATACGAATATTACCAACTTGTATGAAATTCTCTGCTGCATAGTACTAGGATCCTTAAAACAGACATGTCTTAAATGGTAAACAAATAGCGACCAAAGAAAATTTATAGGGTTGTCAATATGTCAATGTTTTTTTAAATATGTGGCAGTAAGTGAAAAGTTTATGTTTTCAGTGAAATTATCTATAGAATTGCAGCAGAATTTGTTGAAATTGTCATTCTATATGTTTTTTTGGCATTCACAGTGTAGACAGTCCGTACTTAGCTTGACTGATACGGCAAGTCGTGATTTTTTACGAGTGTCTTTTTATGCTACACAGTGACAAACGAGCAGACAGCCCACCTGATGGTAAGCGGTAACTGTCGCCCATAACATCGGCGATTCATACATTTAGGTCGCAGTCAACAAAATGTTGAACCGCAGGTGCGTTGTCACTGTGAGGACTAAGATGAAATGCGTCATGCCGCATGCGCTGGCTACCTTATTCTTCAAACCGGAACACAACAATGCAAGCATTGTTACTTGAACGGCAGAAATAGATAAGGCGGTGGTACTCACCCAGGCGGACTCCTCAGGCTTGACAGAGTCCTACAACCTGATAAATGTTTGTTTATCAAATAAAACAAGTCAATCTGAACAGATTTAAGCTAGCCAACTTAAGGCCTAGATGGAATGCTCAATCTTCAAAACTCAACTTGAACACTCACATTGTCGTAACAAACAAGAAGAAAGGCTTTTTAATGAGCGCACTAGTATTTTGCTGTCAATTAGACTTCGTGCAATGCGAATGGCGTCGACACAATGCGTGAGCGTGGAAGCACGCACAATATGCTAGCGGCAATCAAATTGAGAGTGTAGGTTGGTATGGTAGGTTTGTATTGTATGAAGCCCTTAAGAGTCTCTTCCGAGCGCATACAAACGAAGTTTGATTATATTTTCGATATTACGTTATTAAAGCCAATGAAATTTTGTAGAAGTGATATGAGATTTTTGTTAAAATATTTACAAAACCATAAGAAATAAACTAAAACTAAAATCATAAAAAAAAGTCATAACCATCACTGCCCCCCGGAATGGTGCCCAAAAAGCTGGCTACGTTGCCTCGTTGGATAGCAAAACTTATCGTCTGTCCAAGGCACGAGCCAGCTCTCCTGTCACATGTACTAGATATTTTGCCAAATCTATATAAAATTTCAAAGCCATGCGGTCTCAACGTCTCGACCCCAGCAGCTGCAATATGAAGTCCTGGGCTAGGCTTTAATATTTCCTCCGTTTCAGGTCTTCAGCAACAGAGGCCGCGTAAAAAAATTGGAATAAAATTTGTGTGGAAATCTTAAATCCCGTGTAACTTTGAAACGACATACTACGACTACGACTAACCACACACATAGATATTGATTTGTAGACCATGTTTACAAAATGTAATTGGCTTTGATATGGTAATATTGAAAATATGATGAACCACGTTTGTAAGAGCTTTAGGCTAAGTAGTTAGTTTGCCTATCTTGTTTTGTCGACAAGCTATAACCAGGACAGATAACCCAAAAATAACCCCTTAGCAAACCCGTCCATTCACGGGTGTATATGTGTAGACCAGAAAATGAGTACCAGCGTTTTCTTTTTGTGTTTTCATACGTGCGACCTTTAACCTTCCTGCTAAGCGTGGAGATTATGGCAATACCTGATTAGGTTATCTACTCGTTTGTCACTACTGAGTAAACAGAGAAAGAAAATAAAAAGTATGTGATAATAACCGCGATAGTTTAAAACATTATACAAAATAAAAAAGTCCTGGAGGTTAGTTCGAACCAAGGTTACGGACTTAAACTGTTTACGAGTGATGTAATGATTCATGAGACCTTTGCCTCGACTGAATAGTAATGTCCCCAACCGTGGACAACGCTATTATATGGAAAATACAACAACTGGTGGGAATGAAATCGCGGATAATAGCTAATGAAGCAGGATTACCCTACATTCACATCTTTCATCAACCTGCATCAACCGAGCAGTTAAGATCTCTTCTGGCAAGATCAAATTAGCTGCCCTTAGGTAATCCTTCACTTTGCCCGGTGTTAGGCATCCTCATAACCCGTTTACTCTCGCATCCGACTCAGTAATGTTAATCCGTCGTCTCTTAGGACAATGTTATATTACCATCACTGAATCCTGGCCCTCGAGCTCCCCAGCATAAGCATTCTTTGTTATAATCACGTCTTGAAGCGAGTGGGACTCTCCGCCGGGGGAGGTTGAAGCTTTGGAGGGCCCCCGGCGCGATCTCGGTGTAATTAATACAAAACAAGGTGTAACGGCTTTCGACTTAATATTCTCTGGCGCCTAAGGGCCGGAGGTCCGCCTTGACCATGATCCAGGATTTGGCGGACCAGGTAATTACAGTAGATCGACTGCCATCTTACCTCCGTGGCCCTGTTAACAGAGGAACCTGACCTGCACGGCTATCACAAGTGTGCTCTGGCGCGATAAGCGAGAAACGGCGCGACATAGATACTGCTATCTCCTTCATCTTAGTATCGAGAGAGCTCTCTCGCGGCGCGAGCTTTGTCGCGGACACATTTACTGAAACCAACCATTATCAAATCTACTTGAAACATCCACAATTTTACCTAAAGACCGTTATTACCCACTTGTTAAAACAAAAACGTTCCACATCGCGATCCAGGTGCCAAGAGTGCGCGGAACATACGTCTCGACTGCGCGTACGCTCCTTTGTCGTAGTAAAAAGAGCTTTGTTGTCAAACAGCAGTATTGGAAGCCGTGTTTTGTTGCCGCATTGTTTAAGCTGCATATTGTAGGTGCAGCCGACTTTACCGATTTCGAGTATTTTGCCTTGGCCCCTCGGTAATTTCCGCCATTGTTCGCGTGCTCGGTTGGGGAGCTGTTCTTTGGCGTACAGGGACTCAGTATATCGTGATTGTTAACTTCTCACGTAACACGTTCTCGTCCTAATATTTAAAATTGTTTGCTCCTTCGCTCTTTCCTTCCTTTCGCGTTTCCTTTGGATCGCTCTTTCCTTACTAAAGACTAGTATTTACTAGTAAATATTTAGAAAATAAAAAGGATAGCAGAACGCAGTCAAGTCAAGTCAAGTTCCTGACCAGATTTATGAAAAATAAGTTTATAATTTTTGGTAGCCTTGATATACCAGAGTACCTACTTTCGCAGTTCTCCAATGCAACTTTCCGTAATATACATTGTACTGGCTTATATAGGACTACTGCCTATGTATATTAGAGACCCTATGAGCTGCTGACAAGGTAGATCTGGCTTTTAACTATCCTTTTCAAACTTCAAACCAGCTTCCTTTGATGTTGTTACGGGAATGGCATCAGTCATACTAAAATTTTCGATAATTTTTTATTGTATTTAGTCAGATCTAGGGTAATGCTGTCGTTACTAGAACTTATTATCGGATCTGGTGAGTGCGTTTGATTTAAAATCCTTGCTATCTATCCACGTATAAAATATTGAGAAGTCCCCGTAGTCCAACATAAGTTTTTATTTATATAAGCAGGTAAACATTTTTCTCTATACAATAAAATTGCTTAAAGTACACAACTTATTATCAGCGAGTACCTACAATTGGCTTGACTGTGTCTACTTCATTCATTTAATTTGTTTTATAAACTGTTGGTTCTCCAAGAAATAAATAAATAAACAAACATAGAAGTCCAAGCGATCCACTGCAAGTGAACCACACCGCAAACGTTGGATCAAAAATGTCATATAAATTACCAAACGCATACCTATAACATGACGGATAGTGCCAAACAGTATCCATTGAAACAAGCTGCCCTTTAAGCCGTAGCTTCAATTTCGTGATGAGCGTAGCGATACAGATCTAGCCACTCCTGATATTCTATCAAAAAGAGATAAGGCATGTCCGCATGGAGAGCGGAATCGGCTGTAATCACTTACTAAGCAGATAGAAAAAGGAGTATTCACAAAAGAGCTTTGATAGAGCCAGTTTTGCTTGTTGAGTGATTTTTAGATAGTGCAAGAGCGATGAGCTTTGAGAAGAGTGTCCTTTTGAAGTTGCGTTGAAGTTCAGAGCTTATGGTAAGTTTATAAGAAATTTTCTTGAAATTAGAGATTAGTAGGATAATTCTGTAAGTCTGTTGCTAACAATTATCTGATTTCAATGATTGAAATGGTTACTTTTGCGATTAGGTATTTAATAGTTTAAGTTTATTGCAATGGAGCTTTATTAGTAACTGAACTTCATGATTGTACTTAACTCAGAAAAGAGTTATTAGTATGTGGCTGGAGCACAACCGAGATATTCACGCCAAAATTATTTTCTATCTAGTTTCCGACATTATCCGTAACATATAATCCAACCAAACTTATTT
Source organism: Blastobasis lacticolella (assembly GCA_905147135.1). Taxonomy (NCBI): domain Eukaryota; kingdom Metazoa; phylum Arthropoda; class Insecta; order Lepidoptera; family Blastobasidae; genus Blastobasis; species Blastobasis lacticolella. The sequence goes on along the minus strand of LR990062.1, from coordinate 3,314,785 downwards.
CCAAAAGATACCTCTACAATATTAGGAAGAAAAGCGTGTTGATGTCTTTCCGACGAATATAACACAGAGGAAACAAAAATTACCAGTTTGGTCAGAAGGTAAGCTAACTTTCCAATATTTTTGGAATATAACAAAACCCTATCAGTGATATTATTTATCCCTTTTACTTATAATTAACCGAGACCGTCTGAAACGCTGTATTAAATCCCAAATTTCAATAAGTTTTACAACAAAATCACTGAAGCGCAAAAGAATCAACCCATTCAACCTCCAACATCCTTTCGCAAATAAATCATAATTCTATGCGAATATCGTACTCGATGAGACCGGAAAAATATTGAAATCACATTTTATCATAATAAAAATCAATCAGCCGCCAGGCCAAGGGCGAAAACGTCGTAACCCGAAGAATCACCTTTTTAATCGAGTACGTAATTGAAGTCACTGCGGTCGCGGTGACATCTGCCAATTCAAGACGTCATTACGCCAGCCTGCCGCAGACATCCGTCAGTTCAGTCACTAATCCACCCTAAACACGTGTAATCGTGTTTCTGTCCCGCTCGAACGTATTGCCGACGGTATATCGGTCTCGCTCTCAATCCCATAATCGTCGTGTTTATGCGACGCAGGTCATTATCGACGGCTGGTTTGGTTTGGTCCCCGTTATGTTTGATATTTGTTAGTTTAATCTAAGAATTGAACTAAGTATTTTGGCAATAACTACATAAATGTTTACTTAGTATAAGTACTGCGGAATGTAAATTACACGGTTTAAAGTGCACCTCAGTTTTACCCTAATTATAATAGTCAACATTTTGCTACTTACTAAAAACTGAAACTTTATAAAAGTTAAATACCATTACATAGTATCTAAACGTATTAAACGAAGTCCACAATTTTCTTTGACATTTTGTTCTGAACTTTCATTCTTTAAATCAGTGTTTATTTCAAATTAAAAAACTATTCCATTGTACTCTGAATGAATTCGCGAGGGCAACATTCTACGTATTGTGTTAGTACATTTTATAGGGAAGTAAATGTTATATGTACTCGTCTATCACATTTGGTTAAAAACTGTTATTATAGATTTAAGAAGATAAATTAATAAATAAAAACGATACTAAATAAAAAACTACCTGTGGGAACTTTCACCAAGTAACATCATCAAACCAACTCAAAATACAACTTCATATTTATACATATCAATTAAATATGTCATATCTACATTATTTAATACAAACTATAGCAAACAGCAAACATTCTGCAACCTCACCTCTCAACACATAATAATTGCAATAAATAAAACGAGGGGTCCAAGTAAACTGGTCGATATTTGGCGGCAACGGCAAACATGACGATTGCAGCGGGCGGGGCGCGTCGTAATTGGAAAGCTATTATTGCCGACAAAAATTGTTTATTTGCGACTTAAGTGGTTTTTGATGTGGGTCGAGGATTGTTTGGGATTTGACGAGTTTTGATTTACTGTCGACACTGTTCAGTGCAGGAGAACTTAATAAATCGTGTTTATTTTTAAATAATCGTTGTGGTTTTTTAATCTATGTACTCTATACATAGTCTTAAGGGAAAAAAGCGTGACGTTATGTATAAAGCGGTCCTGGTAAGTAAGAAAAGTAACTTACAGTTCAAGCAAAGGAAAAAATTAATTTGTTGATATAAGTAGGTATCAAGTTGTTGTATTTTTGTTATTTTGAAACTATCAAGGCGGGATTCCTAATCGCACTTATTCGGTTTTAAGTACTTGAATCCTAAATGTATCACGAAAATTTATGAATCCTTGTCTAATTGATTATTTTTAAGGTTTAATCCGAATATGTTTATCATCATCACTACCCCCTACAGTTCACTGCAGGACAGTCTCTCCCACGAAAGGGGAGGCTATTGCCATAATCTCCACGCTTGGCAGGCGGGTTGGAGATCGCAGTTTTAATTAGAACGAGATCTATCTAAGATCTAGAATATCACTATACCTCTAAATTTTAAAATTATTTGTAAATATTCAACAGCAAATTGTTACCTCTAAGCAACAATAACTCTTAATAGTAATCATACTTGTATTTTAAATTATTGCTATTATGATTTTGCATTATTAATCTCGTCAGGCGTTCATCGGCGATGGTTGCGACGTCGAGTGGCGGCCTTATGCCCCTCCACGTGCATTCATTATCCCTGAATTGGTCTTTATGCTATAATGTCCGACGTATTGCTCAGTAAAAATGCAGTGCTGTTTTTGAGATTTAATTTAATCGAATGTTTACTTCATCGTCTAAACTACCAACGTGTGGTATCGTTTTAATTCTGTAGTTATACTTATGGAATCCATTCCCTTTACGTAAGGTTTAACGTCTTTTGTAGACATAGGCATAGACATAGACAGTATTTTATTCGGATCTTCATTACATCCTTAACCTAAGGAGGTTGTAGAGACTTCAACTGTTTTACTCAAAACTTCTAGCCTAGAAAATCCTCGTATAAGAGATGTAAGATAGATCGATATCTATTTATTTATTATTTACCTCAACATTAACATCGTTTAATTCCCGGTTATGTTCTTCGGGGTCCGCCTTGACAATGGTCCCGGATTTGGCAGATCAGGTATATACATACACATACACACATACACATGCATTCATTCCCTCATGCACGACTATAGCACTTATCCCACTGAAAAACAGGTATACTCAAGCAATGTTAATGGCTAAATGGCTTATGACGACACTATCGAACACTGTCTCTTAAGATACAGGATTTATTCCTAGTTTAGGAGGCAGGGCTGTAAATTTTTGCCATACTACTGTCACTTTGTAAACCTATTTATTATCAAAATGTTATAATTCGTGTCAAAAAATTAATTTTTATAAAAAAAAAGGTATGTAATTACAGTGGAGCGACTACTTACTTTGGACCTTACCTCAAACACAAGTAGGTACTTAATTTAAAACTTAAGTTTAGGTTTTGTATTTCAATATCACTTGGCCATTCAACGAGGTAACGCCACCAGCATTCTGGGAACGCTCCCGCTTGGCAGCGATCTAGATTTTTATATGTAATTTTTTTAGTGTACATTTTCATTTAGTTTTCTTAATGGTAGACTTTAGTTTGTACATATTCTAGTGTATTATGGATGAAATTTAATAAACGTAGTGTATTGTATTGTTTTGTTATCTAATTAACTGAAATATGTATAATGCCTGTATCAGTTATACAGTAACAGTAAGTTGTACAGTTGATGTAAAATTATACCTACCCAATTTGACTGACGATCGGGCAGGTATTGATTATCCCGATACTGCCTACTACATATAATGCATTCAAGCAAAATGTATCACACCGGACACACAGACTACCGCTTTTCCAACCGTGTGGAAGATAAGCTCTCTAACAGAAGCTAATACTCGATAATCCGAGCTTACTGCGTGAGCTTCCGACGGAAGTGTGAACCTTTACGCGCCGCCGCCGCATCGAACAAAAAATTTGAAAAGCTTTTGAGGTTGATGGTCGATATCTGGCGTGTGTCACTTTCACTATTCATGATGACGATAGGTTCTATTTACTATTGCATGGTTGATTGCGATTTAGGAGTTTGTTAATTCGGTTTAATTAAGCGGACATTAGTTTGAAATTATTGAATTGAAGTGAATTTGAATGCTATTCAGTGACAAAACGAACGGTAACTCACCTGATGGTAAGTGGTGGATAACTATCATTCATAACATATACGTTCGAAGCTTCAGCTTCAGCCACCTTTGCCTTCGTGCTTTTTATTATTTTTCATCAAAAAATTGTAAGGAAATTTTTCTATATTGTCTAGATCAACTTGTAGAGATGGTTGAAATAACCTTTCTGTATACAGTCAATATAAACCTTCAATTTTAAAGTTATGAAATAATTTATGCTTGTAGCCAATCTTGAACACAGTTTCCTAGAGATTTTAAGGCTTTGGCTTCGGCTTCGCCCAGAACTTTCGGGCATGAATGCCTGACCGAAAGTCAATTTCTGGGGGAAGTTATCACTAAGTTGCAATGAAAA